>OZ034970.1:41120634-42393134 GCA_964030785.1 Siderastrea siderea
TTAACCTCAGCCGCACATCGAAAAAATCACGGCTAAGTGTTACACAGTGAAAAAAATATCTTGCACACTCAGACAAGCCCAGGGGAAAAAATGTAGGGGTTTTAAAAAATTTCGTGCCTCTACAAAACCACTCAACTGCATCCCTGCCTCCCTCCCCACAAACACAAATGGTTTGCCCCTTAGTTGGGGCACTACAAGAAAAAGCTGTTTTTCCCCTTCTCGTGTTCCCCTCCCCCTTTTAATGTTGTTTATCGCAATTCATCCCACATATCTTGTACACCGACATTGAGAGGACAGGGAGACAGAATGTGTCCCAACAAATGTGTCTTGTATTGTAGCTCGATCATCGCTTATTGTAAACTCGCGCCCGAAGTGAAGTTGTTTAAAAGTGTTTAATCTGTGGCTGTTGTTGACGTTTTTTGTTTGTTTGTTTGTTTGTTTGTTTGTTTATTTGTTTTTTAATCAAGTTCCAGATCCTGTAGCTTTGTTTCCTCTCAATGCCAAGTATGGTACAAAGGAAATCAACAAGCAAGTTGCCCAAGGGGTCCCTAAGGGGGTGCGTTTGGCTCCAGGACCCGACGGAGCAGCCGACGGCTCTTACGAGTTTTCCGGTACTTCGAACAGCTACATCGAATTTCCTAACAGCGCCGGGGGACCATTGGACGTACGTTACTCAATAACCATGCTATGCTGGGTGTACCATGGTGGCCAGGACGGACCTCTCTTCAACTACAGGGGAAACAGGGCCGGTGGAAGTTGGGGGGTGCACCTTTGGGTGGTGAACGGCAAACTTTTCGTCCGCTTTGTGAGACGTGATTATTCATCTACAACTCACTTGTTAAACACCGCCCTAGCGGGTGGCTGGAAGTTTGTTGGCGCATCCTACGATCGCGGTACTGGTGAAGCAAAGTTGTGGGTCAATGGAGCCGTGGTTCAGACGTTGAATATTGGAGCAGGACTGGACCTAGCGACACAGGACAGCATCAGAATGGGAGTGAAGGTCGGGGATAGGAGGTACTTTAAGGGCAGGATCGCTCAGATGCAAGTGTACAACGCCGCTTTAAGTCAGGAGCAAATAAAGGCGATACAACAAAGGAGTCAAGTTTGAGGTGAGAATGCGATTAACTCAAGTCGTTTTAAGCGTGAATTTTAAGTTATGTCCGGAAAGTATGGTTGATCGACAATATCTTCTCCTTGATTGCCTAGAACAGGATGAAGTTTTTCCCAGGATATCAATCGCGACATATTCTTTTGCCTTTATATTAATGTATGAAACCGATCACGTGGCAAGACAAGTAATCCGAGAATATTTGAAAATTACGGAAAGCAACGATATGTTCACTTGACGAATTTCATTAATTTGTAGGGATAAATAAACCAGCGTTTCCGATGGAAAATTAACATATTTAATCTGCTACACCTTCTGCGCTGGGAATGATTGTTCTCAATTTTTTAAATTGAATGAAATTTCCTTTTTGTTTTAATGAAATTCCCACTCAGAAGAAAATTTAAGGGTTCGGTCAGATGTGGGTAGGGCCGGAAAACCAAAGCAGCAGTCAACACTACCCCCAGCAAACGTTCCAGGACTATCCACCCCCCCCCTCCCACCCTAGGGGGATTACACTTGACTCTGAGCCATCCAGGTGCTAACTCGTACCCAAAAATTTCTCTTTAGGGCCGATTTAAGCCACGGCTACACGAGCTATTTTTTGCCTGCGATGGCGATGCGATTTTTGGAAATTGTCGCGTCGCCAGCGCGCGGCGAAAATCGCATGTGTAGCCACCCTCTCAGCCGCGGCTACACGAGCGATTTTTTTGCTTGCAATGGTGATGCGATTTTGTTTTGAAAATTGTTGCATCGCCGGCGCGCGGTGGTGGCTACACTTGGCGACAAACTGCGTGATTTTGTCGCAAGAAATATAACTCAGTGAAATTCTCGCAATGTTTTTCTGCCATTTTTTCAGCTATCGCATCACCTGTGCGAGGGTGGCTACACATGCGATTTTTGCCGCGCGCTGGCGACGCGACAATTTTGAAAAAATCGCATCACCATCTCAAGCAAAAAAATCGCTCGTGTAGCCGCGGTTTAACACGTTTCAAAATCCTACGACATTTTTCGTGTTGTGTGCGACTGTCGTGAAGATATTGTACGTCTGATTTAGACGACACGATTCGTGCTGTGGACATGACGTTAGCAAGTCGAATACTTCAGTCGAACGGAAAAATCGTACCGTCCAAATCGGCCCTTAAAAAAACAACAGAGCGGATTGGAAACGGGATCAGTATTCTTAATTTTTTCATTGTACGACACGGAAACAAGGAATTTATTCGTACTAATTAGCGTCTTTGTTCTTATGCTTGTCTTCACAGCATGAGCCGGAAGTGAAGGTTATAAAGGCTTATCAAAGTAAATCGGTGGAGGGCTGTTCTTTTTTTATTTCTGTGTCAGTTAAATAAATTTCGCCTTTGAAAACCTTCCTTTGTTTCTTCTTTACTAGTATTAAACTAATTAAGCTTTCGTTTGTTTTTATATCTATTTAAGCATAGAGCCGAAACATTGATTATGAAACAAAGGGACTCGACCGTACAGACCAGTAGGCTATCGCGGATTACGATTTGGTTGTCGACCATAAAAACTGTGGACACCAAAAAGCCAATGTGCAAAACTAAGTTACCAATGACAAAGTTAAACATAAAAATAATCATCACACTTAATAAAACAGTTTTCCTCTTCAAAAGGAAAACAAATTCAGTTATCGATAACAGCACATGTTAACCTGCTCGGCTAGCCCTCGAAACGAAACTGACATGCGCAGCGACCACTAGTTATCAAGCAAAAGTTATCGACAATTTTGGCCTCTACATGAGTAAAAAAGCTGTATCAGTCACTAATAGTTGCAGAATAAACAGAGCTGTCGACATGCAACTCTACCTCTAGTCTGTTGCGGCGCTAAAGTGTCCGTGTTTTAGAAATACAAGGCTCTGGCAAGCCGTTTTTGTCTGAAAATGAGTGTAGAACTTAACAATGCTGTTATGGAAAATTGGCATGTTTTGCCTTCTAATCTTAAATGGGCATCTATTTCGAGGTCGTCATCAGTCGTACCTAAAGAGAGAGAGAGAGAGAGAGAGAGAGAGAGCCAGAGGAAGGGGCACTTTTGTCACGTAGAAAGGGAACTTTGGTAACGATAAAAGGGAACTTTGGTAACGAACTAGGGAACTTTAGTAACGACAGGGAACTTTTGTAACTTTTTTAGGGCACTTTCGTAACCGAAAGTAGGGCACTTTGGTAACAACTCGGGCACTTTTGTCACGAAATCAGGCACTTTTGTAACAAAATGGGGCACATAGGTAACACCCACTACCAACTATTCAAATCATTATTCTTTTTACATGAAATGCTTGGTTTATGTGCCATTTTTTCAATGAGTGTTCACCGAAAATTAATTACACCTTAAACAAACTCAACCTCAATGGCAACACGGTACACGCACTTATTTGTTTCTTAAGTACGTTCGCTGAAAAAAACTTTTTTATGGGCGATTGCTGTCCAAATTTCTGCTGCGGTTACTGCTTTACCAGAAAAATGGGGTCCTTGCATTCGTTTTGAAGATAAGGTACGAGTTTAACTTTGAAGAAAAAGGCCTTTGCTACTTGATAAGGCTTTCATAGCTGATATTGGGAAAACACTGTAAATGCTCGAATTAGCGCATCCCCACGACTCGCTATACGGTACTTATATGTTCAATGAATAGAGCAAATTAAAACATGGGTGGGGGGTGATCTTGAGTGCGAAAACGAAATTCACTTTTCAGGATTTACGTACCAACTTCCATTAACCTTTTTCAAATATTGCCAAGAAGGTGTTGTTTGTGAGCTTATCGTTTAAGGCAAAGGTTTGGTATTTGCCCCCGCAGGGATTTTGCCTAGAGGCAAAATTCCTAGGAGGTATCCTTATAGCTCGCACGTATATAAAGTTAAGAGAAGTGAAGTACTTACAGTTAAAATCTACAGTAGGTATATATACCAGATCAAGTCTCGATTTGCCAGAACAGGGCGCGCACGGAATAAGTGGGTAATGATGACGTTTCATCACTAAACGCCCGATCGGAATAAATGGGTAATGATAACTTAGCATCAGTAAATGCCCGAAGGGAATATATGGGTAATGTGACGGTGTTAGTAAATCAAAAATCTCTATCTAGAAGGTGCACGGTATTCAAGAAAACGTGTGGTTTTTTTTCCGTCAGTCATACTGCCAGTGTTTCCTTTTAACCGCACATGTGTTCAGTATATGAATCTCGCAGAGCAGCTGTTTTGAAGGGGGGAAAGAAACTGAAGTTTTTAGTTCCGTTTGCCTCATTTTATTCCCGTAGAATGCCAACGTAAATTTCGAGTAAATTCTCTGGCCACGAGAAGGAAAAGTTCGAGTTTGGCCTAAGAAATTTTGGATCCAGAGACGCTGCGTATGTCTATTTGTCGGACACGCATCATACACAAATCATTGATTGGAAATGATTAGTTAGACACAAATCACTTCGGAGGACTGAAAGACTCGGTCCACAAACAAGCAAGCATTGCTTAGCGAACGAGTGAATCTCAACACCAGTAAACCCAACAGACATCAGTTTTGTTTTTTAAAACTCGTGAGAAATATTGCGTCACAAGATTGTATTAGGTCGCGTGGAAACACAACAACTGTAGCACTTCCCCTCAGAAATAGCTTATGGAAACAGTGAATTTCTTGAAAAATATTTCTAGGTCGAATTTTTCAGTTTCTGTATACTTAGAGTCGAGCTGCGACCTCATTATTTATAACTTTTCAGATTAATACATTACAAGATGTTTTGGGCGACTATGAAATTTCAGTACATTTAACAAATACTGCCAAATATAGCCGCTTTTTTGATTTTACTCGATTGATTTCGAATTTAATTCATGTAGTTGGTTGTCTCTGTGTAAAACCTTGCTTTAATGTAAGAAATGCGTCCGAGGAAACGCATTTTGTGTGAAAAGTTACGTTCATGGTACTTTACTGTTTACATTGCGTGTATTTTTCCACGGGAAGTTGCTCTCCCGCATTTTAGTGCAATTTGCCCATGAACTTTCCACTACAATGTTTGTTCTAATAAAGAAAGATTATCGAAAGAAGATTGGACGAACAAATCGTTCACCACGCATTCAGGTTTATATTTTACCGCCCTCGACTCGCGAAATTAGCTTCAAGTTTATTCTCTTGCTGCTTATTGTTCTTCTAATTTGTTCCTCAATCAATAAATAGGTTCGACTAATTGGCACCCAAACCATACCCAAACACAAAGAAGTTCCATGGTTGACAGAAAAAGTAGAGCTCATTTGCATTAGTGGTCAACTCGTTTCAATTGGCGCGATTCCGTAATGTCAGTGAAATCTCTTAGCACTGGATTGGGTGCTAATCTAAACTTGGCCTGCTCCTGCAAAAACAATCTAAAACCTAAATTATACTACAGAAAAAAAAACATGCCACACAAAAGTGTTTCTAAGTAAATCAAGAAAAAGGAAACCTTCAAAATCATTAGATACGTTCACAAAAACTTTTATGTAACAGCGGGGGCAGCTGTAGTGTCAACTATTTCTAGTTCATATAGATAATACGGATCACTTCTACCGTAGAATTTTTGCAGAGCTATTTTATTTCAAGACAGCCATCTCCGCCTTTCCCTGCAAAGAGTTCCCGTTATATCGTTGTTCCATGTTTGAAAATTCATTCCGTGCAAAGGTTACAAACAAGACCCACACGAAAGTATCTACATTAACTTCTTTAGCCCGCGCTTAAGGTATGCCGTCACATTGCGACACGGACTGTGTGTGGTAAAAATGCAAAAAAAGTATGCGCCAAGGCAATAAGC
This sequence comes from Siderastrea siderea, assembly GCA_964030785.1. NCBI lineage: Eukaryota > Metazoa > Cnidaria > Anthozoa > Scleractinia > Rhizangiidae > Siderastrea > Siderastrea siderea. The sequence continues at coordinate 41,126,520 of OZ034970.1, forward strand.
GCGAACGGCCTCAAACTTTGTTCTTACTGTATCTCAAAGGACTACTTATTATCCAACTGTATTAGTTATTGTACAGAAAGCGCGCGAAACGAGTACAAATATCCCACGATATTGTATAGTTGGTTATTGTACAGTACTGTGCGCGCGCGCTCATCCTGTTACACTTATAGTAAGTTTTCTTTCAAGGTTAAGTTGGATAATAAATCTATTATTAGATGTTTCCGTGTGAAGTATCGCCGTATATTTTTACTCGTTGTTTGTACAGTCGAGACAGTTGATACTCGTTGTTTGTACAGTTGAGCCCTGCAGGCTCGTCAAAATACAGCACAACTCGTAAAAGTATACGGCGATACTTCACATCGAAACATCTAATAAGAGAGAAAGTGCACATGAGAGAGAGAAGAAAGTGCGCAGAAGATGAATTCTAAAACGTGAAGAGAGTACGTGCTGTCCAATGTGGGAAACACTTGACCTGTTACTAAATACATAATGGAGTGAATTTATTTGCAGCACACACATTTTCCCGTGAAGAAGCACCTGTTCTTTGTTTGTTCCATTGGTTGCTTTTTAATGCCACAGCCATATGCGTACGAATTTCACTTTTTAGACTTCATCTCCTGCGCACTTTCTCTTTATTAGGATCAGACTTCACAGGTAACTGCAAATGATCAGAGGTCAAATTTAACTGAGAATACCAAACAGCGCAAGCCACAAGATATCCACCAGTTATCAGAAAATTGATCAGATATGAGCTCGAGATCTAACTCTTAAAAATGCGACACCTAAGTTGTAACGGCTCAATTCAGTCACCATTTAAAAATCCTCCAAACTAAACCCACTACAAAAACACAAGAAGCAAAACTGGTCAAAAGACCGATAAAAGGCGCGGTGTACAAAGACTTGAAATAGGAGCCGTGCAGGCGACCTGATAGCCCGACGTGATGCACGTGTTGATGTCGACCTTTAAGCTGTGCGTTAATGGTAGTCACCGCTGTCTGAGCCCGCTGAATGGTTGGTATCTATCAGTGCATAAATTAACTGAAGTATGTGGACCGGTTTATGCACTGGTTTACTACTGCCTTATTTCCACACTAGGCAAATCAGTACTTTTGATTTCAGTCTGAGAAGCCCTGTACATAACGAGCATTCGTAATAAATGGCCGGACTGGATGTCCACGTATCAATGAGCACTTGGCTTGATTTTCTTATCGCGGTGCTTCCTGCTAAATGCCAACTAAGTGCCAGCACCCGTGTACCAATGTGGAGAGAACAGGCTAGGAGCTGTCTTCATTTGGAGTGAGGACTATTTTATTAAATTTAATCTTTATAATTACTTGCTTTTGCTAAAAGAAAACCTACCGAAACAATGACTCTCTGTGCATGTCCCGTTCTTGTTGTTGTTGTCGTTGTTGTTGTTTTTGTTGGAGAACTCAAATACCTCATTCATAAAAAGATGTGTTCCCTATTCTTTTTCACCCAAAGTTAAGTGCAAAGCAGTTTGCTAAACCCTTCTACTTGGCATATATTAAGCACTTCCCCCGTCATAATCCCTTTTCAGGAAAGTAACCGACTGGAAGCAATTACATTCACTGGCAGTTGTGCTCCTCATATCTACTTCGACAAGAAATAGCCCTGGTTCGCTCTTGACTAACATTTTTATGCAACCAAAAATGAATAGAGGAACTGACCGTAGACACCTAGATTGAACGATATTTTGAAAATTCCTCTCAAAAAGAACGATTTAAATCAAAACAAAGAGAGAAAGTAGTAAAAACAAAACCGCGAGATGTACGCAAAAGGCAATAATTATGAGTGGTGTAGAACAATGAAGACATACAAGTATGGTACGTAATACTTTGCGTTGCTTATCGCCATGCCTTTACTGCCGTCTTCTTCTTTGAAATTAAAGAACCGTGTCCATCGTATCCCTGTTGCTTTAATAAATTCATGACTGAACCTAAAGCTCAAGTTGTCCTGGAGCCTTTGGGTCCTTGTTTGACAAACGTGTGGCCAATCTGACTACAGTATAAAGGCTCACTATTGAAGTGCTCCTTTTGGATAAGTTTCGAACATGTTGGACACCACACCATTATTTTTTCTTTTTGCAGATAAAACTATTCCCATTATGCCTTTCATGGTCATTCAGCGATGCAATGAGTCGCATTCAACTGTGTAACCAATATGTATACCCGTATACCCGTATACCCGATAACGCAAAACGCGCCAGGTGGTAAAAACACCTTTTCGTAATGCTAGTTCCCTTGCTTGGATTTTCAGTCACTTATTTCTACTGTAGTAGTGTTTAGATTGATTGCCTTTTTGTTTCTTATCTCTAAAGAAATTATGCCGAAATCACTTGTTAGAACTTCTAGCAAAGCGGGAACTTTCGTAACTAGGCCGTTTTTGAGACATTGGTAACTTAAAAAATTCACCAAAAAATAAGGAAACATCCAATTCACTTCGCTTTTCTTTTGTTAGATTATCAATAGACATCTTAAACCTCCATCAAATTTGCGTGGATGGAGATTGGTTCAAAGTAGCACAATCGCCTTACCAAACTCGCGATGCAAAAAATGGGCTTTGTGCGAACTGTGATTCCTTTCAAAGGCATGAAAAGTCAAACACATACACGACAGATTTTTCTGGATCGCAATGTCTCCAATTTAAAGTGCTGTGGTAAGCGAGAGAATCGTGTGGCGAATAAATGGTAAGGCAATAGCTACAATCTGATGTGGAAATGGATTTGAGAGCAAATAAAATAGCGCTTACCACGACGTAGGGAACTTTTGTACCCTCTTATAGCGACAATTATGTGGCTTACTCTCTGTAGTTTTAATGTTTTCGATTTGGAATTTGCCTGATTAAGGCTCTTTGAGGGAGGTGTTTGGAGCGTAGGTTTCAGCAGTTACCACTTTAAATTGGGGAAATTATTTCCAAAAGAGAAAGTTGTTACTAAAGTGCCCCACTTTTCCTCTAGAGAGAGAGAGAGAGAGAGAGACAGAGAGAGAGAGACAGAGACAGAGAGACAGAGAGACAGAGAGACAGAGAGACAGAGAGACAGAGAGACAGAGAGACAGAGTAAAGATGTCGTAGGATTAGTAACTCTTTTTCAAGAGTTACTAATGAAGATCTATGAAGCGCAATTACTTTCCAACAAGAGAGGATGAAGGGGTGAGAGAGTTAATCTCCCATCCCAATCCCTCTTAAGTTATTTTTAGTTACAAAATTCAAATTTCAAAACGTTATATCTTTCGAGTGGATAAACATATTTCATAAGTTTTTTTTCAGTTTTGAGATCTCAGTAACAAGGTCATTCAGAAACCGACATAAGATATCCCATAGTTCTTTCCATGTAGGCCCTAGCCTATTCCCATCCTAATCTCTCTAAAGTTATTTTTAGTAACAAAATTCAAATTTCAAAACGTTATATCTTTTGAGTGGATAAAAATATGTCATAAGTTTTTTTCAGTTTTGAGATCCCAGTAACAAGGTCACTCAGAAACCGACATAAGATATCCCATAATACTAACCTCAAAATTTGGTGCCAACTTTGTGGCGTCATTTTACCGATGAAAAATGTGAAAAGTGGAAAAATTTAAATCGTAAAATTTTACAGAATGACGAGTTCTATATTGCTGCAAAAATTCAGGGTAATTGCTTTAAAACTCAATAAGTTATTTCAAATTTGTATTTTCCATCATTTGTTACTAAAGAGGAATTAGGATGAGGAGAGGGCCTATATGGGGGAGTAGCTCTCTTACCCCTTTATCCTCTGTTGTTTCCAACTAGTACTCTTTAATCGCTGTTAAGCAAAAAATTATCAGTTACACGGCCTTTAGGTCATTTGTCATAATTATACGCTATTTACAACAGCATGAAGTCCCAGTGTGGGCACAAGATATCGTTCAGCAGTTAATGGTACTTTCGGCTTATCTTAGGGTGTCACAATTTAAAATGCAGTCTGACGGGATTAACGTATTCTTTATTGAAACAATATTTCAGTTGGCCAGTACCAACCTTCATCAGGTTTACTTAGAACTCAAACCGATACAAGATGTTTTTACAGGCTAGGTGGTAACTTAAGATGAAATACAGCTTTTGCATGTTAGCATTCAATGAATTACAAATCGTCGAATAAGTAACTTAAATACACGCGGTCAAAACATTAGCGAAAATATATCAGGAAATCTATCAGTATAACAACATATAATTTAGCTACATTTCATTTCTTTGGTTTTCATATCTTAGGGTGGTCTTAAATTTTCTCCTTAATTTTGTGTGTTTTCGGTAGGATTTCGAGAAAACTGCTTCAGATGTTTTGCACATTCACTGGCATTCTTGCACCCGCTACGAATTTACATGTTTTGGCCTGTACAAGCAGACGTGCATAGTCTACATACAACAGGAAATTGAATATTCTTTATTCAGTCGGCGTCTTGCCGAAGCTCATTGTAAAAGTATGTTTTGTTTCATATAAGAAGTCTAGTTCTGCCGCGGAACCATTTCTTCTTCAAAGAAGAAATCAACAAAACGGTCAGCAGCAAAGTAAAAGAAAGAATTAACAACAACAACAAACTGGCAAAAAATGCGACCCCACCCTTAACTTTTTCTCCAGTATTTTTGATCTCATTCTCAATATTGTTTTTGACATGTACTGTGTTTTTAATAACGGTTTGATCCTTTTCTTTTCGATGCGTCTCGAACCTTTCGTTCTTTGTGTTTGCATTTTGTGGTTTTTTTTTCTGTGTCAACAGTAGAGTATTAAGTTTAGATCGAAGATTTTCAAAACGTTTTTTTGTTGTTGTTGTTCTATTTTCGGTATATGCTAGCTGATGATGAATTACATGTTTGCCCCATCAACTAAATTTCAAGTGGACTACAATATACGATAAAGTATGTTATAGAATACTATAAAGCCCCGGCTAAACGATCAAACATTTTTGGCCAACATCGTGTTGGACGAACATGTTTTACTGTTTAGCCGCCTCTCTCAACTTTGTATTTAAATGGTTTTCCATTGTCCGAGGTTTGGTCAAACATTGTGTGCCTGTTTAGTCACCCAACGTTTTGTGTGACAAACACGATGTTGGACGAAAATGTTTGATAGTTTAGCCAGGGTTTAACAATTGCTTAAGTGAACTGAACTATGAGTAACACAGGGCACTGTCTTGCTGGGGTTTGTCTGTCTAGTAAAACCTTTTCTTTATATTTTTCTGTGAATTTTGTAGCACATTCAGGCATCACTCTTGTATACTGAAGAATCCAATCAAGTAGCCGCTTTTTTAATGAAACAGACGGATAAAGACGATGGAGTTTACCAGCAACATTCAACACTCAGCGGGTATCTGATCGGCAAATATTATGCATTCTGGTGCCGCGGACAGTGGAACACCTTAATTTATCATGAAGAAAATTTAGTAGAGTATTTCCTAGGCTTGACTGCATTTCAAGTCACGTCTCAGGTTGGATTTCGTGAATAGCGCCCCAGCTGTTTTCTACACTATTGCATCCGCTACGAATTTACATGTTTTGGCCTGTACCAGCAGACGTGAATAGTCTCGAACAACAGGAAATTGAATTGTTCCCTGAGTTCAAGAAGGTTTCCATCTGCTTCGTATCTTGCTGATTGAAAGCGATTTTTGTCGTAAGCGAAAATCCAGTTCTACCTGGAACCCATTTTTCTGTAAGAGAAGACAGAAAAAACGGTCAGCTGCAGCAAAATATAAAGTGGCAAGAAATGGCGACCCAATCGTAAACTTCTTCTCCAGTATCTTTTTTTCTAATACACTTATTGTGTATTTGCCACTTTTTGATACTTGTTTTCCCGCCTTGCAATGTATTCCTAATCTTTCTTTCTGTTTGTTTTCATTGTTCGTGTTTTCTTTTTCTGTTTTGTTTGTACATTAATGCTGTCAGTGAGAATCCCTGATCCGCTTTATTTCTTTCCTTGTGTTTGTATTCTCTGTGTTTTCTCTTTCTGTTTTGTACCGATTGCTTTCAGAGTGGCGTTCTTTTATATAGATGTTCAAAATATGTTTATTTTTTGTTCTTTTCAGAGATATATATATGCTATAATAGTATTAACGCCAGCCCTATCTCAGAAATTAAATTTTTAAGTAGACTACAATCGTAGTCGAGAGTATAGTATAACATTTTAAAGTTTCGCCTGTATATTCGGTGTTTTCAAATGAATAATAAATTATACACAAAAAAATTCTTCCACTCATGCCTAATCAATTTGTAATGAACTGTAACATCAATTCTTTTTACGCAAATCATTCGCGCTTCAGTAACACGGTCATACACTATCATCAAACTCTGATTGCGTTGACGTATATATGGGTCACCGGTTTACTAAAAATATCTTCAATTGGCTTGCTTCTACACGCAAGATTTCGGTCGCGTTTGACGGCACTTAAAAATACAGAAGAAAGAATGCACTTGTCAAAAACTAGGGGAAATAAAAATATATTTTTGACTTATGGACGGATTAGTCTTGTTAATACGAATTAACAAATTAAGTGAAATATGAAGGACATAATCTATAGTTAGATGTTTACGGTATTTAAAACTATAGGCGCGGTCTTCAGCTACATTCCACAAGGGAGCATTCAAAACCAATTGACTCTCGCGTGTATTGTTTCGCACAATAGGATCATTGAATTACGGTCACAGCTTATTTATATCCGGTCTTATCACGTATTTATACACTATCCTTATGACAAGGTCTTGTTGTGTTTCCCTTGAGGTTTATTGTACACGGTTTTGATTTTTGTGGCGCGCGCGTTTTTCGTCGGTCGAGCATGCGATTCACAACGAAGGTGTCCTCGCAAGAAACAAGAGTCGTCAAATCTGGCGCCTCAGAAGAGAAGTTCGCGTTCACGGTAAAGAAATCAGAGGTCACGAATGCAGAAAGTGGAGGAGCTACTGGAGGGAAACCGCTACAGAAATCGAGCACTCTCAACGTAAATCGCGAAGAGATCGAAGATTTCGCAACCGTCCGTGGTAAAATTTTCCCCGTGCTCAAAGCGCGATCTTGGGTCGACGTGACCAAGGATCTGTTGACGAAAATAGACCCTACGAGCAAAGCGGGAGTCTTGTATTCGCCCCTAAAGAACATTCCCGGGTCTGGTGTCGGATACACGCTTGCTATAATCAGAGATCAGCCCGATTCTCTGAGCTATATTCTGACGAGCCACTTGGAGGCTTGGGGCACCTCAGAGAGCGTCCTACAGGAAGTGGCGTTGGGAAACCTGGAGAAGAAATTCGAAAATCTAGGCGAAAGTCTGTGGGTTCAAAGCAAGACTGGAATTTACTACATTAACACTAGTCTGAGATCTCTCTCTGCATCTGTTGTTTTGCTGCCGCGGTTTATTGAGCGCTTGGACGTAGAAAATGGAGACCCTGTAGTGGTTATCCCATCCAGTGATCTTTGCATGGTTGTGGGTTCAAAAATGGAGACGCGGCTTTGCATCGTCGGAGAAATGTCGCTTCGCTATTCATCCGATCCACACCACTTGAACACGAGCCTTCGACTAAACAAGTCAAGGATGGTCATGGCGAAGTACTCACCGAAATCTTTCGCCGGTGAATTTCCCGTCCCTTCGACGCTTGAAGAAGTAGCTGGACTTAAACTGAGAGTAGAACCCATCAAAAGGAAAACATAGCTTGCGAAGCCTCTTCGATGGACATAAATTTTTTGACAAATATTTTACTTCATTGATTTATAAACATTGTTGAAAAGAACAAAGGCAAAACAAAGGGCACCGTAGATTGATAAAATAATAATTGTGTCACGCATCATGCTTTCTAGATTGGTGACTACACTGTAAAATTCATATTTGACAAAGTACAAACTAGTAAACCAGGTAAGTAAGTTAAAAAGTTGATATTTAATAGACAAAACCGACTCACGTTCTTGGCGTAACGCAATTGTGAGCTTTAATGGCATAGTGACAGCTTTTAAAAACAGTTATTTGAATAGGACACCAAGCGTGACAAAGTATTGAAATTGCCGCAAGTTAATTTTAAAATGCGTTGTGATCTTTTTGTAAACGTTGTTTGGTCTCCTATAGTTTCGATAACCTGCTGGGTCAAAATAGACATGTTTCGGTTTACAATAGGCTTACAGAAAATAAATGTTGATCTTGAGGTATGAAAGTATCTCTGACCGAAGCTAGCAGACAGCACAGCGCAGGGACCCTCCCCCATCCCCGGTTGACACTGCAAGAAAATTCACCACTCTCGGTATTTGCCTTTCAATGGTGGGTTCGCAAAAACGCGACAAATGTGCGTTAATCTTTGAGACAGCATATTGAAACAATAGAGTTCTTCTGTCGAGGGCACTATCGTGTGATAGGTTTCCCCAGGAAATTTGATGTTCACAACAAAGTTTGAACATCAAATTTCCGAGGGAACCTATCACACACAGGGCCCGAGACAGAAGGACTCTGATTATTGTTTTTATTGTACAACGTTAAAAACGGGCACTATGGGCTGATAGGCGCCCCCTGAGAAGAGACACTATCGCGTCACGTGATCGATTTCGACCAATCGGGCGCACGCAACAATTTTGCGTTGTTCTGTAAATGGTGTTAGAACTCCTTTCCTGGTTAGAGCACTTTGAAGACGCCTTTGAGGAATCCAGCCCAAAGACCCCTTTTAGAGCCAGTCTACGATCAATGCCCCTTTGTTGAAGTACACGGCGTACAATAGTGTAGCCCGGCTAACTCTTGCAATAGGAATGTTGTAAAAACGTTTCGACCAAATGATTTAAGACAAGCGTTCACAGCACTAGGCAACATGGGAGCGGAGAAACCGGTAGCCTGTGAACAGGTTGTGTGGTTGGGGAAAGAGCGAAGACTGACAAACGGCGAGAACGAGCGAAGAGACGGGGAGGGGGGTACGCTCGGCTCGCTCCGCTTGCCGATTTTCGCGCTTCGTAACGCCTTGTAACTCTGTATCTGGGGAAAAAGTATCAGACTCCCTTTGCTGGAACGTCATTCGTACAATAGTATCTCCTCCCTCTCCCAATAGGTAATGTTGTAAAAACGTTTCAACCAAATGGATGAAGCCAAGCGCTCACAACACTTTGCAATATTGAATAGGGGTAGGAGGGGGGGGGGGGGGGGGTCAACGGCTTATGTCGCTAGTTGTAGCTTGTTTAGTTGGCCAGGAGAGAAAGACCTTTTAAGAGCATCAAATCAACTGAGCAGACTGCTAGTAGCGCCGCGCAACACACGAGTCTTGCTTTGCATTGCTTTTCATCCCAAGTTTTGCTTCTCTACTCCCCTCTCCTCTTTGAGTATTAGTGCAAAGGCAGTGTCTAGATGCTTTCACATGAATGGTAATCTCGTACCATGATCTCACTCATGTTTTACGCGTTTTGTACTTTTTGTCAACGGCTTCCCAAAGATCCTTTTCACCTTTCACACTAAGAAAGAGAGAATCGACTAGTCGACTGGGAAGCTTTCGTGTACTCCATCTTGGACTAGAAAAAACGTATCTATACCACTTCAGGGGTTGAGACCTTTCAGCAAGACCGGCCTGCTCTATAGGTGGCTTTTTTACTTGGCCCGACTTTCCTCTATTCTCCTGATTCAAAGTGTCGGAAAGATTATCGCACAATATACAGATGCACTGCAGGTTAAGAAAAGCTGGACGAGACTCCAGCTTGTTGAGAACGTATGCAAGTTAGCGGGCAAACCGTAGCCTGCTTTGCAGCCGGACGTGTCACTATACCGGCGGTGTAAGACTGTCTGCGACGCAGGCTAGCAAAACGAAACAAACTTAACATTTGAGAAGATTTTCTTCAAGGGCACAGTTAGTCTCTAGCCTACGTTTCAGGCACAGGAAAGGAAAGGAAAGGAAAGGAAAGGAAAGGGCATTTTTAAGCGGGAATCTACGTTTCAGAGAGTTTCAGGGGCAAAAGAGGGCGTCATCTCGAACTCCTCGGACTTACAGTCAATGTTTGACATTAGCATGACCAGCATTTCGAAGAAGATTTGCATCGATTCTCCGAATGTACGCGTCAGTTTGAATGTCTAGTATCTAAATTAAGTTGCAATATTCCGAATTTCTGTGGAAGTTTCTCGAGTTTACATCGAACATTGAGTTACTGTGATGTTACGTGTAATTCATCAGAACTGACGTGTAATTATGGAGACTCGATTCAAATCTTCAAAATACTTCTCACAAGTAACGTAGCTTGATTCTAACAAACCTCCTTGCAAGGGATTCGCTGCGTGCCACCCGCTACTAATGGGAGGAAACATTTGCTAGTAACGGGAGAGGCCATCTCCTACTGATGGGAGGGGCTATCTGCTAGCAACGGGAGCTAGGGAACATCTGCTAGTACCTGGAGGGGAGGAAATCTGCTAGGAACGGGAAGGGCCATCTCCCAGTAATGGGACGGGAGGAGTGCACTTTTCACTAAGGTCATCGCGCTCGCTCCATGGGTGGCAACAAGGACATTTGACAAAGACCAAGAAGGCGCGTTGCCAACGAGGGGCCGAGTTAATTATAATCACCTCACATCCAACAAGCGCAAGTGCAATAATTGTTTTATTAAATTTGCAGCTTCGGTAATCGTCGCTGAATTTTTTCTTTTTTTGCCCTATTTTTGGCCAATTTTTTTGCTTCCCGGCGAAATCTTTTAAAAGCCGCGGCAGTTGACATGTCTCCTATTTTATAAGGCAAAAAGCAGGTTTATTCACAGATAACTTGTGTGCAAAGAGCCAATCAGAAAGCTGGAAACTCAATAACAGTCGTACCCAGACTCTAGCGACGTTACAATTTTTACTGCTCCTAATAGCATGAACAGGTACAATTGCTTTTGCCCTATACTTATTGAAATAGAAAACATTTTTGATAGAACCTTTTGTTTAATACTGAAACTTTTTTTTCACACAACTGAAGTTAAATCATCAGACTCATTCATCAAAATGGTACTCCTTCAATATATTACACCAAAAAGTGTAGATTAATATTTACATATATATTTAAAAAAGGGCTTCAAGCTTTCATGTATCTTTGCATTAATTTATTACAAAATTCGCAACCTCAGATAATACTTACATTCACGATCAGTTATCCCGTAAAATCTATAGTGCACTTCAGTGACTGTTAAAAATTCCAAATTAGTTAACAATAAAGACTTTTTTTGGACCATTTTACATGCAAAACCGGGAGCCCCAAAAAGGCATCTCTTTCAGCCAGAGTCTCCCCAAACAGAAATTTTGTTGCACCCTGCCTATACATATTAAATAATAACAATAACAATATAATTCACTCAAGAAACCCTTCACGATGCTCTGCAAAGTCAAATCAAGTTTAAGGATTCAATGAATTTCTTCTCTTTGTCTTCCATTCTAAGGCATTCTTAAAGGAAAGAAATGAACAAAACAAAATTCACTGTTAGCATACTGTGTATATAAAGCAAGGAATTAATGAAAATTCTGCTGGAACTTCAAGTGAGTCAGGCCCTTTTACCAAATAAACTTGGTACCCATTTAACTGTACCTATCTACAACTTGGCATTAAGAAAGCAAATGTGAATGTAGAGCACTTTCTCAATATTTAGGTCCAGCTAAACAACCCTGTGGTCAAAGTCTGATCCACAAAGCACTCAGTGTACTGGGCCTCCACAAGTTGCAGACTGTTTATTTAAGTAGCGTTATTAAATTCTAAATCTCAGTTATTCAATTTCCAGCCAATTACTGCTTCACATTCAGTCAGGTCGTCAGTGAATATCCCTGCTTTTTGCCTCAAGAGGACATACATGTAAATATGTTTGCCATGTCAAGTACCTCATGATTAGCTGTACTTTTCCCAGTGAAGCAAAAGTTTTGTCTAACTCACTTGCTTTTGGACTTTAACACTTTCAGCTCTAGCATCATTATACAACTTCTCCTTACTGTAGATCTATACATTCTACCAAGTGCTTATTGAGAGAAATTGTTTCAAACATCGAGACAATAATATTATGTTTTATTCATCTTTTGTGCTTGTTTCCTTAATTCTTATGACCTGTGTGTTTTATAATGCACTGATATGCAGTGTTCTTACCAGGATTTTGCCTTGGGGTCCCAGGGCCCTCCTGTCTGATAAATAGGGGCCCTTCAGGGACTTGAGGGGGTCAAATGAGTAGCATGAACCCACAATCCACATGGTCAGTTATATTATCCAAGATGGTGGCTGAAATCGTACTGAAGGAGCTAGGTTTAATTGATATGTGGAACCAACGGTGATTACACTAGTTGAAGTCCTTAGAATGGTAGTTTTGATGCATTGTTCTCATATAATTGTACTTATTTCCAAGCAGAAAAAAAATGAACTATTTGACTGTCATTATTGAAAAATTGCTCACTAACTTCTATAAGCCCATTTCACTCATAGCATCTGATCCGAACTTGTGCACCAACAAGGGTACATTTTCTTGGCTTTCGATGCACCATTTCAATTTTTTGCAAGAATCCCACAAGGCCACGGTCTGGTAAGAACACTGGATATCATATGACAAGGAGAAATTTTTAGTTGATCACTATTGGGGCTTACTGAAAGGGTTAAGTATAACGAACTTGGTGCTATGTGCCTCATTGGATATTCATCACCTCCCAAGAAGGGGGGGGGGGTGCTCAGGTATATTTAGTGATGGAGAGGTGTGAAAGCCTTTTTTGGGTGTTGAAATTGGTAATCTCGACCTCTTTAGGGGTTAGGAATTTTCTGGTGGGCTCAGTTTGGGTAGAAAGATTTTGCCAGGATTATTTTAGGGTTAGTAAAAAAGGATGCATCCCTCAGGGTTCTTAATTCCATATAAACAATTGCGTCAGCTTCATTTACAAACTTAATCTCTTTTATGTGGATATAAAATAAAGGACTATTTTTACGTTAAATTCTGGCTGTTGGACCTTTTTTTTGGGGGGGGGGGGTGTCTAGTTTTAACCAATGGGACTTTTTGAGGTATTAAAATTTGGCCTTCTCTAGAACAGCGCCCCCCCCCCCCCCCCCCGACCACCAAATATCCAGTGTGCGCTCATGGTATACTGGTATACTGTAAACTGCCAGTGCTTATAAGCGGCAGTTTACGGTACTCACCCGTGTTGTAGATGAAAGCTGCAGGTATCATCCCATAGGATAAGCAAGGCAACAGCACTGAACCAAGAGCTTGTATGGAAAGTAGGATTCCAGTGAAATGACATCCAGAAAACAAACCCCAGGGTTGTGCAAAGAGACTGAAATTGAAACAATAATTGTTTCAATAATTGTTTCATTAATTAATTAATTAAAATAATTTAATTATTAAAATAAGGTACAGTACCGCTTAAATGTAAGTTGACACTCGATCCTTAAATGTAAGTTGATCCTTAAATGTAAGTTGACACTTGATCCTTCGAGTCGAGAATCGAGACTCGATTCGCCATACTTGATTCTTGCAAGATTCACCGAAGTAGAACATTCTCTATTATGCAAACTTGATTCGAGTTCGAGTTCGAATCGAGTCTCGATCCTCAACTCGAAAGAGACTGTCAACTTACATTTGAGCGGTACTGTACAATGCACTGGTTTTAAGGCATGTTTCAATGCAAAGTCCCTGCAAAATTTGATATGAGATGCAAATGCAAGTGACAGAAGTATATATTTACACATACATTAAAGCTTTGCAGTCTGACATTTTACATTTTATCATGAACTAAAAGTTACTTTTGGCAAGCAATAACTTGTGAGCCTGCAGTCCACTGCTGTTTTTCCCCATACACATTGTTTCCTTATTTGGCAGTCTTTTGTGCCAATGTTTTATGCTCTATGTGCCTTTTCAGTGGGCACTTTCTTTGAGTGCTGCAAGTCTCCAGCAGAAAAGTTTACCTCTCCCACCCTTGCAGTTACAGTGTATCACAGGCTCCTTGTATTTGCATGTCCTTTTAGCTTCAATAAGCTGTAATACTGCTTGTTCTATCATTTTATTCAGAGTTGATTAAACATAAACTAAGGGAGGGGAATTGCTGCTTCCGGCACCTCTTCAATCTTGTGCTGATGCCCCATCAGCACCACCCCCGAATAAGTGCCACCCTCAAATAAGCGCCACATGGACAAGTCAAAAAATTTAATATGCGCCGCGGCGCTTTTTCGAGTACATACGGTGTGCCAAAAGTGGGTGCCATTTTCTTTTGAACTGACATGAAGCATCTTTTAAATTAAAATATGGATAACTTTAAATTCAATTTTCTCTTGTGGGGTCAGCCTGGGAGCAAAAGTATCGATAAGTTCTTCTTATCTGTATTCAAAATGCGGCCGTGCTATGAGAATTTTTTGGTAACTTATTTTTGCACTTACTGCTCGAACGTTGAACGGAAATTGTCTTAATATCTTGAGTGTATATACCAGTGACTCTCTGATAGCATTTATTGGTGGTAGCATGGGATCCAGGGGTCTGGAACCCCTCCCCCATCATCAAACTTGTCTTTTAGATTTTGAAAGTAAATCAAATGCATTCAAACCACAGAAAGGCTAACAAAAAAGAAAACAAGGTGTTTCAGTGGACCAATCTTACTAGGAAATCTTTTTGGCTATTTTAAATTTGCTGATGTTGAGCTATATATCATAATCTTTGGCTTGAACTTTCAAGTATAAGTTACACGTACCATTTCGGGCTCTCCTACCAAAACCTCCTTCAGTTGATAAGCCACTGGCTTTCATTTCACAATCAGCAACTCTTCCAGCTCTTACAGTTCTTGCATTCTAACAAGTCAATGACAGCATACAGCAACATACATGCGACCAGAACTGTTCTGTCCAGTTGCCCACAACTTCTACCACTGACCACTTACCATCATTTTCACGGCAAGAGCAATTTTTCGTTTAACTTTTCAAAAATTGCCCGATATTTCCACAAAATTTCGTTTTGTGGACGAACTTTGCCCTTAATTTTGCTCGACATTGTGCAAAAGTTTGTGCAAATTAAATTTCGCGAAAACAAAGACCATAATTCGTCAAATTTCATTTGCATTACTTTTGCACAATACTGTATGTGACCTTCAAAATTAAAATGTACTGGAAATAGCTTTCTGACAATCAAACACCAGCCCACTAGTACCTTACATGGAAACTAGGCTGCCAAAGCACGGCTTTACTGCACCTGATTTATGGTGGACTGGTGGAGAAAAGTCGAGAACAGCTAAGATGTGGGAAATCTACATCTTCATATCTTCTCTGTTCTTGACTGACATTTTCACCGCAAGTCGACCATGAGTCAGGTGAGAAGCCGTGCTTCGACAGCCCAGTTTCCATATAAGGTACCACTGTGGTGTCTGATTGACAGAAATCTATTTCCAGTGCACAGCAAATGATGGTAAGTGATGGTAGCCAGAGGTTTTTCAAATAAGTTTATACTGTCCCTTTCGGGTGAACAGAAACTGTGCCCGTACGAAAATTTGCGGCCTGACTGAGCGAGATTCGAGCTCGATTCAGGCCATAAAGTCATTTTTAAGGTGAAAACTGAGCGAGACAAAGCGAGACAACGATTTTGTCTCGCTTGTGCTACTGAACGAGACATTTGTCTGGCTGTTTTATCGTCGATAATATAGCGTGAATGAACGTGATAAAGAGTAAACCGAAAATATTAGCTTTCGCAACAGTACCGAGACATTTGTCAGGCCCTGTTATCGGCCATAAAACCTCAGAGCTGTGGATTGCTCAGGAGTCATGTTACATTAGCACGTGATCAGTCGGCAGGCTTTTCACTTGCACGCAAGAGATCAAAATTACTTTGAAGGGTAAGCAATCGTCTTCTAACACTATTGATTTGGAAACTCCATCGCGTATCTTTCAAGTTATTCCCTTGAAAAGATGTTTATTTTAAGGGGAGACCGCCAGATGACCGAGCCACTCGGAATCCCTACCTCATTGGCCGTAAAATGATCCCGATGGAATGCATCAAACAGTCGTTATTTGGCGGTCAATAGGTTGTACTTTTCAAAATTCATCATTTTGTCCCTTGTGAAGTTCGGCTAGCCTTGAAAATCTGGAAGCACACCTGGAAAACTTTCAAGAAGAAAGTTACCAAGAAAAGAAGTTGAGCTTGGAGACGCACACAAAGCACAAAAAAATCGCTGTTATAAAGTTGTATGGATGCGACGTGGAGATTCGTTTATGGAAATGTATGCTTCCATGTATGTTTCGTACTTTAGCTACTAATTTTCAAGATGGTTCATGGATTTACCGTTTGACGTATTTTAAAAGCAGAGGGATGTAAGAAGTTTTTTCTCAAACTGGTTTGCATCAGGAATACTACGATTTTCATTAGATCTTCAGAGAATTGGTCTTATACACTACTGCTAGAAAAGGGGTGTCTCGAAAACACAGACCTCGAAAACCAAGACCCCAGACCCCAGACCTCGAAAACACAGACCTCGAAAACACAGACCTCGAAAACACAGACCTCGAAAACACAGACCTCGAAAACACAGACCTCGAAAATGCAGACCTCGAAAACGCAGACCTCGAAAACACAGACCTCGAAAACACAGAAACCACTAACGTGTCAAAAATACTGTAAACAATGTTTATAAATCCCCTGTTTGTCGTTTCTATTTCTTTTGTTTAGAAACTGTTTGTTGCCAATTACCTCGATATCCAAAAGTCGATATGAAAATGAAATGTATTAATCGGGCCTAAACAGAAGTGGATCAGTCAAAGTACAAAATACAAAGGCACCCGAAAGCGATTGAAACTCACTGACCTATCATAACAGATAATAATTATAAAATCGATGACCAGGTGTCACGCAACGGTAATCAGGTAACGGAAATCGGCATTCGATAAAAACAAATTGAAATAAATGAATTTGAAAAAAAATCAATATGGGTTCGCAAAGGAAAGGTTTCTTTATTTGAAAATTCCTAAATAACAGAACTCAGACCATATTTAACGATAACAAGATAAAATGGGTAAATGTTGCCAACAACTTGACAAGAATATTTCTCGCTTGACAGTTGAAACAAACAACAATAACAAAAACTGCATTTGGTCAGGATTTCTTGGCCTCTTAAACAAATCAGCACATTTTCTATCATCCTGCCTCGATTACACCGAGCTATTACCGTTCCTTCTAATGAAAATGATATGATAATGGAACAAAGCTTTCTATCTTAATCAGAGTTCGGTGCTCAATGCCACTATCATGAGCACAAAAAGAAACGCACACTGAACATTATTTTATAATTCTTCCAACACATTATAGTGTATAATTTATAATAAAAACAAATTACTGTCGGGTCTCTTTTCAAAACCATAACTTGCCATAGGTAAATTTTGAATACTATTTAAAAGTGACAAGAGAAAAACAAGAAAATACTTCGAGACGTAATTGCAAGGCTGCAATGGGTGTTGCAAATCGTTGAGGAGTCTAACTTCTTTATAGAATAGCTTCTTTTCTTCCTGATCGAGCACTTGCAGCATTTTCTTGACGACAACGGTGTGACACTTCGTATCTCCTGAAGCTCTGTATTCTACCGTGTAAACATCTCCAAAGGAACCTTGTCCTAGTCTCTGTTTTAACGGCAATTCACTACATTTGAAGCGCGGAATGTCTTCGCCAATTTCGCTTGCAGGTGGCCCTTTTCGTAATAGCTGAGGAAGCTTAAACTTTCGAAAAACCGACATAGCTGAAAATTTTACCCCTCAATCTAAACATGTGTCTTAAGTTTCGCGTCAAAATGTTTACTTCTGCCTCACGTGCGATAGCCGACCTTTGACCTCAATGGCTGAAAGCAAGCTATTGTTCGGTCACACCCCCAAGAACAAAGTCGAAGATCATGTTCTTTTATTGTACACTTCCGTCACGCAACAAAGAGAATACGCGCCCGAATTCAGCTTGCAAAAGCCAATCGAGGCCCTAAACTATTCCTACCGCTCTTTCGACGGGGAAATTTGTTGCGAACTAGCACTCATCGCACATGATTGCGTAGAAAAACAAAGCCAAGAGGCGAAAGGAGTGATGACTAAAGAAAGACCAAGAAAACACCACGCGCGAAGTGTCTCACATATCATGACAGCTATAAATGACAGTTACTGGTGCTCATTGTACGTCTACAATAGTTATTTCAATGGTTTTTCTGATTTTAATATATCTTAGTTTTCGTAACACCCACGGCAAACTAGGGGATTTATAATTTTTTATTTCAGCCATAATTCGCTCGCTAGCAAAGGCTGTCATTGTTTACAGTATTTTTGACGCGTTAGTGGTTTTTAGTAGGTCTGTGTTTTCGAAGTCTGCGTTTTCGAGGTCTGTGTTTTCGAGGTCTGCGTTTTCGAGGTCTGGGTTTTCGAGGTCTGTGTTTTCGAGGTCTGTGTTTTCGAGGTCTGGGGTCTGGGGTCTTGGTTTTCGAGGTCTGTGTTTTCGAGACACCCGCTAGAAAAGTTCGTTGCATGCTGGTAAGTTACCGCTTTCTTCTTCCGAGAGAAAATTTGTATTTCAGCTATGAAAACGTTTCTTGTGAGCTCATTTAATTAAGGTGGAAATAAACAGTGTTGATAGGGTACGTGTAACTATATTAAATATAATAAATGACTTTAAATGTGCTTTTTGAAGTTGTATTACTAGTAAAATGCCGAGCGATCACGGAGAACGTTAATTAAAGCATAGTTATTGGCCCGATTTATACTAGAGACGGATCATCCGTCTGGGACGAACTTGGGCAAAGAACGGTAGTTCGTCTTATAATTCGTCTGTGTATAAATACGGGCTTTCAGACGGATCATCCGTCCAGACGAACTATCACGGTAGTTCGTCTTGACAGACGAACTACCGTGATAGTTCGTCTGGACGGATGATCCGTCTGAAAGCCCGTATTTATACACAGACGAATTATAAGACGAACTACCGTTCTTTGCCCAAGTTCGTCCCAGACGGATGATCCGTCTCTAGTATAAATCGGGCCATTGACGCCACGGCCATACAAATGTCTCGCTCCATTCTCGTCCATTTATAGAAGCACGAATCTCGCCGGTTTATCGCCAAGAATTTCGCCCAAATGTCACGGCCATAAAAATGTCTCGTTCTATTCTCGTCCATTTATCGTTCAATTTTTATCGCTCCT
Organism: Siderastrea siderea; assembly: GCA_964030785.1. Lineage (NCBI taxonomy): Eukaryota > Metazoa > Cnidaria > Anthozoa > Scleractinia > Rhizangiidae > Siderastrea > Siderastrea siderea. Next base: position 41,145,614 of record OZ034970.1, read on the forward strand.
GTCAGGCTGATTATCGTCACGCTCTGTCTCGCTCATCAACGGTATTTTATATGGCTTGAATCTCGCTCGTGTCTCGCTCAGAATTTTCGTACGGGTGGCACCAGTTCATCACAGATTTATCTACAACCAACTTTTTTTAGTTTCTCTGATTTGATAGTCACTGATTAGAGTGATTATATTCTTTTCCTTTTATAAACCAGGATAAGATGGTGACAATACATGTATGTAGCAAATGCTCCTGTCAAGTAAGGGAATAACAAGATTAGAGAGACCAGGGATGAATCTTAATGTTCCCTTCCCTTTGGTCACCCCCCTCTCATTGTTACAAATTTGATATTTAAAAAATATTTTATAAAATAATGTTACAGTGTATGTTGAGAAAATTTCATTCTCCCACTCGCTACTTGCATGACCTGCCATCTCACAAATTCCATTTTATTCTAAGCGCCCCTGATTACTTAGGTTCCCTATGCCTTGCCCCTCCCCCCAATTCCCTTTCCCATACCACTCCCACGGTTTCCCTTTCCCGTACCCCTCCCCCCAGCAGTTTCCCTTTCCCATACCCCTCCCCACAATTTCCCTTTCCCATATTCCTCCCCCCAGTTTCCCTTTCCTGTACCCCTCCCTGCAGAACTTTCCCCTTCTCCTCCCCAGCTCTACACATACGGTGAACAATAACATAAAAACTCACTGTAACAACAGCCAGTAATACTGTGCCCTCGGAATATCCCAAGAGCAGTGCTGAACCACAGAGTCATAATATAGCCTGTGATAAACACAAACGCAAGTCCACCAGGAGTCCCAGAACATCCTGTGCCACCAAATACACACTAGAATCCAAATTTCCAACTGGAAGAAATAAAAATGTATGTGAACTAAGAATCTAAGGAAGCAGGGTATTATTTGAAAGCATGCTTAATAAATAAATTGGGGGATCTGAAGCTATTCTATCAAATGAACATTTTTCCTGTGCATTGCACTAGATTAATATTGCAAGCTGTCTAGTGATGAAATCAAAACAGCTGCCTTGAGGTGCTAGTCAAACTGATTGTTTACGGACACCTAGGCCATAAGCAGACACCAAACTGCAGTCCCGGCAATTTCTCTACTAAAGCTCCATACTTCTAACCTCCTGTAAGCGGACACCTCTCGTAAGTGGAAGCAGACACCTTTTTAAGCTCTGGGGAGCTAACATGACCTCCTGTAAGCAGAGAGACCTTCTTAAACTCAAGCTCACACGACAGTCCCACTCTGTTTAAGCTACACCTCTGACGATTTGCTTGTTTGTAAACCCTGACCACATTAAAAACATTGCTCTAGATTGCAATATATATGGCAGGCACTGGAAAGAGCTACCTGAGATTTGGTCATTTCTTAGGCATCAAGTAGTTACATGTACATGACTTCCACAAAACAGCACTTAATATGTGTAAACATTGCTATGCATATAACTGAGAAAAAAACAGGATCAGAGACAATACATTCTTGTTGTACGAAAAGCTACACTATGAATTTTTTGTTACATAAATTTCTCTTTCGGCCAGTCATGTGAAAATAAGTCCAAGGTTGTCAGAAAGTTTTGGAGTAGATGGCTGAGCTTGTAGAGTAAGCAGCCATTCTTTTAACAAAACATCTCTTGTAAAGAACTCCCAACCACAGTACCTAGCCAGCCAATATAACAAAGCAGGGGGTGTTTTTCGCCACCTGAGCCACCTACTTCTGACAACCCTGCAAGTCTCCTTAAGAAAAGTACTCAGAGAATAGCTCCATATTGTATCCCGCACCTCACACGACACAGTTCCACTCCGTTTATGCTATATACCTCTGTCGATTTACTTGTTTATAAACCCTGACCACATTAAAAAAATTGTTATAGATTCCAATATGACAGGCACAGGAACCATTAAATTTTTTTAATAGAAACTTTGACAACCACATCACCATGAGTTTTCACACACGCTACACCCTAAGATTCTTGAAAACTCTTTCAACCTCCTGTAAGCAGACACATCCTGTAAGTGGACACTTTAAGCTTAAGGCTCGGTCCCAATTAGGGTGTCTGCTTACCAGAGGGTCGAATGTATTTTTAATAATAAATAGTAAAGTATCATCATATGGTTTTCTTACTTCTGAATGAATTCTCGGATGAATTCTTGTCTGCCTAGAAGAGTATAAGCACTTACAGCTAGAAATTGTGAGAATGAAGTTCAAAAGACGACAGACACCAAGCTAGCTTGAGAGTGGCCTGGGTGCTGTTTTCTGCTTCCACTAACTGCTTTTTCTTCCATTACAAAACACATGGCTGAAATTCCCTTAAAACAAGCATTTAACTTTAGATAGCATTAAAGGGACACTGCCACCAAGTTTAAGGATAACTTTGAAAAGCTATAAAAGACAATTTATTCTTATCAGAGGATACCCAAAAATACTGGTTGAGTTTCATTTAAAAATACTCTCTGAGACTATCACTAGGTGTGCTTGGCTCAAATTGCTAAGACGGAAATGGATTGCAACTTGAAAACATCAGGCTCGTGTTTTCAAGTTTTTCCTTTGTTTCTTGAAAAATGTGCCAGAAACTGACTATGGTTTGTTTTCCCTTTGAGAAAAACATTTGATTTTCTTCTCTTGGCATTCTAGGAGTAATGTGTACGAAAAAATTAAGGCATTCAATTTAAATTTCAGTACATTTTTCACCCTAAAACATAAAAATCCCTGTGACAGAGTCCCTTTAAAGAGGTGAACATAGAAAGTATTCAATAAAAAAATAAATAAACCCCTTCCGGTGGCACCTGGTATATTAGAGGATAATGCCCAAGGCATAAAAATGGTCCACAAAATGTTCACTTTGAGGACAACTGTGAAGTTTTGAGAACAATCTCTCTTTCTTACAATGTGTGTGCTAAAGAGATCAAACAGTGGGTGGGTATTGGAGTACATTTGTGGCTGAACATTAAATCCAATTTGGTTAGTTTACTTGATTCTATATGATTATATGATTTTATGTGACTTTCTTTCTTGTTTTTCTCTCATCAATGAAATGGGAATGAGAGTGTGCAAAAATTAACGGCAATCGGTGGGTTATAATAAATAACAAAATAGTCTAGTTATGTTGCTCAGACATTGGCTAGAACTTGTATACCCCAGCCTGGTTTCTTACAGTGATGCAGCAAGGATTATTACCAGGTAGCAGATCCAGGAGCATGGCCCAAGGGGTCTGGGCCTTCTTTCGCCCTCCTTCAAACCTATACCCTTCAATTTTTTATGAGGACTGTTTGGTTGACTGGACACGGTGACATGCACATTTGATATACAGGTACAGTATGCTCACAATTGCTCAGAATACCTTGAACGAAACCCATGCTATCGTAATGTACTGGTCAAATCGAAGCTTCAACCGCCCCTCCCCCCCTCTCCCAATTATAGGCCAGCATTTGACTGTGCATCATGCCCAGGGAGGGAGGAATTTGGAGGTTGCCTTGGAAAGGTGAGGAATTTCAACTGGATTTACCTCTTGTGTTCTGGCATAATACTCCCAGGAAGTTTTTTCGTTTTTTACAGGGTTTGACTTACAAGATACCCAGCGTAACTAATCGATAAATCGATAGCCCAATAAAATCAATATTAATCGACATATTTAATTGATTCTAATCAATTGATTTTTATCGGAAATCGATAAAAATCGATACCATTTTCAGTTGTGACTATCGATTTTATCGATTATTATTGATTTCTATTAATTAATATCGATTTCATTGGTTTTCATCTCCAGTTCTTAGACGTTCTTATAGCCGTTTAACACCACAACCAACCCTCCATCCACCTCTGGGATCACTGAATGGTTCTCTTGTTAGCGTGCTGTACATGAGGTGTAAACAAAGTATGAAAATTACATTTCCTTATGAAATATTCAGCTTATGCTGATTCTTTAAACACAATAATATGTTAAAGTGCGCTAAAACCACCTACCATTTGGATCCATCCACTATGGGCCATAGAAATGGAACGAGCTCTCCTTGAATGTGGCCTAGCTGCCCTCTGCTATTGCAAACTTTCAATGCTTGTCCTCTTGATCCGCTTTTTTTTTAGATAGCCCAAAATGCTGTCCGACCTCTACATCAAACGTTCATGGTATCCTTTCTCAACGCAATGAATTTTCATTTTCGCTGTCTCTACACGGCCATGCACTACCGATCGAGACATGCTGACAATTGATCACAACAGAGTCCATAGTGCTATTGGGGCCAACACTCTTCTCGTTAAAAATCGATAAAAATCGATACTGTTTGTAGTGGAAAAGTTGTGACTATCGATTTTCATCAATTACCGATATTAATCGATAGTAATCGACGAATCTGATCGATTAATATCGATTTATCGATCAGCTTTCCGATGATCGATTATGATCGATTAGTTACGCCGGGCAAGATAGAATTTCGCCTTTGTTAGTGAATAACAAAAAGAAAACAAAGTTTGAAGGTGTTATTGCGGCAGCACGTATCTGTCTCAGGAAAGAGTGAACAGTGTTTGGTTGAAGAAGAAATTTGTCTTTGAGAAGAGGTATTTCTGTAATCATTACTTATTGGTGGGGCATTTAAAAGGCTTTTTTGCCCCGAGGGAAGTTCAATTGCCCGGGTGGTTGCCCGGGGGGGATGTTGAATCTGACTGCTACATAACCAGATATTTTTGGAAAATACAGTCGCGTAATAATATTACAAAACTAAACACAATTATGAACGAAACGGCAGCGGAAGACACAGCAAAATAGCTGCCCAGAGTTCAGATTCCTATCTCACCGTTTGATTTGCAGACGTGCTCGCGGAATGTGTTGTACCAGGCTGTTCTAGGGTGTCTCGAAAACACAGACCTCGAAAACCCAGACCCCAGACCCCAGACCTCGAAAACACAGACCTCGAAAACCCAGACCTCGAAAACACAGACCTCGAAAACCCAGACCTCGAAAACACAGACCTCGAAAACCCAGACCTCGAAAACACAGACCTCGAAAACACAGACCTCGAAAACGCAGACTTCGAAAACACAGACCTACTAAAAACCACTAACGTGTCAAAAATACTGTAAACAATGACAGCCTTTGCTAGCGAGCGAATTATGGCTGAAATAAAAGATTATAAATCCCCTAGTTTGTCGTGGGTGTTACGAAAACTAAGATATATTAAAATCAGAAAAACCATTGAAATAACTATTGTAGACGTACAATGAGCACCAGTAACTGTCATTTATAGCTGTCATGATATGTGAGACACTTCGCGCGTGGTGTTTTCTTGGTCTTTCTTTGGTCATCACTCCTTTCGGCTCTTGGCTTTGTTTTTCTACGCAATCATGTGCGATGAGTGCTAGTTCGCAACAAATTTCCCCGTCGAAAGAGCGGTAGGAATAGTTTAGGGCCTCGATTGGCTTTTGCAAGCTGAATTCGGGCGCGTATTCTCTTTGTTGCGTGACGGAAGTGTACAATAAAAGAACATGATCTTCGACTTTGTTCTTGGGGGTGTGACCGAACAATATATAGCTGGCTTTCAGCCATTGAGGTCAAAGGTCGGCCCTCGCACGTGAGGCAGAAGTAAACATTTTGGCGCGAAACTTAAGACACATGTTTAGATTGAGGGGTAAAATTTTCAGCTATGTCGGTTTTTCGAAAGTTTAAGCTTCCTCAGCTATTACGAAAAGGGCCACCTGCAAGCGAAATTGGCGAAGAGATTCCGCGCTTCAAATGTAGTGAATTGCCGTTAAAACAGAGACTAGGACAATTTCTAAACAAAAGAAATAGAAACGACAAACAGGGGATTTATAAACATTGTTTACAGTATTTTTGACACGTTAGTGGTTTCTGTGTTTTCGAGGTCTGTGTTTTCGAGGTCTACGTTTTCGAGGTCTGGGTTTTCGAGGTCTGTGTTTTCGAGGTCTGGGTTTTCGAGGTCTGTGTTTTCGAGGTCTGGGTTTTCGAGGTCTGTGTTTTCGAGGTCTGTGTTTTCGAGGTCTGGGTTTTCGAGGTCTGTGTTTTCGAGGTCTGGGGTCTGGGGTCTGGGTTTTCGAGGTCTGTGTTTTCGAGACACCCGGCTGTTCTACTGTCGATCCACAAAGGCAAGCTAGAGTGTCTTGTGTTAGTTGTCCTGTCACGCACGTAAAGGCGCGCAAGACTTGGCAAAGAACAAAATAAAGTTATTGTGTTAAAGTGTGAAGGCGTCTTTGTATCTCAAATTTATCGTACCCTGTTCCAGGAGGGTCTCGACTCCAGCTTTCTTCTTCTCAGATGAATTGAATCGAGACGTGACAAGCAGTGTTACAGATCCAGCCTAGTACCCAGGCGTTCACTTCTCACTCACGCGGCTTGGCACGTTCGCGTGAGGCTTTTTAGTAGACCCACACTCTCGCATCCCCCACCATCGCGAGCTAAAACCCCTGGGGGTCCTACTCGGAACTTTTCGATTTGTAATACTAATTTTCCGATACCCATTTCCAGACCTCTAAAATCCATTCCCATTTTCATAACCTGGTCTGCAAAATCCCTACCCTGTAACAGAGTTTAGACCAAAATGGTTAGAATCCATACCCATTTTCAGACGGAAAACTGATTATTTTTCATATCACTCAGGAACCTTTTGGCAAGCTAATTCCCCGGATGATCGCGTGATATTTGCCCAGCTAAAAATAACAACGACGTCCCCATAGCGCATAACTCCAAAATTAAATTGCGCTTCCTAAGCATAATTTTCCGATCTGTCTTGGCGAAGTATTTGCTGACTTTTCTGGTCACAGTTTTCTTACAAAGCGAGCTTTTACAGCAGGTGGTAAGTGACTAAACAACAATTATCGTTCAGTGCGTATTTTAAGTTAGTTTTATATAGCTGTTGAATTCAAAGTTTTTGTCTGACATCACAATTGTGTATGGAGTATACATGATGTTATCAGTGACTGATTCTTAAAGGTGTACATCTTGTGTGTTCTCGATTTAGTGCTTTCTATCAATCACCATTACGTCTTTACCGATGTTACTTTGCCGTGATACGAGTCTGAAGTGATGCGCTTTCTAAAGAGCGCGTCAGAGTAGATAATTATTTTTAATGCAAGAAATTTGCACGGGCGCTAGCAACTGGGTGTAATTTTTAGTCTTTTTACCTCAAAACTTCTCTTTTGAGGATCATCATTTCTAGGAACTGGGACACGCATTAATTTGAATCAGCAATAGTAAGTGATTGCCTGTATTGCAAACTTGTAGCTTCATTAGGTTATGGCATGAGTTTATGATAACAATCGCTTTGATAAACTTGCGTGCTGTTTACTTATACACCGAGCCGAGTAACGTTCTAAAACATGTTGCCGGTTTCAAGGGCGGTTTTCTAGTGATGGCGACGCTGGCAAAAACGAAAGCATAAGCACTAGCCGAAGAGTTCTGTGGCAGGTGAAAACGAACGCAACCAAAATTGTAACTTAAAATGTAGCTGAATATTTTAATCCTAGAGCCTGTGTTGCGTTTGTGCTAGTGACATCAGATATGGGCTCTTGTAATTGTTTGCTAATCAATGTAAACCGGGCTCTAGTCTGTGCACAGCACAACGACTTGCACTGTTGATATAAAACCCCCAAATCTACTACTATACATGTATCAGATGGTTTTTCTGAAGAAAAAGGAAATGACGACTTTAAGTTTTTACAGTAAATGAGTTCAGTTTGATTTAGCGAAACTGGTCATTCGTGACAAGAAGTCACACACTGGGAATTAGCTTTATACGAGGATAAGATCACGTTACTTTTGTATTACCATTAGTTCTCATGGAGAAGTAAATGCTGCCTGTCGTGTATTCATATATTCAAACTAATGTATTTGCTCACTGTCGACAAGTTGTCGAAGATGTTGCTTGTTTTTCACGAGTGAAACATTTATGAGGTGGCATACGTTTCCAAATTGTTCCAAATTGCTCATTTGATTGATCGATTGCTTTCAAATGAAGCGTCAGAATTTTTGCATTTCGATTGCATGTATTCAAATAAAAAACGAAATTGATATCACTTCCATTTGAACGCGACTTACAGAAAATCGCAAAAATTAATTCCAGCAAGAAAAACCAGTCTTTTCTAATAGCAAAACTTAGTTCCCGCGAAACACAAAAAATCGCCAATCTGCAATATTAATAATAATAATAATAATAATAATAATAAACTTTATTAACGTGTCTTAAAATATCTAGCTTACACTAAAGTAAGCTAATTGGGGACACCTATCTATACCTATCTAAAGTAGTAAAAATATATAAAATATTACAATATATACAATATAAAATATAAAATATAATATCACATCAACCTATAGTGATAAAACCCCCAAATGTTCAGTTAATTAAACTCCCGCAAAAATTTTAATAGTTCCACGCAGTAACTTTGCAACATGAAATGAAACCCATTCGCAGATATTTGCATTGTAAGTATTTTATAAATTGTTGTGTTTGTTTCGAAGGTCAATATTTGTTAGTTCAATACTGAAATAGTGTGGATGCTTGAAATAATCGTTAAGAAAACCAAAAAAGCGCATGCGTATGTCCAAAGAGAGGGATTTATGGCTTTTAACTGGGCACCATATTAGTGAGAAATTAAAATCCGAGTGTAATATAAAGTTTTCTTGAATTACTTCCGTTTTAGTGAGCAATTGGTGAAGCATCTTGGGTGTGAGGCTGGCCAAGCTCTCATCCCTTATACAGCTTGTGCATGTCGCTCATTTCCGGTAGCGGTATTTCTCTTTCACGGGAATGCCCGGGAGTGCCCGCTGGGGCCTAGTGAATGACTGGGGGATGCTCAGATATCTCCTTGGAGATTTCACCCACCGAGCCAGTGGTTAAACGGCCGGACTACCGCCTAGTCAGCGATGAAGTCCTCACTCCGATGAGGCAAAAGACTCAGCCGAAAGGCTGGGCAAACGAAACTGCCACCGAGCTTCCCCCGATCAGGGTTTTGCTATATTTTTTAAAGGGCTGTCACGCAATGTCATGCAATATTTCAGTTCACGCAACATTTTAAACGCATTGTCACATCTCGTCGTTGATCACGGTTGTTTAAGCTATTTTTTAACCAACTTTTTGGGCAGAGGTTAAAAATGAGTCAATCGAAACCCTTATTGTTCTAACTTACTACTCCGGACTCCATGGCGCACCCAAAGCAACATGACATTGTCGAAACACTTGTTGTCTTTATTTTATACTAAGAAATTTCCCACCTAGAAATTAATTTGTGATAATGAATATATGAATGCCTTATAGTACATAGATTTAGCGAGGCCTTAAAGCGGAGTCCCCACCCCCTTTTTTGTTTTTGCTTTGTTTTGTTTTTGTTTTTGTTTTTTGCTGGCACTTATTAATTTGTGAAAATACTTTCATTCAAGTCGTTTAATAAATTTTTAACAAAAACATGCATTCGCTGAGAGCCGAACCCGGTTCGACAACGTCAAAAGCCGACGTTCAGTCCACTAGGCCATGAGCGTTTATTATTGTCTATAGATGTTAATTTTACTACTTATTTCTTTCCCGGCAAAATGTGTTCGGACCGCCGTAAAAGCCATGGTTGTGGACAGAAAAAACCAAAAAGCACTAGCTCTGCTATATTTGGCGTTGAAACCGCTGCGAAAATCTGCGAACTCAAGCGATGTGCCGACCGAGTTCGCAACAGAACCGACAAGGCAAATTTGAACTTTTCGCCTGAACTTTATCGCCTAATTTCTTTCGCCTAAATTGAACTTTTCGCCTTCCACCAAAAAGACAGTTGAGTGTTCTTTTGAACTTTTTTTGCCATTAAAAAATTTGTTTTTGACGTTTGTTGCCTTTGCTTGTTTTCCTACAACGCGGGTCAACATGCGATTTCGCGCCAAAGACACGGGATTCAGCACAGGGTTATATCCAGTGAATGCCACTTTATATTGGTGACCCTGTGATGCGGACGGACGGACGGTCATGTGACTATTACGTCACTACCAAAATTTCTTTATAGGTTACCAAATTTCCTTAGCAATGGTGCTCCGCTGACGCGCTAGCGCGCGTGCTCTGCTATTAGAACTGCGGATGAAGAATTAAATGTAAAGAAGATCATCGCAGTTATAGACGCAACTTTCGCAGTTGCGAAAGGAAAGCCTGGAAAAAAATCCAAGCTTGTAAGTTGCGTCTATAATTTTTTAACTGCGATGATCTTCTTTACATTTAATTCTTCATCCCGCAGCTCTAATATATGTTAGTCAAGGCGCGGCTGCTAAGCTAAAATACTTTTTTCGTGTGTCGTTTATCTAGTTTTAGCCCCTTTTTTTCACTTTTTGATGTCCACATCTCAAAATTATACTAAAACAATTATTCGCCTCAGGCGCAGTAAATATTGCCGAATATTTACCGAGCCTTTTTAGCCTGAGGTGGATAAGTGTTAAATATTCATATATTCATTATTACATCTTCTTTCCGGCTTCACGGGCTTATAACGAACGGACTAAATGTCCAGCTCCCAGTTGGCTTGTTAGCTCAGTTAGTTAGAGCGTTGCACCGGTATCGAAGAGGTCAAGGGTGCGAATCCCGTACAAGCCTGGATTTTTTTTCAGGTTTTCTTTTCGCAGTCAATTCCAAAACCGCCCATCCCCCCGGGCATACCCCGGGCATTTGACTTGAGTTTACCTCCCAACAGTGGGGAATTTGACCCAAAATGAGGCCTGCCCGGTCGGGCATTTGACTTTCGTGTCAAAACGTCGGTCAGCGGTCGGAAACAAAAGGATTTCGCAATTCTTTCATTCAGCACGTGCGCCGCGTTCACGGGTCATTGCTCTTGTGGTAAGAATAAGTAGACACGCCTGTACGACTCTTGCGCACGTGTATTAGCCACTCTCCTAGTTTGCCTAGTTTAGATCTTACGAGCATGTCTTTGAGCTTTGAGGGACCTACCTTTTTGTATGATATTAGGGGAGGTTCTTTGAATATTTCTTTGAGCAATGGTTGTTCTGCTATTAAATGCCAGTGTTTCATGAGTATTTGTTTTACGTTTGGTACTGCTGGGTGATATTGCGTTCAAAAAGGCAAGATCTTTTGTTTGTTTTAGGTTTAGGTTGTATAAGGCCTGCTTTCTTTTTTCAAAAATCACTTCCGAGAGAGTTCTTTGGACAAGACCCCCTGGGTAACCTCTATCAATGAGATGTGATTGGAAGTGTTTGATTTTTTCCTCAAACGCTGTTTCAGAGGAATTTCTTCTTAGCAGTCTTAAGGCCTCTCCTTTGATGAAACCTTTCTTAACTCTTGGTGGGTGACAGGAGGAGAAATACGTGTATTGAAATGTTTCAGTAGGCTTGCAGTGAGTACGTATGTCAAGCACTGATTCATTCGTGAATCTTTCGCCTTTGTAAACGCTGGTGTCCGGTAAAGTAGTTTCTGTATCAGAAATTTCAGCCCTGAACTTGATAGTAGGATGATGGTTATTTGCTTGAGGGTGGGAGATTTGACGCTCTTTGAAGATCTAACGGGGGGGGGGGGGGGGGCATTTGACCATCTAAAGTGGCAACATACGCGGGAATTTGACCAAAATTTTTTAAAGAAGTCAAATGCCCCCGGGGTTTGCCCGGAGGGAGGGGGGCATGGGCGGTTTTGGAATTGACTGATACATACACCTGAGCGAATGAGTGACATATTTGCATATTGCAAGTGCCCACAAAAACTCATTCCTACGCTACGCGTGTCCACGAGTTAAAAAGGGACCATAAAAGAGGGGGAAGGGAGTGTTTATCAAAAGTTACAGATGCCAATTTTTACCGAGGACAAATTACGTTGATAAATTTTCAACTTTAGCCCAATTAAAAAGCTCTCTAAAAAAACGCAATTGCCATGTTAACCATTCTAGCAGCCAACCAGCGCGTACAATTATAATTAGGTTTCGGAAACAATATGTACATGACAAAGTCACGAAATTTCTTTTTACCCGGTGCGGAATTGCTGCGATCAAGCTATTTGCCAGCGGAACACTATTGAGAAATCATTCATTTCAACAGCTGATTGAGAACCTTATGCAGCAAAGGCGAGAACTTAAGGATTTTGTTGTTGTTTGATCGCTAAATTTGATCGATAAAATCAAACGTTCTCACTGCGAAATGCAACATAACGCGTAATGTTAGAACGGACAAGAAAAGAGTAAATTGTTTTGTTCCCGTCAAATAAACACAAACTCTATCTTGACTCGTGGATTACAACATGCTCTTCGATCAGCAAGAATTTCTTTGCTCGAATGTCACAAGTGCATACTTTCAAAAATTACATTGAGGTCTTTAAATAACATTCTCAAACTCATTAATAATTCATGAGCTTATGACCCAATCAGGTTGTATCAATTAGGTCAGGTGCATGAATGGTAATACCCAATGAACATACCGATCAAGACACGTTCGATTAGTTCAAAAACTGATCAAGAAACTTGAATTTTAATCAGTCTTTATGCTAATTACCGCATACATGCGCATATTTCCTGCTTGACTCATTAATTACAACAACAACACAGCAACATGTTACTTCTTCTCAGACACCGTTACATTGGTTGTGCAGTTTTTGAATTTTCCTTTCTTGAAAACAACATCCTTTACGCGTATCAATTTATCTTTAATCCCAGCATTGAACAGGGAGAAAACACAAGTAACACACATGCTATGAGCAGTTTTGCGATGAAAGCCTGCCGCCACGCACATTTCAGATAAAACCTTATTGAAGCTGTTGATGCCTACGGGCAGTTTATCGAACGCGAACTTACCAGAACTTTATACCCTCTCCTAACCTCAGCGATTCGACAAAAAATGTTCACAGCCCACTCGTTGCTGTACTTAGTTGAAACTGGAACGCGTCATTCACCGAAACCTTTTCCTCAGAAGGTGTTTTGGGAACGCGAAATCGTCCTGATCCGGACTCGAACTCCACCACGTGCGGTTATGTAAATTCCTTTAAAAAATTCTTCCTTTACTCACCAGCATCGCCGCATAATAAATATTCATTTCATTTACCAATTGAATACCAACAAACAATCGCCCACTGAGCGCGCCTTTATAACCTACTATTGTTCTCAAACAGTTCTACCTAATTCCCACACAAGTTTGAGAAGCCATATCAAAAACTCGTGCCTAGTTTTTCATCAGGGGTTCCAAACACCTCGAAACAATAAAAGCACGACGCCGTAGGCGTCGTGCTTTCATCTCTTTCCCGGTGTTTGGAACCCCTGATGAAAACTCGCACTCGTTTTTGATCTATTACATCGAAAAACTGCTGGAAACAAAACGGTAAACGAAGCGTTTATTCGAGAGTCGAAAAAGAAACTTACAGACTCAAGCTTAGGCAACTCAAATTCGCCGTTCCATGCTTTTGACGGATATATATGTGTAGTCCGTTGCCCGTGTGTGTTTGTTGGGTGGCATCGTGTCCTTGTATTAAAATGTGTTGCATTCGCAACGACACCTTCATTACCAACCTGTATCCATTTTTAATATTAGAGTAATTTCCAAACGCCACTTTTACCAGGCGTTGTTAGAGTAATATGTGTCCCGCGGATCGATTAAAAAACAAATACGTGTTAGACGTCAAACAATCTACCGTTCAAGCGGATGACTGGTAGAGATTCATTCATAGCTGAACTGTCGTTGCGGCTAACACGGTGTGTTAAATTTTTCAAACCGATTAAAAAAGGGACACTGAAATAATTAATGTAAAACACTTCACGAATCCGAACACCCAAGATGTGATGTAGCCTGAAAGAATTACGAATTCGGATACTTTTCCTCTAGTGTAAACTTTTTTGTCTCGGGAATTAGCTTTCTACGAAGGTACGAACGCGTGACATTTACAGGTGCGTCTGGCTTTTAGCAGGGCTAGACGCTATCTACCGCTTTGTAGACCATCGGTGTAACCACTTCCACGTCAGGATAACAAGTATTCCCTGATTGAACCAAGTGTTAACCTCTCTCCGATATGTTGTAATAGAGTTCCAAGAATCTATGATTTCAGTAATTTAAAGCATTTTATTTAAAAGTCAACGTTATTGTTATTAATGTAAGTTAAACTTTTATTTGGTAACTGATTTTGCCCTCGATGATGACATCCTTCATTCACTTTACAACGGGTTAAATTACATTATTATTAAGCTGGTTATATTAGATTTAGTTTCATATTAGTTAATTGAGTTGAGCATAAACATAGATATTTGATACAATTTATGTTGCATCGAAATTCGGACAAATTTTATGTCGGAAGACGTCACCGCTTTGATTACTTGCTTAATTTGTTAAAGGCCAATTGCAGACCCGGATTACTCCATAGAAGTTTACTAAGCACTACCCACTCGTTTTCATGCGCGGGCATGTGTGGACGTCTGAAACTGATAAATAAATTTTTTGAATCGGTGTTTAGCCGACTGTTACCGCAATGTGCACACAGCGTTTTTGAAACTTGATTGGGGAAATGCGATTTGCTTCACGCCGGGCCAGCAGAGGGCACGAAGCTGCACGCTCGGAAAAACTTTTGCGTCTTTTATCCGATAGAGCTCAAACTTTGCACAATGATAGAACTTTTTATTCCAAACAATCGTATCGTTTTTGTTTTTGCATTTTAACGGTTTTTGGCGGGGAAATGACGTCACAGTGCTAAAGGCAAATTTTCAATTGTCTCTTATGGCACAAAAAGTATATGATTCTGAAAGAACTTGTCGGGATAAAGTGAAATGCGAAAAAATCATTGAAAAACCTCAATCCGTCTTGAAGATATAAAGATCTGAATTTTATAAATGTTCTAAAAATAGTAACAAAATGGCGGAAAATTCAAACTTCCGAACTTTATATCTTCAAGACGGATCGAGCTTTTTCAATAATTTCTTCGCATTTCACTTTATCTCAATGAGTTCTTTCAGAATCATGTACTTTTTGTGCCATAACAGGGAAACGAAAATTTGCCTTTAGCACTGTGGCGTCATTTTCCCGCCAAAAACCGTTAAAATCAAAAAACAAAAACGATACGATTGTTTGGAATTAAAATTTCTATCATTGTGCAAAGTTTGAGCTCTATCGGATAAAAGACGCAAAAGTTTTTCCGAGCATGCAGCTTCGTGCCCTCTCCTGGCCCGGCGTGCTTATCATGACTTGACTCAGTGATCGAGCACTGGAAAGTGAAACACACTTTTAAAATGAGTTTAAAAGGATGCCTCTTAGTCAATTCAAGTTAGTTAAAAAAGGCATTACCAAAGTTCGAAATGTGTTGTCCACGTAAAAAAGTAATGAAGCAAATTTGAAATGAAAATAAATTCCGACCATACGAAACAGAAAGGAAACCATAGCACTAAGTTAATGCTTTGTGTGACTCTTGGCTGTAGTCCTATAAGTAAAAGGTGACAGCCTGTTAGATCTGTCAAAATGGTTGCGTGCTTTTATTCACTCGAACGTGCTGTAGGTAATTCATTTTGCTTCTTCGTCGCTAGTTGAAATGTTGAGCTCCCGAACAACATATTTTTGTTTCTTCATAAATAGTTAGAGTACGTTCTTAATTAACATCAGTCGGATTGCTGAACGTAAGGGGAAAACCGAAGTTTCTCACGAAGTGCACGAATCATCACCACATCATGGCATTATGCCAATCTTGACATTTTGATAAGTTCGCGTTAAAGTTCAATTTCTTCATTTTCCGATATGCAAAAGTAAATGAGTTTATTGCTCTTTCCAAATATCAAAGCTGCCTTTGTTTCATCTTGGTTGGTGAATTATTTGGTGCTTTCGGAAATAAAGCCCCTTTCCAATAAATGATGAACATGAAACGTGCCATACAAGTTTTTGAAACTTTATTAAATACGAGCCAATACAATCGCCTCAACAACCAGCGAAACGTGTCTAATCAGAACTTAGGACGATACACTCGTGTGTTAAAACAAAGACCACGCAATCTTACCTTCACACAGCCCAGATGACCAGCAGTTTTAAAATCAAATAACAAAAAACATCAGGTGAAACACGTTTATCGGGATTTTAGCTATTTTATAAACAAAGAGCATTTTCTTTATTTCACGGTGTGCACAAGTAAAGTACGTACAATGAGTCAATAAACATCCCCTAACGTTGATTTGTAAACATCTCGGAAATCAAACTAGAATACCGAGCAAACAAAAATAAAAAGGCCATTATTTCATTTATTTATTAATAACATTTCAGTGTAAACAAGAAGCAGAAACAGGCGAACGCAATATCGTAATAACGTGCATTACCTACGTAAGCTCCATAGCTTGTGTCAGCAGATCGTGTCACCATTGTCAGGAATCAAGAGAAATAGAACCGTCCAGCTTTTCCTAGAATTCTTTTGATCAGCAGTTTGGTTGCCTAGACACTGTACCGCTGACCAAAAAGCCCGAGGTTTCTGAAAACCCACACCCTTCCTTACACCTCCCCCGTGAATAAAGCTCCCCACCCCCAAGAACACCGCTGCCCCATTTTACTTTTCACTCAGGAACCAGTACCAAACTCGATGACATAGATGACATAGACGATGACATAGATGCGGACGCATGCGTACTGCGTACTGCGTCCGCACAACAATTAAATTCGCAAAGCAAGGTGAGGAATTGCCAACCGAATTTATGTCACTCAAAATTAATAAAAGCGGAGATTCTTACCCTATCATCAAACGGGAGCTCCACAGACCTGCGTAGGGAACCGATTGCACCAGCAGAGTGCTTCCTTGCTCATATCCAGGGAGTCGTTTTGTAACAGAAGGGTATGTATGGAAAAAAAACAACAAATTTAATACAGTTAAGTTGTCGGAAACGCGAAGGAACTCATAATAGAAATACTAAAGAAGATCCTCGCAGTTATTAACGCAACTTATGCTGCTACGAAAAGAAAGCCTGAAAATCAGGCTTGCCGGGATTCGCACCCTGACCTCTGCGATACCGGTGCAGCGCTCTAACCAATTGAGCTATCAAGCCAACTGGGAGCTGGTCATTAAATTGGTTCGTATTATACCCGGGAAAGATGAAGATGAAATTATGAATATATGAAATTCATATATTTGAACTGCGGAATGAAGAAATAAATGTAAAGAAGATCCTCGCAGTTATTAACGCAACTTATGCAGTTGCGAAAAGAAAGCCTGAAAAGGGGGTTCGAATCCCGGCAAGCCTGATTTTCAGGCTTTCTTTTCGCAACTGCATAAGTTGCGTTAATAACTGCGAGGATCTTCTTTACATTTATTTCTTCATTCCGCAGTTCAAATATATGAATTTCATATATTCATAATTTCAATAGAAATACTGTTTACGACTCTTAGGACTGGTTTGAAGTAACACGTGCAAGGTACGGGTTTTTCTTTCCCAGAAAGAGTTTTTAAATGGCTGGAATGTTTTTGTGAAAGATCCATACCTTTCCCTAAGCTCAATAAATTCTATGAAAGCATTCAAATTATTAAAGCATTTTCAATAGTGAAATCTTAGATCTTAGAAGTCCCTCTGGACTTTTCCTCGGTGTCCAGTCCCGTAAGAATGTCAAACAACACAATCACTCACGTCAAGCTTAGGGCTAGGGTCCAGTCCTCAACTGGCGAGAGGCAGTACAGGAGTAACACCAAGACAAAAGATACTGTGGATTCTAGAGGGGCAAGATCGCAAGAAGACTTTTATGTATTGCCTCGACAAGGGGGAAATCAAGGGGGCGTCTTATGGGGTGGAGAGAGGCTTCGCGTGGGAGGGTGCCAGCATGGGTGCGAAAAAGACGCGTGGGGTAAGAAATGTCTATAGCGCAGCGAAGTGACAGACACGTCTCAAACGTAATAAGTCCTCCAATTTCATGAAACTGGTTAACTGAAGGAGAAAGCGCACGAACCTTCCCTCATTGCATGGCATGGTCAATTCTTACGTTTAAATTGAACCTCGTTTCCTTTGCTCAGTAACCAAGAAATGGTGGTATCTCTATCAAGTGCCACAAAAACTGTCTGTGCGGAATTTAGTTGTGGAACATACCGCTGTATACAATACTATACTCGCCAGTGAAGTGACACGAGACAGATTTTGGAAGCGGAGACCGGCTGCGTGCAGACTGTTGAGCTTTACTGTTCTCTTCTCCAAGCGAGATGTTTCAGTAAATGTTACCAACGTCCGACCTGAAGTATCTGAGATCCTAAGTTGATCAACCTTGATCGCAGGGCTTTTAAAAGGGAAAATCATTTTGGACTGAATCTATAAGACGATGAAGCTCTGTACCAAAAGAAATTTCAGCTTGAGATTGAGAAAGCGAACAAAATGTAGGCAAAAGTTGTCCAAGTAAGAACAAAGAATTCTGAAACGTGTAAAATATATGATAAATTGAAGCACTGAAAATAAAAGTCACTAAAAAAATACTATTTGTTTGGTACTCCCTGAGAATGATTCTAATATGGAATCGAAATGCTGTAATCCTGTTGCCATCGTGGCTTTGTAGCTCAGATGGTAGGGCAGTGGTCTAGTAACTCGAAGGTCGTGGGTTCGAATCCCACCTGAGCCACTTAATTTTCTCACTGGCTGAGATCTTAAACGTTGCAAATTATGATTTATTTGATATTGACTGAGGATGATTTTGATATTGAAGATATTAAAAGGTGTCAAACCAGTGAAGATGGATCAAGTTTTAATGAGTTTCGCAAACTCATCTTTATTCCTTAAAGTAAACTTTCATTGACAGAAATTGTTTGTTTGGTGAAATTTAAAGCTGAAACCACTTTCGTAGCATATCTAAGGGGGTGAGAATTAGTTATCATGCACTAAGGTAACCGTTGAAGTTTTTTTTAACTAAATGTGAGTGAGTTATTAGGATAGAAAGTTGTGTGTTCCGTTTTTTTTTGTTGTTGTTGTGTTTTGGGGGTGAGTAATATAAGTTAACCGGACCATAGGCGATTATCTAAATATCATATTCTCCTCGATAGCGAGGCTTATGGGGAAAAAATAAAGGAAAACGGATAAACATGTTCATTCATTAGTAATTATGCTTGTTCGTTTCTTTTTGTTTTTGTCGCCTGAGCGTCACTTTTGAGCAATTGTAATACCTTGAAACTGGCCTTTATGCAAAAAATATACGTGCAGGCACTGCCAAAAGGAGACAAGAATCATAGTTGCCGGTTTAATTTTCGGTTTAATGTTGGTTTACAGGCATCTTATTTAAACTCACAGCTGTCCGATCCATTTTAAGTGAGACTGAAGGAGAGGCTGATAAAACTTATGTTAAATTCGTTTCTCTTAGTGATTTAAATGACGAGGGCTTTTGCCTATTTTCCTTGGCAGACCTTACCTACAAATAAATAGATATTTGGATGGTTTAATCCATAAATGGGAATAAAGAAATCTGTGAAACTCTACTAAAAGCTAAATGAATGTAAATGAAGCCGGCAGTGCTTTCCGCCTCATCTGTTACTGTCATGTTTCTATAAACATCCTTTTTGTTAGCACATTTTAATTTTAAAATGTTGTTTTAAAGTTACACACGCAAAGTTGAATGTGTATGCCTCAAAAATCCTTCCACAGAACAATTGCTCCTCGTTCCACACTGAGTCAGAAACCTCAAATATGTCAGTGAGATTTAAAACCACTTTGAAATCACTTACAAAAGTTAGAAAAAGAAGTATTTATAATAGCTGCTTAGGTTGTTTACTGAAGATGGTAATGAATCAAACATATAATCAATAAAAAAGGTACATCAAACGGAGAATTTGGGTACAAAACATCCAGCTTCTAAAACTTGTTGTTTTCTGTAGGTACGTCGTGGCGTAACAGAAGCCTATTTAACAGTCATTTGTAAACGAGTTCACATAAATATTTGCACACAAATGGTGGATAGAAAGTCACAAGCTACAGAGTACCACCAGCGAGAGCTTACCATTGCCAAAGAACTGGGCGACAGGGCTGGAGAGGGAATTGCTTATTGTAATCTGGGCATTGCTTATCATAGGCTTGGTAATTTTAAACAAGCCATAGAGTACCATAACCAAGCTCTTACTATCGCCAAAGAAATGGGGGACAGAGCTGGAGAGGGCCGAGCCTATGGAAATCTGGGCAACGCTTATCACAGTCTGGGTAATTTTAAACAAGCCGTAGAGTACCATAACCAACGTCTAACTATCGCCAGAGAAGTGGGGGACAGAGCTGGAGAGGGCCGAGCCTATGCAAATCTGGGCAACGCTTATCACAGTCTGGGTAATTTTAAACAAGCCATAGAGTACCATAACCAACATCTAACTATCGCCAGAGAAGTGGGGGACAGAGCTGGAGAGGGCCGAGCCTATGCAAATCTGGGCAACGCTTATCACAGTCTGGGTAATTTTAAACAAGCCATAGAGTACCATAACCAACATCTAACTATCGCCAGAGAAGTGGGGGACAGAGCTGGAGAGGGCCGAGCCTATGCAAATCTGGGCAACGCTTATCACAGTCTGGGTAATTTTAAACAAGCCATAGAGTGCCATAACCAAGATCTAACTATCGCCAGAGAAGTGGGGGACAGAGCTGGAGAGGGCCAAGCCTATGGAAATCTGGGCAACGCTTATCACCGTCTGGGTAATTTTAAACAAGCCATAGAGTACCATAACCAACATCTAACTATCGCCAGAGAAGTGGGGGACAGAGCTGGAGAGGGCCAAGCCTATGGAAATCTGGGCAACGCTTATCACAGTCTGGGTAATTTTAAACAAGCCATAGAGTACCATAACCAAGATCTAACTATCGCCAGAGAAGTGGGGGACAGAGCTGGAGAGGGCCGAGCCTATGCAAATCTGGGCAACGCTTATGACAGTCTGGGTAATTTTAAACAAGCCATAGAGTACCATAACCAACATCTAACTATCGCCAGAGAAGTGGGGGACAGAGCTGGAGAGGGCCAAGCCTATGGAAATCTGGGCAACGCTTATCACAGTCTGGGTAATTTTAAACAAGCCATAGAGTACCATAACCAACGTCTAACTATCGCCAGAGAAGTGGGGGACAGAGCTGGAGAGGGCCGAGCCTATGCAAATCTGGGCAACGCTTATCACAGTCTGGGTAATTTTAAACAAGCCATAGAGTACCATAACCAACATCTAACTATCGCCAGAGAAGTGGGGGACAGAGCTGGAGAGGGCCGAGCCTATGCAAATCTGGGCAACGCTTATCACAGTCTGGGTAATTTTAAACAAGCCATAGAGTACCATAACCAACATCTAACTATCGCCAGAGAAGTGGGGGACAGAGCTGGAGAGGGCCGAGCCTATGCAAATCTGGGCAACGCTTATCACAGTCTGGGTAATTTTAAACAAGCCATAGAGTACCATAACCAACATCTAACTATCGCCAGAAAAGTGGGGGACAGAGCTGGAGAGGGCCGAGCCTATGGAAATCTGGGCAACGCTTATCACAGTCTGGGTAATTTTAAACAAGCCATAGAGTGCCATAACCAAGATCTAACTATCGCCAGAGAAGTGGGGGACAGAGCTGGAGAGGGCCAAGCCTATGGAAATCTGGGCAACGCTTATCACCGTCTGGGTAATTTTAAACAAGCCATAGAGTACCATAACCAACATCTAACTATCGCCAGAGAAGTGGGGGACAGAGCTGGAGAGGGCCAAGCCTATGGAAATCTGGGCAACGCTTATCACAGTCTGGGTAATTTTAAACAAGCCATAGAGTACCATAACCAAGATCTAACTATCGCCAGAGAAGTGGGGGACAGAGCTGGAGAGGGCCGAGCCTATGCAAATCTGGGCAACGCTTATGACAGTCTGGGTAATTTTAAACAAGCCATAGAGTACCATAACCAACATCTAACTATCGCCAGAGAAGTGGGGGACAGAGCTGGAGAGGGCCGAGCCTATGCAAATCTGGGCAACGCTTATCACAGTCTGGTTAATTTTAAACAAGCCATAGAGTGCCATAACCAAGATCTAACTATCGCCAGAGAAGTGGGGGACAGAGCTGGAGAGGGCCAAGCCTATGGAAATCTGGGCAACGCTTATCACCGTCTGGGTAATTTTAAACAAGCCATAGAGTACCATAACCAACATCTAACTATCGCCAGAGAAGTGGGGGACAGAGCTGGAGAGGGCCAAGCCTATGGAAATCTGGGCAACGCTTATGACAGTCTGGGTAATTTTAAACAAGCCATAGAGTACCATAACCAACATCTAACTATCGCCAGAGAAGTGGGGGACAGAGCTGGAGAGGGCCGAGCCTATGCAAATCTGGGCAACGCTTATGACAGTCTGGGTAATTTTAAACAAGCCATAGAGTACCATAACCAACATCTAACTATCGCCAGAGAAGTGGGGGACAGAGCTGGAGAGGGCCGAGCCTATGCAAATCTGGGCAACGCTTATGACAGTCTGGGTAATTTTAAACAAGCCATAGAGTACCATAACCAACATCTAACTATCGCCAGAGAAGTGGGGGACAGAGCTGGAGAGGGAAGTGCATACTATGTGCTAGGTCGTGCTTTTGAATCATCTGGTTCTATTTGTGAGGCTCTTGATTGTTATCGATCGAGCGTGAAACTCTTTGAACAGACAAGAGCTCTTCTTCAGTCAGAAGATGCGTGGAAAATAGGCTTTCGTGATCTCTATCAAGTGGTGTACACCGCCCTGTGGAGTGCTCTTCTGAAGAATGGAGAGACTTACGAGGCTTTGATCGCTGCTGAGCAAGGGCGAGCCCAGGCATTGATGGATATTCTGAAGAAACAATATGCAATTGTGGTGCAACCGTCCACGTCAGTTGAACCCAAAGAAACTATTTCTTATATGTTGAAAGGTTCATCTATCCAAACAGTTTTTATAGCACTTGATGAAGACACCATCAATTTGTGGTTACTGAGCAAGGGCAAAGAGATTCAGTTTAAACGTAATAAGACCGAATATGGAAGCGCCACGTTGTTAATGGAAGTTGTTTTAAAAGATATTGGCGCGGGTGTTGGTGTCAGATGCGAGGATCGTTCATTGGTCGAGCTAAGTGATGATCCGTCGCACAACAGAGAAGCTGTTGAAAAAAACGTACAGTCACCGCCACATTTAGTCAATTCTTTGCGCCCTTTGTATGATGTTATCGTCGGCCCCTTTAAAGATTTGCTCGAAGGTGATCAGTTAATCGTTGTTCCAGATGGTCCATTTTGCTTGGCTCCTTATTCAGCGTTGTGTGAATCTATCAGGATCCGCTCTGTTCCCTCGCTGACGACTTTAAAACTGATTGCGGGCTCACATGAGGACTACCACAGCAAACGTGGGGCGCTGCTTGTTGGAGATCCATGTATGGAGAAAGTCCCCATGAAGCTATCACAGTTGGTATTTGCCAAGAAGGAAGTAGAAATGATAGGAAAACTTCTGAAGACCACACCTCTCACTGGAAAAAATGCAACTAAAGGAGAAGTGCTCAAAAGAATCACCACAGTTGCATTGGTGCACATTGCCGCACATGGATGTCAGGAAACTGGAGAAATTGCGTTGGCTCCAATCCCCGAACGGACATACCAGATCCCTAAAGAAGAAGACTACATTTTAAAGATGTCGGATGTGCAAGCAGTTCGTATACGAGCAAAGCTTGTTGTGCTTAGCTGCTGTCATAGTGGTCGAGGGGAGGTTAAGGCTGAAGGTGTGGTAGGTATGGCGCGGGCTTTCTTGTGTGCTGGTGCTCGATCTGTTCTGGTGTCGCTCTGGGCGATTGATGATGAGGCAACCTTGCTGTTCATGAGAAGTTTCTACCAACACCTGGCAGGTGGAAAAAGCGCCAGTGTTGCTCTCCAGCAAGCCATGAAATCTCTTCGAGAGTCACAGCAGTTCAGTGCCGTGAAGTATTGGGCTCCATTTGTGCTGATTGGTGATGACGTCACTCTTGAATTTGGAGAGAAGAAATAAATTATATGGTAAGTATTGTTTACGTTGAATTTGAACAATGGCAATGTTGAAATTAATTTGATTAGAAAAAAACTCGAAGCTTAGGCCTTGGAGTTAGTTTGTTTGGTTTTGTTGTTGTTTTTCTAGTAAGATCTTTTATTTTCACTTAAACACACAAATATACAACAAATAGAAACACAGAACCAAAAGGAAAAAGCTCTGTGACGGCCGTAAATTACGATTTTTCTTCGAACTAAAACTCCATAAAACGTTAGATTAAATAGCTTTACCATTATCATTCAGTCGTTCTCTTGCATCGTAGTTGATAAAAGAAAACGGTTAAATGATGCCTTTGTTATTATTATGTATAAGTGTTTTTGGTCTTGACCTTGTGCAAACAGCAATAGGTCTGTACTGAAATTATTGGCGGGTACTGGGTGGAAACAACGAACTAAAAGAGGTGTTTCTGTCAGTTATTTAAGCATATTGTGCGAACATTAATTTATTGTGTGGCTTCAAGGAATGAAGACCACATTGCTATCACTCGATGGAGTTTGTGTATGGATATAGACCTACAATTCTCTGGTTCACTTGGGGTATTCCTTCGATAGCAAAGACGATAAGTGCGCGTCGCGCATATCACTTAGGGTATAAAGGTTCATAAAGCCAGGGGGTACAAATTGCGTCAAGTTTCCGGTGTAAGATTTTAGTCTTTATGTTTCTTCATGGTTTTCGCCGTGCTCCTGTTTATCAGCTACAATTCTTGCAAGGCGTTAGTTGGTTGGATGGGTACCCTACGTTTTTAATATGCTTGTTAGATGTTGATTAACGTGATAGTCTAGACGAAAAAAAAAACAATGCAACCTTCGCGAACCAGCCAGAGTGCACGCTTCTAAAGCGCTCGTTATACATGTACTTCGGATGTCAATTAGCAGGCAAAGGTGTCTCAGAAACAACTTATCTTGAGTATCCAACATTTTGACAGAATTGTTCAAATGCGAAGTCAAATCAACAGCTTATGAAAGTGTA
Organism: Siderastrea siderea; assembly: GCA_964030785.1. Classification (NCBI taxonomy): domain Eukaryota; kingdom Metazoa; phylum Cnidaria; class Anthozoa; order Scleractinia; family Rhizangiidae; genus Siderastrea; species Siderastrea siderea. The sequence goes on from OZ034970.1 coordinate 41,170,486, forward strand.
TGACTATCTACCAATTTGTCTCTACGTTTTAGTATTGAAGGTATATGACGGTATATATTCTGTCACTTGTACGTGACAGTTTTTTGTATATCGTGCTTTGTCTCGTTATTACTGGATTCAACGGAAATCAGCCACTTGACCTCATACCCACAAACTAGTAGCTCAAATAGCCGAGTTTATTGCGATAAGCATCTTTTTTTTTTCGTGATGGTATCAATGGTGATGGGATGATACAATGTGTTGTGATTGACAATCAAATCGGCGTGAAAATGTGAAATCGTGCGACTAATATTACTGGGCAGAAAAATATCCTTCGTTATACGGGGGTCTTCGTTGTATAGGGGTTCGTAACATCGGGGTTTCCCCTCCTGTAATTTGAAGCCACACTAGTATGCCTCAGGCTACCGTTTATTTATGTATGTCATCCAAGAACCTTAACTCGTTTTACTTTCTAAGTAGTGCAGACTATGTAACAAAATTCCCCTCACGGATTATTTAACAATTGGTTCATGCTTAGCGTGCGTACATCGAGTGCATCCATAACTCGATGTACGTACAGCTAAAAGCATGAACCAATTGTTTTATAACATAGCCAGTGGAAATGCCGAAATAGTAGTTTTTCGCAGGATGCCGCAGTTCCATTTCGCTTCCGTTGAAACTGTAAATTGTAAGCAATACAATTCAGTCCGCAGTTGATTCAAAACTCAGTCACTGGTTACCATAAAAATCAAGAAAGAACGAAAAAAAAACGAGAAAGAGAAAAAAAGAAACAATAATCGATCACATGACTGAAAGAAAATGGCGCCAAAACACCTTGCGAAGTGTTGCCGCGTAGCTGCAGCGTTTCTTTGTAAAGCTGAATGAATCAATGAAATTGCTCCGAAGTGAACGTACGAGAATAATTTTTTGAAGAAGTCTTCCAATTATCGCTCTAAGATGTGGTATAAAAAGATTGACGTTTCCTGAAAAAACTGTTGTATTCATCCTCCAAAGCGGATTGAAGCTGTACGATTTCAGCATTGTAGCCGCGAGTCTGAGTTGAAACGAGCACAAAACAAAGTGGAGGCCGCGGACGGAATGTGGTTTAACAACAATGAATCAAACAACTGGGAAAGCGATCATTCGACTTATTTTGGATTACATTTTTTTTTGTTTGAACATTTGGAGCTGCTTGAACACAGAGCTACACTGACTGCAGGTAAAACGAAGTTATCTTATGTAGTATATAGCCGAAAAAATTTCGTCCTTTCTGGTTGTCAGTGCTTATTTAGTTTGATTTTGGTAGTGAATCACCGAAAACGTGTGACACATTATTAATTGAAACGGTTCGCTTCAATTTTACTGTGTTTTATTTTGTGTCATCTCTTGATATTTTGGTTTTACAAGGTTTCCGTATAAAATCTACCTTTTAAGGTTTTGTGAACATTCGTTGAGAGAAGACGGTGAATGAAATCGTAAACACAACGCCAAAAACTAACTAACTTCGAGCATAGTTAGTAGAGGAGACCAACTATGGTTCGAGTTTCTTCAGTTTTTCAACAAAGTTCCTTGCTCGTCCTAAGAAATCAAACACTCTGCAACAATTTCGCTGTTGTAATCTCTCTCTAGCTTAACTCTCAGTGCTGTAAGGTGATTTTTCTTGGTCATTTACTCGCTGAGTTGCTCGCGAAAAAGACAAAAGAAAAAACCAAGTGTATTCATAACTCAACTGTATGCTTCGTTTTCGTTCGTCTTGCTCTTGCTTGTTGGCTGCTTTCTGGCTAAAAGATCAATGCCAAGAGAAAAATTTGGAAGCTCTTCGCTAGTTTCTTCTAATGACTATCGGAAAGTTCAGCAACAGGAACTCGCCGCTAGCTAAAGTCGACGGAAACTTTGCAGCAAAATGCAACTGCACACGTCATGTTATATACGCACGGCCGTGCGTATATAGAGATGTACACCATGATGGTTCAATAGTAATTTGATAGGACCAGCGCGTGAGCTATGTTATAATTTATTTTCTTTCTTTTTTTATTTTTGGAAAGCAGCTGGGTTGTGAAGTCAAGAGGAGACGACTACTCGGCGAGTAGCTGACACACTTCGATATGCTGATGTTCTGAAAGACCAAGGGTGAGACGCAGATGTCATTATTGGCCCAGTTATCGTGGACCGAGGCGTAATTTGAACAAAGAAAATAACGAGGACAATATTTCTACACCTGTAATCTTACGGTTTCTCGATAAGATTTTTATTTTTATTGTTATTTTCTATAACTGAAAAAATGTCATTTGAAAAATTTCAGGGGTACAATCGGTCGGGTTTAAAAGGCCAATATCTGCACTTCTGAGGCAGCTAATCAGGTTGGTTATGGTTTAATTTGGCTATCGCTTTAGCAGCTTGCATGCAATTAAACTAAGGAAAAGCCACAACGTCGATGTTTGATTTAATTGGGACAAATTCATGAAGGAAAAGGCTGGGAAATGGGAAATCATGATTTCAAATAAGAACACTTTGGAGTGGTTTTATTTTCTTTTTATGTTGCAAAGAAGACACGTAAGGTTCTTGTTTTTTATGTATGTTTGTGATTGTGGCACTTTATTTTTATGCACTAGTTCTCTATAGTTTTGATAACTTCAATAAGTAGACGGAAAACGCAGTTCTCTCAGTTTGTGTTATTGCCAGTACGGCGTTTATTTGTTTTTATGGTATTTAACGTTGTATATATATGATATTCGGTGACCACTGCATTTACAGAGCAGTCATGACAATAGTTTTTTCCAAGTATTAGCTGCGAACAAGTGACGTTAAGCCAACAAACGGCGTATTTACCGATTCTGGAAAGTACAGGTTACAATTAAGCTCCTGTTATAGCCTTGAAATTGCTTCTCTTTCTTTCGCTCTCAGTTTGTGCTTGTTTGTTTGTTTGTTTTGCTTTGTTTTTCCAGGGTAACAAATGCTGCTAATTAAGTTGTGTGCGAACTGGGCAGTTCATTCCATCCATTTTGTATTATAAATGTTGGGGAACCGTAATTTTGTTCTTAATAAGTTACAAGTAAGATGATTGACGCGTTTTTTGGAACCATTCTGGAATGTGAAGACTTGGGGCGGCTTTTTATTACCTGTTCTCCCGTGTTCCGGAATCTTCAGAATAGTAGTTAATGCCATTCTATGTATTCTGCGATTGAGGACAGATTGAACAGAATGAGCAGAATGAAAAAGTTGTCGATCACTTGGCAATAACAAAATGGCTGACCAAAACAACAGTACATCCGCGGCGAATCTAAATTCTCCCATCGAGCCTGAAGAAAAAACCCACCGTTAGCCTTCAGCCCATTTTTGAAAAGATCGATTTTCGTTGTTTGATATTCCAATAATTCTGATCATTCCTGTTCTGCCTATTCTCATTCCAGAAGAGACAAAGAAAACGCACCCAATGAATGAAAAGTGTAAGGATAATAATAATGCAGATCTTGAATGAACTAGGCTTTAGTTTCTCTTTTTAAAAGCGTTTTTACTGCTAAACGTAAGTTTCGGCTTGAAATTAGCCTCGATTCGAAACTAAAAGTAAAAAACATTTAAAGGAGCTACGTTGCGGATAATGCATCGTGAAAAAATTGGGCCAATTCTCTCAAGTTTGTCAATCGTAATCCGTCTTAATCTCCCTCAGTGGTAACCATCCTTGTTTAGTCTTGGTTTATTATAATTACTTGGTGTTTTTCTACCTAAGGAAACTATTATTTTGAGGATTCCTTCAATGTGAAAGTAATTTTGTCAGATCAGAAAAATAAATAAAATACCGTGACATAGCTCCTTTAATGCGAAGTCGAATTCTGAACTTCCGCTTAAGCGGCTTATCCTGTGTTAGCTTAATCGTGCTTTGGACAACTGGGCACAGCTGGACAGGTGTTTGAAGTATCAGTAACACAGCAAAGCGTAGTGTATATAAAAGTGTAACTAATTTAGGCAGTTACAACAAATAAAACAATTAAGTACAAAACAGTATTGGTCTAATATATCGGACAGGACAGTCTAAAATCACGTCCTTGATTTGCCCCAGAAAAAGAAACTTCGCGGAAGAGCTGATTACGTTTCTCCTCAGAGTCGAAAATGCCGTGGAGATACAAGATTGCTTTGTAAATGAAGTTCAGTGAAACATTGTTACTGCGGCCACCAACGGGTCACGACATACTCAAGTATTAACGGGGTGACCGGGTTAAGAAAGGAAATGGTTGCATGAGCCATGAGTGGCCGTACTAACAGAGGTGGCCGTAAGACGCGGCATCACTGTACCTTGATAAAAATCATTAAAATGTTGCCTCCTACCCCCGTTTTAATGGTTAGAGTCAGAAAAATTCTCCCAAGGATGTTTCGTATCGCGGTGTGTTCAATTAGTTTCGAAAGTAATTCGCGTTTGTTTTGGGTTTGCTTTACTTGCCTCTGTGATTGGTTCATAATAACTTGTGCCACCATCTCACAAAATCATATCGAAAAACCAAACGCCATAGTGTAGTTATGGCTGGGTTGGGATTGTTCCCTCCCCCTGCAGAGTCGTTGAGCACATGTAACAAGAAAAGCCCCAGGGGCATTAGACCCCGCCGTTGTCCCCCCCCCACGGGGTGTAAAATATGTTACGGTCACTCATGATAAAAGCCCTTGCCTGTGTAGCGAAAGACACGACGAGTATTTGTTTGGCCGAGCGAAAGCCGGAGGTCTGGGGCAAGTGACCACCAAAAAAAAAAAAAACCCACGGAAAAAAAATGGGTATTACTAGACCCCGTCCTGACGGCGGGGTAACAATGCACACACTGTGTGGTCAGCGGTAGTACAGCCGCCGACCTTCGTTCACGGTTCGGGCGCCATGGCCGCCTGCCATATTAAAGTCTGTGGTGAATGAATCCGACTCTTTGCCTTCTTAAATACTGGCGTGGTGGCTTGCGGTGGGATCACGAGAATGCTGATTCACCGGCCTTCCAAAGGAGAAGGTTTTCCCCGGAAATATGGTTCCACAAGTGACTTTGAGAACGATTTAGTGCGACAAAGTGCACCATTCATGCCCGGTAAGAGATCCGGTTGGAGCAGCTTTTTCTTCAATGGCAGGGCAAATATGGGCCCCTGCCGTGATCCACGACGACTCACAACTACATTATAGACTGCCCCAATAACGACTACAGCTTTCACGACGATCCCGAGTTATTTATTCTCCGATGACAAAAGGAAACTTCTTCTTTTGAGTGGGCTAACAAGATCTGAGACACGAGCACGTGGTTGCAACGAAGCGCAACGAAGTCCAAACGTCATCCAAGCCACTCGATCAATTTATTTACTTTGAAACTGCCTGGTTTAATTTATTTATTTTGACATTGTTCTTTGAAGCTGTGTGGAACGATTTATTTACTTTGAAACTGCGAAGCGGTGCTACTAAGCCGCCATTTATCATCCTTTTATTTACAACTACCAGGAGTCATATATATATATATATATATGAGTTTACATGGGTTTGACACTCAAGTAAAAATTAGCAGACGTATCACAAGAGCGTTTCGTAAGCGGAGGCCTTGGAGCTACTGTATTCGTCTGACATGATTATAACATGGATTTGTCTTTTCCTACCAAAAAATCATACCACGAGATGAAATGATTCAGTGGTACTGCAACCATGCTAGTGGCCCCAGAATATCCTTACCAACACCCAAGGACTTTTTCAGTGTAGCAACATTATCCTGGACTGCTCTTGCTTAAGACCACCCAAGCACATGAACATTGTACATGTATTATCCCGGACTCTGGTTTATGCATTTTGACCGCCCATTATAATTAACACTCTCCCGGACTTGTTAAGTTAAATGTTATATATTGTTTTTATTTTATTATTGTTTCCCCATTTTAGACACATAGCCATGTACATGTATTTTTTTTGTCATTCCATCTGCCCATCTGACCACATCATAGAATTTCACATAAGAAGAAAGAAAAAGTGGTCACCCCTCCCCCCCATACATGGTACCACTGGTAGCCATGTATGGTATTAGTAACATCCATGTGTCCCTGTAGTGTATTCCCTGTAACAGGAGTGTGGGCGTACCCCACAGTAGTTATTTTTGTACCATCATACAGTTAACAATTGGTTCATGCTTAGCGTGCGTACATCGAGTTATGGATGCACGCGGGAAGTTTGGAGAGCACGAGAGAAGCGTAAGAGTTGCTCGAGGCGCAGCCGAGAGCAACTCTAGCTTCTTGAGTGCTCTCCAAACTTCCCAAGTGCATCCATAACTCGATGTACGTACAGCTAAAAGCATGAACCAATTGTTTTATAACATAGCCAGTGGAAATGCCGAAATAGAAGGTTTTCGCAGGATGCCGCAGTTCCATTTCGCTTCCGTTGAAACTGTAAATTATAAGCAATACGATTCAGTGCGCAGTTGATTCAAAACTCAGTCACTGGTTACCATAAAAATCAAGAAAAAACGAGAAAAAAAAAACGAAAGAGAAAAAAGAGAAACAATAATCGATCACATGACTGAAAGAAAATGGCGCCAAAACACCTTGCAAAGTGTTGCCGCGTAGTTGCAGCGTTTCTTTGTAAAGCTGAATGAATCAATGAAATTGCTCCGAAGTGAACGTACGAGAATAATTTTTTGAAGAAGTCTTCCAATTATCGCTCTAAGATGTGGTATAAGATTGATGTTTCCTGAAAAAACTGTTGTATTCATCCTCCAAAGCGGATTGAAGCTATATGATTTCAGCATTGTAGCCGCGAGTCTGAGTTGAAACCAGCACAAAACAAAGTGGAGGCCGCGGACGGAATGTGGTTTAACAACAATGAATCAAACAACTGGGAAAGCGATCATTCGACTTATTTTGGATTACATTTTATTTTGTTTGAACATTTGGAGCTGCTTGAACACAGAGCTACATTGACTGCAGGTAAAACGAAGTTATTTTGTGTAGTATATAGCCGAAAAACTTTCGTCCTTTCTGGTTGTCAGTGCTTATTTAGTTTGATTTTGGTAGTGAATCACCGAAAACGTGTGACACATTATTAATTGAAACGGTTCGCTTCAATTTTACTGTGTTTTATTTTGTGTCATGTCTTGATATTTTGGTTTTAAAAGGTTTCCGTATAAAACCTACCTTTTGTGAACAATCGTTGAGAGAAGACGGTGAATGAAATCGTAAACACAACGCCAAAGACTAATTAAGTTCGAGTTTCTTCAGTTTTTCAACAAAGTTCCTTACTCGTCCTAAGAAATCAAACACTCTGCAACAATTTCGCTGTTGTAGTTTAACTCTCAGTGCTGTAAGATGATTTTTCTTGGCCATTTACTCGCTGAGTTGCTCGCGAAAAAGACACTTTTTGTCGCTACAGGCGGAAAAAACCAAGTGTATTCATAACTCAACTGCATGCTTCGTTTTCGTTGGTCTTGCTCTCGCTTGTTGGCTGCTTTCTGGCTAAAAGATCAATGCCAAGAGAAAAATTTGGAAGTTCTTCTCTAGTTTCTTCCAATGACTATCGGAAAGTTCAGCAACAGGAGGAAATCGCCGCTAAACTCGACGGAAACTTTGCAGCAAAATGCAACTGCACACGTCATGTTATATACGCACGGCCGTGCGTATATTTAACAATTATCCTGCGAAATCGCGCGGAATATCACCTGATACTTAGCCGACGAGGCCGTAGGCCGAGTTGGCTAAATCAGGGGATATTCCGCAAGATTGAGCAGGATAATTGTTTTATTATTCAACAAATTCTCATCAACTACCATTTTCATAACGAGAAAAACTATGGTTCTATGATGAAAACGCTAAAAGCTAGCAACACGTAATAAAAATCAAAACAGAACTTCAAGAAATCGAAGTTTACTACCGTTCACTTAAAAAAAGACTTATTTACAAACTCGTGTTTGGAAATGAGAAGACAGAGTAAAAAATACTGCTACCTTACCGAGAATAAGTCCTCTTCCTGTGAATTAAAGTCTTTTCAACTTTACAACTTTCCGTGAGCAAGTGTGCTGCTTCGTTCGTAATACCATTTTCTTGGTTGAGTTCTCACTACGAAAATTCCAAGTCAACCTCTGGATATCTTTGTGAGCTGAAGCAAATACTTGTTGACTTTTTGAGAGCATTTAATCGTGGAAAGGTTCTTCCAGGGAGTTAAAATTTCCGGAGAACACTGCTAAAACTGCCTCGCTTTTCAAAATGTCCGCCAAACAAGCAATGAAAGAAACCTGCAGTGCACTTCCAAATATGGTCATTTACGTATATCGCAGGATATCCGTCATGTACGGATGACAGATATTGAGGGCTTCCTTACCATATATGGGCATAGTGACAATTTGTTGAATAATAAAGAGATATACACCATGACGGTTCAATAGGAATTCGATAGGACCAGGGCGTGAGCTATGTTATAATCTCGGTTTATTTACCCCCATTTTGTTTACTTATAGTACCCTGTATTGTGTACCTTTGTAATGGCTAGTTCACCTCGTCCCTTTTCAGTTTGCATCAGTCTCAGTGCCTATATTTTGTAACCATGCTAGCATAGTCAGTATTCCTTGTAATTTCTTTATTTTCCAGTTAGTCACAATGTTGTGTAAGTAAGGAGATAAGAAAACAGGTTGCGCCATAGTGTAGTTATGGCTGGGTTGGGATTGTTCCCTCCCCCTGCAGAGTCATTGAGCACATGTAACAATGCACACACTGTGTGATCAGCGGTTGTACAACCGCCGACCTTCGTTCACGGTTCGGGCGCCATGGCCGCCTGCCATATTAAAGTCTGTGGTGAATGAATCCGACTCTTTGCCTTCTTAAATACTGGCGAAAAGCGATAACGGATTGTGTTATTGTCGCTCGCGTTTTCCCGCTCTTAGCGCCTGTTACATGCATTTCATTTCAGGTCTGATTGGTTCATTGGGTAATGTGTGTTTGTTGTGATTGGCTAGAATAACTTTGGTTTTAGAATTACAATGCCCAGTTGAAAAGCCCTCTATAGGTTGTGCCTTAGACTTTGTTTCGACTGTTTCAAATTGGGCAGCGATGGTTGGCATTGCGTTGCAAAGAGCAAGATTCATTTATTTTCCCTGCCTTTTTATTGGAGGGCTATCTTTCCGTCTTCAAAATTGACTTCTGAAAGTGTATTTTTCATAATATGAAGCTTTCTGGGTAATTTCTCTTTTGGAGGTGTTTTTCAAGATTTAAATTATGCCTGAGAAGAGTTTGTTCTCTTAAGTCTCAAAGCCTCTCCTACATTAATGAAACCCCTTTTAACACCAGGTGGGTGGCATGAGGAAAATTGTGTATATACTGAAATGTTTCATTGGGTTTCACAAATGCATGCGTACATCAATTACTGCAGCATTTTTTGAATCTCTCGCCTTTTGTATACTTCAGTATCAAAGAACATCGTTTCTGTTTCAAATATTTGAGCCGTAGGGTGGTGTTTATTTGCTTGCTCAGTGAACTTAGTTATTTTCTCTCTGCTAACGTTCCAGAGTGAAAAACGTCATCTATGAAACGTTTCCAAACGAGCAGTTTTTATTCTAGAAATTTAATACAAGTGCATATTTAATTCAATGTAAATGCTGAACCGGCGTTTAATTAACAATTGGTTCATGCTTTAGCGTGCGTACATCGAGTTATGGATGCACGCGGGAAGTTTGGAGAGCAAGATAGAAGCGTAAGATTTGCTCAAGGCGCAGCCGAGAGCAACTCTAGCTTCTTGAGTGCTCTCCAAACTTCCCAAGTGTATCTATAATTCGATGTACGCACAGCTAAAAGCATGAACCAATTGTTTTATAACATAGCCAGTTGATATGCCTGCGAAAACTGAATGATTGTAAGCTTACTAAAATAGTATTTTTTCGGCGGGATGCTGCAGTTCCATTTCGCTTCCGTTGAAATTTGAAATTATACTGAGCAATACGAATCAGTGCGCTATTGATTTAAAACTCAATCACTAGTTACCATAAAAATCAAGAAAGAACGGGGAAAAAATGAGAAAGAGAGAGGAAAAGAACAATAATTGATCATATGACTGAACGAAAAAGGCGCCAAAACCTTGCGAAGTGTTCCAGCATTTCTTTGCAAAGCTGAATGGATCAATGAAACTGCTCCGAAGTGAACGTCCGAGAATAATGTTTTGAAAAAATCTTCCAATTATTGGCTCTAAAATGTGGTATAGATTTGTTGTCTCATACAAAACTGTTGTATTCGTCGTCCAAAGCAGATTGAAGCCGTATAATTTCAGCATTGTAGCTGCGAGAGTTGAAACGAGCACAAAACATGGTAGTTCTAGGTTCAGAGGCCGCGGACGGAATGTGGTACAACAACAATGAATCAAACAACTGGGAAAGCGATCATTCATCTTATTTTGCATTACATTCTATTTTATTTGAACATTTGGAGCTGCTTGAACACGGAGCTACATCGTCTGCGGGTAAAACGATGTTATTTTGTGTAGTATAATTATAGCACAGGTAACCAAAGCGTAATATGAGAGACTGTATGGAGCTGAAATTCGATCGAAAATAATCGGCGGTTTTCCGCCGAAAATACATTAAAATCGAAATAAAGTTTGAAAAACCTTACCTGTTGTGTGTTTGCTTTGTTTTTATCGCTTTTCCGAGCTTCCGGAGACCGTTTAGGCGATTTTCTGCTTAAACGGTCGATGCTTAGTACGTGACATGCCGTCGCATCGACCGTTAAGCAGAAAATCGCCCAAAACGGCCTCCAGAAGCTCGGAAAAGCGATAAAAATACAGCAAACACATACACAACAGGTAAGGTTTTTTAAACTTTATTTCGATTTTAATGTATTTTCGGCGGAAAACCGCCGATTATTTCGATCGAATTTCAGCTCCATACAATCTCTCTTATTACGCTTTGGTTACCTGTGATTATAGCCGAGAAAAAATGTCGTCCTTTCTGGTTGTCAGTGGTTTTTTAATTTGATTTTGGTAGCGAATCGCCGAAAACGTGTGACGCTTGTTATTAAACGGTTCTCGTCAATTGTACCGTGTTTTATTTTGTGTCATGTCTTGATATTTCGGAGTCAAAAGTTTTCCGTATAAGGCCTTCCTTTTAATATTGAACATTTGTTGAGAGTGCGTCGGTGAAAGAAATCGTAAACACAACGCCAAAATGAATTAAAGTTTCTTTTTCAACGAAGTTCCTTGCTCGTTCTAAGAAATCAAACACTCTATAGTAAATTCGCTGTTGTACTTTCTCCTTAGTTTACTCTGCTGTAAAATGATTTTTCTTGGTCATTTACTTGCCAAGTTGCTCGCGAAGAAGACACTTTAGGCCGCTACAGACAGAAAAAAAACAAAGTTAATTTTGCTCACACCACCAGCGTGCAGTCAACAGGATTATTGAGCACGCTTACGTAAGATGAATTTGATTGCGCGAATTTGCTAGCTATGTTATAAGACGTTTTATTCGTCCTTTAGATTACGCTTAAATTTTACCATCACTGTAACCTAAAAAAATCATCTTAACAGTCTAATCCAAATTTTCACCACTGCAGTCACTCTTGTCTCCAGAGGCCAGTTAAGGACGTTCGCGCGAAAAACTTCTAGAACGCAGAATTTTTCATAGTTTGGCTACAGTCAGATGGTGAGTTACCTATGTCAGAAATGCAAAAAAATTGGGGGGTCACTGACTTCGTTTTCGAAATAAAGCGCGTGGAAAACTACCCCAATTTTGACACATTGGTCCTCGTAACTCGACGTGCCTCACTGCTTGTTAGTTGAAAAATGTTAAAAATGATTCGCTGTAGACCCACTTTCGTAGTCAAATATTATTTAACTGGGTCTGTCAGGTAAATAATTTGAACTGGTGTCATCCTTTTAGTTAAACTCAACCTCGAAGATGGACTTTTGCCAACACCTAGTCCAATCAAACTGTGGTTTAACATCAAACAAATTGCAACGGAATTTTTCTCATCGCCATTCAATCGAGGGTAGCCCAATAGCCCTTTTCACAGTTGCCTTTTCTCATTTGCATTACAATGTTTTTGAACGTGGATGTGGGGCAGTTTCGGGCAATTTTGCAGTTTCCGCCCAAAATTGCCCCACATCCATGTTCAAATACATTGTCATGCAAATGAGAAACGTTAACTGTGAAAAGGGCTATTAGTGATACACTAAAAACCCCCCACAATCCGTTCGGTGGAACATGTGAAAATTAAGCGTTAAACATTTTGAGCTTTGCCACAGGGGACCCAAGTCAGCAGAACTCACGCTCTCAAACAAAAAAAATATTGTAATTGTAATTTTTCTTTTTAAATTCTTCTTAAGAAGCTTAGATATTGTAACAACAGTCAATGTAGTATAGTTTTACTTTAAAAAAGAGCTAATTAATTGTTACAAAAACATTTGCGTCTGTCTAGTTCTGAGTTTTGCGCAGGAAACCCAAGAATAGACAAGTACGGTTTCTGAAAACAGCGCAATTTATTCATTTTTAATGTTTTCGCTGAGCTTAAAATTCCTCCTATGAAGACAATCAACATGGAAGTTATAGGTTGTTTATGTGTTCCAAATTACTTGAATCTGCTCGCTTGGTGTACATGCAATAAAATTATCACTGTTCGCCAAAATGTAAATACAAGAAAAAATTGATATTTTCTAGATAAATAAAAACATTTATAACATAGCTCGCGCGCTGGTCCTACCGAATTCCTAGTGAACCATCATGGTGTATTTAACAATTATCCTGCGAAATCGCGCGGAATATCACCTGATACTTAGCCGACGAGGCCGTAGGCCGAGTTGGCTAAATCAGGGGATATTCCGCAAGATTGAGCAGGATAATTGTTTTATTATTCAACAAATTCCCATCGACTACCATTTTCAGAATGAGAAAAACTACGGCTCTATGATAAAAACGCTAAAAGCTAGCAACACATAAAGCTTACTTAAAATCAAAACAGAACTTCAAGAAATCGAAGTTTACTACCGTTCACTTAAAAAGACTTATTTACAAACTCATGTTTGGAAATGACAAGGCAAAGTAAAAAAATATTGCTACCTTACCGAGAATAAGTCCTCTCCCTGTGAATTAAAATCTTTTCAACTTTAGTCTTTACAACTTTCCGTGAGCAAGTGTGCTGCTTCTTTCGCAATAGCATTTTCTTGGTTGAGTTCTCACCATGAAAATTCCAAGTCAACCGCTGGATATCTTTGTGAGCTGAAGCACATACTTCTTGACATTTTGAGAGTAGTTAATCGTGGAAAGTTTCTTCCAGAGAGTTAAAATTTACGGAGAACACTGCTAAAACTGCCTCGCTTTTCAAAATGGCCGCCAAACTAGCAATGAAAGAAAATCTGCAGTGCACTTCCAAATATGGTCATTTACGTATATCGCAGGATATCTGTCATGTAGGATGACAGATATTGAGGGCTTCCTTACCATATACGGGCATAGTGACAATTTGTTGAATAATAAATCTCTATATACGCACGGCCGTGCGTATATAACATGTCGTGTGCAGTTGCATTTTGCTGCAAAGTTCCCGTCGAGTTTAGCGGCGAGTTCCTGTTGCTGAACTTTCCGATAGTCAATGGAAGAAACTAGCGAGGAACTTCCAAATTTTTCTCTTGGCATTGACCTTTTAGCCAGCATAGAAAGCAGCCAACAAGCAAGAGCAAGACCAACGAAAACGAAGCATGCAGTTGAGTTATGGATGCACTTGGTTTTTTCTGCCTGCAGCGACCAAAAGTGTCTTCTTCGCGAGCAACTCGGCGAGTAAATGGCCAAGAAAAATCGCCTTACAGCACTGAGAGTTAAACTAGAGAGAGATTACAACAGCGAAATTGTTGCAGAGTGTTTGACTTCTTAGGACGAGCAAGGAACTTTGTTGAAAAACTGAAGAAACTCGAACTTAATTAGTCTTAGGCGTTGTGTTTACGATTTCACTCACCGTCTTCTCTGAACGAATGTTCACAAAGGGTAGGTTTTATACGCAAAACTTTAAAAACCAAAATATCAAGACATGACACAAAATAAAACACAGTAAAATTGAAGCGAACCGTTTAATAATGTGTCACACGTTTTCGGTGATTCCCTACCAAAATCAAGCTAAATAAGCACTGACAACCAGAAAGGACGAATTTTTTCCGGCTATATACTACACAAAATAACGTCGTTTTACCTGCAGTCAATGTAGCTCTGTGTTCAAGCAGCTCCAAATGTTCAAACAAAATAAAACGTAATCCAAAATAAGTCGAATGATCGCTTTCCCATTTGTTTGCCGGATTCATTGTTGTTAAACCATATTCCGTCCGCGGCCTCCACTTTGTTTTCTGCTCGTTTCAACTCAGACTCGCGGCTACAATGCTGAAATCATACAGCTTCAATCCGCTTTGGAGGATGAATACAACAGTTTTTTTCAGGAAACATCAATCTTATACCACGTCTTAGAGCGATAATTGGAAGACTTCTTCAAAAAATTATTCTCGTACGTTCACTTCGGAGCAATTTCATTGATTCATTCAGCTTTACAAAGAAACGCTGCAACTACGCGGCAACACTTCGCAAGGTTTTGGCGCCTTTTTCTTTCAGTCATGTGATCGATTATTGTTCCTTTTTTTTCTCTTTCTGGTTTTTTTTTTCTCGTTCTTTCTTGATTTTTATGGTAATCAGTGACTGAGTTTTGAATCAACTGCGCACTGATTCGTATTGATTATAATTTACGGTTTCAACGGAAGCGAAATAGAACTGCGGCACCTTGCGAAAAACTACTATTTCGGCATTTCCACTGGCTATGTTATAAAACAATTGGTTCATGCTTTTAGCTGTACGTACATCGAGTTATGGATGCACTTGGGAAGTTTGGAGAGCACTCAAGAAGCTAGAGTTGCTCTCGGCTGCGCCTCTAGCAACTCTTACGCTTCTCTCATGCTCTCCAAACTTCCCGCGTGCATCCATAACTTGATGTACGCACGCTAAGCATGAACCAATTGTTATATATATTTTAAAAAACTCGGACTAAAGTGTCATCCATCAGTTAGCATCCGGATCTGCAATCAAGTCAGGCGCGGCTGAATTAGCGCAACTGTGACCTTGCATTCACCACAAGCAGGGGAACAGTCTAACTCATGCCTCCTGCATGTGCGTCTCTGTGTACTGTCCTACAGTTACATCTTACAACTTCCAGAAGGAACGCATGAGCTGGCGGCAAGCCCGTTCTGACGGGTAGCAGCTTTCCAGCAGTCAGTTTCCATCCCCAGTCTTCAGGCTTGAGCCGTTTTCCTTTCGACTGCTGTATTTGGAAGTACGCTCTCTGGCTGTGATACGCGACAGCTACCGACGTTGGTGTTAAGGTTCTCGGGCTGTACAAAGGTTGTTCCTGTCGCAACTTGCTGACAAGATCTAGTGCACCGCAGTGTATCAAGGCTTTCAACAGGAGATTTGCAACTGTACACACAGAGCAACGCTTTCTCACCAGCCAAAACAATCTCGTCCTCTGTAGCAGCTGAGCCGTTAAAAGCTTCGGCGTGCTGGTAGAACATCTAAAACAAAGTGCACAAACAAAATATTTGTACACACAGACGGACCCAGCGAAGACTTGGTCTTTTTTATGTCCCAGACGCTACTTTTGTTGGACATTTGCTTGGGCTCGGGCTTAAAAAAAAATAGATCGTACGCACCCATCTTGGAATGGTAGCAAAGCAAACCGAGCAGGTCTGTATCGTTACCTACAAGCACTGTCGGCATCGATCTTACAGACTGCAGGGCGGTCTGGACGATTAGTAGATTTGCGTACCCTGTGG
Organism: Siderastrea siderea; assembly: GCA_964030785.1. Lineage (NCBI taxonomy): Eukaryota > Metazoa > Cnidaria > Anthozoa > Scleractinia > Rhizangiidae > Siderastrea > Siderastrea siderea. The sequence continues at coordinate 41,186,234 of OZ034970.1, forward strand.
CATGGATAACTGTGCAACCAGATCATTGCAGTCCGTCTCCTAGGTTGTTAATAAACCTCTGCTTGTTCATCTTTCTTCACTTTGGCAATCATATCACTCTCAAAGGTAACTGTCAGTCCATACACACCGCCTGCCTCTCGTGGGTGCAGCCTTTGTTGATGGCCCATCCTGATATCCATCAAACACCACTGTGGCCTTACCATACTTGCGGTCTACGTACTGGACATACAGGGAGCAAAGAGCATCGTATGTAAGGGCACGTGGCGATGTTACGCGGTGCAGGAGAGCACCTCCATCAAGGGCAAAATGGACGTTTCCTGCAGGCTCAGCTGTTTGATTGGTCTTTGTATAGGAAAAATGGCATCTGCTAATGCTAGCTTGTTAGCTTGGCTAGGGAGAAGGGAGGTGTCGAATAGAGCCGGAGGGTAGCTGCACATCTCGTACTTGAACATTGACTTACGGTCCTCGTACCGCCCCCCTGCTGCAACGATAGTGAGTCTCTGAAACAACAGCTGTGGGTCTACTTGGATGGTGCCTCGACAAATCTTACAGCAGGCTTCGACGCCAGCGTAACAACCTGGTCTTTCCTTCGGAATGAGTAATTGTGCACATTCTTGCCGACCATCGAACTCAGTATCTTCCCTCCAACTTCCTTGGCTTTGTCAGCATTCACGTCATCCTCCTGTACACCTTCACTTGTAATGCAGCGCAAAGATGGATCCGGAATGAACGGATGTATTTGGGAAAGGAAGGTAATGAGTGCGTCGGTGTCTTTATAATCACGCTCTTGTCTTGCCTTTGTTGTTTCCTTGTTCTGTTCACTGGTATGATACATTACGCTCGTGAGATGTTGCATTGCGTCGTTAACCTCTGCACCAGAAGGCATGGGCATTAGCCAAACCAGACGCTGCGTTTCTGACATCCCTCGACCTCGGGTAAGCCCACCAATTGTCTTCATGCTTCGCATAAGGACCTGCTCAATCGCTAGGTCGGTAGAAAGCCCAGCCCAGTAGCGGTCACTTTTGCGCACAACGTGCAGGCCATCTTGAAAGGTCTTGTACACTTCTGGGCGCTTCGTTTGAAGTTCAAACACCATCTGCAGATATATGTAAGCCGATTTCGCCTACAGGTTGTGAACCGCAGAAACAGCATGGCAGCATGGCAGCATGTCGTAAACAGCCTGAAGATGAAAATCCCAGTTGGCTGTGTGCTCAGCTTTTATAAACTTTCGTAAGACGTCCACCATGCCCATGTGCTGCATCCACAAAACGGTGGTTGCATTGATTCTGCATGCAATTTTTCTTGTTTTCTGATTTCACTGCAATGCTGGGAAGAACTTCAGAAGAGCAAACCTTCTCAGCCATGGTGGAATCGTTGATAAGTTGCTTGTAAAGCAGTCCACCCGATTTTAAGTAAACAGTGTTATCCTTTTATTGTCAAATTTACTTTCAAATTGAAAAAATAGAGATTATTTTGATATATGTGTTAACACTTTACAAGTTCTATACATGGGGGGGCCTGTGCAATAACTTTAATGTTGACCGTAAATATTTTTAAAGGAGCAGTTTTTTTGCAACTAACCCTAGACATCATCACTTAATGTTCTTTTGCAATATACACTTCTTAATAAGGATCGGAGCACATTAAACATATTTTTTTTGCTGATATATTTGACTTTGGCGGACTTGGGTACCCTGTGGCAAAAGCCCAAAATGTTTAACGCTTAATTTTCACATGTTCCACCGAACGGATTTTGGGGGATTTTTAGTATATTGCTAAATGGGTCACCCTAAATTGAATGGCGATGAAAAATATTCTGTTGCAATTTGTTTGATGTTGACCATCAAAAAGTCACAGATTGACTGGACTAACCGTGCAGTTACAATAATAGCAGAATTCGATGAAGCGAGGGCAGAAAAGTTGAAAAAAAATCAAACTCCCACAACCCAGATTTTCTTTAATTTTTCACAAAACGTAGATAATCGACAAAGAAAGTGATCTATCAAAAGAAAATATGGGGTAACCGGACATTTAAGAGAGTTAGACCCGTGCATAAATATTAAAGTGCCCACTAGCGCTATGTATCTCTACATTTCTTTAACAGCGCGCGTGCTAAATGCATGACATGGCATGACATTGCGAAGTGAATTGCGTGCGCAGTAAGGATGCGCAGAAACAATTAGCGCGAACATCCTTAACTGGCAGAATCTGAATGTTTGCTGGCTACGAGGGATCTTTGGGGACGGAATACACAGGTGCTTTCTTCCTCTCTCCACGGTTTCTTCTAACAAAGTCAAAAGAAGATGTACTGCTAGAATATTGCCAATTTTCCTTCTCAGAGGGGTAGTTTGATGGGGTAAATTCAAGATAAAAAACTCCCTGGCAGCTAATGAGGAGAGACTCTTCCATTAACGAAGGAGAGTGGCCAAATTAATGTACTAGGGTTATTGACGACATCCCACAAAGGAGGTTTCCAAGAGGCCTTTGCTTTAATAATTGGCAAAATAAGAAGGACTTACACTATTTCTGGTGACTTTATCAATTCGTTTCAACTGCAACGTGTAAACACTCTCCCGAGCAAAGGACACCATACTGAGCAACCCAACTGGCAGAGACCCGTACAACTCCGGGCCTGCATGGAGCCTATTTCTCGAGACTCCCGATAACTTACCGGGTCCGAAAACTGTTTTATGAGAACAATAATCTTCAACAGAAACTCCATTTTTTTATTCTTTTTAAAAGTTAAATTTCAAAATGACTAATTTTTGTGGAACGAATACGTTGGTACGTTTACACTAACAATTCTCGCCAATCATAAGAAACAGATTTGAAAAACTAGACATCGAGCCCCTTGAATTACAAGGAAATGCGAAAACGGCCCCATGGTTGTTTGAAAGTGAATTTACGATAATACGGGAGTAAATGAAAACTGAGGTTTTGGCTTCTCTTGCTTAAAAGCAATTTCCACTTCTTGAACTTTTTAAATTGGTAACAAGAAATTATTTCATGCAAAAATTACAGCCAGTTAAAGTGTAAACCGATCCCCAGACGATCCAAGGGTCGTCCGCTCTCTCTAAGAACAGTGAGAGAGGTAGAGACGACCTTTGCCGCCTCGCAATCAGGCTACTTCAGTCGTACACTACGCTCTGAAAAATTAAAATATCTATTATTCTTCACATTAAGTGAAAACTATCCTTAGATTTATGGCGGTATGTTTAAGAACATTTTTTACTACAAAACGAAATTGTTTTTCAAGAGTATTCCTCCTTAGTGTCTGCTGACTACAATTCCTTAAGCTGTGCTAACGTTGTTTTCAGGAGATTCACATGAGCCTGAAAAAAAAGAATATGAAGATTAGCTAAATAACTTTATAGTTGACGAGTCCCAGGGTTGTTAACACATTGACATAGATCCTAGTTTGTACACTAGAAGAATAATTTTATCTCAGTTGTGCTAGTACTTCTGCGAGCGCAGTTCTCCTGCGGTTAGCAAGCCGGACATTTTTAAAAATCTTAGTTGTTTGGCCTTGACTCTTCTGTTGTCCTGTCCCCTCAAACAAGAAATTTTACTTCACGTTGTCTCTTCCTACCCAGCTGTATTAACCCTTCAAGCCCTAACAACGACGAAAATGAAATTTCTCGTTACCTGATCACTGCTTGTTCCAACATTGAAGTTATCACAATAAAGGAAACAAAAACCAAGGATGAGATGTCTTGATATTAAGACAAATTCTCCTTACTAGTTCCATATGAAATGTATGGAGAAAAGTAAGGAGAATATGCATTCTCATACTAGGGCTTAATGGGTTAAGTTTAACAATTATTTCACGAGAGCGTGTTGGATATGAGGTGGTAAATAACCAACGAGGCGCTGAATTGGCGCAGTAACGTTGCGCTAATTTCGTTATAATCACCTCGCATTCGATAAGCGCAAGTGAAATAATTGTCATTTTAGGTCAAAACATTTGCTTTGCAGCAAAACTATTCAACGCCGGGGCACATGACGTGACTCCTTAAAGGGACAAAAGCTTCACAGCGGTCAAACGCAAAAAGTTACGTCACTTCCGTTCTTACAGAGCCTTGAAGTTTGAATCAGTTCAAAAATTTACGAAGTGCGAAGTTCGTATGAAAACGATGCAGAAATTGTCCTGATAAACCGCATTTCTCGTCGATAAAACTTGTGGATGTCAGTTACTTTATTTTCAACACATACTCAACATAAAAAGCTTAAGTTTTCAGAAACGGCTTTAAGCCTTGCGGTTAAAGCCGAATTCGACATTTGTCCGTATTCTCCTTTGTAAAACTATGGCGGGAATTGCGCACGCGTCGTGCGTCTGACCGCTGTGAAGCAAAAAGCAGGGTATTAATTATTTGCTGATTACCAGTGAACCAATCAGAAAGCTAGAAATAATAATAATAATAATAATAATAATAATAATGGTTTATAATGAATGACATCGCGTCTATAAGGCGAAATGCAATTTGCAAGAATAACATACTAATGATAAAAGCGTTTTTTACAATAAATCAGAATATGTTACAGATTGAGAATTTAAGAAAGGTTCATAGCAATTCAGTGCTGCAGGGAGAATCACGAGACTCATTAACCCAGTGCAAATCACCATTATTGCCATTATGTAAAACAAATACGCAGTTTGTTGATTCATTCTTACCTTTGCATGTTTGATCGACAACTCTGCTCGCTCGGTCTGGAAATTTAAAAATGCTTGATCAGCACGTCAGGCATCGTGCAGATTATATAAACATTAAAAAAAGGTTGATTAACATCAGTGTAGAAGGAGACCCATTTTTTCCCCTCCCCTAAATTTTGAAACAAATTAAGATTTTTTCGTTTACCAAGTTCTTCCTGAACTGTTGGACTCTTCTCGTCTTGAAGTCTGTCAGTTCTAGAGGTTAAATATATGAAATATCGCATAAACGAACTGCAGGTGAAAGATTTAATGAGTAAAAGAACATGATTCATTCTCAACAGGTAAATTACAGACTACGAGCAGTCTTTCTTTTCGATCAGAGATCGTCGAGGGAATTGACGAACAAGCGAGCGAGCTAGCGTGAAAATCGCCTGCCGCGTTGAAACGTGACGCGCGTGTCGAGCCGCTAGTGTAGTGAGCCGGCTCACTACACTAGCGGCTCGACACGTGCGACACGTTTCAACGCAGCAGGCGATTTCGCTCTCTCGCTTTCTCGTTTTTCTCGACTATCCCTGTAGTCTACGGAAATTACGAACTCACATATTGACCAGATCCCTGTTGGCTTGACATCTCGGTAGAGCGCTACTCTAGTGATCGTGGGCTCAAAACCCCGCTCAAGCACGGGATGAATATAATATTCTTCAGGATTTTTCTTTTACTCTTGCCGAAGTTGCGCTCATAACTACATAAGCAACTACCTAAATTGCGTTTACAACTACGATGTTTCTTTATTAATTAAATCTGTCAGTTCTCTCCGGCAAAAAAATAAAAATACAATTCTCAAATTAGTTCTCAACCATTATAGCATTTAAATGAGGGCAATACTAAATCTTGTTTACCTTGTTTAGCTACTTCAATCTGAAATGTGTTGAAACTTTTCACTGGCCGTCTGTTTGGCTGTTTCCGCATATAGCGAAGGGGATGACAAAAACTGTGATTATAATCTTTACATACTAGATTGCTCCTAGAGTTCGTAGATTGGTAATTTGTATTCCTTTTCTTATTATCCTTTTTCCGTTGCGCCCGCCTCGGGTAGCAGTATTGCTACCTGCGGATTTGCAAGTGTTGTTTGTCATTGTTTTATTATTTGAATAAAGTTGTTGTTGTTGTTGTTGCTGTTGTTGTTGTTGGTTCTGTAAAATCTCAGTAAAAATACATGCAATATTAAAATTCAATCAACCAGCAGCATTCTACTTACAGCGGCAACCTCTTTTCCCCTTACTCTAGCCTTGTTAAGTGCCTTATTGGCATTTTCACAGTCAGCTCGCCCCAAGATACAGCAAGTTCTTGGCAGCCTCTGTGTCTCGCACATAATATCTCAGCAAGTCGGACGTCTTGAGGTCTTCATCGGACGCGACACGGCCTTCCAACTTGCGAGCTTTCTCAAAGTATTCCGCCACCTGGAAAAATAAACAAATAATGATGATAATGAAAAAAATAATAAATAACAATACAAGGTAGGTAAGGGTAAAGTCGCGCACGATCTAAGGAGGACCACAGGGCCGGAGCTTATCCCGGTTTCAGTAGCATGAAGCAACTGAGAGCCCCACAACAAATAATAATAATAAATGAAAAAAAGCAGAGATGTTCACGCTATTCGATTTCTAAACAATAAAGGTTACTACGGAGGACAGAACATTTAACTTCAGGTTTTACTAACGTGGTTTAAACACATTGTTTCATCCACAAGGTTAGCAAATGAGGGCCCAGTTGGTAGCAAGTTGATTAATGCTAACCAGAGTCAAATTGAACAACATACAATATCGAACTCCATTGTCACTAGCTAAGCTGAACATCGACAATTCTAGATTAAGCTTGATCCAAGTTCTGCCTAACGTGAGAATACACGTACCGTAACGATACGATTCAGTGCCCTCTTACGCATAAACGCCCCCTTTCTAATAACCCCCCCCCCCCCTCCAGTGGAGTGTTTTGTTAATAGGTGCCCCTTTTTCATGAACGCTCCTATTGTGAAAATGACATTGAAGATACTGCCTTGAATGAACAAAATATGCAAGTGGATTTTATGGCCTTCTTTCTCGTCTGAAAAAAAAATATTGAAGATGTTCACTTGGAAGAGACAAGCTAATGCTATTCTGACTATGTGAACCCGTACTGTTGTTGCGTCTGAATGTTATGTCAAAAAAAATAAGTGCCCCCTCCCTAAAAAGCCCGACATAAAAAATAAGTGCCCCCTCCCTAAAAAGCCCCCCCTCCCAAAAAAAAAAAAACCGCCGTCTGTTGATCTACACTAACGACCACGAGGCAAAGTTGACATTGAAAAACTACCTTGTTGAAGAAACGAGCTAAGTCCATAAATTCACTGGCTACCATCTGTGAAATGCAGCTAGAGGTCCTAATAAACGTGTCAGCAGAAGTTTTGTGGCTCTTTGTCATACGATCAGCTTGACGGGTAACATCCTTTAACCTGAAAAATTGGTTATTGAAATGAATATTACAACAGTGCTGTGTGCTGTACCAGCACCACTCGTTGGCATCTTTTTTAAAAACATTCATTTTAATGGGCCAATCAAATTCAACATTTGTCAGAGGCAAAGTTGGTAACCCTTTAAGCCCCAGTAGTGACAAGCATCTAATTTCTCCTTACGGTATAACTACTTGATCAAACGTACAGGTCATGAGAATAAAGGAAATGGTCACCAATTATCAAATGTCTTGATTTTTAATCAAATTCTTTCAACTAGTAACATAAGAAATATAAGGAGAACAGTGAGGAGAACAAAATTGGTGCTTAGAGGGTTAATGTCCATGTCGGCACTCTCTGCAAAATTTAGGGAAGGTACGTTTTTTCTTGGGGGGGGGGAGGGCTGGGGCCTCAGAGGGGAGGGTCATCAGTGAAAGTGAGCACCAAAAGGGGAGGGCCATACCTCATGTGAGCTATTCAAGGGAGGGTCACACATCTTTTCCGGAATTTTTTAATGACAATTTTTGTGATGTTGCTTTCCATTTTTCTTACAGATTAAGTTTTTCTTTTCACCTACTTTGATTTAATCTGGTGTTTTATTATAGGTACTAGGTTGCATTTGTACATGTATATTATGCCATGGCACATGGTTTCTCTCAGAGGACTCGTGTCCTTTTGCGTCCGTATCGAGAAATGCTTGACTCAGGTATCGTTTCTTCAGCTTCTTGCTGTTGGCTATCCGCTGCCTGATCTCCTGAGTCGTTTAGTTCTGAAGAGTTACTAGTAGATCCAACAATGCGCTCTACCCTGTCGGAAATGTAGGAAATATTTGTTTTTGAGAGGCAGATTTCGCATGCTAAACAAATAAACCTTTTTGTTAAAATAACCAACAGCAATGCCGGCTAGTCGGAGAAAGAAGCGCGTGTATTTTCCCTTAGATATTTTATGTTCAAAACTTTTATAATACTCAAATACTTCCATATTCAAACTTCAGCTATAAAACGTAAATATCCCACACTGATTGTTCGCATTTTCTTTGTTTCAGCGTGCACACATTCAATATCGAGATATATTCGTATTCAAACACTTTGTGTTCACAAGCGAAACGTTCTGAGGTTTCTACAGCAGGGAACATACCATGTAGTAGTGAGGGGAGGGTCGCACTTTTGTCAGTCACCTAAAGGTGGGGGGTCAGGAGTGTTTTCATTAAAACGCAAGGGAGGGCCAACACTTTTTTTGGAAAAAAATCCCAAAATTCCCGAGCCCTCCCCCCCCCCCCCCCCCCACCAGAAAAAACGTACCTTCCCTTAAAATCCCTGATTAGTACGTCAGGCATCGTTCAGATTATATAAGCATTAAAAAAAGATCGATTAACATCAATGAAGGAGGAGGCCCATTTTTTGCCTTCCCCTTACTTTTGGAACAAATTAGTATTTTTTTTCTCTTATCAAGTTCTTCCTGAACGGAGCAGAGTTTTAATTATGGTAACTTTTCCGTAGAGAGATAGCCCCCTGGACGACCATATTGATCAACTTTTTTATGTCGTCAAGTTTGTCGGAGAAGTTTTTCAGATAGAGCAATTTTTTGTCGTATGAGAAGAAGACTCCGAGGGCTTTTATTGGATCTTGAGACCATTTAATACCGAGGGGTTTTATTTCACTATCTTTCAGCGTGCCTAACCACATCCCCTCCGTCTTTGATCTATTTATTTTCAAACCTGACAACTTTTTAAATTCGTCTAACAGCTGAAAGAGTCTATGTGCCAATTCTATATTAGAAAAAACTGCAGTTGTATCATCAGCGTATTGGAGGAGTTTAGTTTCCTGTTGTTCAATTGCAATCCCTTTTATTTCCACATTATCCCTTACCGCAATTGCTAATATCTCTACAGCTAGAAGAAAAAGATAAGGTGACAAAGGGTCACCTTGTCTGACACCGCGAGTGAGATAAAAATATTCTGAAGACAGGCCGTTATTAATCACACAACTTTGAATATTCTTATAAAAAGTATTAATCCAACATTTGAATTCGGGACCGAAATTGAATGCATCCAGACAATGAAACAAGAAATTCCACTCTAAAGAATCGAAGGCTTTTTGGAAGTCAATAAATATCAACAGGCCAGGTATATTATTCTTTTCTGTAAAATCCATGATGTCAAAAATAGACCTGATCGTGTCACCGATATAGCGGTCTTTAACGTAACCGCTTTGATTGCAATGAATGATATGCGGCAGAATATTTTTTATTCTTGTGGCAATTACTTTCGAGATTATTTTAGCATCTACATTGACGAGAGAGATAGGCCTCCAATTTTCTATGCACGTACGATCTTTACCTTTTTTGCAATCAAAGTAATGACAGCTTGTCCCTGGGAAATGGACATTTCTTCCTTTTTAAAGGACTCATTTACACAATTAATAAACGGTTCGCAAATAAGATTCCAGCATTTCTTATAAAATTCAATTGGTATTCCATCGTTTCCCGGAGACTTATTATTCTGAAAAGTTTCCAAGATCTCGCTACATTCTTTAGCTGTAATTCCGCCTTCACATGATTGCTTTTGTTCTTCAGATAATTGGCGAGTGTTCAAATCATTTAGAAACGACTTTACACAATCAGAGTCTGTTGCTTTTGTTTGGTATAAGTTCTGATAAAATTTCTTTTGTTCTGATAGTATACGATATGGATCCGTTGTTATAACACCGCTTATTGACAACTTTCTAATATGTTTTTTGTACTTCGTTCACCGTGCTCATGCCAGCGGGCTCTCGCACGTACGATGATTCCATTTATTTTCTCTTCATAAAGCAATTCCAACGTCCGTTTGATTTACAAGCTTTTATGGAACGGTAAAGATAAAGTGACCAGAGTATCTGTAATTAATAATTATGAAGGTGGAGGTCTTAACCTGGTTGATGTTGAAAGCATGATTAAATCTCTTCGCCTTTCCTGGCTCAAAAGAATTTTTGTTGAAAACTCGGGAGCATGGAAAAATTACTTAAACTATCTCTTAAAAGAAACAGGTGGCTTGGCTCTTTTCAGTTGTAACTACAACACTAAAGATCTCAATATTAATTCGCAGTTCTACTTAGAACTATTGGAATGGTGGTCTCAGTTTCGCGAAGACAATGCAGTTGACAACAGATGGCAATACATTATTTGGAATAACCAGGAAATCAGAATCAATAATAAACCAGTATTTTATAAAAAGTATTTTCACTATGGAATCCAAACTATAAGAGACCTTCGATTTGACCTCAATAATATTGATTCTTACAGATTAGTTGAAAAACACTTAGAAAAGACCAACTTTCTGGAATGGACTGGTTTGCGTCATTCAATTCCCCCTAACCTACGAAATCCCAATCTAGATTACGTGTATCCATTCCAATTCCAAAACCCATCTTTTAATTTGGTCAATGACCTTTTTGACGTAACCAAAAGGAAATCAAAAGATTACTATTCTCTGTTAGTACTTAAGAAGGAACGTCTTCCTAATCTCGCGCAAAAATTGAAAAGTGACCTAAACTTATCAGACGAAGCACTGAAAAATGCTTTTTTACTCCCCCATTCTGCCCCTTTTGAGTCATATGTAAAGGCTTTTCAGTACAAAGTGTTGAATTCCATACTCTACACAAATTCAAAATTACATAAAATTGGTTACATTTCAGACAATCTGTGTTCTTTCTGCAAGCAGGAATCAGAAACATTGCAGCATTTCCTTTATGATTGTTCACACTCAAGCTCTTTTTGGAAAGATTTCGAGTCCTATTATCTGTCTTGGACAAGTCAACAAATACATCTTAATTGGAAAGAAGTTTTAATTGGTGTTCTAACACCAGGATGCCTCTTACTTAACTACCTGTTACTCCTAGGAAAAATATATTGATGGGATTGTAGAAGAAATAAAGAACTTCCAAACGTACGTGGCTTTAAATTTAAAGTTAATTTAAAATATGAAACTGAAAAGTACATTTGTACGAAAAATAACAATTTACATAAATTTAGAGAAAAATGGATATTGTAACTCTATTATAGATCTATTTATTTTATAAAGATATATTCATATACATTGTAAGGCTAAAACGGATATGCAATAATGTAATGTTTTTATGTGTAAGAGTGAGAGTGCATTAGTGAGAGTGAGAGTAAGTTAATGTTGTTATTGTGAGAGTGAGAGTGAGTTATTGTTACTGAGTGTTAGAGTGAGTTAATATGCTATGTATGTATGTAACTGTATGTGTGAAATATGCAAATAAATATAAAAAAAAAAGTTCTTCCTGAACTGTTGGACTCTTCTCGTCTTGAAGTCTTTTGCGTTCGCTCGCTTGGTCGTTTTCCTCAACTATCCTTGTACTCCAGAGAAGTTACGAACTCACATATTGACCAGATCCCTGTTGGCTTGACATCTCAGTCGGTAGAGCGCTGTACTAATAATCGCAGGGCCGTGGGCTCAAACCTGCTCAGGCGCAGGATGAATACTATTCTTCAGGATTTTTCTGTTACACTTGCCGGAGTTCCGTTCACAACTACATAAACAACTGCCTAAATCGTGTTTACAACTACGATGTTTCTTTGTTAATTACATGTGTAAGTTCTTTGTGGCAAAAAGTAAACAGACAATTCTCAAATCAGTTCTCAACCATCGTGGCATTTAAATAAGGGCAATACTAAATCTTGTTTATCTGGTTTAGGTACTTTTGAAATGTGTTGAAACTTTTCACGGGCCGTCTGTTGGGCTGTTTCCGAATAAAGCAAAGGGGATTATCCCAACAGCAAGTGCTTGCACTTTCACTTAACAATTAAGGTCTCCACCCTATGGGCCACTCTGCCTGAAAATTTCTGAACCAAATGCAGTGAGATTAGCCACTGATAAAAACATCTCAAGAACAAACTTACTTCATGTTATATTACGCTAAAAATTTCTTCTCGGTCTTAAAAAACTCATCATGGTCCTGAAAGCAACAGCATGAAGCTTAAATGTCGTACAAAGTACTAAAACAACTATTGGCAGACATTAGTTGCACCTGGGGTGCAGCTTTATATCTGTGGGGAAATCTGGAAAACATTCAATAAATTAAAGGGTACTACTTGTCTGATCTTAAGATCTTGAAAGTCTGACACCAAGCTCAGAGTAGCGTAATTGCATTCGTTTGGCCAGCCTAGATACGTACCCTGCAATGTTAACAACTGTCATGTAATTTCATTTCACCGTATTTCTTCTGGAAAAGCATTTTCTTTTTGGCCTCCCAAAAAATATGGAAATCGATGATAATCGATGCCAATCGAATTTGACAGTCGATGACAATTGATGACAATCCATGACAGTCGATAACAATCGATGGCAATTAAAAAACACAAATTCTTTGGCCATCGATTGGTCATCGTTTTCCGATGCCAATCGATTAATTGTTATCGATTGTTATCGATTATCAATTTCTTTGATTGATCAGGCCGGGAAAATTCCTTGTTTCTTGTCTACTGCAGGGTTATTTACTCCCAGCAGCAGTTTGCTAATAGGTTAACTTCACTTAAAATAGTTTACTGGAAATCCTTAACCCTTTAAGCGGCAATATCAACGTGCGTGTTCTCCTCGTGCGTGTTCTCCTCGTGCGTGTTCTCCTCGCTATGTCCCTAATTATATTTCCTTTTTAGTGATACCTAATTAAGTTGAGAAACCTTTAATCAGTCTTTGCTCTTTTATCTTTGCTGGTCTTTTCTTTCATTCTCCTGACCTGTACGTTTGATAAAGTTGTTTGAGGATGGTTTTTAAATAAAACCGAAATATTGGCGGTTTTTCTGGAACAAAACGACTTTAAAGGATGCTTTGCATTGAATTGATTTGATCAAGTTGTGATATTATAAGGAGAAATTAGATGCTTGTCACTAGCTATTGGGGCTTAAAGGGTTTAATCAATAATTATATTGTAAATACACCTGGGTGGGGACACGGTTTTGTGGAATTAAGTTTGCTCAAAGCAAACGTCTACTAGAAAACAACAGCAAAATTGAAGTTATTGGTGTATAGGCAAAGCTTGATGACTAGCTATATATATTAGGCATCAATGCCAGGATATGGCTTTGGACTCGATTCTCCAATCAAAATACCGGGTACACGTCCTGTCAGTGGAGTTACAAAGTTCCATCTTGACATCTCTGCCCATTAGAAAACTTAACAAACAACTCAGTCATTAGTGGCAGTGGTTATAGCATGCAGTATTTTAGTAATTCTGAAAAACCTACAGCTACAGCTACTTAAGAGGCTCTGACTGTAAATATCGAGAATCGGCGGACAAGCTCAAAAAATCGAAAATCCTGATAACTTGCGAGAAGAACACTTTTGGGGAGCTATCTTCGAAAATATTACTTAAACCTTCTGGAATTCTATTGTTTTCGGGAAATTCGGAAAAACGGTTTCGCTTAATTTATTACGCAATAATCAGGCTTAAAATTAAACAAATTGAAAGCGCTTGCTTTTAAACAGTTTGCAACGCCAGAAAACAATTTTAATTTTAAATGATAGCAATACTCTTCTACTTTCTATCAATAGGAATTGCATGGAGTTTTGCTTTATTTCTGTGGTTTGGTGGTTCTTTGAAACAAAGCCATTTTGCGCACTTCGGAAAAAGGCAAAAATTGGTAAACTTTAGAGGCTTAAAATGGGTCTTGGTATGTCTAATATCGAATTCAAATAAACACTGTGATAAAGTTTGGCCCTACTTCCATTATAATATGAAATAAAAAGTCTGGCAATTCAGGCTCGCGCTGACAAAAACACAAAATCGCGAACCAGTGTTGCCAAAAATTGAACAATGAAATGAATGAAATGAAAAGTAGTAGTTTGGGTGAGCTCAATTTAGAGGATTTTATTTACTGAAGACACAAAGAATGAACTAAAACATTCCTTCAATCTATTCTTGCATTGTTTTGGGCTTATACTATTTCTACGTAAAACTAAAGAGAAGGATAAAAAGTTTTAAAAGTTCTACACAGCTGTTGCGTGACCTGAGTCACGTGAATATTTTTTGTCAATTTGTCAACCTACTTATGGCAGTTTTTAAATGCGGTCTCTTACATTGGCCGCTGTTTTATGCATGGCTAGTTCTCCAGCGAATACCGTACGCATCCCTATGTTTGGGGCATACTGTCATGTGCAGTTGATATTCCACTGGGACGAAAATTGCGACAGGCAAGTCTAGAATTAGTTTCGTATACATATGACACCTTTCTCTTCGAGAGAAGAAAACTGCCAAATATAGTATGTTGTTGTGTACGTGATACGATCGCTCTTTTCAAACGGCTACTAAGATTTTGGGCGACTTTTTTAAAAGACACTATTTTGGCCAGGAGTAAAAGTGCATCATTATTACTATGATTTATACGCATTTGTCAAAAATTGTGCTGTTCTTATTACACTTGTATAAATATGTTTAAAAAAACACAAACCACGGACGTTCTGGCAGCGGGATCGGTATTTACGAGCTCTAAATGCTGCTGTACATCTAAGAGATATTAATACACAGCTTGTTTGGTTCTACTTTGCAAGATCGCTGAGAACTCTTTCACGGTTTTAGAGGATAAGATTTTCATTAAAGAATATTTTCACGTTTGCATGAACGTGCAGTGATCGGTTGCGTGACTGGATTATTTTGAGTGATACTTTTGTGTTCCTTACTTTACACAGCCAAACTGAGCTCTCAATTTATACGCGTACGTCAACTTTAATGATTTGTAAAAGGAACCGTTTGGATTTTCGAGAACAATAGTTTTTTCCCCCTAAAAAACTGCAAATAACAAAGAAAGGCCATTGGTGCTGCAGGGTATAGACATCTGACAAAAAATGATAACCCACTGCACTCTAGTTTCACCAACAATTTTCCAAATTTGTTCGTAGTTCTTCAGAAAGACAAATGAAGATATCAGGGAATGCATCATGTAGTAGAAAGACCATCCGAGAATAGTAACAGTAAACAATTTGTCATATTTCAAGTCGTCCTTCCATTACAGTTTTTTTTCTATTATCCAAATTATGCACATTTTGGCAACACTGGTTCGCGAATTTGTGTTTTAGTCAGCGCGAGCCTGAACTGCCCAGATTTTTTATTTCATATTATAATAGAAGTAGGGCCAAACTTTATCACAGTGTTTATTTCCATTCGATATTAGACATACCAAGACCCATTTTAAGCCTCTAAAGTTTACCAATTTTTGCCTTTTTCCGAAGTGCGCAAAATGGCTTTGTTTCAAAGAACCACCAAACCACAGAAATAAAGCAAAACTCCATGCAATTCCTATTGATAGAAAGTAGAAGAGTATTGCTATCATTTAAAATTAAAATTGTTTTCTGGCGTTGCAAACTGTTTAAAAGCAAGCGCTTTCAATTTGTTTAATTTTAAGCCTGATTATTGCGTAATAAATTAAGCAAAACCGTTTTTCCGAATTTCCCGAAAACAATAGAATTCCAGAAGGTTTAAGTAATATTTTCGAAGATAGCTCCCCAAAAGTGTTCTTCTGGCAAGTTATCAGGATTTTCGATTTTTTGAGCTTGTCCGCTGATTCTCGATATTTACAGTCAGAGCCTCTTAAAATCCAAACGTAACGGCTCTTAAAGGGGCATATTCACGAGGATTTCGCAGATTTCTGGTCAAAACTGTGCTAAAATTATCGGTAGCTAACTTTATCCATGCCCAACATTGTGTTTGAACATTTAACGGAACATATTATCTATATTTCATTAAGAGAAAACAAACCGTGACCATTTAATATCGATTTTATGTCAACACGCTGAGAGAATTTGACTCAAGTTTTGCCTAATTTTTTCAAATTGCAATCCATTTCCATCCTTGCCATCCGAAGCAACAGACGACAGAAAATAGTTTCAGTGAAGTAATATAGTAATAAGTGTAAAGAAGATCCTCGCAGTTATTAATGCAACTTATGCAGTTGCGAAAAGAAAGCCTGAAAAAATCAGGCTTGCCGGGATTCGAACCCTGACCTCTGCGATACCGGTGCAGCGCTCTAACCAATTGAGCTAACAAGCCAACTGGGAGCTGGTCATTAAATTGGTTCGTAATATACCCAGGAAAGATGAAGATGAAATTATGAATATATGAAACTCATATATTTGAACTGCGGAATGAAGAAATAAGTGTAAAGAAGATCCTCGCAGTTATTGGTTAGAGCGCTGCACCGGTATCGCAGAGGTCAGGGTTCGAATCCCGGCAAGCCTGATTTTTTCAGGCTTTCTTTTCGCAACTGCATAAGTTGCGTTAATAACTGCGAGGATCTTCTTTACACTTATTTCTTCATTCCGTAGTTCAAATATATGAGTTTCATGTATTCATAATTTCAAGTAATATAGTCTTTGGTAACAAAACTAGACCATTATTTGTGGGCGTTCATTGATGTGAGGACATATTTTTGATTTTTAAAACGAACTAAAATAGCGTGACTATGCCCCTTTAAGGCCACAAGATTCCTTCACCCTGCTTCTCCTCCAAGGTCAGTTGCTAAATGAGTGTCAATCCATGGAAAAAAAGTAGGAATGACACAAATGAATGTACCCAGCAGAACGACAAGATCAGTTAAAAACTTCCTCCTGGTAGGAATTGAACCTCCTTTAAAAAGCGAAATCTACGTACTAAACAAGAGCGAAAATGATAAGCATCGGCTTAGAGACAAACATGGGAACTTATAATAGTGTCACGGTATATTTTGGGTTTATTTTGGGATTTAGTTATTTTCGATATTTTGGTGTTGGGAAAATATGACAAAAACATATTACTGTAACAACCAGCGTCTTGAACTATACTTAAGCTTTCTTTGATATTCCGGAACAAAATTTACTTCATTTGTCCAGGAATACACTGTACAAATTTAAGGCTCTCGTTAGCACTTTTCCAGCAAAATCCTAATAATAAGTTTTTTACTTCTCATTAAAACCTGGGTCCGTTTGCGCTAATCCTCACACGTTTTAGGGTCTTTGTTGTCATTTAAGTTACTTTTGAGTAGAATTCTAACTCGACAGAAACTTAGCTTACCTCAGTGTCTCTCAACCTAGCGAGAAACATTCTTGTATCGGAATCTGTACCTTTAGAAATTCTAAGATTTGCAAATTTGTGCACAAGTAAATAAACTAAGCCAAATCTAAAATTCTTTTGTTCTCTAAGCAATAAGCAGCTGGGATCACTCTTTTTCAGCATGACAATACTGTTTGCAATATAATCAAACTTGAGAAAAGTAATTACTTAAACGAATTTCGCAAAAAAAGAGCAATCTGTAAGCAATCTTCACTCTGAGACCTGAGCAGTATTAAATTAAAGCACACTTGGCGCTTCATCTGTGGTTTTCTCTTGCTACAAAATCTGTGCATTTACAATAGGTAATTAAAGTTGCACAATAACTAGAATACCTTAACCCGGTTTCTGTAGCATGAAGCAACGGAACAGAATAGCCCTTTTCACAGTTAACTTTTCTCATTTGCATTACAATGTTTTTGAACGTGGATGTGAGGCAATTTCGGGCTAAAAGAGCAAAATTGCCCGAAATTGCCTCACATCCATGTTCAAAAACATTGTAATGCAAATGAGAAAAGGTAACTGTGAAAAGGGCTATTGCCACCCCTCCCCCTCCCCCTCCTCCTCCCCCTTCCGGATGGAATGCTAGTCCATCACAGGGTCATTCCCACCAGTGTGTTATCAGTATTCATTTATGCATACACCTTAGTAGAGATACACAATGTAGAGTAAAGTTTATTGTCAAAAGAAACAGTTGAGTCCTGGCCTTGAAGCAGTGACCGACCTGTTTAGATCTGAAGTTCAAAGTGCTAGCCATTTCACTTCTACAACCCCAAGGGCACCTGTTACAATAGCTGGCAGTACACACCAGATTGGATGCACACTCAAGGAAGCCGTGTTCGTTACTGGCTATGTTTTTTTAGGTTTAAGATGTGTTGTAATTTTGTCGTACCTCCTTATTATTATTCACATTTTCTCAAATTTAATGACAGCAGCTCAGTTAAGGTCACAACTCTAGTCAGTGTGAACATTTTCACACGTAGTCCTTGAATCCAAATAATTGCGTTTTCCGAGTTCGCAGAAACGGAACAATTTTTTCCGCGTCATTAATCGAATATGAATAGAAAGTATACAATATATGTCTTAATTACCACGCAGTAATACAGTCCGTCATGGGAAATGCTAATACTGGGGTAACATACGCGTGCAGTTCGTACAGAATAGGTAGATTATATTTTCATAAGTTTCACTTTATTCCTGACAATTTTCTGTCGTTAAAATCATTTTTGTGTGTAAAAGAGCTCCTATGCAACAACAGGGCCGTAATTTATATCACAGGTAGCCAAAGCCTTAGTTATGACTGAAAATTAATACTGAAATTTTATGAAATAAAAAGTGTCCCTTTGTTTATATCTTACTTACTTGCTATTTGGGGGAAAGGTTCGCTCTCCGAACGAGAATAAGAGTCTTTCTCATTTTTGCTCCCAATTAGTATAATATTATAATACTTATTATAATAGAGAAAAAATTGCGCCACTGGAGTGGGAAAGCGTGCGTATTCAAATATTTAATTTGGAAATTCACCACGAAGAAGCTGAGGAAACCTGGAGAGTTTTACCTAAACCGTTGCCCGATTCAGGAGCCCATTGCCTCCTGGTCAAGAAAGTTGTACGAGTAATGTTTGTCAGAATTGTAATTGCGATGTAATTTCCGAGAAGTTCGCACAACTGAGTTGCTCATTAAAAATGCCAGTGTTTGATCTGAGATCAAAGCCCTTAAGATTTTGACCTGGTGTTCATCCACCTGACCCAAATGGACGTCATTTATCGGCTAGTAACTTTATGAATTATTAATGAATTTGAGAAGTACATGTACATGTGATGAACAAACTAAGTGGGTTCAATTACATTTTTTAAAAGCCGGAAAAATGTGTTCCGCCTCAGCCTAATTTCCGGTAAACCGGAAAACTCTATTGCAATTTAAAGCTGTCTCGCTAAACGTTCGTGGCATCCACTCCTTTGAAAAGCGGAAAACAATCTTTAATTGGCTAAATAAGCAAAAAGCGTACATTTGCTTCCTCCAAGAGACCTACAGCAAGGAAGAAGTAGAAAATCAGTAGAAATCACAATGGTCTGGAAATTTTTATTTTTATACGGTTCTGCCCATATTCGGGGGGGGGGGGGGGTTGCCATACTTGTTATCACGCGATCATACGGGGACTTAACTTGCAAACTGCTTTTGGTGTTTTTTTTTTAATTACCAGTTTCTCGTCGTTTCCGTTTGAAAATGAGTATGGATTCTAACCATTTTGGCCTAAGACGCTGATATGGGTATGGATTTTACAAACCAGGTTATGAAAATAAAATGGATTTTAGAGGTCTGAAAACAGGTATTGGTAAATTACATATTTTGATCTGAGATGCGGTCAGCGTTCAGAGAAAAGGGCTGCACACCCCATCCAAAACTTCTGTTAGTGTTCTTACTATAAGCATCTCTTATCGGCAAAGTTCTCCTTATATCATTAAAAACCGTAGTAAAAAATACGGTAAGCAAAGGACTGTAGGAGGCAAGATATTTTGCATTTACATGTTTTAACTTATTTTCGCGTTGTTTTCGTATTTAGGGATAGGTCAAAGTCGTGGGCAAAAGGCCTGCAAGAAAACCTGAAAGTCATTAAAAGCTGCCTAAAGTCGGACTACAAACTTCACGTTGCCGATGAAAGACGTTGTGCTGATCATTGCAGAGCTCGTGCACTTTCCGATGTTACGCCAGAATTCCAAGAGAAGTGCCGTCATCAGCATGTAATATGCGATTCGCAGTGAGGCGCTGTAAAGTTCACTTGCACAAAGCGAAGTATCAATCTCTTTTGAACACGCACAGCTGAGGTACGCTTTTTAGCGCTTTTAAATAGAGGGCAAAACTTTTATCCAGCAATCCTCTTTTCTTCTCATGAGAAATGAAACCTTGAAAAGCAGTCGTTAATTTCTTTAACTTCTAACTCTGTTGTAGGACTGCTTGCGCCCTACCGTGAGAGGAAATTTCTCACGACATATATTTCGGCGCAGATAATAATTCTAAACCGCTACCAAGACAATACTCTATCTTATTGTAATTTTTATTTTGTCCGTTTTTGTCCATTTCTAGCTTTTTTTACACTTCTATTGTATTCTTGCGTTTAATCTTTTCACACCCTCCCTTGCATATATTATATTGTAAAGTTTAACTTTTTTCCCTTTTTCTATTCGGTAATAAAGCTTGTTGTTGTTGTTGTTGTTGTTGTTGTTCATGCGCTTTCATTTCTTCTACATTCGTTAAAGGCTATAGTATAATAGCCGAAAGCTTATATTTCTCTTAAACTTTTTAAACCAGAGAACGCTTTTTTTATATTTTTAATATGTCTTATCCTGGTTACAGTTCAATTTTTAGACATATATTTCGTCGGCAAAAAATACAAGATTGGAAAGCCCATGTAATGAGAACAGCACATCAAGAAGCTGCCAAGTCCAGCATCCTCGATAACATGAAAGCAACACAAGTATTAATTATAATGGATTGGGCATTGAAGTACTTGCTGGTGCGGTTTTGAGAGACGCAGGCAAAATGGTAAGGAAAAAAGGCCGGCCCTGGCATGCATCCACGGCAATTACGCTAAAGAAAGAAAATAAATTTTAATGTTCAATACGTTTGCTCTTTTCAGGGGCGTTCCTGCCTTTACGCGACATACGCAAGTGCGTACCAGAATTTTATGCCGTTAATATTGCTTTTCTTAATTTGACGGTTTATAATACAGGAAAAATGGAAAATTCATATACATGAAGTTAAAAGGTAATATTGTGCAATTTTGATACTGACAGTTCCTTCATCACTGATGCGTGTTGTATTACCTCTTCCATTTTTTGCGCGACTTATTGCATAACTGTGGTGGCACTCAATGTTAGTTCAGTGTCTATCAAACAGTTTGATTCCGTTATTGCTCTTTGCGTCCCAAGACATTTTTTGTCCAACACAATTGCCGTATCCAATATGCTCCGAGGAGAGAACGACAACCTGTGGGCGTAGTGGTAACAATGTTATGATGGAAGAACGGAACGAACCCATCGTTTGGGACGAACTTTACTAGGGCGCAGAGGAGATAGCAGCCGAATGCGGCATGGAACCCATCATGCTGTGTTTATGTGTAGCGCAACGACACCGCATCAATGTGCCAGCAGATAGGAACCCCCAAGCAGTATTAGCGCAGATTAGGCCGATTCTTCTCGTTGGGTCGCGAGTCAAATTGCTTGCTCTTATGAGTGCATAATTGAGCCTGCTTGCAAGTTTCTAGGTCAATATTTGATTTGTTGCTCACTTATGTTTCCTTCGGTAGCAATGTAATACTTGATAAGATCTACAACACTTACAAGAGCGATCTTTCCGATGACGTGACTTACGACAAAGACGTTCTAAGATGGAAGACAAAGAGGGCGCGTGCTGCTAAAAAACTTAGAGGACCAGTGGAGACCATGGAAACTATCAACATTTCTCGCTATTCTTTTTACAATGCCTATGATATGTCTACTGTAAGGGTGTTCATTTAGTACCGTGCACAGATTCCAGACCTACAAGGGTTGAACCATAAGAACTGAACAGCTCTGTTTTTGCGCTTGTGCAAGCTTATAGACACACTCCGATGGACACCAAAAGTGTAATATGAGAATTGTGCGCTAAGTAAAACAGAAACTTTTTCTTTTTTTTTAATTGTAAATACTTTCTGGCAGGAGTAGTTGTGTCGAGTTACTTCTCAGTTACCAAGAAAATAAGAGAACTTATTTTGTAGTCCTATCAAAAGAACTATTTAAACGTGCGACTGCGTGCAGTTGTCTTACACAGGAATTCCAAATACTGCTGGAAAGCGTAATAAGCCTAAGTCGTCATGTATGAACAAGAATGCCATAGAAATAATAAAATGGCTTTTTGACTGTAATTGTAATGATAACGGTAGTTATGTTTCCCTTCCCTTGGCTAAGTTTCGGACTGGCTTTATGCATACCGCCAAAAATTGCCTGGGAACGCCCTTGCTGTTTATTAAATTCACAGCCCTGTTTGGTCACGTGAGATTTAATAGGGCCGGACACACAGTGCAACATAGAACGCGGCAATTTCAGAATCCAGCGAAGGCCCGACGCAACCATGTCAAAGAATGGTTACGTAATTCAATTTACATGATAGTAAGAATCAAGGAGACCGTAGTAATTCATGACTGTTGCAGTGGAACAATACTTATCTTGTATTACATCCCGTGTTCTTTTTATCAGTCAGTTAGGCCCCGTTTACATGAGTGATTTCATCCCGGGATGAGTTTCATGTCATCCTGGGATGACTTTTATCTCGGTGTCTGGTTATTTACCGGTAAGTGTTTACATGATTTGCAGCTAAAATGTTCTCCCCGGGATGAAGTCATCCCGGGCGAAGACATTTTAGCTCCAAATCGTGTAAACACTTACAGGTAAATGACCAGACACCGGGATGAATGTATCCCAGGGATGAGATATACGTAACATCCCAGGATGAAATCACTCATGTAAACGGGGCCTTAGTTAAATTACGTTCATCCCTTCCTCAGGTGAAAACGCTTGTCTACGTCTTTGAACACTGAACCCAAAACTGTTCAGTCACACAACTGAAGCAAATGCATCCCAGGATTGACGAAGCATTCTTGAGATCAGATAATGCGGGGTGCTATCATTGCGGGCCCTTGATGCTTACAGCTCCAGGCATTTCAAAGAGGGTAGGCATCCCGACAGACTGATACGACTTCAGTGATCCCCAGTCTGGCAAAGACATCTGCGACCGTCGCGTAGCAACCATGAAAAACCATATGCGTCGATACTTGAACGAAGGAAGCGACATCAACTCAGCATGTGACATGAAGAAAGCTGTAGATTCCTACTGTGGTGTGAAGGGTTGTCGTGTATCTGTTGCTAGCACAGACACAAGCGAGCAATAACTCACACAGCACAAATGGTCAGGAATCCAGTCGTTCAATAATTTCGAGTTTCAGAGATTGGGAATCAGAGTGTGAAAAACCTACGGGATTGGCAAAGGAAAGCTGACGCGTAAGCAGGATTTGAAAAAGATATCCAAGCCACAAACGAAAACTGGATTGACTGTTAATACGGCTGATGACCAACAACTACAGAGAGGATTTGCCTGCTCTGAGCTGGGATGCGTAAAAGTGTCCGTCTCCATTAATTCCTCGGAGAACACCACCTTAATTCAGGAAAGCATTTTTATTGCATGCATGTGGAAATGCCTATGATGTCATTAAACGTAAGTGGGCATCTAAATGTACTTCAATTGGCACAGTGAAAGGTTCTACGAGCCATAAGGGGGGAAAGTTAGATGATGGTAGTAAACAGGCGAAGAGTTATCTCGTCATGACCGGGAGAAAGGGTGGGCGTTAAAGAAGCCTAAAGTTGGCGAAATCTCTGAAGGATTTTTTAAATTAGACATTCTTACAAGGTGAAGAAACCGGAAAAAAACTAATCCATCAAAAGTAGCATCTCAGCTTAGGAACATGGGGACCTTCGATGGGAAGAAAATTTGTTTTAAAGGTCTGAATGGTTAACCGCGCAGCAAATCGCAAGTTACTTCTTCCGACTAAGTGTTCTTCAGAGGTGTGGTAGAGTGGCGGAGAATGAAGAAGAGGAAGATGAACAAGTCGTCATGTTAGAAGAAATTTTACACCGGCAGCGAGTAGCAGAAGAAATAATCATTAACCTAGAGCCTTAAGAGCTCCTGACCAGAAATATCGAGAATCCGACGACAGAAGCGAAATTTCATATTTCATTTTATTTCACCAAAAATACCCCTTTGGTAAACTATTTTCAAAAATCATAATTAATAGTCCATCCGCTTTTTAGTTTTTCCAAAAATTAGAAAAGTTCAAAATACGGCTAGAAGCTCCCTTGCGCCCCCCGGAAATAAGGGAAAATTGTGCATTTTTAGGAAGCTCGTACGCAACAATGGAAATCGTTCCCGTTTTACCATTTGGCTCATAACTACATCATTCTTTTCTCTATCTAAAAATACAAAAATTGGATATAAATTTGTATTTTTAAACTGCTTGTTGACCTGTTGAAGATACTAACCTTGAAGGGTTCAGAGTCAAATTGAAATTTGGGTCAAATTCAGAGGCCTATAACTGACCTAGCATATATTTTTCAAACCAAAAATATACATCAAAAGTAAGCTTAAGCATTCCTTTTCACTCTCTAAAAGTGTCGTCTTTGGCCCGCTAAAAGCGACGCGTTGAGAAAAATACGTGTGCAGGGTATTTTGAGCATTTCGGTAGAACGGCCGCTGTCACGCGAGCCACATCGGTTGCACTAAAGCAAAGCTTTTAGTTACAAAAAATAATAAATAAATCATAATCGTAATAACTAAGCAGAAAAGTGCAAAAATTTAATGATACGTCTCTTATTGTCTTTGATCGGTTTTAAATGGACGTGTGAGTGCGATTTTAAGTCTCGTGGGACACATCCAGTTCACAGTATTGAAACCGTTTCTTATAGCAGGCTGGTGTAGGGTACTTTTCTTCTACGTTTCAACGGAGGTGTTTACAAGTCAAAGCGCTCTTAGTGAAACTGAAAAAGTCCAAGTTTCCGGTTGCCGTTCTTTGCCATCAGCGCAGATGTCGTACTGGTCGTACACGGTGAGATGTTCCAGTTGAAACCTGGACAGGATATCTTGTCTTGCTGTACAATGTAGTCAGATTGGTTTATTTTATTTTATTTTATTTTTATGAGGGGAGGGATGCTAGGGGTCATTCGCAGATTCAGATATTTTAGGGTCAGAGCATTTATTTTAGAGGGGTGGTTGGAAAAATAAGAAAAGTTTAATTTGGAAAGCTTTTGTAGAAGAAACGCTGCAAAGCTTTTTGTCGCAAGAAGAAAGTAAAGAAAGTAGCTAATTCGGGAGAATTATGTATATCTTTTCCGATCGCTGCTTGGCCTTGCACCGTCGTAGGAAGGTGTGGAATGACACCTGTGCTGAAATCTCAAGAGCCCTCTGAATCCTTAGGCTTTGTTCACACGGATCATTTCCAAACGGTTCCGGTTCGGATAGGTCTTCTGTTCACACGGAAACTGCTGTCCGTACCGTCTATCCCGTCCAGTAAAGGTCCGGGGTTTGGGCCTGCAAAAATGCAGGAACAATTCCGGTCCCATATTGGACAGGTACTGTGTGAACACCTTGTCCGGTTCGTTTTGGTTCCAACAGCGTAATTTAAGCTTGGGCACTAATTAAATTTATCGCGTGTATCAGTGATGTGTTTTTGATTAAACTCACCTAGAAATTTAAAGAGAGACCAAACTACTGTCTACGATAGCATAACTGCCGCATAACTT
This sequence comes from Siderastrea siderea, assembly GCA_964030785.1. Classification (NCBI taxonomy): domain Eukaryota; kingdom Metazoa; phylum Cnidaria; class Anthozoa; order Scleractinia; family Rhizangiidae; genus Siderastrea; species Siderastrea siderea. Next base: position 41,211,776 of record OZ034970.1, read on the forward strand.
ATTGTAATTCTGGGTTTAAAGCTTGAAAAGGTTAAAAGCTAAAAGAAGAAGGTTAAAGCTTTGTGTATTTTGTAATCGGCAGGAATGAGGTAATTTATATCCGGCCAGAGGCCTTTGGCTTCTTTCAATCGATAGATTCAGCCTTCTTCGATCGTCTTTCACGCATTTGGGTGTCCCGGTGGAAAACTTATTGGTACAAACAGTTGATTTTCTCACGTTGGTCCAGTGGACTGGTACCGGACCTTTTCTGTACCAGTCCCGTGTCAACAGACCTGGTCTTGTCCAGAACCATTTGGAAACTGTTCTGTGTGAACATAGCCTCAGGCGTTGTTCGTAGGTTTGGGAGAGGGTTGAGCCTTAAGAGAAGAATCAAAAAAAACTTCCCGCTTCGATGATAAGAAAAAGTCTACTTCGAAAACAAAGTTTAATATTGGCCATTTATCAAGAAGGAAAGTGGACACAGATGCAGTACCGTGGGCGGAAATAAGCCGGATTGCCAGGTTCCGATGGCGAGTGTGTGACGGCCCAGCATTAGCCACTGCGTTCTTTTAGGGTCTAGCGGCAAACGATTTCCGTGCCTTTGAAAAATAAACCACTTCGAGTACCGCAAAGCAAGATATCCTCTCGAGATTTCAACTGCCGGAACATCTCATCGTGTACGACCAGTACGACATCTGCGCCATGAATAGCAACCGCAAACTTAGACTTTTTTCAGTTTCACTGCGAGCGCTTTGAATTGTAACTCCTTTAAAACTTAGAAGAAAAGTACTCTACATCAGCCTACTGGAAGAAATGGTTTCAAGTTGTTCTTGTGGTGGCGCTTTCGTTAAAGGGGCATAGTCACGAGGATTTCGTAGATTTCTGGTCAAAACTGTGCCAAAAATATCGATAGCTAACTTTATCCATGCCCAAAATTGTGTTTGAACATTTAAAGGAACATATTAACTTAATTTCATCAAGAGCAAACAAACCATGACCATTTAATATCGATTTAATGTCAACACACTGAAAGAATTTGAAAAGTTTAGCCTAATTTTTTCAAATTGCAATCCATTTCCATCCGTGCCATCCGTAGCAACAGACGACAGAAAATAGTTTCAGTGAAGTAATATAGTCTTTGGTAACAAAACTAGACCATTATTTGTGGGCGTTCATTGATGTGAGGACATATTTTTGATTTTTAAAGTGAACTTAAATAGCGTGACTATGCCCCTTTAACTGAATGCGTCGTCCCACGAGACTTAAAATAGCACCCACACGTCCATTTAAAACCGATCAAAGACAATAAGAGTATCATTATCCTAGTCATTAAATTTAAAAAAAAAAATTTTTGCACTTTTCTGCTTAGTTATTACGATTATGATTAATTGCTGTTATTTTATATTATTATATTGCTTAGTTATATATTATTATTATTATTATTATTATTATTATTATATTATTATTATTATATACTTATTTTATATTATTTTATTGCTCAGTTATTACGATTATGATTTATTTATTATTTTTTGTAACTAAAAGCTTTGCTTGAATTTTCTTTCCCTGGTGTTTTTGCGCTCTTTCTTCCACAAAAGCTTTGCGGGAATATTGCGGTTTTTTCCAACCGCTCCCTCTAACAGTAAATGATCCGACCCTAAAATATTTGAAATTGCAAATGACCCTTACGTTTCTTTCCCTCATTAGAGAAATGTCACTTCGCATATGTACATTCAAAACAGCTATTTACCGGAACTAACATTTATGTTTAAGCAAGGGTTCCTGGTTTAAGCCAATTTGGGTCTTCCAGCTTTCTGAGTCACTGCGTCACGCTATCCTACATCGTGACTATCACGAAAAGCTCAGCTCATTTCATGTTTTACATTTATGCTAATTTCAGTACCGAGTGCCTAGTTTGACGTGGTTTGTAACTTTTTTTTTTCAATCTAGAAATTAACATGACTAATGCAGCCAATAATTCTGGTAAAAAGAGTGATAATCTGAGTTTGCCGTAAGACACGAAAGGGACAACTCTTTATCTTTTTGCCTTTTAAATGTGATGTGGGGCACGCATCTCTAAAGAGCATGCGTGCTTGAGATGATGCGTTAATTATAACGCATTACCACAGTCAACCTAAGTTTATAGTTATATATAGTTCTACTCCTATAGCGAGGCTTTAAGCAATGCGGCAAAGGATACCCAAAAGGTGTCCTCAATGAGCTGAAGATACGCTACACGTCGAAGTCAATGTCAGATCAATGCATTGTGGGCCTATTGCTATTCTTAGAGCAATCTTATTCTGTCCAAGCATTTCATACTACGTTACATCTACACCATGGCACGTGGCAGTAACTATGAGGAAAAAGTTCTAAAACACTACTCCAAAGGCAGTCGTGAAAGGATTTATCCGGGCCCTGGCATAGAACCTGCGAGAAATTTGCGGAAATGCCGGTTAAATGAGTTTCATGTGATGTTCCCATGAAACTAAGCACACAATTATGACTCACTTTTTCTTCCTGTTGACGCGGATGTTTCAACAACGCAACTGACACAAAACCACAAGAGCACTTATTCAAGTGCTTACTAGCCAGTTGTAGCTGATGGTTAAACAGAAACAATAAATGCGCAAAAGCCAACTTGTTTTCAAGATTCACTTAGAACAACTGAAACACTTGTAAATTTGTGGTGATATGGGTTATTGAGCTTTTAATGACATGAAATGGCGTCAAATAAATTGTAAGGATATTATCAGCTAGTCTCAGTCTCAGTTAGTTACACCCAGTTTTGGCTATCGGTCAGACCTTTACATAAGACCTTTATTTTATCACGATAAGATTTAAAACTAGAAGCTTGTGGGGTCGTGCCTAACTACAATACAATAAATACATACACGGTCATGGTGTTGTCAAAATTGTTTACCAAGTCAAGGCAGTCTGAGTTGTACGTTAGTAGTTAGGAAGTTGTTTTTAGTTTGCTTCTTTAGGTTTAATCCTTCCTAGCCTTATCGCCGTTCAGTGCATTTAAGAGCATTGCTCCCGCCAGTTTTCCCTTTCATTTGGGCCAAATATGTTTCGTTTGTGGTTCGTGATTAATTAGTTTAAGTTCTCTGCTGTTCTTAGTGACACAGTTTTGTTAATGTTTGTCTCGTAACTGCAAGGTTTTTCACGTAACCATTTCGAAATGCAAACACTAAAAGGAAAATGAAGGGCGTGATACAGCCCGCCTAAAGCCACGGGCGATTTACGGTCGCATGACTTGCTAGGAATAGATATTTGTAAGACCTAAACGCAAACTTGTAGCTAGACGAGAACCATATATGCATGGGGGCCAAAACTTTCAGGGTTAGCTAATCACTAAAACAGTGAATTCATTACAAATAGGCATAGCTTCGTTAGGCCTCTTGATCAAAGCAAGTCTAAATAAGGACCAGTCTTAGGAAGACATAGGTTCTGTAATAAACCTCGTTTTGAACACGGGGCTTTAAGCAATGCTGAAGATACGTTACAAGTCGACATGAATGCTTCGTGGGCCGGGTTTAGTCAGGTTGCTATTTTTAGAGTAATTTTATTCTGTCCAAGCAGTATATACTACGTCACATCTACATCAGAAAGTACATGGCAGTAATTATGAGAAAAAAAATTTTTAACACTAGTCAAAAGACGGTAGTGAAACGATTCATCCCCAGCCTAGAACTTGCGGAAATTTGAGGAAATGTCGGTTCAATGAGTTTTATGTGATGTACCCGTGAGACCAAGCACACAATTATGACTCGCTTTTTCTTGCTGTTGACTTGATGTTTCAACAACGCAGCTGACACAAAACCTCAAGAGCACGTGGCTAAGTGCATTCCAGCCAGTTGTAGCTGATGGTTAAACAGAAACAATAAATGCACAAAAGCCAACTTGTTTTCAAGGTTCACTACAACAAACACTTGTAAATTTGTGGTGATATGGGTTATTGAGTTTTTATGACATGATATGACGTCAAATAAATTGTTAGGATATTATCAGCTGGTCTCAGTCTCTGCTAGTTGCACACAGTTTTGGCTTTTGGTAAGAGTGTTGTCCAAATTCTTTAAAAAGTCAAGGCACTTGTACGTATACGTTGGTAGTTGGTAAGTTGTTTTTAGTTTGCTTCTTTGGGTTTAATCCTTTCTAGCCTTATCGCCGTTCAGAGCGTTTAAGAACGTTGATTTCGCCAGTTTTCCCTTTCACTTGGGCCAAAGTATTGTTTTGTTTGTCGTTCGCGATTGTTTAGTTTACGTTCTTCACTATTCTTAGGACGAAATTTTGCTTAATGTTTGCATCGCAACTGCAAGGTTTTTCACGTAACCATTTCGTTTTCCTTAACTGAACCTCGCTTTATCGGCAATGTCGGAATCACAGAGAGTGTGTGATACGTTTATTTTACCTTTTTGCAGTATACGTAGTTTGTTTGCCGTATGGTACAAAAGGGACGCCTTTTCAATGTGATGTGGAGCATGCATCTCTAAAGAGCATACATGCGTAAAGACGATGCGTTAATTATGAGGCATTACCACAGTCAACCTAAATAAGTTTATAGTTCTACTCTTATCATAGCGCTGGTGTACTTAAAAAGAAAAAACTGCTGCCAAAGTGTAATTTATCTCAAAAGTTCGTGCCTTATTAGCTTATTAAGAAAGGAAACCGGACGTTTATCACCCTTTTTACCACAAAATCGCGCAGCGAGGAGGGGGGGGGGGGGCAGTTTCCTCAACAGAAGCAAAGCAAACATCGAAATGCAAAATAAAGGCGTGATGTAGCCTTAAGCCACGGGCGACCTTATGATATGATCGCATGACTCGCTAGGAATAGATTTTTTGCAAGGCCTAAATGCGAACTGGTAGCTAGAAGAGAACCATACATGGGGGGCCAAACTTTCAGAGTAAGCTAATCGCTAAAACAGTGAATGCATTGCAAGTAGGCATAGCTTCGTTAAGCCTCTTTATCAAGGCAAAGAAACACTCGACCAAGACCAGTCTTAGAAAAACATTTGAGAGGTTCTGTAACAAACCTCGTTTTGAACACGAGGCTGTAGGTAATGCAATGCTTTAAGCAATGCTGAAGATACGTTACAAGTCGACATCAATGCTTCGTGGCCCCAGGCTGCTATTTTTAGAGTAATCTTATTCTGTCCAAGCAGTATATACTACTTCGCATCAACATCAGGTTGCTATTTTTAGAGAAACCTTATTCTGTCCAAGCAGTCGCAGTACGTCGCATCTACGCCAGAAAGTACATGGCAGTAATTACTTATTTATTTATTTATGTATTTATCCAAATCCACTTGTCCAAAGATGGTGGTGAAAGGATTCATCCCCGGCCTAGAACTTGCGGAAATTTGAGGAAATGTCGGTTAAATGAGTTTTATGTGATGTACCCATTAGACCAAGCACACAATTATGACTTGCTTTCTCTTGCTGTTGACGTGATGTCTCAACACCTCAACTGACAAAAACCACAAGAGCACTTATTCAAGAGCATTCCGTCTAGTTGTAGCTGACGGTTAAACAGAAACAATAAATGCACAAAAGCCAACTTGTTTTCAAGATTCACTAGAATAAACACTTGAAATATGTGGTGATATGGGTTATTGAGCTTTTAATGACATGATATGACGTCAAATAAATTGTAAGGATATTATCAGCTAGTCTCAGTCTCAGCTAGTTACACACAGTTTTGGCTATTGGTCAGTGTTGTCCAAATTGTTTACCAAGTCAAGGCAGTCTGAGTAGTACGTTAGTAGTTGGTAAGTTGTTTTTAGTTTGGTTCTTCCGGTTTAATCTTTCCTAGCCTTATCGCCGTTCAGAGCGTTTAAGAGCGTTGAATTCGCGAGTTTTCCCTTTCACTTGGGCCAGTATATTGTCTCTTTTGTAGTTCGTAAAAAATTAGTATACGTTTTCGACTATTCTTATGAGTGACACAATTTTGCTTAATGTTTCTCTCGCAACTGCAAGTTTCTTACGCAACCTTGTCGTTTTGCCTAACTGAACTTCGCTTTATCGAAATCACAGAGAGTGTGAGATATGTTTAATTTATCTTGTTTTCGCAGTATACGCAGTTTGTATACCGTAAGGCACGAAAAGGACAACTCTTTATCCTTATGCGTTTTGGATGCGATGTGGGGCACACATCTCTAAAGAGCACACATGCACGAGATGAGTTTATAGTTCTACTCCTATCATAGCGCTGGTGTACTTAGAATGAAGAAAACTGCTGCCAAAGTATAATTTTATCTCAAAAATTCGTGCTTTATTATGAAAATCTTATTAGCTTATTAAGAAACGAAACCGGAAGTTTATCACCTTTTTTATCACAAAATCGCGAGGCGAGAGTGGGGGGAGGGGGGTGTTTCCTAAACAACCGTACAGCAAACACCGAATGAAGGGCGTGATTCAGCCCCACTAAAGCTACGGATGACTTATTGTCGTGTGACTCGCTAAGAATAGATTTTTGCAAGGCCTAAATGCGAACTGGTAGTTAGAAGGGAACCATGTATGGGGGCAAACTTTCGGAGTTAGCTAATGGCTAAAACAGCGAATGCATTGCAAAGAGGCATAGCTTCGTTAAGCCTCTTTATCAAAGCAAGACTAGACAAGGGACCAGTCTTACGAAAAAAATTTGAAAGGTTCTGTAACAAACCTCGTTTCGAACCCGAGGCTTTAAGCAATACAATGCTTTAAGAAATGCTGAAGATACGTTACAAGTCTACATTAATGCTTCCTGGCCCGGTTTACTTAGGTTGCTATTTTTAGAGTAACCTTATTCTGTCCAAGCAGTACATACTACGTCGCATCTACACCAGAAAGTACATGGCAGTAATTATGAGGAAAAAGATATAAAACACTAGTCCAAAGACGGCCGTGAAAGGATTTATCCCTGGCAGTAGAACCTGCGGAAATTTGAGGAAATGTCGGTTAAATGAGTTTTGTGATGTACTCATGAGACCAAGCACACAATTGTGACTCGCTTTTCCTTGCTGTTGACGTGATGGTTCAACAATGCAACTGACACAAAACCACAAGAGCATGTGTTCAAGTGCATTCCAGCCAGTTGTAGTTGAAGGTTAAACAGAAACAAGAGATGCACAAAAGCCAACTTGTTTTCAAGATTCACTAGAACAAACACTTGTAAATATGTGGTGATATGGGTTATTGTGCTTTTAATTACATGATATGACGTCAAATAAATTGTTAGGATAATATTCAGTTAGTCTCAGTCTCAGCTAGTTACACACAGTTTTGGCAACTGGTCAGAGTGTTGTCCAAATTCTTTACCAAGTCAAGGCAGTCTGAGTTGTACGTTAGTAGTTGGTAAGTTTTTTTTAGTTTGGTTCTTTTGGTTTAATCCTTTCTAGCCTTATCGCCGTTCAGAGCGTTTAAAAGCGTTGATTTTGCCAGTTCTCGCTTTCACTTGGGCCAGTATATTGGATTCGTGATTAATTAGCTTACGTTTTCCACTATTTTTATGAGTGACACAATTTTCCCTAATGTTTCTCTCGCAACTGAAATTTTTTTACGTAACCTTGTCGTTTTGCCTAACTAAACCTCGCTTTATCTGCAATATCGGAATCACAGAGAGTGTGTGATTTTTTAAAATCTTTTTTCGTAATATACGCAGTTTGAATGCCGTAATGCACGAAAGGGACAACTCTTATCATTTTGCCTTTTGAACGCGATGAGGGGCACGCATCTCTAAAAAGCACACATGCGCGAGATGAGTTTATAGTTCTACTCCTACATAGCTCTGGTGTACTTAGTAAGAAGAAAACTGCTGCCAAAGTATAATTTTATCTCAAAAATTCGTGCTTTATTATGAAAATCGTATTAGCTTATTAAGAAACGAAACCGGAGGTTTATCACCCTTTTTACCACAAAATCGCAAATCGAGGGGGGGGGGGGGGGGAGGAAGAGTTTCATAAACAACCGTAGAGAAAACATCGAAATGCAAAATGAAGGGCGTGATGCAGCCCGCCTAAAGCCACGGGCGACTTATGGTCGCATGACTCGCTAGGAATAGATTTTTGTAAGACCTAAATGCAAACTTGTAGCTAGGAGAAAACCATATCTGGCGGCCAAACTTTCAGAGTTAGCTAATCGCTAAAAAAGTGAATGCATTGCATAGCTTCGTTAAGCCTCTTTATCAAAGCAAGACTCGACACAGGACCAGTCTTAGGAAAAAGAACACGAGGCTTTAAGCAATGCTGAAGATACGTTACAATTCGACATCAATGCTTCGTGGGCCTAGTCAGGTTGCTATTTTTAGAGTAATCTTATTCTGTCCAAGCAGTCATTGCATACTACGTCGCATCTACACCAGAAAGTACATGACATTAATTATGGGGAAAAAATTCTAAACCACTAGTCCAAAGACGGTCGTGAAAGGATTTATCCCCTACCTAGAACCTGAGGAAATTTGACGAAATGTCGGTTAAATGAGTTTTATGTGATGTACCCATGAGACCAAGCACACAATTATGACTTGCTTTTTCTTGCTGTTGACTTGATGTTTCAAGAACGCAACTGACACAATACCACAAGAGGACGTGTTCAAGTGCATTGCAGCCAGTTGTAGCTGATGGTTAAACAGAAGCAATAAATGGGCAAAAGCCAATTGTTTTCAAGATCCACTAGAACAAACACTTGTAAATTTGTGGTGATATGGGTTATTGAGCTTTTAATGACATGATATGTCGTCAAATAAATTGTTAGGATATTAGCAGCTAGTCTCAGTCTCAGCTAGTTACACACAGTTTTTTCTATTGATCAGAGTGTTGTCAAAATTCTTTACCAAGTCAAGGCAGCGTCCGAGTTGTACGTTAGTAGTTGGTAAGTTGTTTTTAGTTTGCTTGTTTCAGTTTAATCCTTTCTAGCCTTATTGCCGTTCAGAGCATTTAAGAACGTTGCTTTTGCCAGTTAGTTTCTCTTTCACTTGGACCAAAATATTGCTTTGTTTGTGGTTCGTGATTAATTAGTTTACGTTCTTCTCTATTCTCAGTGACATCTATTCTCAGTGACACAATTTTGCTTAGTTTGTCTCGCAATTGCAAGGTTTTTACACAACCTTTTTGTTTTTCTTAACTGAACCTTGCTTTATCTGCAAAATCGGAATCGCAGAGAGCGTGTGATGTTTCATTTGTCTTTCTTGGCAGTATACGTAGTTTGCCATAAGACACGAAAGGGACAACTCTTCATTCGTTTTGCCTTTTGAATGTGATTTGGAGCATGCATCACTAAAGAGCATGCATGCGTGTGATGATGCCTTAAGTATGTATATCTTATTAGACGTTTCGGTGCGAAGTATCGCCGTATATTTTTTAGCCTCCCACGCAGTCGTTTTTAGGGGAGTTACATTACCCTCCTCCCACTCATGCCCACAGACACCTGCTTACCGGAGTTGGACATTCCTTTCCCATTGTTTTACTCGCGAGACAATCTAACCAACCACCATTGTATTTCCCGTGAGTGTTTTTCTTCAGAGACGCTAGTGCTGTGAATTGAAGTTGGAATTTTTTTAACTCTAAAATGGTGAATTCTGGCTAAAACATAGGAAAAATATATTGCATGTGATTAAAAAGTGTTTCCTGTGCGACGCTTTTTTTCCGTCATCTACCGAAAGAGTTAGAATTCTCTGACAAAGCGTTGTTGATCTTGCTAACCTGATCGAGTGGACGGTCGGTGAAGATTTCAGCGCTTCTCAAACTGCTAGAGCCAATGCAATGCGAAGGGATATAAGAGACTTCTACGACTTGAAAAGACAAAGAGTAAGACGACGATGGACCGAGCGAGATGATAAACTGATATATGAGATGAAAAAATCACACATGGCACAACAACCAAGTGCGCTTCAGGGGCGAAATCTCTCATACTCCAGTTCGCTGGCATATCTGACATATCTGTTAGTGTTTTTGCTATCTTTGCGTCGAAGGACAAAAGGGGTTTTAACGCGAGTTCGCATGCTCTTCTCGCATGACATTTTCTAATAAGCCGAGGGGACTGTTAGTCCTAGTTTATAACGCGTGGTCTAGTTTACAATTACCATTTGTGATTACACAGAGCGGGTGTCTGTAAAACCCGGAACACACCCGGAACACACCCGTACCACCCCGGAACACCCTCGGAACGCCCTGGAACACCCCCGAAACACCCCGGAACATCCCATAATGCCCCGGAATACCCTCAATACAGCCAGGAACACCCCTCAACACCAAAAATAGTGGTCAGCGTTCAGTCCGCTCGTGCACAGACTGACCCGAGGACCTCCGAAGACTAACGAAGATTTCCGAATTTTTCCAAAGAGTTTTGCGGATCACCCGAAGATTTCCGAAGATTGGTTTCTTTAACTTAGGAAAAGCATCCATTCAAGGAGGCTCGAAAGGGTTCTTGGCTGCGCGCACGCTTAGCCTACACACGACATAGCAAGAATGCACGCGAGACCTAAGTGAATCCAAATTTCTATCAAAAAGTCGCGCGCGCAAAATACCAGAAGTTAAATGCCGCGTAAAATCGTGAGAACCGGAAATAAAACATGCACAAAACATTTGTTTTTGTCTCGAGGTTTTGCTTGATGACCCATCCTGACTTTTTGCATGCATGTAGCCTTATGTGTGCCAATTCAGATAGAAGCTTTTGGAAGAAAGTTATTCAATGGAATTTTTTTGTAATTCATAAAATGGCCTTTTTGATATAACTTAAGTTCTACTGAATACCTTTTTAAGTTAAGTTAAAGAACTTAGGGAGCTTTCTAAAAATGCAATCAGAAGGGTAGGTCACCGACTTAGTTTTTCGGATAATCGACAAAAACTGAAATTTGAGGGTTCTTTTTGTGGACCTTTAGGGTTGTCATGGTAACGGCTGTGACATCACAACCAGCCTTAAAGTATTGCCCGACAAAAGAGTTGTCAAGATATCACAGATTGCCCACATGCTCAGAAATACTTCTTGGTAATCATTCCTCGTTTCAAAAGGTTTATGACATTTAAAAACCGTTTCGAGCCACCTTATGACAAAAATAACATTGGTGTCCTTTACATCAACAATGATCTGATTTTGAATATTTCAATTCAATTATTGAAGTTGTTGTAACTCATTCGAGATTTGCACTATAACTCTCGACAAACAGATGTGACGTCATGGATATAAGTGAAATTCTGGGTGAGGGCATCCCGGATCATAATTCAATTCACCATTAAAGACGTCACGGTCGCAATAACTTACTCTTGGGCATTGCGTGACAGATTTTGCACGCAAAGTGCGTTTCACGTTCAAGACCACCAAAAATTGTAAAACATTTTGTACCCACATTTTCTTGAACTTTGCAAAGTTCAAGAAAATGTGGTATGTACTCTCATCGTTGATATTTTCCTTTTTTTTTTTGTTTATTGAATTTTTTCTCTTAAAGTCTAACTAGATCCGGTTGTGACAGTAAATAAAATACTTGTTCCCTTTCTTGCTATAAGAGTGTAAACTCGTTCGATCCTGTTGCTCCCGGTTTACATTGTGACATCCCACATTATAAGCCCTCGGATACCTTGCAATATTATAGTGAGTACTTTTTTGCAGGCGCACATTTCTCCTACTCATTTATCTTCCGAGCTACGCTCTTTTGTAACCGTGAAAAATATATACAGGCCTAATTGCAAAACGTTGTCATTCCAGTATGAAAGGAGAAAGCTGCGAGATGGGAATTTATTAGACATGGAAACTATGTTCTCGGATTTTAAGATTCCCGAAGCACTCACGCACTACGGTATGATACTTCAAATTAATATAAACTGAGTTGATAAAAGGTGAATTACCCATCTATTAGAGCTCACATTTTGAGCGTTTAATTGCTCTTCACCAGAGCGAATCCTTGAATGTAGTTTGCATACCTAATCTATTCCTATTTGAATTTTTTCATTTTTATATGAAATGGTTTTTTAATTAGGTGTATTTATTAGCGTAACGAACCGGCTGGCAAACATTTTCCATTCGCCTGTGGAAATAAAACGATGACGACCGTGTGACCTCAGAATAATGACGTCATGACATTGCGTGACACTGTATCATTTGGCTGTGCCTTCACACGTCAAACTAATGTTGGCCAACGCGTGTTAGCAAATTCAAATTGGTGTGTGTGAACGGCATAGCAACAAATTGGCAAACGGTTGGCAAAAAAGTTGGCGAGAATAGAGACAAGCTGTATTTTTCTCCAACAATTGGCCAACATGTTGTTGTCTCGTTCACACACACCAATTTGAGTTTGCCAACACGAGTTTGCCAACATTAGTTTGACGTTGGAAGGCCGCTTTATGTTCTTGAGGTCACACCTGCTTTTGAGCGTGATAATGCAAACCTCGCACGAGAAATATCGATGCAGATTAATAATTCGACTGTCACATTTTCATATTACTGAAAATCGTAAGTTTTCCTATGAAGGTCACGTGTATAATATTTATTTTTTACCATTAAATAATAGTTCTTTCGCAGTTCTTAAAAGCTTCGAAAATATTCCGAAGCATTATTGAAATGCTCAGAAATCTCAGGGTGATCCACAAAAGTCCTATGAAGAATTGGGAATCTTCGGAGGTCTTCGGCTTAGTCAATTCGTGAGCAGTCTGACCGCTGACCACTATATTTGGTGTTCTGGGGTGTTCCTGGCTGTTTCGAGGTTGTTCCGGGGTATTATGGGATGTTTCGGGGGTGTTCCGGGGTGTTCCAGGGTGTTCCAGGTTTTACAGACACCCACACAGAGCTTATCTCTTGCGTTGAATTTATCAGTGTTAGAATCTGTCGACGGATTTCTAAGTTTAATGCTGCATTTGAAAGCTTATAGAGTATAGATATTCCGGCATTCCTAAGTTAAATATACCATTTGAAAACTCAGAGAATGTAATTTTGTTTTCTTTCATCCATGTTTATTGACAAAAAAAATCATGTTAAAAACATAACTTAACTAAAATTACAGCAATATCTTAAAATAGCCACTCGACCGAGGGCATGTGGTTTCAGTTTTTATCCACTACATTTTTCGGCGTTTTTAAGGCGCCATTGCTAAAATAACCACTCGATGAAGTGGATGTGGCCAATAGGCGAGTGCATTCCAGGAACAAACTCCTAAAGTCTAGCTATAAAAAAGTTATCCATATTTTAGATTTAGAAACTACTGACGAGACTAAATTTTAGCGAAAAATTAAAAAGAAGCAGCCGATTTTTGTGCTACATTTTCACTAAACTGTACTGTTGGATCGAAAGTGCAGGTTGTGTAATTTAATAGACTGCGATCAACTTGAAACGCAGCTTCACTGATCAGCTCACCTCAGCTCAGCCCACAAAAATTGCTGACTATCGCATCTTTTTTTCCCGCGAAGTGAAGGCATTGTAAGGAGACCTGTTGTCACGCACTGTTCCATAGAAAACGGCAAAGTGACATTTTACTTAACATTTCTCTTACATTTTCTTCATTCTGAGTTGCTGTGAAATAACATATTTGCCCTCTATGCTAGGCAATGTTTCGCACTGACCAAAACAGCGAAGGCGATTTAATATATAATGAAATGATATAATTTTTTTTTTCAACCAAAACATTTCAATAAAACGAACTGCTGAAAAAGTAGGGGATCCATAACTAGATGACTAGGTTTAGGAAATATTACTGACTGAAGGTAATCAATGGCATGGTAATAAATTGCTGAGTAGTTTATTCCGTTCAATATAGCAGAAGCTCCAAAATGTGTTTTCATCCCACAGAATCCTTTACCCTGAAAAATCAGTCTTCTTCCCCCACAAATGTAAGAATTCTAAGTACTTGAATTTTTCTGGTACCACCACCGTTTTTCATTTCTCTTTTCAGTCTTTTTCTTCTTGGCGTTTAGGCTGGCCTGAGTCCGCGTCTTCCATTCTGTTTTGTTTTGAATTTTTGCTCCAAGCGAACACAGGGAAATTTTAAAAATCGCGTGTCTTTCAATAATAAAAAATCGAGTGTCTTTCAACTGGGTTCCTCTGACGGTCAAACTCGCCACTCGGGTGACCACGAGAAGATTTTGTCACGGACCAAAAGTTTCGCTTAGGGAGGCCAGGGGCGGCAGTTTCTCGTACGTGAATTCAAATTTTAACGGAAAAATGCATTCTTCGAATTCCTTTGAGTTCGGATTTCTTGCAGATCATAGGGAGAAAGCAAATTGACGGCCGTATTCAAAAGTTTGGGCTCGATTCGAAAGGTCTATCCGCGATCGAATCTAACTCAAATTTGGCCAAAACTTTGTTCGAAGACTATTCTTTCGAGGGCTAAGTTTTTTGTGTGAGCGAATCGGGCAAAGACGGCTTTTTTGGCGAAATGTTCGACTGGGTAGTGTCATTTGCGGTTCGCTATGGGGCGCCATACTGGACATTATTACAAACTTTTACAATATATGCTCAACTTCAAATTTACCTGCTAAACTTTACATTGAGTATTCTCATTGCTATATTTCCTTGCCAAATTCCATCTACATATGCTATGTTTTACAAAAAAGTTTCCTGTGTTTTCATACAGTATGGTCAACTTTACGTACCGTATGGTATGATGCACTGCGCGCCGGTTTTTCCAAAATAGCCCCCAGGCCCCTCTTGGCTATTTTTTGCAGAAGCCAAAAATGGCGGCTTTATGCGGTATAGTAGGCTCCGAGAATAGACCTGACTAATATTTTTTCAATGGACAAAAGTGCTACTTGCAGAAGCAGAAAAATATATTTCTCCGTTCGTACCCTTTGAAAGTTACACGAAAGGCTTGCAGAGGCTGCAGAACTGTTTTTATTTTAAAAAAGCGGCGGCAGAACTATTGCTTCTTTCCATAGTTTCTCCATAGTTTTCCTCTACGAACTATGTTGTTCACATGCCTGAAAAGACTTCCAGTTTACTTTGAGAAAACGGCAGGAGACAAGTTAAGATTCGCGTGCTGTTTTGCCACCAATGTGCGGGAAACTGCACAGGCGAGAAGTCAACCAAAGTTTGAAGTTTGAAGTTTCCAAAAGGCAAATAAAATTCCTTTGTTAGTTGCACTTTTCTAAGGTGAGAATAGCAGAACTACTCAGAATTTCTACTAAAACCTTGAGTAGAAGGAGGCAAGAGTTCCAAATGAGTGATGAACAGAACTGGACTTCCTGTGAAGACGGAGAACTAAGAGAAATCATGCAAACTCGCATGCTGGGCGCACTGTATAGCAGGGAAATATAGGTGCAGCGATGGAAAGTTAAGTAGCTGATGCGTGAGCTGGATCCAGTTGGAACAGCACTTCGATGGAGAGGAACTGTTTGTCCACGAAAATACAATGTGCAATGTCCAAATGCCTTACGGCATATCGATGGTAATCACAAGATGATGCGCTGGCGGTTTGTAATCCATACGGCTATTGATGGGTATTCCAGTCTGACTCCATACCTATACTGTGCTAAAAACAACAACTCGGACACAGTTTGACTGTTTCAAAATGCATGCCAAACTTATGGAATACCCTCAAGAGTTAGAAGTGATCATGGTCTCGAGAATGTGGGTGCATCCTGCAAGATGTTGGAGTGCCGTGGAGTGCCGTGGTAGCATGATAACTGGAAGCTCAGTCCATAACCAAAGAGCAGAAAGACTTCACAGGGACGTGATTAGTGGAGTTCTTAAGAGCTATACAGATGAGTTTCACATGATGGAAGCATCTGGTCTGTTGGACCCACTAAAGAAAATTCATTTGTTATCACTTCATCTTGTACTTTTGCAGCAAATTAACAAATCTTTGCAAGAATTAACCAATCAATGGAATTACCACTGTCTTAGTACTGAAGGAGGTTCATCGCCTCTTCAACTAGACTACCTTCATTCCTTAATACCCACATACTTAAATAGGAATGAAAGTGTAACACACTATGTGGAGCTTGTAAGCGTTGTGTGTGAAATGCTTCCTAATTCATAAACGAACAAGGAACATAAAACTGGAAACCCTTAAACCTATAGTCACTGGTCTTCAACATTGTTTTAAATGATTTTTTACTGTAGAGTAGAAAATGTTGACTCAAGTCATACTTTTTAGGGTGTGTTCTAAACAATGTCTTAGTAGAACAGAAGTAGGGGACAACTGTCTATTTCTTGTTGTATTTTTTTGCACTTCTACATTTTATCCTGATCGCCGCTTTCCATTCAGCAGTCATGTACGGTACGTCTTTCTGTCGGACTCTCATGGTCTTAGTCGATTTAACACTGTCAAATACGGAAAACACTCCTTAAGATATTTCGCCGGACCACGTCTACTGTCCGGCTAACTTAGCTCCAGTGACGATAAAAACCAACTCTAACGGCATTAACATCGAGTATTCGGAAAAAAGATGTTACCAGTCTGGTCGCAGATGACATATGTAAAGGAAACTGTCCCAAGTGTTGTAATTAGTATTGAATTCGATTGCATGTAAACTAAATAGTTCTCAGATAGTAATTGCACCTTATTATAACTTATTAAAATTTGCATCTTATTAATTGTAATTTAGGATTTTATAACTTTATATTTCAATAAGTAAGTGTCCCCAATTAGTAAACCTGTAATAGGCTAGCTTAAAGAAATGATAAAGTAATATTGAAAAGTTGTTATTATCATCATCATCATCATCATTATAATTATTATTAATGTCAACTGCTTCAAAACAGGTAATTTGTTTACCATACTAAGACAGTTATTAAAATCCGTTTTCATTTCTGTCATTAATTTGTCCTTTATCGTTACAATATCTACAAAATACCGTGAAATCAAATAGTGCAATGAATAGACTAAGCTTAACGCCGTAATAATCCAGGCAAAATCCAACATTCAACAGCTGCAAATTATCGCTATGTAGTCCAATTTCAAGCATTGGTTGTTCAATAGGCTGCACGTTACTTTCGTTAAAGTTTTCTTGTAATGATCTAGCTTGACGGGCAATACTTGTCAACGCTTCTCGAAAATTTTCCGTTCTTTCCTCTATCACTGGCGGTGTCACTAGCCGAGAGGGGTCTGGGGTCTATTTTAGAGAAACCGGCGCGCGGTGCATCATACCATACGGTACGTAAAGTTGACCATACTGTATGAGAACACAAGAAACTTTTTTGTAAAACATAGCATATGTAGATGGAATTTGGCAAGAAAAAATAGGAATGAGAATACTCAATGTAAAGTTTAAGCAATGTTCTAAAAACGTTTCAACCAAATGGATGAAGCCAAGCGCTCACGACACTTTGCAACATTGAATAGGGGTAGGAGGAGGGGGGTTCAACGGCTTATGTCGCTGGTTGTAGCTTGTCCAGGAGAGAAAGACCTTTGAAGAGCATCAAATCACTTGAGCAGACTGCTAGTAGCGCCGCGCAACACATGCGTCTTGCTCTGCATTGCTTTTCATCCCAAGTTTTGCTTCTCCACTCCCCTCTCCTCTTTGAGTATTAGCGCAAAGGCAGTGTCTAGATGCTTTCACATGAATGGTAATCTCGTACCATGATCTCACTCATGTTTTACGCGTTTTGTACTTTTTGTCAACGGCTTCCCAAAGATCCTTTTCACCTTTCACACTAAGAAAGAGAGAATCGACTAGTCGACTGGGAAGCTTTCGTGTACTCCATCTTGGATTAGAAAGAACGTATCTATACCACTTCAGGGGTTGAGACCTTTCAGCAAGACTCCTGCTCTAGAGGTGGCTCTTTTACTTGGCCCGACTTTCCTCTCTTCTCCTGATTCAAAGTATCGGAAAGATTATCGCACAATATACAGATGCACTGCAGGTTAAGAAAAGCTGGACGAGACTCCAGCTTGTTGAGAACGTATGCAAGTTAGCGGGCAAACCGTAGCCTGCTTTGCAGCCGGACGTGTCACTATACCGGCGGTGTAAGACTGTCTGCGACGCAGGCTAGCAAAACGAAACAAACTTAACATTTGAGAAGATTTGCACTCTTCAAGGGCACAGTTAGTCTCTAGCCTACGTTTCAGGCACAGGAAAGGAAAGGAAAGGAAAGGGCATTTTTAAGCGGGAATCTACGTTTATCTCACCTTTTGGCGTCTCCCACACAGGGTAAGACTAAGAGTGCAGGAGAGTCACGGGAACACACGAGAGTTTCAGGGGCAAAAGAGGGCGTGATCTCGAACTCCTCGGACTTACAGTCAATGTTTGACATTAGCATGACCAGCATTTCGAAGAAGATTTGCATCGGTTCTCCGAATGTACGCGTCAGTTTGAATGTTTAGTATCTAAATTAAGTTGCAATATTCCGAATTTCTGTGGAAGTTTCTCGAGTTTACATCGAACATTGAGTTACTGTGATGTTACGTGTAATTCATCAGAACTGACGTGTAATTATGGAGACTCGATTCAAATCTTCAAAATACTTCTCACAAGTGACGTAGCTTGATTCTAACAAACCTCCTTGCAAGGGATTCGCTGCATGCCACCCGCTACTAATGGGAGGAAACATTTGCTAGTAACGGGAGAGGCCATCTCCTACTGATGGGAGGGGCCATCTGCTAGCAACGGGAGCTAGGGAACATCTGCTAGTACCTGGTGGGGAGGACATCTGCAAGGAACGGGAAGGGCCATCTCCCAGTAACGGGACGGGGGGAGTGCCCTTTTCACTAAGGTCATCGCGCTCGCTCCATGGGCGGCAACAAGGACATTTGACAAAGACCAAGAAGGCACGTTGCCAACGAGGGGCCGAGTTAATTATAATCACCTCACATCCAACAAGCGCAAGTGCAATAATTGTTTTATTAAATTTGCAGCTTCGGTAATCGTCGCTGAATTTTTTCTTTTTTTGCCCTATTTTTGGCCAATTTTTTTGCTTCCCGGCGAAATCTTTTAAAAGCCGCGGCAGTTGACATGTCTCCTATTTTATAAGGCAAAAAGCAGGTTTATTCACAGATAACTTGTGTGCGAAGAGCCAATCAGAAAGCTGGAAACTCAATAACAGTCGTACCCAGACTCTAGCGACGTTACAATTTTTACTGCTCCTAATAGCTTGAACAGGTACAATTGCTTTTGCCCTATACTTATTGAAATAGAAAACATTTTTTGATAGAACCTTTTGTTTAATACTGAAACTTTTTTTTCCCATAACTGAAGTTAAATCATCACAGACTCATTCATCAAAATGGTACTCCTTCAATACATTACACCAAAAAGTGTAGATTAATATTTACATATATATTTAAAAAAGGGCTTCAAGCTTTCATGTATCTTTGCATTAATTCATTACAAAATTCGCAACCTCAGATAATACTTACATTCACGATCAGTTATCCCGTAAAATCTATAGTGTACTTCAGTGACTGTTAAAAATTCCAAATTATTTAACAATAAAGACTTTTTTTGGACCATTTTACATGCAAAACCGGGAGCCCCAAAAAGGCATCTCTTTCAGCCAGAGTCTCCCCAAACAGAAATTTTGTTGCACCCTGCCTATACATATTAAATAATAACAATAACAATATAATTCACTCAAGAAACCCTTCACGATGCTCTGCAAAGTCAAATCAAGTTTAAGGATTCAATGAATTTCTTCTCTTTGTCTTCCATTCTAAGGCATTCTTAAAGGAAAGAAATGAACAAAACAAAATTCACTGTTAGCATACTGTGTATATAAAGCAAGGAATTAATGAAAATTCTGCTGGAACTTCAAGTGAGTCAGGCCCTTTTACTAAATAAACTTGGTACCCATTTAACCGTACCTATCTACAACTTGGCATTAAGAAAGCAAATGTGAATGTAGAGCACTTTCTCAATATTTACGTCCAGCTAAACAACCCTGTGTTCAAAGTCTGATCCACAAACCACTCAGTGTACTGGGCAGCCTCCACAAGTTGCAGACTGTTTATTTAAGTAGTGTTCAGTATTAAATTCCAAATCTCAGTTATTCAATTTCCAGCCAATTACTGCTTCACATACACAGGTCGTCAGTGAATATCCCTGCTTTTTGCCTCAAGAGGACATACATGTAAACATGTTTGCCATGTCAAGTACCTCATGATTAGCTGTACTTTTCCCAGTGAAGCAAAAGTTTTGTCTAACTCACTTGCTTTTGGACTTTAACACTTTCAGCTCTAGCATCATTATACAACTTCTCCTTACTGTAGATCTATACATTCTACCAAGTGCTTATTGAGAGAAATTGTTTCAAACATTGAGACAATAATATTATGTTTTATTCATCTTTTGTGCTTGTTTCCTTAATTCTTATGACCTGTGTGTTTTATAATGCACTGATATGCAGTGTTCTTACCAGGGTTTTGCCTTGGGGGTCCCAGGGCCATCCTGCCTGATAAATAGGGGCCCTTGAGGGACTTGAGGGGGTCAAATGAGTAACATGAACCCACAATCCCCATGGTCTGTTATATTATCCAAGATGGTGGCTGAAATCGTACTGAAGGAGCTAGGTTTAATTGATATGTGGAACCAACGGTGATTACACTGGTTGAAGTCCTTAGAATGGTAGTTTTGATGCATTGTTTTCATTTAATTGTACTTATTTCCAAGCAGAAAAAAACTGAACTATTTGACTGACATTATTGAAAAATTGCTCACTTAAACTTCTATAAGCCCATTTCATTCATAGCATCTGATCTGAACTTGTGCACCAACAAGGGCACATTTTCTTGGCTTTCAATGCACCATTTCAATTTTTTGCAGGAATCCCACAAGGCCGCGGTCTGGTAAGAACACTGGATATGACAAGGAGAAATTTTTAGTTGATCACTATTGGGGCTTACTGAAAGGGTTAAGTATAACGAACTTGGTACGGCTATGTGCCTCACTGGATATTCATTACCTCCCAAGAAAGGGGGGGGTGCTCAGGTATATTTAGTGATGGAGAGGTGTGAAAGCCTTTTTTGGGGGTGAAATTGGTAATCTCGACCTCTTTAGGGGTTAGGAATTTTCTGGTGGGCTTAGTTTGGGTAGAAAGATTTCGCCAGGATTATTTTAGGGTTAGTAAAAAGGATGCATGCCTCAGGGTTCTTAATTCCATATAAACAATTGCATCAGCTATCAGCTTCATTTACAAACTTAATCTCTTTTATGTGGATATAAAATAAAGGACTATCTTTACGTTAAATTCTGGCTGTTGGACTTTTTTTTGGGGGGGGTGTCTAGTTTTAACCAATGGGACTTTTTGAGGTATTAAAATTTGGCCTTCTTTAGAACAGCCCCCCCCCCCCCAACCACCAAATATCCAGTGTGCGCTCATGGTATACTGTAAACTGCCACTTATAAGCCCCCCCCCCCCCCCCCCCCAGTTATAGGCCCATCTACCTTGAAGCAAAAAAATACATCTGGTTATAAGCCTCCCCAGATATAAGCCCCCTCTAGTTTTCCTTGTTTCGGTAATATAAGCACTTTCACAGAACACTGTGAAGATGAACTCTGAGCTTCTGTTTTGTTACGTTCCGGTTATGTTTGTGTTGTAAGTTACAGTTTTCATTTTGCTGTTACAACTGAAATAAATTTGATTTATTATGATGTTTCAAAGGTTAATTAAACACTGGTCAATTAAAAACGTATTTTGATCAATACTGCTGTGGCTCATTTTGAAACATTTTTTTTTAATCCACTTATAAGCCCCCCCGGATATGAGCCCCTCCGTTTGTAAGCCCACCCAAAACCCATTACGAAGTAATGCCAGTGCTTATGAGCGGCAGTTTACGGTACTCACCCGTGTTGTAGATGAAAGCTGCAGGTATCATCCCGTGGGATAAGCAAGGCAACAGCACTGAACCAAGAGCTTGTATGGAAAGTAGGATTCCAGTGAAATGACACACAGAAAACAAACCCCAGGGTTGTGCAAAGAGACTGAAATTGAAACAATAATTGTTTCAATAATTGTTTCATTAATTAATTAATTGATTTAGTGAAATAATTTAATTATTAAAATAAGGTACAGTACCGCTTAAATGTAAGTTGACACTTGATCCTTAAATGTAAGTTGATCCTTAAATGTAAGTTGACACTCGATCCTTCGAGTCGAGAATCGAGACTCGATTCGCCATACTTGATTCTTGCAAGATTCACCGAAGTGGAACATTCTCTATTATGCAAACTTGATTCGAGCTCGAGTTCGAATCGAGTCTCGATCCTCAACTCGAAAGAGACTGTCAGCTTACATAATTTTAAGCGGTACTGTACAATGCACTGGTTTTAAGGCATGTTTCAATGCAAAGTGCCTGCAAAATTTAATATGAGATGCAAATGCAAGTGACAGAAGTATATATTTACACATACATTAAAGCTTTGCAGTCTGACATTTTACATTTTATCATGAACTAAAAGTTACTTTTGGCAAGCAATAACTTGTGAGCCTGCAGTCCACTGCTGTTTTTCCCCATACACATTATTTCCTTATTTGGCAGTCTTTTGTGCCAATGTTTTATGCTCTATGTGCCTTTTCAGTGGGCACTTTCTTTGAGTGCTGCAAGTCTCCAGCAGAAAAGTTTACCTCTCCCACCCTTGCAGTTACAGTGTATCACAGGCTCCTTGTATTTGCATGTCCTTTTAGCTTCAATAAGCTGTAATACTGCTTGTTCTATCATTTTATTCAGAGTTGATTAAACATAAACTAAGGGAGGGGAATTGCTGCTTCCGGCACCTCTTCAGTCTTGTGCTGATGCCCCATCAGCACTACCCCCGAATAAGTGCCACCCTCAAATAAGCGCCACATGGACAAGTCAAAAAATTTAATATGCGCCGCGGCGCTTTTTCGAGTACATACGGTGTGCCAAAAGTGGGTGCCATTTTCTTTTGAACTGACATGAAGCATCTTTTAAATTAAAATATGGATAACTTTAAATTCAATTTTCTCTTGTGGGGTCAGCCTGGGAGCAAAAGTATCGATGTTCTTCTTATCTGTATTCAAAATGCGGCCGTGCTATGAGAATTTTTTGGTAACTTATTTTTGTACTTACTGCTCGAACGTTGAACGGAAATTGTCTTAATATCTTGAGTGTATATACCAGTGACTCTCTGATAGCATTTATTGGTGGTAGCAGGGATCCAGGGGTCTGGAACCCCTCCCCCATCATCAAACTTGTCTTTTAGATTTTGAAAGTGAATCAAATGCATTCAAACCACAGAAAGGCTAACAAAAAAGAAAACAAGGTGTTTCAGTGGACCAATCTTACTAGGAAATCTTTTTAGCTATTTTAAATTTGCTGATGTTGAGCTATATATCATAATCTTTGGCTTGAACTTTCAAGTATAAGTTACACGTACCATTTCGGGCTCTCCTACCAAAACCTCCTTCAGTTGATAAGCCACTGGCTTTCATTTCACAATCAGCAACTCTTCCAGCTCTTACAGTTCTTGCATTCTAACAAGTCAATGACAGCATACAGCAACATACATGCGACCAGAACTGTTCTGTCCAGTTGCCCACAACTTCTACCACTGAGCACTTACCATCATTTTCACGGCAAGAGCAATTTTTCGTTTAACTTTTCAAAAATTGCCCGATATTTCCACAAAATTTCGTTTTGTGGACGAACTTTGCCCGTAATTTTGCTCGACATTGTGCAAAAGTTTGTGCAAATTAAATTTCGCGAAAACAAAGACCATAATTCGTCAAATGTCATTTGCATTACTTTTGCACAATACTGTATGTGACCTTCAAAATTAAAATGTACTGAAAATAGCTTTCTGACAATCAAACACCGGCCCACTAGTACCTTATATGGAAACTAGGCTGCCAAAGCACGGCTTTACTGCACCTGATTTATGGTGGACTGGTGGAGAAAAGTCGAGAACAGCTAAGATATGGGATATCTACATCTTCATATCTTCTCTGTTCTTGACTGACATTTTCACCGCAAGTCGACCATGAGTCAGGTGAGAAGCCGTGCTTCGACAGCCCAGTTTCCATATAAGGTACCACTGTGGTGTCTGATTGACAGAAATCTATTTCCAGTGCACAGAAAATGATGGTAAGTGATGGTAGCCAGAGGTTTTTCAAATAAGTTTATACTGTCCCTTTCGGGTGAACAGAAACTGTGGCACCAGTTCATCACAGATTTATCTACAACCAACTTTTTTTAGTTTCTCTGATTTGATAGTCACTGATTAGAGTGATTATATTCTTTTCCTTTTATAAACCAGGATAAGATGGTGACAATACATGTATGTAGCAAATGCTCCTGTCAAGTAAGGGAATAACAAGATTAGAGAGACCAGGGATGAATCTTAATGTTCCCTTCCCTTTGGTCACCCCCTCTCATTGTTACAAATTTGATATTTAAAAAATATTTTATAAAATAATGTTACAGTGTATGTTGAGAAAATTTCATTCTCCCACTCGCTACTTGCATGACCTGCCATCTCACAAAATCCATTTTATTCTAAGCACCCCTGATTACTTACAATAGGTTCCCTATGCCTTGCCCCTCCACCCAATTCCCTTTCCCATACCACTCCCACGGTTTCCCTTTCCCGTACCCCTCCCCCCAGCAGTTTCCCTTTCCCATACCCCTCCCCACAATTTCCCTTTCCCATATTCCTCCCCCCAGTTTCCCTTTCCTGTACCCCTCCCTGCAGAACTTTCCCCTTCTCCTCCCCAGCTCTACACATACCGTGAACAATAACATAAAAACTCACTGTAACAACAGCCAGTAATACTGTGCCCTCGGAATATCCCAAGAGCAGTGCTGAACCACAGAGTCATAATATAGCCTGTGATAAACACAAACGCAAGTCCACCAGGAGTCCCAGAACATCCTGTGCCACCAAATACACACTATAATCCAAATTTCCAACTGGAAGAAATAAAAATGTATGTGAACTAAGAATCTAAGGAAGCAGGGTATTATTTGAAAGCATGCTTAATAAATAAATTGGGGGATCTGAAGCTATTCTATCAAATGAACATTTTTCCTGTGCATTGCACTAGATTAATATTGCAAGCTGTCTAGTGATCAAATCAAAACAGCTGCCTTGAGGTGCTAGTCAAACTGATTGTTTACGGACACCTAGGCCATAAGCAGACACCAAACTGCAGTCCCGGCAATTTCTCTACTAAAGCTCCATACTTCTAACCTCCTGTAAGCGGACACCTCTCGTAAGTGGAAGCAGACACCTTTTTAAGCTCTGGGGAGCTAACATGACCTCCTGTAAGCAGAGAGACCTTCTTAAACTCAAGCTCACACGACAGTCCCACTCTGTTTAAGCTACACCTCTGACGATTTGCTTGTTTGTAAACCCTGACCACATTAAAAACATTGCTCTAGATTGCAATATATATGGCAGGCACTGGAAAGAGCTACCTGAGATTTGGTCATTTCTTAGGCATCAAGTAGTTACACGTACATGACTTCCACAAAACAGCACTTAATATGTGTAAACATTGCTATGCATATAACTGAGAAAAAAACAGGATCAGAGACAATATATTCTTGTTGTACGAAAGTCTCTTTTACAAAAGCTACACTATGAATTTTTTGTTGCATAAATTTCTCTTTCGGCCAGTCATATGAAAATAAGTCCAAGGTTGTCAGAAAGTTTTGGAGTAGATGGCTGAGCTTGTAGAGTAAGCAGCCATTTTTTTAACAAAACATCTCTTGTAAAGAACTCCCAACCACAGTACCTAGCCGGCCAATATAACAAAGTAGGGGGTGTTTTTCGCCACCTGAGCCACCTACTTCTGACAACCCTGCAAGTCTCCTTGAGAAAAGTACTCAGAGAATAGCTCCATATTGTATCCCGCACCTCACACGACACAGTTCCACTCCGTTTATGCTATACCTCTGTTGATTTACTTGTTTGTCAACCCTGACCACATTAAAAAAATTGTTATAGATTCCAATATGACAGGCACAGGAACCATTAAATTTTTTTAATAGAAACTTTGACAACCACATCATCATGAGTTTTCACACACGCTACACCCTAAGATTCTTGAAAACTCTTTCAACCTCCAATAAGCAGACACATCCTGTAAGCTAGTGGACACTTTAAGCTTAAGGCTCGGTCCCAATTAGGGTGTCTGCTTACCAGAGGGTCGAATGTATTTTTAATAATAAATAGTAAAGTATCATCATATGGCTTTCTTACTTCTGAATGAATTCTCGTATGAATTCTTGTCTGCCTAGAAGAGTATAAAGCACTTACAGCTAGAAATTGTGAGAATGAAGTTCAAAAGACGACAGATACCAAGCTAGCTTGAGAGTGGCCTGGGTGCTGTTTTCTGCTTCCACTTTAACTGCTTTTTCTTCCATTACAAAACACATGGCTGAAATTCCCTTAAAACAAGCATTCAACTTTAGATAGCATTAAAGGGACACTGCCACCAAGTTTAAGGATAACTTTGAAAAGCTATAAAAGACAATTTATTCTTATCAGAGGATACCCAAAAATACTGGTTGAGTTTCATTTAAAAATACTCTCTGAGACTATCACTAGGTGTGCTTGGCTCAAATTGCTAAGACGGAAATGGATTGCAACTTGAAAACATCAGGCTCGTGTTTTCAAGTTTTTCCTTTGTTTCTTGAAAAAAAATGCCAGAAACTGACTATGGTTTGTTTTCCCTTTGAGAAAAACATTCAGTGATTTTCTTCTCTTGGCATTCTAGGAGTAATGTGTACGAAAAAATTAAGGCATTCAATTTAAATTTCAGTACATTTTTCACCCTAAAACATAAAAGTCCCTGTGACAGAGTCCCTTTAAAGAGGTGAACATAGAAAGTATTCAATAAAAAAATAAATAAACCCTTCTGGTGGCACCTGGTATATTAGAGGATAATGCCCAAGGCATAAAAATGGTCCACAAAATGTTCACTTTGAGGGTAACTGTGAAGTTTTGAGAACAATCTTTCTTTCTTACAATGTGTGTCCTAAAGAGATCAAACAGTGTGTGGGTATTCGGAGTACATTTGCGGCTGAACATTAAATCCAATTTGGTTAGTTTACTTGATTTTATATGATTATATGATTTTATGTGATTAAATTACTGAAGTGACTTTCTTTCTTGTTTTTCTCTCATCACTGAAATGGGAATGAGTGTGTACAAAAATTACCGGTAATCGGTGGGTTATAATAAATAACAAAATAGTCTAGTTATGTTGCTCAGACATTGGCTAGAGCTTGTAAACCCCAGCCTGGTTTCTTACAGTGATGCAACAAGGATTATTACCAGGTAGCAGATCCAGGAGCATGGCCCAAGGGGTCTGGATCTTCTTTCCCCCTCCTTCAAACCTTAAATACCCTTCATGCACATGCACATTTGATTAATTAATTAATATTTGACACTTATAGTGCGCATATTCTATAAATATACTCATATGCACATTACAATCCTGCATTAAACAATGAATGTACATGTATGATTAAAAGAAATAATAAACAAAAATTAAAAAAAAACAAGATATACAGGTACAGTATGCTCACAATTGCTCAGAATACCTTGAACGAAACCCATGCTATCATAATGTACTGGTCAAATGGAAGCTTCAACCCCCCTCCCCCCCTCTCCTGATTATACCGCCAGCATTTGACTGTGCATCATGCCCGGGGAGGGGGGAATTTGAACGTTGCCTTGGAAAGGTGAGGAATTTGAACCAGATTTACCGCTTGTGTTCTGGCATAATACACCCAGGAAGTTTTTTCGTTTTTTGCAGGGTTTGACTTACAAGATAGAATTTTGCCTTTGTTAGTGAATAACAAAAAGAAAACAAAGTTTGAAGGTGTCATTATGGCAGCACATATCTCTCTCAGAAAAGAGTGAACAGTGTTTGGTTGAAGAAGAAATTTGTCTTTGAGAAGACGTATTTCTGTAATCATTACTTATTGGAGGGACATTTAAACGGCTTTTTTGCCCCGAGGGAAGTTCAATTGCCCGGGAGGTTGCCCGGGGTGATGTTGAATCTTTGATTTGACTGGTACATAACCAGATATTTTTGGAAAATACAGTTGCATAATGATATAACAAAACTAAACAGATTTATGAACGAAACATCAGCGAAAGACACAACAAAATTGCTGCCCAGAGTTCAGATTCCTATCTCACCGTTTGATTTGCAGACGTGCTCGCGGAATGCGTTGTACCAGGCGGTTGTACTACTACTACTACTACTCACGCACGTAAAGGCGCGCAAGACTTGGCAAAGAACAAGGCTAGATTGCAGAATACCCCGCAACTGAAGCTGTTCGGCGCAGCCACCGAAAATGGCTACGCCGTCGGGGCAAGTACCAGGTATAGTAAAGGACTGGGAATGAGATAAATTATTTGTATAGTGCAGACAAATCAAGCAATTATTTCAAAGTTTTTTAATCCCTGGTTGATAGTTTTTAAAATAGACTATATTTATGAGGAATCTTTCAATTTTGCACCCAGGAGGTGTGTCAAATAACAGTTTGTTGGCCCGCGCCCCTCTGTACCCCCGTTGTGTGGGTCACGTGATCTTGATCAGCCATGTGGTTTTCGCAGTTTGTGCTTTGAGCGGTGATGCTAAGATTGTTCGCTTTCATGACCTTGATGTTCGAACATAAAGCCTGGAGATGCCCAAAAATATGTAAGTTATCGTTTTGACTGCTTATTTGAGCTGGTTTTGTGTAGTTCGGTATTTGTAAGCTTGAATTGCGATCTCTTGTACAATGAATGGACGAATGAATCACCAACCTAGATGTAACACGTTTCGAGTAATAGAATAAACATTTTCAGTGGCTATGATTTGTCTTGTGGTTTTCTCCAACAAAGTGTGTGTCCACAACTTGAGAATAGCTGACAAGTGAAAAAAAAATTCTTTGTAAACCAGAAATATAAGCTTATTGTCTACATGACTCGTTCTAAAATCTTCATTCCGAAAATGTTTAAAGTGTTGCAGTGAAAAAAGAACAGAAACGAAACGAAATACGTCTATCCAAAGACCCAGTTTAATAATAAACGCTAAGCTACGTTCCTGAGAACCAATAGAGGTATAAAAATCTTAGAGAGCTATGAATTTATTATAACGGCGTAGCCGCGTAGACGCGTAGCCACTTTCCAGAGAACTTGAGGGCTATGAATAAATTATGACGGTGTAGCCACGTAGACGCGTAGCCACTTTCCAGAGAACTTAGAAACTTCTGAATTTATTATAACGGCGTAGCCGCGTAGACGCGTAGCCACTTTCCAGAGAACTTAGAAACCTTTGAATTTATTATAACGGCGTAGCCGCGTAGACGCGTAGACGCGTAGCCACTTTCCAGAGAACTTGAGGGCTATGAATAAATTATGACGGTGTAGCCGCGTAGACGCGTAGCCACTTTCCAGAGAACTTAGGAACCTTTGAATTTATTATAACGGCGTAGCCGCGTAGACGCGTAGACGCGTAGCCACTTTCCTGAGAACTTGAGGGCTATGAATAAATTGTGACGGTGTAGCCGCGTAGACGCGTAGACGCGTAGACGCGTAGCCGGCTACGCCGTGTAGCTAGAGATGCGGGGTATTCTGCAATCGCTCCAAGAACAAAATAAAGTTATTGTATTACAGTATGAAGGTGTCTTTGTATCTCAAATTTAACGTACCCTGTTCCAGGAGGGTTCCAGCTTTCTTCTTCTCAGATGAATTGAGTCGAGACGTGACAAGCGGCAAGAACGTCATGCTAGCCCACATATGAGCGCTAACAATACAATCCTATATGAATATATAGACCAACTGATTCATGCATCTACTCCACTAACACACACTTTCCTTCACTTGCACTCACTTTCCTTCATTTGTACTGCTTTCCTTCCTTAGTGCTCACTTCCCTTCACTTGTACTCACTTACCTTCACATTAGTGCCTTATCTGTCTTCTATGTGGGCTACCATGACGTTCTGGCCTGACAAGCAATGTTTGACCCAGCCTAGTACCCAGGCGTTCTCTTCTAGCTCACGCGACTTGGCGCGTTCGTGCAAGGCTGTAGCAGACCCACCGGGCTATCTCGCATCCCCGACTATCGCGAGCTAAAACCCCTGGGGCGCCTACTCGGAACTTTTCGATTTTAACACTAATTTTCCGATACCCATTTCCAGACCTCTAAAATCCATTCCTATTTTCATAACCTGGTCTGCAAAATCCCTACCCTGTAACACAGTTTTAGACCAAAATGGTTAGAATCCATACCCATTTTCAGACGGAAAACTGATTATTTTTCATATCACTCAGGAACCTTTAGGCAAGCTAATTCCCCGGATGATCGCGTGATATTTGCCCAGCTAAAAATAACAACGACGTCCGCATAACTCATAACTCCAAAATTAAATTACGCTTACTAAGCATAATTTTCCGATCTGCCTTGGCGTCGTATTTGCTGACTTTTCTGGTCACAGTTTTCTTTCAAAGCGAGCTTTTACGGCAGGTGGTAAGTGACTAAACAACAATTATCGTTCAGTGCGTATTTTAAGTTAGTTTTAGGTAGCTGTTGAATTCAAAGCTTTTGTCTGACATCACAATTGTGTATATGGAGTACATGATGTTATGACTGATTCTTAAAGGTGTACATCTTGTGTGTTCTCGATTTAGTGCTTTCTATCAATCACCATTCCGTCTTTACCGATGTTACTTTGCCGTGATACGAGCCTGGAGTGATGCGCTTTCTAAAGAGCGCGTCAGAGTAGATAATTATTTTTAATGCAAGAAATTTGCACGGGCGCTAGCAACTGAGGGGGACATTGGGGCCTATCAGAAACCGAAAAACCGGCCAAAATTTTCACCAAAACCGAAAAACCGGAAGAAAAATCGCTCAAAACCGAAAAAACGCCGAGAATAATGATCAAAACTGCAAATTCGTGATTTTCACTGAGTCCCTCAACTCTTGATACAACAGCCAAAATATTAGCCTTAGGGACGATTCAATGCCCCTGTTATACTGCTTGCAGCGCCAATTTGATGCGCATTATCCCGAAGAAATTTTTGCAATGTTCAACCAAAGGAATCGCTTCTTCCATTGTCTCCGTCTCATTTGAAGGCGAAACTTTTGTAACTCGTGATGAACTCAAAAAGGTTCGTACAATACGCCAATTTGCTCTCAAGAACCGAATCACCGCTTTTTTGTTCATAAAAACCGAAACCCGAATGTCAAAAAGGGAAAAAACCGTAAACCGCAGTGGATACCAAAACCGAAAAATCGGAAATTTTGAGTGCAAAAACCGAAAAACCGATCTCAAAAGTGACCAAAACCGTAAAACCGAAAAACCCAATGTCCCCCTCAGCAACTGGGTGTAATTTTTAGTCTTTTTACCGCAAAACTTCTCTTTTGAGGATCATCATTTCTAGGAACTGGGACACGCATTAATTTGAATCAGCAATAGTAAGTGATTGCCTGTATTGCAAACTTGTAGCTTCATTAGGTTATGGCATGAGTTTATGATAACAATCGCTTTGATAAACTTGCGTGCTGTTTACTTATACACCGAGCCGAGAAACGTTCTAAAACATGTTGCCGGTTTTAAGGGCGGTTTTCTAGTGATGGCGACGCTGGCAAAAACGAAAGCATAAGCACTAGCCGAAGAGTTCTGTGGCAGGTGAAAACGAACGCAACCAAAATTGTAACTTAAAATGTAGCTGAATATTTTAATCCTAGAGCCTGTGTTGCGTTTGTGCTAGTGATATCAGATATGGGCTCTTAAGAGTAATTGTTTGCTTATCAATGTAAACCGGGCTCTAGTCTGTGCACAGCACAACGACTTGCACTGTTGATATAAAACCCCCAAATCTACCACACGAACTACTATACATGTATCAGATGGTTTTTCTGAAGAAAAAGGAAATGACGACATTAAGTTTTTACAGTAAATGAGTTCGGTTCGATTTAGCGAAACTGCTCATTCGTGACAAGAAGTCACACACTGGGAATTAGCTTTATACGAGGATAAGATCACGTTACTTTTGTATTACCATTAGTTCTCATGGAGAAGTAAATGCTACCTGTACGTCGTGTATTCATACATTCAAACTAATGTACTTGCTCATTGTCGACAAGTTGTCGAAGATGTTGCTTGTTTTTCACGAGTGAAACATTTATGAGGTGGCATACGTTTCCAAATTGTTCCAAATTGCTCATTAGATTGATCGATTGCTTTCAAATGAAGCGTCAGAGTTTTTGCATTTCGATTGCATGTATTCAAATAAAAAACGAAATTGTTATCACTTCCATTTGAACGCGACTTACGGAAAATCGCAAAAATTAATTCCAGCAAGAAAAACCAGTCTTTTCTAATAGCAAAAATTAGTTCCCGCGAAACACCAAAAATCGCCAATCTGCAAAATTAAACTCCCGTAAAAATTTTAATAGTTCCACGCAGTAACTTTGCAACATGAAATGAAACCCATTCGAAGATATTTGCATTGTAAGTATTTTATAAATTGTTGTGTTTGTTTCGAAGGTCAATATTTGTTAGTTCAATACTGAAATAGTGTGGATGCTTGAAATAGTCGTTAAGAAAACCAAAAAAGCTCATGCGTATGTCCAAACAGAGGGATTTATGGCTTTGAACTGGGCACCACATTAGTGAGAAATTAAAATCCGAGTGTAATATTAAGTTTTCTTGAATTACTTCCGTTTTAGTGAGCAATTGGTGATTAGAAGCATCTTGGGTGTGAGGCTGGCCAACCTCTGATCCCTTATACGGCTTGTGCAGGTCGCTCATTTCCGGTAGCGGTATTTCCCTTTCACGGGAATGCCCGGGACGGTGCTCGCTGGGGCCTAGTGAATGACTGGGGGATGCTCAGATATCTCTTTGGAGATTTCACCCACCGAGCCAGTGGTTAAACGGCCGGACTACCGCCTCGTCAGCGATGAAGTCCTCACTCCGGTGAGGCAAAAGACTCAGCCCAAAGGCTGGGCAAACGAAACTGCCACCGAGCGTCCCCCGATCAGGGTTTTGCTATATTTTTTAAAGGGCTGTCACGCAATGTCATGCAATATTTCAGTTCACGCAATATTTTAAACGCATTGTCACATCTCGTCGTTGATCACGGTTGTTTAAGCTATTTTTTAACCAACTTTTTGGGCAGAGCTTAAAAATGAGTCAATCAAAACCCTCATTGTTCTAACTACTCCGGACTCCATGGCGCACCCAAAGCAACATGACATTGTCGAAGCACTTCTTGTCTTTATTTTATACTAAGAAACTTCCCACCTAGAAATTAATTTGTGATAATGAATATATGAATACCTTATAATATATAGATTTAGCGAAGCCTTAAAGCGGAGTCCTCACCCCCTTTTTTGTTTTTGTTTTGTTTTGTTTTTGTTTTTGTTTTTTGCTGGCACTTATTAATTTGTGAAAATACTTTCATTCAAGTCGTGTATAGCCTGCAAAGCAGGCGGTTTTGCGGGGGGAATGATTCGAAAACAGCGATTACGAACGACCGGCCGCCATTTTGAACGCGCGAACAAGGGAGAAACTGGGGAGAGGAAAAAAGAGAAGGGAAGCGGGTGGGGGAGGGGAAAAAGGCGAGAAGAGGGGGGGGTCTGGGGGTGGGAAGACCTCCTGCCCGGAAACTAGGGCCAAGTGAATTTTCCGTCCACGGAGGGACGGAAAATTCTGATTGGTCGTTACTGAAAGTTGTCAATCAATCTGTCAGCATCGGATACCATTTCTCTAGTCTGACTCTAGCTTGAAAGATGGCGGAAGGCGAAGAATCTGTGAAAGATTGCATCGAAGCTGCAGTTGATCGCATCAACGAATTAAAAGAAGGCAATCGAAGGATTATCCTGAAAGAAGAACAGCTTTTAGCAGTAAAAGATCTGCTGAATGGGAAGGATGTTTTAGCGATTCTTCCGACTGGTTTCGGAAAGAGCATGATATTTACTGTGTTCAATTTTGCAAGAAGCGAGTTGTTGAACCGAGCAGGAAAGAATGACACAACAAGCGTCCTAGTCATTTCACCGTTAAAAAGCCTGATCGAAGATCAGATTTTGGAATTGCGTTCCATGAGTTGCACTGCCGAGGAGCTAAACAGCGGAAACATTTACGAAATCGCAGCGACACCACCGCAGTTCATCTACTGTACTGCCGAGGAGGCACTCGGAAAGAAATTTCTCGTGGTCCTAAAAGACAACAACACCAAACTGCATCAAAGCCTATCAGCAGTTGTAGTGGACGAGTCCCACACTGTAGAAACTTGGACAGGAAAAAGGTGAGTTTGAAACTCTTTACTGTTCATTCGCTTGTTGTGCTTGTTGTTCGATTTTGTTGTGAGACTCACGGCTTGCAGTTCAATCTCACGGTCTCACGATGAGACACAAACATCTCACGATAATCAGAGTTACAAGCTGTAGTATATAGTTTCCTTGTGTAATTTTATTTCTGGCTTGCTTTGATTCACCGAAGTGGGAAGTTGGCGCTTGAATCTCTCGGTGTCGCTGGCATTTGCAGCCTGGTCGTTGGCTTTATTGATTGATAACACTTGCTGCTTCACCGCATGAGCGTTTCTCACTTTTCTGCCGCATGGTTTGCAAACACGATCGGATAAATGGTCAGATTTTACCACTGGCGTTTCGATCAGTTCTTCGCAGAGCTCTGCTAGCGGTCGAGAGCTACAATCTTTTCTGTTCGATTCTTTGAATAGGTTTTCCGTTGAAATATATTCAATCTTTTCAAAGTCACCGAATTTTCGTTTTAGGGCACAGTTACACAATCTGCAAAAGTCGTTTACGGTCTCCTCTTTAGGTTTTCTTCCCCTCTTTACCGGTTTCTTTGGAGTTTCTCTTTTATCCGCCATGAGCTGTCATGTTCCACGTGAGTTTGTTTTCAATTCACGCTTGAGAGCCCATTTGACACTACGACATTTGACACTACGACATTTGACACCACGCTGACAGATCGCTGACAGATCGCTGATTGGAGGTGGTGTCTTCAGAATTTAATTTCCGGGCAGGCGGTACTTCCCACCCCCCACCCCACCCCCTCCCCCTCCCCCTCCCTTTTCACTTTTTTCCTCTCCCCAGTTTCTCCCTTGTTCGCGCGTTCAAAATGGCGGCCGGTCGTTCGTAATCGCTGTTTTCGAATCATTCCCCCCGCAAAACCGCCTGCTTTGCAGGCTACCGTAAAAGCCATGGTTGTGGACAGAAAAAACCAAAAAGCACTAGCTCTGCTATATTTGGCGTTGAAACCGCTGCGAAAATCTGCGAACTCAAGCGATGTGCCGACCGAGTTTGCAACAGAACCGACAAGGCAAATTTGAACTTTTCGCCTGAACTTTATCGCCTAATTTCTTTCGCCTTCCACCAAAAAGACAATTGAGTGTTCATTTGAACTTTTTTTTCCATTAAAAAATTTGTTTCTGACGTTTGTTGTCTTTGGTTGTTTTCCTACAACGCGGGTCAACATGCGATTTCGCGCCAAAAACACGGGATTCAGCACAGGGTTATATCCAGTGAATGCCACTTTATATTGGTAACCCTGTGATGCGGACGGACGGACGGACATGTGACTATTACGTCACTACCAAAATTTCTTTATAGGTTACCAAATTTCCTTAGCAATGGTGCCCCTCTGACGCGCTAGCGCGCGTACTCCGCTATTAGAACTGCGGATGAATAATTAAATGTAAAGAAGATCATCACAGTTATAGACGCAACTTTCGCAGTTGCGAAAGGAAAGCCTGGAAAAAAATCCAGGCTCGTAAGTTGCGTCTATAATTTTTTAACTGCGATGATCTTCTTTACATTTAATTCTTCATCCCGCAGCTCTAATATATGTTAGTCAAGGCGCGGCTGCTAAGCTAAAATACTTTTTTTCGTGTGTCGTTTATCTAGTGTTAGCCCCTTTTGTTCACTTTTTGATGTCCACATCTCAAAATTATACTAAAACAATAATTCGCCTCAGGCTCAGTAAATATTGCCGAATATTTACCGAGCCTTTTTAGCCTGAGGTGAATAAGTGTTAAATATTCATATATTCATTATTACATCCTCTTTCCGGCTTCACGGGCTTATAACGAACGGACTAAATGTCCAGTTCCCAGTTGGCTTGTTAGCTCAGTTGGTTAGAGCGTTGCACTGGTATCGAAGAGGTCAAGGGTGCGAATCCCGTACAAGCCTGGATTTTTTTTTTCAGGCTTTCTTTCCGCAGTCAATTCCAAAACCGCCCATCCCCCCCCCGGGCATACCCCGGGCATTTGACTTGAGTTTACCTCCGAACAGTGGTGAATTTGACCCAAAATGAGGCCCGCCCGGTCGGGCATTTGACTTTCGTGTCAAAACGTCGGTCAGCGGTCGGAAACAAAAGGATTTCGCAATTCTTTCATTCACCACGTGCGCCGCGTTCACGGGTCATTGCTCTTGTGGTAAGAATAAGTAGACACGCCTGCACGACTCTTGCGCACGTGTATTAGCCATTCTCATAGTTTGTCTAGTTTAGATCTCACGAGTATGTCTTTGAGCCTTGAGGGACCTACCCTTTTTGTATGATATTAGGGGAGGTTCCAGCTGAGGT
This sequence comes from Siderastrea siderea, assembly GCA_964030785.1. Lineage (NCBI taxonomy): Eukaryota > Metazoa > Cnidaria > Anthozoa > Scleractinia > Rhizangiidae > Siderastrea > Siderastrea siderea. The sequence goes on from OZ034970.1 coordinate 41,248,165, forward strand.
TCTTTGAATATTTCTTTGAGCAATGGTTGTTCTGCTATTAAATGCCAGTGTTTCATGAGTATTTGTTTTACGTTTGGTACTGCTGGGTGATATTGCGTTCCAGAAGGCAAGATTTTTTGTTTGTTTTAGGTTTAGGTTGTATAAGGCCTGCTTTCCTTTTTCAAAAATCACTTCCGAGAGAGTTCTTTGGACAAGACCCTCTGGGTAACCTCTATCAATGAGATGTGATTGGAAGTGTTTGATTTTTTCCTCAAACGCTGTTTTAGAGGAATTTGTTCTTAGCAGTCTTAAGGCCTCTCCTTTGATGAAACCTTTCTTAACTCCTGGTGGGTGACACGAGGAGAAATGCGTGTATTGAAATGTTTCAGTAGGCTTGTAGTGAGTACGTATGTCAACCACTGATTCATTCGTGAATCTTTCGCCTTTATTTGTAAACGCTGGTGTCTGGGAAAGTAGTTTCTGTATCAGAAATTTCAGCCCTGATCTTGATAGTAGGATGATGGTTATTTGCTTGAGGGTGGGGATTTGACGCTCTTTGGAGCTCTAAAAGAGTAAGTTTTGTTCGCGTCAAATAAACACAAACTCTATCTTGACTCGTGGATTACAACATGCTCTTCAATCAGCAAGAATTTCTTTGCTCGAATGTCACAAGTGCATACTTTCAAAAATTACATTGAGGTCTTTAGATAACAATCGAAAAACTGCTGGAAACAAAACGGTAAAACGAAACGTTTATTCGAGAGTCGAAAAAGAGACTTACTACAGACGGATAAAGCGTTAACTGTAAGTATCGTTTCACGCAGAGCTTTTTTCGGTTTTTCTTACGAAAGTGTGAAAATCTGTTTAACTGTTGGAAATCAAGCTATCATCGCTTCTAATGAAGCCACGGTGAATATTGTAAAATGACACTATGCTCTGAATGAAAGACATAAAGTTCTGGTTTTCGTCGAAACGTGATTCCCTGAAATAAATAAAAGACTGAATTTTGTGACATTCCGCCACGAGTAAGTTGTACACAGTCTTTCACCCCCTGGCTACCCGATGAAATTGTTTTCGAAGGTAAAGCTGTGTTCGATTTCGAATTTATCCTCGTTATTTATCCTCCGACTATTCTCGGAGGCTAACAAAGCGTAAATCAAGGCGTATCAGAGGAAGTGATCTTATGTCTCTCAATAATTCACGCGGATTTCCGTCCATCCTGTTAGTAAACTTTTCGATTTTGCATACAGAGGGTAAAACTAAGCTCTCGAAGAATGGAAAGAAAAACATGAGGTTCTTTGTTACCCTGTTGCGATCAACAAAAAACAAGGAGCAGTGTCTCTGGCTTTTCTACTCAGGTTATTCGAGCAAAAATATATGTGTGCGAGTGTGCGAGCGATTGAGAATATAATAGAGTTATTTGATTTTGATTTGTAAAAACCGCCTGCCGCGAGAAAACGTGCCTCGCTTTTGCATTGAGCCGAGCACAACGAGTGTGTAACTGTGCGCCCCAAAATGTATCATTGTACAATCTCTACAGGAATGATGGTCACAAGCTGCGTTTATTCCCTTCCAACTGATATAATTTTCTCACTATTTCGAAAAGTTCAGTTTTCAGTATCTTATTTTATTTATTTAATTTGCAATGTCTGCTATTTCTAGTTTCTCCGAAAGTTCTAAATACGTACAGAGACCCATCAACTGGTACGGGCGAAACTCGATTTGTGCTTGCTCAGCGTATACCTGTATAACTATTTCTCGCGCGAGTTTTAAAAGACTCAGTCAATGCGTCTGTGATTCTTGTCACCTTCTTCAGTTGCAAGTTTGAACCGCATTCTTAGATTTTATGAAAAATGTTTCGCTTCCACAAATCATTTTTAAACTGAATTAGACTACGGGAAGTCTCTCTTTCCGCTCTGACAGGGACAGTCGAGGAAAACGAGCAAGCGAGCGAGCGACCGCGAAATCGCCTGCGGGGTTGAAACATGACGCGCGTGTCGAGCTGCTAGTGTAGTGAGACTATTCCCCGGGGACTATTCCTGAGCTGAAAGAGAGACTGTTCGTAGTCTATAACTGAATTTCAACATACACTGCACGTGATGAACCCTCTTTGATGCATGTATGTTCGTAACATAAGCCTTCAAATGTAGTTCTTTCCGATCCTGATATTGAGCAAGCGGGAAACATCTCCCAAGACTCAGCGAACTTTTATCACTGCTTTACTGACAAACGAAAAGCGCACGATGAAGACGAGCAGCCGTGAGGAAAAAATGTAGAGGCAAGAGTCAGTGGATTTCTAATTCCCTTTGAGCCCTTCCCCCTCCCCCCCCCCCCCCGTCGGTTTTTTGGCAAGTAGCCTGCGTGCAGACGTCTTATTGGCAAGTTGCAAACCAAATATTTCTTGGCTTTTATCCAAACATTTTCTCGAAACTTGCTGGGCGGATTAGGGTCAATGAACACACCATACTGGGTGGGTTCCCAAGTGAACCCACCGGGTTTCAACTTCTTTTATTTACTTTGACACAGTTTTTCACTAGCTAGCTCTGGCATGGCGTTAAGGCAGGGCAAATTTCAAAACAATCAGGTATCATATACTAAAACCAAACCAATTACAAGATGCAGACAATCAAATGAGCCAATGAGAACTCGTAGCAAATACATGTGACCAGTTCCAAGCGTGGAGAAAACAACGTTCAAGGGCGAAACAAAATTTGGCTGTCATTGCAGTATACGCTCTTAAGTAAAATCTACTTAACTGTCTTAGTAGGCTGCCAAATTGTTTGAAGACAGTTTCCTAAAACATAGGCTTCTCGCTCTCTTCTCGGCCGGGTCATAGTTGTTGTTGTCCTGTTTTTCTTGTGTGTGAGTTTTTGGTTTTGTTTTTACCAACTGCTCTTGGTGTAGCGACATTTATTTCTCGTGACAGCAGCAAACAAAAACTGACAAAAGATGTGTCATCTTGGCAGCCCCGCTAATAAAAGATGTGTCATCTTAAAAGCAGGAATGTTTGCCACCGTCACAAAGAAACATGTAGTCTTCCGCTGATTGAGTTTCAACGAGGGTTTCAACTCTTTCTTTTTTTTTTTTTTCTCTACTTACTGTGGCCGAGTAGGCTGACAAATTGTTTCAAGAAATTATCCAACCTCGTCCCCAGTGTCTTCTCGCTTTTCAAAATGGCGGCTCGGGAGAAGACCCTGGCACACAGCAGATCACGTGTCTCCAACGAGGATGGAGATGTATTCAAAATGGCGGCTACGGCGAAAAGGGTGAGAAGAACTGGGTACGAGATGCTAGATGCTAAGGTGAAGATAAACAAAATGGCGGCAAAAGCTGAAGTTCAGTTCAAGAAAAAATAGGAAAAACAGACACGTTTTGCATGTAAGAGTCTGAGGAATACGGCAGAGTGTTAGAGGTCTTGTTTTTGCTGTTCATCGTTTCTTTTTGTTATTTTAGAGTTAAGAATAATGGGTTTGAGCGTACTCGACTGCCGAACTCCGTAACCGCTAGTTGATCCAATGTTGTTCAAGTGAACATATTATATTTTTGATTCATGGGGTTTTAGGCAATAAATTGTCTTATCGTTACATTGTTACAAATCCGTCCTTCTTAAATATTGTTATAAATCCGTCCTTCTTAAAATTATATGCTTCAGCTTTAGACTTTTAAAATATATCAGGCTCAGATTAAGCTTGAAATATAAATCTTATGGAGTGAGCTTAGGCCTTAAATAAAACTAGTGCTACAAAATATTTATTCTACATGGCTTACATCTCCGTGAGTTCAGTGGAAATGGCTCGTTTGTGGAAGTGACTCATTAATTTTTGATCTGGCATGTTCCAGGTGCTGCTTTGGAGGCAGTGATAATCATTGTGACTTTGTTGAATTTTATTTGTGCCCATTCTTTGCGCTACAGTTTTGCTTGTACAGTTGTAGATCACCAGGGCTTTGTCACTTTCAATATTGTTTTCTACACTTTAGCTTCAGTGAGTCACATTAAACACTAGAACTGAGGAGATTCTGAGACTGTAAACAATGGAAAAATAAAGCATTTTAACAGTTCTGGGGATAATATTCCCAGGTTTGAAAAAATTTTCTGCTCAACAAAACAATCAATTGAGTAACCTGCAGCTGGGTGAAGTTTGAAAGTGTTTCAAAAATAGAAATGGGAAAGAGAGGATTGAACTCACCTGAGGGAGTAATACACAAGTGATGGAATAGTACACAACTGACGGAGTAATAAACAACTGACGGAATTATCATCCAACTGACTGAGTGTAACACAACTGACCGAGTCTGAGACAACTGACTGGGTAATACATAACTGATCAAGTAATGCACAACTGACAGAGAAGCACACAACTGACCGAGTAATGCACAACTGATGGGGAAGTACACAACTGACTGAGTAATACATAACTGACAGCATTATCATGCAACCCACTGAATGACACAGAACTGGCAGAAAAATACACAACTGACCAAGTGATGCCCAACTTCCAACTGCAACTTGCGCAACTGACAGAAAGGTTACACAAGTGACCAAGTAACGCACAACTGACGGGGTAATACACAACTGATAGAATTATCGTACAACTGACCGAGTGATACACACAGGACCTTTGCATCAAATTCCCTACTCCTCGGGCAAGGAAAATACATGTAGCCAAATGTCTGAGGAATGCCCGGAGGGAAGTCGAAGATTCGAATTGATCAGCACATAACCTTAAGTTACAAATCCCACTTTTTAGGATGACTCGTTATTTCTTTGAACCTCTGTTGTAACTTTTAGTGGATTTTTGTGGCGTTCTAATTGGATCTGCAAACCCTTTTTATTTGGCTTAGTTTCAAAGTAGAGACATGAGATGGGAAATCATTTTAAGAGACCATCAAAAACTGATATCCACATAAAAGCACCCCAGGTTGATAGCAGTCAATTATGATATTCCTTTCCTTGTTCTTAACTTTAAGCCCCGACATCAACAAACATGTTCTCCTCACTATTCTCCGTAAATGTCTTATGGTACTACTTGAGAGAATTCACATAAACATCGATCCAGACATTTTATTTTTGGTGATCATTTCCTTTATTCTCAGGGCCTGTATGTTTGAACAAGTAGTGATATTGTAAGGAGAAATCAGATGTTTGTCACTACTGGGGCTTAAAGGCCTAACTACAAATTCCAATTTCAAAACTTCCTGAAATCTTTTATCTCCTTTTTTTTCCTGAAATCCTCTCTTTCCCATTGATTTAAAATTTTTAAAACTTTCAAACTACACCCAGATAACTCAATTGATTGAAGTTGTTAAACAGAAAATTTTTCAAACCTGGGAATATTATCCCTAGAACTGGTATAACATGCAAAGAGGACTTTATCTATCCACTGTTAAAATGCTTTATTTCTCCATTATTTACAGTCTCACAATCTCCTCAGTTCTAGTATTTAATGAGACTTACTGAAACTAAAGTGTAGAAAACAATATTGAAAGCGACAAAGCCTGGAGATCTGCAACTGTACAAGCAAAACTGTAGCACAAGGAGTGGGCACAAATAAATTCAAGAAAGCCAAAATGATTATCACTGCCTCCAAAGCAGCACCTGGAATATGCCAGATCAAAACTTAGTTTAACCAGTCCATACAACACTGCTCTTTTCCCATTCCCTTGCACTTCGTTAAATCGAGGTTGCACTGTAAATAAGCTTAAATAAATAAGTAAATAAATAAATGACTCATTTCCTATTAAAGGCCTAAGCTCACTCCATAATAATTATTTATATTTCAAGCTTAATCTAAGCCTGATATATTCGAAAAGTCTTAAGCTGAAGCATATAATGTTAAGAAGGACGGATTTATAACAATATTTAAGAAGGACAGATGTGTAACAATGTAACGATAAGACAATTTATTGCCTAAAGCCTCATGAATCAAAAATATAATATGTTCACTTGAACAACATTGAATCAAATAGCGGTACGGAGTTCCGCAGTACAGTACGCTCAAACCCATTACTCCTAACTTTAAAATAACAAAAAAGAAACAATGAACAGCAAAAACAAGACCTCTAACACTTTGCCGTATTCCTCAGACTCTTACATGCAAAACGTGTCTGTTTTTGCTATTTTTTCTTGAACTGAACTTCAGCTTTTGCCGCCATTTCGTTTATCTTCACCTTAGCATCTCGTACCCAGTTCTTCTCACCCTTTTCGCCGTAGCCGCCATTTTGAATACATCTCCATCCTCGTTGGAGACACGTGATCTGCTGTGTGCCAGGGTCTTCTCCCGAGCCGCCATTTTCAAAAGCGAGAAGACCCTGGGGACGAGGTTGGAAATTATCTGAGCACAAAGGCTTTGTAACCACAGCTTTCGTTTCTTATTCACGGACGGGTCATTATTATCATATGTTTGTTTGTTTGTTTGTGGTCGTTGTTGCTTTTTATTTTTTTTTTTGCTTCTCATCAACTGCTACATATTTCTTGTGACAACAGCAAACACAAACTGGCAAAAGGTGTGACATCTTGGCAGCCCTGCTAGTGATAGACTGCGAGTAGTCTCTAATTTTGGCGATGGCAATTGTGGGGCGGGCGAAATACACACACGCGCGCGCGTGAAATTTCGAGGCGACGCGACGCGAAGGGAGCGCCGAAAATTAGATCTCATTTTCGGCGCTCCCTTTGCGTCACGCCAAAATTAGAGACTACTCGCAGTCTATGCTAGCGAAAGACGAGTCATCTTAAGAGCAGGGATGGTTGCTACCGTCACAAAAAAACAAATATTCTTCAACTCAGTTTCAACTATTCCATATTTTTGCTTAAACGTTACTCCTGTGAGAGCTGAGAAGACTCGTAATGTTACTCAGAGGGATTAGCCTGTATTAACTAAGTTATGGACTGGCAAAATGAACATCGCAATGACTGAAATTTCAAATATCTTTCCATGAATCAGAGTTAGTAAGTGGCAAAAATACTTCAACTTAGTGGACAGTCCTTCTAACAGAAGAGGTGCCTCTTCCATCGTCTGACTTTTTTAATCAGTATTAAAATGTGTTGCATTCGCAACGACACCATCATTACCAACCTGTATCCATTTTTTTAATATTAGAGTAATTTCCAAACGCCACTTTTACCAGGCGTTGTTAGAGTAATATGTGTCCCGCGGATCGATTAAAAAACAAATACGTGTTAGACGTCAAACAACCTACCGTTCAAGCGGATGACTGGTAGCGATTCATTCATAGCTGAACTGTCGTTGCGGCTAACACGGTGTGTTAAATTTTTCAAACCGATTAAAAAAGGGACACTGAAATAATTAATGTAAACACTTCACGAATCCGAACACCCAAGATGTGATGTAGCCTGAAACAATTACGAATTCGGATACTTTTCCTCTAGTGTAAACTTTTTTGTCCTGGGAATTAGCTTTCTACGAGGGTACGATCACGTGGCATTTACAGGTGCGTCTGGCTTTTAGCAGGGCTAGACGCTATCTACCGCTTTGTAGACCATCGGTGTAACTACTTCCACGTCAGGATAACAACTATTCCCTGATTGAACCAAGTCTTAACGTCTCTCCGATATGTTGTAATAGAGTTACAAGAATCTATGATTTCAGTAATTTAAAGCATTTTATTTAAAAGTCAACGTTATTGTTATTAATTTAAGTTAAACTTTTATTTGGTAACTGATTTTGCCCTCGATGATGAAATCCTTCATTCACTTTACAACGGGTTAAATTACATTATTATTAAGCTGGTTATGTTAGATTTAGTTTCATATTAGTTACATGTGTAATTGAGTTGAGCATAAACATAGATATTTGATGCAATTTATGTTGCATCGAAATTCGGACAAATTTTATGTCGGAAGACGTCACCGCTTTGATTACTTGCTTAATTTGTTAAAGGCCAATTGCAGACCCGGATTACTCCATAGAAGTTTACTAAGAACTATCCACCCGTTTTCAGACTCGACCACACATGCCCGCGCAATGCGGGCATGTGTGGACGTCTGAAACTGATAAATAAATTTTTTGAATCGGTGTTTAGCCGACTGTTACCGCAATGTGCACACAGCGTTTTTGAAACTTGATTGGGGAAATGCGATTTGCTTATCATGACTTGACTCAGTGATCGAGCACAGGAAAGTGAAACACACTTTTAAAATGAGTTTAAAAGGATGCCTCTTAGTCAATTCAAGTTAGTTAAAAAAGACATTACCAAAGTTCGAAATGTGTTGTCCACGTAAAAAAGTAATGAAGCAAATTTGAAATAAAAATAAATTCCGACCATACGAAACAGAAAGGAAACCATAGCACTAAGTTAATGCTTTGTGTGACTCTTGGCTGTAGTCCAATAAGTAAAAGGTGACAGCCTGCTAGATCTGTCAAAATGATTGCGTGATTTTATTCACTCGAACGTGCTGTAGGTAATTCATTTTGCTTCTTCGTCGCTAGTTGAAATGTTGAGCTCCCGAACAGCATATTTTTGTTTCTTCATAAATAGTTAGAGTCCGTTCTTAATTAACATCAGTCGGATTGCTGAACGTAAGGGGAAAACCGAAGTTTTCTCACGAAGTGCACGAATCATCACCACATCATGGCATTATGCCAATCTTGACATTTTGATAAGTTCGCGTTAAAGTTCAATTTCTTCATTTTCCGATATGTAAAAGTAAATGAGTTTATTGCTCTTTCCAACTATCAAAGCTGCCTTTGTTTCATCTTGGTTGGTGAATTATTTGGTGCTTTCGGAAATTAAGCCCCTTTCCAATAAAGTGGACAATAAATGATGAACATGAAACGTGCCATACAAGTTTTTGTCAACAACCAGCGAAACGTGTCTAATCAGAACTTAGGACGATACACTCGTGTGATAAAACAAAGACCACGCAATCTTACGTTCACACAGCCCAGATGACCAGCAGTTTTAAAATCAAACAACAAAAAACGTCAGGTGAAACACGTTTATCGGGATTTTAGCTGTTTTATAAACAAAGAGCATTTTCTTTATTTCACGATGTGCACAAGTAAAGTACGTACAATGAGTCAATAAACATCCCCTAACGTTGATTTGGAAACATCTCGGAAATCAAACTAGAATACCGAGGAAACAAAAATAAAATAAGAAGACCATTATTTCGTTTATTTATTAATGGCCGTGTTTTCACGAGCAATTTTTCAGGTCGCTTAGCGAGTGACAACCGGAAATCTCGTAAAAACACTTGCTTTTCCGACTCGCTTAAAGTTAAGCGAGTCGGCAAACTTCAATGCAATCCTCATTAAATTTAAGCCACCGACCCAGGCATATCCTAAAAGCTGGACTGGACCCTGGACCCTGGACTCTGGACTCTGGACTCTGGACTCTGGTTGTTTTTCCTCTCAAAACTTTATCCCCCCCAAAAAAAAAACCTCTATCTCCCCCCCGAAAAACCTCTATATCTCCCCCATGAAACTCCCCCCTCCCCCCATAAACATTTCTTCCCCCAAATATAGTGTGCGTGTTTTCAAACAAGCAACGTTATTCCCCCCACCCACCTCCCCGAAAAAACCTTTATGTCTCCCCCTTAAAACTGCCCCCTCCCAAAAAACCCCCCTCCCCTCCCCCAAATAAAAAATACAACTACATTGGACTCGATTGAACAAGCACTTGTCGTCTCAATGTTCTTCCACAAATCGGCATTGAAATCACGAACGCCATCGAACGACCCGACCCCAATCTTTTAAAAAAAGTATTTGGCGTGCGAACGTGATTGCATTACACAACAAGCAAAGATCAGATAAAATTCTCTACTCATCGATGCGACGTGTGCAAGCTCTTATCAGCTGCCAGTGACAATGTTGTTTACCTAAGGTGTTACAGTTACTCTTGTTTTCAGTCAAGCATAAAGTATTGTTTGTCCTTGAAATAAATTGCGTTTTTTTAGAACGTTACTTGTTCGATGGTCATACTAAAGCTTGTTAATTGCAGCCGCTCAGAGGCTCTTTCCGCGCACAGATAGGTTCTATTCACCGACACGTGCAAGGCATTGCGTACTTTCATCAACTAATCTGATAACCAGATTTTTAAAAAGCATACGCGTAATTAACCGTCCAGACAGAGACATTGGTGTCTCAGTTGACCAAGTTTAGGTGCTGTGATTTTAATTATTTATTAGCAAAAAACCCTTTTCTGCAGGCCATATAAAATACATAAGACGATAGGTGATTTGCCGAAACACACGTACAAAAATATTTTAACGGATAATACGGATTGCACTCTTCTTCGAGTAACAAAACAACTTCTCACCCTAAGAAAAGTGACGTTCCTGTATCAGTACTCCCTAATTCACTGGCACCTGATAAGAGCTTGCACACGTCGCATCGATGAATAGAGAATTCTATCTGATCTTTGCTTGTTGTGTAATGCAATCACGTTCGCACGCCAAATACTTTTTTTTAAGGATTGGGGTCGGAAAGAGCCTCTGAGCGGCTGCAATTAACAAGCTTTAGTATGACCATCGAACAAGTAACGTTCTAAAAAAACGCAATTTATTTCAAGGACAAACAATACTTTATGCTTGACTGAAAACAAGAGTAACTGTAACACCTTAGGTAAACAACATTGTCACTGGCAGCTGATAAGAGCTTGCACACGTCGAATCGATGAATAGAGAATTTTATCTGATCTTTGCTTGTTGTGTAATGCAATCACGTTCGCACGCCCAATACTTTTTTTAAAGGATTGGGGTCGGGTCGTTCGATGGCGTTCGTGATTTCAATGCCGATTTGTGGAAGAACATTGAGACGACAAGTGTTTGTTCAATCGAGTCCAATGTAGTTGTATTTTTTATTTGGGGGAGGGGAGGGGGGTTTTTTGGGAGGGGGCAGTTTTAAGGGGGAGACATAAAGGTTTTTTCGGGGAGGTGGGTGGGGGGAATAACGTTGTTTGTTTGAAAACACGCACACTATATTTGGGGGAAGAAATGTTTATGGGGGGAGGGGGGAGTTTCATGGGGGAGATATAGAGGTTTTTCGGGGGGGAGAGAGAGGGGTTTTTTTGGGGGGGGGTAAAGTTTTGAGAGGAAAAAAAACCAGAGTCCAGAGTCCAGAGTCCAGGGTCCAGGGTCCAGTCCAGCTTTTAGGATATGCCACCGACCCAGGTAGCTTAAGCGAGTCAGCAATCAATTTCCTCCAATGAGAAGCAACTTGTGGTCAGCTCATCTGACAAAGCTGTCAAATCGCACTTGAAATCGGAAATACAACACGCCGGTTCTATTTTTATGCGTCTCGCTAAACTTCTGTGACCACGGCGTAGTTTTTTTTTCTGCGCAGATGAACAATTTTCCGTTCAATGACCCTTCTAGATCTGTTAATGACCCTGCGTATTGGTTTAGAAGCATATGTTCGAACCAGAATTGTGGCCTTTCTAGAACCCATGCGACTTTTCTTCTGCGGCAGATCTTCCTTTGCGAATGCAAAAAATACGCCTCCGTTCTTCTTCTCCTGCCTCTGATCGTGAGCAACCTTAGCCTTTGCTGACATCGGTTCCTTCGTCGGATGAAAACCAAGCGCATAAATACGGTAATGAAAAAAAGAAGGACGCACATGCGAGCTTCGTCCGCATCTCGCGCTATTATTCAAACTAATTTATTCGCGCGCGTGCTCTCCTCAAATTACTTAAATGAAATACAATCTTACTCGTGAAAACACCAATCATTTTTAAGTCGCTTAACGAAGTCAGTAAACAAAACACCTTCAGGAATGTTAAGCGAGACAATCGTGCTCGTGAAAACACAGCCAATAATATTTCAGTGTAAACAAAGTCTGAAAGACGATGACAGAGATGCGGATGCATGCGTACTGCGTACTGCGTCCGCAAAACAATTAAATTCGCAAAGCAAGGTGAGGAATTGCCAACCGAATTTCTGTCGTTCAAAATTAATAAAAGCATAGATTCTCACCCTATCATCAAACGGGAGCTCCACAGACCTGCGTAGGGAACCGATTGCGCCGGCAGAGTGCTTCCTTGCTCATATCCAGGGAGTCGTTTTGTAACAAAAGGGTATGTATGGAAAAAAAAAACAAATTTAATGCAGTTAAGTTGTCGGAAACGCGAAGGAACACATAATAGAAATACTGTTTACGACTCTTAGGACTGATTTGAAGTAACATGTGCAAGGTACGGGTTTTTCTTTCCCAGAAAGAGTTTTTGAATGGCTGGAATGTTTTTGTAAAAGATCCATACCTTTCCCTAAGCTCGATAAATTCTATGAAAGCATTCAAATTATGAAAACATTTTCAATAGTGAAATCTTAGATCTTAGAAGTCCCTCTGGACTTTTCCTCGGTGTCCGATCCAGTCCCGTAAGAATGTCAAACAACACAATGACTCACGTCAAGCTTAGGGCTAGGGTCCAGTCCTCAACTGGCGAGAGGCAGTACAGGAGTAACACCAAGCCAAAAGATACTGTAGATTCTAGAGGGGCAAGATCGCAAGAAGACTTTCATGTATTGCCTCGACCACGCTAAAGGGGAGTGCTTCCAAAAGTCAGGGAAATCAAGGGGGCGTCTTATGGGGTGGAGAGAGGCTTCGCGTGGGAGGGTGCGAGCATGGGTGCGAAAAAGACGCGTGGGGTAAGAATGTCTATAGCGCAGCGAAGTGACAGACACGTCTCAAACGTAATAAGTCCTCCAATTTCATGAAACTGGTTAACTGAAGAGAAAGCGCACGAACCTTCCCTCATTGCATGGCATGTTCAATTCTTACGTTTAAATTGAACCTTGTTTCCTTTGCTCAGTAACCAAAAAATGGTGGTGTCTCTATCAAGTGCCACAAAAACTGTTTGTGCGGCATTTAGTTGTGGAACTTACCGCTGTATACAATACTATACTCGCCAGTAAAGTGACACGAGACAGATTTTGGAAGCGGAGACGGGCTGCGTGCAGACTGTTGAGCTTTACTGTTCTCTTCTCCAAGCGAGATGTTTCAGTAAATGTTACCAACGTCCGGCCTGAAGTATCTGAGATCCTAAGTTGATCAACCTTGATCGCAGGGCTTTTAAAAGGGAAAATCATTTTGGACTGAATTTGTAAGACGATGAAGCTCTGTACCAAAAGAAATTTCAGCTTGAGATTAAGAAAGCGAACAAAATGTAGGCAAAAGTTGTCCAAGTAAGAACAAAGAATTCTGAAACGTGTAAAATATATGATAAATTGAAGCACTGAAAATAAAAGTCGCTGAAAAAAAAGTACTATTTGTTTGATACTCCCTGAGAATGATTCTAGTATGGAATCGAAATGCTGTAATCCTGTTGCCATCGTGGCTTTGTAGCTCAGATGGTAGGGCAGTGGTCTAGTAACTCGAAGGTCGTGGGTTCGAATCCCACCTGAGCCACTGAATTTTCTCACTGGCTGAGATCTTAAACGTTGCAAATTATGATTTATTTGATATTGACTGAGGATGATTTTGATATTGAAGATATTAAAAGGTGTCAAACGAGTGAAGATGGATCAAGTTTTAAGAGCTCCTGACCAGAAACCAGAAATATCGAGAATCCCACGACAGAAACGAAATTTCATATTCCATTTTATTTTACCAAAAATACCTCTTTGGTAAACTATTTTCAAAAATCATATTTAAAAGTTCCTCCGCGTTTTGTTTTTTCCAAAATTTAAATAAGTTCGAAATACGGCTAGAAGCTCGCTTGCGCCCCCCTGAAATAAGGGAGAATCGTGCATTTTTAGCAAGCTCGTACGCAACAATGGAAATCGTTCCCGTTTTGCCATTTGGCTCATAAGTACATCATTCTTTCTTCTATCCAAAAATACAAAAATCGGATATAAATTTGTATTTTTAGTCTGCTTGTTGACCTGTTGAAGATACTAACCTTGAAGGGTTCAAAGTCAAAGTGAAATTTGGGTCAACTTCAAAGGCTTATAACTGACCTAGCATATATTTTTCAGACCAAAAATATATATCAACTGTAAGCTCAAGCATTCCTTTTCACTCTCTGAAAGTGTCGTTTTTGGCCCGCTAAAGGCGACTCGTGGAGAAAAAAAATTGTGCGGGGCATTTTGAGCATTTCGGTAGAAAGGCCTGCTGTCACGCGAGCCACATCGGTTCCACTAAAGCAGTCATAAAACAAGGTTTCACTGGCTCATCATTTTGAATAGGTAAAAGTAAAAATATATACTTTTCACTTAGAGGTAACTATGTTATTATGGCTGAGGGGCAGCCCGGTTTACTTGTCTACAATGCAAATTTATTTATAATGTAACAATATTATTTGATTGATCCAAACTGATAAACCAAAGATACTCTCACCTTAAGACACCAACTTGTGAATCTCTTGGTCCAGGTTATCACTCCTTTTACCAGACTTATTGGCTGCAGTAGTCATGACAATTTGTAGATTGAAAAAACAAAAGTTACAACCACGTCAAACTATGCACTTCGTATTCAAATTAGCATAAATGTGAGACATGAAATCTGAGCTTTTCGTGATAGGCACGATAAAGGATAGCGTGACGCAGTGACTCAGAAAGCTGGAAAACCCAAATGGGCTTAAACCAGGAGCCCTTACACATAAATGTGAGTTTTCCGGTAAATAGCCGTTTTGAATGTATATATACGAAGGGACACTTCTCTAATGAGGGAAAGGATCGTAACGGTCATTTGCAATTTCAAATACTTCAGTAGGGTCCGATCCAGTGGTGGTTGGACACGGTTCGCAAAGCATGATGGGGCTATCGATCGATTCGAGCTCAGTTGCAATGAACCTTCGTACTGGGCGGATCTCGAAGAGCAAAAAAGAATTCAACTACAAGAGCTGGAAATAACAAAGATGGAAGTTTCTCCGTTTCTTGTGGTCTAATTATCCTTTGTTTACATCTGAATTTTTGATGTAACATTTTAACGGCTGGTTTCATGCATTGATCGATTGAACGCGTACACGTGGAGACTTCAATCCCGGGTTTATCAGGAATAAGCCTCTTTAGTAACTTATATGTGCAAACATCTTACAATGAATAGCCTCTTGGGCCATGAAGGACTTACTTCCAATCATCGAAAGTGAAAACACAGACGCCTGGCTTTCTGAGGTCTTGTAATTGCTACAGTTATGTGAAATCGTAAGTTTTGCCCGATGGATAAGCATCGAGTACGTGTCATGAAAAACCTTACGAATGTTCATTTTATAGCATTAACAGTCCTTTAACTTCCAGGGTATCCAAAAGCTTCTGTTTCTCAAAAATTCCGTTGATGCAGGATGTAGTAATCCTGAAGGGCTTGTCTTAAATTATGCTTTCACAGCTTAGCTAAACAAGGCTGTATTAAAATACTATATATTGTTCAAATTGCTAGCTGTCAATATGAATTAATTAATTGGTTTGTTTTGCTTTTGAAAGTAACTGATGCTGACAAAGTTAGTCTGTGATTGAACGAGAATTCCACTTTCTTTTGCAGCGGACATGAAAATCTGTCTTTAGAAAATTTAACAGAGCTCTCTGTTCAGCCTGTAGAATGTGTGACAATATTATATACAGTGCACCCATATTTTTTTCTCAGCTACTTTAATAAAAGCATTGACTCATTTACCCACAAAGACGTCAAGCAGAAAATAGTTTTTACCCCTTAATACAGGGTTGTTGGGGGCTTTGCACTGATTATCACGACAAAATTATCGAGGTCATCGAGAACCTGTTTAGCTTGGATCCTTTTAAAACTAGTGAAGCACATTAGCGCAATACATCCAATGTCATTTCTACAAATCTGTCAATTCTTTCAATGAGTAAAGTGATATCTTTATAATTATTAGAATGCTGTCTCAACTACAGAGCAAACTCTAACTAAATTTGACCTTTGAGCATTTACCCCTTGCAAACAATGGCCCAGTCCTTCATTTGTTTACTTCAGACCTCTACCTTGCTGAAATGTCAATGTTGGACCCAGAGGAGGGGCCAAGGGAATCCCCCCTTTTTGTTCAAAATAGCAATATACATGAACAAAACAATTATTGAGTCATACATTTAGTCCAGACTACAACAAAGCAGAGCGCAGATTAGCTTGTGTACAACAGCATACTCCACTCAGAAAGCATCTGATTTTTTGGTTGATTTACTTATAGTCAGAATATTGTACAGAATAATACCAAGATATAACTCCACAAATGTTTTGTATTTTGTTGTCTCCCCTTACCCACCATTAAACTTGTACCCCACCCTCCATGATAGTCTGGACTCACCACTGGGCACCAAGTCTCCCTGTTAAGTCGAGTAACAGAAACTTAAGGGATGTTTACGTAATACAGGTTTGAGTTTCATTCCCTCTTATGGCTCTGTATAACTTTGTTTACATGATACCAGCACAAGATTTCATACCATTACGAGTCATACCAGTGCGAGTTTATTCTGGTTGCTGTACCAGATCAAGATTTTCGATCTGGTGCAAAAACTTGTACCATAATCATTTAGACACAGTAAGACCACTCATTTTGGTGTGAAATCTGTCTCCTGGAAGACAATTCAGTAGAAAACAAATTGTCAAAATGTAAGACCTACTCAAATATCATGAAAGCACAAGTTTGTCGATCCACCTACAACGAAATTGTGCTCAAACTTGACTTACAAAAGATGACCAGATCCAAAAATTTCAAGACATCTAGATACACACCAATCCTAATTATTCTTGTTAAATGTAAGTTGCATTGGGGACAGATAGCACGTTAAAATGACAAGAAGTGAAGCTCACATTCCCGTCAAAGGCCGCCATGTTGATTTCTCGTCCTGGTTAAGAGACTGCTCGTGATTGGCTAATATAGCGATCCACCATGCCTTTCGGACCGTGTCCAACCACCACTGGGTCCGATCATTTACTGTTAGAGGGCAGTGGGGGGTGGTTGGAAAAAACCGAAATATTCCCGCAAAGCTTTTGTGGAAGAAAGACCGCAAAAACACCAGGAAAAGAAAATTCAAGCAAAGCTTTTAGTTCCAATAAAAAAATAAATAAATAAATCATAATCGTAATAACAAAGCAGAAATAAGCAAAAATTTAATGATACATCTCTTATCGTCTTTGATCAGTTTTAAATGGACGTGTGAGTGTTATTTTAAGGCTCGTGGGACACATTCAGTTAACAAAAACGCCACCACAAGAACAACTTGAAACGATTTCTTCTAGTACGCTGGTGTGGGGTACTTTTCTTCTAAGTTTCAAAGAAGGTGTTTACAAGTCAAAACGCTCGCAGAGAAACTGAGAAAGTCCAAGTTTCCGGTTGCCGTTCTTTGCGAATGCCATCAGCGCAGATGTCGTACTGGTCGTACACAGTGAGATGTTCCAGTTGAAACCTTGAGAGGATATCTTGTCTTGCTGTAGTCAAATTGGTTCATTTTATTTTATTTTTTTATGAGGGGAGGTATGCTAGGGGTCATTTGCAGATTCAGATACTTTATGGTCGGACCATTTATTTTAGAGGGGGTGGTTGGAAAAATAAGAAAAGTTTGATTTGGAAAGCTTTGTCGCAAGAAGAAAGTAAAGAACGGTAGCTAATTCGGGAGAATTGTGTATATCTTTTCCAATCGCTGCTAGGCCTTGCACCGTCGTAGGAAGGTGTGAAATGATACCTGTGCTGAAATCTCAACAGCCGTCTGAATCCTTAGGCTTTGCCACACGGATCGGGTTCCAAACGGTTCCGGTTCTGATAGGTCTTCTGAAACTGCTATCCGTACCGTCAATCCGGTCCAGTAAAGGTCCGGTTTTTGGACCTGCAAAAATGCAGGAAGCGGTTCCGCTCCCATATTGGACAGGTACTATGTGAACACCTTGACCGGTTCGTTTTGGTTCCAACAGCGTAATTTAGGCTTGGGCATTAGTTAAATTTATCGCGTGTATCAGTGTTGTGTTTTTGATTAAACTCATCTAGAAATTTAAAGAGAGACCAAACTACTGTCTGCGATAGCATAAATGCCACATAACTTATTGTAATTCTGGGTTTAAAGCTTGAAAAGGTTAAAAGCTTGTGCATTTTGGTTGCGTATTTTGTAATCGGCAGGGATAGGGTAATTTATTATCTGGCCAGAGACCTTTGGCTTCTTTCAATCCATAGATTCAGCCTACTTCGATCGTCTTTCACGCGTTTTGGTCTGCCGGTGGATAACTTATTGGTACAAACAGCTGATTTTCTCACGTTGGTCCAGAAGTGGACTGGTACCGGACGATTTCTGTACCGGTTCCGTGTGAACAGATGCTCATAAATGAAACGGTCCTACGTGGACAGATCTGGTCTGGTCCAGAACCATTTGGAAACTGTTCTGTGAGAACATAGCCTAAGACGTTGTTCGTAAGTTTGGGAGGGGGTTGGGCCCTAAGAGAAGAAACAAAGAAAGCTTCCCGCTTCGATGATAAAAAAACAGTCTACCTCGAAAACAAAGTTCAATATTGGCCATTCATCAAGAAGGAAAGTGGACGCAGAGGCAGTACCGTGGGATGAAATAAGCCGGATCGCTAGGTTCCGGGGAAGTGCCTGACGGCCCAGCATTAGCCACTGCTTTCTTTTAGGGTCTAGCGGCAAACTATTTCCGTGCCTTTGAAAAATAAACCTCTTTGAGTACAGCGAGACAAGATATCCTCTCAAGGTTTCAACTGGAACATCACATCGTGTACGACCAGTACGACATCTGCGCCATGAGCGGCAACCGGAAACTTGGACTTTTTTAGTTTCACTGCCAGCGCTTTGAATTGTAACTCCTTTAAAACTTAGAAGGAAAGTACCCTACATCAGCCTACTAGAAGAAATGGTTTCAAGTCGTTCTTTTGGTGGCGCTTTTGTTACCTGAATGTGTCCCACGAGACTTAAAATAGCACTCACACGTCCATTTAAAACAGATCAAAGACAATAAGAGAAGAATCATTAAATTTTTGCATTTTTCTGCAGAGTTATTATGATTATGAGTTATCTATTCATTTTTTTCTGTAACTAAAAGCTTTGCTTGAATTTCCTTTCCCTGGTGTTTTTGTGGTCTTTCTTCCGCAAAAGCTTTGCGGGAATATTTCGTTTTTCCAACCTCCCCCTCTAAAATAAATGGTCCGGCCGTAGAATATTTGAAACTGCAAATGACCCCTAGGATCCCTTCCCTCATTAGAGAAATTTCACCACGTATATATACATTCAAAACGGCTATTAACCGGAAAACTAATATTTATGCTCAAACAAGGGCTCCTGGTGGTAGTCACTACGTCACGCTATCCCATATCGTGCCTATCAGGAAAAGCTCAGATTTCATGTGGCACTTTTATGCTAATTTAAATACGGAGTGCATAGTTTGGCATGGTTTGAAAAAGGTTCGGTAACTTTTGGTTTTTTAATCTACAAATTATCATAACTTATCCAACCAACAAGTCTGGCAAAAGAAGTGATAACCTGAGCCAGGAGATTTACAAGATGATGTCTTAGGTGAGAGTATCTTTATATTTATCAGTTTAGATCAACGAAATAATATTGTTACATTATAATTAAATTTGCATTGTACAAACGCAAACCGGGTTGCCGCTAAGCCATAGTCACATAGTTACCTCTAAGTGAAAAGTATATATTTTTAATTTATTAACCTGTTCAAAACAAGGTGCCAGAGAAACCTCTTTTTTTGACTGCTTTAGTGCAACCGATGTGGCTCGCCGTTGCGTGATAGCGGCAGTTCTACCGAAATGCTCAAAATGCCCTGCACACTTTTTATTCTCGACGCGTCGCTTTTAGCGGGCCAAAAACGACACTTTCAGAGAGTACAAACGAATGATTGAGCTTAAAGTTGATGTATATTTTTGGTCTGAAAAACATATGCTAGGTCAGTTATAAGCCTCTGAAGTTGACCCAAGTTTCACTTTGACTTTGAACCCTTCAATGTTAGTATCTTCAACAGGTCAACAAGCAGACTGAAAATGCAAATTTATATCCGTTTTTTATATTTTTAGATAGAGGAAAGAATGATGTACTTATGAGCCAAATGGTAAAACGTGAACGATTTCCATTGTTGCGTACGAGCTTGCTAAAAATGCACGATTTTCTCTTGTTTCCGGGGGGCGCAAGCAAGCTTCTAGCCGTATTTTGAACTTTTGTAATTTTTGGAAAAACCAAAAAGCGGATGAACTTTTAATTATGATTTTTGAAAATAGTTTACCAAAGAGGTATTTTTGGTGAAATAAAATGAAATATGAAATTTCGCTTCTGTCGTGGGATTCTCGATATTTCTGGTCAGGCGCTCTTAATGAGTTTCGCAAACTCATCTTTATTCCTTAAAGTAAACTTTCATTGACAGAAATTGTTTGTTTGGTGAAATTTAAAGCTGAAACCACTTTCGTAGCATATCTAAGGGGGTGAGAATTAGTTATCATGCACTAAGGTAACCGTTGAAGTTTTTTTTTAACTAAATGTGAGTGAGTTATTAGGATAGAAAGTTGTGTGTTCCGTTTTTGTTTTGTTGTTGTGTTTTGGGGGTGAGTAATATAAGTTAACCGGACCATAGGCGATTATCTAAATATCATATTCTCCTCGATAGCGAGGCTTATGGGGAAAAAATAAAGGAAAACGGATAAACATGTTCATTCATTAGTAATTATGCTTGTTCGTTTCTTTTTGTTTTTGTCGCCTGAGCGTCACTTTTGAGCAATTGTAATACCTTGAAACTGGCCTTTATGCGAAAAATATACGTGCAGGCGCTGCCAAAAGGAGACAAGAATCATAGTTGCCGGTTTAATTTTCGGTTTAATGTTGGTTTACAGGCATCTTATTTAAACTCACAGCTGTCCGATCCATTTTAAGTGAGTCTGAAGGAGAGGCTGATAAAACTTATGTTAAATTCGTTTCTCTTAGTGATTTAAATGACGAGGGCTTTTGCCTATTTTCCTTGGCAGACCTTACCTACAAATAAATAGATATTTGGATGGTTTAATCCATAAATGGGAATAAAGAAATGTGTGAAACTCTACTAAAAGCTAAATGAATGTAAATGAAGCCGACAGTGCTTTCCGCCTCATCTGTTACTGTCATGTTTCTATAAACATCCTTTTTGTTAGCACATTTTAATTTTAAAATGTTGTTTTAAAGTTACACACGCAAAGTTGAATGTGTATGCCTCAAAAATCCTTCCACAGAACAATTGCTCCTCGTTCCGCACTGAGTCAGAAACCTCAAATATGTCAGTGAGATTTAAAACCACTTTGAAATCACTTACAAAAGTTAGAAAAAGAAGTATTTATAATAGCTGCTTAGGTTGTTTACTGAAGACGGTAATGAATCAAACATCTAATCAATAAAAAAGGTACATCAAACGGAGAATTTGGGTACAAAACATCCAGCTTCTAAAACTTGTTGTTTTCTGTAGGTACGTCGTGGCGTAACAGAAGCCTATTTAACA
This sequence comes from Siderastrea siderea, assembly GCA_964030785.1. Classification (NCBI taxonomy): domain Eukaryota; kingdom Metazoa; phylum Cnidaria; class Anthozoa; order Scleractinia; family Rhizangiidae; genus Siderastrea; species Siderastrea siderea. Next base: position 41,269,520 of record OZ034970.1, read on the forward strand.
GTCATTTGTAAACGAGTTCACATAAATATTTGCACACAAATGGTGGATAGAAAGTCACAAGCTACAGAGTACTACCAGCGAGAGCTTACCATTGCCAAAGAACTCGGCGACAGGGCTGGAGAGGGAATTGCTTATTGTAATCTGGGCATTGCTTATCATAGGCTTGGTAATTTTAAACAAGCCATAGAGTACCATAACCAACATCTAACTATCGCCAGAGAAGTGGGGGACAGAGCTGGAGAGGGCCGAGCCTATGCAAATCTGGGCATCGCTTATGACACTCTGGGTAATTTTAAACAAGCCATAGAGTACCATAACCAACATCTAACTATCGCCAGAGAAGTGGGGGACAGAGCTGGAGAGGGCCGAGCCTATGGAAATCTGGGCAACGCTTATTACGGTCTGGGTAATTTTAAACAAGCCATAGAGTACCATAACCGACATCTAACTATCGCCAGAGAAGTGGGGGACAGAGCTGGAGAGGGCCAAGCCTATGGAAATCTGGGCAACGCTTATAACGGTCTGGGTAATTTTAAACAAGCCATAGAGTACCATAACCAAGATCTAACTATCGCCAGAGAAGTGAGGGACAGAGCTGGAGAGGGCCGAGCCTATGCAAATCTGGGCAACGCTTATAACGGTCTGGGTAATTTTAAACAAGCCATAGAGTACCATAACCAACATCTAACTATCGCCAGAGAAGTGGGGGACAGAGCTGGAGAGGGCCGAGCCTATGCAAATCTGGGCATCGCTTATGACAGTCTGGGTAATTTTAAACAAGCCATAGAGTACCATAACCAAGATCTAACTATCGCCAGAGAAGTGGGGGACAGAGCTGGAGAGGGCCAAGCCTATGGAAATCTGGGCAACGCTTATCACAGTCTGGGTAATTTTAAACAAGCCATAGAGTACCATGACCAAGATCTTACTATCACCAGAGAAGTGGGGGACAGAGCTGGAGAGGGCCGAGCCTATGCACATCTGGGCAACGCTTATGACAGTCTGGGTAATTTTAAACTAGCCATAGAGTACCATAACCAACATCTAACTATCGCCAGAGAAGTGGGGGACAGAGCTGGAGAGGGCGGAGCCTATGGAAATCTGGGCAACGCTTATCACAGGCTGGGTAATTTTGAACAAGCCATAGAGTACCATAACCAAGATCTTACTATCGCCAAAGAAGTGGGGGACAGAGCTGGAGAGGGCCAGGCCTATGGAAATCTGGGCAACGATTATTACGGTCTGAGTAATTTTAAACAAGCCATAGAGTACCATATCCAACATCTTACTATCGTCAAAGAAGTAACGGACAGAGCTGGAGAGGGAAGTGCATACTATTCGCTAGGTCGTGCTTTTGAATCATCTGGTTCTATTTGTGAGGCTCTTGATTGTTATCGATCGAGCGTGAAACTCTTTGAACAGACAAGAGCTCTTCTTCAGTCAGAAGATGCGTGGAAAATAGGCTTTCGTGATCTCCATCAAGGGGTGTACACTGCCCTGTGGAGAACTCTTCTGAAGAATGGAGAGACTTGCGAGGCTTTGATCGCTGCTGAGCAAGGGCGAGCCCAGGCATTGATGGATATTCTGAAGAAACAATATGGAATTGTGGTGCAACCGTCCACGTCAGTTGAACCCAAAGAAACTATTTCTTATATGTTGAAAGGTTCATCTATCCAAACAGTTTTTATAGCACTTGATGAAGACACCATCAATTTGTGGTTACTGAGCAAGGGCAGAGAGATTCAGTTTAAACGTAATAAGACCGAACATGGAAGTGCCACGTTGTTAATGGAAGCTGTTTTTAAAGATATTGGCGCGGGTGTTGGTGTCATATGCGAGGATCGTTCATTGGTCGAGCTAAGTGATGAGCCGTCGCGCAACAGAGAAGCTGTTGAAAAAAACGTACAGTCGCCGCCACATTTAGTCAATTCTTTGCGCCCTTTGTATGATGCTATCATTGGCCCCTTAAAAGATTTGCTCGAAGGTGATCAGTTAATCGTTGTTCCAGATGGTCCATTTTGCTTGGTTCCTTATTCAGCGTTGTGTGAATCTATCAGGATCCGCTCTGTTCCCTCGCTGACGGCTTTAAAACTGATCGCGGGCTCACCTGAGAACTACCACAGTAAACGTGGGGTGCTACTTGTTGGAGATCCATGTTTGGAGGAAGTCCCCATGAAGCTATCACAGTTGCTATATGCCAAGAAGGAAGTAGAAATGATAGGAAAACTTCTGAAGACCACACCTCTCACTGGAAAAAATGCAACTAAAGGAGAAGTGCTCAAAAGAATCACCACAGTTGCATTGGTGCACATTGCCGCACATGGATGTCAGGAAACTGGAGAAATTGCTTTGGCTCCAAACCCCGAACGGACATGCCAGATCCCTAGAGAAGAAGACTACATTTTAAAGATGTCGGATGTGCAAGCAGTTCGTATACGAGCAAAGCTTGTTGTGCTTAGTTGCTGTCATAGTGGTCGGGGGGAGGTTAAGGCTGAGGGTGTGGTAGGTATTGCGCGGGCTTTCTTGTGTGCTGGTGCTCGATCTGTTCTGGTGTCGCTCTGGGCGATTGATGATGAAGCAACCTCGCTGTTCATGAGAAGTTTCTACCAACACCTGGCAGGTGGAAAAAGCGCCAGTGTTGCTCTCCATCAAGCCATGAAATCTCTTCGAGAGTCACAGCAGTTCAGTGCCGTGAAGTATTGGGCTCCATTTGTGCTGATTGGTGATGACGTCACTCTAATTCGGAGAGAAGAAATAAATTAGATGGTAAGTATTGTTTACGTTGAGTTTGAACAATGGCAATGTTGAAATTAATTTTGATTAGAAAAAAAACTCGAAGCTTAGGCCTTGGAATTAGTTCATTTGGTTTTGTTGTTGTTTTTCTAGTAAGATCTTTTATTTTCACTTAAACACACAAATATACAACAAATAGAAACGTAGAACCAAAAGGAAAAAGGACTGTGACGGCCGTAAATTACGATTTTTCTTCGAACAAAACTCCATAAAACGTTAAATTAAATAGCTTTACCATTATCATTCGGTCGTTCTCTTGCATCGTAGTTGTTAAAAGAAAACGGTTAAATGATGCCTTTGTTATTATTATGTATAAGTGTTTTTGGTCTTGACCTTGTACAAACAGCAATAGGTCTGTACTGAAATTATTAGCGGGTACTGGGTGGAAACAACGAACTAAAAGAGGCGTTTCTGTCAGTTATTTAAGCATATTGTGCGAACATTAATTTATTGTGTAATTTCATGGAATGAAGACCACATTGCTATCACTCGATGGGGTTTGTGTGTGGATATAGACCTACAATTCTCTGGTTCACTGGTGGTATTCCTTCGATAACAAAGACGATAAGTGCGCGTCGTGCATGTCACTTAGGGTATAAAGGTTCAGAAAGCCAGGGGGTACAAATTGCGTCAAGTTTCCGGTGTAAGATTTTAGTCTTTGTGTTTCTTCATGGTTTTCGCCGTGCTCCTGTTTATCAGCTACAATTCTTGCAAGGCGTTAGTTGGTTGGATGGGTGCCCTACGTTTTTAATATGCTTGTTAGATGTTGATTAACGTGATAGTCTAAACGAAAAAAAAAACATTGCAACCTTCGCGAACCAGCCAGAGTGCACGCTTCTAAAGCGCTCGTTATACATGTACCTCGGATGTCAATTAGCAGGCAAAGGTGTCTCAGAAACAACTTATCTTGAGTATTCAACATTTTGACAGAATTGTTCAAATGCGAAGTCAAATCAACAGCTTTTGAAAGTGTATGACTATTTTCCAATTTGTCTCTACGTTTTAGTATTGAAGGTATATGACGGTATATATTCTGTCACTTGTACGTGACAGTTTTTGTATATCGTGCTTTGTCTCGTTATTATAATTCAACGGAAATCAGCCACTTGACCTCATACCCACAAACTAGTAGCTCAAATAACCAAGAGTTTATTGCGATAAGCATCTTTTTTTTTCGTGATGGTATCAATGGTGATGGGATGATACAATGTGTTGTGATTGACAATCAAATCGGCGTGAAAACGTGAAATCGTGCGACTAATATTACTGGGCAGAAAAATATCCTTCGTTATACGGGGGTCTTCGTTGTATAGGGGTTCGTTACATCGGGGTTTCCCCTCCTGTAATTTGAAGCCACACTAGTATGCCTCAGCCTACCGTTTATTTATGTATGTCATCCATTATTTATGTATGTCATCCTCAGCCTACCGTTTATTTATGTATGTCATCCAAGAACCTTAACTCGTTTTACTTTCTAAGTAGTGCAGACTAGGTAACAAAATTCCCCTCACGGATTATTTTATTTTCTTTCTTTTTTTATTTTTGGAAAGCAGCTGGGTTCTGAAGTCAAGAAGAGACGACTACTCAGCGAGTAGCTGACACACTTCGATATGCTGATGTTCAGAAAGACCAAGCGTGAGACGCAGATGTCATTATTGGCCCAGTTATCGTGGACCGAGGCGTAATTTGAACAAAGAAAATAACGAGGACAATATTTCTACACCTGTAATCTTACGGTTTCTCGATAAGATTTTTATTTTTATTGTTATTTTCTATAACTGAAAAAATGTCATTTGAAAAATTTCAGGGGTACAATCGGTCGGGTTTAAAAGGCCAATATCTGCACTTCTGAGGCAGCTAAACAGGTTGGTTATGGTTTAATTTCGCTATCGCTTTAGCAGCTTGCATGCAATTAAACTAAGGAAAAGCCACAGCGTCGATGTTTGATTTAATTGGGACAAATTCATGAAGGAAAAGGCTGGAAATGGGAAATCATGATTTCAAATAAGAACACTTTGGAGTGGTTTTATTTTCTTTTTATGTTGCAAAGAAGACACGTAAGGTTCTTGTTTTTTATGTATGTTTGTGATTGTGGTGGCACTTTATTTTTATGCACTAGTTCTCTATAGTTTTGGTAGCTTCATAGGTAGACGGAAGACGCAGTTCTCTCAGTTTGTGTTATTGCCAGTGCGGCGTTTATTTGGTTTTTATGGTATTTAACGTTGTATATATATGATATTCGGTGACCACTGCATTTACAGAGCAGTCATGACAATAGTTTTTTACAAGTATTAGCTGCGAACAAGTGACGTTAAGCCAACAAACGGCGTATTTACCGATTCTGGAAAGTACAGGTTACAATTAAGTTCCCGTTATAGCCTTGAAATTGCTTCTCTTTCTTTCGCTCTCAGTTTTGTGCTGGTTTGTTTGTTTGTTTGTTTTGCTTTGTTTTTCCAGGCTAACAAATGCTACTAATTAAGTTGTTTGCGAACTGAGCAGTTCATTCCATCCATTTTGTATTATATATGTTGGGGAACCGTAATTTTGTTATTAATAAGTTACAAGTAAGATGATTGACGCGTTTTTTGGAACCATTCTGGAATGAGAAGACTTGGGGCGGCATATTATTACCTGTTCTCCTTCCGGAATCTTTAGAATAGTAGTTAATGCCATTCTATGTATTCTGCGATTGAGGACAGATTGAACAGAATGAGCAGAATGAAAAAGTTGTCAATCACTTGGCAATAACAAAATGGCTGACCAAAACAACAGTACATCCGCGGCGAATCTAATTTCTCCCATCGAGCCTGAGGAAAAAACCCCCCGTTAGTCTTCAGGCCATTTTTGAAAAGATCGTTTTTTAGTTGTTTGATATTCCAATAATTCTGATCATTCCTGTTCTGCCTATTCCCATTCCAGAAGAGACAAAGAAAACGCACCCAATGAGTGAAAAGCGTAAGGATAATAATAATGGAGACCTTGAATGAACTAGGCTTTAGTTTCTCTTTTCAAAAGCGTTTTTACTGCTAAACGTAAGTTTCGGCTTGAAAGTAGCCTCGATTCGAAACTAAAAGTAAAAAACATTTAAAGGAGCTACGCTGCGGTTAATGCATCTTGAAAAAATTGGGCCAATTTTCTCAAGTTTGTCAATCGTAATCCGTCTTAATCTCCCTCAGTCGTAACCATCCTTGTTTAGTTTTGGTTTATTATAATTACTTGGTGTTTTTCTACCTAAGGAAACTATTATTTTGAGGATTCCTTCAATGTGAAAGTAATTTTGTCAGATCAGAAAAATAAATAAAATACCGTGACATAGCTCCTTTAATGCGAAGTCGAATTCTGAACTTCCGCTTAAGCGGCTTATCCTGTGTTAGCTTAATCGTGCTTTGGACAACTGGGCACAGCTGGACAGGTGTTTGAAGTATCAGTAACACAGCAAAGCGTAGTGTATATAAAAGTGTAACTAACTTAAGCAGTTACAACAAATAAAACAATTAAGTACAAAACATGCAGTATTGGTCTAATATATCGGACAGGAAAGTCTAAAATCACGTCCTTGATTTGCCCCAGAAAAAGAAACTTCGAAGAGCTGATTACGTTTCTCCTCAGAGTCGAAAATGGCGTGGAGATACAAGATTGCTTTGTAAATGAAGGTCAGTGAAACATTGTTACTGCGGCCACCAACGGGTCGCGACATACTCAAGTGTTAACGGGGTGACCGGGTTAAGAAAGGAAATGGTTGCATGAGCCATGAGTGGCCGTACTAACAGAGGTGGCCGTAAGACGCGGCATCACTGTACCTTGATAAAAATCATTAAAATGTTGCCTCCCCCCCCCGTTTTAATGGTTAGAGTCAGAAAAATTCTCCCAAGAATGTTTCGTATCGCGGTGTGTTCAATTAGTTTCGAAAGTAATTCGCGTTTGTTTTGGGTTTGCTTTACTTGCCTCTGTGATTGGTTCATAATAACTTGCGCCACCATCTCACAAAATCATATCGAAAAACCGAAAGCGATAACGGATTGTGTTATTCTCGCTCGCGTTTTCCCGCTCTTAGCGCCTGTTACATGCATTTCATTTCAGGTCTGATTGGTTCATTGGGTAATGTGTGTTTGTTGTGATTGGCTAGAATAACTGGTTTTAGAATTACAATGCCCAGTTGAAAAGCCCTCTATAGGTTGTGCCTTAGACTTTGTTTCGACTGTTTCAAATTGGGCAGCCTTTTTACTGGAGGGCAATCTTTCCGTCTTCAAAATTGACTTCTGAAAGTGTATTTTTCATAATATGAAGCTTTCTGGGTAATTTCTCTTTTGGAGGTGTTTTTCAAGATTTAAATTATGCCTGAGAAGAGTTTGTTCTCTTAAGTCTCAAAGCCTCTCCTACATTAATGAAACCCGGCCCTTTTAACACAAGGTGGATGGCATGAGGAAAATTGTGTATATACTGAAATGTTTCAGTGGGTTTCACAAATGCATGCGTACATCAATTACTGCAGCATTTTTTGAATCTCTCGCCTTTGTATACTTCAGTATCCAAGAATATCGTTTCTGTTTCAAATATTTGAGCCGTAGAGTGGTTTTTATTTGTTTGCTCAGTGAACTTAGTTATTTTCTTTCTGCTAACGTTCCAGAATGAAAAACGTCATCTATGAAACGTTTCCAAACGAGCAGTTTTTATTCTAGAAATTTAATACAAGTGCATATTTAATTCAATGTAAATGCTGAACTGGCGTTTAATTAACAATTGGTTCATGCTTTAGCGTCCGTACATCGAGTTATGAATGCACGCGGGAAGTTTGGAGAGCAAGAGAGAAGCGTAAGATTTGCTCAAGGTGCAGCCGAGAGCAACTCTAGCTTCTTGAGTGCGCTCTCCAAACTTCCCATGTGCATCTATAATTCGATGTACGCACAGCTAAAAGCATGAACCAATAGTTTTATAACATAGCCAGTTGATATGCCTGCGAAAACTAAACGATTATAAGCTTACCAAAATAGTATTTTTTCGGCAGGATGCTGCAGTTCCATTTCGCTTCCGTTGAAATTTGAAATTATACTGAGCAATACTGAGCAATATTTTAATAAAGTACCTACCTACCCCCCCCCCCCCCAAAACTCAATCACTAGTTACCATAAAAATCAAGAAAGAACGGCGAAAAAATGAGAAAGAGAGAGGAAAATAACAATAATTGATCATATGACTGAACGAAAAAGGCCCCAAAACCTTGCGAAGTGTTCCAGCGTTTCTTTGCAAAGCTGACTGGATCAATGAAACTACTCCGAAGTGAACGTCCGAGAATAATGTTTTGAAAAAGTCTTCCAATTATTGGCTCTAAAATGTGGTGTAGATTTGATGTCTCCTGAAAAACTGTTGTATTCATCGTCCAAAGCAGATTGAAGCCGTATAATTTCAGCATCGTAGCTGCGAGAGTTGAAACGAGCACAAAACATGGTGGTTCTAGGTTCAGAGGGCGCGGACGGAATGTGGTACAGCAACAATGAATCAAACAACTGGGAAGGCGATCATTCAACTTATTTTGCATTACATTCTATTTTATTTGAACATTTGGAGCTGCTTGAACACGGAGCTGCATCGTCTGCAGGTAAAACGATGTTATTTTGTGTAGTATAATTATAGCCGAGAAAAATGTCGTCCTTTCTGGTTGTCAGTGGTTTTTTAATTTGATTTTGGTAGCGAATCACCGAAAACGTGTGACGCTTGTTATTAAACGGTTCTCGTCAATTGTACCGTGTTTTATTTTGTGTCATGTCTTGATATTTCGGAGTCAAAGGTTTTCCGTATAAGGCCTTCCTTTTAACATTGAACATTTGTTGAGAGTGCGACGGTGAAAGAAATCGTAAACACAACGCCAAAATGAATTAAAGTTTCTTTTTCAACGAAGTTCCTTGCTCGTTCTGCAGCAATTTCGCTGTTGTACTTTCTCCTTAGTTTGCTATGCTGTAAAATGATTTTTCTTGGTCATTTACTTGCCGAGTTGCTCGCGAAGAAGACACCTAAGGCCGCTACAGACAGAAAACGTTAAGCTTGCTCACACCACCAACGTGCAGTCAACAGGATTTTTGAGCACGCTTATGTAAGGTGAATTTGATTGCGCGGATTTGCTAGCCATGATTTGCAGTCACTCTTGTCTCCAGAGGCCAGTTAAGGACATTCGCGCGAAAAACTTCTACAACACAGAATTTTTTCATAGTTTGACTACAGTCAGATGATGAGTTACCTATGTCAGAAATGCAAAAAACTGGGGGGTCACCGACTTCGTTTTCGAAATAAAGCGCGTGGAAAACTACCCCAATTTTGACACATCGGTCCTCGTAACTCGACATGGCCTCACTGCTTGTTAGTTGAAAAAATATTAAAATTGATTCCCTCGCCGAGTAGACCAACTTTCGTAGTCAAATTTTATTTAAATATATGGGTCTGTCAGGTAAATAATTTGAACCGGTGTCATCCTTTCAGTTAAACTCAACCTCGAAGATGGACGTACTTTTGCCAACACCGTGCAGTTACAATAATAGCAGAATTCGATGAAGTGAGGGCAGAAAAGTTGAAAAAAAGTCAAACTTCCACAAAACAGATTTTCTTTAATTTTTCACAAAACGTAGATAATTGACAAAGAAAGTGATCAATCAAAAGAAAATATGGGGTAACCGGACATTTAAGAGAGTTAGACCCGTGCCCATTAGCGCTATGTATCTCCACATTTCTTCAACAGCGCGCGTGCTAAATGCATGACGTGGCATGACATTGCGAAGTGAATTGCGTGCGCAGTAAGAATGCGTAGAAACAATTAGCGCGAACGTCCTTAACTGGGAGAATCTGAATGTTTGCTAGCGACGAGAGACCTTTGGGGACGGAATGCCAGGTGCTTTCTTCCTCTCTCCACGGTTTCTTCTAATAACGTCAAAAGAAGATGCACTGCTAGAATATTGCCAATTTTCCTTCTCAGAGGGGTAGTTTGATGGGGTAAATTCAAGATAAAAACTCCCTGGCAGCTAACGAGGAGAGACTCTTCCAGTAACGAAGGAGAGTGGCCAAATTAATGTACTAGGGTAATTGACGACATCCCACAAAGGAGGTTTCCAAGGGGCCTTTGCTTTAATAAGGGGCAAAATAAGGACTTACACTACTTCTGGTGACTTTATCTATTCGTTTCAACTGCAACGTGTAAACATTCTCGCGAGCAAAGGACACCATATTGAGCAACCCAACTGGTAGAGACCCGTACAACTCCGGGCCTGCATGGGGCCTGTTTCTCGAGACTCCCGATAACTTACCGGGTCCGAAAACTATTTTATAAGAACAATAATCTTCAACAGAGACTCCATTTTTTTATTCTTTTTAAAAGTTAAATTTCAAAATGATTAAATTTTGTGGAACGAATACGTTGGTACGTTTACACTAATAATTCTCGTCAATCATAAGAAACAGATTTGAAAACCTACACATCGAGCCCCGTTAATTATAAGGAAATGCATGAACGGCTCCCTGGTTGTTTGAAAGTGAATTTACGATAATATGGGAGTAAATGAAAACGGAGGTTTTGGCTTCTCTTGCTTAAAAGCAATTTCCACTTCTTAAACTTTTTAAATTGGTAACAACAAATTATTTCATGCAAAAATTACAGCCAGTTAAATTGTAAACCGATCCACAGACGATCTTAGGGTCGTCCGCTCTCTCTAAGAACATTGAGAGAGGTATAGACGACCTTTGCCGCCTCGCAATAGGCTACTTCAGTCGTACACTAAGCTCTGATCATGAAAAACTAAGATATATATTATTGTTCACATTAAATGAAAACTATCCTTAGGTTTATGGAGGTATGTTTTAGAACATTTTTTACTACAAAACGAAATTGTTTTTCAAGAGTATTCCTCCCTAGTGTCTGCTGACTACAATTCCTTAAGCTGTGCCAACGTTGTTTTCAGGAGATTCACATGAGCCTGAAAAAAAGAATATGAAGATTAGCTAAATAACTTTATAGTTGACGAGTCCCAGGGTTGTTAACACATTGACATAGATCCTAGTTTGTACACTAGAAGAATAATTTTATCTCAGTTGTGCTAGTACTTCTGCGAGCGCAGTTCTCCTGCGGTTAGCAAGCCGGACATTTTTAAAAATCTTAGTTGTTTGGCCTTGACTCTTCTGTTGTCCTGTCCCCTCAAACAAGAAATTTTACTTCACGTTATCTTATCCTACCCAGCTGTATTAACCCTTCAAGCCCTAACAACGTCGAAAATGAAATTTCTCGTTACCTGATCACTGCTTGTTCCAACATTGAAGTTATCACAATAAAGGAAACAAAAACCAAGGATGAGATGTCTTGATATTTAGACAAATTCTCCTTACTAGTTCCATATGAAATGTATGGAGAAAAGTAAGGAGAATATGCATTTTCATACCAGGGCTTAATAGGTTAAGTTTAACAATTATTTCACGAGAGCGTGTTGGATATGAGGTGGTAAATAAGCAACGAGGCGCTGAATTGGCGCTGTAACGTTGCGCTAATTTCGTTATAATCACCTCACATTCAATAAGCGCAAGTGAAATAATTGTCATTTTAGGTCAAAACATTTGCTTTGCAGCAAAACTATTCAACGCCGGGGCACATGACGTGACTCCTTACAGGGACAAAAGCTTCACAGCGGTCAAACGCAAAAAGTTACGTCACTTCCGTTCTTACAGAGCCTTGAAGTTTGAATCAGTTCAAAAATTTACGAAGTGCGAGGTTCGTATGAAAACGATACAGAAATTGTCCTGATAAACCGCATTTCTCGTCGATAAAACTTGTGGATGTCAGTTACTTTATTTTCAACACATACTCAACGTAAAAAGCTTAAGTTTTCAGAAACGGCTTCGACATTTGTCCGTATTCTCCTTTGTAAAACTATGGCGGGAATTGCGCACGCGTTGTGCGTCTGACCGCTGTGAAGCAAAAAGAAGGGTATTAATTATTTGCTGATTACCAGTGAACCAATCAGAAAGCTAGAAATAATAATAATAATAACAATAATAATAATAATAATAATAATAATGGTTTATAATGAATGACATCGCGTCTATAAGGCGAAATGCAATTTACAAGAATAACATACTAATGATAAAAGCGTTTTTTACACTCAGAATATGTTACAGATTGAGAACTTAAGAAAGGTTCATAGCAATTCAGTGCTGCAGGGAGAATCACGAGACTCATAACCCAGTGCAAATCACCATTATTGCCATTATGTAAAACAAATAATCAGTTTGTTGATTCATTCTTACCTTTGCATGTTTGATCGACAACTCCGCTCGCTCGGTCTGGAAATTTAAAAATGCTTGATCAGCACGTCAGGCATCGTGCAGATTATATAAACATTAAAAAAAGGTTGATTAACATCAGTGTAGAAGGAGACCCATTTTTTTCCCTCCCCTAAATTTTGAAACAAATTAAGATTTTTTCGCTTACCAAGTTCTTCCTGAACTGTTGGACTCTTCTCGTCTTGAAGTCTGTCAGTTCTAGAGGTTAAATATATGAAATATCGCATAAACGAACTGCAGGTGAAAGATTTAATGAACATGATTCATTCTCAACAGGTAAATTACAGACTACGAGCAGTCTTTCTTTTCGATCAGAGATCGTCGAGGGAATTGACGAACAAGCGAGCGAGCGAGCGTGAAAATCGCCTGCCGCGTTGAAACGTGACGCGCGTGTCGAGCCGCTAGTGTAGTGAGCCGGCTCACTACACTAGCGGCTCGACACGTGCGACACGTTTCAACGCAGCAGGCGATTTCGCTCTCTCGCTTTCTCGTTTTTCTCAACTATCCCTGTAGTCTACGAAAATTACGAACTCACATATTGACCAGATCCCTGTTAGCTTGACATCTCGGTAGAGCGCTACTCTAGTGATCGTGGGCTCAAGACCACGCTCAAGCACGGGATGAATATAATATTCTTCAGGATTTTTCTTTTACTCTTGCCGAAGTTGCGCTCATAACTACATAAGCAACTACCTAAATTGCGTTTACAACTACGATGTTTCTTTATTAATTAAATCTGTCAGTTCTCTCCGGCAAAAAAATAAAAATACAATTCTCAAATTAGTTCTCAACCATTATAGCATTTAAATGAGGGCAATACTAAATCTTGTTTACCTTGTTTAGCTACTTCAATCTGAAATGTGTTGAAACTTTTCACTGGCCGTCTGTTTGGCTGTTTCCACATATAGCGAAGGGGATGACAAAAACTGTGATTATAATCTTTACATACTAGATTGCTGCTAGAGTTCGTAGATTGGTAATTTGTATTCATTCTCTTATTATCATTTTTCCGTTGCGCCCGCCTCGGGTAGCAGTATTGCTACCTGCGGGTTTGCAAGTGTTTGTTTGTCACCGTTTTATTATTTGAATAAAGTTGTTGTTGTTGTTGTTGTTGTTGTTATTGTTGTTGTTGGTTCTGTAACATCTCATCAGTAAAAATACATACAATATTAAAATTCAATCAAGCAGCAGCATTCTACTTACAGCGGCAACCTCTTTTCCTCTTACTCTAGCCTTGTCAAGAGCCTTATTGGCATTTTCATAGTCAGCTAAACACCTCGCCCCACGATACAGCAAAATCTTGGCAGCTTCTGTGTCTCGCACATAATATCTCAGCAAGTCGGACGTCTTGAGGTCTTCATCGGAGGCGACACGGCCTTCCAACTTGCGAGCTTTCTCAAAGTATTCCGCCACCTGGAAAATTAAACAAATAATGATAATAATTAAAAAATAACAAATAACACAAATAACAATAAAAGGTAGGTAAAGGTAAAGTCGCACACGAGCTAAGGAGCTTATCACGGTTTCTGTAGCATGAAGCAACTGAGAGCCCCACAAATAATAATAATAATAATAATAATAATAAATGAAAAAAAGCAGAGAAGTTCACTCTATTTGATTTCTAAACGATTAAGGTTACTATGGAGTACACAACATTTAACTTGAGGTTTACTAACGTGGTTTTAAAAACACATTGTTTCATCCAGAAGGTTAACAAACGTGGGCCTAGTTGGTAGCAAGTTGATTGATGCTCACCAAAGTCAAATTGAACAACATACAATATCGAAATCCATTGTCACTAGCTAAGCTGAACATCGACAATTCTAGATTAAGCTCGATCCAAATTCTGCCTAACGTGAGAATACAATTTGGGCCCACAGTAATTGGTTCTTACTGTTGTGGTGTCCCTGCCTGGTTTTGTAATTGTCTTCAATGTTTTTTATATACGTAACTCCCAGGCGAAGCAAAATAAATAAATAAATAAATAAAATACACGTACCGTAACGATTCGACTCAGTGCCCTCCTACGCATAAACGCCCCCTTTCTAATACCCCCCCCCCCCCTCCAGCGGAGGGTTTTGTTAATAGGTGCCCGTTTTCAAATATGCGCTTCCCCTCGAGTGTCCTTTTGTTGATAAGTGCCCCTTTTTCATGAAAGCTCCTATTGTGAAAATGACATTGCAGACACTGCCTTGAATAAACTAAATATGCAAGTAGATTTTATGGTCTTCTTTCTCGTCTGAAAAAAATATTGAAGATGTTCACTTGGAAGAGACAAGCTAATACTTTTCTGACTAGGTGAACCCGTACTGTTGTTGGGTCTGAATGTTATGTTAAAAAAATAAGTGCCCCCTCCCTAAGAAGCCCTGCCCCCCCCCCCCAATAGCCGCCCTCTGTTGATCTACACTAAGAAAATCAGCACCTCAAGCGCTAAATTAAATCATTACTGTAGTTTATCCCAGGTTTTGAACAAACACGAGCCAAAGTTGACATTGAAAGAACTACCTTATTGAAGAAACGACCTAAGTCCATGTATTCACTGGCTACCATCTGTGAAATGCAGCTAAAGATCCTAATAAACGTGACAGCAGAAGTTTTCTGGCTCTTTGTCATACGATCAGCTTGACGGGTAGCACCCTTTAACCTGAAAAAATTGGTTATTGAAATAAATATTACAACAGTGCTGTGTACTGTACCATCAACATTCGTTGACATCTTTTTCAGAAACATTCATTTCAATGGGCCAATCAAATTCAACATTTGTGAGAGGCAAAGTTGGTAACCCTTTAAGCCCCAATAGTGACAAGCATCTAATTTCTCCTTACAGTATAACTACTTGATCAAACAAGCAGGTCATGAGAATAAAGAAAATGATCACCAATGATCAAACGTCTTGATTTTTTTTTAAATTCTCTCAACTAGTAACATGAGAAATATAAGGAGAATAGTGAGGAGAATATGGATGTTAATATTGGGGCTTAGAGTGTTAATGTCCATGTTAGCACTCTCTGCAAAATTTTAAAATCCCTGATTAGCACGTCAGGCATCGTGCAGATTATATAAACATTAAAAAAAGATCGATTAACATCAGTGAAGAAGGAGGCCCATTTTTTCCCTTCCTCTTAATTTTGAAACAAATTAAGATTTTTTCGCTTATCAAGTTCTTCCTGAACTGTTGAACTCTTCTTGTCTTGAAGTCTGTCAATTCTAGAGGTTAAAAATACGAAATATCACGTAAACGAACTGCGGGTGAAAGATTTAATGAGTTAAAGAACATCACATCCTTCTATTCATTCTCAACAGGTAAATTACAGACTACGAACAGTCTTTCTTTTCGCTCGGGGATTGTCGAGGGAATTGACGAACAAGCGAGCGAGCGAGCGAGCGTGAAATTGAAACGTGACGTGCGTGTCGAGCCGCTAATGTAGTGAGCCGCCTCACTACAGTAGTGGCTCGACACGCGCGACGGCGGCAGGTGATTTTGCGCTCGCTCGCTTGCTCGTTTTCCTCAACTATCCTTGTACTCTAGAGAAATTACGAACTCACATATTGACCAGATCCCTGTTGGCTTGACATCTCAGTCGGTAGAGCGCTGCACTAATAATCTCTGGGCCGTGGGCTCAAACCTGCTCAGGCGCAGGATGAATACTATTCTTCAGGATTTTTCTGTTACACTTGCCGGAGTTCCGTTCACAACTACATAAACAACTGTCTAAATCGCGTTTACAACTACGATGTTTCTTTGTTAATTACATGTGTAAGTTCTTTCTGGCAAAAAATAAACAGACATTTCTCAAATCAGTTCTCAACCATCAAGGCATTTAAATAAGGGAAATACTAAATCTTGTTTATCTGGTTTAGGTACTTTTGAAATGTGTTGAAACTTTTCACGGACCGTCTGTTGGGCTGTTTCCGCCTAAAGCAAAGGGGATTATCCCAACAGCAAGTGCTTGCACTTTCACTTAACAATTAAGGTCTCCACCCTATGGGCCACTCTGCCTGAAAATTTCTGAACCAAATGCAGAGAGATTAGCCACTGATAAAAACATCTCAAGAACAAACTTACTTCATGTTATATTACGCTAAAAATTTCTTCTCGGTCTAGTTGCACCTTTTTATCAAAATTTTCTTCCAAATTTGGGGTGCAGCTTTATATTTGTGGGGAAATCTGGAAAACATTCAATAAATTAAAGGGTACTACTTGTCTGATCTTAAGATCTTGAAAGTCTGGCACCAAACTCAGAGTAGCGAAAATTGCATTCGTTTGGCCAGCCTAGATACGTACCCTGCAATGTTAACAACTATCATGTAATTTCATTTCACCGTATTTCTTCTGGAAAAGCATTCTTTTTTTGGCCTCCCAAAAAATATGGAAATCGATGATAATCGATGCCAATCGATGACAGTCGATGGCAATTGATGACAATCCATGACAGTCGATAACAATCGATGGCAAACTAAAAAACACAAATTCTTTGGCCATCGATTGGTCATCGTTTTCCGATGCCAATCGATTAATTGTTATCGATTGTTATCGATTATCAATTTCTTTCATTGATCAGGCCGGGAAAATTCCTTGTTTCTTGTCTATTGCAGGGTTATTTACTCCCAGCAGCAGTTAGTTAATAGGTTAACTCCACTTAAAATAGTTTACTGAAAATCCTTAACCCTTTCAGCTGCAATATCAACGTGCGTGTTCTCCTCGCGCGTGTTCTCCTCGCTATGTCCCTAATTATATTTCCTTTTTAGTGATACCTAATTAAGTTGAGAAACCTCTAATCAGTCTTTGCTCTTTTATCTCTGCTGGTCTTTTCTTTCATTCTCGTGACCTGTACGTTTGATAAAGTTGTTTGAGGATGGTTTTTAAATAAAACCGAAATATTGGCGGTTTTTCTGGAACAAAATGACTTTAAAGGATGCTTTGCATTGAATTGATTTGATCAAGCTGTGATATTAGATGCTTGTCACTATTGGGGCTTAAAGGGTTTAATTAATAATTATATTGTAAATACACCTGGGTGGGGACACGGTTTTGTGGAATTAAGTTTGCTGTCTAAGCAAAAGTCTACTAGAAAACAACAGCAAAATTCAAGTTATTGGTGAATAGGCAAAGCTTGATGACTGGCTATATATATTAGGCATCAATGCCAGAATATGGCTTTGGACTCGATTCTCCAATCAAAATACCGGGTACACGTCCTGTCAGTGGAGTTACAAAGTTCCATCTTGACATCTCTGCCTATTAGAAAACTTAACAAACAACTCAGTCATTAGTGGCAGTGGTTATAGCATGCAGTATTTTAGTAATTCTGAAAAACCTACAGCTACAGCTACTTAAAATCCAAACATGACGGCTCTTAAAGGGGCATAGTCACGAGGATTTCGCAGATTTCTGGTCAAAACTGTGCTAAAATTATCGGTAGCTAACTTTATCCATGCCCAACATTGTGTTTGAACATTTCACGGAGCATATTAACTTAATTTCGTTAAGAGAAAACAAACCATGACCATTTAATATCGATTTTATGTCAACACGCTGAGAGAATTTGACTCACGTTTTGCCTAATTTTCTCAAATTGCAATCCATTTCCATCCGTGCCATCCGAAGCAACAGACGACAGAAAATAGTTTCAGTGAAGTAATATAGTCTTTGGTAACAAAACTAGACCATTATTTGTGGGCGTTCATTGATGTGAGGACATATTTTTGATTTTTAAAACGAACTAAAATAGCGTGACCATGCCCCTTTAAGGCCACAAGATTTCTCCCCCCTGCTTCTCCTCCTAGGTCAGTTGCTAAATGAGTGTCAATCCATGGAAAAATAGTAGGAATGAGACAAATGAATCTACCCAGCAGAACGACAAGATCAGTTAAAAACTTCCTCCTGGTAGGAATTGAATCTTCTTTAAAAAGAGAAATCTACTAAACAAGGGCGAAAAATGATAAGCATCAGCTTAGAAACAAACATTGGAGCTTATAATAGTGTCACGGTATATTTTGGGTTTATTTTGGGATTTAGTTATTTTCGATATTTTGTTGTTGGGAAAATATGACAAAAACATATTACTGTGACAACCAGCGTCTTGAACTATAATTAAGCTTTCTTTGATAATCCGGAACAAAATTTATTTCATTTGTCCAGGAATACACTGTACAAATTTAAGGCTCGCACTCGTTAGCACTTTTCCAGCAAAATCCTAATAATAAGATTTTTACTTCTCCTTAAAACCTGGGTCCGTTTGCGCTTCCTCACACGTTTTAGGGTCTTTGTTGTCATTTAAGTTACTTTTGAGTAGAATTCTAACTCGACAGAAACTTAGCTTACCTCAGTGTCTCTCAACCTAGCGAGAAACATTCTTGTATCGGAATCTGTACCTTTAGAAATTCTAAGATTTGCAAATTTGTGCACAAGTAAATAAACTAAGCCAAATCTAAAATTCTTTTGTTCTCTAAGCAATAAGCAGCTGGGATCACTCTTTTTCAGCATGACAGTACTGTTTGCAATATAATCAAACTTGAGAAAAGTAATTACTTAAACGAATTTCGCAAAAAAAGAGCAATCTGTAAGCAATCTTCACTCTGAGACCTGAGCAGTATTAAATTAAAGCACACTTGGCCAGTGTGTTATCAGTATTCATTTATGCATACTCCTCAGTAGAGATACACAATGTAGAGTAAAGTTTATTGTCAAAAGAAACAGTTGAGTCCTGGCCTTGAACCAGTGACCGACCTGTTTAGATCTGAAGTTCAAAGTGCTAGCCATTTCACTTCTACAACCCCAAGGGCACCTGTTACAATAGCTGGCAGTACACACCAGATTGGATGCACACTCAAGGAAGCCGTGTTCGATACTGGCTATGTTTTTTTAGGTTTAAGATGTGTTGTAATTTTGTCGTACCTCCTTATTATTATTCACATTTTCTCAAATTTAATGACAGCGGCTCAGTTAAGGTCACAACTCTAGTCAGTGTGAACATTTTCACACGTAGTCCTTGAATCCAAATAATTAGCGTTTTCCGAGTTCGCAGAAACGGAACAATTTTTTCCGCGTCATTAATCGAATATGAATAGAAAGTATACATTATATGTCTTAATTACCACGCAGTAATACAGTCCGTCCTGGGAAATGCTAATACTGGGGTTTCATACGCGTGCAGTTTGTACAGAATAGGTAGATTATATTTTCATAAGTTTCACTTTATTCGTGACAATTTTCTGTCGTTAAAATCATTTTTGTGTGTAAAAGAGTTCCTATGAAACAACAGGGCCGTAATTTATATCACAGGTAGCCAAAGCCTTAGTTATGACTGAAAATTAATACTGAAATTTTATGAAATAAAAAGTGTCCCTTTGTTTATATCTTACTTACTTGCTATTTGGGGGAAAGGTTCGCTCTCCGAACGAGAATAAGAGTCTTTCTCATTTTTGCTCCCAATTAGTATAATATTATAATACTTATTGGAAACAAAAATTAGAAAGACGCTTATTCTCGTTCGGAGAGCGAACCTTTCCCCCAAATAGCAAGTAAGTAAAATATAAACAAAGAAACACTGTTTATTTCATAAAATTTTATTTATTTTCAGTCATAACTAAAGCTTTGGCAACCTGTGATTAAACGGGTCCGCTTTTGTTCTCATTTGTACAATTAGGTTCCAATCGCGATGGAACATTTCTTCATGTTTTTCACAAGTTGTTGATTAAATTTAGGATCACAATTTGCATCGGCGTCCTTTTTCGCTTCAGTTTAGCTCACCTGCAACTTTCCGGTGAGCATGGAAGAACCAGCTCCTTGTTTTAGACGCCTGAATTGTAAGTAGCAAGTTCTTGGCTCGATTGGTCCAAGTTTTAATGTATACGATGCGAAAAAAATTGCCCGTTTTCAAGTTGAGTTGCGCGCGGCCCTAGAGAAAAAATTGCGCTACTGGAGTGGGAAAGCGTGCGTATTCAAATACTTAATTTGGAAATTCACCACGAAGAAGCTGAGGAAACCTGGAGAGTTTTACCTAAACCTTGCCCGAGGCAGGAGCCCATTGCCTCCTGGTCAAGAAAGTTGTACGAGTAATGTTTGTCAGAATTGTAATTGCGATGTAATTTCCGAGAAGTTTGGACAACTGAGTTGCTCATTAAAAATGCCAGTGTTTGATCTGAGAAAAATTAAGATTTTGACCTGGTGTTCATCCACCTGACCCAAATGGACGTCATTTATCGGCTAGTAACTTTATGAACTATTAATGAATTTGAGAAGTGCATGTACATGTGATGAACAAACTAAGTGGGTTCAATTACATTTTTTAAAAGCCGAAAAAATGTGTTCCGCCTCAGCCTAATTTCCGGAAAACCGGAAAACTCTATTGCAATTTAAAGCTGTCTCGCTAAACGTTCGTGGCATCCACTCCTTTGAAAAGCGGAAAACAATCTTTAATTGGCTAAATAAGCAAAAAGCGTCTATTTGCTTCCTCCAAGAGACCTACAGCAAGGAAGAAGTAGAAAATCAGTAGAGATCACAATGGTCAGGAAATTTTTATTTTTATACAGTTCTGCCCATATTCGGTGGGGGGGGGGGGTGGGGGGTTGCCATACTTGTTATCACGCGATCATACGGGGACTTAACTTGCAAACTGTTTTTAGTTTTTTTTTAATTACCAGTTTCTCGTAGTTTCCGTTTGAAAATGAGTATGGATTCTAACCCTTTTGGCCTAAGACACTGATATGGGTATGGATTTTACAGACCAGGTTATGAAAATAAAATGGATTTTAGAGGTCTGAAAACAGGTATTGGTAAATTACATATTTTGATCTGAGATGCGGTCAGCGTTCAGAGAAAAGGGCTGCACACCCCGTGCAAAACTTCTGTTAGTGTTCTTACTATAAGCATCTCTTATCGGCAAAGTTCGCCTTGAATCATTAAAAACCGTAGTGAAAAATACGGTAAGCAAAGGACTGTAGGAGGCAAGATATTTTGCATTTACATATTTTAACTTATTTTCGCGTTGTTTTCGTATTTAGGGATAGGTCAAAGTCGTGGGCAAAAGGCCTGCAACAAAACCTGAAAGTCATTAAAAGCTGCCTAAAGTCGGACTACAAACTTCACGTTGCCGATGAAAGACGTTGTGCTGATCATTGCAGAGCTCGTGCACTTTCCGATGTTACGCCAGAATTCCAAGAGAAGCGCCGTCATCAGCATGTAATATGCGATTCGCTGTGAGGCGCTGTAAATTTCACTTGCACAAAGCGAAGTATCCTTCTCTTTTGAGCACGCACAGCTGAGGTACGCTTTTTAGCGCTTTTAAATAGAGGGCAAAACTTTTATCCAGCAATCCTCTTTTCTTCTCATGAGAAATGAAACCTTGAAAGGCAGTTGTTAATTTCTTTACCTTCTAGCTCTGTTGTAGGACTGCTTGCGCCCTACCGTGAGAGGAAATTTCTCGCGACATATATTTCGTCGGCAAAAATACAAGATTGGAAAGCCCATGTAATGAGAACAGCACATCAAGAAGCTGCCAAGTCCAGCATCCTCGATAACATGAAAGCAACGCAAGTATTAATTATAATGGATTGGGCATTGAAGTACTTGCTGGTGCGGTTTTGAGAGATGCAGGCAAAATGGTAAGGAAAAAAAGGCCGGCCCTGGCATGCATCCACGGCAATTACGCTAAATAAAGAAAATAAATTTTAATGTTCAATACGTTTGCTCTTTTCAGGGGCGTTCCTGCCTTTACGCGACATACGCAAGTGCGTACCAGGATTTTATGCCGTTAATATTGCTTTTCTTAATTTGACGGTTTATAATACAGGAAAAATGGAAAATTCATATACATGAAGTAAAAAGGTAATATTGTGCAATTTTGATACTGACCGTTCCTTCATCACTGATGCATGTTGTATTACCTCTTCCATTTTTTGGGCGGCTTATTGCATAACTGTGGTCGCACTCAATGTTAGTTCAGTGTCTATCAAGCAGTTTGATTCCATTATTGCTCTTTGCGTCCCAAGACATTTTTTGTCCAACACAATTGCCTTATCCAATATGCTCCGAGGAGAGAACGACAACCTGTGGGGGTAGTGGTAACAATGTAATGATGGAAGAATGGAACGAACCCATGGTTTGGGACGAACTTTATTGGGGCGCAGAGGAGATAGCAGCCGAATGCGGCATGGAACCCATCATGCTGTGTTTTTGTGTAGCGCAACG
This sequence comes from Siderastrea siderea, assembly GCA_964030785.1. Classification (NCBI taxonomy): domain Eukaryota; kingdom Metazoa; phylum Cnidaria; class Anthozoa; order Scleractinia; family Rhizangiidae; genus Siderastrea; species Siderastrea siderea. The sequence goes on from OZ034970.1 coordinate 41,291,817, forward strand.
ACACCGCATCAACGTGCCAGCAGATACTAGGAACCCCCGAGCAGTATTAGCGCAGATTAGGCCGATTCTTCTCGTTGGGTCGCGAGTCAAATTGCTTGCGCTTATGAGTGCATAATTGAGCCTGCTTGCAAGTTTCTAGGTCAATATTTGATTTGTTGCTCACTTATGTTTCCTTCGGTAGCAATGTAATACTTGATAAGATCTATAACACTTACAAGAGCGATCTTTCCGATGAGGTGACTTACGACAAAGACGTTCTAAGATGGAAGACAAAGAGGGTGCGTGCTGCTAAAAAACTTAGAGGACCAGTGGAGACCATGGAAACTATCAGCAGTTCTCGCTATTCTTCTTACAATGCCTATGATATGTCTACTGTAAGGGTGTTCATTTAGTACCGTGCACAGATTCCAGACCTACAAGCGTTGAACCATAAGAACTGAACAGCTCTCTTTTTGCGCTTGTGCAAGCTTATAGACACACTCCGATGGACACCAAAAGTGTAATATGAGAATTGTGCGCTAAGTAAAACAGAAACTTTTTCTTTTTTTTTAATTGTAAATACTTTCTGGCAGGAGTAGTTGTGTCGAGTTACTTCTCAGTTACCAAGAAAATAGGAGAACTTATTTTGTAGTCCTATCAGAAGAACTATTTAAACGTGCGACTGCGTGCAGTTGTCTTACACAGGAAATCCAAATACTGCTGGAAAGCGTAATAAGCCTAAGTCGTTATGTATGAACAAGAATGCCATAGAAATAATAAAATGGCTTTTTGACTGTAATTGTAATGATAACGGTAGTTATGTTTCCCTTCCCTTGGCTAAGTTTCAGAATGGCTTTATGCATACCGCCAAAAATTGCCTGGGAACGCCCTTGCTGTTTATTAAATTCACAGCCCTGTTTGGTCACGTGAGTTTTAATAGGGCCGGACACACAGTGCAACATAGAACGCGGCAATTTCAGAATCCAGCGAAGGCCCGACGCAACCATGTCAAAGAATGGTTACGTAATTCAATTTACATGATAGTAAGAATCAAGGAGACCGTAGTAATTCATGACTGTTGCAGTGGAACAATACTTATCTTGTATTACATCCCGTGTTCTTTTTATCTGTCAGTTAGGCCCCGTTTACATGAGTGATTTCATCCCGGGATGAGTTTCATGTCATCCCGGGATGACTTTTATCTCGGTGTCTGGTTATTTACCGGTAAGTTTTTACATGATTTGCAGCTAAAATGTTCTCCGTCATCAAGGGCGAAGACATTTTAGCTCCAAATCGTGTAAACACTTACAGGTAAATGACCAGACACCGAGATGAATGTATCCCAGGGATGAGATATAACATCCCAGGATGAAATCACTCATGTAAACGGGGCCTTAGTTAAATTACGTTCATCCCTTCCTCAGGTGAAAACGCTTGTCTACGTCTTTGAACACTAAACCCAAAACTGGTTCTCTGTTGCTTCTATCTTTGAAGATGTCCTCACACAACTGAAGCAAACGCATCCCAGGATTGACGAAGCATTCTTGAGATCAGATAATGCAGGGTGCTATCATTGCGGGCCCTTGATGCTTACAGCTCCAGGCATTTCAAAGAGGGTAGGCATCCCGACAGACTGATACGACTTCAGTGATCCCCAGTCTGGCAAAGACATCTGCGACCGTCGCATAGCAACCATGAAAAACCATATGCGTCGATACTTGAACGAAGGAAACGACATCAACTCAGCATGTGACATGAAGAAAGCTTTAGATTCCTACTGTGGTGTGAAGGGTTGTCGTGTATCTGTTGCTAGCACAGACACAAGCGAGCAAGAACTCACACAGCACAAATGGTCAGGAATCCAGTCGTTCAATAATTTCGAGTTTCAGAGCTTGGGAATTAGAGTGTGGAAAGCCTACGGGATTGGCAAAGAAAAGCTGACGCGTAAGCAGGATTTGAAAAAGATATCCAAGCCACAAACGAAAACTGGATTGACTGTTAATACGGCTGATGACCAACAACTACAGAGAGGATTTGCCTGCTCTGAGCTGGGATGCGTAAGTGTCCGTCCCCATTAAATCCTGAGAACACCACCTTAATTCAGGAAAGCATTTCTATTGCATGCACGTGGAAATGCCTACTATGTCATTAAAGGTAAGTGGGCATCTAAATGTACTTCAATTGGCACAGTGAAAGGTTCTATGAGCCATAAGGGGGGAAAGTTAGATGATGGTAGTAAACAGGCGAAACAGTTATCTCGTCATGGTCATGGTGGGCCTTAAAGAAGCCTAAAGTTGGCGAAATCTGTGAAGGATTTTTTAAATCAGACAGTCTTACAAGGTGAACAAACCGAGAAAAAAAACGAATCCATCAAAAGTAGCATCTCAGCTTAGGAACATGGGGACCTTCGATGGGAAGAAAAAAATGTTTTAAAGGTCTGAATGGTAAACCGCGCAGCAAATCGCAAGTTACTTCTTCCGACTGAGTGTTCTTGAGAGGTGTGGTAGAATGGCGGAGAATGAAGAAGAGGAAGATGAACAAGTCGTCATGTTAGAAGAAATTTTACACCGACAGCGAGTAGCAGAAGAAATAATCATTAACCTAGAGCCTTAAATACTCTTATAAAGTTAGAGGATGTTTTGTGATTATTACTTTATTAATAAAGCTTATAGTAATTTTGATTCTTCTACCTTACATTAACTCTTTTGTACAGTAATGCCCCACGTTCACTCTTATAGTTGGAAACTAGCTTAGCACAGTACATCCAAACATTTTGAAACGTTGACCACAATGACTGACTCCAGCTGATTGCTTCGAGTGAGCTCAGAACAACCAAAACAAATCATTTCTTCCGTAGTAAAAAACGGCGGCAAGGATATTCTTGTCAGAAGAACAGATCGAGATCGAGTAGGACTGAAGTTTTTAGTGGCCACATTAAGCCAAATGGACACTTAAGCGCTCAGGAACTATGCAAGTGTCAGATATTACTTTTCGTATGCCTTGTTAATTATGCCTTAAAGTGTGATAAAGAATCCCTCTTGACATGCAAAAGCTTTCCTCCTATAATTTGTACCGGATGTTGGGTTAATGCAGAAAACATAGGTGTTAAAAATTTCATGAAGTCGACCTGAATTCACTCTTTTCAATACTCCTAGCCTTTTTATATTTATAACGATGCTTGTTTTAAATCGGTTCTTGCTTTTAGTGTTAAGTTATAATATTAAGCAGATTTTATAACTCCATAAATTTTGATGAAATTGCCAAAAATCGTTGAGGTGGGAGTATATATTGGTGCCATGCTAACACCCTTTTCATTTGCAAAGAGGTTTTAATTGATTTTTTTGAAAGCTATGATGTACTTCTTCAATGTCACAACAAAGTTATGCATTTGGCTTGTTGGTCATAGGAGTCATTTGGCAGTAAAATTACCCAATTTTAGGCACTCGCGAAAATGAACAGAAAACAGCCCTTCGCTTGACGTATAGGCAGGTAAACAAGTCAACATAACCAGTTTAAATAACACATTGTGGTTATAGCCTAGGCAATGTAGAACACGATTTTGTACACTTTAATGCCAGATCACCAATCTTTTTGTCGGACTCCTCTAATAAATGTAGCTAATTAATGTGCATAAATTTAAGCAGATTAATATTATTATAAGCAAAAATGCCATTTTCTTTGGGGGGGCGACCCCACAGATTAAATATTTTTACCTGTTATCTTAAAACTGGTATACACTCATCACACCCAACCTTTCTGCCAAGTTTGAGCCACATCAGTGATTTGAGTATTATCACCTCCTCGCTGGATCTGCCTGGGTTTCTCGTGGACACTCTCTTAAGTTAGCTTAATGAAGCTGTTAAATTCAAAGTTTTTATCTGACATCACAACTGTGTATGGTGAACATGATATGACTGATTCTTAGAGGCATCATCCAATGTGTTTTCACATATTTTTGGAATGAACGCGCCCATTCTTTTGTCAGCACCTGCGTTGTGAGTTTGTGTATTTGTCTGGATACGGGTTTGCAACATTCGTTATACATGACGTCACTAGTGACAAGATGTGCCGTATATCGTGATATTTTCCAGGATCAGTTTTGACACGCGGAACGGGTTTGTAAGGCGACAAATAGAAATTAATTTTTGGCTACATTATCTCACAAATATGTGCTACAAATTTACAATAAACGGCTCGTACATAAACGCAGGTGATAGCAAAGGAATAAGCCGTACTCACGAGCACGCGCCCATCCCAAACACAACGAAGATGCGAACGCGTTGGTCTGTATTGCGTCCGCACACGAAATGTAATGAAAGGTAAGATACCACAGTAAAACGAACAAGAGTGCTAACGCAATACATATCATTCTTATCATTCAAGTGAAGGCCAAAATCAGGACGCAATTTGACATCGCACCTATTTTCCTGGGAATAAATCTTGTTTTGACACTTTCTTCGCTTACATGCTTTAACTAATCACGCAAGAGGCATTTGGACGTAAGAAAAATTACAAGTCACAGAATTCGTTCATTGTCTTTCTGCAACCACACGATCTGTTGTTTATCCATAATATTATCACATCTTGTTTAAAGTGCTCCTAACCTCAAAAATGTTTTTTTGGCTTATAAGGTAATTCTCTGCGCCTGTCTCAGATGCTTTGGGCCTTTTTTCAATATATTTCTTGGAAATTCCACTCTTAATGGGCCTATTAAGTCACGAAAACTGGTCGTCATTTGAGTCAGGACAGTGCAAGTAGGGGCATGGGTCTAAAAACCATTTCGCATCACAGCAGTTCTTAAAAAATAGGCACGCAAAGCAGTTTGTGACGTCATTTCAGGAATAGACCCATAACCCTCACTAGCTCGGTCGTGGATGAAATATCCGCAAATTTTGGTAACGTTTACAGCCCAATAAAAGTGAAACTTCCAGGAAAAAATGCAAAGATAGTTGACACAGGAGCAGGGTTTTATTTCAGCCCCCAAAAATATTTTGAGGCTAGATGCACTTTAAAGCCACACTAGCCTACGCTCATTCCATGTCCGCATGCATTAGGACCGATTATTTCTGGAGGTTGAACAGAACCAATAAATGCACAAAAGCCAACTTGTTTTCAAGATTTACTAGAACAAACACTTGTAAATATGTGGTGATATGGGTTATTGAGCTTATAATGACATGATATGACGTCAATTAAATTCTTAAGATATTAGCAGCTGGACTCAGTCTGAGCTAGTTACACATAGTTTTGGCTATTGGTCAGAGTGTTGACAATCACTAGTAAGTCAAGGCAGTCTGAGCTGTACGTTAGTAGTTGGTAAGTTGTTTTTAGTTTACTTTTTTCGGTTTTATCCTTTTTAGCCTTAGCTTATCGCCTTTCAGAGCGTTTAAGAGCGATGATTTACCCAGTTTTCCCTTTCACTTGGGCCAAAACATTGTTTCCTTTGTGGTTCGCTATTATTTAGTTTACGTTTTTCACTATTCTTGGGACGAAATTTTGCTTAATGCTTGTCTCGCAACTAGCGGCAAGGTTTTTCACGTAGCCACGTCGTTTTGCTTAACTGAACCTCGCTTTATGGGCAATATCGGAATCACAGAGAGCCGTTCAGAGCGTTTAAGAACGTTGATTTCGCCAGTTTTCCCTTTCACTTGGGCCAAAGTATTGTTTTGTTTGTCGTTCGCGACTGTTTAGTTTACGTTCTTCACTACTCTTAGGACGAAATTTTGCTTAATGTTTGCATCGCAACTGCAAGGTTTTTCAAGTAACCATTTCGTTTTCCTTAACTGAACCTCGCTTTATCGGCAATGTCGGAATCACAGAGAGTGTGTGATACGTTTATTTTACCTTTTTTGCAGTATACGTAGTTTGTTTGCTGTATGGTACAAAAGGGACGCCTTTTTTATGTGATGTGGAGCATGCATCTCTAAAGAGCATACATGCGTAAAGACGATGCGTTAATTATGAGGCATTACCACAGTCAACCTAAATAAGTTTATAGTTCTACTCTTATCATAGCGCTGGTGTACTTAAAAAGAAAAAACTGCTGCCAAAGTGTAATTTATCTCAAAAGTTCGTGCCTTATTAGCTTATTAAGAAAGGAAACCGGACGTTTATCACCCTTTTTACCACAAAATCGCGCAGCGAGGAGGGGGGGGGGGGCAGTTTCCTCAACAGAAGCAAAGCAAACATCGAAATGCAAAATAAAGGCGTGATGTAGCCTTAAGCCACGGGCAACCTTATGATATGATCGCATGACTCGCTAGGAATAGATTTTTGCAAGGCCTAAATGCGAACTGGTAGCTAGAAGAGAACCATACATGGGGGGCCAAACATTCAGAGTAAGCTAATCGCTAAAACAGTGAATGCATTGCAAATAGGCATAGCTTCGTTAAGCCTCTTTATCAAAGCAAGACTAGACAAGGGACCAGTCTTACGAAAAAAATTTGAAAGGTTCTATAACAAACCTCGTTTCGAACCCGAGGCTTTAAGCAATACAATGCTTTAAGAAATGCTGAAGATACGTTACAAGTCTACATTAATGCTTCGTGGCCCGGTTTACTTAGGTTGCTATTTTTAGAGTAACCGTATTCTGTCCAAGCAGTACATACTACTCGCATCTACACCAGAAAGTACATGGCAGTAATTATGAGGAAAAAGATCTAAAACATTAGTCCAAAGACGGCCGTGAAAGGATTTATCCCCGGCAGTAGAACCTGCGGAAATTTGACGAAATGTCGGTTAAATGAGTTTTGTGATGTACCCATGAGACCAAGCACACAATTGTGACTCGCTTTTCCTTGCTGTTGACGTGATGGTTCAACAATGCAACTGACACAAAACCACAAGAGCATGTGTTCAAGTGCATTCCAGCCAGTTGTAGTTGAAGGTTAAACAGAAACAAGAGATGCACAAAAGCCAACTTGTTTTCAAGATTCACTAGAACAAACACTTGTAAATATGTGGTGATATGGGTTATTGTGCTTTTAATTACATGATATGACGTCAAATAAATTGTTAGGATAATATTCAGCTAGTCTCAGCCTCAGCTAGTTACACACAGTTTTGGCAACTGGTCAGAGTGTTGTCCAAATTCTTTACCAAGTCAAGGCAGTCTGAGTTGTACGTCAGTGGTTGGTAAGTTGTTTTTAGTTTGGTTCTTTTGGATTAATCCTTTCTAGCTTTATCGCCGTTCAGAGCGTTTAAAAGCGTTGATTTTGCCAGTTCTCGCTTTCACTTGGGCCAGTATATTGGATTCGTGATTAATTAGCTTACGTTTTCCACTATTTTTATGAGTGACACAATTTTCCCTAATGTTTCTCTCGCAACTGAAATTTTTTTACGTAACCTTGTCGTTTTGCCTAACTAAACCTCGCTTTATCTGCAATATCGGAATCACAGAGAGTGTGTGATTTTTTAAAATCTTTTTTCGTAATATACGCAGTTTGAATGCCGTAAGGCACGAAAGGGACAACTCTTATCATTTTGCCTTTTGAAAGCGATGAGGGGCACGCATCTCTAAAAAGCACACATGCGCGAGATGAGTTTATAGTTCTACTCCTACATAGCTCTGGTGTACTTAGTAAGAAGAAAACTGCTGCCAAAGTATAATTTTATCTCAAAAATTCGTGCTTTATTATGAAAATCGTATTAGCTTATTAAGAAACGAAACCGGAAGTTTATCACCCTTTTTACCACAAAATCGCAAATCGAGGGGGGGGGGGGGGGGGGAGGAAGAGTTTCATAAACAACCGTAGAGAAAACATCGAAATGCAAAATGAAGGGCGTGATGCAGCCCGCCTAAAGCCACGAGCGACTTATGGTCGTATGACTCGCTAGGAATAGATTTTTGTAAGACCTAAATGCAAACTTGTAGCTAGGAGAAAACCATATATGGCGGCCAAACTTTCAGAGTTAGCTAATCGCTAAAAAAGTGAATGCATTGCAAATAAGCATAGCTTCGTTAAGCCTCTTTATCAAAGCAAGACTCGACACAGGACCAGTCTTAGGAAAAAGAACACGAGGCTTTAAGCAATGCTGAAGATACGTTACAATTCGACATCAATGCTTCGTGGGCCTAGTCAGGTTGCTATTTTTAGAGTAATCTTATTCTGTCCAAGCAGTCATTGCATACTACGTCGCATCTACACCAGAAAGTACATGACATTAATTATGGGGAAAAAATTCTAAACCACTAGTCCAAAGACGGTCATGAAAGGATTTATCCCCTACCTAGAACCTGAGGAAATTTGACGAAATGTCGGTTAAATGAGTTTTATGTGATGTACCCATGAGACCAAGCACACAATTATGACTTGCTTTTTCTTGCTGTTGACTTGATGTTTCAACAACGCAACTGACACAATACCACAAGAGGACGTGTTCAAGTGCATTGCAGCCAGTTGTAGCTGATGGTTAAACAGAAACAATAAATGGGCAAAAGCCAATTGTTTTCAAGATCCACTAGAACAAACACTTGTAAATTTGTGGTGATATGGGTTATTGAGCTTTTAATGACATGATATGTCGTCAAATAAATTGTTAGGATATTAGCAGCTAGTCTCAGTCTCAGCTAGTTACACACAGTTTTTTCTATTGATCAGAGTGTTGTCAAAATTCTTTACCAAGTCAAGGCAGCGTCCGAGTTGTACGTTAGTAGTTGGTAAGTTGTTTTTAGTTTGCTTCTTTCAGTTTAATCCTTTCTAGCCTTATTGCCGTTCAGAGCATTTAAGAACGTTACTTTTGCCAGTAAGTTTCTATTTCACTTGGGCCAAAATATTGCTTTGTTTGTGGTTCGTGATTAATTAGTTTACGTTCTTCTCTATTCTCAGTGACATCTATTCTCAGTGACACAATTTTGCTTAGTTTGTCTCGCAATTGCAAGGTTTTTACACAACCTTTTTGTTTTTCTTAACTGAACCTTGCTTTATCTGCAAAATCGGAATCGCGGAGAGCGTGTGATGTTTCATTTGTCTTTCTTGGCAGTATACGTAGTTAGCCATAAGACACGAAAGGGACAACTCTTCATTCGTTTTGCCTTTTGAATGTGATTTGGAGCATGCATGCGTGTGATGATGCCTTAAGTATGTATATCTTATTAGACGTTTCGGTGCGAAGTATCGCCGTATATTTTTTAGCCTCCCACGCAGTCGTTTTTAGGGGAGTTACATTACCCTCCTCCCACTCATGCCCACAGACACCTGCTTACCGGAGTTGGACATTCCTTTCCCATTGTTTTACTCGCGAGACAATCTAACCAACCACCATTGTATTTCCCGTGAGTGTTTTTCTTCAGAGACGCTAGTGCTGTGAATTGAAGTTGGAATTTTTTTAACTCTAAAATGGTGAATTCTGGCTAAAACATAGGAAAAATATATTGCATGTGATTAAAAAGTGTTTCCTGTGCGACGCTTTTTTTCCGTCATCTACCGAAAGAGTTAGAATTCTCTGACAAAGCGTTGTTGATCTTGCTAACCTGATCGAGTGGACGGTCGGTGAAGACTTCAGCGCTTCTCAAACTGCTAGAGCCAATGCAATGCGAAGGGATATAAGAGACTTCTACGACTTGAAAAGACAAAGAGTAAGACGACGATGGACCGAGCGAGATGATAAACTGATAAATGAGATGAAAAAATCACACATGGCACAACAACCAAGTGCGCTTCAGGGGCGAAATCTCTCATACTCCAGTTCGCTGGCATATCTGGACATATCTGTTAGCGTTTTTGCTATCTTTGCGTCGAAGGACAAAAGGGGTTTTAACGCGAGTTCGCATGCTCTTCTCGCATGACATTTTCTAATAAGCCGAGGGGACTGTTAGTCCTAGTTTATAACGCGTGGTCTAGTTTACAATTACCATTTGTGATTACACAGAGCGGGTGTTTGTAAAACCCGGAACACACCCGGAACACACCCGTACCACCCCGGAACACCCTCGGAACGCCCCGGAACACCCCCGAAACACCCCGGAACATCCCATAATGCCCCGGAATACCCTCAATACAGCCAGGAACACCCCTCAACACCAAAAATAGTGGTCAGCGTTCAGTCCGCTCGTGCACAGACTGACCCGAGGACCTCCGAAGACTAACGAAGATTTCCGATCTTTTCCAAAGAGTTTTGCGGATCACCCGAAGATTTCCGAAGATTGGTTTCTTTAACTTAGGAAAAGCATCCATTCAAGGAGGCTCGAAAGGGTTCTTGGCTGCGCGCACGCTTAGCCTACACACGACATAGCAAGAATGCACGCGAGACCTGAGTGAATCCAAATTTCTATCAAAAAGTCGCGCGCGCAAAATACCAGAAGTTAAATGCCGCGTAAAATCGTGAGAACCGGAAATAAAACATGCACAAAACATTTGTTTTTGTCTCGAGATTTTGCTTGATGACCCATCCTGACTTTTTGCATGCATGTAGCCTTATGTGTGCCAATTCAAATAGAAGCTTTTGGAAGAAAGTTATTCAAGGGAATTTTTTTGTAATTCATAAAATGGCTTTTTCGATATAACTTAAGTTCTACTGAATACCTTTTTAAGTTAAGTTAAAGAACTTAGGGAGCTTTCTAAAAATGCAATAAGAAGGGTAGGTCACCGACTTAGTTTTTCGGATAATCGACAAAAACTGAAATTTGAGGGTTCTTTTTGTGGACCTTTAGGGTTGTCATGGTAACGGCTGTGACATCACAACCAGCCTTAAAGTATTGCCCGACAAAAGAGTTGTCAAGATATCACAGATTGCCCACATGCTCAGAAATACTTCTTGGTAATCATTCCTCGTTTCAAAAGGTTTATGACATTTAAAAACCCTTTCGAGCCACCTTATGACAAAAATAACATTGGTGTCCTTTACATCAACAATGATCTGATTTTGAATATTTCAATTCAATTATTGAAGTTGTTGTAACTCATTCGAGATTTGCACTATAACTCTCGACAAACAGATGTGACGTCATGGATATAAGTGAAATTCTGGGTGAGGGCATCCCGGATCATAATTCAATTGACCATTAAAGACGTCACGGTCGCAATAACTTACTCTTGGGCATTGCGTGACAGATTTTGCACGCAAAGTGCGTTTCACGTTCAAGACCACCAAAAATTGTAAAACATTTTGTACCCACATTTTCTTGAACTTTGCAAAGTTCAAGAAAATGTGGTATGTACTCTCATCGTTGATATTTTCCTTTTTTGGTTTATTGAATTTTTTCTCTTAAAGTCTAACTAGATCCGGTTGCGACAGTAAATAAAATACTTGTTCCTGTTCTTGCTATAAGTGTGTAAACTCGTTCGATCCTGTTGCTCCCGATTTACATTGTGACATCCCACATTATAAGCCCTCGGATACCTTGCAATATTATAGTGAGTACTTTTTTGCAGGCGCACATTTCTCCTACTCATTTATCTTCCGAGCTACGCTCTTTTGTAACCGTGAAAAATATATACAGGCCTAATTGCAAAACGTTGTCATTCCAGTATGAAAGGAGAAAGCTGCGAGATGGGAATTTATTAGACATGGAAACTATGTTCTCGGATTTTAAGATTCCCGAAGCACTCACGCACTACGGTATGATACTTCAAATTAATATAAACTGAGTTGATAAAAGGTGAATTACCCATCTATTAGAGCTCACATTTTGAGCGTTTAATTGCTCTTCACCAGAGCGAATCCTTGAATGTAGTTTGCATACCTAATCTATTCCTATTTGAATTTTTTCATTTTTATATGAAATGGTTTTTTAATTAGGTGTATTTATTAGCGTAACGAACCGGCTGGCAAACATTTTCCATTCCCCTGTGGAAATAAAACGATGACGACCGTGTGACCTCAGAATAATGACGTCATGACATTGCGTGACACTGTATCATTTGGCTATGCCTTCACACGTCAAACTAATGTTGGCCAACGCGTGTTAGCAAATTCAAATTGGTGTGTGTGAACGGCATAGCAACAAATTGGCAAACGGTTGGCAAAAAAGTTGGCGAGAATAGAGACAAGCTGTATTTTTCTCCAACAATTGGCCAACATGTTGTTGTCTCGTTCACACACACCAATTTGAGTTTGCCAACACGAGTTTGCCAACATTAGTTTGACGTTGGAAGGTCGCTTTATGTTCTTGAGGTCACACCTGCTTTTGAGCGTGATAATGCAAACCTCGCACGAGAAATATCGATGCAGATTAATAATTCGACTGTCACATTTTCATATTACTGAAAATCGTAAGTTTTCCTATGAAGGTCACGTGTATAATATTTATTTTTTACCATTAAATAATAGTTCTTTCGCAGTTCTTAAAAGCTTCGAAAATATTCCGAAGCATTATTGAAATGCTCAGAAATCTCAGGGTGATCCACAAAAGTCCTATGAAGAATTGGGAATCTTCGGAGGTCTTCGGCTTAGTCAATTCGTGAGCAGTCTGACCGCTGACCACTATATTTGGTGTTCTGGGGTGTTCCTGGCTGTTTCGAGGTTGTTCCGGGGTATTATGGGATGCTTCGGGGGTGTTCCGGGGTGTTCCAGCGTGTTCCAGGTTTTACAGACACCCACACAGAGCTTATCTCTTGCGTTGAATTTATCAGTGTTAGAATCTGTCGACGGATTTCTAAGTTTAATGCTGCATTTGAAAGCTTATAGAGTAGACAGAGCTGAATAATGCACTGCGCATGTTCGTTACGTCACTGCTCTCCTCGTGGTGAATGAGTCAGTTTCTCGCTGATTTTGTGTTCCAAGCTGTGGGATTTTTTTAACCGGCCGTCGCCATGATGGCGACCGCCGGTTTATAAAATGGACACGGCTTTTGGTGAAAGCAAGTTGGCTTAACATACGAAGCAAGTGCTGTAAAGCTTGTGGTACGGGTACTCAAGCGCGGTACTGTCTTATATAAGACGCATGCGCATATTAGTCTTCTGAATGTTACCTTCCTATGTTTTTGTCTTTTAATTTACAGTATTTAAGATATGAACGGCGAAGGGTTGTTTAAGTTTGGGGTTTTTTGTACAGTACAGCCCAAAAATAATGCACGCGCAAGAACTTCTTTTTGCGTCCGCAAGCCGAGAACTCCTTGCGGCTACTTGCAGGATGTCTGCGCTTGAATAATACTGCAAGCCGCAAGAACGTCTTTGCGTTTAGAAGTTAAAACCGCAAGAACTTCTTTGTGGTAAGGTATCTGGACCGCAAGCAAGCGCAAGAACGTCTTTGCGCTAACATCTTAAAAACCCGGAACCCGGAGAAGGTAAAAAAGAGACCACTTTGTAGCCGGCAAGGCACGTTCGAAATTGGCTGCCTTTGTAACTTGCAATCAGTTGTTTATTTGGTCCCTTGTAAGTTTTTTCTTCGGTTTAGAATTTTTTATCCGATAAAGAGTTCACTAGGTTCTGAATTTGACACTGGTCGCCTTCTATGTTATTTTTTAACGGCTAGGGAGAAACGGGACTCAAACGAAGCACGCGTATGTTATTGTTTATGTGTCCCGGAGTCTCAGACATGCGGTACGCTTAGCGGCGCGAAAGATTTCGCTCGATTTATTTCACTTAAATGAGGAACAATGGCAAAGCACAGTCCATCAGTCACATTATTAAAGAACCAACATTCACCTGTTCAGTGTTGCTGTACTTCCACCAACATATTAAACTCGGACAAATACTTTTTATTGGTTGCGCTCACACGTGTGAGAAATGAACATGGTCACTCAGATGAGAAGAAATAATACCCAAAGTCTTAATTGGAAAAACACATTATGTTTGTAAAAATAGTTCCACTCATTACACTGAAGTCGATATCACATTTTAAATCTTCGAAGTAAACCAAAAGAGTCTGAAGGAAACTAAAACTCCGCGATCTGAAAGAAATTCGGCACGTCAATTCTAACCTGAGTAAACACAAATCTGCCGTATGCAAATTTGGTATGATTTGCTTGAATGACATTTTGTAACGCAATGCATGAGCAGTTCTCTAAGCCGTCAAGACAGCAAGCCCCGGGCAGCAAGCTGTGTCGAAAGGCGAATGTGTAGTTGAAATCATATGTCTATGCTATTTCTTCGAGTATCCCTTTTTTGCTGGGAAATTAAACTGGTAAAGATGCAGGGATTCTTGATGACTTCACCCACGAGATGGCATGACCTCCTGCATGTGTAAGTCTTGTCTTGTCTTGCCTGTCAAAGAAGAGTTCGCGCAGTTTGCCACAATTATAGCTTTTGGACCTTTTTGTTTCTAATTCTTGGATGGAATAAAAAACTGAATTGAGTCAGTTCTGAGTTGAACCCGTGTCACTGTACCTGAGACACGCTTAAAAAAATTGTTCATGTTTTGATCAAGTTTACCGGGTGTTTATCTTGCAGTAGGAAAGCTGGCGGATATTCCATTTCGTGATGTGAATTTTCTTCGATACTTCGGTTGTTCGAACATTTGCTTCCTTGATTTTTTGATTAGCCTTGTGAACTTTCGCTTGACTTGGCGAATTGTCGCGCCAACACGGCGAAAAATCGCTCGAAAGCTCGGTGATATTTCAAAGAGAATAGAGCGCGAGATTCGCTCTCATTACTTTTGCAATACCTCACACTAACACGAGCACTACAAGTCTCTTCGGCTGGACCCTCAGTACTTCTTGCGCCTTCTTGTGGCTTGCAGTAACATTAGTAACTTCTTGCGGCTAGATTTTCAACTTCTTGCGTTTCGAATGTTCTTGCGGGTAAACTGCAAAAACCTAGCACTTTCACTTCTTGCACGGGCTTGCGTGTTCTTGCGGCGCAAGAACTTCTTGCGCCACTTCTTGCGCGTGCATTATTTTTGATAGGATTGAATGCGAAAATAAAATGGAATGCGAAATTGGCTGTGTTGTCTGATCTAGTTAGTGGTTATGGTGAAAATTTTTTTAGCGCAGGAGTTTTTTTTATTGGGATTGACATTTTGAGGGGTGTAAAAATGTGGGAGTCAGAAGGATTTGTGAATGTCAGGAGCATATCACGCTTCTGTGAATGTGACTTGCTTTGAAAGTTGCGTTTTGCGTGAGAGGCAGTTTCCCTTGGCGTTTTATGGGGGGGGGGGGGTGGTTTGCGAAGTGGATTGTAAGGTTTCTGATTGGCTAACTTGTATTTCGCAGCGGACAAAAAGGACAGTTGCGTTTTGCCGGCGTGGGCTAGGAAGAGAAGGAATTGGTACTAGTATGATGATGCAATATTAGTTGATTGCACCATCAGTACATGATAGTTCTTGTGAACGGAGAGAAATGAGTGTTTATTTGAGGCGAGAAGTTGATACGAAGGAATCGTCATTTATAAGGAGATTAATTAATAAGGCAGGTGTTACGAGTCTTTTTGCATTGAAAGAACGAAAATATCTGAATAATATCGACGGATTTGTGTGGTTTGCGTGTGGTGTTCGCTAAAGGCTACGAGCAGTCTCACTTTCCGTTCAGAGATAGATAGTGAAGGAAAAGAAAAACAGGCGAGTGAGCGCGAAATCGATTGCGGCTCGACAGGCGCGTTAGCTTTCAAAGACGTGGGCGACTTTCGTCCCCGCTCGCTTGTTTACTTTTGCAAGGGGATTACCGGGTTAGCAAACTGGATTTCAACATCACGTCATGAGATATGCCTTGACGTGCCCCATACTCTGACGATCTGCTCGAGCTCGTGTTTATCAAGCGTTATATTTTGATTCTACTGCTATGTTCACTGTTTGTATTTAAGGTCTAGGCACAACAGTAAATACTTCATCGTCCCTGTGTGAGCATTCTCAGTTGTGGACGAATTCATATCGACATTCAACGTTTGAGTGATTTTGCGTTTTTCGGCACAAATAAAGCGATAAAAAAGATAAGCTGAGTCATCAGAGTTTAAACATTACGTCATCCAGTACCGCTATAGTCAAAATATTGTGTCACACAATCACACTTTTCGTCACGCCGGTTCGTAAAAAAAGAGGATCGCGCTAACATTTGTGAAACCTAGGGGTGGGGAGGGTCAGAATGGCCGGTTAAAATGCCCAATAGGCTTTCTTGTTTGTTTTTAATGCCGATTTAGTACTGGGAGATGTTAAACGAAGAATTCGATGCCCTTGGCGATATCATTACGGTAAGTAAAGCTTTCATTCAGTAGAAATTGTGGTTTTATTTCAAGCTGTATGGCGGTGCTTTTCGGTCGTTTCGCCTACGGTCAACCTCTAACGCGCTTTAGGAACGAGAAATAAGGCTTTCGTTACTTTTAGGGGACTCGCGCTATATAGAGAAAAAATTGTCTGAATGCACGCGCAAAAATGACGAATTTAATTCACTCGCAAAAATGACGAATTCAGTTAATTGTACAAAGTTTAGAAATAACTAAACTCAACAATAACAAAGCTAACCGTCGTAGAATCAGTGCTTAACCCTAAACAGAAGTATAGATGAGTTCTTAGGCCTAATCACTATCGATCAGTGCTTAACCCTAAATACTGTAGATGAGTGTTTAACCGTTTTTCATTTTGTTTTCATTTGTTTTTCTCGCTAATAAACGCTCGTCATCAAATTTGTCACTCGTCATTTTTGCGCGTGCATTCAAACAGTTTTTCACTGGTTTTTTTCCTATGTAGCGCGAGTCCCCTAAAAGTAACGATAGCCAGAAATAATGTATGTTGCACTTTCTTTTTCCCAGAGCATCCACTTTCATTGTGTCTTGAAGTCTGCACCTGTCGTGGGAAAGAAATTTGGATTTCAGGTGTACTAACAGTACAATTTGTACTTGTAATGTTAATGACGATGACAACAAGTTGTGTTGTATTCATAACATTTCAAAATGATGTTAGTCATTTTAATGTGTTGAGACAACAGTAATAAAATTGTAGATAATTCTCAATAGTTATGTATCTCTTTATTTGTATCTATCAGCCATAGGTAAACCGTTTGTTCTTATTCAACCTAAACGAATTGGGCATAGGGGAGGGTACACAAGCAAATCCTAAATGTCTGAAAAATTTAAACATTATTAAAAAGCCTTCCATGGTTACACTTACCAGTCTTGTCTTTGCCACAGTGCAGTTTTCATTTGAATCAAAGTATCAATCTAACTTTCTTTCCATTTTCTTACA
The DNA here is from genome assembly GCA_964030785.1 of Siderastrea siderea. NCBI lineage: Eukaryota > Metazoa > Cnidaria > Anthozoa > Scleractinia > Rhizangiidae > Siderastrea > Siderastrea siderea. The sequence goes on from OZ034970.1 coordinate 41,308,848, forward strand.
TTTGGTGCACCATTTGCAGCCTGTCTGATAATCCTGAACTCCCGCACCTATCTTATCTATTTGCTTGTAGAGATGCCTTGGTGTTGGCACCAATGCCCTTGAATGTTGGGTTAAATTACCTGAAGGAAAAGAGCAGTGGTTGTTTGCCCTCATTACTTCGTCACGGTGGGAAATGCAAAGATATTCTCCTACGTTCACACCAGCTCCTCTCGCTAACTTCTCCTGTGCCTTATATAGCTTTCCACCTTTGCATGATTTGCTGTTTTTCTCATTTTCTTTGTTATTTCCCTTGGCACATTTGTCGTTGGATATACTTGTTTTTAAATTTCCCGGCATTTCCACATTTGGCCAATCGAACTGAACGAGTTGTTGTCATGGTGTTGAAGTAGAAAATACCAAAGCCAAGGATTTTGAACATTGTACTTGCATGTGATCATGTATAGTTAACGGACAATCAGTTGATAAGCTGACCTTTTTTGAGCTATTATCAGATGAAGTCATCTCTGCTCCACTGAGTGTTGGCAGATGCTATTGACCAAGAATCCCTATAATACACATCGTCCCTTGCAATGGTGTGAAATTAGGAATTGATTCAAAGGGGGTGTTTACAAGGTATCACTGCAACTTTCATTCTGATACGTGCTGAAAACTTGTACTGTGTTAACATAAAGTGTGTTTTCTGGTGGTTTGAGTTTTGTGCTACAATCAAATTATTGAAACAATAAGAATGATACTGTGTTTACATGATGCAAGAGTGAAAATCTCGATCTGGTTTAGTGAACGTGCACTGGTATGACTTATTCTAGTCTGAGATTTTTTGCTGGTACTGTGTAAACAAGTAAGAGCTACAAGAGAGAGTTTGGTGAACTTATACCAGGCATAACTAATCGATGATCAATGACATCAATTGGTAATCAATGAGTAATCGATGGGTAATCAGTTGATTAGTCATTGATTATTGGCGATGATCAATGAGTAATCGATGACTAATCGAAGCCCAAAAATTTTGTGGCCTATCGATTACTCATCGATGACGTCGATTACTCATTGATGTAAATGATTACCTATTGATGTTATTGATTACTCATCGATGACCCATCGATTACTCATCGACTATTATACTGCGCACAAAAGACACATTTCTTGCTTTCTTGTACCATTTTTTTTCATTGGCGATTTTTTAATCTGTGTTAGAAGTATTTTTCGTTATGACTGGCGTTCCTGTTGACGAGATTACACCTTCACAAAAGGAAACGAGCGGCTTTATCAACTACAAATACAAGAACCAAATTTTCCCAGCTGCAAAAAATGGCCCTTGAGGCCCTGTTTAAAGAAAGCAGATACCCGTCTCAAGGAGTAATAGAAGAATTTGCTAAGTTGAACAACCTTGACGGGGCAACCGTCAAGGTTTGGTTCAATAATAAAAGACAACGAGATACGGGGGAACAAAATACCAATGAAAATAGGCCTTCTGACGCTTAACACATTGTAAGCTTAATTGTAAGCTTAATTGTAAGCTGGATAAAATAAAGCCGGAAACATCTGTTTACATTTAATAAGTTGTTTTTATTTTGTTCTTATTCGCCAAATACGGTTTTCAGCCACGAAATGATATCGATGAGTAATGAATGAAATCAATGACTAATCAATGCAATCAATGACTAATCGATGCAATCGATGACTAATCGATGACCAAAAATTTTGTGGCCTATCGATTAGTCATCGATTACTCACTGATCATCGGCAATAATCAATGACTAATCAACTGATTACCTATCGATTACCTCTTGATTACCCATTGATTTCATTGATGTCATTGATGTCATCGATTAGTTATGCCTGGACTTATACCAGAATGACAGTTGCACCAGTATCATGTACACACCCCTAAGACCATCATTGCTATACAATATCATTGCAATGTACACATTGTAAGCAGTTGGGTCCAAAGTTATACCCTCTGAGGCCACAAAGATTTCAATACTTTTCCACATCCCACCTACCGGAAAAGAGCACATCCTAACTTTCACATATAACATCCCTTCATAGCACTCTTTCCCATTATCCTCTGAAATTTCTTAGTGTGCCATCTTGTTGTTAAGTTGTTTGCACGTTACCAAACCTTTGTTGGACCCTGATGATAAACCATTTTTTAATGTCTTTTACCACAGTGATTACCGTAAATGCTCTGTTAAGCCCCCTGGGGGCTTCTTTATTTTCAGGCATACTAGAAGGGGGACTTAATAGAGTGGGGGGCTTAAAACTCTCCAGGAATGAAAGATGACACAATTTTTTTTTTCTGCGGAGTGCTGGCCCGCTTTAATAGATAGTGATACAGTCTTATGCACTTGCCATGCACAATCTTAAAACTGAAACCCATCCAAGCTCATACAAATGTGCAAATGTGTTCTACTGAAATGTAGCCCACAAAAAAGTGATAACATGATTAGCCAGGAGTTTTGTATCCAAAATCAGGAACTAATCCTGAAATTTGAATGAACACAAGTCTCTTCGCTTATAAGCTCTTTTTGAGAGACTAGATGAGCAAAACCATCATTGATATACTGAAAACAGAACTTGATAGAAAAGTACTGAAACTGTCCCATATGTAATTGCAAGTTGGAAACGTTTAGATCAAGAGTATAGTGCAATTCTAACCCGACCTATGTCACACCGTACCTTCTGTCATTTTGTGGCCATGGAGGGGGCTCAATAGAGAGGGGGGCTTGAAGCTCAAGATGGGGGATTATTGGAGATCTTGATTCTTACTGCCTACTACTCCCGTCATGTTGTTTGCTGCCGAAAAATATCTTAAAGGGACTGAATGCTGTTAACCAAAAAGAGGGAAAGCCTCAGGCCGTAAACAAAGTCATCAATCAAAACAATAAATGGCATTATTAAAATGTTTATTTTAAAATTCCACATTTGTTTGAACAATATTTAACATAATAATTTAACTTACATCGTTGTTTTTTCATTTATTCTGATACCATGTAATTGAGCGACGGCTGGCCGCTCCGTTGCCGGATTAGCATTATTTGTAACGCTAGTGGCAATTACCATGATTAAAGATTAAAGACATTCATGAGTATCGTACACAAAAATGCAAAATGTAGGGCATTCCAGCTAAATAAACATACAAGGCTGCAATTAATTTTAAAGCAGCAGCTGTACAAGGAACTAAGGTGGTAATACACTCAAGATAGCCTCCCACTTCCAAACAAGCAGGTACAGATTCACCTGTACTGCCGATATTGTCTGTGCCCTTATGATTCTTGGGAAATGACTATAGTTTTTGATGTTCCACTTGCGCGGTAAACTGTTCTATCGATGGAACAATTTCAATCCATTACGAGCAACTTTGAATGTTTATAGCAAAAAGTAGAAGAAAAATCTCCACGGTAGAAACGAGCATTACATAAAACATGGCAAGAACTACACGTGTTGTGAATGTTAGCTTTAAATATTCAGAAATGACGTTGAAAATCCGCTAAATGTTCACATACCACTTGCCCGGTAAACTGTTCTATCGATGGAGCAATTTCGATCCATCACGAGCAACTTTGAACGTTTATAGCAAAAAGTAGAAGAAAAATCGTGAAGGTAGAAACGAGCATTACATAAAATATGGCAAAAACTACACGTGTTATGAATGTTACCTTTAAATATGCAGAAACGACGTTGAAAATCCGCTAAATGTTCACATACCACTTGCCCGGTAAACTGTTCTATCGATGGAACAATTTCAATCCATCACGAGCAACTTTGAACGTTTATAGCAAAAAGTAGAAGAAAAATCGTGAAGGTAGAAACGAGCATTACATAAAACATGGCAAAAACTACATGTGTTATGAATGATAGCTTTAAATATGCAGAAACGACGTTGAAAATCCGCTAAATGTTCACATACCACTTGCCCGGTAAACTGTTCTATCGATGGAACAATTTCAATCCATCACGAGCAACTTTGAACGTTTATAGCAAAAAGTAGAAGACAAATCGTGAAGGTAGAAACGAGCATTACATAAAACATGGCAAAATCTACATGTGTTATGAATGTTACCTTTAAATATGCAGAAACGACGTTGAAAATGCGCAAAATGTTCACATGCCCAGACGGTTCCCTACAAATCCCTTGAAATTTGAAACCATTCTGGACCCCAGACCTCTCCCCGTCACGCACATGCGCAGACGTTGTTCAGCTCTGTTTATAGAGTATAGATTTTCCGGCATTCCTAAGTTAAATATACCATTTGAAAACTCAGTGTAATTTTGTTTTCTTTCATCCATGTTTATTGACAAAAAAAATCATGTTAAAAACATAACTTAACTAAAATTACAGCAATATCTTAAAATAGCCACTCGACCGAGGGCATGTGGTTTCAGTTTTTATCCACTACATTTTTCGGCGTTTTTAAGGCGCCATTGCTAAAATAACCACTCGATGAAGTGGATGTGGCCAATAGGCGAGTGCATTCCAGGAACAAACTCCTAAAGTCTAGCTATAAAAAAGTTATCCATATTTTAGATTTAGAAACTACTGACGAGACTAAATTTTAGCGAAAAATTAAGAAGAAGCAGCCGATTTTTGTGCTACATTTTCACTAAACTGTACTGTTGGATCGAAAGTGCAGGTTGTGTAATTTAATAGACTGCGATCAACTTGAAACGCAGCTTCACTGATCAGCTCACCTCAGCTCAGCCCACAAAAATTGCTGACTATCGCATCTTTTTTTCCCGCGAAGTGAAGGCATTGTAAGGAGACCTGTTGTCACGCACTGTTCCATAGAAAACGGCAAAGTGACATCAGATTTTACTTAACATTTCTCTTACATTTTCTTCATTCGTAGTTGCTGTGAAATAACATATTTGCCCTCTATGCTAGGCAATGTTTCGCACTGACCAAAACAGCGAAGGCGATTTAATATATAATGAAATGATATAATTTTTTTTTCAACCAAAACATTTCAATAAAACGAACTGCTGAAAAAGTAGGGGATCCATAACTCAACGTTTTGGCTTTTGTCTGTGACTAGGTTTAGGAAATATTACTGACTGAAGGTAATCAATGGCATGGTAATAAATTGCTGAGTAGTTCAATATAGCAGAAGCTCCAAAATGTGTTTTCATCCCACAGAATCCTTTACCCTGAAAAATCAGTCTTCTTCCCCCACAAATGTAAGAATTCTAAGTACTTGAATTTTTCTGGTACCACCACCGTTTTTCATTTCTCTTTTCAGTCTTTTTCTTCTTGGCCTTTAGGCTGGCCTGAGTCCGCGTCTTCCATTCTGTTTTGTTTTGAATTTTTGCTCCAAGCGAACACAGGGAAATTTTAAATCGCGTGTCTTTCAATAATAAAAAATCGCGTGTCTTTCAACTGGGTTCCTCTGACGGTCAAACTCGCCACTCGGGTGACCACAGAGAAGATTTTGTCACGGACCAAAAGTTTCGCTTAGGGAGGCCAGGGGCGGCAGTTTCTCGTACGTGAATTCAAATTTTAACGGAAAAATGCATTCTTCGAATTCCTTTGAGTTCGGATTTCTTGCAGATCATAGGGAGAAAGCAAATTGACGGCCGTATTCAAAAGTTTGGGCTCGATTCGAAAGGTCTATCCGCGATCGAATCTAACTCAAATTTGGCCAAAACTTTGTTCGAAGACTATTCTTTCGAGGGCTAAGTTTTTTGCGTGAGCGAATCGGGCAAAGACGGCTTTTTTGGCGAAATGTTCGACTGGGTAGTGTCATTTGCGGTTCGCTATGGGGCGCCATACTGGACATTATTACAAACTTTTACAATATATGCTCAACTTCAAATTTACCTGCTAAACTTTACATTGAGTATTCTCATTGCTATATTTCCTTGCCAAATTCCATCTACATATGCTATGTTTTACAAAAACGTTTCCTGTGTTTTCATACAGTATGGTCAACTTTACGTACCGTATGGTATGATGCACTGCGCGCCGGTTTTTCCAAAATAGCCCCCAGGCCCCTCTTGGCTATTTTTTGCAGAAGCCAAAAATGGCGGCTTTATGCGGTATAGTAGGCTCCGAGAATAGACCTGACTAATATTTTTTCAATGGACAAAAGTGCTACTTGCAGAAGCAGAAAAATATATTTCTCCGTTCGTACCCTTTGAAAGTTACACGAAAGGCTTGCAGAGGCTGCAGAACTGTTTTTATTTTAAAAAAGCGGCGGTAGAACTATTGCTTCTTTCCATAGTTTCTCCATAGTTTTCCTCTACGAACTATGTTGTTCACATGCCTGAAAAGACTTCCAGTTTACTTTGAGAAAAGGGCAGGAGACAAGTTAAAATTCGCGTGCTGTTTTGCCGCCAATGTGCGAGAAACTGCACAGCCGAGAAGTCAACCAAAGTTTGAAGTTTGAAGTTTCCAAAAGGCAAATAAAATTCCTTTGTTAGTTGCACTTTTCTAAGGTGAGAATAGCAGAACTACTCAGAATTTCTACTAAAACCTTGAGTAGAAGGAGGCAAGAGTTCCAAATGAGTGATGAACAGAACTGGACTTCCTGTGAAGACGGAGAACTAAGAGAAATCATGCAAACTCGCATGCTGGGCGCACTGTATAGCAGGGGAATATAGGTGCAGCGATGGAAAGTTAAGTAACTGATGCGTGAGCTGGATCCAGTTGGAACAGCACTTCGATGGAGAGGAACTGTTTGTCCACGAAAATACAATGTGCAATGTCCAAATGCCTTACGGCATATCGATGGTAATCACAAGATGATGCGCTGGCGGTTTGTAATCCATACGGCTATTGATGGGTATTCCAGTCTGACTCCATACCTATACTGTGCTAAAAACAACAACTCGGACACAGTTTGACTGTTTCAAAATGCATGCCAAACTTATGGAATACCCTCAAGAGTTAGAAGTGATCATGGTCTCGAGAATGTGGGTGCATCCTGCAAGATGTTGGAGTGCCGTGGAGTGCCGTGGTAGCATGATAACTGGAAGCTCAGTCCATAACCAAAGAGCAGAAAGACTTCACAGGGACGTGATTAGTGGAGTTCTTAAGAGCTATACAGATGAGTTTCACATGATGGAAGCATCTGGTCTGTTGGACCCACTAAAGAAAATTCATTTGTTATCACTTCATCTTGTACTTTTGCAGCAAATTAACAAATCTTTGCAAGAATTAACCAATCAATGGAATTACCACTGTCTTAGTACTGAAGGAGGTTCATCGCCTCTTCAACTAGACTACCTTCATTCCTTAATACCCACATACTTAAATAGGAATGAAAGTGTAACACACTATGTGGAGCTTGTAAGCGTTGTGTGTGAAATGCTTCCTAATTCATAAACGAACAAGGAACATAAAACTGGAAACCCTTAAACCTATAGTCACGGGTCTTCAACATTGTTTTAAATGATTTTTTACTGTAGAGTAGAAAATGTTGACTCAAGTCATACTTTTTAGGGTGTGTTCTAAACAATGTCTTAGTAGAACAGAAGTAGGGGACAACTGTCTATTTCTTGTTGTATTTTTTTGCACTTCTACATTTTATCCTGATCGCCGCTTTCCATTCAGCAGTCATGTACGGTACGTCTTTCTGTCGGACTCTCATGGTCTTAGTCGATTTAACACTGTCAAATACGGAAAACACTCCTTAAGATATTTCGCCGGACCACGTCTACTGTCCGGCTAACTTAGCTCCAGTGACGATAAAAACCAACTCTAACGGCATTAACATCGAGTATTCGGAAAAAAGATGTTACCAGTCTGGTCGCAGATGACATATGTAAAGGAAACTGTCCCAAGTGTTGTAATTAGTATTGAATTCGATTGCATGTAAACTAAATAGTTCTCAGATAGTAATTGCACCTTATTATAACTTATTAAAATTTGCATCTTATTAATTGTAATTTAGGATTTTATAACTTTATATTTCAATAAGTAAGTGTCCCCAATTAGTAAACCTGTAATAGTCTAGCTTAAAGAAATGATAAAGTAATATTGAAAAGTTGTTATTATCATCATCATCATCATCATTATAATTATTATTAATGTCAACTGCTTCAAAACAGGTAATCTGTTTACCATACTAAGACAGTTATTAAAATCCGTTTTCATTTCTGTCATTAATTTGTCCTTTATCGTTACAATATCTACAAAATACCGTGAAATCAAATAGTGCAATGAATAGACTAAGCTTAACGCCGTAATAATCCAGGCAAAATCCAACATTCAACAGCTGCAAATTATCGCTATGTAGTCCAATTTCAAGCATTGGTTGTTCAATAGGCTGCACGTTACTTTCGTTAAAGTTTTCTTGTAATGATCTAGCTTGACGGGCAATACTTGTCAACGCTTCTCGAAAATTTTCCGTTCTTTCCTCTATCACTGGCGGTGTCACTAGCCGAGAGGGGTCTGGGGTCTATTTTAGAGAAACCGGTGCGCGGTGCACCATACCATACGGTACGTAAAGTTGACCATACTGTATGAGAACACAAGAAACTTTTTTGTAAAACATAGCATATGTAGATGGAATTTGGCAAGAAAAAATAGCAATGAGAATACTCAATGTAAAGTTTAGGCAATGTTGTAAAAACGTTTCAACCAAATGGATGAAGCCAAGCGCTCACGACACTTTGCAACATTGAAAAGGGTAGGAGGAGGGGGGTTCAACGGCTTATGTCGCTGGTTGTAGCTTGTCCAGGAGAGAAAGACCTTTGAAGAGCATCAAATCACTTGAGCAGACTGCTAGTAGCGCCGCGCAACACATGCGTCTTGCTCTGCATTGCTTTTCATCCCAAGTTTTGCTTCTCCACTCCCCTCTCCTCTTTGAGTATTAGCGCAAAGGCAGTGTCTAGATGCTTTCACATGAATGGTAATCTCGTACCATGAACTCACTCATGTTTTACGCGTTTTGTACTTTTTGTCAACGGCTTCCCAAAGATCCTTTTCACCTTTCACACTAAGAAAGAGAGAATCGACTAGTCGACTGGGAAGCTTTCGTGTACTCCATCTTGGATTAGAAAGAACGTATCTATACCACTTCAGGGGTTGAGACCTTTCAGCAAGACTCCTGCTCTAGAGGTGGCTCTTTTACTTGGCCCGACTTTCCTCTATTCTCCTGATTCAAAGTGTCGGAAAGATTATCGCACAATATACAGATGCACTGCAGGTTAAGAAAAGCTGGACGAGACTCCAGCTTGTTGAGAACGTATGCAAGTTAGCGGGCAAACCGTAGCCTGCTTTGCAGCCGGACGTGTCACTATACCGGCGGTGTAAGACTGTCTGCGACGCAGGCTAGCAAAACGAAACAAACTTAACATTTGAGAATATTTGCACTCTTCAAGGGCACAGTTAGTCTCTAGCCTACGTTTCAGGCACAGGAAAGGAAAGGAAAGGAAAGGGCATTTTTAAGCGGGAATCTACGTTTATCTCACCTTTTGGCGCCTCCCACACAGGGTAAGACTAAGAGTGCAGGAGAGTCACGGGAACGCACGAGAGTTTCAGGGGCAAAAGAGGGCGTGATCTCGAACTCCTCGGACTTACAGTCAATGTTTGACATTAGCATGACCAGCATTTCGAAGAAGATTTGCATCGGTTCTCCGAATGTACGCGTCAGTTTGAATGTTTAGTATCTAAATTAAGTTGCAATATTCCGAATTTCTGTGGAAGTTTCTCGAGGTTACATCGAACATTGAGTTACTGTGATGTTACGTGTAATTCATCAGAACTGACGTGTAATTATGGAGACTCGATTCAAATCTTCAAAATACTTCTCACAAGTGACGTAGCTTGATTCTAACAAACCTCCTTGCAAGGGATTCGCTGCGTGCCACCCGCTACTAATGGGAAGAAACATTTGCTAGTAACGGGAGAGGCCATCTCCTACTGATGGGAGGGGCCATCTGCTAGCAACGGGAGCTAGGGAACATCTGCTAGTACCTGGTGGGGAGGAAATCTGCTAGGAACGGGAAGGGCCATCTCCCAGTAATGGGACGGGAGGAGTGCACTTTTCACTAAGGTCATCGCGCTCGCTCCATGGGCGGCAACAAGGACATTTGACAAAGACCAAGAAGGCGCGTTGCCAACGAGGGGCCGAGTTAATTATAATCACCTCACATCCAACAAGCGCAAGTGCAATAATTGTTTTATTAAATTTGCAGCTTCGGTAATCGTCGCTGAATTTTTTCTTTTTTTGCCCTATTTTTGGCCAATTTTTTTGCTTCCCGGCGAAATCTTTTAAAAGCCGCGGCAGTTGACATGTCTCCTATTTTATAAGGCAAAAAGCAGGTTTAATCACAGATAACTTGTGTGCGAAGAGCCAATCAGAAAGCTGGAAACTCAATAACAGTCGTACCCAGACTCTAGCGACGTTACAATTTTTACTGCTTCTAATAGCTTGAACAGGTACAATTGCTTTTGCCCTATACTTATTGAAATAGAAAACATTTTTTGATAGAACCTTTTGTTTAATACTGAAACTTTTTTTTCCCATAACTGAAGTTAAATCATCACAGACTCATTCATCAAAATGGTACTCCTTCAATACATTACACCAAAAAGTGTAGATTAATATTTACATATATATTTAAAAAAGGGCTTCAAGCTTTCATGTATCTTTGCATTAATTCATTACAAATTCGCAACCTCAGATAATACTTACATTCACGATCAGTTATCCCGTAAAATCTATAGTGTACTTCAGTGACTGTTAAAAATTCCAAATTATTTAACAATAAAGACTTTTTTTGGACCATTTTACATGCAAAACCGGGAGCCCCAAAAAGGCATCTCTTTCAGCCAGAGTCTCCCCAAACAGAAATTTTGTTGCACCCTGCCTATACATATTAAATAATAACAATAACGATATAATTCACTCAAGAAACCCTTCACGATGCTCTGGAAAGTCAAATCAAGTTTAAAGATTCAATGAATTTCTTCTCTTTGTCTTCCATTCTAAGGCATTCTTAAAGGAAAGAAATGAACAAAACAAAAATTCACTGTTAGCATACTGTGTATATAAAGCAAGGAATTAATGAAAATTCTGCTGGAACTTCAAGTGAGTCAGGCCCTTTTACCAAATAAACTTACCCATTTAACCGTACTTATCTACAACTTGGCATTAAGAAAGCAAATGTGAATGTAGAGCACTTTCTCAATATTTACGTCCAGCTAAACAACCCTGTGGTCAAAGTCTGATCCACAAAGCACTCAGTGTACTGGGCGGCCTCCACAAGTTGCAGACTGTTTATTTAAGTAGTGTTATTAAGACGATTTCCGCTCAACGTTCGAGCAGTAAGTGCAAAAATTAAGTTACCAAAAAAATACTTGCAGCACTGTCACATTTTGAGAACAGATAAGAAGAACTTATCGTTACTTTTGCTCCCAAGCTGACCCCGCGAGAGAAAATTGGATTTGAAGTTATCCATATTTCAATTAAAAAGACGCTTCATGTCAGTTCAAAACAAAATGGCGCCCGTTTTTAGCATACTTTTACGAGATTTGAAATTAATTTTCTTGAGAATGCTTGAGAATTTCATCGCGGGGTCACTTGGGCAAGTGAACTAGAGTGAGATGTTTCAAATAGCATTTAAAATGTTACCGTGCTATGAGTAGTTTTTTGGTAAATATTTTTTGCACTTATTGCTCGAACGTTGAGCGGAGTCCGTCTTAAATTCTAAATCTCAGTTATTCAATTTCCAGCCAATTACTGCTTCACATTCAGTCTGGTCGTCAGTGAATATCCCTGCTTTTTGCCTCAAGAGGACATACATGTAAATAGGTTTACCATGTCAAGTACCTCGTGATTAGCTGTACTTTTCCCAGTGAAGCAAAAGTTTTGTCTAACTCACTCGCTTTTGGATTTTAACACTTTCAGCTCTAGCATCATTATACAACTTCTCCTTACTGTAGATCTATACATTCTACCAAGTGCTTATTGAGAGAAATTGCTTCAAACATCGAGACAATAATATTATGTTTTATTCATCTTTTGTGCTTGTTTCCTTAATTCTTATGACCTGTGTGTTTTATAATGCACTGATATGCAGTGTTCTTACCAGGATTTTGCCTTGGGGGTCCCAAGGCCCTCCTGTCTGATAAATAGGGGCCCTGCAGGGACTTGAGGGGGTCAAATGAGTAGCATGAACCCACAATTCACATGGTCAGTTATATTATCCAAGATGGTGGCTGAAATCGTACTGAAGGAGCTAGGTTTAATTGATATGTGGAACCAACGGTGATTACACTGGTTGAAGTCCTTAGAATGGTAGTTTTGATGCATTGTTTTCATTTAATTGTACTTATTTCCAAGCAGAAAAAACTGAACTATTTGACTGACATTATTGAAACATTTCTCACTTAAACTTCTATAAGCCCATTTCGTTCATAGCATCTGATCTGAACTTGTGCACCAACAAGGGCACATTTTCTTGGCTTTCAATGCACCATTTCAATTTTTTGCAGGAATCCCACAAGGCCGCAGTCTGGTAAGAACACTGGATATCATATGACAAGGAGAAATTTTTAGTTGATCACTATTGGGGCTTACTGAAAGGGTTAAGTATAACGAACTTGGTACGGCTATGTGCCTCATTGGATATTCATCACCTCCCAAGAAGGGGGGGGGGGGGGGCGCTCAGGTATATTTAGTGATGGAGAGGTGTGAAAGCCTTTTTTGGGGGTGAAATTGGTAATCTCGACCTCTTTTGGGGGTTAGGAATTTTCTGGGGGGCTTAGTTTGGGTAGAAGGTTTTTGCCAGGATTATTTTAGGGTTAGTAAAAAGGATGCATGCCTCAGGGTTCTTAATTCCATATAAACAATTGCATCAGCTATCAGCTTCATTTACAAACTTAATCTCTTTTATGTGGATATAAAATAAAGGACTATCTTTACGTTAAATTCTGGCTGTTGGACTTTTTTTGGGGGGGGGGTGTCTAGTTTTAACCAATGGGACTTTTTAAGGTATTAAAATTTGGCCTTCTTTAGAACAGCCCCCCCCCCCCCGACCACCAAATATCCAGTGTGCGCTCATGGTATACTGTAAACTGCCACTTATAAGCCCCCCCCCCCCCCCCAGTTATAGGCCCATCTACCTTGAAGCAAAAAAATACATCTGGTTATAAGCCTCCCCAGATATAAGCCCCCTCTAGTTTTCCTTGTTTCGGTAATATAAGCACTTTCACAGAACACTGTGAAGATGAACTCTGAGCTTCTGTTTTGTTACGTTCCGGTTATGTTTGTGTTGTAAGTTACAGTTTTCATTTTGTTGTTACAACTGAAATGAATTTGATTTATTATGATGTTTCAAAGGTTAATTAAACACTGGTCAATTAAAAACGTATTTTGATCAATACTGCTGTGGCTCATTTTGAAACATTTTTTTTTAATCCACTTATAAGCCCCCCCGGATATGAGCCCCTCCGTTTGTAAGCCCACCCAAAACCCATTACAAAGTAATGCCAGTGCTTATGAGTGGCAGTTTACGGTACTCACCCGTGTTGTAGATGAAAGCTGCAGGTGTCATCCCGTGGGATAAGCAAGGCAACAGCACTGAACCAAGAGCTTGTATGGAAAGTAGGATTCCAGTGAAATGACATCCAGAAAACAAACCCCAGGGTTGTGCAAAGAGACTGAAATTGAAACAATAATTGTTTCAATAATTGTTTCATTAATTAATTAATTGAAATAATTTAATTATTAAAATAAGGTACAGTACCGCTTAAATGTAAGTTGACACTCGATCCTTAAATGTAAGTTGATCCTTAAATGTAAGTTGACACTTGATCCTTCGAGTCGAGAATCGAGACTCGATTCGCCATACTTGATTCTTGCAAGATTCACCGAAGTGGAACATTCTCTATTATGCAAACTTGATTCAAGTTCGAGTTCGAATCGAGTCTCAATCCTCAACTTGAAAGAGACTGTCAACTTACATTTAAGCGGTACTGTACAATGCACTGGTTTTAAGGCATGTTTCAATGCAAAGTGCCTGCAAAATTTAATATGAGATGCAAATGCAAGTGACAGAAGTATATATTTACACATACATTAAAGCTTTGCAGTCTGACATTTTACATTTTATCATGAACTAAAAGTTACTTTTGGCAAGCAATAACTTGTGAGCCTGCAGTCCACTGCTGTTTTTCCCCATACACATTATTTCCTTATTTGGCAGTCTTTTGTGCCAATGTTTTATGCTCTATGTGCCTTTTCAGTGGGCACTTTCTTTGAGTGCTGCAAGTCTCCAGCAGAAAAGTTTACCTCTCCCACCCTTGCAGTTACAGTGTATCACAGGCTCCTTGTATTTGCATGTCCTTTTAGCTTCAATAAGCTGTAATACTGCTTGTTCTATCATTTTATTCAGAGTTGATTAAACATAAACTAAGGGAGGGGAATTGCTGCTTCCGGCACCTCTTCAGTCTTGTGCTGATGCCCCATCAGCACTACCCCCGAAAAAGTGCCACCCTCAAATAAGCGCCACATGGACAAGTCAAAAAATTTAATATGCGCCGCGGCGCTTTTTCGAGTACATACGGTGTGCCAAAAGTGGGTGCCATTTTCTTTTGAACTGACATGAAGCATCTTTTAAATTAAAATATGGATAACTTTAAATTCAATTTTCTCTTGTGGGGTCAGCCTGGGAGCAAAAGTATCGATGTTCTTCTTATCTGTATTCAAAATGCAGCCGTGCTATGAGAATTTTTTGGTAACTTATTTTTGCAGTTACTGCTCGAACGTTGAACGGAAATTGTCTTAATATCTTGAGTGTATATACCAGTGACTCTCTGATAGCATTTATTGGTGGTAGCATGGGATCCAGGGGTCTGGAACCCCTCCCCCATCATCAAACTTGTCTTTTAGATTTTGAAAGTAAATCATTAATGCATTCAAACCACAGAAAGGCTAACAAAAAAGAAAACAAGGTGTTTCAGTGGACCAATCTTACTAGGAAATCTTTTTAGCTATTTTAAATTTGCTGATGTTGAGCTATATATCATAATCTTTGGCTTGAACTTTCAAGTATAAGTTACACGTACCATTTCGGGCTCTCCTACCAAAACCTCCTTCAGTTGATAAGCCACTGGCTTTCATTTCACAATCAGCAATGCAACTCTTCCAGCTCTTACAGTTCTTGCATTCTAACAAGTCAATGACAGCATACAGCAACATACATGCGACCAGAACTGTTCTGTCCAGTTGCCCACAACTTCTACCACTGAGCACTTACCATCATTTTCACGGCAAGAGCAATTTTTCGTTTAACTTTTCAAAAATTGCCCGATATTTCCACAAAATTTCGTTTTGTGGACGAACTTTGCCCGTAATTTTGCTCGACATTGTGCAAAAGTTTGTGCAAATTAAATTTCGCGAAAACAAAGACCATAATTCGTCAAATTTCATTTGCATTACTTTTGCACAATACTGTATGTGACCTTCAAAATTAAAATGTACTGGAAATAGCTTTCTGACAATCAAACACCGGCCCACTAGTACCTTATATGGAAACTAGGCTGCCAAAGCACGGCTTTACTGCACCTGATTTATGGTGGACTGGTGGAGAAAAGTCGAGAACAGCTAAGATATGGGATATCTACATCTTCATATCTTCTCTGTTCTTGACTGACATTTTCACCGCAAGTCGACCATGAGTCAGGTGAGAAGCCGTGTTTCGACAGCCCAGTTTCC
This sequence comes from Siderastrea siderea, assembly GCA_964030785.1. Classification (NCBI taxonomy): domain Eukaryota; kingdom Metazoa; phylum Cnidaria; class Anthozoa; order Scleractinia; family Rhizangiidae; genus Siderastrea; species Siderastrea siderea. The sequence continues at coordinate 41,324,513 of OZ034970.1, forward strand.
ATATAAGGTACCACTGTGGTGTCTGATTGACAGAAATCTATTTCCAGTGCACAGAAAATGATGGTAAGTGATGGTAGCCAGAGGTTTTTCAAATAAGTTTATACTGTCCCTTTCGGGTGAACAGAAACTGTGGCACCAGTTCATCACAGATTTATCTACAACCAACTTTTTTTAGTTTCTCTGATTTGATAGTCACTGATTAGAGTGATTATATTCTTTTCCTTTTATAAACCAGGATAAGATGGTGACAATACATGTATGTAGCAAATGCTCCTGTCAAGTAAGGGAATAACAAGATTAGAGAGACCAGGGATGAATCTTAATGTTCCCTTCCCTTTGGTCACCCCCCTCTCATTGTTACAAATTTGATATTTAAAAAATATTTTATAAAATAATGTTACAGTGTATGTTGAGAAAATTTCATTCTCCCACTCGCTACTTGCATGACCTGCCATCTCACAAAATCCATTTTATTCTAAGCACCCCTGATTACTTAGGTTCCCTATGCCTTGCCCCTCCCCCCAATTCCCTTTCCCATACCACTCCCACGGTTTCCCTTTCCCGTACCCCTCCCCCCAGCAGTTTCCCTTTCCCATACCCCTCCCCACAATTTCTCTTTCCCATATTCCTCCCCCCAGTTTCCCTTTCCTGTACCCCTCCCTGCAGAACTTTCCCCTTCTCCTCCCCAGCTCTACACATACGGTGAACAATAACATAAAAACTCACTGTAACAACAGCCAGTAATACTGTGCCCTCGGAATATCCCAAGAGCAGTGCTGAACCACAGAGTCATAATATAGCCTGTGATAAACACAAACGCAAGTCCACCAGGAGTCCCAGAACATCCTGTGCCACCAAATACACACTAGAATCCAAATTTCCAACTGGAAGAAATAAAAATGTATGTGAACTAAGAATCTAAGGAAGCAGGGTATTATTTGAAAGCATGCTTAATAAATAAATTGGGGGATCTGAAGCTATTCTATCAAATGAACATTTTTCCTGTGCATTGCACTAGATTAATATTGCAAGCTGTCTAGTGATGAAATCAAAACAGCTGCCTTGAGGTGCTAGTCAAACTGATTGTTTACGGACACCTAGGCCATAAGCAGACACCAAACTGCAGTCCCGGCAATTTCTCTACTAAAGCTCCATACTTCTAACTTCCTGTAAGCGGACACCTCTCGTAAGTGGAAGCAGACACCTTTTTAAGCTCTGGGGAGCTAACATGACCTCCTGTAAGCAGAGAGACCTTCTTAAACTCAAGCTCACACGACAGTCCCACTCTGTTTAAGCTACACCTCTGACGATTTGCTTGTTTGTAAACCGTGACCACATTAAAAACATTGCTCTAGATTGCAATATATATGGCAGGCACTGGAAAGAGCTACCTGAGATTTGGTCATTTCTTAGGCATCAAGTAGTTACACGTACATGACTTCCACAAAACAGCACTTAATATGTGTATACATTGCTATGCATATAACTGAGAAAAAAACAGGATCAGAGACAATACATTCTTGTTGTACGAAAGTCTCTTTTACAAAAGCTACACTATGAATTTTTTGTTAAATAAATTTCTCTTTCGGCCAGTCATATGAAAATAAGTCCAAGGTTGTCAGAAAGTTTTGGAGTAGATGGCTGAGCTTGTAGAGTAAGCAGCCATTTTTTTAACAAAACATCTCTTGTAAAGAACTCCCAACCACAGTACCTAGCCGGCCAATATAACAAAGTAGGGGGTGTTTTTCGCCACCTGAACCACCTACTTCTGACAACCCTGCAAGTCTCCTTGAGAAAAGTACTCAGAGAATAGCTCCATATTGTATCCCGCACCTCACACGACACAGTTCCACTCCGTTTATGCTATACCTCTGTCGATTTACTTGTTTGTAAACCCTGACCACATTAAAAAAAATTGTTATAGATTCCAATATGACAGGCACAGGAACCATTAAATTTTTTTAATAGAAACTTTGACAACCACATCACCATGAGTTTTCACACACGCTACACCCTAAGATTCTTGAAAACTCTTTCAACCTCCAATAAGCAGACACATCCTGTAAGTGGACACTTTAAGCTTAAGGCTCGATCCCAATTAGGGTGTCTGCTTACCAGAGGGTCGAATGTATTTTTAATAATAAATAGTAAAGTATCATCATATGGCTTTCTTACTTCTGAATGAATTCTCGTATGAATTCTTGTCTGCCTAGAAGAGTATAAGCACTTACAGCTAGAAATTGTGAGAATGAAGTTCAAAAGAGGACAGATACCAACACTACTAGGAGTATGTATGTGAAAAATCCTGTGAAAAAAATGTGTGAAAACTGTGTCATTTTCACACACTTTTCACATGTTTTTCACTGCTTTTCACATGTATTTCACGCACATATTTCATATGTGTGTGAAATTTAGCATAGTGAAATATATGCGAAAATTATGTGAAAAGGGTGTGAAACAATGTAATCCCTTTCACACACATTTTCACATATACTTCACATGAGGTTTCACATATAAGTTCACATCAATCACAGTAGAAGTTCACTTGCAGTTTCACATACTTTTTCATGTGTACTTCACATGAGATATGTGAAAAGAGTGTGAAACAATTCATCCCTTTCATACACATTTTCACATGTACTTCACATGAGGTTTCACATATAACTTCACAGTGAATGGCAGTAGAAGTTCACTAGCAGTTTCACACACTTTTTCATGTGCACTTCAAATGAGGTTTCACATGTAAATTTGCAGTGAATGGCAATTGAATTTCACATGCTTCTTCACACACGTTTCACCTACTCAAGCTCAAGCATATCAAGAATTATGGCCGTTAAGTTCAATTGCAATTTCAAATACATTTTCACATGTTAGCACTTTCCATTGCGATTTCACATGTACCAGTAGTTGTGAATGTCGTAAGCATTATTTGGCCATAGAATTCCATAAACAGAATTAATTCACTTCAAAATCTGCACTGTTCTGTGAAACTTTGAATAATTATTATTTATGCAAGCACATGTACAGAAGACGACTATACTTAAAAAACATGTACAGTGAAACTTGGTGGAACTCTCACATATATAGCTTGTCTCAAAAACAAACTTAAAGTTTAAGTTACAGTCACCTAATGGGTCAAATTGCTTTTAATACGGTGACTAAGTAAAGTAAAACATCAGTAGGTCCTGTTCTGAAGTGACTGAATTGCCTCAGTTCTCTTTAAGGATATGGCAAAAACAATATTATACTTTCTAGCATGCCTATAACCTAGTTTATGCATATAGTTTCTGTTAGCATAATATTATTAATAAACAATTAGATAGCCATTTTAATTCATAAAATGACAACACTAGCTCTGATATTAAAAATTTTTCATTTTAAGACAATTATTACTTATAAAAAAGCCTATAATTATTTGTATCTTTATATATAATTATATTTTATGCCAATTTTTTATCGATTGCTCTTAACTAATGTTAGGGTGTTGTGTTCATGTACAGGGATCTCCTAGGCACAGTGGGCACTGTAGCTTAACTGCAGATTGATTGTTATTTGACTGTTGGAGTTTGACTGCAGTTCTTTCAAATTTTGACTGTTGTATGACTTCAAAATACAGTCATAATGCAGCTATTCTGCAGTCAGCAATTCAGTGCCGTAAAACAAGCAGTCACACCGCAGTCAAAAGTCATTTCAGGGTGACATTCAGGAATGACTGGTATTTCCTGTTAAAAGACTACCCATAAGTGCTTTTTGACTACTCCTTTTAACTGCTCTTTGTCATAATTAACTAGCTAACTCAGAACCATGCAGAACACCTGGGTATAATTTGACTTAAAAATTTTAATACTGAAGCCAATTATAAGCAGCCTTTGTATGGCCCTTAACTGCTCAAATTCTTATTATTAAGACATATCTCACGAAAGCAATAGCAGGGCTGTGGAACTTGATAGAGTCGATAAACAGCACGTGCAGACAGTTACAGTCAAGTGACAATTTACTGCATTTACAATTACACTGTAAAATTGTTTAAGTTATAAGGAATACAAAGTCTATTTCTCACAAAAAGTGCCATTTTGTTAAATAGTTTAAAATGTTGTATAACAGATCAGAAATACGTTTCACATACATGTATAAATTCACTTGGAACATAACAAACATATAACATTTTTGACAAATCAGTTGTTCGAAAGCTCCCATCAGTGCATGGTTATTTCTCAGAAAAATACAGTTTGGGGGAAGCAAGGAATCAAAAGCACAATACACAAGCTTCTCTTAAATTTGTTGCAAAAAGAAATATTGATCAGTGAACTTACCGGGTGGAGCGGCGAGAAAATTCAGACGCAAATTATATTTTTTCACTCCGGTTGAAATATACCCTGCTGGGTCACTGGCCGAAACACGTGAACATTCGCACATTCTTCGTCTTTAGAGGTCCACAAAATGCCGGTAAATCCAGAAATCAATTTCACGTTGATATTGTTCAAAGTCTCACAGTGCGGTGGCGTTCAAAATCTGTAAACATAACGTTTTCCACGAAATCTGTCATTCCAAAATGTTACTGTTTGTTGCAGTTCATTCTAAGCACATTTATCCTGCATTGTTGTTTGCATTTCATTCTAAGCACATCTAGGTTCGTTTCTTGATGTCTTCTTGAAAACTTTCTGAGGCAAATGAAAAACATACGAACAAAAACACAACCTCAACTATTCAACCGTTGACCGTTGACCGCCAAAGTAGCGATGCGACTGAATAGAGTCAAGTCAACAGAAATGGCATTCCACGAGTATCAGCTTACACATCACCTGTGGTCTCCTGATGATATGTTTTGCTCCAAAACGTATAAAACACTGTTGGACAGAAATATTTTGAGGAAAACCGAAGTACTTTACAAGAAAGAATGGTTGAAAACAAAGGATTTACCTTTGAAGTATTTTGAAACATTGCATGTCCGATAGAAATTGATCGCATGCTGTTGGCCATGACGTCGGTAACTTCCCTGCTAGCAGAGGCCCCTTTTCCTTTGTATTCGCTGAGCTGACGGGCGTGCAAAATGCACAGAGGTTTATGTAGAGGTCTGTTCGTAGGGGCTTTAAATTTTCCTGATGGATAAAACTTGAAACAAGCAGCAGTCTGGTGAGTCGGTAAACACTTCATTCCGTATATGCTTTCATTAGCCGTGATCCGTTCTGGCTTCACTTGGGATTTAGAACTGTTTATTCAACCAGGATTGCGCTGAATTTTAAAAAATAAAGATCGGCAGTCAAAGTGTAGTCAACATCAAGTTTCTTTTACATGGCAAACTAAGGAAGATGACGTAAGCGTGCAGAATATTTTGTTAACTCCTCGAGAAGCCAAACTGTAGTCATTCGACAGCATAAAATACCAAATCGGCTGCTAAATAACTGCAGCGCCGCAATAGATGATGAGATCCCCCACGTACTGTGGCTTCTCAAGAGGGATAATTAGAGTTCTTTTTACCAGTTTTTCGTAGCTGTAAGTTTGTTCATTTGGATTTTACAATTTGGACTTGTACAAAAATGCATATGTTGCATACAATACTCACAAACAATAATTGATCTGAAACATGCAGGGCAATATAATGTTTGAAACTTCTGTAAGTTTTGTGAAATCCAGGTGCAAGTGTACAGAACCATTATTTAGGTAGAAAATTGATAAAATTGTCCTGTTAAGTCCACCACAAAGTAAGCCAAGAATTTCTGGGCGCTGAACGAACAGAAAAGAATGCATATTATAAACTGCACACTTGTCAATTTTATGTTTATATATGTATTGAATTTACAATTAGTTTTTTTTTAAATAAAGTTAATGACAATTCATGGACATACATGAACTCTGCTGTGCTCTTATTCACCACATATTAGTAAGCTGCAATAAAGTAATAAGCTGTAAAAAACTGACCAATAAATGTACTAGATTCCGTGCAGCTGAATTTAATTAAAAGGCATGACAAATTTAAAATGTACTGTTACATGCACAAAAAAATTGTTTCCATGGGAAAAAGTCCACACGCATGTAAAAAATTATTTCACATCCTTTATCCACATGCAGGTCAAAAAGTTCACATGCATGACAAAACTGTTTCATGTGTGTGAAATAAAATTCGCATGCAGTATGAGAATTTCACATGAATGGAAAAAAGTTCACATCCATGAAAAAATTGTTTTATGCATGTTAAATAAAATTTACATGCAGTACATGAATTTCACATGCATGAAAAAAAGTTCACATGCATGAAAAAAATTTTCACATGCATTACCAAAATTTCACATGCTTATCAAAAAGTTCACAGGCATGAAAAAAAGATTTCACATGCATTACCAAAATTTCACATGCTTGTCAAAAAGTTCACATGCATGTGAAACTCTCAAAAGCTTCACATGCATGTGAATCTCTCAGAATGTCACATGGTTCCATGTTTTCACACACTTTTCACATGCCTTTCACATGATTTTCACACACATACTCCTAGTAGTGCAAGCTAGCTTGAGAGTGGCCTGGGTGCTGTTTTCTGCTTCCACTTTAACTGCTTTTTCTTCCATTACAAAACACATGGCTGAAATTCCCTTAAAACAAGCATTTAACTTTAGATAACATTAAAGGGACACTGCCACCAAGTTTAAGGATAACTTTGAAAAGCTATAAAAGACAATTTATTCTTATCAGAGGATACCCAAAAATACTGGTTGAGTTTCATTTAAAAATACTCTCTGAGACTATCACTAGGTGTGCTTGGCTCAAATTGCTAAGACGGAAATGGATTGCAACTTGAAAACATCAGGCTCGTGTTTTCAAGTTTTTCCTTTGTTTCTTGAAAAAAAATGCCAGAAACTGACTATGGTTTGTTTTCCCTTTGAGAAAAACATTCAGTGATTTTCTGCTCTTGGCATTCTAGGAGTAATGTGTACGAAAAAATTAAGGCATTCAATTTAAATTTCAGTACATTTTTCACCCTAAAACATAATGCCCAGATAGAGGATAATGCCCAAGGCATAAAAATGGTCCACAAAATGTTCACTTTGAGGGCAACTGTGAAGTTTTGAGAACAATCTCTCTTTCTTACAATGTGTGTGCTAAAGAGATCAAACAGTGGGTGGGTATTGGAGTACATTTGCGGCTGAACATTAAATCCAATTTGGTTAGTTTACTTGATTCTATATGATTATATGATTTTATGTGACTTTCTTTCTTGTTTTTCTCTCATCAATGAAATGGGAATGAGAGTGTGCAAAAATTAACGGCAATCGGTGGGTTATAATAAATAACAAAATAGTCTAGTTATGTTGCTCAGACATTGGCTAGAGCTTGTATACCCCAGCCTGGTTTCTTACAGTGATGCAACAAGGATTATTACCAGGTAGCAGATCCAGGAGCATGGCCCAAGGGGTCTGGGCCTTCTTTCGCCCTCCTTCAAACCTATACCCTTCAATTTTTTATGAGGACTGTTTGGTTGATTGGACACGGTGACATGCACATTTGATATACAGGTACAGTATGCTCACAATTGCTCAGAATACCTTGAACGAAACCCATGCTATCGTAATGTACTGGTCAAATCGAAGCTTCAACCGCCCCTCCCCCCCCCCCTCTCCCGATTATAGGCCAGCATTTGACTGTGCATCATGCCCGGGGAGGGGGGAATTTGGACGTTGCCTTGGAAAGGTGAGGAATTTGAACCGGATTTACCTCTTGTGTTCTGGCATAATACTCCCAGGAAGTTTTTTCGTTTTTTGCAGGGTTTGACTTACAAGATACCCAACGTAACTAATCGATAAATCGATAGCCCAATAAATAATAAAATTTATTAAATAATTGATTCTAATCAATTGATTTTTATCAGAAATCGATAAAAATCGATACCATTTTCGGTTGTGACTATCGATTTTATCGATTATTATTGATTTCTATTAATTAATATCGATTTCATTGGTTTTCATCTCCAGTTCTTAGACGTTCTTATAGCCGTTTAACACCACCACCAACCCTCCATCCACCTCTGGGATCACTGAATGGTTCTCCTGTTAGCGTGCTGTACACGAGGTGTAAACAAAGTATGAAAATTACATTTCCTTATGAAACATTCAGCTTATGCTGATTCTTTAAACACAATAATATGTTAAAGTGCGCTAAAACCACCTACCATTTGGATCCATCCGCTATGGGCCATAGAAATGGAACGAGCCCTCCTTGAATGTGGCCTAGCTGCCCTCTGCTATTGCAAACTTTCAATGCTTGTCCTCTTGATCCGCTTTTTTTTTAGATAGCCCAAAATGCTGTCCGACCTCTACATCAAACGTTCATGGTATCCTTTCTCAACGCAATGAATTTTCATTTTCGCTGTCTCTACACGGCCGTGCACTACCGATCGAGACATGCTGATAATTGATCACAACCGAGTCTATAGTGCTATTGGGGCCAACACTCTTCTCGTTAAAAATCGATAAAAATCGATACTGTTTGTAGTGGAAAAGTTGTGACTATCGATTTTCATCAATTACCGATATTAATCGATAGTAATCGACAAATCTGATCGATTAATATCGATTTATCGATCAGCTTTCCGATGATCGATTATGATCGATTAGTTACGCCGGGCAAGATAGAATTTCGCCTTTGTTAGTGAATAACAAAAAGAAAACAAAGTTTGAAGGTGTCATTGCGGCAGCACGTATCTGTCTCAGAAAAGAGTGAACAGTGTTTGGTTGAAGAAGAAATTTGTCTTTGAGAAGAGGTATTTCTGTAATCATTACTTATTGGTGGGGCATTTAAAAGGCTTTTTTGCCCCGAGGGAAGTTCAATTGCCCGGGTGGTTGCCCGGGGGAGGATGTTGAATCTGACTGCTACATAACCAGATATTTTTGGAAAATACAGTCGCGTAATAATATTACAAAACTAAACACAATTATGAACGAAACGGCAGCGGAAGACACAGCAAAATAGCTGCCCAGAGTTCAGATTCCTATCTCACCGTTTGATTTGCAGACGTGCTCGCGGAATGTGTTGTACCAGGCTGTTCTACTGTCGATCCACAAAGGCAAGCTAGAGTGTCTTGTGTTAGTTGTCCTGTCACGCACGTAAAGGCGCGCAAGACTTGGCAAAGAACAAAATAAAGTTATTGTGTTACAGTGTGAAGGCGTCTTTGTATCTCAAATTTATCGTACCCTGTTCCAGGAGGGTCTCGACTCCAGCTTTCTTCTTCTCAGATGAATTGAATCGAGACGTGACAAGCAGTGTTACAGACCCAGCCTAGTACCCAGGCGTTCACTTCTCACTCACGCGGCTTGGCGCGTTCGCGTGAGGCTTTAGTAGACCCACTATCTCGCATCCCCCACCATCGCGAGCTAAAACCCCTGGGGGTCCTACTCGGAACTTTTCGATTTGTAATACTAATTTTCCGATACCCATTTCCAGACCTCGAAAATCCATTCCCATTTTCATAACCTGGTCTGCAAAATCCCTACCCTGTAACAGAGTTTTAGACGAAAATGGTTAGAATCCATACCCATTTTCAGACGGAAAACTGATTATTTTTCATACACTCAGGAACCTTTTGGCAACCTAATTCCCCGGATGATCGCGTGATATTTGCCCAGCTAAAAATAACAACGACGTCCCCATAGCGCATAACTCCAAAATTAAATTGCGCTTCCTAAGCATAATTTTCCGATCTGTCTTGGCGAAGTATTTGCTGACTTTTCTGGTCACAGTTTTCTTACAAAGCGAGCTTTTACAGCAGGTGGTAAGTGACTAAACAACAATTATCGTTCAGTGCGTATTTTAAGTTAGTTTTATGTAGCTGTTGAATTCAAAGTTTTTGTCTGACATCACAATTGTGTATGGAGTATACATGATGTTATGACTGATTCTTAAAGGTGTACATCTTGTGTGTTCTCGATTTAGTGCTTTCTATCAATCACCATTACGTCTTTACCGATGTTACTTTGCTGTGATACGAGCCTGAAGTGATGCGCTTTCTAAAGAGCGCGTCAGAGTAGATAATTATTTTTAAAGCAAGAAATTTGCACGGGCGCTAGCAACTGGGTGTAATTTTTAGTCTTTTTACCTCAAAACTTCTCTTTTGAGGATCATCATTTCTAGGAACTGGGACACGCATTAATTTGAATCAGCAATAGTAAGTGATTGCCTGTATTGCAAACTTGTAGCTTCATTAGGTTATGGCATGAGTTTATGATAACAATCGCTTTGATAAACTTGCGTGCTGTTTACTTATACACCGAGCCGAGTAACGTTCTAAAACATGTTGCCGGTTTTAAGGGCGGTTTTCTAGTGATGGCGACGCTGGCAAAAACGAAAGCATAAGCACTAGCCGAAGAGTTCTGTGGCAGGTGAAAACGAACGCAACCAAAATTGTAACTTAAAATGTAGCTGGATATTTTAATCCTAGAGCCTGTGTTGCGTTTGTGCTAGTGACATCAGATATGGGCTCTTGTAATTGTTTGCTAATCAATGTAAACCGGGCTCTAGTCTGTGCACAGCACAACGACTTGCACTGTTGATATAAAACCCCCAAATCTACCACACGGACTACTATACATGTATCAGATGGTTTTTCTGAAGAAAAAGGAAATGACGACTTTAAGTTTTTACAGTAAATGAGTTCAGTTTGATTTAGCGAAACTGGTCATTCGTGACAAGAAGTCACACACTGGGAATTAGCTTTATACAAGGATAAGATCACGTTACTTTTGTATTACCATTAGTTCTCATGGAGAAGTAAATGCTGCCTGTCGTGTATTCATATATTCAAACTAATGTATTTGCTCACTGTCGACAAGTTGTCGAAGATGTTGCTTGTTTTTCACGAGTGAAACATTTATGAGGTGGCATACGTTTCCAAATTGTTCCAAATTGCTCATTTGATTGATCGATTGCTTTCAAATGAAGCGTCAGAATTTTTGCATTTCGATTGCATGTATTCAAATAAAAAACGAAATTGATATCACTTCCATTTGAACGCGACTTACAGAAAATCGCAAAAATTAATTCCAGCTAGAAAAACCAGTCTTTTCTAATAGCAAAACTTAGTTCCCGCGAAACACAAAAAATCGCCAATCTGCAATATTTTAAAAACTCCCGCAAAAATTTTAATAGTTCCACGCAGTAACTTTGCAACATGAAATGAAACCCATTCGAAGATATTTGCATTGTAAGTATTTTATAAATTGTTGTGTTTGTTTCGAAGGTCAATATTTGTTAGTTCAATACTGAAATAGTGTGGATGCTTGAAATAATCGTTAAGAAAACCAAAAAAGCGCATGCGTATGTCCAAAGAGAGGGATTTATGGCTTTTAACTGGGCACCATATTAGTGAGAAATTAAAATCCGAGTGTAATATACAGTTTTCTTGAATTACTTCCGTTTTAGTGAGCAATTGGTGAAGCATCTTGGGTGTGAGGCTGGCCAAGCTCTCATCCCTTATACGGCTTGTGCACGTCGCTCATTTCCGGTAGCGGTATTTCTCTTTCACGGGAATGCCCGGGAGTGCCCGCTGGGGCCTAGTGAATGACTGGGGGATGCTCAGATATCTCCTTGGAGATTTCACCCACCGAGCCAGTGGTTAAACGGCCGGACTACCGCCTAGTCAGTGATGAAGTCCTCACTCCGATGAGGCAAAAGACTCAGCCGAAACGCTGGGCAAACGAAACTGCCACCGAGCGTCCCCCGATCAGGGTTTTGCTATATTTTTTAAAGGGCTGTCACGCAATGTCATGCAATATTTCAGTTCACGCAACATTTTAAACGCATTGTCACATCTCGTCGTTGATCACGGTTGTTTAAGCTATTTTTTAACCAACTTTTTGGGCAGAGGTTAAAAATGAGTCAATCGAAACCCTCATTGTTCTAACTTACTACTCCGGACTCCATGGCGCACCCAAAGCAACATGACATCGTCGAAACACTTGTTGTCTTTATTTTATATGTTCTATAGTTGCAGGGAATCGTCAATCTTTTGGGAACAGTTTACTCAATGGTGGAGCGAAAAATTTCTCGAAAAAATAACTTTATCAGAAGGTACGATTTTATTTGGGTGGCACCAACACACCAGCAACGAGCGAGAGCTCAATTACATTCTTCTTATTGCAAAATACCATATTTTTGCAACTTGTATCTGCGAGGACAAGCTGAGCTTTGATCGCTTTCTTTTAAGACTGAAATCGAAATTAGAAGTTTTACGTAAAGTAGCCATAGCAAACAAAACGCTTCATAAATACAATGCTACTTGGGCACCTATACTGTAAGTTAATTTTTTTTTTTTTTTCCTTCTTCTGTTTTACTTACATTTTTTATTGCTGGTTAATGTCAATCCTTAATTTATTTAACTGTGTTGTAGTTTATCTGTAGTGTATTTATATATACACACAGTATATATTTTGTATGTAGTGTAGGTATTGTTAGTGTTATTTGTTTGTTTTTTTTTTTACTGTTTGTAACGTAAGTTTCTGCAAATAAATAAAAAAATAAAAAAATAAAAAAAAAGAAATTTCCCACCTAGAAATTAATTTGTGATAATGAATATATGAATACCTTATAATATATAGATTTAGCGAAGCCTTAAAGCGGAGTCCCCACCCCCTTTTTTGTTTTTGCTTTGTTTTGTTTTTGTTTTTGTTTTTTGCTGGCACTTATTAATTTGTGAAAATACTTTCATTCAAGTCGTTTGATAAATTTTAAAAAAAATCATGCATTCGCTGAGAGCCGAACCCGGTTCGACAACGTCAAAAGCCGACGTTCAGTCCACTAGGCCATGAGCGTTTATTATTGTCTATAGATGTTAATTTTACTACTTATTTCTTTCCCGGCAAAATGTGTTCGGACCGCCGTAAAAGCCATGGTTGTGGACAGAAAAAACCAAAAAGCACTAGTTCTGCTATATTTGGCGTCGAAATCGCTGCGAAAATCTGCGAACTCAAGCGATGTGCCGACCGAGTTCGCAACAGAACCGACAAGGCAAATTTGAACTTTTCGCCTGAACTTTATCGCCTAATTTCTTTCGCCTAAATTGAACTTTTCGCCTTCCACCAAAAAGACAGTTGAGTGTTCTTTTGAACTTTTTTTGCCATTAAAAAATTTGTTTTTGACGTTTGTTGCCTTTGCTTGTTTTCCTACAACGCGGGTCAACATGCGATTTCGCGCCAAAAACACGGGATTCAGCACAGGGTTATATCCAGTGAATGCCACTTTATATTGGTGACCCTGTGATGCGGACGGACGGACGGTCATGTGACTATTACGTCACTACCAAAATTTCTTTATAGGTTACAGGAGGGAGTGATGAACTCGCCGCTCGGCTGGTTCGAGGTGTCTGGCCATCGTGACGTCACGACGTGAAAAGCGCGCGAGTTTGCCGAGTCTTCAAAAATGGCTCTGGCAACTATGTTAGAGTTCGGGCTACAAACGTATTTTTTGTGCTATTAAGCTTTCAGCTAAGCTTGTTTTCTTGGGTAATGGAATTTTAGTCATCCCCTTTTTCGATATACGTAAGTGGCTCTTTGTCTTAACGTTAAAATCACACTTAAATAATGTCTTAAGAGTCATGTTTACTCTCTGCGATCGAAAAATTATGCGGGAAAATTGTTATTGTCCGCGTCCCAAAAAGTGTGTTTATTTCAGTTATATACCACAGGGAAACTTGAAACTTGGCTACGGACTAGCCTATAGTTTAACAAAAGTACCCAAGTTGAAAAAAGTGGTATAGTATTTGCCAAAAAAATGATCAGTCCGTTTGTTTAGCTGGGTATAATAGAATGCGAACCTAGAAGGGTATGTTTAGCACTTAAAATTTAACTTTTCTTACAGTATTTGCTTCCATCTTCTGTATAAGGAAAGAATAGTGATATTCAATTGCTAGGGAAAGAGTAATCGAACTTAGTAAATTTTTGCCACCTCATTTAACCCGTGTAAACTACACTTTTGCAGAACAACATAAAAATCTGAATCAGCTCGCAAATTATGCGGGCGCCTGAGGAAACAAGTCTTCGCTGATCTGGTTCTGTACTTTTTTATGAAAACTAATAGATATATTTGAGTACCATTTGGATCAGTGATTCAGTGATTTATTCTCAATACCTCCAGTTTCCTTTAGATTCAGTTGCTGTCCAGGTTGCATAGTGTTTTAGAAAGAGTTTGACCGTCTACTTGATCCACAACTAGCTACAACTGACGATGACCGTTTCGCAAATAAATTGAATTGGTCCTGTCATTTGATTTTCAAAGATTAATTACTTTTAAAACAGTCAAACTGAGGACCATTCTAGTAAAGAGAGAGCCTTGTTAACCCTTAACATCAGTAACCTGAGAAAGTTGGCGTTTTAGATAAACTGTGGTTTTTTATAATTATTCGATAAGAGATGAGCAGAAATTTGGCCGGAAAGCCGGCGTGTCAGCTGTTTTGCCGCGCCTCCAGCAAATGTTGTCATCTTTGTCGTTTTTTACAAGATAGTTTAGCAAAGTAAGGAATTACTGTGGTCCATTATTAACTTCGATCCAAGCAGATGAATTCACAGTAAACGTTTCTTTGTATTGGAGTATTCTTCTCCACATTTTAATGATGTTTAAAGCCACTGATCATTTTAATGAAATTGTTACGCAATTTTATTTTCCTAAAATTGGAAAGAGTTTATACATATAAAAGTTATGTTTTTGTCTCCAAGCGACACATCTTAGGGTTTGTGAGATACAGCTTCTGAAAGGTGATCTTGATCACGATTTCAATCGATCGACCAAGGCGTCCATGAAATCTTTTGAGTGTTATCGCCAATTGGTTATTTTGTTTTGAGGACCAATTTGCATTAAGAATACTTTTCATGTTATAGCATGCAGCATACCTTTCGTTCTTTTATTGTTTTGATCTGTTCTTTTTGAGAAACTGGACTGTAAACATTTGCGAGGAAGCCATTTGTTAACTTTCCTTTGAATTTCCGTGGCAGATTTATATGTGACGTGACGATGGTCAGACACCTCGGTTTTTCATTCGCCAATACCGGCGCTTGTGCCCAGGCCCAAGTTCATCACTCCCTCCTGATAGGTTACCAAATTTCCTTAGCAATGGTGCTCCGCTGATGCGCTAGCGCGCGTGCTCTGCTATTAGAACTGCGGATGAAGAATTAAATGTAAAGAAGATCATCGCAGTTATAGACGCAACTTTCGCAGTTGCGAAAGGAAAGCCTGGAAAAAATCCAGGCTTGTAAGTTGCGTCTATAATTTTTTAACTGCGATGATCTTCTTTACATTTAATTCTTCATCCCGCAGCTCTAATATATGTTAGTCAAGGCGCGGCTGCTTAGCTAAAATACTTTTTTTCGTGTGTCGTTTATCTAGTTTTAGCCCCTTTTTTTCACTTTTTGATGTCCACATCTCAAAATTATACTAAAACAATTATTCGCCTCAGGCTCAGTAAATATTGCCGAATATTTACCGAGCCTTTTTAGCCTGAGGTGGATAAGTGTTAAATATTCATATATTCATTATTACATCTTCTTTCCGGCTTCACGGGCTTATAACGAACGGACTAAATGTCCAGCTCCCAGTTGGCTTGTTAGCTCAGTTAGTTAGAGCGTTGCACCGGTATCGAAGAGGTCAAGGGTGCGAATCCCGTACAAGCCTGGATTTTTTTTCAGGTTTTCTTTTCGCAGTCAATTCCAAAACCGCCCATCCCCCCGGGCATACCCCGGGCATTTGACTTGCGTTTACCTCCCAACAGTGGGGAATTTGACCCAAAATAAGGCCTGCCCGGTCGGGCATTTGACTTTCGTGTCAAAACGTCGGTCAGCGGTCGGAAACAAAAGGATTTCGCAATTCTTTCATTCAGCACGTGCGCCGCGTTCACGGGTCATTGCTCTTGTGGTAAGAATAAGTAGACACGCCTGTACGACTCTTGCGCACGTGTATTAGCCACTCTCCTAGTTTGTCTAGTTTAGATCTTACGAGTATGTCTTTGAGCTTTGAGGGACCTACCTTTTTGTATGATATTAGGGGAGGTTCTTTGAATCTTTCTTTGAGCAATGGTTGTTCTGCTATTAAATGCCAGTGTTTCATGAGTATTTATTTTACGTTTGGTACTGCTGGGTGATATTGCGTTCAAAAAGGCAAGATTTTTTGTTTGTTTTAGGTTTAGGTTGTATAAGGCCTGCTTTCTTTTTTCAAAAATCACTTCCGAGAGAGTTCTTTGGACAAGACCCCCTGGGTAACCTCTATCAATGAGATGTGATTGGAAGTGTTTGATTTTTTCCTCAAACGCTGTTTCAGAGGAATTTCTTCTTAGCAGTCTTAAGGCCTCTCCTTTGATGAAACCTTTCTTAACTCTTGGTGGGTGACAGGAGGAGAAATACGTGTATTGAAATGTTTCAGTAGGCTTGTAGTGAGTACGTATGTCAAGCACTGATTCATTCGTGAATCTTTCGCCTTTGTAAACGCTGGTGTCCGGGAAAGTAGTTTCTGTATCAGAAATTTCAGCCCTGAACTTGATAGTAGGATGATGGTTATTTGCTTGAGGGTGGGGGATTTGACGCTCTTTGAAGATCTAACGGGGGGGGGGGGCATTTGACCATCTAAAGTGGCAACATACGCGGGAATGTGACCAAAATTTTTCAAAGAAGTCAAATGCCCCCGGGGTTTGCCCGGAGGGGGGGGGGCATGGGCGGTTTTGGAATTGACTGATACATACACCTGAGCGAATGAGTGACATATTTGCATATCGCAAGTGCCCACAAAAACTCATTCCTACGCTACGCGTATCCACGAGTTAAAAAGGGACCATAAAAGAGGGGGAAGGGAGTGTTTATCAAAAGTTACAGATGCCAATTTTCACCGAGGACAAATCACGTTGAGAAATTTCCAACTTTAGCCCAATTAAAAAGCTCTGTAAAAAAAATGCAATTGCCATGTTAACCATTCTAGCAGCCAACCATCGCGTAGAATTATAATTAGGTTTCGGAAACAGTATGTACATGACAAAGTCACGAAATTTTTTTGTCGAAATTTTATTTTACCCGGTGCGGAAGTGCTGCGATCAAGCTATTTGCCAGCGGAACACTATTGGGAAATCATTCATTTCAACAGCTGATTGAGAACCTTATGCAGCAAAGGCGAGAACTTAAGGATTTTGTTGTTGTTTGAGCGCTAAATTTGATCGATAAAATCAAACGTTCTCACTGCGAAATGCAACATAACGCGTAATGTTAGAACGGACAAGAAAAGAGTAAATTGTTTTGTTCGCGTCAAATAAACACAGACTCTATCTTGACTCGTGGATTACAACATGCTCTTCGATCAGCAAGAATTTCTTTGCTCGAATGTCACAAGTGTATACTTTCAAAAATTACATTGAGGTCTTTAAATAACATTCTCCAACTCATTAATAATTCATGAGCTTATGACCCAATCAGGTTGTATCAATTAGGTCAGGTGCATGAATGTTAATACCCAATGAACATACCGATCAAGACACGTTCGATTAGTTCAAAAACTGATCAAGAAACTTGAATTTTAATCAGTCTTTATGCTAATTACCGCATACATGCGCATATTTCCTGCTTGACTCATTAATTACAACAACAACACAGCAACATGTTACTTCTTCTCAGACACCGTTACATTGGTTGTGCAGTTTTTGAATTTTCCTTTCTTGAAAACAACATCCTTTACGCGTATCAATTTATCTTTAATCCCAGAATTGAACAGGGAGAAAACACAAGTAACACACATGCTATGAGCAGTTTTGCGATGAAAGCCTGCCGCCACGCACATTTCAGTTAAACCCTTATTGAGGCTGTTGATGCCTACAGGCAGTTTATAGAACGCGAACTTACCAGAACTTTATACCCTCTCCTAACCTCAGCGATTCGACAAAAAATGTTCACAGCCCACTCCTTGCTGTACTTAGTTGAAACTGGAACGCGTCATTCACCGAAACCTTTTCCTCAGAAGGTGTTTTGGGAACGCGAAATCGTCCTGATCCGGACTCGAACTCCACCACGTGCGGTTATGTAAATTCCTTTAAAAAATTCTTCCTTTACTCACCAGCATCGCCGCATATTAAATATTCATTTCATTTACCAATTGAATACCAACAAACAATCGCCCACTGAGCGCGCCTTTATAACCTACTATTGTTCTCAAACAGTTCTACCTAATTCCCACACAAGTTTGAGAAGCCATATCAAAAACTCGTGCCTCGTTTTTCATCAGGGGTTCCAAACACCTCGAAACAATAACAGCACGACGCCTACGGCGTCGTGCTTTCATCTCTTTCTCGGTGTTTGGAACCCCTGATGAAAAACTCGCACTCGTTTTTGATCTATTACATCGAAAAACTGCTGGAAACAAAACGGTAAACGAAGCGTTTATTCGAGAGTCGAAAAAGAGACTTACAGACTCAAGCTTAGGCAACTCAAATTCGCCGTTCCATGCTTTTGACCGATATATATGTGTAGTCCGTTGCCCGTGTGTGTTTGTTGGGTCGCATCGTGTCGCTTGTATTAAAATGTGTTGCATTCGCAACGACACCTTCATTACCAACCTGTATCCATTTTTAATATTAGAGTAATTTCCAAACGCCACTTTTACCAGGCGTTGTTAGAGTAATATGTGTCCCGCGGATCGATTAAAAAGCAAATACGTGTTAGACGTCAAACAATCTACCGTTCAAGCGGATGACTGGTAGGATTCATTCATGGCTGAACTGTCGTTGCGGCTAACACGATGTGTTAAATTTTTCAAACCGATTAAAAAAGGGACACTGAAATAATTAATGTAAAACACTTCACGAATCCGAACACCCAAGATGTGATGTAGCCTGAAACAATTACGAATTCGGATACTTTTCCTCTAGTGTAAACTTTTTTGTCTCGGGAATTAGCTTTCTACGAGGGTACGAACGCGTGACATTTACAGGTGCGTCTGGCTTTTAGCAGGGCTAGACGCGATCTACCGCTTTGTAGACCACCGGTGTAACCACTTCCACGTCAGGATAACAAGTATTCCCTGATTGAACCAAGTGTTAACGTCTCTCCGATATGTTGTAATAGAGTTCCAAAAATCTATGATTTCAGTAATTTAAAGCATTTTATTTAAAAGTCAACGTTATTGTTATTAATGTAAGTTAAACTTTTATTTGGTAACTGATTTTGCCCTCGATGATGACATCCTTCATTCACTTTACAACGGGTTAAATTACATTATTATTAAGCTGGTTATATTAGATTTAGTTTCATATTAGTTAATTGAGTTGAGCATAAACATAGATATTTGATACAATTTATGTTGCATCGAAATTCGGACAAATTTTATGTCGGAAGACGTCACCGCTTTGATTACTTGCTTAATTTGTTAAAGGCCAATTGCAGACCCGGATTACTCCATAGAAGTTTACTAAGCACTACCCACTCGTTTTCATGCGCGGGCATGTGTGGACGTCTGAAACTGATAAATAAATTTTTTGAATCGGTGTTTAGCCGACTGTTACCGCAATGTGCAGACAGCGTTTTTGAAACTTGATTGGGGAAATGCGATTTGCTTATCATGACTTGACTCAGTGATCGAGCACTGGAAAGTGAAACACACTTTTAAAATGAGTTTAAAAGGATGCCTCTTAGTCAATTCAAGTTAGTTAAAAAAGGCATTACCAAAGTTCGAAATGTGTTGTCCACGTAAAAAAGTAATGAAGCAAATTTGAAATGAAAATAAATTCCGACCATACGAAACAGAAAGGAAACCATAGCACTAAGTTAATGCTTTGTGTGACTCTTGGCTGTAGTCCTATAAGTAAAAGGTGACAGCCTGTTAGATCTGTCAAAATGGTTGCGTGATTTTATTCACTCGAACGTGCTGTAGGTAATTCATTTTGCTTCTTCGTCGCTAGTTGAAATGTTGAGCTCCCGAACAGCATATTTTTGTTTCTTCATAGATAGTTAGAGTACGTTCTTAATTAACATCAGTCGGATTGCTGAACGTAAGGGGAAAACCGAAGTTTCTCACGAAGTGCACGAATCATCACATCATGGCATTATGCCAATCTTGACATTTTGATAAGTTCGCGTTAAAGTTCAATTTCTTCATTTTCCGATCTGCAAAAGTAAATGAGTTCATTGCTCTTTCCAAATATCAAAGCTGCCTTTGTTTCATCTTGGTTGGTGAATTATTTGGTGCTTTCAGAAATTAAGCCCCTTTCCAATAAATGATGAACATGAAACGTGCCATACAAGTTTTTGAAACTTTATTAAATACGAGCCAATACAATCGCCTCAACAACCAGCGAAACGTGTCTAATCAGAACTTAGGACGATACACTCGTGTGGTAAAACAAAGACCACGCAATCTTACCTTCACACAGCCCAGACGACCAGCAGTTTTAAAATCAAATAACAAAAAACATCAGGTGAAACACGTTTATCGGGATTTTAGCTGTTTTATAAACAAAGAGCATTTTCTTTATTTCACGGTGTGCACAAGTAAAGTACGTGCAATGAGTCAATAAACATCCCCTAACGTTGATTTGTAAACATCTCGGAAATCAAACTAGAATACCGAGCAAACAAAAATAAAATAAGAAGACCATTATTTCATTTATTTCTTAATAACATTTCAGTGTAAACATGAAGCAGAAACAGGCGAACGCAATATCGTACTCACGTGCATTACGTACGTAAGCTCCATAGCTTGTGTCAGCAGATCGTGTGAGCGTTGTCAGGAATCAAGAGAAATAGAACTGTCCAGCTTTTCCTAGAATTCTTCTGATCAGCAGTTTGGTTGCCTAGACACTGTACCGCTGACCAAAAAGCCCGAGGTTTCTGAAAACCCACACCCTTCCTTACACCTCCCCCGTGAATAAACCTCCCCACCCCCAAGAACACCGCTGCCCCATTTTACTTTTCACTCAGGAACCAGTACCAAAATCAAACAAACAAACAAAATCTGAAAGACGATGACATAGATGCGGACGCATGCGTACTGCGTACTGCGTCCGCACAACAATTAAATTCGCAAAGCAAGGTGAGGAATTGCCAACCGAATTTATGTCATTCAAAATTAATAAAAGCGGAGATTCTTACCCTATCATCAAACGGGAGCTCCACAGACCTGCGTAGGGAACCGACTGCACCGGCAGAGTGCTTCCTTGCTCATATCCAGGGAGTCGTTTTGTAACAGAAGGGTATGTATGGAAAAAAAAAACAACAAATTTAATACAATTAAGTTGTCGGAAACGCGAAGGAACTCATAATAGAAATACTAAAGAAGATCCTCGCAGTTATTAACGCAACTTATGCAGTTGCGAAAAGAAAGCCTGAAAATCAGGCTTGCCGGGATTCGAACCCTGACCTCTGCGATACCGGTGCAGCGCTCTAACCAATTGAGCTATCAAGCCAACTGGGAGCTGGTCATTAAATTGGTTCGTAATATACCCGGGAAAGATGAAGATGAAATTATGAATATATGAAATTCATATATTTGAACTGCGGAATGAAGAAATAAATGTAAAGAAGATCCTCGCAGTTATTAACGCAACTTATGCAGTTGCGAAAAGAAAGCCTGAAAAGGGGGTTCGAATCCCGGCAACACCAACACCAACACCAAGACAAAAGATACTGTGGATTCTAGAGGGGCAAGATCGCAAGAAGACTTTTATGTATTGCCTCGACAACGCCAGAGGGGAGTGCTTCAAAAAGTCGGCGAAATCAAGGGGGCGTCTTATGGGGTGGAGAGAGGCTTCGCGTGGGAGGGTGCCAGCATGGGTGCGAAAAAGATGCGTGGGGTAAGAAATGTCTATAGCGCAGCGAAGTGACAGACACGTCTCAAACGTAATAAGTCCTCCAATTTCATGAAACTGGTTAACTGAAGGAGAAAGCGCACGAACCTTCCCTCATTGCATGGCATGGTCAATTCTTACGTTTAAATTGAACCTCGTTTCCTTTGCTCAGTAACCAAGAAATGGTGGTATCTCTATCAAGTGCCACAAAAACTGTCTGTGCGGAATTTAGTTGTGGAACATACCGCTGTATACAATACTATACTCGCCAGTGAAGTGACACGAGACAGATTTTGGAAGCGGAGACCGGCTGGGTGCAGACTGTTGAGCTTTACTGTTCTCTTCTCCAAGCGAGATGTTTCAGTAAATGTTACCAACGTCCGACCTGAAGTATCTGAGATTCTAAGTTGATCAACCTTGATCGTAGGGCTTTTAAAAGGGAGAATCATTTTGGACTGAATTTGTAAGACGATGAAGCTCTGCGCCAAAAGAAATTTCAGCTTGAGATTAAGAAAGCGAACAAAATGTAGGCAAAAGTTGTCCAAGTAAGAACAAAGAATTCTGAAACGTGTAAAATATATGATAAATTGAAGCACTGAAAATAAAAGTCACTGAAAAAAAATACTATTTGTTTGATACTCCCTGAGAATGATTCTAATATGGAATTGAAATGCTGTAATCCTGTTGCCATCGTGGCTTTGTAGCTCAGATGGTAGGGCAGTGGTCTAGTAACTCGAAGGTCGTGGGTTCGAATCCCACCTGAGCCACTGAATTTTGTCACTGGCTGAGATCTTAAACGTTGCAAATTATGATTTATTTGATATTAACTGAGGATGATTTTGATATTGAAGATATTAAAAGGTGTCAAAAGAGTGAAGATGGATCAAGTTTTAATGAGTTTCGCAAACTCATCTTTAATCCTTAAAGTAAACTTTCATTGACAGAAATTGTTTGTTTGGTGAAATTTAAAGCTGAAACCATTTTCGTAGCATATCTAAGGGGGTGGGAATTAGTTATCATGCACTAAGGTAACCGTTGAAGTTTTTTTTAAACTAAATGTGAGTGAGTTATTAGGATAGAAAGTTGTGTGTTCCGTTTTTGTTTGGTTGTTGCTTTTTAGCGGCAAGTGATATAAGATAACCGGACCATAGGCGATTATCTAAATATCAAATTCTCCTCGATAGCGAGGCTTATCGGGAAAAAATAAAGGAAAACAGATAAACATGTTCATTCATTAGTAATTATGCTTGTTCGTTTCTTTTTGTTTTTGTCGCCTGAGCGTCACTTTTGAGCAATTGTAATACCTTGAAACTGGCCTTTATGCGAAAAATATACGTGCAGGCACTGCCAAGAGGAGACAAGAATCATAGTTGCCGGTTTAATTTTCGGTTTAATGTTGGTTTACAGGCATCTTATTTAAACTCACACCTGCCCGATCCATTTTAAGTGAGTCTGAAGGAGTCGCTGATAAGACTAATGTTAAATTCGTTTCTCTTAGTGATTTAGATGACGAGGGCTTTTGCCTATTTTCCTTGGCAGACCTTACCTACAAATAAAGAGATATTTGGATGGTTTAATCCATAAATGGGAATAAAGAAATGTGTGAAACTCTACTAAAAGCTAAATGAATGTAAATGAAGCCGACAGTGCTTTCCCCCTCATCTGTTACTGTCATGTTTCTATAAACATCCCCTTTGTTAGCACATTTTAATTTTAAAAGTTGTTTTAAAGTTACACGCGCAAAGTTGAATGTGTATGCCTCAAAAATCCTTCCCAGAACAATTTCTCCTCGTTCCGCACTGAGTCAGAAACCTCAAATATGTCAGTGAGATTTTAAACCACTTTGAACTCACTTACAAAATTTAGAAAAAGAAGTATTTATAATAGCCGCTTAGGTTGTTTACTGAAGACGGTAATGAATCAAACATATAATCAATAAAAAAGGTACCTCAAACGGAAAATTTGGGTACAAAACATGCAGCTTCTCAAACTTATTGTTTTCTGTAGGTACGTCGTGGCGTAACAGAAGCATATTTAACAGTCATTTGTAATCGAGTTCATATAAATATTTGCGCACAAATGGTGGATAGAACGTCACAAGCTATAGAGAACCACCAGCGAGAGCTTACCATTGCCAAAGAACTGGGCGACATGGCTGGAGAGGGAATTGCCTATTGTAATCTGGGCATTGCTTATCATAGGCTTGGTAGTTTAAAAAAAGCCATAGAGTACCATAACCAAGATCTAACTATCGCCAGAGAATTGGGGGACAGAGCTGGAGAGGGCCAGGCCTATGCAAATCTGGGCATCGCTTATCACATCATGGCATTATGCCAATCTTGACATTTTGATAAGTTCGCGTTAAAGTTCAATTTCTTCATTTTCCGATCTGCAAAAGTAAATGAGTTCATTGCTCTTTCCAAATATCAAAGCTGCCTTTGTTTCATCTTGGTTGGTGAATTATTTGGTGCTTTCAGAAATTAAGCCCCTTTCCAATAAATGATGAACATGAAACGTGCCATACAAGTTTTTGAAACTTTATTAAATACGAGCCAATACAATCGCCTCAACAACCAGCGAAACGTGTCTAATCAGAACTTAGGACGATACACTCGTGTGGTAAAACAAAGACCACGCAATCTTACCTTCACACAGCCCAGACGACCAGCAGTTTTAAAATCAAATAACAAAAAACATCAGGTGAAACACGTTTATCGGGATTTTAGCTGTTTTATAAACAAAGAGCATTTTCTTTATTTCATATCCAGGGAGTCGTTTTGTAACAGAAGGGTATGTATGGAAAAAAAAAACAACAAATTTAATACAATTAAGTTGTCGGAAACGCGAAGGAACTCATAATAGAAATACTAAAGAAGATCCTCGCAGTTATTAACGCAACTTATGCAGTTGCGAAAAGAAAGCCTGAAAATCAGGCTTGCCGGGATTCGAACCCTGACCTCTGCGATACCGGTGCAGCGCTCTAACCAATTGAGCTATCAAGCCAACTGGGAGCTGGTCATTAAATTGGTTCGTAATATACCCGGGAAAGATGAAGATGAAATTATGAATATATGAAATTCATATATTTGAACTGCGGAATGAAGAAATAAATGTAAAGAAGATCCTCGCAGTTATTAACGCAACTTATGCAGTTGCGAAAAGAAAGCCTGAAAAGGGGGTTCGAATCCCGGCAACACCAACACCAACACCAAGACAAAAGATACTGTGGATTCTAGAGGGGCAAGATCGCAAGAAGACTTTTATGTATTGCCTCGACAACGCCAGAGGGGAGTGCTTCAAAAAGTCGGCGAAATCAAGGGGGCGTCTTATGGGGTGGAGAGAGGCTTCGCGTGGGAGGGTGCCAGCATGGGTGCGAAAAAGATGCGTGGGGTAAGAAATGTCTATAGCGCAGCGAAGTGACAGACACGTCTCAAACGTAATAAGTCCTCCAATTTCATGAAACTGGTTAACTGAAGGAGAAAGCGCACGAACCTTCCCTCATTGCATGGCATGGTCAATTCTTACGTTTAAATTGAACCTCGTTTCCTTTGCTCAGTAACCAAGAAATGGTGGTATCTCTATCAAGTGCCACAAAAACTGTCTGTGCGGAATTTAGTTGTGGAACATACCGCTGTATACAATACTATACTCGCCAGTGAAGTGACACGAGACAGATTTTGGAAGCGGAGACCGGCTGGGTGCAGACTGTTGAGCTTTACTGTTCTCTTCTCCAAGCGAGATGTTTCAGTAAATGTTACCAACGTCCGACCTGAAGTATCTGAGATTCTAAGTTGATCAACCTTGATCGTAGGGCTTTTAAAAGGGAGAATCATTTTGGACTGAATTTGTAAGACGATGAAGCTCTGCGCCAAAAGAAATTTCAGCTTGAGATTAAGAAAGCGAACAAAATGTAGGCAAAAGTTGTCCAAGTAAGAACAAAGAATTCTGAAACGTGTAAAATATATGATAAATTGAAGCACTGAAAATAAAAGTCACTGAAAAAAAATACTATTTGTTTGATACTCCCTGAGAATGATTCTAATATGGAATTGAAATGCTGTAATCCTGTTGCCATCGTGGCTTTGTAGCTCAGATGGTAGGGCAGTGGTCTAGTAACTCGAAGGTCGTGGGTTCGAATCCCACCTGAGCCACTGAATTTTGTCACTGGCTGAGATCTTAAACGTTGCAAATTATGATTTATTTGATATTAACTGAGGATGATTTTGATATTGAAGATATTAAAAGGTGTCAAAAGAGTGAAGATGGATCAAGTTTTAATGAGTTTCGCAAACTCATCTTTAATCCTTAAAGTAAACTTTCATTGACAGAAATTGTTTGTTTGGTGAAATTTAAAGCTGAAACCATTTTCGTAGCATATCTAAGGGGGTGGGAATTAGTTATCATGCACTAAGGTAACCGTTGAAGTTTTTTTTAAACTAAATGTGAGTGAGTTATTAGGATAGAAAGTTGTGTGTTCCGTTTTTGTTTGGTTGTTGCTTTTTAGCGGCAAGTGATATAAGATAACCGGACCATAGGCGATTATCTAAATATCAAATTCTCCTCGATAGCGAGGCTTATCGGGAAAAAATAAAGGAAAACAGATAAACATGTTCATTCATTAGTAATTATGCTTGTTCGTTTCTTTTTGTTTTTGTCGCCTGAGCGTCACTTTTGAGCAATTGTAATACCTTGAAACTGGCCTTTATGCGAAAAATATACGTGCAGGCACTGCCAAGAGGAGACAAGAATCATAGTTGCCGGTTTAATTTTCGGTTTAATGTTGGTTTACAGGCATCTTATTTAAACTCACACCTGCCCGATCCATTTTAAGTGAGTCTGAAGGAGTCGCTGATAAGACTAATGTTAAATTCGTTTCTCTTAGTGATTTAGATGACGAGGGCTTTTGCCTATTTTCCTTGGCAGACCTTACCTACAAATAAAGAGATATTTGGATGGTTTAATCCATAAATGGGAATAAAGAAATGTGTGAAACTCTACTAAAAGCTAAATGAATGTAAATGAAGCCGACAGTGCTTTCCCCCTCATCTGTTACTGTCATGTTTCTATAAACATCCCCTTTGTTAGCACATTTTAATTTTAAAAGTTGTTTTAAAGTTACACGCGCAAAGTTGAATGTGTATGCCTCAAAAATCCTTCCCAGAACAATTTCTCCTCGTTCCGCACTGAGTCAGAAACCTCAAATATGTCAGTGAGATTTTAAACCACTTTGAACTCACTTACAAAATTTAGAAAAAGAAGTATTTATAATAGCCGCTTAGGTTGTTTACTGAAGACGGTAATGAATCAAACATATAATCAATAAAAAAGGTACCTCAAACGGAAAATTTGGGTACAAAACATGCAGCTTCTCAAACTTATTGTTTTCTGTAGGTACGTCGTGGCGTAACAGAAGCATATTTAACAGTCATTTGTAATCGAGTTCATATAAATATTTGCGCACAAATGGTGGATAGAACGTCACAAGCTATAGAGAACCACCAGCGAGAGCTTACCATTGCCAAAGAACTGGGCGACATGGCTGGAGAGGGAATTGCCTATTGTAATCTGGGCATTGCTTATCATAGGCTTGGTAGTTTAAAAAAAGCCATAGAGTACCATAACCAAGATCTTACTATCGCCAGAGAATTGGGGGACAGAGCTGGAGAGGGCCAGGCCTATGCAAATCTGGGCATCGCTTATCACAGTCTGGGTAATTTTAAACAAGCCTTAGAGTACCATAACCAAGATCTTACTATCGCCAGAGAAGTGGGGGACAGAGCTGGAGAGGGCCTAGCCTATGCAAATCTAGGCAACGCTTATTACGGGCTGGGTAATTTTAAACAAGCCATAGAGTACCATAACCAAGATCTTACTATCGCCAGAGAATTGGGGGACAGAGCTGGAGAGGGCCGAGCCTATGCAAATCTGGGCAACGCTTATCACAGGCTGGGTAGTTTTAAACAAGCCATAGAGTACCATAACCAAGATCTTACTATCGCCAGAGAATTGGGAGACAGAGCCGGAGAGGGCCGAGCCTATGCAAATCTGGGCAACGCTTCTCACGGTCTGGGTAATTTTAAACAAGCCTTAGAGTATCATAACCAAGATCTTACTATCGCCAGAGAAGTGGGGGACAGAGCTGGAAAGGGCCGAGCCTATGCAAATCTGGGCAACGCTTATCACAGTCTGGGTAATGTTAAACAAGCCATAGAGTACCATAACCAACATCTTACTATCGCCAGAGAATTGGGGGACAGAGCTGGAGAAGGCAGAGCCTATGCAAATCTGGGTAACGCTTATCACAGTCTGGGTAATTTTAAACAAGCCATAGAGTACCATAACCAACATCTTACTATCGCCAGAGAAGTGGGGGACAGAGCTGGAGAGGGCCAAGCCTATGCAAATCTGGGCAACGCTTATAACAGGCTGGGTAATTTTAAACAAGCCATAGAGTACCATAACCAAGATCTTACTATCGCCAGAGAATTGGGGGACAGAGCTGGAGAAGGCGGAGCCTATGCAAATCTGGGCAACGATTATCACAGTCTGGGTAATTTTAAACAAGCCATAGAGTACCATAACCAACATCTTACTATCGCCAGAGAAGTGGGGGACAGAGCTGGAGAGGGCCAAGCCTATGCAAATCTGGGCAACGCTTATAACAGGCTGGGTAATTTTAAACAAGCCATAGAGTACCATAACCAAGATCTTACTATCGCCAGAGAAGTGGCAGACAGAGCTGGAGAGGGCCGAGCCTATGGAAATCTGGGCAACGCTTATCACAGTCTGGGTAATTTTAAACAAGCCATAGAGTACCATAACCAAGACCTTACTATCGCCAGAGAAGTGGGGGACAGAGATGGAGAAGGCGGAGCCTATGCAAATCTGGGCAACGCTTATTACAGTCTGGGTAATTTTAAACAAGCCATAGAGTACCATAACCAACATCTTACTATCGCCAAAGAAGTAAAGGACAGAACTGGAGAGGGAAGTGCATACTATTCGCTAGGTCGTGCTTTTGAATCATCTGGTTCTATTTGTGAGGCTCTTGATTGTTATCGATCGAGCGTGAAACTCTTTGAACAGACAAGAGCTCTTCTTCAGTCAGAAGATGCGTGGAAAATAGGCTTTCGTGATCTCCACCAAGTGGTGTACACCGCCCTGTGGAGAACTCTTCTGAAGAATGGAGAGACTTACGAGGCTTTGATCGCTGCTGAGCAAGGGCGAGCCCAGGCATTGATGGATATTCTGAAGAAACAATATGGAATTGTGGTGCAACCGTCCACGTCAGTTGAACCTAAAGAAACCATTTCTTATATGTTAAAAGGTTCATCTATCCAAGCAGTTTTTATAGCACTTGATGAAGACACCATCAATTTGTGGTTACTGAGCAAGGGCAAAGGGATTCGGTTTAAACGTAAAGAGATCGAACATGGAAGTGCCACGTTGTTAATGGAAGTTGTTTTAAAAGATATTGGCGCGGGTGTTGGTGTCAGATGCGAGGATCGTTCATTGGTCGAGCTAAGTGATGAGCCGTCGCGCAACAGAGAAGCTGTTGAAAAAAACGTACAGTCACCGCCACATTCAGTCAATTCTTTGCGCCCTTTGTATGATGTTATCATTGGCCCCTTTAAAGATTTGCTCGAAGGTGATCAGTTAATCGTTGTTCCAGATGGTCCATTTTGCTTGGCTCCTTATTCAGCGTTGTGTGAATCTATCAGGATCCGCTCTGTTCCCTCGATGACGACTTTAAAACTGATCGCGGGCTCACCTCAGGACTACCACAGTAAACGTGGGGCGCTGCTTGTTGGAGATCCATGTATGGAGGAAGTCCCCATGAAGCTATCACAGTTGCTATATGCCAAGAAGGAAGTGGAAATGATTGGAAAACTTCTGAAGACCACACCTATTACTGGAAAAAGTGCAACTAAAGGAGAAGTGCTCAAAAGAATCACCACAGTTGCATTGGTGCACATTGCTGCACATGGATGTCAGGAAACTGGAGAAATTGCTTTGGCTCCAAACCCCAAACGGACAAACCAGATCCCTAAAGAAGAAGACTACATTTTAAAGATGTCGGATGTGCAAGCAGTTCGTGTACGAGCAAAACTTGTTGTGCTTAGCTGCTGTCATAGTGGTCGCGGGGAGCTTAAAGCTGAGGGTGTGGTAGGTATGGCGCGGGCTTTCTTGTGTGCTGGTGCTCGATCTGTTCTGGTGTCACTCTGGGCAATTGATGACGAGGCAACCTTGCTGTTCATGAGAAGTTTCTACCAACACCTGGCAGGTGGAAAAAGCGCCAGTGTTGCTCTCCATCAAGCCATGAAATCTCTTAGAGAGTCACAGCAGTTCAGTGCCGTGAAGTATTGGGCTCCATTTGTGCTGATTGGTGACGACGTCACTCTTGAATTTGGAGAGAAGAAATAAATTAGATGGTAAGTATTGTTTACGTTGAGTTTGAACAATGGTAATGTTGAAGTTAATTTGATTAGAAAAAAACTCGAAGCTTAGGCCTTGGAATTAGGTTGTTTGGTTTTGTTGTTTTTCTATAAAGATCTTTTATTTTCACATAAACACACAAATATACAACAAATAGAAACGCAGAACCAAAAGGAAAAAGGTCTGTGACGGCCGTAAATAACGATTTTTCTTCGAACAAAAACCCCATAAAACGTTAAATTAAATAGCTTTACCCATATCATTCAGTTGTTCTCTTTCATCGTAGTCGATAAAAAGAAAACGGTTAAATGATGCCTTTGTTATTATTATGTATAAGCGTTTTTGGTCTTGACCATTATCAGCGGTTACTGGATGGAGACAACGAACTAAAAGAGGCGTTTCTGTCAGTTATTTAAGCATATTGTGCGAACATTAATTTATTGTGTGGCTTCATGGAATGAAGACCACATTGCTGTCACTCGATGGGGTTTGTGTGTGGATATAGACCTACAATTCTCTGGTTCACTTGTGGTATTCCTTCGATAACAAAGACGATAAGTGCGCGTCGCGCATGTCACTTAGGGTATAAAGGTTCCTAAAGCCAGGGGGTACAAATTGCGTCAAGTTTCCGGTGTAAGATTTTAGTCTATGTTTCTTCATGGTTTTCGCCGTGCTCCTGTTTATCAGCTACAATTCTTGACGAGGCGTTGGTTGGTTGGATGGGTGCCCTACGTTTTTAATATGCTTGTTAGATGTTAATTAACGTGATAGTCTAGACGAAAAAAAAATGCAACCTTCGCGAACCAGCCAGAGTGCACGCTTCTAAAGCGGTCGTTATACATGTAGTTCGGATGTCAATTAGGAAGCAAAGGTGTCTTAGAAACAACTTATCTTGAGTATTCAACATTTTGACAGAATTGTTCAAATGCGAAGTCAAATAAACAGCTTTTGAAAGTGTATGACTATCTTCCAATTTGTCTCTACGTTTTAGTATTGAAGGTATATGACGGTATATATTCTGTCACTTGTACATGACAGTTTTTTGTATAGCGTGCTTTGTCTCGTTATTATAATTCAATGGAAATCAGCCACTTCACCTCATACCCACAAACTAGTAGCTCAAATAAGCAAGAGGTTATTGCGATAAGCATCTTTTTTTTTCGTGATGGTATCAATGGTGATGGGATGATACAATGTGTTGTGATTGACAATCAAATCGGCGTGAAAACGTCAAATCGTGCGACTAATATTACTGGGCTGAAAAATATCCTTCGTTATACGGGGGTCTTCTTTGTATAGGGGCTCGTTACATCGGGGTTTCCCCTCCTGTAATTTGAAGCCACACTAGTATGCCTCAGCCTACCGTTTATTTATGTATGTCATCCAAGAACCTTAACTCGTTTTACTTTCTAAGTAGTGCAGACTATGTAACAAAATTCCCCTCACGGATTATTTTATTTTCTTTCCTTTTTTTATTTTTGGAAAGCAGCTGGGTTGTGAAGTCAAGAGGAGACGACTACTCGGCGAGTAGTTGACACACTTCGATATACTGATGTTCTGAAAGACCAAGGGTGAGACGCAGATGTCAATTTTGGCCCAGTTATCGTGGACCGAGGCGTAATTTGAACAAAGAAAATAACGAGGACAATATTTCTACACCTGTAATCTTACGGTTTCTCGGTAAGATTTTTATTTTTATTGTTATTTTCTATAACTGAAAAAACGTCATTTGAAAAATTTAAGGGGTACAATCGGTCGGTTTTAAAAGGCCAATATCTGCACCTCTGAGGCAGCTAATCAGGTTGGTTATGGTTTAATTTGGCTATCGCTTTAGCAGCTTGCATGCAATTAAACTAAGGAAAAGCCACAGCGTCGATGTTTGATTTAATTGGGACAAATTGATAAAGGAAAAGGCTGGGAAATGGGAAATCATGATTTCAAATAAGAACACTTTGGAGTGGTTTTATTTTCTTTTTATGTTGCAAAGAAGACACGTAAGGTTCTTGTTTTTTATGTATGTTTGTGATTGTGGTGGCACTTTATTTTTATGCACTAGTTCTCTATAGTTTTGGTAGCTTCAATAGGTAGACGGAAAACGCAGTTCTCTCAGTTTGTGTTATTGCCAGTACGGCGTTTATTTGGTTTTTATGGTATTTAACGTTGTATATATATGATATTCGGTGACCACCGCATTTACAGAGCAGTCATGACAATAGTTTTTTCCAAGTATTAGCTGCGAACAAGTGACGTTAAGCCAACAAACGGCGTATTTACCGATTCTGGAAAGTACAGGTTACAATTAAGTTCCCGTTATAGCCTTGAAATTGCTTCTCTTTCTTTCGCTCTCAGTTTTGTTCTTGTTTTTTTGTTTGTTTTGCTTTGTTTTTCCAGGCTAACAAATGCTGCTAATTAAGTTATTTGCGAACTGGGCAGTTCATTCCATCCATTTTGTATTATATATGTTGGGGAACCGTAATTTTGTTATTAACAAGTTACAAGTATGATGATTGACGCGTTTTTTGGAACCATTCTGGAATGAGAAGACTTGGGGCGGCTTTTTATTACCTGTTCTCCTTCCGGAATCTTTAGAATAGCAGTTAATGCCATTCTATGTATTCTGCGATTGAGGACAGATTGAACAGAATGAGCAGAATGAAAAAGTTGTCAATCACTTGGCAATAACAAAATGGCTGACCAAAACAACAGTACATCCGCGGCGAATCTAAACTCTCCCATCGAGCCTGAGGAAAAAACCCACCGTTAGTCTTCAGTCCATTTTTGAAAAGATCGTTTTTTCGTTGTTTGATATTCCAATAATTCTGATCATTCCTGTTCTGCCTATTCTCATTCCAGAAGAGACAAAGAAAACGCACCCAATGAATGAAAAGCGTAAGGATAATAATAATGGAGACCTTGAATGAACTAGGCTTTAGTTTCTCTTTTTAAAAGCGTTTTTACTGCTAAACGTAAGTTTCGGCTTGAAATTAGCCTCGATTCGAAACTAAAAGTAAAAAACATTTAAAGGAGCTACGTTGCGGATAATGCATCTTGAAAAAATTGGGCCAATTTTCTCAAGTTTGTCACTCGTAATCCGTCTTAATCTCCCTCAGTCGTAACCATCCTTGTTTAGTTTTGGTTTATTACAATTACTTGGTATTTTTCTACCTAAGGAAACTATTATTTTGAGGATTCCTTCAATGTGAAAGTAATTTTGTCAGATCAGAAAAATAAATAAAATACCGTGACATAGCTCCTTCAATGCGAAGTCGAATTCTGAACTTCCGCTTAAGCGGCTTATCCTTTGTTAGCTTAATCGTGCTTTGGACAACTGGGCACAGCTGGACAGGTGTTTGAAGTATCAGTAACACGGCAAAGCGTAGTGTATATAAAAGTGTAACTAACTTAAGCAGTTACAACAAATAAAACAATTAAGTACAAAACATGCAGTATTGGTCTAATATATCGGACAGGAAAGTCTAAAATCACGTCCTTGATTTGCCCCAGAAAAAGAAACTTCGAAGAGCTGATTACGTTTCTCCTCAGAGTCGAAAATGCCGTGGAGATACAAGATTGCTTTGTAAATGAAGGTCAGTGAAACATTGTTACTGCGGCCACCAACGGGTCGCGACATACTCAAGTGTTAACGGGGTGACCGGGTTAAGAAAGGAAATGGTTGCATGAGCCATGAGTGGCCGTACTAACAGAGGTGGCCGTAAGACGCGGCATCACTGTACCTTGATAAAAATCATTAAAATGTTGCCTCCTACCCCCCCCCCCCCCGTTTTAATGGTTAGAGTCAGAAAAATTCTCCCAAGAATGTTTCGTATCGCGGTGTGTTCAATTAGTTTCGAAAGTAATTCGCGTTTGGTTTGGGTTTGCTTTACTTGCCTCTGTGATTGGTTCATAATAACTTGTGCCACCATCTCACAAAATCATATCGAAAAACCAAAAGCGATAACGGATTGTGTTATTCTCGCTCGCGTTTTCCCGCTCTTAGCGCCTGTTACATGCATTTCATTTCAGGTCTGATTGGTTCATTGGGTAATGTGTGTTTGTTGTGATTGGCTAGAATAACTTTGGTTTTAGAATTACAATGCCCAGTTGAAAAGCCCTCTATAGGTTGTGCCTTAGACTTTGTTTCGACTGTTTCAAATTGGGCAGCGATGGTTGGTATTGCGTTGCAAAGAGCAAGATTCATTTATTTTCCCTGCCTTTTTATTGGAGGGCTATCTTTCCGTCTTCAAAATTGACTTCTGAAAGTGTATTTTTCATAATATGAAGCTTTCTGGGTAATTTCTCTTTTGGAGGTGTTTTTCAAGATTTAAATTATGCCTGAGAAGAGTTTGTTCTCTAGCTTAAGTCTCAAAGCCTCTCCTACATTTATGAAACCTCTTTTAGCACCATGTGGGTGGCATGAGGAAAATTGTGTATATACTGAAATGTTTCAGTGGGTTTCACAAATGCATGCGTACATCAATTACTGCAGCATTTTTTGAATCTCTCGCCTTTGTATACTTCAGTATCCAAGAATATAATCGTTTCTGTTTCAAATATTTGAGCCGTAGGGTGGTTTTTATTTGCTTGCTCAGTGAACTTAGTTTTTTTCTCTCTGCTAACGTTCCAGAATGAAAAACGTCATCTATGAAACGTTTCCAAACGAGCAGTTTTTATTCTAGAAATTTAATACAAGTGCATATTTAATTCAATGTAAATGCTGAACTGGCGTTTAATTAACAATTGGTTCATGCTTTAGCGTCCGTACATCGAGTTATGAATGCACGCGGGAAGTTTGGAGAGCAAGAGAGAAGCGTAAGATTTGCTCAAGGCGCAGCCGAGAGCAAATCTAGCTTCTTGAGTGCTCTCCAAACTTCCCAAGTGCATCTATAATTCGATGTACGCACAGCTAAAAGCATGAACCAATTGTTTTATAACATAGCCAGTTGATATGCCTGCGAAAACTGAACGATTATAAGCTTACTAAAATAGTATTTTTCGGCTGGAAGCTGCAGTTCCATTTCGCTTCCGTTGAAATTTGAAATTATACTGAGCAATAAGAATCAGTGCGCTATTGATTTAAAACTCTATGAGCTGCAAAGTATTTTAATAAAGTACCTACCTACCCACCTACCTACCCCCCCCCAAAAAAAAAAACTCAATCACTAGTTACCATAAAAATCAAGAAAGAACGGGGGAAAAATGAGAAAGAGAGAGGAAAATAACAATAATTGATCATATGACTGAAGGAAAAAGGCTCCAAAACCTTGCGAAGTGTTCCAGCGTTTCTTTGCAAAGCTGAATGGATCAATGAAACTACTCTGAAGTGAACGTCCGAGAATAATGTTTTGAAAAAGTCTTCCAATTATTGGCTCTAAAATGTGGTATAGATTTGATGTCTCCTGAAAAACTGTTGTATTCATCGTCCAAAGCAGATTGAAGCCGTATAATTTCAGCATCGTAGCTGCGAGAGTTGAAACGAGCACAAAACATGGTGGTTCTAGGTTCAGAGGGCGCGGACGGAATGTGGTACAACAACAATGAATCAAACAACTGGGAAAGCGATCATTCAACTTATTTTGCATTACATTCTATTTTATTTGAACATTTGGAGCTGCTTGAACACGGAGCTGCATCGTCTGCAGGTAAAACGATGTTATTTTGTGTAGTATAATTATAGCCGAGAAAAATGTCGTCCTTTCTGGTTGTCAGTGGTTTTTTAATTTGATTTTGGTAGCGAATCACCGAAAACGTGTGACGCTTGTTATTAAACGGTTCTCATCAATTGTACCGTGTTTTATTTTGTGTCATGTCTTGATATTTCGGAGTCAAAGGTTTTCCGTATAAGGCCTTCCTTTTAACATTGAACATTTGTTGAGAGTGCGACG
The DNA here is from genome assembly GCA_964030785.1 of Siderastrea siderea. NCBI lineage: Eukaryota > Metazoa > Cnidaria > Anthozoa > Scleractinia > Rhizangiidae > Siderastrea > Siderastrea siderea. Next base: position 41,360,612 of record OZ034970.1, read on the forward strand.
GTGAAAGAAATCGTAAACACAACGCCAAAATGAATTAAAGTTTCTTTTTCAACGAAGTTCCTTGCTCGTTCTAAGAAATCAAACACTCTGCAGCAATTTCGCTGTTGTACTTTCTCCTTAGTTTACTCTGCTGTAAAATGATTTTTCTTGGTCATTTACTTGCCGAGTTGCTCGCGAAGAAGACACTTACACTTAAGGCCGCTACAGACAGAAAAAGTTAAGCTTGCTCACACCACCAGCGTGCAGTCAACAGGATTTTTGAGCACGCTTATGTAAGGTGAATTTGATTGCGCGGATTTGCTAGCTATGATTTGCAGTCACTCTTGTCTCCAGAGGCCAGTTAAGGACATTCGCGCGAAAAACTTCTACAACACAGAATTTTTTCATAGTTTGACTACAGTCAGATGATGAGTTACCTATGTCAGAAATGCAAAAAACTTGGGGGGGGGGGGGGTCACCGACTTCGTTTTCGAAATAAAGCGCGTGGAAAACTACCCCAATTTTGACACATCGGTCCTCGTAACTCGACATGGCCTCACTGCTTGTTAGTTGAAAAAATAGTTAAAATTGATTCCCTGTAGACCAACTTTCGTAGTCAAATTTTATTTAAATATATGGGTCTGTCAGGTAAATAATTTGAACCGGTGTCATCCTTTTAGTTAAACTCAACCTCGAAGATGGACTTTTGCCAACACCGTGCAGTTACAATAATAGCAGAATTCGATGAAGTGAGGGCAGAAAAGTTGAAAAAAAGTCAAACTTCCAGAAAACAGATTTTCTTTAATTTTTCACAAAACGTAGATAATCGACAAAGAAAGTGATCTATCAAAAGAAAATATGGGGTAACTGGACATTTAAGAGAGTTAGACCCGTGCCCATTAGCGCTATGTATCTCCACATTTCTTCAACAGCGCGCGTGCTAAATGCATGACGTGGCATGACATTGCGAAGTGAATTGCGTGCGCAGTAAGAATGCGCAGAAACAATTAGCGTGAACGTCCTTAACTGGGAGAATCTGAATGTTTGCTAGCGACGAGAGACCTTTGGGGACGGAATGCCAGGTGCCTTCTTCCTCTCTCCCCGGTTTCTTCTAATAACGTCAAAGAAGATGCACTGCTAGAATATTGCCAATTTTCCTTCTCAGAGGGGTAGTTTGATGGGGTAAATTCAAGATAAAAACTCCCTGGCAGCTAACGAGGAAAGACTCTTCCATTAACGAAGGAGAGTGGCCAAATTAATGTACTAGGGTAATTGACGCGACATCCCGCAAAGGAGGTTTCCAAGGGGCCTTTGCTTTAATAAGGGGCAAAATAAGAAGGACTTACACTACTTCTGGTGACTTTATCTATTCGTTTCAACTGCAACGTGTGAACACTCTCACGAGCAAAGGACACCATATTGAGCAACCCAACTGGAAGAGACCCGTACAACTCTGGGCCTGCATGGGGCCTATTTCTCGAGACTCCTGATAACTTACCGGGTCCGAAAACTATTTTATGAGAACAATAATCTTCAACAGAGACTCCATTTTTTTATTCTTTTTAAAAGTTAAATTTCAAAATGATTAAATTTTGTGGAACGAATACGTTGGTACGTTTATACTAATAATTCTCGCCAATCATAAGAAACAGATTTGAAAACCTACACATCGAGCCCCGTTAATTATAAGGAAATGCATGAACGGCCCCCTGGTTGTTTGAAAGTGAATTTACGATAATATGGGAGTAAATGAAAACGGAGGTTTTGACTTCTCTTGCTTAAAAGCAATTTCCACTTCTTAAACTTTTTAAATTGGTAACAAGAAATTATTTCATGCAAAAATTACAGCCAGTTAAAGTGTAAACCGATCCACAGACGATCTTAGGGTCGTCCGCTCTCTCTAAGAACAGTGAGAGAGGTATAGACGACCTTTGCCGCCTCGCAATAGGCTACTTCAGTGGGTACACTAAGCTCTGATCATGAAAACTAAGATATATATTATTCTTCACATTAAATGAAAAATATCCTTAGATTTATGGAGGTATGTTTTAGAACATTTTTTAGTACAAAACGAAGTTGTTTTTTAAGAGTATTCCTCCTTAGTGTCTGCTGACTACAATTCCTTAAGCTGTGCTAACGTTGTTTTCAGGAGATTCACATGAGCCTGAAAAAAAGACTATGAAGATTAGCTAAATAACTTTATAGTTGACGAGTCCCAAGGTTGTTAACACATTGACATAGATCCTAGTTTGTATACTAGAAGAATAATTTTATCTCAGTTGTGCTAGTACTTCTGCGAGCGCAGTTCTCCTGCGGTTAGCAAGCCGGACATTTTTAAAAATCTTAGTTGTTTGGCCTTGACTCTTCTGTTGTCCTGTCCCCTCAAACAAGAAATTTTACTTCACGTTGTCTCTTCCTACCCAGCTGTATTAACCCTTCAAGCCCTAACAACGACGAAAATGAAATTTCTCGTTACCTGATCACTGCTTGTTCCAACATTGAAGTTATCACAATAAAGGAAACAAAAACCAAGGATGAGATGTCTTGATATTAAGACAAATTCTCCTTACTAGTTCCATATGAAATGTATGGAGAAAAGTAAGGAGAATATGCATTCTCATACTAGGGCTTAATGGGTTAAGTTTAACAATTATTTCACGAGAGCGTGTTGGATATGAGGTGGTAAATAACCAACGAGGCGCTGAATTGGCGCAGTAACGTTGCGCTAATTTCGTTATAATCACCTCGCATTCGATAAGCGCAAGTGAAATAATTGTCATTTAAGGTCAAAACATTTGCTTTGCAGCAAAACTATTCAACGCCGGGGCACATGACGTGACTCCTTATAGGGACAAAAGCTTCACGGCGGTCAAACGCAAAAAGTTACGTCACTTCCGTTCTTACAGAGCCTTGAAGTTTGAATCAGTTCAAAAATTTACGAAGTGCGAAGTTGGTATGAAAACGATGCAGAAATTGTCCTGATAAACCGCATTTCTCGTCGATAAAACTTGTGGATGTCAGTTACTTTATTTTCAACACATACTCAACGTAAAAAGCTTAAGTTTTCAGAAACGGCTTTAAGCCCGCTGTGAAGCAAAAAGCAGGGTATTAATTATTTGCTGATTACCAGTGAACCAATCAGAAAGCTAGAAATAATAATAATAATAATAATAATGGTTTATAATGAATGACATCGCGTCTATAAGGCGAAATGTAATTTGCAAGAATAACATACTAATGATAAAAGCGTTTTTTACAATAACTCAGAATATGTTACAGATTGAGAATTTAAGAAAGGTTCATAGCAATTCAGTGCTGCAGGGAGAATCACGAGACTCATTAACCCAGTGCAAATCACCATTATTGCCATTATGTAAAACAAATACGCCGTTTGTTGATTCATTCTTACCTTTGCATGTTTGATCGACAACTCCGCTCGCTCGGTCTGGAAATTTAAAAATGCTTGATCAGCACGTCAGGCATCGTGCAGATTATATAAACATTAAAAAAAGGTTGATTAACATCAGTGTAGAAGGAGACCCATTTTTTCCCCTCCCCTAAATTTTGAAACAATTAAGATTTTTTCGTTTACCAAGTTCTTCCTGAACTGTTGGACTCTTCTCGTCTTGAAGTCTGTCAGTTCTAGAGGTTAAATATATGAAATATCGCATAAACGAACTGCAGGTGAAAGATTTAATGAGTAAAAGAACATGATTCATTCTCAACAGGTAAATTACAGACTACGAGCAGTCTTTCTTTTCGATCAGAGATCGTCGAGGGAATTGACGAACAAGCGAGCGAGCTAGCGTGAAAATCGCCTGCCGCGTTGAAACGTGACGCGCGTGTCGAGCCGCTACTGTAGTGAGCCGGCTCACTACACTAGCGGCTCGACACGTGCGACACGTTTCAACGCAGCAGGCGATTTCGCTCTCTCGCTTTCTCGTTTTTCTCAACTATCCCTGTAGTCTACGGAAATTACGAACTCACATATTGACCAGATCCCTGTTGGCTTGACATCTCGGTAGAGCGCTACTCTAGTGATCGTGGGCTCAAAACCCCGCTCAAGCACGGGATGAATATAATATTCTTCAGGATTTTTCTTTTACTCTTGCCGAAGTTGCGCTCATAACTACATAAGCAACTACCTAAATTGCGTTTACAACTACGATGTTTCTTTATTTATTAAATCTGTCAGTTCTCTCCGGCAAAAAAATAAAAATACAATTCTCAAATTAGTTCTCAACCATTATAGCATTTAAATGAGGGCAATACTAAATCTTGTTTACCTTGTTTAGCTACTTCAATCTGAAATGTGTTGAAACTTTTCACTGGCCGTCTGTTTGGCTGTTTCCGCATATAGCGAAGGGGATGACAAAAACTGTGATTATAATCTTTACATACTAGATTGCTGCTAGAGTTCGTAGGTTGGTAATTTGTATTCATTCTCTTATTATCATTTTTCCGTTGCGCCCGCCTCGGGTAGCAGTATTGCTACCTGCGGGTTTGCAAGTGTTGTTTGTCACCGTTTTATTATTTGAACAAAGTTGTTGTTGTTGTTGTTGTTGTTGTTGTTGTTGGTTCTGTAACATCTCATCAGTAAAAATACATACAATATTAAAATTCAATCAACCAGCAGCATTCTACTTACAGCGGCAACCTCTTTTCCCCTTACTCTAGCCTTGTCAAGTGCCTTATTGGCATTTTCATAGTCAGCTAAACACCTCGCCCCACGATACAGCAAGTTCTTGGCAGCCTCTGCGTCTCGCACATAATATCTCAGCAAGTCGGACGTCTTGAGGTTTTCATCGGACGCGACACGGCCTTCCAACTTGCGAGCTTTCTCAAAGTATTCCGCCACCTGGAAAAATAAACAAATAATGATAATAATGAAAAAATAACAAATAACACAAATAACAATAAAAGGTAGGCAAAGGTAAAGTCGCGCACGATCTAAGGAGCTTATCACGGTTTCTGTAGCATGAAGCAACGGAGAGCCCCACAACAAATAATTAAAAACAATATTATAATTATAATAAGAACCTTCCCAGAATGCTTTGCACCAGAAAAATTTCAATGCAAAATAACTTAGTTAATTTGTGGTCGAAGAGAATGCTGTACCATGTGTTATTTACAACTTCGTGAAAGTTATCCTTCATATTAACGTTAGGGTGATGACGTCATTATTCACGTGACTATGGCAAAAAATATGTTTTAGCTCACTGCAAGAACAGACCTCCATCAATTCAAAAGCAAATAACGTGCCCTGATAGTCATTGGAATGGGCAATATGGAAATTGCCACTTGACATCTGGCATTTGAAAGTTAAGGTGGCTCTGTACAGGAGCATTTCCCAGGGGACTGGTAAGGAGTCAGTAACTATGGTAGTTTAAGGCGGAGAAAAACAAAGCTTGGCTGGTTAATAGTACTTCGCATGAAAGTAACGACCATGATATGCTCACTGTTGTGACGTCATTGGTCACGTCACCAGAGCGCACAGAAAATTCAAATCACTTTAAAACTGCTTTAAGCTCAATAAATTCGGAATTTCTCACAGTAATATCGCAGAAAAAATTGCAAGTTATTCAAAAACGTTCATTATTATTTTTCCTTTTGAGAAAAGCACAATGAAAAATGAACCTTAAACTTTTGATAATCCCCTGTTTTGTGAGGTTTTAATATAAATGTAAAAACGAATCAGCATATTTGGTTTCAAACTATGCTCTTTCTAACTACGTTAACAGTTTTTTTTTAAAAATTCGTTTTCATAGAGCTTAGGGATGTGAATTTGCAGGCACGCGGAGTACTGGGCACCAATGTCACGGATTGCTCAGGAAGACTGGTGCACTTTTTAGGCGCGGCGGCATAGCTAACGACAAAAGCTGAAAAATTGGGTTAAAAGGTGTTTTGCTAGCTTTCTGTCGGTCCGTTTCTGCTAAAGAATTGTTAATGGTTTTTCCGAAAGAGGACAGCACTTCATTTCTCGCTGCATTGCTCATGTCAGGTACGTGTAATCATAGCTTTTTATTGTCTTCGGTAAACAGCTTAATATATTAGCAGGGCTTTACCGATCGATCATTTTTGTTTAATGTTTCATATTTATCGTTGGTCCAGTGCTTAAATAATTTGCCATTTTCGTTCCGGTAGCAAAAAGCCGAAAGATAGACACGTAGGTTGGTAGCTAAAGTTTATTAAGTTTCGTAAGTCTTTAAATAAACGTTATATGAAGTGATGTAGTTTTTGTACACTCGTCTGTGAATCGTACATGTATGTTATTTGTTGGCCCAGTAAAAGTGTAGCATCGCATCCTTTATGTTTTCAGTAACTTTAATTACAGCGGTGCTGTTAAAATTAATGTTTCAAACAGCTATTACTCAAAGCAAGAAGGTCAGGGTATTCTCTTAATGTTGATACTGGCAGATAAGCTTAAATTCTTTTGTGTAGCATCATTTAAGCTGACGTGTTGTAAACATCTCATAACAACATAACATAACACATAACATACTTTATTTTATCTCCATCTCCATTTGTTTATTAGCTGGACTTTTCTTCACTGCTTGCAAATTATTTATATACATCTAATGACTTACGAATGTTTCTTAGATCAAGTAAGGTTCAAAGCTATAGTTGGCATGATTTGATGACAAACAACAAATTTAAATTTCGAATTAGGTACATGTAAAACTTTTATTAAAAGTTATGTGTTGATCACTTTTGGGAAAATATGCTTAAGATAATCGAGTTCAAAGCAGGTGAATGTAATTGTTTTGTACATCGCATTCTCTACTTTTACTGATTAAGTTATTCCATAATTTGCAGGGTAAAAAATTAACTTCAGTGCTTGAATCATTGAATTGCAACTCGGGCCAGTATCCTTGAATTCCAACCTCGTCCCCAGGGTCTTTTCACTTGCTCGCTTAGTATAGTGGACCAGGCCATTTAGATAAAGTGGCTTTCAAAATCCTCTAGTCTAAATCCAAAAATTTAAAACCATATTTACTTGAATAGACCCCTCCCAACCTGGGTGAGAAGTAAGTCTTTTATCCGGGGATTTCGCCAGTAATCATGTGGAAAAAGTACCACATACTGTAGAACTAAAAGTAAAAACAAACCTCAACTTTTAGTGGCCCTGGTCAGTTTTAAATTGCTACTGGCAACCAGGAGACTGTCAATTTTTAGCCCTGAAGTTGTTGTTTTCACTGATCCTTTTTTATCTATACTAGGCATGTATATGTCAGCAGTGATCAGTGATGCAGCTTTTCTTACAGTGAAGGTATGCACATGGAAGATATCAATCACATAATTATCCCAGCTTACGTACTATCTTACTGTTCAGTAAAATGAACTGGGTCAAATGCAGTGATCGGTTTAATTTGGGTTCGGTAGTTGAACACAATTAAACCAACAATATGCATACAGCAGTGTTTGATTCCAATTTCTGAACCCAGTCAAACATAATTAAGCACAGTTAAACAGTTTAAAATCATTCAAATATACCAGAGATTTAAACCATCTGCCTTTAAGTGTGTGAGAACAAGCACAAATTTCTGTAGTGTGGAATTTGAACATGATCTGTTTTATATTGTCGTGTAAACACATAGAAGACTGGGTGGCTAAAACAGCCTTTTTGGAAAAAGAAAATTTGGCAATCCTAATACTCACAAAGGCAAAAAAAAGTTGAACCAAGGAAAAAATTAAATCACAACATTTACATGAGTGTTCCATCAAGACTTCCATTGGGGTAGGTGATGAAAACCTTATACCCACTTAAGTTACAAAATCCATTTTTCACGGTGATGTAAGATTTATTCTTGATGGTTAAAGGGTTAAAACTTAATGCAGAATGAATCAAACAGTTATACCATGTATGGGTTTCCGTACCACAGTGATTATTGTGACCCAGTACCACTACTGGGGCAAGCTCACACAGGTATGACTTGTACAGTTATGAGATGTTGTGCTGTAATCATTAAACAAATACAGAGAAACAAGAGGAAATCGGGAGGAACTTGTACCAGATGAAAATCATGCTGGTATTATGAAAACACCCCCTTAGCCTAAAGTTGAGCAGCTCTCAAGAATGTTTAACAACATCCTCAGAGACCCAGGGGCAGTAACGCCCTGATTTCATGAGACCGGTACAAACTCAGACTGGTACGATTTTGTTTACATGAGACCGGTCTGAAAGTCAGACTGGCATGAAGTGTTTACCTGAGACCAATCTAAACTCTGTTTGTGTTAATATGGTCCACAACCATCCCATCCTTAAAAATCCACTTTATCTATTATCCCACAGCTTGGAATGCTCCAACATCACTTATTAAACGTGCATACCCAAAACAAATATCTCAGACCAATTGGAACCCTGTTCATGCTTAAGTGGCTCCCCAGTCTGATTTCAAACCGTTCTGAGTCATTCATATTGGTTCAGCAGCAGTGATGAGTTAAACCAGCCTAAGGCCCTGTTTACATGAGTGACTTTATCCCGGGATGACTTTTATCTCCTCCCGGGGTGACTTTCATTGCGGTGTCTGGTCATTTACCTGTAAATGTTTACATGATTTGGAGCTGAAATGTGTTCACCCTGGGACGATTTCATCCCGGTCTTCAGCACGGGGATGAAATCGTCCTGGGGTAAACATCATTTCAGCTCCAAACCATGTAAAAACTTACAGGTAAATGACCAGACACCGATGTGAAAGTCATCTCGGGATGAAATCACTCGTGTAAACACAGCCTAAGATGATAATTATTTTATACTAGCTTCATGTTTCGTACGTTTCGTGTAAACAGAGGTAAGCATTTGGAGTCGATCTGAAGTTGTACCGGCCCAAGTTGGTACCATTCTCATAGACTACGAGCAGTCTCTCATTTTTCTCTGGCGCGTGCACACTGACTGTTCCACTATTGGTAATTGTGATAATTAAAATCTGCTTTGTTTTTCTTACAGGTTTTTATTCCATCAACCTGATGTCAGGAAAATATGGCAGTTTATTGTAAGGGTTTGGTTAAGAAATTTGTACTTTTAGCTATATTCCCAGACACACTTTACCAATTCAAATAAAAAATTTGAAGAGCAGTTTTGAAATAAGGTTATATATTTTTTTTGTCTTTTTCTGCTTAACATTTTGATGTCATTGATTAGTTTGACTGACCCCTCAGTACTACTAAGTGGATGATGTATGAAAATGGAATGAATCCTGGAGTACCTTTTAGGGCTCTACTTCAAAATATCTGATGAGCACACCCTGCCCCATATCTTTTTTGGGGGGAGTATCCCCCCCAACTACTATCCCAGGAATGAAGAGTCAGACCTATTTGATTGAATTCTCTTTATGGGGAAAACTATATCGATTGACTGATTCACCAGTCTGATCCCTTTTTGTCAGTTCATTGCCTATTAGGTTTCAGACTATTCTGAAATGATTTAGGAAGAGGCTATTCCTTTTGTTTTTCTTTGGTACCAGATTATGGCAATCAGTAACAATGCTTATTGGTGACAAATTATCAAACCAAAAAGAACTAAAGTCTCGAGATCTACTGCCATCACGGTCTGGGGTAGTAAGAGAGTGAGTCATAATCTGTGCATCAAATAAAGTCACTAGTCATTACTGGACCATTTGTTATTCGCAATGGCAACACTGAAGTCACAGATTGATTGATTTATTGATTTATTGATTGACTGATTGATTGATTGATTGATTGATTGATTGATTGATTGATTGATTGATTTTTTAATTGGCTGATTGACTGATTTATCAGCCAGTTGGTTGAGTGGTTGATTGATTGACTGATTGGTACTTAAAATAGATGAATGAATTGATTCACCTGAATTACATGTAAGTAATTACATGCATAATGCTGCACTTCTTCGCATCTTCCTCTGGCAGTAAAATAATACCTGGCATTAGTCGAAACATAAAATAATTTTCAAGCCCCAATGTCATGACATAATTGTAAGCAAATAATTTATTTGTAATTAGCAAGTAGTAGGTAAGAAGGCGTATTAGAGAGCAGGACTATTAGAGCTTTTACAGTAATTTAAATTATATTTCGTATTAACTCCAGTAAGCTACTCCTTCTGAGTAACTACCACTATTGGACAGTCAAGAAAGAAAGCATTGCCCTGGGATGTTTTAGGGTTCACTACTTCCTACTATTTATTAAACTTCCTGGGGAATTAATACAAGTAAATAAGGTACATCATCATCATCATCATCATCATCATTCAACTACAGCGTCATTTTACCATATAAGGAGACAAATATGAGTATGAGAGCGTCTTACACTGTAGAAAACGTATTGCACTATAGTATCCCAGTTTCAAATCACTTATTGAATAAAGCATTTAAATTGCTTGGATATTTAAGTTTATATTACCTACAACAGAGGCTTATTTAAAATTTATGAAACACTGGTTCTAATTTGATGAGAGGTGTATTACTAATGATTAACTAATAATTATAATATTGTTTTCCGGTCTCACTTGTAATAATAATAATAATAATAATAATAATAATAATAATAAATGAAAAAAAGCAGAGAAGTTCACTCTATTTGATTTCTAAACAATTAAGGTTACTATGGAGTACACAACATTTAACTTGAGGTTTACTAACGTGGTTTTAAAAACACATTGTTTCATCCAGAAGGTTGACAAACGTGGGCCTAGTTGGTAGCAAGTTGATTGATGCTCACCAAAGTCAAATTGAACAACATACAATATCGAACTCCATTGTCACTAGCTAAGCTGAACATCGACAATTCTAGATTAAGCTTGATCCAAGTTCTGCCTAACGTGAGAATACACGTACCGTAACGATTCGACTCAGTGCCCTCTTACGCATAAACGCCCCCTTTCTAATACCCCCCCCCCCCTCCAGTGGAGTGTTTTGTTAATAGGTGCCCCTTTTTCATGAAAGCTCCTATTGTGAAAATAACATTGAAGATACTGCCTTGAATGAACTAAATATGCAAGTGGATTTTATGGCCTTCTTTCTCGTCTGAAAAAAAAATATTGAAGATGTTCACTTGGAAGAGACAAGCTAATGCTATTCTGACTAGGTGAACCCGTACTGTTGTTGCGCCTGAATGTTATGTCAAAAAAAATAAGTGCCCCCTCCCTAAAAAGCCCCCCCCCCCAAAAAAAAAAGCCGCCGTCTGTTGGTCTACACTAACAACCACGAGGCAAAGTTGACATTGAAAAACTACCTTATTGAAGAAACGAGCTAAGTCCATAAATTCACTGGCTACCATCTGTGAAATGCAGCTAGAGATCCTAATAAACGTGTCAGCAGAAGTTTTGTGGCTGTTTGTCATACGATCAGCTTGACGGGTAGCATCCTTTAACCTGAAAAATTGGTTATTGAAATAAATATGACAACAGTGCTGTGTGCTGTACCATCACCACTCGTTGGCATCTTTTTTAAAAACATTCATTTTAATGGGCCAATCAAATTCAACATTTGTCAGAGGCAAAGTTGGTAACCCTTTAAGCCCCAGTAGTGACAAGCATCTAATTTCTCCTTACGGTATAACTACTTGATCAAACGTACAGGTCATGAGAATAAAGGAAATGGTCACCAATTATCAAATGTCTTGATTTTTAATCAAATTCTTTCAACTAGTAACATAAGAAATATAAGGAGAACAGTGAGGAGAACAAAATTGGGGCTTAGAGGGTTAATGTCCATGTCGGCACTCTCTGCAAAATTTAGGGAAGGTACGTTTTTTCTTGGGGGGGGGGAGGGCTGGGGCCTCAGAGGGGAGGGTCATCAGTGAAAGTGAGCACCAAAAGGGGAGGGCCATACCTCATGTGAGCTATTCAAGGGAGGGTCACACATCTTTTCCGGAATTTTTTAATGACAATTTTTGTGATGTTGCTTTCCATTTTTCTTACAGATTAAGTTTTTCTTTTCACCTACTTTGATTTAATCTGGTGTTTTATTATAGGTACTAGGTTGCATTTGTACATGTATATTATGCCATGGCACATGGTTTCTCTCGGAGGACTCGTGTCCTTTTGCGTCCGTATCGAGAAATGCTTGACTCAGGTATCGTTTCTTCAGCTTCTTGCTGTTGGCTATCCGCTGCCTGATCTCCTGAGTCGTTTAGTTCTGAAGAGTTACTAGTAGATCCAACAATGCGCTCTACCCTGTCGGAAATGTAGGAAATATTTGTTTTTGAGAAGCAGATTTCGCATGCTAAACAAATAAACCTTTTTGTTAAAATAACCAACAGCAATGCCGGCTAGTCGGAGAAAGAAGCGCGTGTATTTTCCCTTAGATATTTTATGTTCAAAACTTTTATAATACTCAAATACTTCCATATTCAAACTTCAGCTATAAAACGTAAATATCCCACACTGATTGTTCGCATTTTCTTTGTTTCAGCGTGCACACATTCAATATCGAGATATATTCGTATTCAAACACTTTGTGTTCACAAGCGAAACGTTCTGAGGTTTCTACAGCAGGGAACATACCATGTAGTAGTGAGGGGAGGGTCGCACTTTTGTCAGTCACCTAAAGGTGGGGGGTCAGGAGTGTTTTCATTAAAACGCAAGGGAGGGCCAACACTTTTTTTGGAAAAAAATCCCAAAATTCCCGAGCCCTCCCCCCTCCCCCCCACCAGAAAAAACGTACCTTCCCTTAAAATCCCTGATTAGTACGTCAGGCATCGTTCAGATTATATAAGCATTAAAAAAAGATCGATTAACATCAATGAAGGAGGAGGCCCATTTTTTGCCTTCCCCTTACTTTTGGAACAAATTAGTATTTTTTTTCTCTTATCAAGTTCTTCCTGAACGGAGCAGAGTTTTAATTATGGTAACTTTTCCGTAGAGAGATAGCCCCCTGGACGACCATATTGATCAACTTTTTTATGTCGTCAAGTTTGTCGGAGAAGTTTTTCAGATAGAGCAATTTTTTGTCGTATGAGAAGAAGACTCCGAGGGCTTTTATTGGATCTTGAGACCATTTAATACCGAGGGGTTTTATTTCACTATCTTTCAGCGTGCCTATCCACATCCCCTCCGTCTTTGATCTATTTATTTTCAAACCTGACAACTTTTTAAATTCGTCTAACAGCTGAAAGAGTCTATGTGCCAATTCTATATTAGAAAAAACTGCAGTTGTATCATCAGCGTATTGGAGGAGTTTAGTTTCCTGTTGTTCAATTGCAATCCCTTTTATTTCCACATTATCCCTTACCGCAATTGCTAATATCTCTACAGCTAGAAGAAAAAGATAAGGTGACAAAGGGTCACCTTGTCTGACACCGCGAGTGAGATAAAAATATTCTGAAGACAGGCCGTTATTAATCACACAACTTTGAATATTCTTATAAAAAGTATTAATCCAACATTTGAATTCGGGACCGAAATTGAATGCATCCAGACAATGAAACAAGAAATTCCACTCTAAAGAATCGAAGGCTTTTTGGAAGTCAATAAATATCAACAGGCCAGGTATATTATTCTTTTCTGTAAAATCCATGATGTCAAAAATAGACCTGATCGTGTCACCGATATAGCGGTCTTTAACGTAACCGCTTTGATTGCAATGAATGATATGCGGCAGAATATTTTTTATTCTTGTGGCAATTACTTTCGAGATTATTTTAGCATCTACATTGACGAGAGAGATAGGCCTCCAATTTTCTATGCACGTACGATCTTTACCTTTTTTGCAATCAAAGTAATGACAGCTTGTCCCTGGGAAATGGACATTTCTTCCTTTTTAAAGGACTCATTTACACAATTAATAAACGGTTCGCAAATAAGATTCCAGCATTTCTTATAAAATTCAATTGGTATTCCATCGTTTCCCGGAGACTTATTATTCTGAAAAGTTTCCAAGATCTCGCTACATTCTTTAGCTGTAATTCCGCCTTCACATGATTGCTTTTGTTCTTCAGATAATTGGCGAGTGTTCAAATCATTTAGAAACGACTTTACACAATCAGAGTCTGTTGCTTTTGTTTGGTATAAGTTCTGATAAAATTTCTTTTGTTCTGATAGTATACGATATGGATCCGTTGTTATAACACCGCTTATTGACAACTTTCTAATATGTTTTTTGTACTTCGTTCACCGTGCTCATGCCAGCGGGCTCTCGCACGTACGATGATTCCATTTATTTTCTCTTCATAAAGCAATTCCAACGTCCGTTTGATTTACAAGCTTTTATGGAACGGTAAAGATAAAGTGACCAGAGTATCTGTAATTAATAATTATGAAGGTGGAGGTCTTAACCTGGTTGATGTTGAAAGCATGATTAAATCTCTCCGCCTTTCCTGGCTCAAAAGAATTTTTGTTGAAAACTCGGGAGCATGGAAAAATTACTTAAACTATCTCTTAAAAGAAACAGGTGGCTTGGCTCTTTTCAGTTGTAACTACAACACTAAAGATCTCAATATTAATTCGCAGTTCTACTTAGAACTATTGGAATGGTGGTCTCAGTTTCGCGAAGACAATGCAGTTGACAACAGATGGCAATACATTATTTGGAATAACCAGGAAATCAGAATCAATAATAAACCAGTATTTTATAAAAAGTATTTTCACTATGGAATCCAAACTATAAGAGACCTTCGATTTGACCTCAATAATATTGATTCTTACAGATTAGTTGAAAAACACTTAGAAAAGACCAACTTTCTGGAATGGACTGGTTTGCGTCATTCAATTCCCCCTAACCTACGAAATCCCAATCTAGATTACGTGTATCCATTCCAATTCCAAAACCCATCTTTTAATTTGGTCAATGACCTTTTTGACGTAACCAAAAGGAAATCAAAAGATTACTATTCTCTGTTAGTACTTAAGAAGGAACGTCTTCCTAATCTCGCGCAAAAATTGAAAAGTGACCTAAACTTATCAGACGAAGCACTGAAAAATGCTTTTTTACTCCCCCATTCTGCCCCTTTTGAGTCATATGTAAAGGCTTTTCAGTACAAAGTGTTGAATTCCATACTCTACACAAATTCAAAATTACATAAAATTGGTTACATTTCAGACAATCTGTGTTCTTTCTGCAAGCAGGAATCAGAAACATTGCAGCATTTCCTTTATGATTGTTCACACTCAAGCTCTTTTTGGAAAGATTTCGAGTCCTATTATCTGTCTTGGACAAGTCAACAAATACATCTTAATTGGAAAGAAGTTTTAATTGGTGTTCTAACACCAGGATGCCTCTTACTTAACTACCTGTTACTCCTAGGAAAAATATATTGATGGGATTGTAGAAGAAATAAAGAACTTCCAAACGTACGTGGCTTTAAATTTAAAGTTAATTTAAAATATGAAACTGAAAAGTACATTTGTACGAAAAATAACAATTTACATAAATTTAGAGAAAAATGGATATTGTAACTCTATTATAGATCTATTTATTTTATAAAGATATATTCATATACATTGTAAGGCTAAAACGGATATGCAATAATGTAATGTTTTTATGTGTAAGAGTGAGAGTGCATTAGTGAGAGTGAGAGTAAGTTAATGTTGTTATTGTGAGAGTGAGAGTGAGTTATTGTTACTGAGTGTTAGAGTGAGTTAATATGCTATGTATGTATGTAACTGTATGTGTGAAATATGCAAATAAATATAAAAAAAAAAGTTCTTCCTGAACTGTTGGACTCTTCTCGTCTTGAAGTCTTTTGCGTTCGCTCGCTTGGTCGTTTTCCTCAACTATCCTTGTACTCCAGAGAAGTTACGAACTCACATATTGACCAGATCCCTGTTGGCTTGACATCTCAGTCGGTAGAGCGCTGTACTAATAATCGCAGGGCCGTGGGCTCAAACCTGCTCAGGCGCAGGATGAATACTATTCTTCAGGATTTTTCTGTTACACTTGCCGGAGTTCCGTTCACAACTACATAAACAACTGCCTAAATCGTGTTTACAACTACGATGTTTCTTTGTTAATTACATGTGTAAGTTCTTTGTGGCAAAAAATAAACAGACAATTCTCAAATCAGTTCTCAACCATCGTGGCATTTAAATAAGGGCAATACTAAATCTTGTTTATCTGGTTTAGGTACTTTTGAAATGTGTTGAAACTTTTCACGGGCCGTCTGTTGGGCTGTTTCCGAATAAAGCAAAGGGGATTATCCCAACAGCAAGTGCTTGCACTTTCACTTAACAATTAAGGTCTCCACCCTATGGGCCACTCTGCCTGAAAATTTCTGAACCAAATGCAGTGAGATTAGCCACTGATAAAAACATCTCAAGAACAAACTTACTTCATGTTATATTACGCTAAAAATTTCTTCTCGGTCTTAAAAAACTCATCATGGTCCTGAAAGCAACAGCATGAAGCTTAAATGTCGTACAAAGTACTAAAACAACTATTGGCAGACATTAGTTGCACCTGGGGTGCAGCTTTATATCTGTGGGGAAATCTGGAAAACATTCAATAAATTAAAGGGTACTACTTGTCTGATCTTAAGATCTTGAAAGTCTGACACCAAGCTCAGAGTAGCGTAATTGCATTCGTTTGGCCAGCCTAGATACGTACCCTGCAATGTTAACAACTGTCATGTAATTTCATTTCACCGTATTTCTTCTGGAAAAGCATTTTCTTTTTGGTCTCCCAAAAAATATGGAAATCGATGATAATCGATGCCAATCGAATTTGACAGTCGATGACAATTGATGACAATCCATGACAGTCGATAACAATCGATGGCAATTAAAAAACACAAATTCTTTGGCCATCGATTGGTCATCGTTTTCCGATGCCAATCGATTAATTGTTATCGATTGTTATCGATTATCAATTTCTTTGATTGATCAGGCCGGGAAAATTCCTTGTTTCTTGTCTACTGCAGGGTTATTTACTCCCAGCAGCAGTTTGCTAATAGGTTAACTTCACTTAAAATAGTTTACTGGAAATCCTTAACCCTTTAAGCGGCAATATCAACGTGCGTGTTCTCCTCGTGCGTGTTCTCCTCGTGCGTGTTCTCCTCGCTATGTCCCTAATTATATTTCCTTTTTAGTGATACCTAATTAAGTTGAGAAACCTTTAATCAGTCTTTGCTCTTTTATCTTTGCTGGTCTTTTCTTTCATTCTCCTGACCTGTACGTTTGATAAAGTTGTTTGAGGATGGTTTTTAAATAAAACCGAAATATTGGCGGTTTTTCTGGAACAAAACGACTTTAAAGGATGCTTTGCATTGAATTGATTTGATCAAGTTGTGATATTATAAGGAGAAATTAGATGCTTGTCACTAGCTATTGGGGCTTAAAGGGTTTAATCAATAATTATATTGTAAATACACCTGGGTGGGGACACGGTTTTGTGGAATTAAGTTTGCTCAAAGCAAACGTCTACTAGAAAACAACAGCAAAATTGAAGTTATTGGTGTATAGGCAAAGCTTGATGACTAGCTATATATATTAGGCATCAATGCCAGGATATGGCTTTGGACTCGATTCTCCAATCAAAATACCGGGTACACGTCCTGTCAGTGGAGTTACAAAGTTCCATCTTGACATCTCTGCCCATTAGAAAACTTAACAAACAACTCAGTCATTAGTGGCAGTGGTTATAGCATGCAGTATTTTAGTAATTCTGAAAAACCTACAGCTACAGCTACTTAAGAGGCTCTGACTGTAAATATCGAGAATCGGCGGACAAGCTCAAAAAATCGAAAATCCTGATAACTTGCCAGAAGAACACTTTTGGGGAGCTATCTTCGAAAATATTACTTAAACCTTCTGGAATTCTATTGTTTTCGGGAAATTCGGAAAAACGGTTTTGCTTAATTTATTACGCAATAATCAGGCTTAAAATTAAACAAATTGAAAGCGCTTGCTTTTAAACAGTTTGCAACGCCAGAAAACAATTTTAATTTTAAATGATAGCAATACTCTTCTACTTTCTATCAATAGGAATTGCATGGAGTTTTGCTTTATTTCTGTGGTTTGGTGGTTCTTTGAAACAAAGCCTTTTTGCGCACTTCGGAAAAAGGCAAAAATTGGTAAACTTTAGAGGCTTAAAATGGGTCTTGGTATGTCTAATATCGAATTCAAATAAACACTGTGATAAAGTTTGGCCCTACTTCCATTATAATATGAAATAAAAAGTCTGGCAATTCAGGCTCGCGCTGACAAAAACACAAAATCGCGAACCAGTGTTGCCAAAAATTGAACAATGAAATGAATGAAATGAAAAGTAGTAGTTTGGGTGAGCTCAATTTAGAGGATTTTATTTACTGAAGACACAAAGAATGAACTAAAACATTCCTTCAATCTATTCTTGCATTGTTTTGGGCTTATACTATTTCTACGTAAAACTAAAGAGAAGGATAAAAAGTTTTAAAAGTTCTACACAGCTGTTGCGTGACCTGAGTCACGTGAATATTTTTTGTCAATTTGTCAACCTACTTATGGCAGTTTTTAAATGCGGTCTCTTACATTGGCCGCTGTTTTATGCATGGCTAGTTCTCCAGCGAATACCGTACGCATCCCTATGTTTGGGGCATACTGTCATGTGCAGTTGATATTCCACTGGGACGAAAATTGCGACAGGCAAGTCTAGAATTAGTTTCGTATACATATGACACCTTTCTCTTCGAGAGAAGAAAACTGCCAAATATAGTATGTTGTTGTGTACGTGATACGATCGCTCTTTTCAAACGGCTACTAAGATTTTGGGCGACTTTTTTAAAAGACACTATTTTGGCCAGGAGTAAAAGTGCATCATTATTACTATGATTTATACGCATTTGTCAAAAATTGTGCTGTTCTTATTACACTTGTATAAATATGTTTAAAAAAACACAAACCACGGACGTTCTGGCAGCGGGATCGGTATTTACGAGTTCTAAATGCTGCTGTACATCTAAGAGATATTAATACACAGCTTGTTTGGTTCTACTTTGCAAGATCGCTGAGAACTCTTTCACGGTTTTAGAGGATAAGATTTTCATTAAAGAATATTTTCACGTTTGCATGAACGTGCAGTGATCGGTTGCGTGACTGGATTATTTTGAGTGATACTTTTGTGTTCCTTACTTTACACAGCCAAACTGAGCTCTCAATTTATACGCGTACGTCAACTTTAATGATTTGTAAAAGGAACCGTTTGGATTTTCGAGAACAATAGTTTTTTCCCCCTAAAAAACTGCAAATAACAAAGAAAGGCCATTGGTGCTGCAGGGTATAGACATCTGACAAAAAATGATAACCCACTGCACTCTAGTTTCACCAACAATTTTCCAAATTTGTTCGTAGTTCTTCAGAAAGACAAATGAAGATATCAGGGAATGCATCATGTAGTAGAAAGACCATCCGAGAATAGTAACAGTAAACAATTTGTCATATTTCAAGTCGTCCTTCCATTACAGTTTTTTTTCTATTATCCAAATTATGCACATTTTGGCAACACTGGTTCGCGAATTTGTGTTTTAGTCAGCGCGAGCCTGAACTGCCCAGATTTTTAATTTCATATTATAATAGAAGTAGGGCCAAACTTTATCACAGTGTTTATTTCCATTCGATATTAGACATACCAAGACCCATTTTAAGCCTCTAAAGTTTACCAATTTTTGCCTTTTTCCGAAGTGCGCAAAATGGCTTTGTTTCAAAGAACCACCAAACCACAGAAATAAAGCAAAACTCCATGCAATTCCTATTGATAGAAAGTAGAAGAGTATTGCTATCATTTAAAATTAAAATTGTTTTCTGGCGTTGCAAACTGTTTAAAAGCAAGCGCTTTCAATTTGTTTAATTTTAAGCCTGATTATTGCGTAATAAATTAAGCAAAACCGTTTTTCCGAATTTCCCGAAAACAATAGAATTCCAGAAGGTTTAAGAGCGAATGTTACCAACGGTCAAACATTTGGTGGCAACAGGTCAAAAATGAATTCCGCTCATATTCTTATGTTAGGTAGACCTTAATGTGAAACAAATTACTGCATAGTTCGTTTGGCTGAATATCGATTTATTTTCAAGAAAATCGATATTAACGGAATTCGCTCAAAATGCCGCTTTTGAAGCTCAAAATTTAAGGCAAATCTCGACTCTTCGCGTGACAAAATGAAGCACTCCAGAGCAATAAAAATTAACCAAACTTGTAGAACGATGTTTAAATATATGTCAAAAGCAATTTCAGCAATTTCTGCTCATTTATTTACGAGCTCTAATTAAATTTATCCGACATACTTTTGACTAGATAAAAAGTATATCAAGTTTAACCCCTAAAAAAAGTATGTGGTACCGAATATTATTCGTCAAGAATCTGGATTTCAAGAGGAGAAGAGATGTTCTCTTGCCTCCTAAAAGGATTTTTTGGGGAAATTTATTGACGCGATGTTATGGAATTTTAAAGTTGGACAAAATGCGTCGATTCAAGCGATCAGAAAAGTCAGCCGAATTAACTCAGTGTACACATACACAAACAACTTCACGTTTACCGCAGGTTTTGATCAGCAAACAACCGATTTTAACACAAAATCCTCTAACCTTCATGTTGCTGTATCACAGATGAGAGCTGTGGTCCTTGTTCATGATAAAATTCAAGCAAACTGCAAGGAAACTTGACAGGATATCGCAACTTGCCATGCCGTTTCACCGAACATCCGCCGTTTTTGATGTGAGGATTCTCTTTTCCTATTTTCGTTGGAAAGCAGGCTTAAGGTGTTGTACATAAGATGTTTTTCCTTTGAAACTAGCTCTGAACTGAACAGCGAAACAAGAAGTCGTTAATACAAAAACATCTGTTACGTGCTTTGGGTGATGCCGCTAATTAATTTAGTCAGAACGAGCTTTAGTGAAATCGACAACTGCATGCATGTAGCACGGTAACGAAATTTTGGGTGCATCCGGTGACTTTGGGGAATAAGGTTTAATTTTTTTCAAATAAGCTAATTCTGTCTTCCTACGTTTACTACTTTAATGACTGAGCGAAGATTCTCAGTAGATTGGGTTCGATGAGTACTTTGAAGTCTGTGCAACTGAAAAAAGCGCACCTTGGTTGCGTGACATACCCTAGACTGAGCTTTTACCTGATGGGCAGGGCAAAGGGGGTTTCAAAAATATATTCTCTGTTAGTTTTCCAAGAAGTCGCACAGTTAATGAACGCTATCATACTATGGCTAGATTAAAATACAAAGTCAGGCATAAAAATTTCCTGTTCGGTCTTAAAATTCTTTTCTCGTTTTGTTGGGGTGTGGGTGGGGAGGGGCTTGGGCTATAGGTTTCGGGGAAAGAAGTTTTAGAGAACACTGAATCGACTGATTGTATCGATTCCTGGCATTCAAAGACTTTCAAATAAACCTCCTTTTTATTTTTACCTGGTTCTTGTTCGTATTTACGTGCTAGTGTACATTAAACGCACAAACACTTATTTACGGAGAATAGACATTAATAAAAAATCAAAACTCGTACTGGTTCTCAGGGAATAAATTTAATGATCTGCAAGATTGTTAAGAGCTTTGTCCTGTGGCAGAAAATACAACCCACTACGGGCTTAACTTGGATGACTTTTTATGAGTCTTGGGTTTTCCGCTTTCGATGCTCAACAGGCACCAACGAAAAACGACTCTGCTCGACTGACACTGTAGTGCGTGCAGTCTTTTTTTAAAGCTTCCAACAGTGAAGAAAACTACAAAACGGTTAACTGGGGATTTCAACGTTCTATTCAACACCGATCAACGCTGTTGAATTTTAAAAACAAGTTTGGCCTTCCAGCTTAATGATGTTTCACAATTTTGCCGACTTTTCTTTTGTTCTCAGGTGTGCCACCCGGTGCAATGATGTTCTGTAATACTGATTCAACTTTTTCTATGTTCTCAGGTGTGATCAAAAGTATTGAATTCGTTTGCCTACCTTGTTCAACATCGCACAACAAAGTTGTGTTCAAGATTGTTGAATAATGTTGAAGGAGTTTGGCCGAGTCATAAAGTTTGCAAACGCCAAAAACGCAAAGAGCGTGAGCCAACAAAATGAGGGCGCAGCCGGGGTTGAAGGCTAAGAGAAGGGGGAAGTTTGAACCCTTAATCCCCCAACATGAAAAGCGGTTTCCCCTTAAGTAGGTTTCCAACCCGCCCAAGGGAAAGATAATTCCAAGATAATAATTCCAAGCGAGCCGCAGTGACCCGCTATCACTCTTAAAGGTGTTCGAAGACCTTGATATGAGGGTGACTTAGATGTCCAAGTCACGTCAAGATGCCTTTAAAGAATATTAAAACGCACGAGGAAAGGGTGCAGGCACGGAGTAAGTATTTCTACTCGGAGCCTTTTAGGTCTGTGAAATCAAGTTTCCGGAAAATCGAGAACCTGCAAATTCCTTTCCGATCCGCTTTTATAATTACTGAACAAAGCTTTATCACATGCAGGTGGCTGGCTTGAATGTTGTGTGATGTTGTAAAGCAAAAGGCTTCACTTCTGCATAGTTGATACATTAATGGTGGGGTTAGTAGGTGAGTTCCGAAACAACAGATGGAAAAGCTCCCCTTTATTTGAAAATCCTTTAATGCCAAGAATCGTTTACTTATGCATAAGTCAATTCGAGCGGTGCCCATCCCCCCCCCCCCGGGCCAACCCCCGGGCATTAGCATTTTTTTTTTAAAAATGGCAAATTCCCGGGGGTGGGGACAAGTAAGTCCGTCAAATGCCCCGGGGTGGGACCAAAATAGAAGGCAAATGCCCCACCCCCGGAATCATCTAGAAAGCAACACTGCTCACGATTGTAATAATAAATCATAACGAAAAAAGTGTCACTCATCATTATTATCAATGCGCTTCGGTTATTTTATACCTGTGCGTCTCCCCTTCCGTTGTTCATTTGTTTTCAAAATAATGATACTATATTAACATCAATAACACGTTCATTTATTTGATTTTGACATACGCAACTAATAAGTGTTTTATTAAATAAGCTATATTAAAAGAAATGCTTAAATGATTTTGAAGAACTGAAAACGCATGATCCGCTGTACTTAACAAACGGCCAAAAACATAAAAGATTTTTACTAAACCGGTCATCTCGGATAGCTTAAAAATCCATATAGTACGTAGATTTAAAAATCCATATAGTACGTACATTTAATCAACAAACGATGAAATCAATCAGCGAACAGCAACAAAGGATTGGAAGATCATGGACGACCTCAGACTGACTACACCGGAACGTTTTTCTCACCTTGAATAGGCTACTTGTTGACCATTACAAGAAACATGAAACAATTACTTCAGAGGAAATGTTCAGTTTTCCTAAATTTTTTTCTCGAGTTTGTCTGATATGTACTGAACAATGTTTTTTTCCCGGCAAAATCCTCAATGGAGGCCATGTTTCAGATGTTTGGTCTCTGCCACGTGCGAGACTAAAACCTGAGAAGGGTGTCAAATGCCCCGGGGTCGTCCCGGGGGTAGGCAAATGCCCCACCCCCGGGCAGTGATAAAATTTCAAATGCCCCACTCCCGGGATTAAAACGTGAGCAAATGCCCCACTAATGCCCGGAAGGGGGGGGGGGGGATGGGCACCGCTGGAATTGACTGATGCATTATACTATTACTTTTACCCGGGCACTTACAATCAGTCTATTTAGTATTCTCTTGAACGTCTTCAAACACCTTTAGCCCAAACCCCGCCCCACCCTAAACAAAAAGACAGAAAACATTCTCAGACTGAAAAGGAGATTTTCATGTCCAACTTTGTATTTTAATCCAGCCATAGTTCATTAACTTTGCTACCTCTTGGAAAACCAACAGAGAATATATTTTTAAATCCCTTCGCCCTGCCCACCAGGAAAAAGCTCTAGGGTTAATGTCACGCAACCAACGTACGTTTTTTTCAGTTTCACGCATTTTTAAGTGCTCATCTGAAACCAATCTACTGAGAATCTTTGCTCTGTCCTTAAATTAATAAACGTAGGATGACAAAAATAGCTTATTTGAAAAAACAATTTAACCTTATTCCCGAAAGTCACCCAATGCACCCAAAATTTCGTTACCGCGGTACATGCATGCAGTTGTCGATTTCACTAAAACTCGTTCTGACTAAATTAATTAGCGGCATCACCCAAAGCACGTAACAGATGTTTTTGTATTAACGACTTCTTGTTTCGCTGTTCAGTTCAGAGCTAGTTTCAAAGGAAAGGCATGTTTTGTACAACACCTTAAGCCTGTTTTCTAACGAAAATAGGAAAAGAGAATCCTCACATCAAAAACGGCGGATGTTCGGTGAAACGGCATGGCAAGTTGCGATATCCTGTCAAGTTTCCTTGCAGTTTGCTTGAATTTTATCATGAACAAGGACCACAGCTCTCATCTGTGATACAGCAACATGAAGGTTAGAGGATTTGGTGTTAAAATCGGTTGTTTGCTGATCAAAACCTGCGGTAAACGTGAAGTTGTTTGTGTATGTGTACACTGAGTTAATTCGGCTGACTTTTCTGATCGCTTGAATCGACGCATTTTGTCCAACTTTAAAATTCCATAACATCGCGTCAATAAATTTCCCCAAAAAATCCTTTTAGGAGGCAAGAGAACATCTCTTCTCCTCTTGAAATCCAGATTCTTGACGAATAATATTCGGTACCACATACTTTTTTTAGGGGTTAAACTTGATATACTTTTTATCTAGTCAAAAGTATGTCGGATAAATTTAATTAGAGCTCGTAAATAAATGAGCAGAAATTGCTGAAATTGCTTTTGACATATATTTAAACATCGTTCTACAAGTTTGGTTAATTTTTATTGCTCTGGAGTGCTTCATTTTGTCACGCGAAGCTTCCAGATTTGCCTTAAATTTTGAGCTTCAAAAGCGGTCTTTCGAGCGAATTCCGTTAATATCGATTTTCTTGAAAACAAATTGATATTCAGCCAAACGAACTATGCAGTGATTTGTTTCACATTAAGGTCTACCTAACATAAGAATATGAGCGGAATTGATTTTTGAGCTGTTGCCACAATATTTTGAAAATGTTTGATTTTTGGCAACATTTGCTCTTAAGTAATATTTTCGAAGATAGCTCCCCAAAAGTGTTCTTCTGGCAAGTTATCAGGATTTTCGATTTTTTGAGCTTGTCCGCCGATTCTCGATATTTACAGTCAGAGCCTCTTAAAATCCAAACGTAACGGCTCTTAAAGGGGCATATTCACGAGGATTTCGCAGATTTCTGGTCAAAACTGTGCTAAAATTATCGGTAGCTAACTTTATCCATGCCCAACATTGTGTTTGAACATTTAACGGAACATATTATCTATATTTCATTAAGAGAAAACAAACCGTGACCATTTAATATCGATTTTATGTCAACACGCTGAGAGAATTTGACTCAAGTTTTGCCTAATTTTTTCAAATTGCAATCCATTTCCATCCTTGCCATCCGAAGCAACAGACGACAGAAAATAGTTTCAGTGAAGTAATATAGTAATAAGTGTAAAGAAGATCCTCGCAGTTATTAATGCAACTTATGCAGTTGCGAAAAGAAAGCCTGAAAAAATCAGGCTTGCCGGGATTCGAACCCTGACCTCTGCGATACCGGTGCAGCGCTCTAACCAATTGAGCTAACAAGCCAACTGGGAGCTGGTCATTAAATTGGTTCGTAATATACCCAGGAAAGATGAAGATGAAATTATGAATATATGAAACTCATATATTTGAACTGCGGAATGAAGAAATAAGTGTAAAGAAGATCCTCGCAGTTATTGGTTAGAGCGCTGCACCGGTATCGCAGAGGTCAGGGTTCGAATCCCGGCAAGCCTGATTTTTTCAGGCTTTCTTTTCGCAACTGCATAAGTTGCGTTAATAACTGCGAGGATCTTCTTTACACTTATTTCTTCATTCCGTAGTTCAAATATATGAGTTTCATGTATTCATAATTTCAAGTAATATAGTCTTTGGTAACAAAACTAGACCATTATTTGTGGGCGTTCATTGATGTGAGGACATATTTTTGATTTTTAAAACGAACTAAAATAGCGTGACTATGCCCCTTTAAGGCCACAAGATTCCTTCACCCTGCTTCTCCTCCAAGGTCAGTTGCTAAATGAGTGTCAATCCATGGAAAAAAAGTAGGAATGACACAAATGAATGTACCCAGCAGAACGACAAGATCAGTTAAAAACTTCCTCCTGGTAGGAATTGAACCTCCTTTAAAAAGCGAAATCTACGTACTAAACAAGAGCGAAAATGATAAGCATCGGCTTAGAGACAAACATGGGAACTTATAATAGTGTCACGGTATATTTTGGGTTTATTTTGGGATTTAGTTATTTTCGATATTTTGGTGTTGGGAAAATATGACAAAAACATATTACTGTAACAACCAGCGTCTTGAACTATACTTAAGCTTTCTTTGATATTCCGGAACAAAATTTACTTCATTTGTCCAGGAATACACTGTACAAATTTAAGGCTCTCGTTAGCACTTTTCCAGCAAAATCCTAATAATAAGTTTTTTACTTCTCATTAAAACCTGGGTCCGTTTGCGCTAATCCTCACACGTTTTAGGGTCTTTGTTGTCATTTAAGTTACTTTTGAGTAGAATTCTAACTCGACAGAAACTTAGCTTACCTCAGTGTCTCTCAACCTAGCGAGAAACATTCTTGTATCGGAATCTGTACCTTTAGAAATTCTAAGATTTGCAAATTTGTGCACAAGTAAATAAACTAAGCCAAATCTAAAATTCTTTTGTTCTCTAAGCAATAAGCAGCTGGGATCACTCTTTTTCAGCATGACAATACTGTTTGCAATATAATCAAACTTGAGAAAAGTAATTAGTTAAACGAATTTCGCAAAAAAAGAGCAATCTGTAAGCAATCTTCACTCTGAGACCTGAGCAGTATTAAATTAAAGCACACTTGGCGCTTCATCTGTGGTTTTCTCTTGCTACAAAATCTGTGCATTTACAATAGGTAATTAAAGTTGCACAATAACTAGAATACCTTAACCCGGTTTCTGTAGCATGAAGCAACGGAACAGAATGGCTACCCCTCCCCCTCCCCCTCCCCCTCCTCCTCCCCCTTCCGGATGGAATGCTAGTCCATCACAGGGTCATTCCCACCAGTGTGTTATCAGTATTCATTTATGCATACACCTCAGTAGAGATACACAATGTAGAGTAAAGTTTATTGTCAAAAGAAACAGTATAGTGCAGAGTCCTGGCCTTGAAGCAGTGACCGACCTGTTTAGATCTGAAGTTCAAAGTGCTAGCCATTTCACTTCTACAACCCCAAGGGCACCTGTTACAATAGCTGGCAGTACACACCAGATTGGATGCACACTCAAGGAAGCCGTGTTCGATACTGGCTATGTTTTTTTAGGTTTAAGATGTGTTGTAATTTTGTCGTACCTCCTTATTATTATTCACATTTTCTCAAATTTAATGACAGCAGCTCAGTTAAGGTCACAACTCTAGTCAGTGTGAACATTTTCACACGTAGTCCTTGAATCCAAATAATTAGCGTTTTCCGAGTTCGCAGAAACGGAACAATTTTTTCCGCGTCATTAATCGAATATGAATGGAAAGTATACATTATATGTCTTAATTACCACGCAGTAATACAGTCCGTCCTGGGAAATGCTAATACTGGGGTTTCATACGCGTGCAGTTTGTACAGAATAGGTAGATTATATTTTCATAAGTTTCACTTTATTCGTGACAATTTTCTGTCGTTAAAATCATTTTTGTGTGTAAAAGAGTTCCTATGAAACAACAGGGCCGTAATTTATATCACAGGTAGCCAAAGCCTTAGTTATGACTGAAAATTAATACTGAAATTTTATGAAATAAAAAGTGTCCCTTTGTTTATATCTTACTTACTTGCTATTTGGGGGAAAGGTTCGCTCTCCGAACGAGAATAAGAGTCTTTCTCATTTTTGCTCCCAATTAGTATAATATTATAATACTTATTGGAAACAAAAATTAGAAAGACGCTTATTCTCGTTCGGAGAGCGAACCTTTCCCCCAAATAGCAAGTAAGTAAGATATAAACAAAGAAACACTGTTTATTTCATAAAATTTTATTTATTTTCAGTCATAACTAAAGCTTTGGCAACCTGTGATTAAACGGGTCCGCTTTTGTTCTCATTTGTACAATTAGGTTCCAATCGCGATGGAACATTTCTTCATGTTTTTCACAAGTTGTTGATTAAATTTAGGATCACAATTTGCATCGGCGTCCTTTTTCGCTTCAGTTTAGCTCACCTGCAACTTTCCGGTGGGCATGGAAGAACCAGCTCCTTGTTTTAGACGCCTGAATTGTAAGTAGCAAGTTCTTGGCTCGATTGGTCCAAGTTTTAATGTATGCGATGCGAAAAAATTTGGCCGTTTTCAAGTTGAGTTGCGCGCAGCCCTAGGGAAAAAATTGCGCTACTGGAGTGGGAAAGCGTGTGTATTCAAATATTTAATTTGGAAATTCACCACGAAGAAGCTGAGGAAACCTGGAGAGTTTTACCTAAGCCGTTGCCCGAGGCAGGAGCCCATCGCCTCCTGGTCAAGAAAGTTGTACGAGTAATGTTTGTCAGAATTGTAATTGCGATGTAATTTCCGAGAAGTTTGCACAACTGAGTTGCTCATTAAAAATGCCAGTGTTTGATCTGAGATCAAAACCCTTAAGATTTTGACCTGGTGTTCATCCACCTGACCCAAATGGACGTCATTTATCGGTTAGTAACTTTATGAATTATTAATGAATTTGAGAAGTACTTGTACATGTGATGAACAAACTAAGTGGGTTCAATTACATTTTTTAAAAGCCGGAAAAATGTGTTCCGCCTCAGCCTAATTTCCGGTAAACCGGAAAACTCTATTGCAAAGTAGAAAATCAGTAGAGATCACAATGGTCAGGAAATTTTTATTTTTATACCGTTCTGCCCATATTCGGGGGGGGGGTTGCCATACTTGTTATCACGCGATCATACGGGGACTTAACTTGCAAACTACTTTAGTGTTTTTTTTTAATTACCAGTTTCTCGTCGTTTCCCTTTGAAAATGAGTATGGATTCTAACCATTTGGCCTAAGACACTGATATGGGTATGGATTTTACAGACCAGGTTATGAAAATGAAATGGATTTTAGAGGTCTGAAAACAGGTATTGGTAAATTACATATTTTGATCTGAGATGCAGTCAGCGTTCAGAGAAAAGGGCTGCACACCCCGTCCAAAACTTCTGTTAGTGTTCTTACTATAAGCATCTCTTATCGGCAAAGTTCGCCCTGAATCATTAAAAACCGTAGTAAAAAATACGGTAAGCAAAGGACTGTAGGAGGCAAGATCTTGCTAGCACAAAAATGAAAACAACGCATACAGTACAAACACTAAAGCACGTAACTAAATAATACAGCAGAGTAAAAAGTAAGTGATCCTAATTACAATGGTTTAGGTGCATTAGTCAGTCGACGGGAGGGGAAGTAACATTTTGAAAGTTATTTGGGTTTGCCATAGTTACATACATATACAAAATATACTTAAACAATATTTTCTATATATGAGTACAAGGGTGTTTACAGGTTTGCTAAAAAAAAATAACAGTCCTTCAGTCAGGGGGACAGGAGATAAACTCTTTATAAACATTCTGCAAAAGGAATCCATTTTTTTGTGTCACCCGCTTTTGTCTCTAATACATATCTTGATTTAACAAGACGTAGAAAAGATGTGAAATTTGGTGAGGTTTCCTCTAATCTGGCTTGCCATATATGATACCGCGCTAGCAACAAGCCTGTTATCGAGATGTTGTCCTGAAGCCAGTCAGTCACTCTTTTCCAAAAGGAGGATGTAACGTGACATGACCAAAAAGGGTGGATTAATGACTCTGAGGCACTGTGACAAAAGTGCAATTTTCGTTATCCTTTCTTCCTATTTTAAAAAGGAACTTGTTAGTTGGTATGCATCTATGCAAAAGTTTAAACTGGAACTCGATCAGTTTGGTGCTTTTAGTACAACTTGGAGCCATGAGGTACGCTTGTTCCCAGTTGAAAGTAGTTTTTTTCATCTAGAAAATTGCAATCCTGAAACCATTTGTTTTGGCTGTTGCTCGGGGTTAGACCTTTTGTACTGATTAGCTTTTTGTAAATTATCGGGCCTGGTCTTTGACTTTTTATAATCTTATCGCAGAGTGTTTCAGAGTTGCCTCCTCTAATCTCAGCAGCTCCGGTAGCGGTTTTTCGAAGGGACTTTACAGCTGATAATAAGCCATAGAAACTAAGAGGTCGTAATTTTATGTCATACTTTGACGCAAGAGCATTAAGGGACAGAAATCCGTTGTTTTCCGTCCTTTGAAGGTGTTTCACTTTTGTTATACCTTTTTCAAGCCAATCCTTAAAAAAAATTGGCTTGTTATCAACCCTTATTAAAGAGTTGAACCATAAACTCTCGCGAAAATTGATTTCAGAAGTTACTTGGCGCTCAAAATTGGTTTCGGCCCAGTACTCTAATATTTCTTTAAGGAAGGGATCCGTGACCTTTATCATTTTCTTTGTGTCATTAACGTTAAGGTTACTCCGGAAGAGATTTTCACAGCCATAGTTCTTGAGTTCCATATCGAAGAGGAGTTTCCATTTTCCTTTGTTGGTCGTGTCCAAGTACTTTTTTACCCAAGTTGTTTTGAGAGATTTGTTAAAAGAGCAGAGATCAATCATTTTCAGACCTCCGTTTCTGGGATCGTTGATCATAACTTTTCTCTTTATTTTGTCACCTTTGCCATTCCATAGGAAATGGTAGAACATGTCGTTTATTTCTTTTATAGCACGGTGGTTAGAATGCAGTGGCGCTAACAAATAAACCAACTGTGATGCGGCCAGTGTCTTAACTACGGTGATTTTTCCTAGCAGCGAAAGCCTATGGTATTGCCAGCAACTTAATAGCTTTCTAAGTTTTACAGTTTTTTATTTATAATTTAATATCATCGCCAGGTCTGGCTCGGTTGACAGCCATAGACCAAGTGCTTTTACCTTGCATTTTGGCCAATTTAAGTCCTTTCCTGGTAAATAGATTTTTTCTTGCGCAGTCTTAGAGCCGATCCAAAGAGCTTCCGTTTTACTATCATTGAGCCTGAGGCCGGAGATCTTGCTGAAATCTTCTAAAGTTTGTAGGGCTGCGACAAGGGACTCCCTTGACCCGTCTAAGATAAGAGTAGTATCATCCGCGATGGGGTAATCTTAACTTCGTTTTTATCTACATAGATACCTTTTATTCTCCTGTTACTCCGGATTGTCTTGGTAAGATATTTTGCATTTACATATTTTAACTTATTTTCGTGTTGTTTTCATATTTAGGGA
The DNA here is from genome assembly GCA_964030785.1 of Siderastrea siderea. Taxonomy (NCBI): domain Eukaryota; kingdom Metazoa; phylum Cnidaria; class Anthozoa; order Scleractinia; family Rhizangiidae; genus Siderastrea; species Siderastrea siderea. The sequence goes on from OZ034970.1 coordinate 41,391,822, forward strand.
TAGGTCAAAGCCGTGGGCAAAAGGCCTGCAAGAAAACCTGAAAGTCATTAAAAGCTGCCTAAAGTCGGACTACAAACTTCACGTTGCCGATGAAAGACGTTGTGCTGATCATTGCAGAGCTCGTGCACTTTCCGATGTTACGCCAGAATTCCAAGAGAAGTGCCGTCATCAGCATGTAATATGCAATTCGCTGTGAGGCGCTGTTAAGTTCACTTGCACAAAGCGAAGTATCCATCTCTTTTGAGCACGCACAGCTGAGGTACGCTTTTTAGCGCTTTTTAAATAGAGGGCAAAACTTTTATCCAGCAATCCTCTTTTCTTTTCATGAGAATCAAACCTTGAAAGGCAGTTGTTAATTTCTTTAACTTCTAGCTCTGTTGTAGGACTGCTTGCGCCCTACCCTGAGAGGAAATTTCTCACGACATATATTTCGTCGGCAAAAAATACAAGATTGGAAAGCCCATGTAATCAGAACAGCACATCAAGAAGCTGCCAAGTCCAGCATCCTCGATAACCATGAAAGCAACGCAAGTATTAATTATAATGGATCGGGCATTGAAGTACTTGCTGGTGCGGTTTTGAGAGACGCAGGCAAAATGGTAAGGAAAAAAAAGGCCGGCCCTGGCATGCATCTACGCAATTACGCTAAATAAAGAAAATAAATTTTAATGTTCACTACGTTTGCTCTTTTCAGGGGCGTTCCTGCCTTTACGCGACATACGCAAGTGCGTACCAGAATTTTATGCCGTTAATATTGCTTTTCTTAATTTGACGGTTTATAATACAGGAAAAATGGAAAATTCATATGCATGAAGTAAAAAGGTAATATTGTGCAATTTTGATACTGACAGTTCCTTCATCACTGATGCGTGTTGTATTACCTCTTCCATTTATTGCGCGACTAATTGCATAACTTTGGTTGCATAACTGTGTTAGTTCAGTGTCTATCAAGCAGTTTGATTCCATTATTGCTCTTTGCGTCCCAAGACATTTCTTGTCCAACACAATTGCCTTATCCAATATGCTCCGAGGAGAGAACGACAACCTGTGGGGGTAGTGGTAACAATGTAATGATGGAAGAACGGAACGAACCCATGGTTTGGGACGAACTTTACTAGGGCGCAGAGGAGATAGCAGCCGAATGCGGCATGGAACCCATCATGCTGTGTTTATGTGTAGCGCAACGACACAGCATCAATGTGCCAGCAATTAGGAACCCTCAAGCAGTATTAGCGCAGATTAGGCCGATTCTTCTCGTTGGGTCGCGAGTCAAATTGCTTGCGCTTATGAGTGCCTAATTGAGCCTGCTTGCAAGTTTCTAGGTCAATATTTGATTTGTTGCTCACTTATGTTTCCTTCGGTAACAATGTAATACTTGATAAGATCTACAACACTTACAAGAGCGATCTTTCCGATGACGTGACTTACGACAAAGACGTTCTAAGATGGAAGACAAAGAGGGCGCGTGCTGCTAAAAAACTTAGAGGACCAGTGGAGACCATGGAAACTATCAACAGTTCTCGCTATTCTTCTTACAATGCCTATGATATGTCTACTGTAAGGGTGTTCATTTAGTACCGTGCATAGATTCCAGACCTACAAGCGTTGAACCATAAGAACTGAACAGCTCTGTTTTTGCGCTTGTGCAAGCTTATAGACACACTCTGATGGACACCAAAAGTATAATATAAGAATTGTGCGCTAAGTAAAACAGAAACTTTTTCTTTTTTTTTAATTGTAAATACTTTCTGGCAGGAGTAGTTGTGTCGAGTTACTTCTCAGTTACCAAGAAAATAAGAGAACTTATTTTGTAGTCCTATCAGAAGAACTATTTAAACGTGCGACTGCGTGCAGTTGTCTTACACAGGAAATCCAAATACTGCTGGAAAGCGTAATAAGCCCAAGTCGTTATGTATGAACAAGAATGCCATAGAAATAATAAAATGGCTTTTTGACTGTAATTGTAATGATAACGGTAGTTATGTTTCCCTTCCCTTGGCTAAGTTTCGGAATGGCTTTATGCATACCGCCAAAAATTGCCTGGAAAATAAAATTCACAGCCCTGTTTGGTCACGTGAGATTTAATAGGGCCGGACACACAGTGCAACATAGAACGCGGCAATTTCAGAATCCAGCGAAGGCCCGACGCAACCATGTCAAAGAATGGTTACGTAATTCAATTAACATGATAGTAAGAATCAAGGAGACCGTGGTAATTCATGACTGTTGCAGTGGAACAATACTTATCTTGTATTACATCCCGTGTTCTTTTTATCAGTTAGTTAGGCCCCGTTTACATGAGTGATTTCATCCCGGGATGAGTTTCATGTCATCCCGGGATGACTTTTATCTCGGTGTCTGGTTATTTACCGGTAAGTGTTTACATGATTTGCAGCTAAAATGTTCTCCCCGGGATGAAGTCATCCCGGGCGAAGACATTTTAGCTCCAAATCGTGTAAACACTTACAGGTAAATGACCAGACACCGAGATGAATGTATCCCAGGGATGAGATATAACATCCCAGGATGAAATCACTCATGTAAACGGGGCCTTAGTTAAATTACGTTCATCCCTTCCTCAGGTGAAAACGCTTGTCTACGTCTTTGAACACTGAACCCAAAACTGGTTCTCTGCTGCTTCTATCTTTGAAGATGTCCTCACACAACTGAAGCAAATGCATCCCAGGATTGACGAAGCATTCTTGAGATCAGATAATGCGGGGTGCTATCATTGCGGGCCCTTGATCCTTATAGCTCCAGGCATTTCAAAGAGGGTAGGCATCCCGACAGACTGATACGACTTCAGTGATCCCCAGTCTGGCAAAGACATCAGCGACCGTCGCATAGCAACCATATGCGTCGATACTTGAACGAAGGAAACGACATCAACTCAGCATGTGACATGAAGAAAGCTTTAGATTCCTACGGTGGTGTGAAGGGTTGTCGTGTATCAAGCGAGCAAGAAATCACACCGCACAAATGATCAGGAATCCAGTCGTTCAATAATTTCGAGTTTCAGAGATTGGGAATCAGAGTGTGGAAAGCCTACGGGATTGGCAAAGGAAAGCTGACGCGTAAGCAGGATTTGAAAAAGATATCCAAGCCACAAACGAAAACTGGATTGACTGTTAATACGGCTGCGTTGAGAGAACAAAAAGAAAAGCTCTGGGCATGCAAAGAAGCCTCAAATGAAAAGGACCCTGATAATGATGACCAGCAACTACAGAGAGGATTTGCCTGCTCTGAGCTGGGATGCGTAAGTGTTCGTCTCCATTAAATCCTGAGAACACCACCTTAATCCAGGAAAGCATTTTTATTGCATGCATGTAGAAATGCCTACGATGTCATTAAACGTAAGTGGGCATCTAAATGTACTTCAATTGGCACAGTGAAAGGTTCTATGAGCCATAAGGGGGGAAAGTTAGATGATTGGTAGTAAACAGGCGAAAGAGTTATCTCGTCATGGTCGAGAGAAGGGGTGGGCCTTAAAGAAGCCTAAAGTTGGCGAAATCTGTGAAGGATTTTTTAAATCAGACAGTCTTACAAGCTGAACAAACCGGAAAAAAACGAATCCATCAAAAGCAGCATCTCAACTTAGGAACATGGGGACCTTCGATGAGAAGAAAAAAATGTTTTAAAGGTCTGAATGGTAAACCGCGCAGCAAATCGCAAGTTACCTCTTCCGCCTAAGTGTTGTTCAGAGGTGTGGTAGAGTGGAGGAGAATGAAGAAGAGGAAGATGAACAAGTCGTCATGTTAGAAGAAATTTTACACCGACAGCGAGCAGCAGAAGAAATAATCATTAACCTAGAGCCTTAAATACTCTTATAAAGTTAGAGAATGTTTTGTGATTATTACTTTATTAATAAAGTTTATAGTAATTTCGATTCTTCTACCTTACATTAACTCTTTTGTACAGTAATGCCCCAAGTTCACTCTTATAGTTGGAAACTAGCTTAGTACAGTACATCAAAACATTTTGAAACGTTGACCACAATGACTGACTCCAGCTGACTGCTTCGAGTGAGCTCAGAACAATCAAAACAAAGCATTTCTTCCGTAGTAAAACACGGCGGCTAGGATATTCTTGTCAGAAGAACAGATCGAGTAGGACTGAAGTTTTTAGTGGCCATATTAAGCCAAATGGACACTGAAGCGCTCAGGAACTATGCAAGTGTCAGATATTACTTTTCGTATGCCTTGTTAATTATGCCTTAAAGTGTGATAAAGAATCCCTCTTGACAAAGCTTTCCTCCTATAATTTGTACCGGAAGTTGGGTTAATGCAGAAAACATAGGTGTTAAAAATTTCATGAAATCGACCTGAATTCACTCTTTTCAATACTCCTAGCATTTTTATATTCATAACAATGCTTGTTTTAACTCAGTTCTTGCTTTTAGTGTTAAGTTGTAATATTAAGCAGATTTTATAACTCCATAAATTTTGATGAAATTGCCAAAAATCGTTGAGGTGGGAGTATATATTGGTACCATACTAACACCGTCTTCATTTGCCCAGAGGTTTTATTTGATTTTTTTGAAAGCTATGATGTACTTCTTCAATGTCACAACAAAGTTATGCATTTGGCTTGTTGGTCACAGGAGTCATTTGGCAGTAAAATTACCCAATTTTAGGCACTCGCGAAAATGAACAGAAAACAGCCCTTTCCTTAACGTATAGCAGGTAAACAAGTCAACATAACCAATTTAAATAACACATTGTGGTTATAACCTGGGCAATGTAGAACACGTTTTTGTACACTTTAATGCCAAATCACCAATCTTTTTGTCGGACTCCTCTAGTAAATGTAGCTAATTAATGTGCATAAATTTAAGCAAAAATGCCATTTTTTTTGGGGGGGGGGGGGTACCTCACAGATTAAATATTTTTACCTGTTACTTTAAGACTGATATATACTCATCACACCCAACCTTTTTGCCAAGTTTGACCCGCATCAGTGATTTGAGTATTATCACCTCCTCGCTGGATCTTCCTGGTTTTCTCGTGGACACTCTCTTAAGTTAGCTTAATGTAGCTGTTGAATTCAAAGTTTTTATCTGACATCACAATTGTGTATGGTGAACACGATGTGGCCGATTCTTAGAGGCATCATCTAATGTGTTTTTACATATTTTTGGAATGAGCACGCCCATTCCTTTGTCAGCACCTGCGTTGTGAGTTTGTGTATTTGTCTGGATACGGGTTTGCAACATTCGTTATGAATGACGTCACTAGTGACAAGACGTGCCGTATATCGTGATATTTCCACGATCAGTTTTGACACGCGGAACGGGTTTGTAAGGCGACAAATGGAAAGTAATTTTTGGTTACATTATCTCACAAATATGTGCTTCAAATTTACAATAAACGGCTCGTACATAAACGCAGGTGATAGCAAAGGAATAAGCCGTACTCACGGGCACGCGCCTATCCCAAAAACAACGAAGATGCGAACGCAATGGTCTGTATTGCGTCCGCACACGAAATGTAATGAAAGGTAAGATACCACAGTAAAACGAACAAGAGTGCAACGCAAGACACATCATTCTTATCATTCAAGTGAAGGCCAAAATCAGGACGTTATTTGACACCGCACGTATTTCCCTGGGAATAAATCTTGTTTAGACACTTTCTTCGCTTACATGCTTTAACTAGTCACGCAAGAGGCATTTGGACGTAAAAAAATTTACAAGTCACAGAATTTGTTCATTGTCTTTCTGCAACTACACGATCCGTTGTTTATCCATAATATTATCACATCTTGTTTAAAGTGCTCCTAACCTCAAAAATGTTTTTTTTTTTGCTTAGGTAATTCTCTGCGCCTGTCTCAGATGTTTTGGGCCTGTTTTCAATATATTTCTTGGAAATTCCACTCTTAATGGGCCGCTTAAGTTACGAAAACTGGTCGTCATTTGAGTCATGACAGTGCAAGTAGGGGCATGGGTCCAAAAACTATTTTGCATCACGGCAGTTCTTAAAAAATAGGCACGCAAAGCAGTTTGTGGCGTCATTTCAGGAATAGACTTATACCCCTCACTAGCTCGGTCGTGGTTGAAATATCCGCAAGTTTTGGTAACGTTTACAGCCCAATAAAAGTGAAACTTCCAGAAAAAATGCAAAAGATAGTTGACACAGGAGCAGGGTTTTAATTCAGCCCCAAAAACTATTTTGAGGCTAGGTGCACTTTAAAGCCACACTAGCCTACGCTCATTCCATGTCTGCATGCATTCGGACCGATTATTTTTGCTGTTGGTAAAAACACACAACACAGAAGTGAGGAATAATTTATGTTTCATGAGTTATTGCGACCACAAGTTACATTGCTCAACAGCATTTCACCTATTTGTATAGCTGGAGGTTAAACAGACCAATAAATGCACAAATGCCAACTTGTTTTCAAGGTTTACTAGAACAAACACTTGTAAATATGTGGTGATATGGGTTATTGAGCTTATAATGACATGATATGACGTCAATTAAATTCTTAAGATGTAAGCAGCTGGACTCAGTCTGAGCTAGTTACACATAGTTTTGGCTATTGGCCAGAGTGTTGACAATCACTAATAAGTCAAGGCAGTCTGAGTTGTACGTTAGTAGTTGGTAAGTTGTTTTTAGTTTACTTTTTTCGGTTTTATCCTTTTTAGCCTTAGCTTATCGCCTTTCAGAGCGCTTAAGAGCGTTGATTTACCCAGTTTTCCCTTTCACTTGGACCAAAACATTGTTTCTTTTGTGGTTTGCTATTATTTAGTTTACGTTTTTTGCTATTCTTGGGACGAAATTTTGCTTAATGCTTGTCTCGCAACTAGCGGCAAGGTTTTTCACGTAGCCATGTCGTTTTGCTTAACTGAACCCTCGCTTTATGGGCAATATCGGAATCACAGAGAGTGTGTGTTATGTTCATTTTACCTTTTTCCGCAGTATACGTGGGAAGTTTGCCGTAAGACACGAAAGGGACAACTCTTTATCTTTTTGCCTTTTAAATGTGCTGTGGGACACGCATCTCTAGAGAGCATGCGTGCTTGAGATGATGCGTTAATTATAACGCATTACCACAGTCAACCTAAGTTTATAGTTATATATAGTTCTACTCCTCTCGCGAGGCTTTAAGCAATGCGGCAAAGGATACCCAAAAGATGTCCTCAATGAGCTGAAGATACGCTACACGTCGAAGTCAATGTCACATCAATGCATTGTGGGCCTATTGCTATTCTTAGAGCAATCTTATTCTGTCCAAGCATTTCATACTACGTTACATCTACACCATGGCACATGGCAGTAACTATGAGGAAAAAGTTCTAAAACACTACTCCAAAGGCAGTCGTGAAAGGATTTATCCGGGCCCTGGCATAGAACCTGCGAGAAATTTGCGGAAATGCCGGTTAAATGAGTTTCATGTGATGTTCCCATGAGACTAAGCACACAATTATGGCTCACTTTTTCTTCCTGTTGACGCGGATGTTTCAACAACGCAACTGACACAAAACCACAAGAGCACTTATTCAAGTGCATGCTAGCCAGTTGTAGCTGATGGTTAAACAGAAACAATAAATGCGCAAAAGCCAACTTGTTTTCAAGATTCACTCAGAACAACTGAAAAACTTGTAAATTTGTGGTGATATGGGTTATTGAGCTTTTAATGACATGAAATGACGTCAAATAAATTGTAAGGATATTATCAGCTAGTCTCAATCTCAGTTAGTAACACCCAGTTTTGGCTATCGGTCAGACCTTTACATAAGACCTTTATTTTATCACGATAAGATTTAAAACTAGAAGCTTGTGGGGTCGTGCCTAACTACAATACATTACAATAAATATATACACGGTCATGGTGTTGTCAAAACTGTTTACCAAGTCAAGGCAGTCTGAGTTGTACGTTAGTAGTTAGGAAGTTGTTTTTAGTTTGCTTCTTTAGGTTTAATCCTTCCTAGCCTTATCGCCGTTCAGTGCATTTAAGAGCATTGCTCCCGCCAGTTTTCCCTTTCATTTGGGCCAAATATGTTTCGTTTGTGGTTCGTGATTAATTAGTTTAAGTTCTCTGCTGTTCTTAGTGACACAGTTATGTTAATGTTTGTCTCGTAACTGCAAGGTTTTTCACGTAACCATTTCGAAATGCAAACACTAAAAGGAAAATGAAGGGCGTGATACAGCCCGCCTAAAGCCACGGGCGATTTACGGTCGCATGACTTGCTAGGAATAGATATTTGTAAGACCTAAACGCAAACTTGTAGCTAGACGAGAACCATATATGCATGGGGGCCAAAACTTTCAGGGTTAGCTAATCACTAAAACAGTGAATTCATTACAAATAGGCATAGCTTCGTTAGGCCTCTTGACCAAAGCAAGTCTAAATAAGGACCAGTCTTAGGAAGACAAAGGTTCTGTAATAAACCTTGTTTTGAACACGAGGCTTTAAGCAATGCTGAAGGTACGTTGCAAGTCGAAATCACTGCTTCGTGGGCCGGGTTTAGTCAGGTTGTTATTATTATTCTGTCCAAGCAGTATATACTACGTCACATCTACTTCAGAAAGTACATGGCAGTAATTATGAGAAAAAAAATTTTTAAACACTAGTCCAATGACGGTCGTGAAACGATTCATCCCCAGCCTAGAACTTGCGGAAATTTGAGGAAATGTCGGTTAAATGAGTTTTATGTGATGTACCCATGAGACCAAGCACACAATTATGACTCGCTTTTTCTTGCTGTTGACTTGATGTTTCAACAACGCAGCTGACACAAAACCTCAAGAGCACGTGGCTAAGTGCATTCCAGCCAGTTGTAGCTGATGGTTAAACAGAAACAATAAATGCACAAAAGCCAACTTGTTTTCAAGGTTCACTACAACAAACACTTGTAAATTTGTGGTGATATGGGTTATTGAGTTTTTTATGACATGATATGACGTCAACTAAATTGTTAGGATATTATCAGCTGGTCTCAGTCTCTGCTAGTTGCACACAGTTTTGGCTTTTGGTAAGAGTGTTGTCCAAATTCTTTAACAAGTCAAGGCACTTGTACGTTGGTAGTTGGTAAGTTGTTTTTAGTTTGCTTCTTTGGGTTTAATCCTTTCTAGCCTTATCGCCGTTCAGAGCGTTTAAGAACGTTGATTTCGCCAGTTTTCCCTTTCACTTGGGCCAAGGTATTGTTTCGTTTGTCGTTCGCGATTGTTTAGTTTACGTTCTTCACTATTCTTAGGACGAAATTTTGCTTAATGTTTGCATCGCAACTGCAAGGTTTTTCACGTAACCATTTCGTTTTCCTCAACTGAACCTCGCTTTATCGGCAATGTCGGAATCACAGAGAGTGTGTGATACGTTTATTTTACCTTTTTTGCAGTATAAGTAGTTTGTTTGCCGTATGGTACGAAAGGGACACCTTTTTAATGTGATGTGGAGCACGCATCTCTAAAGAGCATACATGCGTAAAGATGATTTTTTAATTATGAGGCATTACCACAGTCAACCTAAATAAGTTTATAGAAAATGTTGCCAAAGTGTAATTTATCTCAAAAGTTCGTGCTTTATTAGCTTATTAAGAAACGAAACCCGGAAGTTTATCACCCTTTTTATCACAAAATCGCGAAGCGAGGAGGTGGGGGGGGGGGGGGGCGGACGTTTCCTCAACAGCGGCAAGTTTAGCAAACACCGAAATGCAAAATAAAGGGCGTGATGTAGCCCACCAAAAGCCACGGGCGACCTTATGATATGATCCCATGACTCGCTAGGAATAGATTTTTGCAAGGCCTAAATGCGAACTGGTAGCGAGAAGAGAACCATAGATGGAGGGGCCAAAGTTTCAGACTGAGCTAAACCCTAAAACAGTGAATGCATTGCAAATAGGCATAGCTTCGTAGAGCCTCTTTATCAAAGAAACACTCGACCAAGACCAGTCTTAGAAAAACATTTGAGAGGTTCTGTAACAAACCTCGTTTTGAACACGAGGCTGTAAGTAATGCAATGCTGAAGATACGTTACAAGTCGACATCAGTGCTTCGTGGCCCCAGGCTGCTATTTTTAGAGTAATCTTATTCTGTCCAAGCAGTATATACCACTTCGCATCTACATCAGGTTGCTATTTTTAGAGAAACCTTATTCTGTCCAAGCAATACATACTACGTCGCATCTACGCCAGAAAGTACATGGCAGTAATTATGAAGAAAAAGTTCCAAAACACTTTGGAACTTTTATGTGATGTACCCATGAGACCAAGCACACAATTATGACTTGCTTTTTCTTGCTGTTGACGTGATGGTTCAACAACGCAACAAGAGCAGGTGTTCAAGAGCATTCCGTCTAGTTGTAGCTGACGGTTAAACAGAAACAATAAATGCACAAAAGCCAACTTGTTTTCAAGATTCACTAGAACAAACACTTGAAATATGTGGTGATATGGGTTATTGAGCTTTTAATGACATGATATGACGTCAAATACATTGTAAGGATATTATCAGCTATTCTCAGTCTCAGCTAGTTACACACAGTTTTTTCTATTGGTCAGAGTGTTGTCCAAATTCTTTACCAAGTCAAGGCAGTCTGGGTCGTACGTTAGTAGTTGGTAAGTTGTTTTTAGTTTGGTTCTTTCGGTTTAATCTTTCCTAGCCTTATCGCCGTTCAGAGCGTTTAAGAGCGTTGAATTCGCCAGTTTTTCCTTTCACTTGGGCCAGTATATTATCTCTATTGTGGTTCGTAAAAAATTAGTATACGTTTTCGACTATTCTTATGAGTGACACAATTTTGCTTAATGTTTCTCTCGCAACTGCAAGTTTCTTACGCAACCTTGTCGTTTTACCTAACTGAACTTCGCTTTATCGGAATCACAGAGAGTGTGAGATATGTTTAATTTATCTTGTTTTCGCAGTATACGCAGTTTTTATACCGTAAGGCACGAAAGGGACAACTCTTCATCCTTATGCGTTTTGAATGCGATGTGGGACACACATCTCTAAAGAGCACACATGCGCGAGATGAGTTTATAGTTCTACTCCTATCATAGCGCTGGTGTACTTAGAATGAAGAAAACTGCTGCCAAAGTATAATTTTATCTCAAAAATTCGTGCTTTATTATGAAAATCTTACTAGCTTATAAGAAACGAAAACGGAAGTTTATCACCTTTTTTATCGCAAAATCGCGAGGCGAGAGGGGGGGGGGGGTTTCATAAACAACCGTACAGCAAACACCGAAATGCAGAATGAAGGGCGTGATGCAGCCCCACTAAAGCTACGGATGACTTATTGTCGTGTGACTCGCTAGGAATAGATTTTTGCCAGGCCTAAATGCGAACTGGTAGCTAGAAGGGAACCATGTATGGGGGCAAACTTTCGGAGTTAGCTAATGGCTAAAACAGCGAATGCATTGCAAAGAGGCATAGCTTCGTTAAGCCTCTTTATCAAAGCCAGACTCGACAAGGGACCAGTCTTAGGAAAAAAATTTGAAAGATTCTGTAACAAACCTCGTTTCGAACACGAGGCTTTAAGCAATACAATGCTTTAAGAAATGCTGAAGATACGTTACAAGTCTACATTAATGCTTCGTGGCCCGGTTTACTCAGGCTGCTATTTTTAGAGTAGCCTTATTCTGTCCAAGCAGTACATACTACTTCGCATCTACACCAGAAAGTACATGGCAGTAATTATGAGGAAAAAGATCTAAAACACTAGTCCAAAGACGGCCGTGAAAGGATTTGTGACAAGAGATGCACAAAAGCCAACTTGTTTTCAAGATTCACTAGAACAAACACTTGTAAATATGTGGTGATATGGGTTATTGTGCTTTTAATTACATGATATGACGTCAAATAAATTGTTAGGATAATATTCAGCTAGTCTCAGTCTCAGCTAGTTACACACAGTTTTGGCAACTGGTCAGAGTGTTGTCCAAATTCTTTACCAAGTCAAGGCAGTCTGAGTTGTACGTCAGTGGTTGGTAAGTTGTTTTTAGTTTGGTTCTTTTGGATTAATCCTTTCTAGCCTTATCGCCGTTCAGAGCGTTTAAAAGCGTTGATTTTGCCAGCTCTCGCTTTCACTTGGGCCAGTTTATTGGATTCGTGATTAATTAGCTTACGTTTCCCACTATGTTTATGAGTGACACAATTTTCCCTAACGTTTCTCTCGCAACTGAAATTTTTTTACGTAACCTTGTCGTTTTGCCTAACTAAACCTCGCTTTATCTGCAATATCGGAATCACAGAGAGTGTGTGATTCTTTTTAAATCTTTTTTCTCAATATACGCAGTTTGTATGCCGTAAGGCACGAAAGGGAAAACTCTTATCATTTTGCCTTTTGAATGCGATGAGGGGCACTCATCTCTAAAAAGCACACATGCGCGAGATGAGTTTATAGTTCTAATCCTACATAGCTCTGGTGTACGAAGAAAACTGCCGCCAAGGTATAATTTTATCTCAAAAATTCGTGCTTTATTATGGAAATCTTATTAGCTTATTAAGAAACGAAACCGGAAGTTTATCACCCTTTTCACCACAATATCGCAAATTGACGGGGGCGGTGGGGGAGAGTTTCATAAACAACCGTAGAGAAAACATCGAAATGCAAAATGAAGGGCGTGATGCAGCCCGCCTAAAGCCACGGGCGACTTATATGGTCGCATGACTCGCTAGGAATAGATTTTTGTAAGACCTAAATGCAAACTTGTGGCTAGGAGAAAACCATATATGGGGGCCAAACTTTCAGAGTTAGCTAATCGCTAAAACAGTGAATGTATTGCAAATAAGCATAGCTTCGTTAAGCCTCTTTATCAAAGCAAGACTCGACACGGGACCAGTCTTAGGAAAAAGCACACGAGGCTTTAAGCAATGCTGAAGATACGTTACAAGTCGACATCAATGCTTCGTGGGCCTAGTCAGGTTGCTATTTTTAGAGCAATCTTATTCTGTCCAAGCAGTCATTGCATACTACGTCGCATCTACACCAGAAAGTACATGGCATTAATTATGGGGAAAAAATTCCAGAACACTAGTCCAAAGACGGTCGTGAAAGGATTTATCCCCGGCCTAGAACCTGCGGAAATTTGAGGAAATGTCGGTTAAATGAGATTTATGTGATGTACCCATGAGACCAAGCACACAATTATGACTCGCTTTTCCTTGCTGTTGACTTGATGTTTCAACAACGCAACTGACACAATACCACAAGAGGACGTGTTCAAGTGCATTGCAGCCAGTTGTAGCTGATGGTTGAACAGAAACAATAAATGCACAAACGCCAATTTGTTTTCAAGATCCACTAGAACAAACACTTGTAAATTTGTGGTGATATGGGTTATTGAGCTTTTAATTACATGATATGTAGTCAAATAAATTGTTAGGATATTAGCAGCTAGTCTCAGTCTCAGCTAGTTACACACAGTTTTGGCAACTGGTCAGAGTGTTGTCCAAATTCTTTACCAAGCCAAGGCAGTCTGAGTTGTACGTTAGTAGTTGGTAAGTTGTTTTTAGTTTGGTTCTTTTGGTTTAATCCTTTCTAGCCTTATCGCCGTTCAGAGCGTTTAAAAGCGTTGATTTTGCCAGTTCTCGCTTTCACTTGGGCCAGTATATTGGATTCGTGATTAATTAGCTTACGTTTTCCACTATTTTTATGAGTGACACAATTTTCCCTAATGTTTCTCTCGCAACTGAAATTTTTTTACGTAACCTTGTCGTTTTGCCTAACTAAACCTCGCTTTATCTGCAATATCGGAATCACAGAGAGTGTGTGATTTTTTAAAATCTTTTTTCGTAATATACGCAGTTTGAATGCCGTAAGGCACGAAAGGGACAACTCTTATCATTTTGCCTTTTGAACGCGATGAGGGGCACGCATCTCTAAAAAGCACACATGCGCGAGATGAGTTTATAGTTCTACTCCTACATAGCTCTGGTGTACTTAGTAAGAAGAAAACTGCTGCCAAAGTATAATTTTATCTCAAAAATTCGTGCTTTATGATGAAAATCGTATTAGCTAATTAAGAAACGAAACCGGAAGTTTATCACCCTTTTTACCACAAAATCGCAAATCGAGGAGGGGGGGGGGGAGGAAGAGTTTCATAAACAACCGTAGAGAAAACATCGAAATGCAAAATGAAGGGCGTGATGCAGCCCACCTAAAGCCACGGGCGACTTATGGTCGTATGACTCGCTAGGAATAGATTTTTGTAAGACCTAAATGCAAACTTGTAGCTAGGAGAAAACCATATATGGCGGCCAAACTTTCAGAGTTAGCTAATCGCTAAAAAAGTGAATGCATTGCATAGCTTCGTTAAGCCTCTTTATCAAAGCAAAACTCGACACAGGACCAGTCTTAGGAAAAAGCACACGAGGCTTTAAGCAATGCTGAAGATACGTTACAATTCGACATCAATGCTTCGTGGGCCTAGTCAGGTTGCTATTTTTAGAGTAATCTTATTCTGTCCAAGCAGTCATTGCATACTACGTCGCATCTACACCAGAAAGTACATGACATTAATTATGGGGAAAAAATTCTAAACCACTAGTCCAAAGACGGTCGTGAAAGGATTTATCCCCTACCTAGAACCTGAGGAAATTTGACGAAATGTCGGTTAAATGAGTTTTATGTGATGTACCCATGAGACCAAGCACACAATTATGACTTGCTTTTTCTTGCTGTTGACTTGATGTTTCAACAACGCAACTGACACAATACCACAAGAGGACGTGTTCAAGTGCATTGCAGCCAGTTGTAGCTGATGGTTAAACAGAAACAATAAATGGGCAAAAGCCAATTGTTTTCGAGATCCACTAGAACAAACACTTGTAAATTTGTGGTGATATGGGTTATTGAGCTTTTAATGACATGATATGACGTCAAATAAATTGTTAGGATATTAGCAGCTAGTCTCAGTCTCAGCTAGTTACACACAGTTTTTTCTATTGATCAGAGTGTTGTCAAAATTCTTTACCAAGTCAAGGCAGCGTCCGAGTTGTACGTTAGTAGTTGGTAAGTTGTTTTTAGTTTGCTTCTTTCAGTTTAATCCTTCCTAGCCTTATTGCCGTTCAGAGCATTTAAGAACGTTGCTTTTGCCAGTTAGTTTCTCTTTCACTTGGGCCAAAATATTGCTTTGTTTGTGGTTCGTGATTAATTAGTTTACGTTCTTCTCTATTCTCAGTGACATCTATTCTCAGTGACACAATTTTGCTTAGTTTGTCTCGCAATTGCACCTTGCACCTTGCTTTATCTGCAAAATCGGAATCGCAGAGAGCGTGTGATGTTTCATTTGTCTTTCTTGGCAGTATACGTAGTTTGCCATAGGACACGAAAGGGACAACTCTTCATTCGTTTTGCCTTTTGAATGTGATTTGGAGCATGCATCACTAAAGAGCATGCATGCGTGTGATGATGCCTTAAGTATGTATATCTTATTAGACGTTTCGGTGCGAAGTATCGCCGTATATTTTTTAGCCTCCCACGCAGTCGTTTTTAGGGGAGTTACATTACCCTCCTCCCACTCATGCCCACAGACACCTGCTTACCGGAGCTGGACATTCCTTTCCCATTGTTTTACTCGCGAGACAATCTAACCAACCACCATTGTATTTCCCGTGAGTGTTTTTCTTCAGAGACGCTAGTGCTGTGAATTGAAGTTGGAATTTTTTAACTCTAAAATGGTGAATTCTGGCTAAAACATAGGAAAAATGTATTGCATGTGATTAAAAAGTGTTTCCTGTGCGACGCTTTTTTTCCGTCATCTACCGAAAGAGTTAGAATTCTCTGACAAAGCGTTGTTGATCTTGCTAACCTGATCGAGTGGACGGTCGGTGAAGACTTCAGCGCTTCTACGACTTGAAAAGACAAAGAGTAAGACGACGATGGACCGAGCGAGATGATAAACTGATAAATGAGATGAAAAAATCACACATGGCACAACAACCAAGTGCGCTTCAGGGGCGAAATCTCTCATACTCCAGTTCGCTGGCATATCTGGACATATCTGTTAGCGTTTTTGCTATCTTTGCGTCGAAGGACAAAAGGGGTTTTAACGCGAGTTCGCGTGCTCTTCTCGCATGACATTTTCTAATAAGCCGAGGGGACTGTTAGTCCTAGTTTATAACGCGTGGTCTAGTTTACAATTACCATTTGTGATTACACAGAGCGGGTGTCTGTAAAACCCGGAACACACCCGGAACACACCCGTACCACCCCGGAACACCCTCGGAACGCCCCGGAACATCCCCGAAACACCCCGGAACATCCCATAATGCCCCGGAATACCCTCAATACAGCCAGGAACTCCCCTCAACACCAAAAATAGTGGTCAGCGTTCAGTCCGCTCGTGCACAGACTGACCCGAGGACCTCCGAAGACTAACGAAGATTTCCGAATTTTTCCAAAGAGTTTTGCGGATCACCCGAACATTTCCGAAGATTGGTTTCTTTAACTTAGGAAAAGCATCCATTCAAGGAGGCTCGAAAGGGTTCTTGGCTGCGCGCGCGCTTAGCCTACACACGACATAGCAAGAATGCACGCGAGACCTGAGTGAATCCAAATTTCTATCAAAAAGTCGCGCGCGCAAAATACCAGAAGTTAAATGCCGCGTAAAATCGTGAGAACCGGAAATAAAACATGCACAAAACATTTGTTTTTGTCTCGAGATTTTGCTTGATGACCCATCCTGACTTTTTGCATGCATGTAGCCTTATGTGTGCCAATTCAAATAGAAGCTTTTGGAAGAAAGTTATTCAATGGAATTTTTTGTAATTCATAAAATGGCTTTTTCGATATAACTTAAGTTCTACTGAATACCTTTTTAAGTTAAGTTAAAGAACTTAGGGAGCTTTCTAAAAATGCAATAAGAAGGGTAGGTCACCGACTTAGTTTTTCGGATAATCGACAAAAACTGAAATTTGAGGGTTCTTTTTGTGGACCTTTAGGGTTGTCATGGTAATGGCTGTGACATCACAACCAGCCTTAAAGTATTGCCCGACAAAAGAGTTGTCAAGATATCACAGATTGCCCACATGCTCAGAAATACTTCTTGGTAATCATTCCTCGTTTCAAAAGGTTTATGACATTTAAAAACCCTTTCGAGCCACCTTATGACAAAAATAACATTGGTGTCCTTTACATCAACAATGATCTGATTTTGAATATTTCAATTCAATTATTGAAGTTGTTGTAACTCATTCGAGATTTGCACTATAACTCTCGACAAACAGATGTGACGTCATGGATATAAGTGAAATTCTGGGTGAGGGCATCCCGGATCATAATTCAATTCACCATTAAAGACGTCACGGTCGCAATAACTTACTCTTGGGCATTGCGTGACAGATTTTGCACGCAAAGTGCGTTTCACGTTCAAGACCACCAAAAATTGTAAAACATTTTGTACCCACATTTTCTTGAACTTTGCAAAGTTCAAGAAAATGTGGTATGTACTCTCATCGTTGATATTTTCCTTTTTTTGTTTATTGAATTTTTTCTCTTAAAGTCTAACTAGATCCGGTTGTGACAGTAAATAAAATACTTGTTTCTGTTCTTGCTATAAGTGTGTAAACTCGTTCGATCCTGTTGCTCCCGATTTACATTGTGACATCCCACATTATAAGCCCTCGGATACCTTGCAATATTATAGTGAGTACTTTTTTGCAGGCGCACATTTCTCCTACTCATTTATCTTCCGAGCTACGCTCTTTTGTAACCGTGAAAAATATATACAGGCCTAATTGCAAAACGTTGTCATTCCAGTATGAAAGGAGAAAGCTGCGAGATGGGAATTTATTAGACATGGAAACTATGTTCTCGGATTTTAAGATTCCCGAAGCACTCACGCACTACGGTATGATACTTCAAATTAATATAAACTGAGTTGATAAAAGGTGAATTACCCATCTATTAGAGCTCACATTTTGAGCGTTTAATTGCTCTTCACCAGAGCGAATCCTTGAATGTAGTTTGCATACCTAATCTATTCCTATTTGAATTTTTTCATTTTTATATGAAATGGTTTTTTAATTAGGTGTATTTATTAGCGTAACGAACCGGCTGGCAAACATTTTCCATTCCCCTGTGGAAATAAAACGATGACGACCGTGTGACCTCAGAATAATGACGTCATGACATTGCGTGACACTGTATCATTTGGCTATGCCTTCACACGTCAAACTAATGTTGGCCAACGCGTGTTAGCAAATTCAAATTGGTGTGTGTGAACGGCATAGCAACAAATTGGCAAACGGTTGGCAAAAAAGTTGGCGAGAATAGAGACAAGCTGTATTTTTCTCCAACAATTGGCCAACATGTTGTTGTCTCGTTCACACACACCAATTTGAGTTTGCCAACACGAGTTTGCCAACATTAGTTTGACGTTGGAAGGCCGCTTTATGTTCTTGAGGTCACACCTGCTTTTGAGCGTGATAATGCAAACCTCGCACGAGAAATATCGATGCAGATTAATAATTCGACTGTCACATTTTCATATTACTGAAAATCGTAAGTTTTCCTATGAAGGTCACGTGTATAATATTTATTTTTTACCATTAAATAATAGTTCTTTCGCAGTTCTTAAAAGCTTCGAAAATATTCCGAAGCATTATTGAAATGCTCAGAAATCTCAGGGTGATCCACAAAAGTCCTATGAAGAATTGGGAATCTTCGGAGGTCTTCGGCTTAGTCAATTCGTGAGCAGTCTGACCGCTGACCACTATATTTGGTGTTCTGGGGTGTTCCTGGCTGTTTCGAGGTTGTTCCGGGGTATTATGGGATGTTTGGAGGGTGTTCCGGGGTGTTCCAGGGTGTTCCAGGTTTTACAGACACCCACACAGAGCTTATCTCTTGCGTTGAATTTATCAGTGTTAGAATCTGTCGACGGATTTCTAAGTTTAATGCTGCATTTGAAAGCTTATAGAGTATAGATATTCCGGCATTCCTAAGTTAAATACTGACCATTTGAAAACTCAGAGAATGTAATTTTGTTTTCTTTCATCCATGTTTATTGACAAAAAAAATCATGTTAAAAACGTAACTTAACTAAAATTACAGCAATATCTTAAAATAGCCACTCGACCGAGGGCATGTGGTTTCAGTTTTTATCCACTACATTTTTCGGCGTTTTTAAGGCGCCATTGCTAAAATAACCACTCGATGAAGTGGATGTGGCCAATAGGCGAGTGCATTCCAGGAACAAACTCCTAAAGTCTAGCTATAAAAAAGTTATCCATATTTTAGATTTAGAAACTACTGACGAGACTAAATTTTAGCGAAAAATTAAAAAGAAGCAGCCGATTTTTGTGCTACATTTTCACTAAACTGTACTGTTGGATCGAAAGTGCAGGTTGTGTAATTTAATAGACTGCGATCAACTTGAAACGCAGCTTCACTGATCAGCTCACCTCAGCTCAGCCCACAAAGATTGCTGCATGACTATCGCATCTTTTTTTCCCGCAAAGTGAAGGCATTGTAAGGAGACCTGTTGTCACGCACTGTTCCATAGAAAACTGCAAAGTGACATTTTACTTAACATTTCTCTTACATTTTCTTCATTCTGAGTTGTTGTGAAATAACATATTTGCCCTCTATGCTAGGCAATGTTTCGCACTGACCAAAACAGCGAAGGCGATTTAATATATAATGAAATGATATAATTTTTTTTTCAACCAAAACATTTCAATAAAACGAACTGCTGATAAAGTAGGGGATCCATAACTCAACGTTTTGGCTTTTGTCTGTGACTAGGTTTAGGAAATATTACTGACTGGAGGTAATCAATGGCATGGTAATAAATTGCTGAGTAGTTTATTACGTTCAATATAGCAGAAGCTCCAAAATGTGTTTTCATCCCACAGAATCCTTTACCCTGAAAAATCAGTCTTCTTCCCCCACAAATGTAAGAATTCTAAGTACTTGAATTTTTCTGGTACCACCACCGTTTTTCATTTCTCTTTTCAGTCTTTTTCTTCTTGGCCTTTAGGCTGGCCTGAGTCCGCGTCTTCCATTCTGTTTTGTTTTGAATTTTTGCTCCAAGCGAACAGAGGGACATTTTAAAAATCGCGTGTCTTTCAATAATAAAAAATCGCGTGTCTTTCAACTGGGTTCCTCTGACGGTCAAACTCGCCACTCGGGTGACCACACAATCTCGTTCCCAGAGTCCGCGTTACCCTAGACCAGCGGTCGGGAACGAGGGACTCTGGGATAAAGCGTTTACCGGAAAACAAGAATCCTGTGATCGGTCAAACTGCGCAGGCGTCAGGTATTCGCACATCCGGTTTTACCAAATGGGTCACTATTTCACGAGGCAATTGAGTTTTCCATGGAAAAATTGGGGATAAAAGTGTTAATGAAAGAGCAGTACGATGCCTTATTAAAGAGCTATATGTGTAGAAAAAAGGTGTGCTGGTGGCATTGCCGACAGGTTTCGGAAAATCGCTTATCCGCTTACCCTCGATGTTCGATTACATGCGAAGCGGCGGTGGGGCAAGATTCTGTTGTTATTGTATTTTCGCCTTTGAGCGCGTTTATGGGAGACCAGGTGCAAAAACTGGAAGGAGTGTTGAATGTGTGTGTCTTACAAAGTGTGGGAGAAGAAGAAGGGGAAGGAAAAGTCACCATCCCGGAAGATATCAAGAAATGTTTGATGTTTGGGCACCCTGAAGTAATTCGTTTCGTGGACAACAAGAATGTTGCCAAAATGCTTACCGGTAAAGCGAAAGGGTGCAAGCCATTGTTGTGGACGAGGCTCATTTGGTTCTTGAATGGTATTTATATAATATATCTTTTCTTCTAGTCGTGTTGCTTTGTTTTTAAACTTGAATTAACTGAGTGTGCATGTGTACAATGTACATTTTTAGAAGATTATGTTCACTGCAAATGCTAATAGTTTTTATTACCTATATTAAAACCATCTAATCAGAATAGACCAATTTCCTACTGAACGCTTTATTATTTTCAATCAAAACCGTTAAAAAGTCATGTTGTTTATGATAAATAGACATCCTTGAATATATCTAATTGGTTCCCTGCTAGCTAGAAAATATCAAACCATTGTAATTTACATCCAAGGACTTACCACAAACTTGCTGCAGTGTACCTCACTGGCTAATAACTTGCAATAGTTTTTAAGTCAGGCATTTATTGTATTTTTAAAATCTTTCATATGACCCCACAGACTGGACAGCTTTTACTTTTATCGTGCATAAATAAAGTCTGTCTGTCTGTCTGTCTGTCTACATTTTTTATCATTCAAACCGGTTAATAACTGGCTTGTGAAATGAAAGCAATCAGAAAGCGTAAATACCCAGAGAGAGGTTCTCATCCATGCAACTCATGTTTTCAGAGATTAAATAAAGAGCAACCCATGAAAAGAGAAAGATGGATGGGAAATGAACCATTTTATGGGATGGTGTACTTCAGTCATTGCATAATTACAAATTAAACATCACGTGGGACACAAATTTATGTTTATACCTTCTTTTCTGTTTTTTGTTAAGGGCCACATTTTGTCCAGCATATGGAAGAATAAGCCTGTTAACAAATTTGTTCCCATCTGAGTGTCACTACTGGCACTTACAGGCACAGCAACAGCAGCTACAAAAAGTAGCATAATTGTAACTGCCTTAGGACTGTCCACCCCAGTAACAGTTGAGTGTAGTCCAAACAGGACTTACTCCTCCCATGTGCGTCCTGATAGGGGCGATGACAAATTGGATAGAAATTTGCAGCCAATTGTCGCAGAACTCAAATCAAAGAGGTTGGAAATGCCCCTCACTCTTATTTATGGAAATCTAGAAACAATTTCAGGCTGTTTCCTGTATTTTCCAATGAAATGGGCAAAGACCAATACCACCCTTCAGCAGAGCCTTCAGCAAGGAACAGACTTTTTACCATGTATCATGCCCAATATTCCAAGCATGAGAGAAGGAGAATAGTAGATGAACTAGTAAATGGGAAATCAAGCCACCGTGTGTTGTTTGTGACTGTGGCATTTGCAATTGGGATTGACTGCAATGACATTCACAGAATTGTTCACACTGGGGTAAGATACACGAGGTTGGGAGGGCTGGCAGAAATGGCCTTGCAGCTAGGGCTGACACTTATCATTATGACATTCCAAAAGCCTTTAAAAAACATACCAGAAGCCATGCGGTCCTATGTCCAGTCAAAGGAATGTAAAAGAAAAATTATTTTAAATCATTTTGACCACAAGGTTCCAGACAATCAATCTCAAGATCACACATACTGTGACTTTCACAGGCTACACTGTCAGTGTGAAAACTGTATGCTTGTGCATGCAGCTGAACAGGTTGAGGCACTCAGTGTTCAAGATGAGACTGAGATGACTCTCACTGAACAGAATGAGGGTAACTCCCAATTATTTACTTCTGAGGCCAAACTTAAAATCAAACAAGACACGGAG
Organism: Siderastrea siderea; assembly: GCA_964030785.1. Lineage (NCBI taxonomy): Eukaryota > Metazoa > Cnidaria > Anthozoa > Scleractinia > Rhizangiidae > Siderastrea > Siderastrea siderea. The sequence goes on from OZ034970.1 coordinate 41,414,182, forward strand.
AAATACAGATTTCAACTCCAAAAAGATATTGGGAGAAGCACTGTGCGCAATGTGGCCCTGTCCAGTGGGTTTCTGATTGAAATGATTTCAAAGGTAAGCACTTGTACATACACATATATACACGTATATAGTGTAACCCTGAGACATAATATAAAATTATGTTTATTAGTGAACTGGACTCACTACGCTCAGGTGTGTGCACTTTGAGGTGGGAGAAATAAGAACTTTTCTCCCATTACCACCATGCCTTACGCAGTGCTGACGAGTCCCAAAGAGGACGAAACAGCTGTCCACTGCTAGGCTGGTGTGTTACCTCAGTCTGGAGATGAGCAAAGTGCACACACCTGAGCGTAGTGAGTCCAGTTCACTAATAAACATAATTTGAAATGATTTCTTTGGTCCTTGAACACTTGCCAGACCTTATCTCTGTACAAAAGAAGGAATCCACCTTACAAGTGTACAGTAAAGATATGGCTGCAGATTTTTTTCAGTATTATTCAGAAAAACCTTCCCAAGAAGACATGTGCAGTAGAATCTCCATAATGTGAACCATCAGGGGAAACAAAAATAACAGTAACATTTCATTGAGAATTTTATGGAGCAGGGGTAACTAATAAGCAAATAACTGTAGTTTGAGCCATTCGGGATTCCATGTTGTTATTGGGACCTGTTGAATGTTTAGTAGGGCTAAATTGCACCCCCACCCCCTCCACCACAAGAATTGCCTCATTAGTGTGAAGTGCCTATTACACTGTAAGTTAGAGTGGAAAGTACTCATGTACACTGTATCAGCAATATGTGACCCACTATGCAAGTGAAATTCCTCATTTTGTGGGACTGAAAATATAAATTTTATTCAGTTGACAAATTTAAAGTAATACCAATAGTGATGTAACACAGTGAAGAAAGCTGATGCCCTAGGGAATGTATATTAATGTTTATGTTTTCTGAGATTAAACAAATCCTTCATCTAGAGAAATGATCTCTTCGTCTTCCTGAGTCATCACAGCTGTGTGGATTAGCTCTCTAGTCATTTCTTGTTTTTAGTTAACCAGGAGTGCAAAGCAAATATGTCCAGCTGATCTAAAGGGCTCTTAGAAATGGAAGGGAAGCTTTGAAGACTCTTTCCTGGCGGATGTTCGAAGGGTTTTTGACTGCTGATAAGTTCGATCATTTCTTTGATATCATCAGATGCACATGCATAAGTATGGCTTGCTGAGTTGGGGAAATGTTGCTTTCCCTGTCATACTGCTTTGATGTTTCGTTTAGCAGTTAACTAGAAGAAGTGGATCTTTGAACTGCTTTGAGAGTTTTGTTCCCACATATTGCTTTCAGAACACCCTTATCATTCTTGACCATGTTCCATTTAAAGGTCATTGGCACCACACAAATCGTTGCCCTGCACACCTTTGGGGTTCACAAACTGACCATGAAGAATATGATGTGCCATGTGTTCACTGTAAAGGACCTCTGACAAATGTTATAAAATGCATAGCCTCAAAGGCATATTTCATGCCCCTAGGCTGTGCCCTAAAATAAACCATGAGAAGTTTCCAGTTCCTTAGACTTTTTTCCCCATCACCTTCTGTCTCTATGTCATTCAACTGCAGCTACATGACCTGAAGTACATAGTTCATTTGCCGGTTTTCTTTTGAACTAGTAGGAATAGCAGAGACAGGGGATGGGGGCTCTACAGGTGGTGGTGCTTCAGTGATTCTCTTCCCATAGACTGCTACTAGTGTTCTTGGCCACAAGACTAACTTGACCAACAGAGAATAATTCAGCTGCTTTATTAGGTTCAACATTAAAGCAACAAAAACAGGAATAAGATCTGGTGAATGGGATGTGATAGAATCTGACACCTTTCCAACACCAAGTACATCATAACCTCTTTGTCCTTCAGATTGTCTTTGGACCAGGAATACAACCTGTCCTATGGAAAAAGATAATGAAAATTAACGTTCAGTTGTTAGCAAAAAATAATGTTCTGTTTTACTTCGAAAGTGCAATCAGCAATAAACAGTGTTATAAATTTTATATTAATGTTACTTTGAAGTTGTAAGTGCATTTTATATGTTTGAAGTATAAGAAAAGGGACAGTTTGGAATGTATAAAAAAATGAATTTGAAAATTATGCAAACAGAACAAGCTAATTTTTTAAATTGTGAAAGCATTTTTTATATCACTGAGGACTTCCAGCCTCAAAAGATAAATTTGTGATGGCTGGGGAGGTGTTAATAATATTAGTTCGATAGCATGATGTTTACCTCTTCGATTGTCATTGTTCTTCTGTCTTCGGACTCTGACTGGCTTTTTCCCTCTCTACAGCCTCAAGGGACTTTCTTGTTTTTCATGTGAAGCCACAAACAAGTCCTTAAACAACCTCGCTCCCAGATTCAGAAAAGTGTTTTGCACGACTACAACAGCTGCTGCAACTTTCATTTTTCGGAAGTCCGTCACCATACACAAAAACTAATCCGGTCAACTTTTCCAGAACATTTAAAAGGTTCTCGTTCTTAGATTTTTCCCCAAACAAATCTATCGCATGTCTTATAGGGCCGGAATTACAAGATCTTCAAACGTACTGTAGTTCTACACCTCCAGGCAAAGCTTTCACTCTGTCATTGGTATTTTGTCCGCCATTTTGGTCTCAAGACTCCGCTGGAAAAGGTAACACGGGCTCTAGGAACGGAGGCCAAATGTGGGAATCTGGGGACGAATTACAGCTACTTTCACTTCCGGTCCAACTGCTCATGCTCAGATTTCAGCCAATGAATTTGCGATCCGAAACGCTTTATCCCAGAGTCCCTCGTTCCCGACCGCTGGTCTAGGGTAACGCGGACTCTGGGAACGAGATTGGTGACCACAGAGAAGATTTTGTCACGGACCAAAAGTTTCGCTTAGGGAGGCCAGGGGCGGCAGTTTCTCGTACGTGAATTCAAATTTTAACGGAAAAATGCATTCTTCGAATTCCTTTGAGTTCGGATTTCTTGCAGATCATAGGGAGAAAGCAAATTGACGGCCGTATTCAAAAGTTTGGGCTCGATTCGAAAGGTCTATCCGCGATCGAATCTAACTCAAATTTGGCCAAAACTTTGTTCGAAGACTATTCTTTCGAGGGCTAAGTTTTTTGTGTGAGCGAATTGGGCAAAGACGGCTTTTTTGGCAAAATGTTCGACTGGGTAGTGTCATTTGCGGTTCGCCTGGTTGCATGCCTTGTTCTCTTTGTCTACTTTTGAGCGAGTCCGACCGTTATTTTGAAACATCGCTTTCGCGAGCCTTAAATCGCCAAAATAAACACAGAAAAAAAAACAAAACAACATGGCAGCAATTTTATGAGTTTTTAGTCATTTTCCTCAGTTATAAAATTCCTAAATTTCGGCTTTAGTTTTGCTAATTTTGATAAACCGACGGAACCATTATAAATGCACAGCCCACCACCCAAACGGAGGATGGTAAACATGTGGTCTGGCAAGTGAGCCAATCCAACGCCTCCATCGGCACCCCTTGGGATTTAAGAATGACAGGCTGAACACCTCAGCCTCCCTTTTGTAGGTTCGCTTCGTGTTTAGCTTTACAGTCAAAGCCGGTCAGACGTTCTCGTCGTTAACGGACTAATGAATTCGTTAATGGGATATTAATTCCGTTCGTTGAGTGATCAATCCATTCGTGAAATGAATAATCCAACATTCAAATTGAGCCTCGATTCAATAATCGAATGTTGATTGGATTAATGAACAAAAGCTATACCATATGTGGAAGAGAGTGCGGCCGGCAAGCATGGCGGACTTGAATAAAGAACAGGTAAGTTATTTTAGTATTCTAATTTTTTCATAGAACGCCATTAGTATCGAATGTTGTTACTTTTTCTACCGGCGTTGGTATATATAGATTAATTCTCCCTTTTGATATTTGTCGTTTCGGTTAAAGAATACTTGTGAATATTTGCAAAGGCTTACCGAGTTTGATCGATCGATTGATCTTTGTTGTCTGCTGCGATCTGCAACCTTTGCGTTATTTGCAATTTCATCTTGTACTTTATACTAAAAATAAACTTGAAATTTGGCATTTCAGGAGAAATATATGGCAAGGCGTTTGTTCATTAGTCAAACCAACATTCGATCATTGAATGGAGGCGTAATTTGAATATTGGATTATTCATTTCACGAATGGATTAGTCCGTTAACGACGGGAATGCTTGACCGGCCTTGACTATAATTCATTACAAAAGTCCTCCAAGCAATGTTTGTTGTCCTGGTTGACCGCATAAGTTCTTTGGTTTCGCATCATGAACTTGTCAATTGTGCTAATATTTTTCGTGTTTTAAACAGTTGTTTCGTTCAAGAAGTGCTCGTTTCGCTCACATAAGTTCGACAAGTTCGACAAATGCGACTTATTCTCATCGAAGCTTACCGCATTAGCATGAGATTTACTCATTTTGAGGTCACCTACCCCTGTAAGCTTAGGGGGGTCGAAGAGCAAATGCTCATCTCCTCTTCATGTTTAGCGCCTGAACGAGTCAAAAGCTCATGAAATTCAGTCTCCAAGTTGGCCATAGTACTAATTGGAAACATTCGAGGTCCACTTCAAGACACCCAATCGTCCTGTGTAAGCTACAAAATCACCACAATGGAAGCTCCGGGCACGATGCACGCTCAGCGCTCAGCGGGAACGATCGACAATGGTCGTTTCGATGTCGACTAATTATGAAGAGTGTCTACACTTGAGTGAATGAGTGATACATTTGCATATCGCAAGTGCCCACAAAAACTCATTCCTGTGCTACGCGTATCCAGGGACCATAAAAGAGGGGTAAGGGAGTGTTAATCAAAAGTTATAGATGCCAATTTTTACCGAGGAGAAATCACCTTGATAAATTCCAACTTTAGCCCAATTAAAAAAAAAAATTAAAAAGCTCATAAAAATGCAATTATTGTGTTTGCTGAAAAGTCTGCAAGCACATAGGTGGGTTTGGGAAACCGTAAGTCAGCCATGTTAACCATTCTAGCAGCCAATATCAGCGCGTAGAAACAGTATGTATATGACGAAGTCACGAAAATTTTTTGTCGGCTTCTAGCACTTACCCATTGCTGAAGTGCTGCGATCAAGCTGTTTGCCGGCGGATCACTATTGAGAAATCAACCATTTTAACAGCTGTTTGAGAACCTTTACGCAGCAAAGGCGAGTACTTAAGGATTTTACTGCTGTTTGAGTGCTAAATTTGATCGATAAAATCAAACGTTCTCACCACGAAATGCAACAGAACGCGTAATGTTTTATAGAACAAACCCAGTCTATTATATACCCTTCAGCTGCGGACAAGAAATGAGTAAATTGTTTTGTTCGCGTCAAATTAACACAAACTCTGTCTTGACACGTGGATTACAACATGCTTTTCGATCAGCAATAACAATCGAAAAACTGCTGTAAACAAAACGGCAAACGAACCGTTTTTTCGAAAGCAAGCTTAGGAAATTCAAGGCCGTTGCATGCTTTTGACCGATATATGTGTAATCCGTAGCCCGAGTGTGTTTGTTAAGTCGCATCGTGTTGCTTTATTAAAATGTGTTGCATTCGCAACGACACTATCATTACCAACCTGTATCCAATTTTTAATATTAGAGTAATTTCCCAACGCCACTTTTACCAGGCGTTGTTAGAATAATATGTGTCCCGCCGATCGATTAAAAAACAAATACTTCTTAGACGTTACACAATTTACCGTTAGAGCGGGTGACTGGTAGAGATTCATTCATAGCTGAACTGTCGTTGCGGCTAACACGGTGTGTTAAATTTTTCAAACCGATTAAAAAGAGGACACTGAAATATTCAGTGTAAACACTTCACGAATCCGAACACCCAGGATGTGATGTAGCCTGAAACAATTACGTTCGGATACTTTTCCTCCAGTGTAAACTGTTTTTTTAGCCTTGGAATTAACTTTCTACGTGGGTACGATCACGTGACATTTACACGTGCGTGGCTTTTAGCAGGGCTAGACGCAGACTCGTACCCAGTCGCTATTTATGATTCTGGGGGAAAAGGAGAGAAGATTGGATTCTATTGAGGCAGGCGGGGTGACATGGGAAGGGGCGAAGGAAAAATAGCGACTGCCAGATTTCGTATCAATATGGTGGGCGCTCGCGGGGGAAGTTCTTTTTCACGCGAAGTAAATAATGCCATAAATGAAGCTAAATTAGCTTTCTCACATCGCAGTTGTATTGGAAATAATGTTTTTAATAAAGCGAACGATATTTTGCATCACTACACAGTGAGTTTATAACCCACTGAGCTGACCTTTTCTGATACAAGTAAAGTTATGTAATTAATACCTTTCGTCAACTATAAATTATAAATTTCACAAATCATTCGCTGAAATCTTTCTTCAAAATTAAAAATAGTTTTCTCAAATTGCAAGAAATTTCTAAATCGATACCTTGATTTCTTGGCTCGATTTATTTGAAAATTGCCAGCGATAAGCCACAATATTTTCACCTTTAATGTAAACAGACGATAGATCTTCTTGAAAGCATTGGATTCTGAATAACGACCACTTACTCCTGTTCGCGATTGAAATAGGGCAGGTAACATCTCCTTGCTCTTCGTGGAAAGATTAACTTCCATCTCCCGATAAGAGGAATCCAAGTACCGTCAGAGTTCAGTGCCGTTTCCGTGGAAAAACGATCTGCACGCCTCTATGGCAGAATGCACGTCTCTACCGTACGAAGTCTGCCTGTCGCTATTTTCCTTCGTTCCTTTCCATGTCATCCCGGGCGCCTCAATAGAATCCAATCTTCTCTCCCTTTCCCCCAGACTTATAAATAGCAACTGGGTACGAGTCTGGGCTAGACGCTATCTGCTGCTTTGTAGAGCATCGGTGTATCTCATTCCACGTCAGGATAACAAGCATTCCCTGATTTAACGTCTCTCCGATCGGTTGTAATAGAGTTCCAAGAATCTATGATTTCAGTCATTTTATTGAAAAGTTAGCGTTATTGTTATCAATGCAAGTTAAAACTGATTTTGCCCTCGATGATGAAATCCTTCATTCACTTTACAACGGGTTAAATTACATTATTATTAAACTGGTTATATTAGATTTAGTTTCATATTAGTTAATTGAGTTGAACTGCAATAAAAATTGGAGTTGAGCATAAACATAGATACTGGGAACAGTTTGTGTTGCATCGAAATCCGGACAAATTTTATGTCGGAAAACATCGCCGTTTTGGTTACTTACCCAGTTTCTTAAGGGCCGATCGGAGACTCGGATTACTCCATAGAGGTTTACTAAGCACTACTCGCCAGTTCTCAGAATCGACCACAAAATGTTTATACCCGAAGACATCTACAAACAATTAAATTTACAAAGCAAGGAGAGGAATTGCAACCGAATTTGTCACTCAAAATTAATAAGAGCGGAAATGCTTACCCTATCATCAAACGTGAGCTCCTCAGACTTGCGTAACGAACCGATTGCACCGGCAGAGTGCTTGCTTGCTCATATCCAGGGAGTCTTTTTGTAACAAAAGGGTATGTATGGAAAAAGCAACAGATTTAATATAATTAAGTTGTCGGAAACGCGAAGGAACTCATAACAGAAATTCTGTTTGCGACTCTTAGGGCTGGTTTGAAGCAATACATGCAAGTTACGGTTTTTACTATCCCGGTAAGAATTTTTGATTGGCCGGCTAGATAAATTTTTGTCAAAGATCCATACCTTTCTCTAAGCTCAATAAATTCAATGAAAGCATTCAAATTTTAAGAACATTTTCAATAGTCCCTCTGGAATTTTTCCTCGTTGTCCAGTCCCGTATGAATGTGGAACAACACAATCACTCACGTCAAGCTTAGTTTTAGGGTCCAGTCCTCAACTGGCGAGAGGCAGTGCAGGAGTAACGCCCAGCAGAAAGATACTGTGGACTCCAAAGGGGCAAGATCACAAGAAGACTTTTATGTATTGCCTCGACAACGCTAAAGGTCGGGGAAAAGAAGGTGGCCTCTTATGGGGTGCAGGGCGGCTTCGCGTGGGAGGGTGCCAACATGGGTGCGAAAAAGACGCTAACAAAATGTAGGCAAAAGTTGCCTAAGTGAGAACAAAGAATTCTGAAAGGTGTAAAATATATGATTTAAAATGCAGCACTGAAAATACAAGCCACTGAAAAGAAATACAGTTTGTTTGAAACTGCCTGAGGATGATTTTAATATGGAATCAAAATGCTGTAATCCTGTTGCCATCGTGGCTTTGTAGCTCAGATGGAAGGGCAGTGGTCTAGTAACTGGAAGGTCGTGGGTTCCAATCCCACCTGAACCACTGAATTTTCTCATTGGCTGAGATCTTAAACGTTGCAAATTATGATTTATTTGATATTGACCGGGGGTTTGATTTTGATATTGAAGATATTAAAAGGTGTCAAACGAGTCAAGATGGATCAAGTTTTAATGAGTTTCGCAAACTCATCTTTATTCCTTAAAGTAAGCTTTCATTGACAGAAATTGTTTGTTTGGTGAAATTTAAAGCTAACTGACCATTTCTTAACATATCTAAGGAGGTAAGAATTAGTTATCATTCACTAAGGTAACCGGTTGAGCTATTAGGATAGAAAGTCGTGCGTTCCGTTTTTGTTTTGTTGTTTTTTTTTTGATAAGTAATATAAGTTAACCAGACCAGAGGTGATTATCTAAATATCAAATTCTCCTCGATAGCGAGGCTTATGGGGAAAAATTAAGGAAAACGGATAAACATGTTCATTCAGTAGTAATCACGCTTGTTCGTTCCTTTCTTTTTCTTTTTTTTTTTGTCACCTAAGCCTCACTTTTGGGCAATTGTAATACCGAGAAACTGGCCTTTATGCGAAAAATATACGTGCAGGCACCGCCAAAAGAAGACGAGAGTCATAGTCACCGGTTTAATTTTCGGTTTAATGTTGGTTTACAGGCATCTTATTTAAGCTCACAGCTGTCCGATCCATTTTAAGTGAGTCTGAAGGAGTCGCTGATAGAACCTGTGTTAAATTCGTTACTTTCAGCGAATTAGATGACGAGGGCTTTTGTCTATGTTTCGTGGCAGACCTTACCTACAAATAATTAGATATTTGGATGGTTTAATCCATAAATGGGAATAAAGAAATGTGTGAAACTCTACTAAAAGCTAAATGAATGCAAATTAAGCCGATAGTGCTTTCCGCCTCATCTGTTACTGTTATGGTTCTATAAACATCCTTTTTGTTAGCAGTTTTTAATTTTAAAATGTTGTTTTAAAGTTACACACACAAAGTTGAAAGTGTATGCCTCAAAAATCCTTCTACAGAACTATTGCTGCTCGTTCGGCAGTGAGTCAGAAATCTCAAATATGTCAGTGAGATGTTAAGCCACTTTGAAATCACTTACGAACGTTAGAAAAAGAAGTATTTATAATAGCCGCTTAGGTTGTTTACTGAAGACGGTAAAACATTAAAACATATAATCAATTAAAAAAGGTACATCAAACGGAGAATTTGCCTACAAAACATCCAGCTTCTCAAACTTGATTGTTTCCTGTAGGTACGTCCTGGCGTAACAGAAGCATATTTAACACAAAATGGTGGATAGAAAGTCACAAGCTACAGAGTACTACCAGCGAGAGCTTACCATTGCCAAAGAACAGGGCGACAGGGCTGGAGAGGGAATCGCCTATTGTAATCTGGGCATTGCTTATCACAAGCTTGGTAATTTTAAACAAGCCATAGAGTACCATAACCAAAATCTTACTATCGCCAAAGAAGTGGGGGACAGAGCTGGCGAGGGCGGAGCCTATGGAAATCTGGGCAACGCTTATCGCAATCTGGGTAATTTTAAACAAGCCATAGAGTACCATAACCAACATCTTACTATCGCCAAAGAAGTGGGAGACAGAGCTGGAGAGGGCCGAGCCTATGGAAATCTGGGCAACGCTTATTACAGTTTGGGTAATTTTAAACAAGCCATACAGTACCACAAGCTTCGTCTTACTATCGCCAAAGAAGTGGGGGACAGAGCTGGAGAGGGCCGAGCCTATGCAAATCTGGGCAACGCTTATGACAGTCTGGGTAATTTTAAACAAGCCATAGAGTACCATAACCAAGATCTTACTATCGCCAAAGAAGTGGGGGACAGAGCTGGCGAGGGCGGAGCCTATGGAAATCTGGGTAACGCTTATTACAGTCTGGGTAATTTTAAACAAGCCATAGAGTACCATAACCAAGATCTTACTATCGCCAAAGAAGTGGGGGACAGAGCTGGCGAGGGTGGAGCCTATGGAAATCTGGGTAACGCTTATTACAGTCTGGGTAATTTTAAACAAGCCATAGAGTACCAAAAGCTTCGTCTTACTATCGCCAAAGAAGTGGGGGACAGAGCTGGCGAGGGTGGAGCCTATGGAAATCTGGGTAACGTTTATTACAGTCTGGGTAATTTTAAACAAGCCATAGAGTACCATAACCAACATCTTAGTATCGCCAAAGAAGTGGGAGACAGAGCTGGAGAGGGCGGAGTCTATGCAAATCTGGGCAACAATTATCACAGTCTGGGTAATTTTAAACAAGCCATAGAGTACCATAACCAACATCTTACTATCGTCAAAGAAGTGGGGGACAGAGCTGGAGAGGGTGGAGCCTATGGAAATCTGGGCAACGCTTATCACAATCTGGGAAATTTTAAACAAGCCATAGAGTACCATAACCAACATCTTAGTATCGCCAAAGAAGTGGGGGACAGAGCTGGAGAGGGCCGAGCCTATGCAAATCTGGGCAACGCTTATCACCGTCTGGGTAATTTTAAACAAGCCATAGAGTGCCATAACCAAGATCTTACTATCGCCAAAGAAGTGGGTGACAGAGCTGGCGAGGGCGGAGCCTATGCAAACCTGGGCAACGCTTATGACAGTCTGGGTAATTTTAAACAAGCCATAGAGTACCATTACCAAAATCTTACTATCACCAAGGAAGTGGGGGACAGAGCTGGCGAGGGCCGAGCCTATGCAAATCTGGGCAATGCTTATTACAGTCTGGGTAATTTTAAACAAGCCATAAAGTACCATAACCAACATCTCACTATCGCCAAAGAAGTGGGGGACAGAGCTGGCGAGGGCGGAGCCTATGGAAATCTGGGCAACGCTTATTACAGTCTGAGTAATTTTAAACAAGCCATAGAGTGCCATAACCAAGATCTTACTATCGCCAAAGAAGTGGGGGACAGAGCTGGAGAGGGCCAGGCCTATGGAAATCTGGGCAACGATTTTTACAGTCTGAGTAATTTTAAACAAGCCATAGAGTACCATATCCAACATCTTATTATCGCCAAAGAAGTAACGGACAGAGCTGGAGAGGGAAGTGCATACTATTCGTTAGGTTGTGCTTTTGAATCATCGGGTTCTATTTGTGAGGCTCTTGATTGTTATCGATCGAGCGTGAAACTCTTTGAACAGACAAGAGCTCTTCTTCAGTCAGGAGATGCGTGGAAAATAAGCTTTCGTGATCTCTATCAAATGGTGTACACCGCTCTGTGGAGAACTCTTCTGAGGAATGGAGAGACTTACGAGGCTTTGATCGCTGCTGAGCAAGGGCGAGCCCAGGCATTGATGGATATTCTGAAGAAACAATATGGAATTGTGGTGCAACCGTCCACGTCAGTTGAACCTAAAGAAACTATTTCTGATATGTTGAAAGGTTCATCTATCCAAACAGTTTTTATAGCACTTGATAATGACACCACCAATTTGTGGTTACTGAGCAAGGGCAAAGAGATTCAGTTTAAACGTAAAAAGACCGAACATGGAAGTGCCACGTTGTTAATGGAAGCTGTTTTAAAAGATATTGGCGCGGGTGTTAGTGTCAGATGCGAGGATCGTTCATTGGTCGAGCTAAGTGATGAGCCGTCGCGCAACAGAGAAGCTGTTGAAAAAAACGTACAGTCGCCGCCACATTTAGTCAATTCTTTGCGCCCTTTGTATGATGCTATCATTGGCCCCTTAAAAGATTTGCTCGAAGGTGATCAGTTAATCGTTGTTCCAGATGGTCCATTTTGCTTGGTTCCTTATTCAGCGTTGTGTGAATCTATCAGGATCCGCTCTGTTCCCTCGCTGACGGCTTTAAAACTGATCGCGGGCTCACCTGAGAACTACCACAGTAAACGTGGGGTGCTACTTGTTGGAGATCCATGTATGGAGGAAGTCCCCATGAAGCTATCACAGTTGCTATATGCCAAGAAGGAAGTAGAAATGATTGGAAAACTTCTGAAGGCCACATCTCTCACTGGAAGAAATGCAACTAAAGAAGAGGTGGTGAAAAGAATCACCACAGTTGCCTTGGTACACATTGCTGCACATGGATGTCAGGAAACTGGAGAAATTGCTTTGGCTCCAAACCCCGAACGGACACACCAGATCCCTAAAGAAGAAGACTACATTTTAAAGATGTCGGATGTGCAAGCAGTTCGTGTGCGAGCGAGGCTTGTTGTGCTTAGTTGCTGTCATAGTGGTCGGGGGGAGGTTAAGGCTGAAGGTGTGGTAGGTATGGCACGGGCTTTCTTGTGTGCTGGTGCTCGATCTGTTCTGGTGTCACTCTGGGCGATCGATGACGAGGCAACCTTGCTGTTCATGAGAAGTTTCTACCAACACCTGGCAGGTGGAAAAAGCGCCAGTGTTGCTCTCCATCAAGCCATGAAATCTCTTCGAGAGTCTTCGAGAGTTCAGTGCCGTGAAGTATTGGGCTCCGTTTGTGCTGATTGGTGATGACGTCACTTTTGAATTTGGAGAGCAAAAATAAATCAGAAGGTAAGTGTTTTTTACGTTGAGTTTGAATGGCAATGTTGCAATTTATTTGATTAGAAAAAAAAACCCAAGCTTAGGCCAAAGGAATATTGTCAGAAATCTTCCTTGGAATTAGTTTGTTTTGTTTTGTTGATGTTTTCTTTTGGTAAGATCTTTTATTCCATTTCACAACAAATTTTTATAAATATATATCTTTTCGCTTAAATACACGAATACATAACAAATAGGAACGCAGAACTTAAAGGAAAAAGACTGTTTATAAAAAGTACAACGTTACACTTGATATTCTGGCGGCCGTAAGTTACGATTTTACTTCGAACAAAAATTCCATTTAAATAACTATACCTCTATTATTCAGTTGTTCTCTTTCATCCTAGTTAAAAAAAACGATATAAATGATGCTTTTGTTGTTATTATGCATAAGCATTTTTGACCTTGACCTTGCACAAACAGCAATAGGAAATTATCAGCGGGTACTTGGTGGAAACAACGAACTAAAAGAGGCGTTTCTATCAGTTATTCAAGCATGTTGTGCGAACATAAAAAATGTTTGTATGGTTACGGTGTTTTTATCAGAACATGAAATTCAGAACCTTTGTTATTTTTTTAAAGTAAAATTGAATTTTGCAAATTAATTTTTGTATTTATTTATATGTGCTATCCAAGAACCTTAACTCTATTTCCTTCTAAGTAGTGCATACTACGTAACATAAGATTCCTCTCATAGATTATTTTAATTCATTTATTTATTATTTTTTGAACAACAGCTGTGTTTTGAAGTCAAGAGGAGACTACTACTCGGCGAGTAGCTGACACACTTCGATATACTGATGTTCTGAAAGACCAAGGGTGAGACGCAGATGTCAATTTTGGCCCAGTTATCGTGGACCGAGGCGTACTTTGAAGAAAGGAAATTACGAGGACAATATTTCTACACCTGCATCTTACGCTTTCTCGATAATATTTCTTTTTTTTTTTGCTATTTTCTATAACCGAGAAAACGTCATTTAAAAATTTAACGTGTACAATCGGTCGGGTTGAAAAGGCCGATTCTGGGCCTTTCAGGCAGCCAATCAACAACAACAAGCTTTATTTGCATGACTACATAGAAATTTGGTAGTATTGCAAAAGCTACTTAAATTTAATTACATATTATTTCATTAACTAAGATAATTAGTAAAGTAGAAAATAACATAACATAACAAAGAAAAAAATATTATATATAATATATGAAACAATTACTAACAATAATTGTTCATTTAACTGTTCGAAGTGGTGATCATTGTAACGAGATTGTCTCTCAATTCAAAGCATGCCGAGATAAATGAGATTAGCTTAATGTTTACAAAGTAGTCAGTGGAATTCATAAGATGTGATAATAGAGTTTCGCGTGGTAGTAGTCGTAGTAATGGAAGTTTGGGTTCTATTTTAGAAAAGAATATGCCGCGTACCTGAGAATAAGCTGGGCAATCTAACAAAAAATGAGTTTCATCTTCAATTTTGTTGCAATTGCAGAAGTTGCATATTCTTTCATTACGAGGTATATTGTCGTATCTACCTGTTTCGATCCTAAGTTTGTGACAGCTTATTCTCAGTTTTACTAATGTTTTCCTTAAAGGGTCCTTCCTTGTTAAATCTAAGTAGGTAGAAGGGCTATAATTATTTTTAATAGTTTTATAAAAACTAAGTTTTTGCGAGTTTTGTAGGGTCTGATTCCAATGTGAAATATACTTCTGTTTCATGATATTAATATACTGTTTAATTTTACAATCATTTAATGAACTATAGTTAAAGTGATTAAAATTATAGTATTCATTTATTTTCATGACACTAGAGTAGAAACTATTTTTTCCGTTATCATAAAGATCAATCGATATTTTTAAGGCTTGTCTGACTATAGAGTTTTCATCCTTTTGGTGTAAGTAATTTAGATAACTTAGTATCTTCTTATTTATATCAATGATCAGAGGGAATTTACCAAGTTCGGCTCTGCATGCAATATTGGATGCCTTGTTATGTACTTCTAAGTATCGTTTACAAAACTGCAAGTGAGTTTTCTCAATTGGGGAAAGGTCCCACGACTTAAAGTCTGATTTCACAAAGGCACCCCAAACTTCACTGTTGTAGGTTAAGATTGGTAAGATTTTTGAGTCGAAAATTTTGCATGCTATTGAAGGTTTAAGTTTATTGAAATCTGTGTGCCGTCTTAGACTAAAGAAAGCATGAAGAGCTTTTTGTCGTAGATGTTCAAGTGAGAGTGTAAAATTTCCTGAAGAAGAGATGCGAGTCCCTAAATAGGTATAGTCTTGAACAATGTCTATTTTTTCACTGCCCACATGAAAAGCATAATCAGATCGTTTTTCACGTCGTTGAAAAATCATTATTTTTGTTTTCTTAGGGTTTATGCTTAGCATCCAGGAGTTGCAATATGAAGATAACTTGTTAAGACAATTTTGTAATCCTAGTTTTGATCGTGATAAAATAATTAAGTCGTCTGCATAAAAAAGGGAGTTGAGTTTGGTGCCATTTGGCAGTATAAACGGATCAGATAGAACATTGTTAAAAGAAAAAGCTAAATCGTTAACGTATAGGTTAAAGAGCAAAGGACTTAAAATACAGCCTTGGCGTACACCTCTTGCATACCGAAAAGGACGCGTTCTGTTATTTCCAATTTTTATAGAGGAGGTAGAGTTCGAGTATAAACTTTTAATTAAATTATAGAAATTTCCTCGGACATTTATTTGTAACAGTTTGTATAAAAGTCCATCGTGCCATACCGAATCAAATGCTTTTCTAAAGTCGACAAAACATGCATATACTTTCGTTTGATGACAATTGACATACTTATCTATTATTGTTCTTAGTGTAAAAACGTGATCCGCTGTTCGATTATTTGCTAAAAACCCAATTTCAGATTTATGAAGTATTTCAAGGGACTGGACGTGTTCAAGAAGTCTTTGGTTGAGAATTGAGCAAAATAATTTTCCGAGACAGCTAGAAACACAGATTCCACGATAGTTTGAGGGATCACGTTTAGTCCCACTTTTAAAAATTGGTGTGATAAGGCCATTACACCATGTTTGAGGCATAGTACCCGATCTTAGAACCGTATTAAATAATTTCAGATAAACAGGCATTAACTGGTTTAAGCTGGATTTGATCATTTCATTTTTGAGTTTGTCTGAGAAAGGAGATTTGTTATTTTTAAGTTTTTTAGCCGCTGTGTATATTTCTAGCTCAGTTATCAGGCCGTTCAAAGAATTCGATTGAGCTGGCGCATTTTCTAGAGTTCGCAACTCAGAAATGATCGCTTCCTGATGTGAATTCAAGGGTTCATTAGAGTGCAGCGTTTGGAAATGAGACATCCAGTTTTCTTCGGAAACTGGTGGGAGGATATTTTCCTTGACAGAATCATCCATTGACTTTAAACAGTTCCAAAAGTTGCGACTGTTCGGATCATCGACGGCAGTTTCAAGTTTTGTGAGCTGAGTATGATAGTATTGATTTTTCTTCTGTGTCAAAAGGCTTTTGTACTGTTTTAAAACGAAATGATATTCCTCCCTGAGCGTAGTATTAAGAGGATCTCTATGTTTAAGATTCGCAATTTTCCTTAATTCATGTCTTTTAAGACGACATTCTTTATCAAACCATTTTTTGTTAGATATTTTGATGTGTCGTTTTCTAATTATCTTAATTTTTAAACAACGTTTAGCGGCGGTAGTAAGGATATTTTCTATTTCATCTAGTGTGGTGTTAATATCCTTGTCTGGCCTTTCATCGATAAGGAAATCGTGTATTAGGTTTTGTAGGTCATTTGACTGTAGCGCTGCTCGAAATTTTTGCGATGAGTCGTTTTCCCAAATAAATTGTTTCGGCAAACGTGTTAACGTATCGTTTATATTTGTTGCAGCTGAGTGAGTATTAACCGTATTGATATTATCAGATTGGACGATTCAGTTCACGTCCGTTATGGTTTAATTTGGCTATCATCTTTAGCAGCTTGTAATTGAACTAAAGAAAAGCCACAACGTCGATGCTTGATTTAATTAGGACAAATTGAAGGAAAAGGAGGAGAAATCATTATTTCA
Source organism: Siderastrea siderea (assembly GCA_964030785.1). Lineage (NCBI taxonomy): Eukaryota > Metazoa > Cnidaria > Anthozoa > Scleractinia > Rhizangiidae > Siderastrea > Siderastrea siderea. Next base: position 41,431,057 of record OZ034970.1, read on the forward strand.
AATATGGACTCTTCGGAGTGGCTTTATTTTGTTGTTTATGTTGCTAACAAGGACACGGGCCGTAAGGGTCTTGTTTTTAATGCATGTTGTGATTGTGGCACTTCATTTTTAAGCGCTGGTTATCTGTAGTTTTGGTAGCTTCAACACGTAGACGGAAAACCCGGTTCTGTCAGTTTGTGTCATTGCCAGTACAGCGTTTATTTGATTTTTATGGTATTTAACTTTGTATAGATGACGTTCGGTAACCGTTGCATATGTATTATATATGTTGGTGAACCGTAATTTTGTTGGCTATATTCTGAATATAGTTACAAGTAAGATAATTGACGCGTTTTTTGGAACCATTGTGGAATGAGAACACTTGGAACGGCGTTTTGGCCCGTTTTTAATCGACGAAGTCGGATAGTGCAGTCGTGAAGACGGTGGGTTGGTGTTTACGTCGTGTACGCCTCATAAAGTGTGTATTTCGCTATGGCCGATGGGATGGGATGACGTGAGAACAAGAGATGACCGAGTCGCCATTTTGATTTGGTAGGTCAAGAGGTTTGGTGGAAGATTTGCTTCGACTGTGTTGTGGTATAATTTAATGCTGACCTCTAAACATATAGGGAAGAAGTTCTACACAGACACTGATAAGTACACACACGCACGCATGATAGGACCAAGGGTCCACAAGAAAGTATCTTATGTATAGATGTTAGGTTTTGGCCGAACCCTTGCCTGTCACGAAAGGAAATACTGAAGTAACTGTGAAGGGCTGGTGAAAGAAAAGAAGGAGGACTGATAATAACAGGAGGTGAATTCCAGTGGCACTGCTGTTGCTGGTGGGACCAAAGTGTTGCTGAGACTTCCTAAGGAAAGAATCGTTCTCAGTAAATGGTATGAAAGGAAAATTCTGGTGTATATTGTCGTGGTTATGTTTAATACTTGGAAAGTATCTAGCTGCTAACGTCAAGAAAGGTTATTCGCAGGTGGGAAATGAATTAATACACGAGGCTGGGTCTTCTTGGATAGTATAAGTGGCACAGAAGGACACAGCAGTTAGTCTTTTTAATTTTTTTGCTTTATTTTTGACTTTGAACCGATTTATTCGATTTTAGAGTTCGAGACAACTTGTTGACAACCAGGTTTAACGATTATGTCGTAAGACATGCTTTATCGTATTGACTTAAAGCGACGACTTCGCTTTTTACTAATTTCTCCAGATTCTGACGATGTGTTTGTCTTTATCAATAATCATGTTTTTTTGTGACATACTCACAACAGTATATAAATACATCGCTCGCAACTCGGTAAAAGCATGTTCAGTTGTGAACAAATTTATATCGACATTTCAAGTTTTAGTTCATTCAACAAAATATTCGAAGCGATAATTCAAATGAGCTGAATCATCAGATTTTTTAACATTACGTCATTCGGTAACGCAAAAGGCAAAAAACTATTACAATTTTCGTCACGCCGGTTAGCACGTTGAAATTCTGACGATGTGTTTGTCTTTGTCAATAATCATGTTTTTATAGTGCCATACAACAGTGTATAAATGCATTGCTCAAAAATCTCGGTAAAAGCATGTTCAGTTGTGGACAAATTTATATCTTTAGTTTAATTCAACAATATATAATATTTAAAGCGATTAGACAGATGAGCTGAGTCATCCGGATTTTAAACATTACGTCACTCGGTAACGCAAAGGGCAAAATACTGTCACAATTTTTATTACACCGAGCCAAGTAGAAATACTTATCGAGGGTGGAATAGGTCAAAACGACTGGTAAATGCCTCTAATGCGCTTTCTGGTAACCTGTACGATAGAGCATAGCAATTATTTATTTCGTATTTGCATTCACGAGTTAGCTAAAGGAGCCCTTGGCATGATTACTGTCAAAATACTCAGCGCGTTCCGCTCATTATTAAGGAATGATTTTCATTAATCGGGAACGGATTGCATTATTGGAAGCAAAATTCCATTTTTAAATTGAAGATTGGAAATGTTCCAACGATAGACTCATTTGAAGTAAGGAATGTTAATTGGGATATTCAGTACTTACATAAGCCAAAAGTTCTCACGCGAAGTACGAAACCGTTGGCGCCTGTTGGTTTCAGTCGGTTTGACATTACAAGGAATTTTTCTCAATTTTCAGGAACATTTCTTGTGCATTTACAGCAGACTTGTTTATAAGAAATTTTATATTCTTCACAGTTTTATAACAGCAGACGGCTTCTTCACGAGTAAAAGTAGTTGCGATTAATTTTGTTAAGCGAGCACAAATCAGGTCAGATACGTCGGGCCGCCAACAGTCTGCTACTTGCACGTGAACATTCGCCTGGTGTCAAAAATAAACCAGTCAGCATTCCTTATTCGGAGCAAGGCTACCGTTGTAACATTAGAACATTCAATTTGAAAGTGGAATTTTGATTTCAGTAATGCAATCCGTTCCCAATGAATGAAAGTCATTCCCAAATAATAAGCGGAACGCGCTGAGTATTTGGACTGTAAAGGGAACTGTGCATAAAGCGTGGTTGCCAGGCATGGGGAGGAGTTAAGTTCTTTTGGGCTGTTACTGTGACCATATTGATCAATCGCAAGGATGTGGTTACTTTATTGGGAAATTTATCGCCCATTTATTGAAATGCGCCTGTTTTGAGAGTTGTGACGGCATTTTTGGTCATGGTTTTGAGGAAGACCGACCAAAAGACAGCGAAAAATGATCTTGAGTGAAGAATGAGGTTATGAGCGTAGTCTGCGGAGCTATGTTTGGCGAGGAGAGGGTGAATAATTCAGTTGACCTCCTTTCCAGGCTATTGGTTACCTTTTCAGTTGGTCAAATTTCCGCGTTGGTTGCTGTAATTCTAAAGTCTAAGAGAAGACTTTGTTTACAACTGCCACACCAGCACGAGAGCCAGATGGCACGGTTATGCAGCCCTCAGGACGACTTGTTCTTCTCATGGGATGTACAGAGTTATTGCACTTTTGCTGCAACTTGCTGTTACAGACGCTTGAATGTTATCAAACGTGCAATCACGCACGCCTCGCTTGTTTTCTTCTCGAGACGAACCAACACTTCGTAGCTTCTGCACGCATTGCCTGCCTATGTTTTAATTACCTGTTCTCATTCAGGAAACATTACAACAGTAGCGGAGCCAGCGCGTTAGCGCTTCAGCGAAGCAGCATTGCTAAGCAAATTTGGTAATTTATCAAGCCAAGAAATTTTGGCAGTGACGCAATAGTCACGTGACCGTCCGTCCGTCCGTACCACTGGATAAGACCCTGTGCTGAATCCCGTGTTTTTGGTGCGAAATCGCATGTTGACCCGCGTTGTAGAAAACAAGCAAAGACAACAGAGTCAACAAAAGTCGAAAAAAATTTGTTAATGGAAAAAAAATTTCAAAAGAATACTCAGTTGTCTTTTTGGTGGAAGGCGAAAAGTTCAATTTAGGCGAAAGAAATTGGGCGAAAAGTTCAAATTTGCTTTGTCGGTTCTATTGCGAACTCGGTCGGCACACCGCTTGAGTTCGCAGCATTTCGCAGCGGTATCGACGCCAAATATAGCAGAGCTAGTGCTTTTTGGTTTCTGCGGCGGTCCGAACACATTTTGCCAGGAAAAACACCAGCATTTTCATGTTGATAGGCAGCTTGTCACTAAAAAGAAATAAGTAATAAAACTAACATCTACACAACGCTCATGGCCTAGTGGACTAATCGGCGGGTAACGACGCCGACTAGCCGAGTTCGGCTCTCAGCGAGGACATGATTTTTTTCTCCTTTTCTTTTTTTCTTTTTAATTTAACGACTTGGATGAGAGTATTTTTACTAAGTAATGAGTGCCAGCAAAAAGAATAAAAAAAACTAAATGGGGGCTCCGCTTTTAGGCTTGGCTAAATCTATATATTAGTTAATGCCATTCTAGTTGTCAGTCACTTGGCAATAACAAAATGGCTAACCAAAACAACAGCGCATTCGCGGCAAATCTGAATTCTCCCACCGAGCCTGAGGAAGAAACCCACGGTCAGTCATTAGTCCATTTTTGAAACGATCGTTTTTTTCTTCTTGCATATTCCAATAATTCTGATCATTCCTGTTTTGCCTATTCTCATTCCAGAAGAGACAAAGAAAACGCACCCAATGAGTGAAAAGCGTAAGGATAGCACAAGGATAATGCAGATCTTGAATTGTCTGAATGGGTTATGGGCTCCTGATGGGATTGTTCGGAGGCTGCTTAACAGCTAATCGGGGCGAACAGTTCAACTAGTCTTTGGTTTCTCTTTTTAAAGCGTTTTTCGCTGCTAGACGTGAGTTTCGGCTTGAAATTAGAATAGATTCGAAACAAAAAAAAAACATTCAACGAGAAGTTGAATTCTGAATTTTAAGCAGCTTAGCCCGTGTTAGCTTAATCGTGCTTTGGAGAACTAGGCACAGCTGGTGTTTGAAGTATCAGCAACACAGTAAAGCGTAGTGTATATAAAAAGTGCAACTAATTTAGGCAGTTACAACAAATAAAACAATTAAGTACAAAGCCATATTGGTCTAATATATCTAACAGCAGAGTCTGAAATCACGTCCTTGATTTAGCCCAGAAAAAGAAACTTCGAAGAGCTGATGACTTTTCTCCTTGGAGTCGAAAACGCCGTCGAGATACAAGATTGCTTGGTGATCCTTGGTAACTGAAGTTCAGTGAAAAACTACATGTTACTGCCGCCACCGATGGGTCACAACAGGGATGGCTGCATGAGCCATGGTGGCCGTAAATGTTGCCCTCTTCCCCCGTTTTAATGGTTTGAGTCAGAAAAGTTCTCCCAAGAATGTTTTTTACCGCGGTGTTCAATTGTTTACAAAGTAATCCGCGTTTGTTTTGGGTCTGCTTTACTATCTCTGTGATTGGTTAATAAAACCCGTGCCACTATCTCACAAAATCACAAGGGGTTGTGTTTTTGTCGCTTGTGTTTCCCCACTCTTAGCGCCTGTTTCACGCATTTCCTTTCAATTCTGATTGGTTCATTCGGTGTGTTGTGATTGGCTAGAATAATAACTTTGGTTTTGGATTTACGGCACCCAATTGAAAAGCCCTCTATAGGTTGTGAGTTTGTTTTGACTGTTTCAAATTGGGCACTGATGATTGGTTTTGCGTTACAAAAGGCAATATCCCTTTTTTTTCCCGCGTTCTTGTTGGAGGGCTAGCTTTCTGTCTTCAAAATTCACTTCTGAAAGTGTATTTCATATAAAACTTTCTGGGTTAACTCTCCTTGGAAGGTGTTTTTTGAAGATTTAAATGATGTCTTAGAGTTTGTTCTCATTAGTCTCAAAGCATCTCCTTTAACGAAACCTCTTTTAACACTGGGTGGTTGGCATGAGGAAAATGTGTATACTGAAATGTTTCACTGGGTTTGAAATGCGCCGTGCGTACATCAAGTACTGCGGCTTTTTTGAATCTCTCGCCTTAATATACGTCAGTATCCAAGAACGTCGTTTCTGTTTCAGATATTTCAGCCGTAAATTTGATTATAGGGTGGTGTTTATTTGCTTGCTCAATGAACTTAGTTATTTCCTCTCTGCTAACGTTCCAGAGTGAAAAAACGTCTTGTATGAAACGTTTCCAAACGAGCGGTTTTTATTCTAGAAATTTAATAAATGTGCATATTTAATTCAATGCAAATGCTGAACTAGCGTTTAAGAAGTTTTATTATCCTTTGGACGACGTTTAAATTCTACCATCACTGAAACCTAAAAAATCACCTTAACAGTCTAATCCAAAAATTTTCACCACTGCACTCACTCTTGTTCCCAGAGGCCAGTTAACTGGGAGAATCGCTACGAGGGACCTTTGGGGACGGAATGCACAGGTGCTTTCTTCCTCTCTCTACGGTTTCTTCTAACAAAGTCAAAAGAAGATGCACTGCTAGAATATTGCCAATTTTCCTTCTCAGAGGGGTAGTTTGATGAGGTCAATTCAAGATATCTCAGTCCCTGGTAGCTAACGAGGAGAGACTCCTGCCTAAACGAAGGAGAGTGGCCAAATAAATTTACTAGGGGAATTGACGAGACATCCCACAAATGAGGTTTCCATAGGGGCCTTCGCTTTAATAATGCGCAAAATAAGAATGACTTACACTATTTCTGGTGACTTTATCTATTCGTTTCAAAGGTAAGGTGTAACACTCTCGCTAGCAAAGGACACCATATTGAGCAAGCTAACTGGCAGAGACCCGTACAACTCCCGGCCTGAGGCCCATTTCTTGAGACTCCCGATAACTTACCGGGTCCGAAAACTATTTTATGAGCACAATAATCTTCAACATAGACTCCATTTTTTATTCGTTTTAAAAGCTAAATTTCAAAATCTTTACAATTTTATGGAACGAACAGATTTGAAAAATACATATCGAGCCCCGTAAATTACAAGGAAATTCGAGAACGGCCCCCTGGTTGTTTCAAAGTGGATTTACGATAATACGGGGTTAAATGAAAACCGGGGTTTTGGCTTCTCTCGCTTAAGAGCAATTTTCCACTTCTTAACCTTTTTAAATTGGTAACGACAAATTATTCCATGTAAAAAATTACAGCCAGTTAAAGTGTAAACCGATTCCCAGACGATCTAAGGGTCGTCCGCTCTCTCTAAGAAGAGTGAGAGAGGTAGAGACGACCCTTGCCGCCTCGCAATCAGGCTACTTCAGTCGTACAATACGCTTTGAAAAACTAAAATATCCATTATTCTTCATATTAAATGAAACTTATCCTTGGATTTATGGAGGTATGTTTTAGAACATTTTTTACTACTCAATGAAGTTGTTTTTAAAGAGTATTCCTACTTAGCGTCTGCTGACTACAATTCTTTAAGCTGTGCTAACATTGTTTTCAGGAGATTCACATGTGCCTGAAAAAAAAAAATGAAGATTAGCTAAATAACTTTGTAGTTGACGAGTCCCAAGGTTGTTAACACATTGTCATAGATCCAAGTTTGTATATTAGAAGAATAAGTCTATCTCAGTTGTGCTAGTACTTCTGCAAGCTTGGTTATCCTGCGGTTAGCAAGCCGGACATTTTTAAAGATCTTTGTTGTTTGGTGTGGACTCTTCTGTTGTGCTGTCCCCTCAAACAAGAAATTTTACTTCACGTTGTCTCTTCCTACCAGCATTACTGCTTGTTCAAGCATTCAAGTGATGAGAATAAAGGAAACAACCACCAAGGATGAGATGTCTTGATATTTAGACAAATTCTCCTTACTAGTTCCACACGAAATGTATGAAGAACAGTAAGGAGAATATGCATTTACATACCGGGGCATAAAGGGCATAAAGTTTTAACAATTATTTCACGAGAGCGTGTTGGATATATAGAGGATATTACACTGCGGTGCGAAGATATGAGTTATTTTCGAGTGGCAAAAACAATGTTTTACGAACAAGCGCAGCGAGTGAGTAAAATAAATAAAAACAAATAAAAATAAATAAATAAAATGAACGAAGCGCTGATTTGGCTCTGTAACGTTGCGCTGATTTCGTTATAGTGACCTCGCATTCAATAAGCGCACGTGAAATAATCGTCATCTTAGGTGAAAACATTTGCTTTGCAGCAAAACTATTCAACGCCATGGCACTTGACATGACTCCTTATAGGGCAAAAAGCTTCACCGCGGTCAATCGCAAAAAGTTACGTCACTTCCGGTCTTCCAGAGGCTTGAAGTTTGAATCAGTTCAAACGTTTACGAGTGCGAAGTTCGTATGAAAACGATGCAGAAATTGTCCTGATAAACCAAATTTCTCGCCGATAAAACTTGTGGATGTCAGTTACTTCATTTTCAACACATACTTAACGAAAAAAGCTTAAGTTTCCAGAAGCGTTATGTTTTGCGGTTAAAGGGAAACTTTCGACATTTGTCAGTATTTTCCTTTGCAAAATTATGGCGGGAATTGCGCACTCGTCGTGCGTTTGACCGCTGTGAAGCAAAAAGCAGGGTTATTTGCTGATAACCAGTGAACCAATTAGAAAGCTAGAAATAATAATAATAATAATAACAATAATAATAATAATAATAATGATAATAATGGGTTATTGATAAACGACAGCGCATCTACAAGAAGAAATACAACAGATTTACAAGAATAATATATAAATGATAGAGGTGTTTTTTACAGTAACTCAAAATGTACGACGTATATGTCAACGGAGGTTGACAGCAATTCAGTGCTGCAGGGGAATCATCAGACTCATAACCCAGTGCAAATCATCATTATTGCCATTATATAAAACAAATATGCAGTTTGTTGAATCATTCTCACCTTTGCATGTTTGATCTCCAACTCCGCTCGCTCGGTCTGAAAATTTAAAAATCCTTGATCAGCACGTCAGGTATCGTGCAGATTATTTAAACATTAATCGTATCTATAACAAAATGCTCGATTGTGATTGGTTCTCTGCGCGCCTATTTGATACGTAATTAAAGGGGGATCATGTGGGTGTCCCATTACAGCTGTCCAATTTACTTTTTATAATTGGATAGCTGTAATCGGACAACCACGCTGCGCGCGCGTCAATCAGGTACACTGAAATGCGTTCTTTCTATAGCTGTTTCTCCGCTGCTTGCAAAACTGATAATTAAAAATATATCCCCGAAGGGCACGTAGATTCTCTAATGTCGGATTTTGTTATAGATACGATTAATTGGTAATTGGACTTCCCCCATGTCCTACAATTCAGGGGTAACTCGCAATTTTAATTCGTCGTCGCGCTACCCGCTCGGCCGATTTAAAATTACTCGCCTATTACTCCCTGAATTGTACTCCACTCAGTCCAATTACCATTACTAAAGAAGATTGATTATTAACATCAGTGAAGAAGAAGACCCGTTTTTTCCCTTCCCCTTACTTTTGAAACAAACTAAGGTTTTTTCGCTTACCAAGTTCTTCCTGAACTGTTGGACTCTTCTCGTCTTGAAGTCTGTCAATTCTAGAGGTTAAATATACGAAATATCACAAATACGAACTGCGGGTGAAAGATTTAATGAGCAAAACAACATCGCATCCTTTTCTATTCATTCTCAACTGACAAATTACAGACTACGAGCATTCTTTCTTTTCGCTCAGCGATAGTCGAGGGAATTGACGAAAAAGCGAGCGAGCGTGAAAATCGCCTGCGGCGTTGAAACATGACGCGCGTATCGAGCCTCTAGTGTAGTGAGCCGGCTCACTACACTGGAGGCTCGGACACGTAGGGCCGTGGGCTCAAACCCCGCTCAAGCCCGGGATGAATATTCTTCAGGATTTTTCTTTTACACTTGCCGAAGTTGCGTTCATAGCTACATAAGCAACTGCCTAAATTGTGTTCACAACTACGATGCTTCTTTATTAATTAAATCTGTCTTTTCTCTCCGGCAAAAAATAAACATACAATTCTCAAATCAGTTCTCAACCATCATAGCACTAAAATGAGGGCAATATTAGATCTTGTTTACCTTGTTTAGCTACTTCTGAAATATGTTGAAACTTTTCACTGGCCGTCTGTTGGGCTGTTTCCGCCTAAAGCAAAGGGGATAACAAAAACCATGAAAATAATGCTTCCACACTAGATTGCTGCTAAAGTTCGTAGATTGGTATTTTGTATTCATTCCCTTATTCTCATTTATCCGTTGCACCCGCCTCAACTAGTAGTTTCGCTACCTGATGGTTTACAGGTGTTGATTCTCACTGTTTTATTATTTAAATAAAGTTACTGTACACAATACTTATATATAGATTTAGCCATGTTTTTGTTTTGTTTTGTTTTGTTTTTTTTGTTTTTTTGCTAGCACTTGTCAATTTGTGAAAATACTCTCATTCAAGTCGTTAAATCAAAAAAAAAAAAATTCATGTCCTCGCTGAAAGCCGAACCCGACTCGTCGGCGTCATAAGCCGGCGCTTGGTCCACTAGGCCATGAGCGTTTATTGTTATCTTCAAATGTTAATTTTACTACTTATTTCTTTCTTCGTGACAGGCTGCCTATCAACATGAAAATGCTGGTGTTTTTCCTGGCAAAATGTGTTCGGACCACCGTAAAAACCATGGTTGTGGACAGAAAAGACCAGAAAGCACTAGCTCCGCTATATTTGGCGTCGAAACCGCTGCGAAAAGCTGCGAACTCAAGCGGTGTGCCGACCGAGTTCGCAACATAACCGACAAGGCAAATTTGAACTTTTCGCCTGAACTTTATCGCCTAATTTCTTTCGCCTAAATTGAACTTTTCGCCTTCCACCAAAAAGACAACTGAGTATTCTTTTGAACTTTTTTTTCCATTAACAAATTTGTTTTTGACTTTTGCTGTCTTTGCTTGTTTTGCTACAACGCGGGTCAACATGCGATTTCGCGCCAAAAACACGGGATTCACCACAGGGATATATCCAGTGTATGCCACTTTATATTGGTGACCCTGTGATGCGGACGGACGGACGGACGGACGGTCACGTGTCTATTACTACCAAAATTTCTTGGCTTGATAGGTTACCAAATTTCCTTAGCAATGGTGCTCTGCTGACGCGCTTCCGCGCGGGCTCCGCTAAAATTCCATCAGTCAGCAACATCTTACTTACGGCGGCAACCTCTTTTCCCTTCACTCTAGCCTTGTCAAGAGCTTTATTGGCATTTTCATAGTCAGCTAAACACCTCGCCCTACGATACAGCAAGTTCTTGGCAGCCTCTGTGTCTCGCACATAATATCTCAGCAAGTCGGACGTCTTGAGGTCTTCATCGGACGCGACACGGCCTTCCAACTTGCGAGCTTTCTCGAAGTACTCGGCCACCTGGAAAAATTAAATAGATGATCAAACACAATGTGGTCTCATTATTCAGCTCCTTGGAGCGTTAGTAACCATGACAATCACTGCTTAACTAAAGTGGCAGTTGAAACCACCCAAAGTTAAAAAGAACAACATGAAATAATTTTCAAAGTTGTTTGGTTTTCCCAAATACTACTCAACAAAATAACGGACAGAAATAATTAGAACATAATTATTACTCCTGCCTCAAACAACAGCACAAAGCAGATGAGAAAAACTGACCTCTAATAAGGCCCAAATTGAGGTTAGCCCTTTAAGCCCCAATATCAATAAGCACGTTCTCCTAAGTGTTCTCCTTATATTTCTTATGGTAATAGTTGGAAGAATTTGCACAGATATCAAGACGTTTTATGTTTGGTGATCATTTCCTTTATTCTCGTGACCTGTTCGTTTGATCAAGTAGTGATATTGTAAGGAGAAATTATATGCTTGTCACTATTGGGGCTTAAAGGGTTAACTTAACACCGGTTTTGAAAAACCAGGCAAAGTCAAGGTTGATAACAAACCTTATTGACTGCTAAGTCATGGAGTCATACCTTATTCAGGAAACGATCTAAGTCCATGTATTCACTGGTTCCCATCTGTGAAATGCAGCTAGAGATCCTAATAAATGTGTCGGCAGAAGTCTTGTGGCTCTTTGTCATACGATCAGCTTGTCGGGTAGCATCCTTTAACCTGAAAAATGAGTAATTGAAAAATTTAGCGATCCACTCGTCACTCAGACAACCATCGGAAAGAATGTGGTGGTGAGAAACCAAGGCTGCTTGCCCAAAAAAGGTCACTGCTAGTGTTTTTGTGCTCTTAGGGGCTTTCATTTAATAGTGCATGGGGGGGGGGGGGGGTGGCAAGACTGTGGGGGGTGACATCATTCTGGGAAGCCGTGTGGGAGCCTGACTAACAATTGTTGTAAAATCGGTCAATTTCCCCTTTAAAGCGCCCAAGAGAGTCTAATTTCCGTAAATTGACGGGTAGGCTGTTCCATAATAAACTAAATTATAGACAGCTTTATTGGGCGCGGGGGTTGTCTGAAACTTCAGAAATGGTGTTTCATTAACTTGGTGAGGAAGGGAGTCTTGGACTTCAATACTGAATTAAAAGCATATGCTCATTTATTCAGGCACATCTCAAAAGCTAGCCATTATACCCTAATATTGACTCCGGGTTGAAAATCATCTGGTCTCAGTAGCTTTCCACTGTCATCACACACTGGGGTCTGGAATACAACCCGATAGTGGGGCTTGCCTTCTTCGTAATAAGCAGGGTATGGCCTTCAGCTTTACACCAGTCACAAAATTCACCTGTTGTGGTCTCGAAATCGCCTTTAAGAAACTCTCTGTAAAGTTCCATACCGGCTTCTGTATGGAGTTCATCAAAGGCTATGATTTTTAAGATATAGACATATCCAGGAGTCTCCTTCTTTGTTCCTAAGCTTTGTGTTTTGTAGAACCTCTTAATGTACTCCTTGTTCCAGAAAAAGCTTTCAGATGGCTCAATAGCTGTCGTTGCCTTCAGCACCATCTACTCTTCTAGTAACTTCGCGGGAAACATTCCATCAATTTCTTTTGTCACATTGTTCTTCAATGTCATTGTAATGTTCTAGTGTCAGATTGGTCCAAGGGGAAGGGGGGGGTTGAGATATAAACTGTATGAAGTACAGGGGGGATATGGCATTTTTGCATACCAAGGGAGGGGGGATTGGGTAATATTTGGAAGAGACTCCAAGTGATTTTTCTGCCCCCCCCCCCCCCCCCCCCCCCCACATGGGCTAATAAATAAAAGCCCCCTTAAGGACGGTGCGTCCTTTTGTTACTGCGCATACCTTCTGCCGATCTTGGGTCTGGTCTGAGATATTCGGCTTTCTTAAGGAATTTGCCTACTAACACAACAGTATTTTTTGCATGGTTTATGACTATGTGGGAAAAAACAGATCTTAGCAAGGGGTATATAAATCCAAAAAGAAAATTGGGGGTAACTGTGCATTTTTGAGAGATAATTGAGCTAAAATTTGAAAAGAAAATGCCACACATTCTTTGTATTTTAAAGCTTTTTTAGAATTATGGTTGCTTAATTATCTCTGACAAATGCGTGGTTCAACACATTTTTCTTTTTAGATTCCAATAGGTGTTACTTATATTTGCTTTTTCCCCACAATCCTAACCTTTGCAAAAATACCTCTGCATTAGGACCCACTGTCCTTAAAAATGGTGTATTCACTTCAGATGGCCAGGAACTTTCCTTAGCAATAAATAGTAGTTAAGAGTCTCCCCACTTAAGCTCCACCAACAAGTTCTAACGCTTTTTGCATTCTCATTAGCCTGTGCGCAGACGTCTCCGATATCCTGTGCTTTGCGTGAAGCAAAGGAAATAGGAGACGTCTACGCGCAGGCTACATGTACATTCTCGTTAGCCGGTTACGGTCTCCACCCTATGGGCCGCTCTGCCTGAAAATTTCTGAACCAAAATGCATGGAGATTAACCAGAAAAAAACACCTCAAGAACAAACTTACTTCATGTTATATTCCACTAAAAATTTCTTCTCGGTCTCAAAAAACTCATCATGGTCCTGAAAGCAACAACATGACGCTTAAACATTGGACACAGTACTAAAAACAAACAAATTGAACAGCAAAATTTTCTTTCCAAATTTGGGGTGCAGCTTCGTTTCTGTGTGAAAATTTGGAAAACATTCCATAATTTTTTCATATAGAGAGTACTTCTTGTGTGATCTTAAACGTAAGCATCCGTAATACACTGATTTCAATGAAGAATATTATGGTCAGTCAACAAGAACCATCAAATTTTAATGTTATATTATGTAGAAGTTGTCTTCTACTGTATACGTGTTTCTATCAGACCTCCGACTTTCTCCCATATGCTTGAATAAAAATGCTCACTGAGGCCTGAACTGTGAATGCATGGAAAGTGACACTACATGGAAAATAAGGAAGAATTCAGACTGAAAAATACCTTTTGTCCAGAGAGAAGGACTTCGTCCACCCCCTTGGCAAGTCCCTTGAAAAGACCTCCAAGTTTTTCTTTCTTGTTTTTGCCACGTACATTGAGCTTGAAGAAAAAGGAATGATTTGAGATCTCTACGAGGCCGGATCCAGTGGAAGGGCTTTGATTTGGGGTCCCCCTCTAGAAGTTCAACATGCAAGGAATGCTTATCCAAATATCTGGTGTTTCTTGGTGATGCAAACACCACTGTTTGTTTATAATTTTGTTGTGGTGCACTTTTCATTGAACCTTTCTTTTTTATGTGAATCACTAATTGCAACAGCAAGAAACTGATCAAATACATGTATTGTTTAATAGTACAATAATTGATGTGCATTTCCTAAATTTTCTGGGGCAACAATAAAGATAATACCAGGGAATAACAGCTTTAGCCATCATAGTTTTAGACCCCTTTAGAGAAGTTCTGGATCTGCCCCGGTTATAGAAACAACGTCAAGATCAAAGACTGGACTACAAAGCAAAATACCTCTCCTTTAAATTCCAAAAACACATTGAAGTTGCTGTCTTTCCTCAGAGTGGGGTGAGCAGCTAAGCGTGTCAGGAACACTTCATGCATGGCTACAGTTTTCTTGAAAGTAGCAAGATATTCCCTGAAAAAGAAAACAAAAAAACTTGACTTTGAAAGGTAAAAGGTTAAGTGGTACATGAGCCAAGAAGGCCCACACAGCCGAACTTAACCCGGTTTCTGTAACATGAAGCAACTGAGCGTACTATTACTCCCCCCCCCCCCCCGAATGATAGTCCATTGCAGGGTTACCCCCAGCAGTATATCGCCGGTACCCATTTATACACCTGGGTGGAGAGAGATAAGTGGGGTAAAGTGTCTTGTCTAAGGAAACAACACAATGGCAGGGACTTGGCCTCGAACCACTGACCTTCAGATCTGAAGTCCAATGCACTAACCACTTCACCACCATGCCCTCACAGAATTCCACCCTTAAACAAGAGACTCAGATTAATAATGATCTGCTGTATCACAGTCACTTATGACACTTACGCTTCCAGTTCTTGTTTCATTTTCTGGAACTCTTCTTTTGTCATTGTATTTTCACCTGAAATAAACAACATTTGAAATTTTAAACAACAGTTAAGAAATATGATAGGAAGTCACAACTTATGTAACCTTTCCCCGAGATGTCAAGGCTTAAGAATACTACGTTCTTCTCATATTGGGATAAGCTCCTCACCCATACTGTAACCTTTGTGATCCAATCACAAAATGCTCTGCTTTACTGCCACTGTGACTACAGAAGGACCCTAAAGCTGTGGCAGTCTATTAGTTAATGTATATTAAAAGGCTAATAGATAAAACTATTCAAAACCACAAGTTACCTTCTCCAAGTTTTTGCAGCTTTTCACGAGACACATCAAAATCTGGTCTGGGTGGTGCTGGAGGAATCTGTTGGTAGCAAATCAAGTATTGAATTAAAGGACTGTTAAAATTTTACACCACATTATCCCTGGGGTAATTCAGAGAGCCTCGGGAATGGCAAACACCACATTATCACCGGGGTAATACAAGAAACCTAGGGAATGGCATGTGAAGGACATTACATATATCTGATTAGCATGCCAACATGGACTTGCAGTACAAATAGCCACAAACAAAGGATTTTCAGTTGGTAATCACATCCACAGAGGTTTGACCAATTTACTTAGGACCTGAATGCACTAATTTAATTTGTACTTAACCCTTCAAGCTCCAATATCAACATGCATGTTCTTTTCACTGTTCTCCGCACATATCTTATGGTACAGTCTGGGCAAAAAACTTCCACTCGTCTGCCCATCCGAGACGAGTACTCTCTTATCTAAGACGAGTCGATTTCCAAAAGCACTTTTCCAACAAGACAAGTAGAATTTGCCACAAAAAATTTGTTTTCTACTGAGTTCTGAGTTTCCCAAGCATCTCTGGACTTTGAAAACTAACTTGAGTTTCCAAATTTGGGTTATTTTCACACAAACTTGGCCATTTTGACCCTATTTTCCGAGAATACGTGTATTTGGCACTGTTGTTTCGGTTAAGACTGGGATCCACATTTCATAGATGGAAAATAAACTTATGTAATAGTAGTTCCACATCGTTCCGCAAGTGACTCAACAACAACTTATGAGTACTTGTTTTACATTAACCCTATTCTGCCTGGGCTTTTTTTTTAGTTTCTGAGCCTGAGGGGGGGAGGGGGGCACAAAGTGCCCCTCGTATAGATCTGGAAAAGTATTAATGCTCTTGTGATGAAACTTGGCACTTTTATAGCACGTCAGTAGCTTACCAGCTTGGGCTTATGACGTGTCGATTATGACATTTCGTGACGTCACAATGACGTCACAAACCAGCCAGTTTGACTTTTGAGGCCGCCATCTTGAATCCCGACCTGCAGTCATACAGTTGACAATGACGACATCGAAAAATACAAAAATGTAAATGTTCCTGTCAAGTAAGGGAATAACAAGATTAGAGAGACCAGGGATGAATCTTAATGTTCCCTTCCCTTTGGTCACCCCCCCTCTCATTGTTACAAATTTGATATTTAAAAAATATTTTATAAAATAATGTTACAGTGTATGTTGAGAAAATTTCATTCTCCCACTCGCAACTTGCATGTCCTGCCATCTCACAAAATCCATTTTATCCTAACCACCCATGATTACTTAGGTTCCCTATGCCTTGCCCCTCCCCCCAATTCCCTTTCCCATACCACTCCCACGGTTTCCCTTTCCCGTACCCCCCCCCAGCAGTTTCCCTTTCCCATACCCCTCCCCATAATTTCCCTTTCACATATCCCTCCCTTTCCTGTACCCCTCCCCACAGAACTTTCCCCTTCTCCTCCCCAGCTCTACACATACGGTGAACAATAACATAAAAACTCACTGTAACAATAGCCAGTAATATTGTGCCCTCGGAATATCCCAAGAGCAGTGCTGAACCACAGAGCGTCATGATTTAGCCTGTGATAAACACAAACCTAAGTCCACCAGGAGTCCCAGAACATCCTGTGCCACCAAATACACACTAGAATCCAAATTTCCAACTGGAAGAAATAAAAATGTATGTGAACTAAGAATCCAAGGAAGAAGGGTATTATTTGAAAGCATGCTTAATAAATAAATTGGGGGCTCTGAAGCTATTCTATCAAATGAACATCTTTCCTGTGCACTGCACTAGGTTAATATTGCAAGCTGTCTAGTGATGAAATCAAAACAGCTGCCTTGAGATGCTAGTCGAACTGATTGTTTACGCACACCTAGGCCATAAGCAGACACCAAACTGCAGTCCCGGCAATTTCTCTACTAAAGCTCCCTACTTCTAACCTCCTGTAAGCGGACAACTCTCGTAACTGGAAGCAGACACCTTTTTAAGCTCCAGGAGCTAACATGACCTCCTGTAAGCAGAGAGACCTTCTTAAACTCAAGCTCACACGACAGTCCCACTCTGTTTAAGCTACACCTCTGACGATTTGCTTGTTTGCAAACCCTGACCACATTAAAAAAATTGTTCTAGATTGCAATATATATGACAGGCACTGGAAAGAGCTACCTCAGATTTGGTCATTTCTTAGGCATCAAGTAGTTACACGTACATGACTTCCACAAAACAGCACTTAATATGTGTAAACATTGCTATGCCTATAACTGAGAAAAAAACAGGATCAAAGACAATACATTCTTGTTGTACGAAAGTCTCTTTTACAAAAGCGACACTATGAATTTTTTGTTAAATAAATTTCTCTTTCGGCTAGTCATATGAAAATAAGTCCAAGGTTGTCAGAAAGTTTTGGAGTAGATGGCTGAGCTTGTAGAGTAAGCAGCCATTTTTTTAACAAAACATCTCTTGTACAGAACTCCCAACCACAGTATGTAGCCGGCCAATATAACAAAGCAGGGGGTGTTTTTCGCCACCAGCCACCTTCTGACAACCCTGCAAGTCTCCTAGAGAAAAGTACTCAGAGAATAGCTCGATCAATATTGTATCCTGCACCTCACACAACAGTTCCACTCCGTTTATGCTACACCTCTGTCAATTTACTTGTTTGTTAACCCTGACCACATTAAAAAAATTGTTATAGATTCCAATATGACAGGCACAGGAACCATTAAATTTTTTAAATAGAAACTTTGACAACCACATCACCATGAGTTTTCACGCACACTACACCGTAAGATTCTTGAAAACTCTTTCAACCTCCTGTAAGCAGACACATCCTGTAAGTGGACACTTTAAGCTTAAGGCTCGGTCCCAATTAGGGTGTCTGCTTACCAGAGGGTCGAATGTATTTTTAATAATAAATAGTAAAGTATCATCATATGGCTTTCTTACTTCTGAATGAATTCTCGGATGAATTCTTGTCTGCCTAGAAGAGTATAAGCACTTACAGCTGGAAATTGTGAGAATGAAGTCCAAAAGAGGACAGATACCAAGCTAGCTTGAGAGTGGCCTGGGTGCTGTTTTCTGCTTCCACTTTAACTGCTTTTTCTTCCATTACAAAACACATGGCTGAAATTCCCTTAAAACAAGCATTTAACTTTAGATAGCATTAAAGGGACACTGCCACCAAGTTTAAGGATAACTTTGAAAAGCTATAAAAGACAATTTATTCTTATCAGAGGATACCCAAAAATACTGGTTGAGTTGTAACACTACTAAGGACACAACAAGCTTCCGAAACGAACTATAATTCTTCATGAGTACAGAACACACTCTAGCACATGTTTGCTACACGCAGACTACGCATGTCCGACCTAACTCGGGTTCAGGCCCCACGCTACACTACCCCCTCCCATATAAGGTCAGAGGTTAGAGTCTGAGTTATCAAAAGTTAAATAGCAACTGTTCCAACAAGAGTAAAAGGCAATGCAGGATAAACAACAACTGTTCTAACGTAGTCCTGGAGCCACAATGGCTCTCTTCGTTCGCGTCTCGGTCTAACTGGACTTTGACTTAATTCATTAAACGATTCATTGTTTACTGAAGGGACCTCCAGCTGGTAAGGCACAACAGCGGGCTGTGCATCTGGACTTAGAGTTCCACTCGCCTCCTGGACCTGAGGCGTTTCATGACCCTCTGTGGCCAGAACGACAGGATTTTCCAGCCATTCCAATTCGACCCCACCAGTATCACCAGCTGCTCCCTGGGCTTGAGTTGGCTGCAGCACATCTCTCGAGCTTTCTGATTGAGCCGTTCCTCTGGAAGTGGTTGCTTGAGGAGGTTTCTCATGGACCTCTGGTGGTGTTAAACAAGGTTTCAGGTAATTGAAATGTACCACCTTCCTCCTGCGTCGCTCCCCGGCTTTCCTTCTCTCCTCCTCAATGCGATAGGTAACATCAGACAAGGCTTTCACAACCCTCCAAGGACCACACCAAGGTTTGAGGAATTTCTTCCTCCTTGATCTGGTTCGGTTTCGATACCAGACTCGGTCTCCTACACGAAACCGCTGACCGTGGCATTTGGTGTCGTAATAAGCTTTCTGAGTTTTCTGCGCCCGCTTGAGGTTCTCTCTCACTATGTGCTCTGTCTCCTCCAGTTGCTTCTTCTGCTGAATAACATAATCGGGATAAGACTGTGCCCCTCTCTGGGGCGGTGACGTGTCAAGCTTCAGGACTGCGTCAAGAGGCAAGATAGCTTCTCTGCCAAACATTAGACGGTAAGGGGTAAATCCAGTTGACTCATGTACACTGGTATTGTACGCAAGGACCGCTTTCGGTACAAAGTCTGCCCAGTCCCGGCGATGGTCAGAAATCAATTTGCTCAAAATCTTCACCAGTGATTTGTTTAGTCTCTCCACTTGCCCATCACCCTGGGGATGATATGGCGTTGTTCGAGTTTTTGCTGCATCAATTAAATCGCACAGTCCCTTGAAGACAGCTCCATCCACATTGGCTTCCTGATCAGAATGTAAACTCTCAAAGCAGCCAAACCGGCATATGTACTCATCCATCACTTTCTTTGCAAGCGTTACTGCTGAAGTGTTCCTCACTGGGAAAGCCTGGGCAAATTTAGTAAAGTGATCGGAAACCACCAGCAGCCACTCGTGACCCGAGCTTGACCTTGGCGTAGGTCCAACTATGTCTATAGCAACTCTTTGCAAGGGGTGACCTGACTTGATGTTGATAAGAGGTGCTTTAGGCAACTTGCTGGGGTCATTAACTTCAGCACACGGACCACACCTTCTAATGTGATTTTCGAGATCCTCACGCATGCCATGCCAGTAAACTCTCCTCCGCACCTTCTCCAAAGTTTTTGACACACCAAGGTGACCGGCTGACGGACTATCATGAAGGGCATACAACACTTGAGGCACAAGACTTTCTGGCAAACAAATCTGCTGGTAGATCTCCTGGCCTGTCACTTCGTTTTCCCAGCGTCTGAACACCAGACCATCCTTGAGAAACAGCCTTCCCCACTGTGACCAGTACGACAGAAGTTTGCGCCCACCTCCTTCCACATCACGCCTCGCGGGTCTTGCACCAGATTTAAGCCAATCCACCACCTGCGACAGAACAGGATCTTGTTTCTGGGTTGCTTTGATACATTCATTTGACAGTGGCTCTACGTTGACGGACTGGATCAACATGGCATCCTCCTCACCCTGTTCCTCTAGAGTGGTGCCTTCCCCTGTCAGGCGGGAGAGTCCATCTGCATTTCCATGCAAATGTCCAGGGCGATGTTCCACCTCAAAGTCAAAATCACTCAGCCTTTCTAGCCACCGGGCAACCTGACCCCTAGGGTTCTTGAAATTCTTTAGCCACTGTAGAGCACTATGGTCAGTCCTAGCAAGAAATCGTCTGCCGTAGAGATATGTCTCAAAGTGTTCCGATCCCCAGACAAGGGCTAAAAGTTCCTTCCGGGTGGTGCTGTAGTTTCGTTCAGCCTTTGATAGTGCACGTGCTGCATATGCTATAACACGCTCTTTCCCATCCTGAACCTGAGATAACACTGCTCCCAAGCCACTGTCACAGGCATCAGTGTCTAAAATAAATGGTACATCCAACCGAGGAAAAACAAGGATGGGGGCGTTCATCAACTTCCGCTTAATGTTCAGAAAGGCTTCTTCACACTCATCTGTCCATCTAAAACGTTCACCCTTTTGAGATGCACTGTGTAAGGGGGCGGCAATGTCAGCATAGTTTGGCACAAATTCTCGGTAATAACCAGCTGTTCCCATAAATGCTTTCAGCTGGCTCTCATTTTCTGGCACTGGCCACTCCCTTATGACTTTCACTTTCTCTGGATCCGTAGAAATGCCATCCCGGGTCACCACATGACCTAGCACAACCACCTGTTCTGACAAGAGCTTGCATTTCTTAGGGTTAATCTTCAAGCCTGCTTCCGACAAACGCGACAGGACCAGTGACAGTCTCTCTCGATGCTCCTGTAAGGTTCGGCCAAAAATGATGATGTCATCTAGATACACTAGACAGTCTGACCAGCACAAGCCTTTCAAGACAAGATGCATAGCCCTCATGAAACATGCTGGTGCATTTGTTAGGCCAAAACTTAACTTCCGGAATTGGTAAAGGCCATCCGCGGTTGCGAAGGCTGTTTTCTCCCGATCTTCTTCTGCAACATCAATTTGCCAGTATCCACGGAGTAGATCAAGGTGAGAAAACCACTGTGCACCAGCTAAACTCTCTAATATATCATCACAACGTGGAAGTGGGTACAAGTCTCGCTTGGTTACCTTGTTCAGAGCCCGATAGTCTACACAGAAGCGTTGACTGCCGTCAGGCTTGGCAACCAAAACTACTGGAGAGGACCACGGAGATTCAGACGGTTCTATGATCTGTGCTTCAAGCATTTCATCCACTTGACGGCGCATTTCTTGCCTTTTATGGAAAGGGACTCTTCTAGGTGGTACCTGAATTGGCTGTGCTGATCCAGTGTCAATGGTATGTTTCGCACCTTTGGCTGTACCTAAATCCCATGGCCCCTTTGAAATGCAGTCAGCATAAGTGGACAGAACCTCATAGTGCTTACGTTTTTCCTCTTCTGGAACCAAATCACCACTTATGGGAAACATCTCTTCCAAAGGAATACTACCATTGTCAGAGTTTTTCACAAAAACCGCACTACACTGCCTAGTCCCCAATTCCACCTCAACATTTTCCTTAGCAGCCCCTACAACTTTGTAACCCTCACTCAAGCCACCTTTGTCAGGCAGTTCATCTACACCCACTAGTGGGTGGAGGTCCCCAATACTGCTGCAGCGGTAAATTTTGAGAGGTTTGTTAAGGCTATTAAACACACGAACTGGTATTCGACCATCTTTTACAGTTACTGCAGTCCGCAAGGCCCCAGCGGAATACCTTTCTGAAAACTTGCTTTGTGGTTCAACCACACCGACACATTCATCCAGGCCACTCACCCCCTCGATCTCACAAGGTATATCAGCAACCATATTTGGTGATAATGTCACGGTTTCAGCAACAGTAATCCTGTAAACTTTATCAAGGGGACCAAACACCATCTTACTGGGTCCCCCTTTACTGTATACAGTGTTATTGTCAAAGTTAATAATACACTTGTGAGCCATTAGAAAATCTATGCCAATCAATACTTGTTGTGGTAACCCTCGACATACTAACACCCTATGTTGCGCCTTGATACCACCAAGCTCAATTGTCAACTCTGTTTCACCAACAACATCAAGTGGCATGTTATTAGCCCCAAGAACAGGCTTTCTTGGGGGTTCAAGCTTACTTGTATTAGTGTTAATACAATGGTATATGTCATCACTGATAATTGTCGCTTCAGCACCAGTGTCCAGTAAAGCATGGGACAGAACACCATTGACACGACATGGCATAAATGCACCCTTTGAGTTATCGGGCGGGGTCACTTCTGGCTGCGCCCCGCCCGTCTCCAGTTTCCCTGGTCATGACGAACTTGATGAGGACAATTTCGGATGAAATGGTTCAGACTACCACACTTAAAGCATGCTCTAGGAGACTCTACACTGTCATTCCTACCTTGCCTTCCTTGAGGAACGCTCTTCAACTTCTCTAAAATTTCTGCTTGTTGTTGAAAGAGCTGCTGAGCCCATGCTGGGGGCTCGGGGGTGCCATGATGTGAAGTAAAATTCCCGTCCACCTTCTCTTCGGACGTTGAAGTAAGAACGTGAGCACTCCCTTTGTTTAACACTTTTTGATTCGATTCATATCGCTGAGTGGCCGCCAGTGCTTCATCCAAGGTATTCGGGCCCAAATCCAACACCTTCTCTCGTAACGTGAGGGGGGTCAAAGCACCAATGAAGAAATCTCTCGCAGTGCGATCAAGTATAACTAGCGGGTCATCAGGATAGGCCAGCTCGACAAGGCGAGAGATTTCGCATCTCAGTTGATGTAAATCCTCATCGGGTCGACGTAACTTGGCTCGAAGAGTAGAAATGTGCACTTGTCGTGATTCTTTCGGATGAAAACGATCTGTCAGCGAGCGTTCAAGAACCTCCCATGTGGATGTTTGCTCGGCAGTGAGACTGTGGTATGTCTGCTCGGCGAGGCCTTTCAGGTACGCTGGCAAAATTTGACATTGAAGCTCGGCATTCCACTTATTCAGCGAAGCGATGTTTTTAAATTTCCGTAACCACACCAGCCAGTTTTCTCCCGAAGCAGCCGAAAAGGTTTCGGGTTTAATGCGAAGAGAATGATCCGCCAAGGCGATCGATGAGCCGGCGGAGCTGTGCGAACTGGCTGCATTCGTTTCACTTTTCTTCGCAAGGTTGGCTTCTAACTTAGCCACTTTCGCCTCCAAGGCCTTCACAGTTTCCTCCATGACCAAATGTTCCACCGCTGCCACCAAATGTAACACTACTAAGGACACAACAAGCTTCCGAAACGAACTATAATTCTTCATGAGTACAGAACACACTCTAGCACATGTTTGCTACACGCAGACTACGCATGTCCGACCTAACTCGGGTTCAGGCCCCACGCTACAGAGTTTCATTTAAAAATACTCTCTGAGACTATCACTAGGTGTGCTTGGCTCAAATTGCTAAGACGGAAATGGATTGCAACTTGAAAACATCAGGCTCGTGTTTTCAAGTTTTTCCTTTGTTTCTTGAAAAAAAGTGCCAGAAACTGACTATGGTTTGTTTTCCCTTTGAGAAAAACATTTGATTTTCTTCTCTTGGCATTCTAGGAGTAATGTGTACGAAAAAATTAAGGCATTCAATTTAAATTTCAGTACATTTTTCACCCTAAAACATAAAAATCCCTGTGACAGAGTCCCTTTAAAGAGGTGAACATAGAAAGTATTCAATAAAAAAATAAATAAACCCCTTCCGGTGGCACCTGGTATATTACAGGATAATGCCCAAGGCATAAAAATGGTCCACAAAATGTTCACTTTGAGGGCAACTGTGAAGTTTTGAGAACAATCTCTCTTTCTTACAATGTGTGTGCTAAAGAGATCAAACAGTGGGTGGGTATTGGAGTACACTTGCGGCTGAACATTAAATCCAATTTGGTTAGTTTACTTGATTCTATATGATTATATGATTTTATGTGACTTTCTTTCTTGTTTTTCTCTCATCAATGAAATGGGAATGAGAGTGTGCAAAAATTAACGGCAATCGGTGGGTTATAATAAATAACAAAATAGTCTAGTTGTGTTGCTCAGACATTGGCTAGAGCTTGTATACCCCAGCCTGGTTTCTTACAGTGATGCAACAAGGATTATTACCAGGTAGCAGATCCAGGAGCATGGCCCAAGGGGTCTGGGCCTTCTTTCGCCCTCCTTCAAACCTATACCCTTCAATTTTTTATGAGGACTGTTTGGTTGATTGGACACGGTGACATGCACATTTGATATACAGGTACAGTATGCTCACAATTACTCAGAATACCTTGAACGAAACCCACGCTGTCGTAATGTACTGGTCAAATCGAAGCTTCAACCCCCCCTCCCCCCCTCTCCCAATTATAGGCCAGCATTTGACTGTGCATCATGCCCGGGGAGGGGGGAATTTGGACGTTGCCTTGGAAAGGTGAGGAATTTCAACCGGATTTACCTCTTGTGTTCTGGCATAATACTCCCAGGAAGTTTTTTCGTTTTTTACAGGGTTTGACTTACAAGATACCCAGCGTAACTAATCGATAAATCGATAGCCCAATAAAATCGATATTAATCGATATATTTAATTGATTCTAATCAATTGATTTTTATCGGAAATCGATAAGAATCGATACCATTTTCAGTTGTGACTATCGATTTTATCGATTATTATTGATTTCTGTTAATTAATATCGATTTCATTGGTTTTCATCTCCAGTTCTTAGACGTTCTTATAGCCGTTTAACACCACAACCAACCCTCCATCCACCTCTGGGATCACTGAATGGTTCTCCTGTTAGCGTGCTGTACATGAGGTGTAAACAAAGTATGAAAATTACATTTCCTTATGAAACATTCAGCTTATGCTGATTCTTTAAACACAATAATATGTTAAAGTGCGCTAAAACCACCTACCATTTGGATCCATCCGCTATGGGCCATAGAAATGGAACGAGCTCTCCTTGAATGTGGCCTAGCTGCCCTCTGCTATTGCAAACTTTCAATGCTTGTCCTCTTGATCCGCCTTTTTTTTAGATAGCCCAAAATGCTGTCCGACCTCTACATCAAACGTTCATGGTATCCTTTCTCAACGCAATGAATTTTCATTTTCGCTGTCTCTACACAGCCGTGCACTACCGATCGAGACATGCTGACAATTGATCACAACAGAGTCTATAGTGCTATTGGGGCCAACACTCTTCTCGTTAAAAATCGATAAAAATCGATACTGTTTGTAGTGGAAAAGTTGTGACTATCGATTTTCATCAATTACCGATATTAATCGATAGTAATCGACGAATCTGATCGATTAATATCGATTTATCGATCAGCTTTCCGATGATCGATTATGATCTATTAGTTACGCCGGGCAAGATAGAATTTCGCCTTTGTTAGTGAATAACAAAAAGAAAACAAAGTTTGAAGGTGTCATTGCGGCAGCACGTATCTGTCTCAGAAAACAGTGAACAGTATTTGGTTGAAGAAGAAATTTGTCTTTGAGAAGAGGTATTTCTGTAATCATTACTTATTGGTGGGGCATTTAAAAGGCTTTTTTGCCCCGACGGAAGTTCAATTGCCCGGGTGGTTGCCCGGGGGGGATGTTGAATCTGACTGCTACATAACCAGATATTTTTGGAAAATACAGTCGCGTAATAATATTTCAAAACTAAACACAATTATGAACGAAACGGCAGCGGAAGACACAGCAAAATAGCTGCCCAGAGTTCAGATTCCTATCTCACCGTTTGATTTGCAGACTTGCTCGCGGAATGTGTTGTACCAGGCTGTTCTACTGTCGATCGGCCTGTCGATCCACAAAGTCTTGTGTTAGTTGTCCTGTCACGCACGTAAAGGCGCGCAAGAGTTGGCAAAGAACAAAATAAAGTTATTGTGTTACAGTGTGAAGGCGTCTTTGTATCTCAAATTTATCGTACCCTGTTCCAGGAGGGTCTCGACTCCAGCTTTCTTCTTCTCAGATGAATTGAATCGAGACGTGACAAGCAGTGTTACAGACCCAGCCTAGTACCCAGGCGTTCACTTCTCACTCACGCGGCTTGGCGCGTTCGCGTGAGGCTTTAGTAGACCCACTATCTCGCATCCCCCACCATCGCGAGCTAAAACCCCTGGGGGTCCTACTCGGAACTTTTCGATTTGTAATACTAATTTTCCGACACCCATTTCCAGACCTCTAAAATCCATTCCCATTTTCATAACCTGGTCTGCAAAATCCCTACCCTGTAACAGAGTTTTAGACCAAAATGGTTAGAATCCATACCCATTTTCAGACGGAAAACTGATTATTTTTCATATCACTCAGGAACCTTTTGGCAAGCTAATTCCCCGGATGATCGCGTGATATTTGCCCAGCTAAAAATAACAACGACGTCCCCATAGCGCATAACTCCAAAATTAAATTGCGCTTCCTAAGCATAATTTTCCGATCTGTCTTGGCGAAGTATTTGCTGACTTTTCTGGTCACAGTTTTCTTACAAAGCGAGCTTTTACAGCAGGTGGTAAGTGACTAAACAACAATTATCGTTCAGTGCGTATTTTAAGTTAGTTTTATGTAGCTGTTGAATTCAAAGTTTTTGTCTGACATCACAATTGTGTATGGAGTATACATGATGTTATGACTGATTCTTAAAGGTGTACATCTTGTGTGTTCTCGATTTAGTGCTTTCTATCAATCACCATTACGTCTTTACCGATGTTACTTTGCCGTGATACGAGCCTGAAGTGATGCGCTTTCTAAAGAGCGCGTCAGAGTAGATAATTATTTTTAATGCAAGAAATTTGCACGGGCGCTAGCAACTGGGTGTAATTTTTAGTCTTTTTACCTCAAAACTTCTCTTTTGAGGATCATCATTTCTAGGAACTGGGACACGCATTAATTTGAATCAGCAATAGTAAGTGATTGCCTGTGTTGCAAACTTGTAGCTTCATTAGGTTATGGCATGAGTTTATGATAACAATCGCTTTGATAAACTTGCGTGCTGTTTACTTATACACCGAGCCGAGTAACGTTCTAAAACATGTTGCCGGTTTTAAGGGCGGTTTTCTAGTGATGGCGACGCTGGCAAAAACGAAAGCATAAGCACTAGCCGAAGAGTTCTGTGGCAGGTGAAAACGAACGCAACCAAAATTGTGACTTAAAATGTAGCTGGATATTTTAATCCTAGAGCCTGTGTTGCGTTTGTGCTAGTGACATCAGATATGGGCTCTTGTAATTGTTTGCTAATCAATGTAAACCGGGCTCTAGTCTGTGCACAGCACAACGACTTGCACTGTTGATATAAAACCCCCAAATCTACCACACGGACTACTATACATGTATCAGATGGTTTTTCTGAAGAAAAAGGAAATGAAGACTTTAAGTTTTTACAGTAAATGAGTTCAGTTTGATTTAGCGAAACTGGTCATTCGTGACAAGAAGTCACACACTGGGAATTAGCTTTATACGAGGATAAGATCACGTTACTTTTGTATTACCATTAGTTCTCATGGAGAAGTAAATGCTGCCTGTCGTGTATTCATATATTCAAACTAATGTATTTGCTCACTGTCGACAAGTTGTCGAAGATGTTGCTTGTTTTTCACGAGTGAAACATTTATGAGGTGGCATACGTTTCCAAATTGTTCCAAATTGCTCATTTGATTGATCGATTGCTTTCAAATGAAGCGTCAGAATTTTTGCATTTCAATTGCATGTATTCAAATAAAAAACGAAATTGATATCACTTCCATTTGAACGCGACTTACAGAAAATCGCAAAAATTAATTCCAGCAAGAAAAACCAGTCTTTTCTAATAGCAAAACTTAGTTCCCGCGAAACACAAAAAATCGCCAATCTGCAATATTAAGACGGATTCCGCTCAACGTTCGAGCAATAACTGCAAAAAATATTTACCAAAAAACTACTCATAGCACGATAACATTTTCAATACTATTTGAAACATCTCACTTTAATTCACTTCTCCAAGTGACCCCGTGGTGAAATTCTCAAGCATTCTCGAGAAACTTAATGTCAAATCTCGTAAAAATATGCTAAAAACGGGCGCCATTTTGTTTTGAACTGACATGAAGCATCTTTTTAATTGAAATATGGATAACTTCTAATCCAATTTTCTCTCACGGGGTCAGCCTGGGAGCAAAATTAACGATGAGTTCTTTTTATCCATTCTCAAAATGTGACCGTGCTGCAAGTATTTTTTTGGTAACTTAATTTTTGCACTTATTGCTCGAACTTTGAGCGGAAATCATCTTAAACTCCCTCAAAAATTTTAACAGTTCCACGCAGTAACTTTGCAACATGAAATGAAACCCATTCGAAGATATTTGTATTGTAAGTATTTTATAAATTGTTGTGTTTGTTTCGAAGGTCAATATTTGTTAGTTCAATACTGAAATAGTGTGGATGCTTGAAATAATCGTTAAGAAAACCAAAAAAGCGCATGCGTATGTCCAAAGAGAGGGATTTATGGCTTTTAACTGGGCACCATATTAGTGAGAAATTAAAATCCGAGTGTAATATAAAGTTTTCTTGAATTACTTCCGTTTTAGTGAGCAATTGGTGAAGCATCTTGGGTGTGAGGCTGGCCAAGCTCTCATCCCTTATACGGCTTGTGCATGTCGCTCATTTCCGGTAGCGGTATTTCTCTTTCACGGGAATGCCCGGGAGTGCTCGCTGGGGCCTAGTGCATGACTGGGGGATGCTCAGATATCTCCTTGGAGATTTCACCCACCGAGCCAGTGGTTAAACGGCCGGACTACCGCCTAGTCAGCGATGATGTCCTCACTCCGATGAGGCAAAAGACTCAGCCGAAAGGCTGGGCAAACGAAACTGCCACCGAGCGTCCCCCGATCAGGGTTTTGCTATATTTTTTAAAGGGCTGTCACGCAATGTCATGCAATATTTCAGTTCACGCAACATTTTAAACGCATTGTCACATCTCGTCGTTGATCACGGTTGTTTAAGCTATTTTTTAACCAACTTTTTGGACAGAGGTTAAAAATGAGTCAATCGAAACCCTCATTGTTCTAACTTACTACTCCGGACTCCATGGCGCACCCAAAGCAACATGACATTGTCGAAACACTTGTTGTCTTTATTTTATACTAAGAAATTTCCCACCTAGAAATTAATTTGTGATAATGAATATATGAATACCTTATAATATATAGATTTAGCGAAGCCTTAAAGCGGAGTCCCCACCCCCTTTTTTGTTTTTGCTTTGTTTTGTTTTTGTTTTTGTTTTTTGCTGGCACTTATTAATTTGTGAAAATACTTTCATTCAAGTCGTTTAATAAATTTAAAAAAAAATCATGCATTCGCTGAGAGCCGAACCCGGTTCGACAACGTCAAAAGCCGACGTTCAGTCCACTAGGCCATGAGCGTTTATTATTGTCTATAGATGTTAATTTTACTACTTATTTCTTTCCCGGCAAAATGTGTTCGGACCGCCGTAAAAGCCATGGTTGTGGACAGAAAAAACCAAAAAGCACTAGCTCTGCTATATTTGGCGTCGAAACCGCTGCGAAAATCTGCGAACTCAAGCGATGTGCCGACCGAGTTCGCAACAGAACCGACAAGGCAAATTTGAACTTTTCGCCTGAACTTTATCGCCTAATTTCTTTCGCCTAAATTGAACTTTTCGCCTTCCACCAAAAAGACAGTTGAGTGTTCTTTTGAACTTTTTTTGTCATTAAAAAAATTGTTTTTGACGTTTGTTGCCTTTGCTTGTTTTCCTACAACGCGGGTCAACATGCGATTTCGCGCCAAAGACACGGGATTCAGCACAGGGTTATATCCAGTGAATGCCACTTTATATTGGTGACCCTGTGATGCGGACGGACGGACGGTCATGTGACTATTACGTCACTACCAAAATTTCTTTATAGGTTACCAAATTTCCTTAGCAATGGTGCTCCGCTGACGCGCTAGCGCGCGTGCTCTGCTATTAGAACTGCGGATGAAGAATTAAATGTAAAGAAGATCATCGCAGTTATAGAGGCAACTTTCGCAGTTGCGAAAGGAAAGCCTGGAAAAAAAATCCAGGCTTGTAAGTTGCGTCTATAATTTTTTAACTGCGATGATCTTCTTTACATTTAATTCTTCATCCCGCAGCTCTAATATGTTAGTCAAGGCGCGGCTGCTAAGCTAAAATACTTTTTTTCGTGTGTCGTTTATCTAGTTTTAGCCCCTTTTTTTCACTTTTTGATGTCCACATCTCAAAATTATACTAAAACAATTATTTGCCTCAGGCTCAGTAAATATTGCCGAATATTTACCGAGCCTTTTTAGCCTGAGGTGGATAAGTGTTAAATATTCATATATTCATTATTACATCTTCTTTCCGGCTTCACGGGCTTATAACGAACGGACTAAATGTCCAGCTCCCAGTTGGCTTGTTAGCTCAGTTAGTTAGAGCGTTGCACCGGTATCGAAGAGGTCAAGGGTGCGAATCCCGTACAAGCCTGGATTATTTCCTCAGGTTTTCTTTTCGCAGTCAATTCCAAAACCGCCCATCCCCCCGGGCATACCCCGGGCATTTGACTTGAGGTTACCTCCCAACAGTGGGGAATTTGACCCAAAATGAGGCCTGCCCGGTCGGGCATTTGACTTTCGTGTCAAAACGTCGGTCAGCGGTCGGAAACAAAAGGATTTCGCAATTCTTTCATTCAGCACGTGCGCCGCGTTCACGGGTCATTGCTCTTGTGGTAAGAATAAGTAGACACGCCTGTACGACTCTTGCGCACGTGTATTAGCCACTCTCCTAGTTTGTCTAGTTTAGATCTTACGAGTATGTCTTTGAGCTTTGAGGGACCTACCTTTTTGTATGATATTAGGGGAGGTTCTTTGAATATTTCTTTGAGCAATGGTTGTTCTGCTATTAAATGCCAGTGTTTCATGAGTATTTGTTTTACGTTTGGTACTGCTGGGTGATATTGCGTTCAAAAAGGCAAGATCTTTTGTTTGTTTTAGGTTTAGGTTGTATAAGGCCTGCTTTCTTTTTTCAAAAATCACTTCCGAGAGAGTTCTTTGGACAAGACCCCCTGGGTAACCTCTATCAATGAGATGTGATTGGAAGTGTTTGATTTTTTCCTCAAACGCTGTTTCAGAGGAATTTCTTCTTAGCAGTCTTAAGGCCTCTCCTTTGATGAAACCTTTCTTAACTCTTGGTGGGTGACAGGAGGAGAAATACGTGTATTGAAATGTTTCAGTAGGCTTGCAGTGAGTACGTATGTCAAGCACTGATTCATTCGTGAATCTTTCGCCTTTGTAAACGCTGGTGTCCGGGAAAGTAGTTTCTGTATCAGAAATTTCAGCCCTGAACTTGATAGTAGGATGATGGTTATTTGCTTGAGGGTGGGGGATTTGACGCTCTTTGAAGATCTAACGGGGGGGGGGCATTTGACCATCTAAAGTGGCAACATACGCGGGAATTTGACCAAAATTTTTTAAAGAAGTCAAATGCCCCCGGGGTTTGCCCGGAGGGAGGGGGGCATGGGCGGTTTTGGAATTGACTGATACATACACCTGAGCGAATGAGTGACATATTTGCATATTGCAAGTGCCCACAAAAACTCATTCCTACGCTATGCGTATCCACGAGTTAAAAAGGGACCATAAAAGAGGGGGAAGGGAGTGTTTATCAAAAGTTACAGATGCCAATTTTTACCGAGGATAAATCACGTTGAGAAATTTCCAACTTTAGCCCAATTAAAAAGCTCTGTAAAAAAAATGCAATTGCCATGTTAACCATTCTAGCAGCCAACCAGCGCGTAGAATTATAATTAGGTTTCGGAAACAATATGTACATGACAAAGTCACGAAATTTTTTTGTCGAAATTTTATTTTACCCGGTGCGGAAGTGCTGCGATCAAGCTATTTGCCAGCGGAACACTATTGGGAAATCATTCATTTCAACAGCTGATTGAGAACCTTATGCAGCAAAGGCGAGAACTTAAGGATTTTGTTGTTGTTTGATCGCTAAATTTGATCGATAAAATCAAACGTTCTCACTGCGAAATGCAACATAACGCGTAATGTTAGAACGGACAAGAAAAGAGTAAATTGTTTTGTTCCCGTCAAATAAACACAAACTCTATCTTGACTCGTGGATTACAACATGCTCTTCGATGAGCAAGAATTTCTTTGCTCGAATGTCACAAGTGCATACTTTCAAAAATTACATTGAGGTCTTTAAATAACATTCTCAAACTCATTAATAATTCATGAGCTTATGACCCAATCAGGTTGTATCAATTAGGTCAGGTGCATGAATGGTAATACCCAATGAACATACCGATCAAGACACGTTCGATTAGTTCAAAAACTGATCAAGAAACTTGAATTTTAATCAGTCTTTATGCTAATTACCGCATACATGCGCATATTTCCTGCTTGACTCATTAATTACAACAACAACACAGCAACATGTTACTTCTTCTCAGACACCGTTACATTGGTTGTGCAGTTTTTGAATTTTCCTTTCTTGAAAACAACATCCTTTACGCGTATCAATTTATCTTTAATCCCAGCATTGAACAGGGAGAAAACACAAGTAACACACATGCTATGAGCAGTTTTGCGATGAAAGCCTGCCGCCACGCACATTTCAGATAAAACCTTATTGAAGCTGTTGATGCCTACGGGCAGTTTATCGAACGCGAACTTACCAGAACTTTATACCCTCTCCTAACCTCAGCGATTCGACAAAAAATGTTCACAGCCCACTCGTTGCTGTACTTAGTTGAAACTGGAACGCGTCATTCACCGAAACCTTTTCCTCAGAAGGTGTTTTGGGAACGCGAAATCGTCCTGATCCGGACTCGAACTCCACCACGTGCGGTTATGTAAATTCCTTTAAAAAATTCTTCCTTTACTCACCAGCATCGCCGCATAATAAATATTCATTTCATTTACCAATTGAATACCAACAAACAATCGCCCACTGAGCGCGCCTTTATAACCTACTATTGTTCTCAAACAGTTCTACCTAATTCCCACACAAGTTTGAGAAGCCATATCAAAAACTCGTGCCTAGTTTTTCATCAGGGGTTCCAAACACCTCGAAACAATAAAAGCACGACGCCTCATCTCTTTCCCGGTGTTTGGAACCCCTGATGAAAACTCGCACTCGTTTTTGATCTATTACATCGAAAAACTGCTGGAAACAAAACGGTAAACGAAGCGTTTATTCGAGAGTCGAAAAAGAAACTTACAGACTCAAGCTTAGGCAACTCAAATTCGCCGTTCCATGCTTTTGACGGATATATATGTGTAGTCCGTTGCCCGTGTGTGTTTGTTGGGTCGCATCGTGTCCTTGTATTAAAATGTGTTGCATTCGCAACGACACCTTCATTACCAACCTGTATCCATTTTTAATATTAGAGTAATTTCCAAACGCCACTTTTACCAGGCGTTGTTAGAGTAATATGTGTCCCGCGCATCGATTAAAAAACAAATACGTGTTAGACGTCAAACAATCTACCGTTCAAGCGGATGACTGGTAGAGATTCATTCATAGCTGAACTGTCGTTGCGGCTAACACGGTGTGTTAAATTTTTCAAACCGATTAAAAAAGGGACACTGAAATAATTAATGTAAAACACTTCACGAATCCGAACACCCAAGATGTGATGTAGCCTGAAAGAATTACGAATTCGGATACTTTTCCTCTAGTGTAAACTTTTTTGTCTCGGGAATTAGCTTTCTACGAAGGTACGAACGCGTGACATTTACAGGTGCGTCTGGCTTTTAGCAGGGCTAGACGCTATCTACCGCTTTGTAGACCATCGGTGTAACCACTTCTACATCAGGATAACAAGTATTCCCTGATTGAACCAAGTGTTAACCTCTCTCCGATATGTTGTAATAGAGTTCCAAGAATCTATGATTTCAGTAATTTAAAGCATTTTATTTAAAAGTCAACGTTATTGTTATTAATGTAAGTTAAACTTTTATTTGGTAACTGATTTTGCCCTCGATGATGACATCCTTCATTCACTTTACAACGGGTTAAATTACATTATTATTAAGCTGGTTATATTAGATTTAGTTTCATATTAGTTAATTGAGTTGAGCATAAACATAGATATTTGATACAATTTATGTTGCATCGAAATTCGGACAAATTTTATGTCGGAAGACGTCACCGCTTTGATTACTTCCTTAATTCGTTAAAGGCCAATTGCAGACCCGGATTACTCCATAGAAGTTTACTAAGCACTACCCACTCGTTTTCATGCGCGGGCATGTGTGGACGTCTGAAACTGATAAATAAATTTTTTGAATCGGTGTTTAGCCGACTGTTACCGCAATGTGCACACAGCGTTTTTGAAACTTGATTGGGGAAATGCGATTTGCTTATCATGACTTGACTCAGTGATCGAGCACTGGAAAGTGAAACACACTTTTAAAATGAGTTTAAAAGGATGCCTCTTAGTCAATTCAAGTTAGTTAAAAAAGGCATTACCAAAGTTCGAAATGTGTTGTCCACGTAAAAAAGTAATGAAGCAAATTTGAAATGAAAATAAATTCCGACCATACGAAACAGAAAGGAAACCATAGCACTAAGTTAATGCTTTGTGTGACTCTTGGCTGTAGTCCTATAAGTAAAAGGTGACAGCCTGTTAGATCTGTCAAAATGGTTGCGTGCTTTTATTCACTCGAACGTGCTGTAGGTAATTCATTTTGCTTCTTCGTCGCTAGTTGAAATGTTGAGCTCCCGAACAACATATTTTTGTTTCTTCATAAATAGTTAGAGTACGTTCTTAATTAACATCAGTCGGATTGCTGAGCGTAAGGGGAAAACCGAAGTTTCTCACGAAGTGCACGAATCATCACCACATCATGGCATTATGCCAATCTTGACATTTTGATAAGTTCGCGTTAAAGTTCAATTTCTTCATTTTCCGATATGCAAAAGTAAATGAGTTTATTGCTCTTTCCAAATATCAAAGCTGCCTTTGTTTCATCTTGGTTGGTGAATTATTTGGTGCTTTCGGAAATAAAGCCCCTTTCCAATAAATGATGAACATGAAACGTGCCATACAAGTTTTTGAAACTTTATTAAATACGAGCGAATACAATCGCCTCAACAACCAGCGAAACGTGTCTAATCAGAACTTAGGACGATACACTCGTGTGTTAAAACAAAGACCACGCAATCTTACCTTCACACAGCCCAGATGACCAGCAGTTTTAAAATCAAATAACAAAAAACATCAGGTGAAACACGTTTATCGGGATTTTAGCTATTTTATAAACAAAGAGCATTTTCTTTATTTCACGGTGTGCACAAGTAAAGTACGTACAATGAGTCAATAAACATCCCCTAACGTTGATTTGTAAACATCTCGGAAATCAAACTAGAATACCGAGCAAACAAAAATAAAATAAAAAGGCCATTATTTCATTTATTTATTAATAACATTTCAGTGTAAACAAGAAGCAGAAACAGGCGAACGCAATATCGTACTCACGTGCATTACCTACGTAAGCTCCATAGCTTGTGTCAGCAGATCGTGTCACCATTGTCAGGAATCAAGAGAAATAGAACCGTCCAGCTTTTCCTAGAATTCTTTTGATCAGCAGTTTGGTTGCCTAGACACTGTACCGCTGACCAAAAAGCCCGAGGTTTCTGAAAACCCACACCCTTCCTTACACCTCCCCCGTGAATAAAGCTCCCCACCCCCAAGAACACCGCTGCCCCATTTTACTTTTCACTCAGGAACCAGTACCAAACTCGATGACATAGATGACATAGACGATGACATAGATGCGGACGCATGCGTACTGCGTACTGCGTCCGCACAACAATTAAATTCGCAAAGCAAGGTGAGGAATTGCCAACCGAATTTATGTCACTCAAAATTAATAAAAGCGGAGATTCTTACCCTATCATCAAACGGGAGCTCCACAGACCTGCGTAGGGAACCGATTGCACCGGCAGAGTGCTTCCTTGCTCATATCCAGGGAGTCGTTTTGTAACAGAAGGGTATGTATGGAAAAAAAACAACAAATTTAATACAGTTAAGTTGTCGGAAACGCGAAGGAACTCATAATAGAAATACTAAAGAAGATCCTCGCAGTTATTAACGCAACTTATGCTGCTACGAAAAGAAAGCCTGAAAATCAGGCTTGCCGGGATTCGCACCCTGACCTCTGCGATACCGGTGCAGCGCTCTAACCAATTGAGCTATCAAGCCAACTGGGAGCTGGTCATTAAATTGGTTCGTATTATACCCGGGAAAGATGAAGATGAAATTATGAATATATGAAATTCATATATTTGAACTGCGGAATGAAGAAATAAATGTAAAGAAGATCCTCGCAGTTATTAACGCAACTTATGCAGTTGCGAAAAGAAAGCCTGAAAATCAGGCTTGCCGGGATTCGAACCCTGACCTCTGCGATACCGGTGCAACGCTCTAACCAATTGAGCTATCAAGCCAACTGGGAGCTGGTCATTAAATTGGTTCGTAATATCCCGGGAAAGATGAAGATGAAATTATGAATATATGAAATTCATATATTTGAACTGCGGAATGAAGAAATAAATGTAAAGAAGATCCTCGCAGTTATTAACGCAACTTATGCAGTTGCGAAAAGAAAGCCTGAAAAGGGGGTTCGAATCCCGGCAAGCCTGATTTTCAGGCTTTCTTTTCGCAACTGCATAAGTTGCGTTAATAACTGCGAGGATCTTCTTTACATTTATTTCTTCATTCCGCAGTTCAAATATATGAATTTCATATATTCATAATTTCAATAGAAATACTGTTTACGACTCTTAGGACTGGTTTGAAGTAACACGTGCAAGGTACGGGTTTTTCTTTCCCAGAAAGAGTTTTTAAATGGCTGGAATGTTTTTGTGAAAGATCCATACCTTTCCCTAAGCTCAATAAATTCTATGAAAGCATTCAAATTATTAAAGCATTTTCAATAGTGAAATCTTAGATCTTAGAAGTCCCTCTGGACTTTTCCTCGGTGTCCAGTCCCGTAAGAATGTCAAACAACACAATCACTCACG
The DNA here is from genome assembly GCA_964030785.1 of Siderastrea siderea. Lineage (NCBI taxonomy): Eukaryota > Metazoa > Cnidaria > Anthozoa > Scleractinia > Rhizangiidae > Siderastrea > Siderastrea siderea. The sequence continues at coordinate 41,468,464 of OZ034970.1, forward strand.
TCAAGCTTAGGGCTAGGGTCCAGTCCTCAACTGGCGAGAGGCAGTACAGGAGTAACACCAAGACAAAAGATACTGTGGATTCTAGAGGGGCAAGATCGCAAGAAGACTTTTATGTATTGCCTCGACAAGGGGGAAATCAAGGGGGCGTCTTATGGGGTGGAGAGAGGCTTCGCGTGGGAGGGTGCCAGCATGGGTGCGAAAAAGACGCGTGGGGTAAGAAATGTCTATAGCGCAGCGAAGTGACAGACACGTCTCAAACGTAACAAGTCCTCCAATTTCATGAAACTGGTTAACTGAAGGAGAAAGCGCACGAACCTTCCCTCATTGCATGGCATGGTCAATTCTTACGTTTAAATTGAACCTCGTTTCCTTTGCTCAGTAACCAAGAAATGGTGGTATCTCTATCAAGTGCCACAAAAACTGTCTGTGCGGAATTTAGTTGTGGAACATACCGCTGTATACAATACTATACTCGCCAGTGAAGTGACACGAGACAGATTTTGGAAGCGGAGACCGGCTGCGTGCAGACTGTTGAGCTTTACTGTTCTCTTCTCCAAGCGAGATGTTTCAGTAAATGTTACCAACGTCCGACCTGAAGTATCTGAGATCCTAAGTTGATCAACCTTGATCGCAGGGCTTTTAAAAGGGAAAATCATTTTGGACTGAATCTATAAGACGATGAAGCTCTGTACCAAAAGAAATTTCAGCTTGAGATTGAGAAAGCGAACAAAATGTAGGCAAAAGTTGTCCAAGTAAGAACAAAGAATTCTGAAACGTGTAAAATATATGATAAATTGAAGCACTGAAAATAAAAGTCACTAAACAAATACTATTTGTTTGGTACTCCCTGAGAATGATTCTAATATGGAATCGAAATGCTGTAATACTGTTGCCATCGTGGCTTTGTAGCTCAGATGGTAGGGCAGTGGTCTAGTAACTCGAAGGTCGTGGGTTCGAATCCCACCTGAGCCACTTAATTTTCTCACTGGCTGAGATCTTAAACGTTGCAAATTATGATTTATTTGATATTGACTGAGGATGATTTTGATATTGAAGATATTAAAAGGTGTCAAACCAGTGAAGATGGATCAAGTTTTAATGAGTTTCGCAAACTCATCTTTATTCCTTAAAGTAAACTTTCATTGACAGAAATTGTTTGTTTGGTGAAATTTAAAGCTGAAACCACTTTCGTAGCATATCTAAGGGGGTGAGAATTAGTTATCATGCACTAAGGTAACCGTTGAAGTTTTTTTTAACTAAATGTGAGTGAGTTATTAGGATAGAAAGTTGTGTGTTCCGTTTTTTTTTGTTGTTGTTGTGTTTTGGGGGTGAGTAATATAAGTTAACCGGACCATAGGCGATTATCTAAATATCATATTCTCCTCGATAGCGAGGCTTATGGGGAAAAAATAAAGGAAAACGGATAAACATGTTCATTCATTAGTAATTATGCTTGTTCGTTTCTTTTTGTTTTTGTCGCCTGAGCGTCACTTTTGAGCAATTGTAATACCTTGAAACTGGCCTTTATGCAAAAAATATACGTGCAGGCACTGCCAAAAGGAGACAAGAATCATAGTTGCCGGTTTAATTTTCGGTTTAATGTTGGTTTACAGGCATCTTATTTAAACTCACAGCTGTCCGATCCATTTTAAGTGAGACTGAAGGAGAGGCTGATAAAACTTATGTTAAATTCGTTTCTCTTAGTGATTTAAATGACGAGGGCTTTTGCCTATTTTCCTTGGCAGACCTTACCTACAAATAAATAGATATTTGGATGGTTTAATCCATAAATGGGAATAAAGAAATCTGTGAAACTCTACTAAAAGCTAAATGAATGTAAATGAAGCCGGCAGTGCTTTCTGCCTCATCTGTTACTGTCATGTTTCTATAAACATCCTTTTTGTTAGCACATTTTAATTTTAAAATGTTGTTTTAAAGTTACACACGCAAAGTTGAATGTGTATGCCTCAAAAATCCTTCCACAGAACAATTGCTCCTCGTTCCACACTGAGTCAGAAACCTCAAATATGTCAGTGAGATTTAAAACCACTTTGAAATCACTTACAAAAGTTAGAAAAAGAAGTATTTATAATAGCTGCTTAGGTTGTTTACTGAAGATGGTAATGAATCAAACATATAATCAATAAAAAAGGTACATCAAACGGAGAATTTGGGTACAAAACATCCAGCTTCTAAAACTTGTTGTTTTCTGTAGGTACGTCGTGGCGTAACAGAATCATATTTAACAGTCATTTGTAAACGAGTTCACATAAATATTTGCACACAAATGGTGGATAGAAAGTCACAAGCTACAGAGTACCACCAGCGAGAGCTTACCATTGCCAAAGAACTGGGCGACAGGGCTGGAGAGGGAATTGCTTATTGTAATCTGGGCATTGCTTATCATAGGCTTGGTAATTTTAAACAAGCCATAGAGTACCATAACCAAGCTCTTACTATCGCCAAAGAAATGGGGGACAGAGCTGGAGAGGGCCGAGCCTATGGAAATCTGGGCAACGCTTATCACAGTCTGGGTAATTTTAAACAAGCCATAGAGTACCATAACCAACATCTAACTATCGCCAGAGAAGTGGGGGACAGAGCTGGAGAGGGCCGAGCCTATGCAAATCTGGGCAACGCTTATGACAGTCTGGGTAATTTTAAACAAGCCATAGAGTACCATAACCAACATCTAACTATCGCCAGAGAAGTGGGGGACAGAGCTGGAGAGGGCCGAGCCTATGCAAATCTGGGCAACGCTTATCACAGTCTGGGTAATTTTAAACAAGCCATAGAGTACCATAACCAAGATCTAACTATCGCCAGAGAAGTGGGGGACAGAGCTGGAGAGGGCGGAGCCTATGCAAATCTGGGCAACGCTTATCACAGTCTGGGTAATTTTAAACAAGCCATAGAGTACCATAACCAACATCTAACTATCGCCAGAGAAGTGGGGGACAGAGCTGGAGAGGGCCAAGCCTATGGAAATCTGGGCAACGCTTATCACCGTCTGGGTAATTTTAAACAAGCCATAGAGTACCATAACCAACATCTAACTATCGCCAGAGAAGTGGGGGACAGAGCTGGAGAGGGCCAAGCCTATGGAAATCTGGGCAACGCTTATCACAGTCTGGGTAATTTTAAACAAGCCATAGAGTACCATAACCAACATCTAACTATCGCCAGAGAAGTGGGGGACAGAGCTGGAGAGGGCCGAGCCTATGCAAATCTGGGCAACGCTTATCACCGTCTGGGTAATTTTAAACAAGCCATAGAGTACCATAACCAACGTCTAACTATCGCCAGAGAAGTGGGGGACAGAGCTGGAGAGGGCCGAGCCTATGCAAATCTGGGCAACGCTTATCACAGTCTGGGTAATTTTAAACAAGCCATAGAGTACCATAACCAAGATCTAACTATCGCCAGAGAAGTGGGGGACAGAGCTGGAGAGGGCGGAGCCTATGCAAATCTGGGCAACGCTTATCACAGTCTGGGTAATTTTAAACAAGCCATAGAGTACCATAACCAACATCTAACTATCGCCAGAGAAGTGGGGGACAGAGCTGGAGAGGGAAGTGCATACTATGTGCTAGGTCGTGCTTTTGAATCATCTGGTTCTATTTGTGAGGCTCTTGATTGTTATCGATCGAGCGTGAAACTCTTTGAACAGACAAGAGCTCTTCTTCAGTCAGAAGATGCGTGGAAAATAGGCTTTCGTGATCTCTATCAAGTGGTGTACACCGCCCTGTGGAGTGCTCTTCTGAAGAATGGAGAGACTTACGAGGCTTTGATCGCTGCTGAGCAAGGGCGAGCCCAGGCATTGATGGATATTCTGAAGAAACAATATGCAATTGTGGTGCAACCGTCCACGTCAGTTGAACCCAAAGAAACTATTTCTTATATGTTGAAAGGTTCATCTATCCAAACAGTTTTTATAGCACTTGATGAAGACACCATCAATTTGTGGTTACTGAGCAAGGGCAAAGAGATTCAGTTTAAACGTAATAAGACCGAATATGGAAGCGCCACGTTGTTAATGGAAGTTGTTTTAAAAGATATTGGCGCGGGTGTTGGTGTCAGATGCGAGGATCGTTCATTGGTCGAGCTAAGTGATGATCCGTCGCACAACAGAGAAGCTGTTGAAAAAAACGTACAGTCACCGCCACATTTAGTCAATTCTTTGCGCCCTTTGTATGATGTTATCGTCGGCCCCTTTAAAGATTTGCTCGAAGGTGATCAGTTAATCGTTGTTCCAGATGGTCCATTTTGCTTGGCTCCTTATTCAGCGTTGTGTGAATCTATCAGGATCCGCTCTGTTCCCTCGCTGACGACTTTAAAACTGATTGCGGGCTCACATGAGGACTACCACAGCAAACGTGGGGCGCTGCTTGTTGGAGATCCATGTATGGAGAAAGTCCCCATGAAGCTATCACAGTTGGTATTTGCCAAGAAGGAAGTAGAAATGATAGGAAAACTTCTGAAGACCACACCTCTCACTGGAAAAAATGCAACTAAAGGAGAAGTGCTCAAAAGAATCACCACAGTTGCATTGGTGCACATTGCCGCACATGGATGTCAGGAAACTGGAGAAATTGCGTTGGCTCCAATCCCCGAACGGACATACCAGATCCCTAAAGAAGAAGACTACATTTTAAAGATGTCGGATGTGCAAGCAGTTCGTATACGAGCAAAGCTTGTTGTGCTTAGCTGCTGTCATAGTGGTCGCGGGGAGCTTAAAGCTGAGGGTGTGGTAGGTATGGCGCGGGCTTTCTTGTGTGCTGGTGCTCGATCTGTTCTGGTGTCGCTCTGGGCGATTGATGATGAGGCAACCTTGCTGTTCATGAGAAGTTTCTACCAACACCTGGCAGGTGGAAAAAGCGCCAGTGTTGCTCTCCAGCAAGCCATGAAATCTCTTCGAGAGTCACAGCAGTTCAGTGCCGTGAAGTATTGGGCTCCATTTGTGCTGATTGGTGATGACGTCACTCTTGAATTTGGAGAGAAGAAATAAATTATATGGTAAGTATTGTTTACGTTGAATTTGAACAATGGCAATGTTGAAATTAATTTGATTAGAAAAAAACTCGAAGCTTAGGCCTTGGAGTTAGTTTGTTTGGTTTTGTTGTTGTTTTTCTAGTAGGATCTTTTATTTTCACTTAAACACACAAATATACAACAAATAGAAACACAGAACCAAAAGGAAAAAGCTCTGTGACGGCCGTAAATTACGATTTTTCTTCGAACTAAAACTCCATAAAACGTTAGATTAAATAGCTTTACCATTATCATTCAGTCGTTCTCTTGCATCGTAGTTGATAAAAGAAAACGGTTAAATGATGCCTTTGTTATTATTATGTATAAGTGTTTTTGGTCTTGACCTTGTGCAAACAGCAATAGGTCTGTACTGAAATTATTGGCGGGTACTGGGTGGAAACAACGAACTAAAAGAGGTGTTTCTGTCAGTTATTTAAGCATATTGTGCGAACATTAATTTATTGTGTGGCTTCAAGGAATGAAGACCACATTGCTATCACTCGATGGAGTTTGTGTATGGATATAGACCTACAATTCTCTGGTTCACTTGGGGTATTCCTTCGATAGCAAAGACGATAAGTGCGCGTCGCGCATATCACTTAGGGTATAAAGGTTCATAAAGCCAGGGGGTACAAATTGCGTCAAGTTTCCGGTGTAAGATTTTAGTCTTTATGTTTCTTCATGGTTTTCGCCGTGCTCCTGTTTATCAGCTACAATTCTTGCAAGGCGTTAGTTGGTTGGATGGGTACCCTACGTTTTTAATATGCTTGTTAGATGTTGATTAACGTGATAGTCTAGACGAAAAAAAAAACAATGCAACCTTCGCGAACCAGCCAGAGTGCACGCTTCTAAAGCGCTCGTTATACATGTACTTCGGATGTCAATTAGCAGGCAAAGGTGTCTCAGAAACAACTTATCTTGAGTATCCAACATTTTGACAGAATTGTTCAAATGCGAAGTCAAATCAACAGCTTATGAAAGTGTATGACTATCTACCAATTTGTCTCTACGTTTTAGTATTGAAGGTATATGACGGTATATATTCTGTCACTTGTACGTGACAGTTTTTTGTATATCGTGCTTTGTCTCGTTATTACTGGATTCAACGGAAATCAGCCACTTGACCTCATACCCACAAACTAGTAGCTCAAATAGCCGAGTTTATTGCGATAAGCATCTTTTTTTTTTCGTGATGGTATCAATGGTGATGGGATGATACAATGTGTTGTGATTGACAATCAAATCGGCGTGAAAATGTGAAATCGTGCGACTAATATTACTGGGCAGAAAAATATCCTTCGTTATACGGGGGTCTTCGTTGTATAGGGGTTCGTAACATCGGGGTTTCCCCTCCTGTAATTTGAAGCCACACTAGTATGCCTCAGGCTACCGTTTATTTATGTATGTCATCCAAGAACCTTAACTCGTTTTACTTTCTAAGTAGTGCAGACTATGTAACAAAATTCCCCTCACGGATTATTTAGCAATTGGTTCATGCTTAGCGTGCGTACATCGAGTGCATCCATAACTCGATGTACGTACAGCTAAAAGCATGAACCAATTGTTTTATAACATAGCCAGTGGAAATGCCGAAATAGTAGTTTTTCGCAGGATGCCGCAGTTCCATTTCGCTTCCGTTGAAACTGTAAATTATAAGCAATACAATTCAGTCCGCAGTTGATTCAAAACTCAGTCACTGGTTACCATAAAAATCAAGAAAGAACGAAAAAAAAACGAGAAAGAGAAAAAAAGAAACAATAATCGATCACATGACTGAAAGAAAATGGCGCCAAAACACCTTGCGAAGTGTTGCCTCGTAGCTGCAGCGTTTCTTTGTTAAGCTGAATGAATCAATGAAATTGCTCCGAAGTGAACGTACGAGAATAATTTTTTGAAGAAGTCTTCCAATTATCGCTCTAAGATGTGGTATAAAAAGATTGACGTTTCCTGAAAAAACTGTTGTATTCATCCTCCAAAGCGGATTGAAGCTGTACGATTTCAGCATTGTAGCCGCGAGTCTGAGTTGAAACGAGCACAAAACAAAGTGGAGGCCGCGGACGGAATGTGGTTTAACAACAATGAATCAAACAACTGGGAAAGCGATCATTCGACTTATTTTGGATTACATTTTTTTTTGTTTGAACATTTGGAGCTGCTTGAACACAGAGCTACACTGACTGCAGGTAAAACGAAGTTATCTTGTGTAGTATATAGCCGAAAAAATTTCGTCCTTTCTGGTTGTCAGTGCTTATTTAGTTTGATTTTGGTAGTGAATCACCGAAAACGTGTGACACATTATTAATTGAAACGGTTCGCTTCAATTTTACTGTGTTTTATTTTGTGTCATCTCTTGATATTTTGGTTTTACAAGGTTTCCGCATAAAATCTACCTTTTAAGGTTTTGTGAACATTCGTTGAGAGAAGACGGTGAATGAAATCGTAAACACAACGCCAAAAACTAACTAACTTCGAGCATAGTTAGTAGAGGAGACCAACTATGGTTCGCGTTTCTTCAGTTTTTCAACAAAGTTCCTTGCTCGTCCTAAGAAATCAAACACTCTGCAACAATTTCGCTGTTGTAATCTCTCTCTAGCTTAACTCTCAGTGCTGTAAGGTGATTTTTCTTGGTCATTTACTCGCTGAGTTGCTCGCGAAAAAGACAAAAGAAAAAACCAAGTGTATTCATAACTCAACTGTATGCTTCGTTTTCGTTCGTCTTGCTCTTGCTTCTTGGCTGCTTTCTGGCTAAAAGATCAATGCCAAGAGAAAAATTTGGAAGCTCTTCGCTAGTTTCTTCTAATGACTATCGGAAAGTTCAGCAACAGGAACTCGCCGCTAAAGTCGACGGAAACTTTGCAGCAAAATGCAACTGCACACGTCATGTTATATACGCACGGCCGTGCGTATCTAGAGATATACACCATGATGGTTCAATAGTAATTCGATAGGACCAGCGCGTGAGCTATGTTATAATTTATTTTCTTTCTTTTTTTATTTTTGGAAAGCAGCTGGGTTGTGAAGTCAAGAGGAGACGACTACTCGGCGAGTAGCTGACACACTTCGATATGCTGATGTTCTGAAAGACCAAGGGTGAGACGCAGATGTCATTATTGGCCCAGTTATCGTGGACCGAGGCGTAATTTGAACAAAGAAAATAACGAGGACAATATTTCTACACCTGTAATCTTACGGTTTCTCGATAAGATTTTTATTTTTATTGTTATTTTCTATAACTGAAAAAATGTCATTTGAAAAATTTCAGGGGTACAATCGGTCGGGTTTAAAAGGCCAATATCTGCACTTCTGAGGCAGCTAATCAGGTTGGTTATGGTTTAATTTGGCTATCGCTTTAGCAGCTTGCATGCAATTAAACTAAGGAAAAGCCACAACGTCGATGTTTGATTTAATTGGGACAAATTCATGAAGGAAAAGGCTGGGAAATGGGAAATCATGATTTCAAATAAGAACACTTTGGAGTGGTTTTATTTTCTTTTTATGTTGCAAAGAAGACACGTAAGGTTCTTGTTTTTTATGTATGTTTGTGATTGTGGCACTTTATTTTTATGCACTAGTTCTCTATAGTTTTGATAGCTTCAATAAGTAGACGGAAAACGCAGTTCTCTCAGTTTGTGTTATTGCCAGTACGGCGTTTATTTGGTTTTTATGGTATTTAACGTTGTATATATATGATATTCGGTGACCACTGCATTTACAGAGCAGTCATGACAATAGTTTTTTCCAAGTATTAGCTGCGAACAAGTGACGTTAAGCCAACAAACGGCGTATTTACCGATTCTGGAAAGTACAGGTTACAATTAAGCTCCTGTTATAGCCTTGAAATTGCTTCTCTTTCTTTCGCTCTCAGTTTGTGCTTGTTTGTTTGTTTGTTTGTTTTGCTTTGTTTTTCCAGGCTAACAAATGCTGCTAATTAAGTTGTGTGCGAACTGGGCAGTTCATTCCATCCATTTTGTATTATAAATGTTGGGGAACCGTAATTTTGTTCTTAATAAGTTACAAGTAAGATGATTGACGCGTTTTTTGGAACCATTCTGGAATGTGAAGACTTGGGGCGGCTTTTTATTACCTGTTCTCCCGTGTTCCGGAATCTTCAGAATAGTAGTTAATGCCATTCTATGTATTCTGCGATTGAGGACAGATTGAACAGAATGAGCAGAATGAAAAAGTTGTCGATCACTTGGCAATAACAAAATGGCTGACCAAAACAACAGTACATCCGCGGCCAATCTAAATTCTCCCATCGAGCCTGAGGAAAAAACCCACCGTTAGCCTTCAGCCCATTTTTGAAAAGATCGTTTTTCGTTGTTTGATATTCCAATAATTCTGATCATTCCTGTTCTGCCTATTCTCATTCCAGAAGAGACAAAGAAAACGCACCCAATGAATAAAAAGTGTAAGGATAATAATAATGCAGATCTTGAATGAACTAGGCTTTAGTTTCTCTTTTTAAAAGCGTTTTTACTGCTAAACGTAAGTTTCGGCTTGAAATTAGCCTCGATTCGAAACTAAAAGTAAAAAACATTTAAAGGAGCTACGTTGCGGATAATGCATCGTGAAAAAATTGGGCCAATTCTCTCAAGTTTGTCAATCGTAATCCGTCTTAATCTCCCTCAGTGGTAACCATCCTTGTTTAGTCTTGGTTTATTATAATTACTTGGTGTTTTTCTACCTAAGGAAACTATTATTTTGAGGATTCCTTCAATGTGAAAGTAATTTTGTCAGATCAGAAAAATAAATAAAATACCGTGACATAGCTCCTTTAATGCGAAGTCGAATTCTGAACTTCCGCTTAAGCGGCTTATCCTGTGTTAGCTTAATCGTGCTTTGGACAACTGGGCACAGCTGGACAGGTGTTTGAAGTATCAGTAACACAGCAAAGCGTAGTGTATATAAAAGTGTAACTAATTTAGGCAGTTACAACAAATAAAACAATTAAGTACAAAACAGTATTGGTCTAATATATCGGACAGGACAGTCTAAAATCACGTCCTTGATTTGCCCCAGAAAAAGAAACTTCGCGGAAGAGCTGATTACGTTTCTCCTCAGAGTCGAAAATGCCGTGGAGATACAAGATTGCTTTGTAAATGAAGTTCAGTGAAACATTGTTACTGCGGCCACCAACGGGTCACGACATACTCAAGTATTAACGGGGTGACTGGGTTAAGAAAGGAAATGGTTGCATGAGCCATGAGTGGCCGTACTAACAGAGGTGGCCGTAAGACGCGGCATCACTGTACCTTGATAAAAATCATTAAAATGTTGCCTCCTACCCCCGTTTTAATGGTTAGAGTCAGAAAAATTCTCCCAAGGATGTTTCGTATCGCGGTGTGTTCAATTAGTTTCGAAAGTAATTCGCGTTTGTTTTGGGTTTGCTTTACTTGCCTCTGTGATTGGTTCATAATAACTTGTGCCACCATCTCACAAAATCATATCGAAAAACCAAACGCCATAGTGTAGTTATGGCTGGGTTGGGATTGTTCCCTCCCCCTGCAGAGTCGTTGAGCACATGTAACAATGCACACACTGTGTGGTCAGCGGTAGTACAGCCGCCGACCTTCGTTCACGGTTCGGGCGCCATGGCCGCCTGCCATATTAAAGTCTGTGGTGAATGAATCCGACTCTTTGCCTTCTTAAATACTGGCGTGGTGGCTTGCGGTGGGATCACGAGAATGCTGATTCACCGGCCTTCCAAAGGAGAAGGTTTTCCCCGGAAATATGGTTCCACAAGTGACTTTGAGAACGATTTAGTGCGACAAAGTGCACCATTCATGCCCGGTAAGAGATCCGGTTGGAGCAGCTTTTTCTTCAATGGCAGGGCAAATATGGGCCCCTGCCGTGATCCACGACGACTCACAACTACATTATAGACTGCCCCAATAACGACTACAGCTTTCACGACGATCCCGAGTTATTTATTCTCCGATGACAAAAGGAAACTTCTTCTTTTGAGCGGGCTAACAAGATCTGAGACACGAGCACGTGGTTGCAACGAAGCGCAACGAAGTCCAAACGTCATCCAAGCCACTCGATCAATTTATTTACTTTGAAACTGCCTGGTTTAATTTATTTATTTTGACATTGTTCTTTGAAGCTGTGTGGAACGATTTATTTACTTTGAAACTGCGAAGCGGTGCTACTAAGCCGCCATTTATCATCCTTTTATTTACAACTACCAGGAGTCATATATATATATATATGAGTTTACATGGGTTTGACACTCAAGTAAAAATTAGCAGACGTATCACAAGAGCGTTTCGTAAGCGGAGGCCTTGGAGCTACTGTATTCGTCTGACATGATTATAACATGGATTTGTCTTTTCCTAACAAAAAATCATACCACGAGATGAAATGATTCAGTGGTACTGCAACCATGCTAGTGGCCCCAGAATATCCTTACCAACACCCAAGGACTTTTTCAGTGTAGCAACATTATCCTGGACTGCTCTTGCTTAAGACCACCCAAGCACATGAACATTGTACATGTATTATCCCGGACTCTGGTTTATGCATTTTGACCGCCCATTATAATTAACACTCTCCCGGACTTGTTAAGTTAAATGTTATATATTGTTTTTATTTTATTATTGTTTCCCCATTTTAGACACATAGCCATGTACATGTATTTTTTTTGTCATTCCATCTGCCCATCTGACCACATCATAGAATTTCACATGGGAAGAAAGAAAAAGTGGTCACCCCTCCCCCCCATACATGGTACCACTGGTAGCCATGTATGGTATTGGTAACATCCATGTGTCCCTGTAGTGTATTCCCTGTAACAGGAGTGTGGGCGTACCCCACAGTAGTTATTTTTGTACCATCATACAGTCTCGGTTTATTTACCCCCATTTTGTTTACTTATAGTACCCTGTATTGTGTACCTTTGTAATGGCTAGTTCACCTCGTCCCTTTTCAGTTTGCATCAGTCTCAGTGCCTATATTTTGTAACCATGTTAGCATAGTCAGTATTCCTTGTAATTTCTTTATTTTCCAGTTAGTCACAATGTTGTGTAAGTAAGGAGATAAGAAAACAGGTTGCGCCATAGTGTAGTTATGGCTGGGTTGGGATTGTTCCCTCCCCCTGCAGAGTCATTGAGCACATGTAACAATGCACACACTGTGTGGTCAGCGGTTGTACAACCGCCGACCTTCGTTCACGGTTCGGGCGCCATGGCCGCCTGCCATATTAAAGTCTGTGGTGAATGAATCCGACTCTTTGCCTTCTCAAATACTGGCGAAAAGCGATAACGGATTGTGTTATTGTCGCTCGCGTTTTCCCGCTCTTAGCGCCTGTTACATGCATTTCATTTCAGGTCTGATTGGTTCATTGGGTAATGTGTGTTTGTTGTGATTGGCTAGAATAACTTTGGTTTTAGAATTACAATGCCCAGTTGAAAAGCCCTCTATAGGTTGTGCCTTAGACTTTGTTTCGACTGTTTCAAATTGGGCAGCGATGGTTGGCATTGCGTTGCAAAGAGCAAGATTCATTTATTTTCCCTGCCTTTTTATTGGAGGGCTATCTTTCCGTCTTCAAAATTGACTTCTGAAAGTGTATTTTTCATAATATGAAGCTTTCTGGGTAATTTCTCTTTTGGAGGTGTTTTTCAAGATTTAAATTATGCCTGAGAAGAGTTTGTTCTCTTAAGTCTCAAAGCCTCTCCTACATTAATGAAACCCCTTTTAACACCAGGTGGGTGGCATGAGGAAAATTGTGTATATACTGAAATGTTTCATTGGGTTTCACAAATGCATGCGTACATCAATTACTGCAGCATTTTTTGAATCTCTCGCCTTTTGTATACTTCAGTATCAAAGAACATCGTTTCTGTTTCAAATATTTGAGCCGTAGGGTGGTGTTTATTTGCTTGCTCAGTGAACTTAGTTATTTTCTCTCTGCTAACGTTCCAGAGTGAAAAACGTCATCTATGAAACGTTTCCAAACGAGCAGTTTTTATTCTAGAAATTTAATACAAGTGCATATTTAATTCAATGTAAATGCTGAACCGGCGTTTAATTAACAATTGGTTCATGCTTTAGCGTACGTACATCGAGTTATGGATGCACGCGGGAAGTTTGGAGAGCAAGATAGAAGCGTAAGATTTGCTCAAGGCGCAGCCGAGAGCAACTCTAGCTTCTTGAGTGCTCTCCAAACTTCCCAAGTGTATCTATAATTCGATGTACGCACAGCTAAAAGCATGAACCAATTGTTTTATAACATAGCCAGTTGATATGCCTGCGAAAACTGAATGATTGTAAGCTTACTAAAATAGTATTTTTTCGGCGGGATGCTGCAGTTCCATTTCGCTTCTGTTGAAATTTGAAATTATACTGAGCAATACGAATCAGTGCGCTATTGATTTAAAACTCAATCACTAGTTACCATAAAAATCAAGAAAGAACGGGGAAAAAATGAGAAAGAGAGAGGAAAAGAACAATAATTGATCATATGACTGAACGAAAAAGGCGCCAAAACCTTGCGAAGTGTTCCAGCATTTCTTTGCAAAGCTGAATGGATCAATGAAACTGCTCCGAAGTGAACGTCCGAGAATAATGTTTTGAAAAAATCTTCCAATTATTGGCTCTAAAATGTGGTATAGATTTGTTGTCTCATACAAAACTGTTGTATTCGTCGTCCAAAGCAGATTGAAGCCGTATAATTTCAGCATTGTAGCTGCGAGAGTTGAAACGAGCACAAAACATGGTAGTTCTAGGTTCAGAGGCCGCGGACGGAATGTGGTACAACAACAATGAATCAAACAACTGGGAAAGCGATCATTCATCTTATTTTGCATTACATTCTATTTTATTTGAACATTTGGAGCTGCTTGAACACGGAGCTACATCGTCTGCGGGTAAAACGATGTTATTTTGTGTAGTATAATTATAGCACAGGTAACCAAAGCGTAATATGAGAGACTGTATGGAGCTGAAATTCGATCGAAAATAATCGGCGGTTTTCCGCCGAAAATACATTAAAATCGAAATAAAGTTTGAAAAACCTTACCTGTTGTGTGTTTGCTTTGTTTTTATCGCTTTTCCGAGCTTCCGGAGACCGTTTAGGCGATTTTCTGCTTAAACGGTCGATGCTTAGTACGTGACATGCCGTCGCATCGACCGTTAAGCAGAAAATCGCCCAAAACGGCCTCCAGAAGCTCGGAAAAGCGATAAAAATACAGCAAACACATACACAACAGGTAAGGTTTTTTAAACTTTATTTCGATTTTAATGTATTTTCGGCGGAAAACCGCCGATTATTTCGATCGAATTTCAGCTCCATACAATCTCTCTTATTACGCTTTGGTTACCTGTGATTATAGCCGAGAAAAAATGCCGTCCTTTCTGGTTGTCAGTGGTTTTTTAATTTGATTTTGGTAGCGAATCGCCGAAAACGTGTGACGCTTGTTATTAAACGGTTCTCGTCAATTGTACCGTGTTTTATTTTGTGTCATGTCTTGATATTTCGGAGTCAAAAGTTTTCCGTATAAGGCCTTCCTTTTAATATTGAACATTTGTTGAGAGTGCGTCGGTGAAAGAAATCGTAAACACAACGCCAAAATGAATTAAAGTTTCTTTTTCAACGAAGTTCCTTGCTCGTTCTAAGAAATCAAACACTCTATAGTAAATTCGCTGTTGTACTTTCTCCTTAGTTTACTCTGCTGTAAAATGATTTTTCTTGGTCATTTACTTGCCAAGTTGCTCGCGAAGAAGACACTTTAGGCCGCTACAGACAGAAAAAAAACAAAGTTAATTTTGCTCACACCACCAGCGTGCAGTCAACAGGATTATTGAGCACGCTTACGTAAGATGAATTTGATTGCGCGAATTTGCTAGCTATGTTATAAGACGTTTTATTCGTCCTTTAGATTACGCTTAAATTTTACCATCACTGTAACCTAAAAAAATCATCTTAACAGTCTAATCCAAATTTTCACCACTGCAGTCACTCTTGTCTCCAGAGGCCAGTTAAGGACGTTCGCGCGAAAAACTTCTAGAACGCAGAATTTTTCATAGTTTGGCTACAGTCAGATGGTGAGTTACCTATGTCAGAAATGCAAAAAAATTGGGGGGTCACTGACTTCGTTTTCGAAATAAAGCGCGTGGAAAACTACCCCAATTTTGACACATTGGTCCTCGTAACTCGACGTGCCTCACTGCTTGTTAGTTGAAAAATATTAAAAATGATTCGCTGTAGACCCACTTTCGTAGTCAAATATTATTTAACTGGGTCTGTCAGGTAAATAATTTGAACTGGTGTCATCCTTTTAGTTAAACTCAACCTCGAAGATGGACTTTTGCCAACACCTAGTCCAATCAAACTGTGGTTTAACATCAAACAAATTGCAACGGAATTTTTCTCATCGCCATTCAATCGAGGGTAGCCCAATAGCCCTTTTCACAGTTGCCTTTTCTCATTTGCATTACAATGTTTTTGAACGTGGATGTGGGGCAGTTTCGGGCAATTTTGCAGTTTCCGCCCAAAATTGCCCCACATCCATGTTCAAATACATTGTCATGCAAATGAGAAACGTTAACTGTGAAAAGGGCTATTAGTGATACACTAAAAAACCCCCACAATCCGTTCGGTGGAACATGTGAAAATTAAGCGTTAAACATTTTGAGCTTTGCCACAGGGGACCCAAGTCAGCAGAACTCACGCTCTCAAACAAAAAAAATATTGTAATTGTAATTTTTCTTTTTAAATTCTTCTTAAGAAGCTTAGATATTGTAACAACAGTCAATGTAGTATAGTTTTACTTTAAAAAAGAGCTAATTAATTGTTACAAAAACATTTGCGTCTGTCTAGTTCTGAGTTTTGCGCAGGAAACCCAAGAATAGACAAGTACGGTTTCTGAAAACAGCGCAATTTATTCATTTTTAATGTTTTCGCTGAGCTTAAAATTCCTCCTATGAAGACAATCAACATGGAAGTTATAGGTTGTTTATGTGTTCCAAATTACTTGAATCTGCTCGCTTGGTGTACATGCAATAAAATTATCACTGTTCGCCAAAATGTAAATACAAGAAAAAATTGATATTTTCTAGATAAATAAAAACATTTATAACATAGCTCGCGCGCTGGTCCTACCGAATTCCTAGTGAACCATCATGGTGTATTTAACAATTATCCTGCGAAATCGCGCGGAATATCACCTGATACTTAGCCGACGAGGCCGTAGGCCGAGTTGGCTAAATCAGGGGATATTCCGCAAGATTGAGCAGGATAATTGTTTTATTATTCAACAAATTCCCATCGACTACCATTTTCAGAATGAGAAAAACTACGGCTCTATGATAAAAACGCTAAAAGCTAGCAACACATAAAGCTTACTTAAAATCAAAACAGAACTTCAAGAAATCGAAGTTTACTACCGTTCACTTAAAAAGACTTATTTACAAACTCATGTTTGGAAATGACAAGGCAAAGTAAAAAAATATTGCTACCTTACCGAGAATAAGTCCTCTCCCTGTGAATTAAAATCTTTTCAACTTTAGTCTTTACAACTTTCCGTGAGCAAGTGTGCTGCTTCTTTCGCAATAGCATTTTCTTGGTTGAGTTCTCACCATGAAAATTCCAAGTCAACCGCTGGATATCTTTGTGAGCTGAAGCACATACTTCTTGACATTTTGAGAGTAGTTAATCGTGGAAAGTTTCTTCCAGAGAGTTAAAATTTACGGAGAACACTGCTAAAACTGCCTCGCTTTTCAAAATGGCCGCCAAACTAGCAATGAAAGAAAATCTGCAGTGCACTTCCAAATATGGTCATTTACGTATATCGCAGGATATCTGTCATGTAGGATGACAGATATTGAGGGCTTCCTTACCATATACGGGCATAGTGACAATTTGTTGAATAATAAATCTCTATATACGCACGGCCGTGCGTATATAACATGTCGTGTGCAGTTGCATTTTGCTGCAAAGTTCCCGTCGAGTTTAGCGGCGAGTTCCTGTTGCTGAACTTTCCGATAGTCAATGGAAGAAACTAGCGAGGAACTTCCAAATTTTTCTCTTGGCATTGACCTTTTAGCCAGCATAGAAAGCAGCCAACAAGCAAGAGCAAGACCAACGAAAACGAAGCATGCAGTTGAGTTATGGATGCACTTGGTTTTTTCTGCCTGCAGCGACCAAAAGTGTCTTCTTCGCGAGCAACTCGGCGAGTAAATGGCCAAGAAAAATCGCCTTACAGCACTGAGAGTTAAACTAGAGAGAGATTACAACAGCGAAATTGTTGCAGAGTGTTTGACTTCTTAGGACGAGCAAGGAACTTTGTTGAAAAACTGAAGAAACTCGAACTTAATTAGTCTTAGGCGTTGTGTTTACGATTTCACTCACCGTCTTCTCTGAACGAATGTTCACAAAGGGTAGGTTTTATACGCAAAACTTTAAAAACCAAAATATCAAGACATGACACAAAATAAAACACAGTAAAATTGAAGCGAACCGTTTAATAATGTGTCACACGTTTTCGGTGATTCCCTACCAAAATCAAGCTAAATAAGCACTGACAACCAGAAAGGACGAATTTTTTCCGGCTATATACTACACAAAATAACGTCGTTTTACCTGCAGTCAATGTAGCTCTGTGTTCAAGCAGCTCCAAATGTTCAAACAAAATAAAACGTAATCCAAAATAAGTCGAATGATCGCTTTCCCATTTGTTTGCCGGATTCATTGTTGTTAAACCATATTCCGTCCGCGGCCTCCACTTTGTTTTCTGCTCGTTTCAACTCAGACTCGCGGCTACAATGCTGAAATCATACAGCTTCAATCCGCTTTGGAGGATGAATACAACAGTTTTTTTCAGGAAACATCAATCTTATACCACGTCTTAGAGCGATAATTGGAAGACTTCTTCAAAAAATTATTCTCGTACGTTCACTTCGGAGCAATTTCATTGATTCATTCAGCTTTACAAAGAAACGCTGCAACTACGCGGCAACACTTCGCAAGGTTTTGGCGCCTTTTTCTTTCAGTCATGTGATCGATTATTGTTCCTTTTTTTTCTCTTTCTGGTTTTTTTTTTTCTCGTTCTTTCTTGATTTTTATGGTAATCAGTGACTGAGTTTTGAATCAACTGCGCACTGATTCGTATTGATTATAATTTACGGTTTCAACGGAAGCGAAATAGAACTGCGGCACCTTGCGAAAAACTACTATTTCGGCATTTCCACTGGCTATGTTATAAAACAATTGGTTCATGCTTTTAGCTGTACGTACATCGAGTTATGGATGCACTTGGGAAGTTTGGAGAGCACTCAAGAAGCTAGAGTTGCTCTCGGCTGCGCCTCTAGCAACTCTTACGCTTCTCTCATGCTCTCCAAACTTCCCGCGTGCATCCATAACTCGATGTACGCACGCTAAGCATGAACCAATTGTTATATATATTTTAAAAAACTCGGACTAAAGTGTCATCCATCAGTTAGCATCCGGATCTGCAATCAAGTCAGGCGCGGCTGAATTAGCGCAACTGTGACCTTGCATTCACCACAAGCAGGGGAACAGTCTAACTCATGCCTCCTGCATGTGCGTCTCTGTGTACTGTCCTACAGTTACATCTTACAACTTCCAGAAGGAACGCATGAGCTGGCGGCAAGCCCGTTCTGACGGGTAGCAGCTTTCCAGCAGTCAGTTTCCATCCCCAGTCTTCAGGCTTGAGCCGTTTTCCTTTCGACTGCTGTATTTGGAAGTACGCTCTCTGGCTGTGATACGCGACAGCTACCGACGTTGGTGTAAGGTTCTCGGGCTGTACAAAGGTTGTTCCTGTCGCAACTTGCTGACAAGATCTAGTGCACCGCAGTGTATCAAGGCTTTCAACAGGAGATTTGCAACTGTACACACAGAGCAACGCTTTCTCACCAGCCAAAACAATCTCGTCCTCTGTAGCAGCTGAGCCGTTAAAAGCTTCGGCGTGCTGGTAGAACATCTAAAACAAAGTGCACAAACAAAATATTTGTACACACAGACGGACCCAGCGAAGACTTGGTCTTTTTTATGTCCCAGACGCTACTTTTGTTGGACATTTGCTTGGGCTCGGGCTTAAAAAAAAATAGATCGTACGCACCCATCTTGGAATGGTAGCAAAGCAAACCGAGCAGGTCTGTATCGTTACCTACAAGCACTGTCGGCATCGATCTTACAGACTGCAGGGCGGTCTGGACGATTAGTAGATTTGCGTACCCTGTGGCATGGATAACTGTGCAACCAGATCATTGCAGTCCGTCTCCTAGGTTGTTAATAAACCTCTGCTTGTTCATCTTTCTTCACTTTGGCAATCATATCACTCTCAAAGGTAACTGTCAGTCCATACACACCGCCTGCCTCTCGTGGGTGCAGCCTTTGTTGATGGCCCATCCTGATATCCATCAAACACCACTGTGGCCTTACCATACTTGCGGTCTACGTACTGGACATACAGGGAGCAAAGAGCATCGTATGTAAGGGCACGTGGCGATGTTACGCGGTGCAGGAGAGCACCTCCATCAAGGGCAAAATGGACGTTTCCTGCAGGCTCAGCTGTTTGATTGGTCTTTGTATAGGAAAAATGGCATCTGCTAATGCTAGCTTGTTAGCTTGGCTAGGGAGAAGGGAGGTGTCGAATAGAGCCGGAGGGTAGCTGCACATCTCGTACTTGAACATTGACTTACGGTCCTCGTACCGCCCCCCTGCTGCAACGATAGTGAGTCTCTGAAACAACAGCTGTGGGTCTACTTGGATGGTGCCTCGACAAATTTTACAGCAGGCTTCGACGCCAGCGTAACAACCTGGTCTTTCCTTCGGAATGAGTAATTGTGCACATTCTTGCCGACCATCGAACTCAGTATCTTCCCTCCAACTTCCTTGGCTTTGTCAGCATTCACGTCATCCTCCTGTACACCTTCACTTGTAATGCAGCGCAAAGATGGATCCGGAATGAACGGATGTATTTGGGAAAGGAAGGTAATGAGTGCGTCGGTGTCTTTATAATCACGCTCTTGTCTTGCCTTTGTTGTTTCCTTGTTCTGTTCACTGGTATGATACATTACGCTCGTGAGATGTTGCATTGCGTCGTTAACCTCTGCACCAGAAGGCATGGGCATTAGCCAAACCAGACGCTGCGTTTCTGACATCCCTCGACCTCGGGTAAGCCCACCAATTGTCTTCATGCTTCGCATAAGGACCTGCTCAATCGCTAGGTCGGTAGAAAGCCCAGCCCAGTAGCGGTCACTTTTGCGCACAACGTGCAGGCCATCTTGAAAGGTCTTGTACACTTCTGGGCGCTTCGTTTGAAGTTCAAACACCATCTGCAGATATATGTAAGCCGATTTCGCCTACAGGTTGTGAACCGCAGAAGCAGCATGGCAGCATGGCAGCATGTCGTAAACAGCCTGAAGATGAAAATCCCAGTTGGCTGTGTGCTCAGCTTTTATAAACTTTCGTAAGACGTCCACCATGCCCATGTGCTGCATCCACAAAACGGTGGTTGCATTGATTCTGCATGCAATTTTTCTTGTTTTCTGATTTCACTGCAATGCTGGGAAGAACTTCAGAAGAGCAAACCTTCTCAGCCATGGTGGAATCGTTGATAAGTTGCTTGTAAAGCAGTCCACCCGATTTTAAGTAAACAGTGTTATCCTTTTATTGTCAAATTTACTTTCAAATTGAAAAAATAGAGATTATTTTGATATATGTGTTAACACTTTACAAGTTCTATACATGGGGGGGCCTGTGCAATAACTTTAATGTTGACCGTAAATATTTTTAAAGGAGCAGTTTTTTTGCAACTAACCCTAGACATCATCACTTAATGTTCTTTTGCAATATACACTTCTTAATAAGGATCGGAGCACATTAAACATATTTTTTTTGCTGATATATTTGACTTTGGCGGACTTGGGTACCCTGTGGCAAAAGCCCAAAATGTTTAACGCTTAATTTTCACATGTTCCACCGAACGGATTTTGGGGGATTTTTAGTATATTGCTAAATGGGTCACCCTAAATTGAATGGCGATGAAAAATATTCTGTTGCAATTTGTTTGATGTTGACCATCAAAAAGTCACAGATTGACTGGACTAACCGTGCAGTTACAATAATAGCAGAATTCGATGAAGCGAGGGCAGAAAAGTTGAAAAAAAATCAAACTCCCACAACCCAGATTTTCTTTAATTTTTCACAAAACGTAGATAATCGACAAAGAAAGTGATCTATCAAAAGAAAATATGGGGTAACCGGACATTTAAGAGAGTTAGACCCGTGCATAAATATTAAAGTGCCCACTAGCGCTATGTATCTCTACATTTCTTTAACAGCGCGCGTGCTAAATGCATGACATGGCATGACATTGCGAAGTGAATTGCGTGCGCAGTAAGGATGCGCAGAAACAATTAGCGCGAACATCCTTAACTGGCAGAATCTGAATGTTTGCTGGCTACGAGGGATCTTTGGGGACGGAATACACAGGTGCTTTCTTCCTCTCTCCACGGTTTCTTCTAACAAAGTCAAAAGAAGATGTACTGCTAGAATATTGCCAATTTTCCTTCTCAGAGGGGTAGTTTGATGGGGTAAATTCAAGATAAAAAACTCCCTGGCAGCTAATGAGGAGAGACTCTTCCATTAACGAAGGAGAGTGGCCAAATTAATGTACTAGGGTTATTGACGACATCCCACAAAGGAGGTTTCCAAGAGGCCTTTGCTTTAATAATTGGCAAAATAAGAAGGACTTACACTATTTCTGGTGACTTTATCAATTCGTTTCAACTGCAACGTGTAAACACTCTCCCGAGCAAAGGACACCATACTGAGCAACCCAACTGGCAGAGACCCGTACAACTCCGGGCCTGCATGGAGCCTATTTCTCGAGACTCCCGATAACTTACCGGGTCCGAAAACTGTTTTATGAGAACAATAATCTTCAACAGAGACTCCATTTTTTTATTCTTTTTAAAAGTTAAATTTCAAAATGACTAATTTTTGTGGAACGAATACGTTGGTACGTTTACACTAACAATTCTCGCCAATCATAAGAAACAGATTTGAAAAACTAGACATCGAGCCCCTTGAATTACAAGGAAATGCGAAAACGGCCCCATGGTTGTTTGAAAGTGAATTTACGATAATACGGGAGTAAATGAAAACTGAGGTTTTGGCTTCTCTTGCTTAAAAGCAATTTCCACTTCTTGAACTTTTTAAATTGGTAACAAGAAATTATTTCATGCAAAAATTACAGCCAGTTAAAGTGTAAACCGATCCCCAGACGATCCAAGGGTCGTCCGCTCTCTCTAAGAACAGTGAGAGAGGTAGAGACGACCTTTGCCGCCTCGCAATCAGGCTACTTCAGTCGTACACTACGCTCTGAAAAATTAAAATATCTATTATTCTTCACATTAAGTGAAAACTATCCTTAGATTTATGGCGGTATGTTTAAGAACATTTTTTACTACAAAACGAAATTGTTTTTCAAGAGTATTCCTCCTTAGTGTCTGCTGACTACAATTCCTTAAGCTGTGCTAACGTTGTTTTCAGGAGATTCACATGAGCCTGAAAAAAAAGAATATGAAGATTAGCTAAATAACTTTATAGTTGACGAGTCCCAAGGTTGTTAACACATTGACATAGATCCTAGTTTGTATACTAGAAGAATAATTTTATCTCAGTTGTGCTAGTACTTCTGCGAGCGCAGTTCTCCTGCGGTTAGCAAGCCGGACATTTTTAAAAATCTTAGTTGTTTGGCCTTGACTCTTCTGTTGTCCTGTCCCCTCAAACAAGAAATTTTACTTCACGTTGTCTCTTCCTACCCAGCTGTATTAACCCTTCAAGCCCTAACAACGACGAAAATGAAATTTCTCGTTACCTGATCAATGCTTGTTCCAACATTGAAGTTATCACAATAAAGGAAACAAAAACCAAGGATGAGATGTCTTGATATTTAGACAAATTCTCCTAACTAGTTCCATATGAAATGTATGGAGAAAAGTAAGGAGAATATGCATTCTCATACCAGGGCTTAATGGGTTAAGTTTAACAATTATTTCACGAGAGCGTGTTGGATATGAGGTGGTAAATAACCAACGAGGCGCTGAATTGGCGCAGTAACGTTGCGCTAATTTCGTTATAATCACCTCGCATTCGATAAGCGCAAGTGAAATAATTGTCATTTTAGGTCAAAACATTTGCTTTGCAGCAAAACTATTCAACGCCGGGGCACATGACGTGACTCCTTATAGGGACAAAAGCTTCACAGCGGTCAAACGCAAAAAGTTACGTCACTTCCGTTCTTACAGAGCCTTGAAGTTTGAATCAGTTCAAAAATTTACGAAGTGCGAAGTTGGTATGAAAACGATGCAGAAATTGTCCTGATAAACCGCATTTCTCGTCGATAAAACTTGTGGATGTCAGTTACTTTATTTTCAACACATACTCAACGTAAAAAGCTTAAGTTTTCAGAAACGGCTTTAAGCCCGCTGTGAAGCAAAAAGCAGGGTATTAATTATTTGCTGATTACCAGTGAACCAATCAGAAAGCTAGAAATAATAATAATAATAATAATAATAATAATAATAATGGTTTATAATGAATGACATCGCGTCTATAAGGCGAAATGCAATTTGCAAGAATAACATACTAATGATAAAAGCGTTTTTTACAATAACTCAGAATATGTTACAGATTGAGAATTTAAGAAAGGTTCATAGCAATTGAGTGCTGCAGGGAGAATCACGAGACTCATTAACCCAGTGCAAATCACCATTATTGCCATTATGTAAAACAAATACGCAGTTTGTTGATTCATTCTTACCTGTGCATGTTTGATCGACAACTCTGCTCGCTCGGTCTGGAAATTTAAAAATGCTTGATCAGCACGTCAGGCATCGTGCAGATTATATAAACATTAAAAAAAGGTTGATTAACATCAGTGTAGAAGGAGACCCATTTTTTCCCCTCCCCTAAATTTTGAAACAAATTAAGATTGTTTCGTTTACCAAGTTCTTCCTGAACTGTTGGACTCTTCTCGTCTTGAAGTCTGTCAGTTCTAGAGGTTAAATATATGAAATATCGCATAAACGAACTGCAGGTGAAAGATTTAATGAGTAAAAGAACATGATTCATTCTCAACAGGTAAATTACAGACTACGAGCAGTCTTTCTTTTCGATCAGAGATCGTCGAGGGAATTGACGAACAAGCGAGCGAGCTAGCGTGAAAATCGCCTGCCGCGTTGAAACGTGACGCGCGTGTCGAGCCGCTAGTGTAGTGAGCCGGCTCACTACACTAGCGGCTCGACACGTGCGACACGTTTCAACGCAGCAGGCGATTTCGCTCTCTCGCTTTCTCGTTTTTCTCAACTATCCCTGTAGTCTACGGAAATTACGAACTCACATATTGACCAGATCCCTGTTGGCTTGACATCTCGGTAGAGCGCTACTCTAGTGATCGTGGGCTCAAAACCCCGCTCAAGCACGGGATGAATATAATATTCTTCAGGATTTTTCTTTTACTCTTGCCGAAGTTGCGCTCATAACTACATAAGCAACTACCTAAATTGCGTTTACAACTACGATGTTTCTTTATTAATTAAATCTGTCAGTTCTCTCCGGCAAAAAAATAAAAATACAATTCTCAAATTAGTTCTCAACCATTATAGCATTTAAATGAGGGCAATACTAAATCTTGTTTACCTTGTTTAGCTACTTCAATCTGAAATGTGTTGAAACTTTTCACTGGCCGTCTGTTTGGCTGTTTCCACATATAGCGAAGGGGATGACAAAAACTGTGATTATAATCTTTACATACTAGATTGCTGCTAGAGTTCGTAGATTGGTAATTTGTATTCATTCTCTTATTATCATTTTTCCGTTGCGCCCGCCTCGGGTAGCAGTATTGCTACCTGCGGGTTTGCAAGTGTTTGTTTGTCACCGTTTTATTATTTGAATAAAGTTGTTGTTGTTGTTGTTGTTGTTGTTATTGTTGTTGTTGGTTCTGTAACATCTCATCAGTAAAAATACATACAATATTAAAATTCAATCAAGCAGCAGCATTCTACTTACAGCGGCAACCTCTTTACCCTTTACTCTAGCCTTGTCAAGAGCCTTATTGGCATTTTCATAGTCAGCTAAACACCTCGCCCCACGATACAGCAAAATCTTGGCAGCTTCTGTGTCTCGCACATAATATCTCAGCAAGTCGGACGTCTTGAGGTCTTCATCGGAGGCGACACGGCCTTCCAACTTGCGAGCTTTCTCAAAGTATTCCGCCACCTGGAAAATTAAACAAATAATGATAATAATTAAAAAATAACAAATAACACAAATAACAATAAAAGGTAGGTAAAGGTAAAGTCGCACACGAGCTAAGGAGCTTATCACGGTTTCTGTAGCATGAAGCAACTGAGAGCCCCACAAAAAATAATAATAATACTGAATAATAAATGAAAAAAAGCAGAGATGTTCACACTATTTGATTTCTAAACGATTAAGGTTACTATGGAGTACACAACATTTAACTTGAGGTCTACTAACGTGGTTTTAAAAACACATTGTTTCATCCAGAAGGTTAACAAACGTGGGCCTAGTTGGTAGCAAGTTGATTGATGCTCACCAAAGTCAAATTGAACAACATACAATATCGAAATCCATTGTCACTAGCTAAGCTGAACATCGACAATTCTAGATTAAGCTTGATCCAAGTTCTGCCTAACGTGAGAATACACGTACCGTAACGATACGATTCAGTGCCCTCTTACGCATAAACGCCCCTTTTCTAATACCCCCCCCCCCTCCAGTGGAGTGTTTTGTTAATAGGTGCCCCTTTTTCATGAAAGCTCCTATTGTGAAAATAACATTGAAGATACTGCCTTGAATGAACTAAATATGCAAGTGGATTTTATGGCCTTCTTTCTCGTCTGAAAAAAAAATATTGAAGATGCTCCCTAAAAAGCCCGACATAAAAAATAAGTGCCCCCTCCCTAAAAAGCCCCCCTCCCCCCCCCAAAAAAAACCGCCGTCTGTTGATCTACACTAACGACCACGAGGCAAAGTTGACATTGAAAAACTACCTTGTTGAAGAAACGAGCTAAGTCCATAAATTCACTGGCTACCATCTGTGAAATGCAGCTAGAGGTCCTAATAAACGTGACAGCAGAAGTTTTCTGGCTCTTTGTCATACGATCAGCTTGACGGGTAACATCCTTTAACCTGAAAAATTGGTTATTGAAATGAATATTACAACAGTGCTGTGTGCTGTACCAGCACCACTCGTTGACATCTTTTTTAAAAACATTCATTTCAATGGGCCAACCAAATTCAACATTTGTGAGAGGCAAAGTTGGTAACCCTTTAAGCCCCAATAGTGACAAGCATCTAATTTCTCCTTACGGTATAACTACTTGATCAAACATAAAGGTTATGAGAATAAAGGAAATGATTACCAATTATCAAATGTCTTGATTTTTAATCAAATTCTCTCAACTAGTAACATAAGAAATATAAGGAGAACAATGAGGAGAAAAAATTGGGGCTTAGAGGGTAATGTCCATGTTAGCACTCTCTGCAAAATTTAAAATCCCTGATTAGTACGTCAGGCATCGTGCAGATTACATAAGCATTAAAAAAAGAGCGATTAACATCAGTGAAGAAGGAGGCCCGTTTTTTCCCTTCCTCTTAATTTTGAAACAAATTAAGAATTTTTCGCTTATCAAGTTCTTCCTGAACTGTTAGACTGTTCTCGTCTTGAAGTCTGTCAATTCTAGAGGTTAAAAATACGAAATATCACATAAACTAACTGCGGGTGAAAGATTTAATGAGTTAAAGAACATCACATCCTTCTATTCATTCTCAACAGGTAAATTACAGACTACGAACAGTCTTTCTTTTCGCTCGGGGATTGTCGAGGGAATTGACGAACAAGCGAGCGAGCGAGCGAGCGTGAAATTGAAACGTGACGTGCGTGTCGAGCCGCTAGTGTAGTGAGCCGGCTCACTACAGTAGCGGCTCGACACGCGCGACACGCGGCAGGTGATTTTGCGCTCGCTCGCTTACTCGTTTTCCTCAACTATCCTTGTACTCTAGAGAAATTAAGAACTCACATATTGACCAGATCCCTGTTGGCTTGACATCTCAGTCGGTAGAGCGCTGCACTAATAATCGCAGGGCCGTGGGCTCAAACCTGCTCAGGCGCAGGATGAATGCTATTCTTCAGGATTTTTCTGTTACACTTGCCAGAGTTCAGTTCACAACTACATAAACAACTGCCTAAATCGCGTTTACAACTACGATGTTTCTTCTTTGTTAATTACATGTGTAAGTTCTTTCTGGCAAAAAATAAACAGACAATTCTCAAATCAGTTCTCAACCATCGTGGCATTTAAATAAGGGCAATACTAAATCTTGTTTATCTGGTTTAGGTACTTTTGAAATGTGTTGAAACTTTTCACGGGCCGTCTGTTGGGCTGTTTCCGCCTAAAGCAAAGGGGATTATCCCAACAGCAAGTGCTTGCACTTTCACTTAACAATTAAGGTCTCCGCTCTATGGGCCACTCTGCCTGAAAATTTCTGAACCAAATGCAGAGAGATAATTAAGCCACTGATAAAAACATCTCAAGAACAAACTTACTTCATGTTATATTACGCTAAATTTCTTCTCGGTCTAGTTGCACCTTTTAATCAAAATTTTCTTCCCAATTTGGGGTGTAGCTTTATATCTGTGGGGAAATCTGGAAAACGTTCAATAAATTAAAGGGTACTACTTGTCTGATCTTAAGATCTTGAAAGTCTGGCACCAAGCTCAGAGTAGCGTAATTGCATTCGTTTGGCCAGCCTAGATACGTACCCTGCAATGTTAACAACTGTCATGTAATTTCATTTCACCGTATTTCTTCTGGAAAAGCATTTTCTTTTTGGCCTCCCAAAAAATATGGAAATCGATGATAATCGATGCCAATCGATGACAGTCGATGACAATTGATGACAATCCATGACAGTCGATAACAATCGATGGCAATTAAAAAACACAAATTCTTTGGCCATCGATTGGTCATCGTTTTCCGATGTCAATCGATTAATTGTTATCGATTGTTATCGATTATCAATTTCTTTGACTGATCAGGCCGGGAAAATTCGTTGTTTCTTGTCTATTGCAGGGTTCATTTTTTTTGTTTATTTACTCCCAGCAGCAATATCAACGTGCGTGTTCTCCTCGTGCGTGTTCTCCTCGCTATGTCCCTAATTATATTTCCTTTTTAGTGATACCTAATTAAGTTGAGAAACCTTTAATCAGTCTTTGCTCTTTTATCTTTGCTGGTCTTTTCTTTCATTCTCCTGACCTGTACGTTTGATAAAGTTGTTTGAGGATGGTTTTTAAATAAAACCGAAGTATTGGCGGTTTTTCTGGAACAAAATGACTTTAAAGGATGCTTTGCAGTGAATTGATTTGATCAAGTTGTGATATTATAAGGAGAAACTAGATGCTTGTCACTATTGGGGCTTAAAGGGTTTAATTAATAATTATATTGTAAATACACCTGGGTGGGGACACGGTTTTGTGGAATTAAGGTTGCTGTCTAAGCAAACGTCTACTAGAAAACAACAGCAAAATTGAAGTTATTGGTGTATAGGCAAAGCTTGATGACTGGCTATATATATTAGGCATCAATGCCAGGGTATGGCTTTGGACTCGATTCTCCAATCAAAATACCGGGTACACGTCCTGTCAGTGGAGTTACAAAGTTCCATCTTGACAACTCTGCCTATTAGAAAACTTAACAAACAACTCAGTCATTAGTGGCAGTGGTTATAGCATACAGTATTTTAGTAATTCTGAAAAACCTACAGCTACAGCTACTTAAAATCCAAACATAACGGCTCTTAAAGGGGCATAGTCACGAGGATTTCGCAGATTTCTGGTCAAAACTGTGCTAAAATTATCGGTAGCTAACTTTATCCATGCCCAACATTGTGTTTGAACATTTAACGGAACATATTATCTTTATTTCATTAAGAGAAAACAAACCATGACCATTTAATATCGATTTTATGTCAACACGCTGAGAGAATTTGACTCAAGTTTTGCCTAATTTTT
The DNA here is from genome assembly GCA_964030785.1 of Siderastrea siderea. Lineage (NCBI taxonomy): Eukaryota > Metazoa > Cnidaria > Anthozoa > Scleractinia > Rhizangiidae > Siderastrea > Siderastrea siderea. Next base: position 41,497,563 of record OZ034970.1, read on the forward strand.
TCAAATTGCAATCCATTTCCATCCTTGCCATCCGAAGCAACAGACGACAGAAAATAGTTTCAGTGAAGTAATATAGTAATAAGTGTAAAGAAGATCCTCGCAGTTATTAATACAACTTATGCAGTTGCGAAAAGAAAGCCTGAAAAAATCAGGCTTGCCGGGATTCGAACCCTGACCTCTGCGATACCGGTGCAGCGCTCTAACCAATTGAGCTAACAAGCCAACTGGGAGCTGATCATTAAATTGGTTCGTAATATACCCAGGAAAGATGAAGATGAAATTATGAATATATGAAACTCATATATTTGAACTGCGGAATGAAGAAATAAGTGTAAAGAAGATCCTCGCAGTTATTGGTTAGAGCGCTGCACCGGTATCGCAGAGGTCAGGGTTCGAATCCCGGCAAGCCTGATTTTTTCAGGCTTTCTTTTCGCAACTGCATAAGTTGCGTTAATAACTGCGAGGATCTTCTTTACACTTATTTCTTCATTCCGCAGTTCAAATATATGAGTTTCATATATTGATAATTTAAAGTAATATTGTCTTTGGTTACAAAACTAGACCATTATTTGTGGGCGTTCATTGATGTGAGGACATATTTTTGATTTTTAAAACGAACTAAAATAGCGTGACTATGCCCCTTTAAGGCCACAAGATGTCTCCCCCCTGCTTCTCCTCCTAGGTCAGTTGCTATATGAGTGTCAATCCATGGAAAAATAGTAGGAATGACACAAATGAATGTACCCAGCAGAACGACAAGATCAGTTAAAAACTTCCTCCTCGTAGGAATTGAATCTTCTTTAAAAAGAGAAGTCTACTAAACAAGAGCGAAAATGATAAGCATCGGCTTAGAGACAAACATGGGAACTTATAATAGTGTCACGGTATATTTTGGGTTTATTTTGGGATTTAGTTATTTTCGATATTTTGGTGTTGGGAAAATATGACAAAAACATATTACTGTAACAACCAGCGTCTTGAACTATAATTAAGCTTTCTTTGATAATCCGGAACAAAATTTATTTCATTTGTCCAGGAATACACTGTACAAATTTAAGGCTCGCACTCGTCAGCACTTTTCCAGCAAAATCCTAATAATAAGTTTTTTACTTCTCATTAAAACCTGGGTCTGTTTGCGCTTCCTCACACGTTTTAGGGTCTTTGTTGTCATTTAAGTTACTTTTGAGTAGAATTCTAACTCGACAGAAACTTAGCTTACCTCAGTGTCTCTCAACCTAGCGAGAAACATTCTTGTATCGGAATCTGTACCTTTAGAAATTCTAAGATTTGCAAATTTGTGCACAAGTAAATAAACTAAGCCAAATCTAAAATTCCTTTGTTCTCTAAGCAATAAGCAGCTGGGATCACTCTTTTTCAGCATGACAATACTGTTTGCAATATAATCAAACTTGAGAAAAGTAATTACTTAAACGAATTTCGCAAAAAAAGAGCAATCTGTAAGCAATCTTCACTCTGAGACCTGAGCAGTATTAAATAAAAGCACACTTGGCGCTTCATCTGTGGTTTTCTCTTGCTACAAAATCTGTGCATTTACAATAGGTAATTAAAGTTGCACATAAACTAGAATACCTTAACCCAGTTTCTGTAGCATGAAGCAACAGAACAGAATTGCTACCCCTTTCCCTCCCCCTCCCCCTCCCCCTCCCCCTCCCCCTTCAGGATGGAATGCTAGTCCATCACAGGGTCATTCCCACCAGTGTGTTATCAGTATTCATTTATACATACACCTCAGTAGAGATAGACAATGTAGAGTAAAGTTTATTGTCAAAAGAAACAGTTGAGTCCTGGCCTTGAACCAGTGACCGACCTGTTTAGATCTGAAGTTCAAAGTGCTAGCCATTTCACTTCTACAACCTCAAGGGCACCTGTTACAATAAGTGGCAGTACACACCAGATTGGATGCACACTCAAGGAAGCCGTGTTCGTTACTGGCTATGTTTTTTTAGGTTTAAGATGTGTTGTAATTTTGTCGTACCTCCTTATTATTGTTCACATTCTCTCAAATTTAATGACAGCAGCTCAGTTAAGGTCACAACTCTAGTCAGCGTAGTCCTTGAATCCAAATAATTAGCGTTTTCCGAGTTCGCAGAAACGGAACAATTTTTTCCGCGTCGTTAATCGAATATGAATAGAAAGTATACAATATATGTCTTAATTACCACGCAGTAATACAGTCCGTCATGGGAAATGCTAATACTGGGGTAACATACGCGTGCAGTTCGTACAGAATAGGTAGATTATATTTTCATAAGTTTCACTTTATTCGTGACAATTTTCTGTCGTTAAAATCATTTTTGTGTGTAAAAGAGTTCCTATGAAACAACAGGGCCGTAATTTATTTCACAGGTAGCCAAAGCCTTAGTTATGACTGAAAATTAATACTGAAATTTTATGAAATAAAAAGTGTCCCTTTGTTTATTTTCTCATTTTTGCTCCCAATTAGCATAATATTATAATACTTATTGGAAACAAAAATTAAAAAGACGCTTATTCTCGTTCGGAGAGCGAACCTTTCCCCCAAATAGCAAGTAAGTAAAATATAAACAAAGAAACACTGTTTATTTCATAAAATTTTATTTGTTTTCAGTCATAACTAAAGCTTTGGCTACCTGTGATTAAACGGGTCCTCTTTTGTTCTCATTTGTACAATTAGGTTGCAATCGCGATGGAACATTTCTTCGTGTTTTTCACAAGTTGTTGATTAAATTTAGGATCACAATTTGCATCGGCGTCCTTTTTCGCTTCAGTTTAGCTCACCTGCAACTTTCCGGTGGGCATAGAAGAACCAGCTCCTTGTTTTAGACGCCTGAATTGCAAGTAGCAAGTTCTTTGCTCGATTGGTCCAAGTTTTAATGTATACGATGCGAAAAAATTTGGCCGTTTTCAAGTTGAGTTGCGCGCGGCCCTAGAGAAAAAATTGCGCTACTGGAGTGGGAAAGCGTGCGTATTCAAATATTTAATTTGGAAATTCACCACGAAGAAGCTGAGGAAACCTGGAGAGTTTTACCTAAACCGTTGCCTGAGGCAGGAGCCCATTGCCTCCTGGTCAAGAAAGTTGTACGAGTAATGTTTGTCAGAATTGTAATTGCGATGTAATTTCCGAGAAGTTTGCACAACTGAGTTGCTCATTAAAAATGCCAGTGTTTGATCTGAGATCAAAACACTTAAGATTTTGACCTGGTGTTCATCCACCTGACCCAAATGGACGTCATTTATCGACTAGTAACTTTATGAATTATTAATGAATTTGAGAAGTACCTGTACATGTGATGAACAAACTAAGTGGGTTCAATTACATTTTTTAAAAGCCGGAAAAATGTGTTCCGCCTCAGCCTAATTTCCGGTAAACCGGAAAACTCTATTGCAATTTAAAGCTGCCTCGCTAAACGTTCGTGGCATCCACTCCGTTGAAAAGCGGAAAACAATCTTTAACTGGCTAAATAAGCAAAAAGCGTATATTTGCTTCCTCCAAGAGACCTACAGCAAGGAAGAAGTAGAAAATCACTAGAGATCACAATGGTCAGGAAATTTTTATTTTTATACGGTTCTGCCCATATTCGGGGGGGGGGGGTTGCCATATTTGTTATCACGCGATCATACGGGGACTTAACTTGCAAACTGTTTTTAGCGTTTTTTTTTTAATTACCAGTTTCTCGTCGTTTCCGTTTGAAAATGAGTATGGATTCTAACCATTTTGGCCTAAGACACTGATATGGGTATGGATTTTACAGACCAGGTTATGAAAATAAAATGGATTTTAGAGGTCTGAAAACACGTATTGGTAAATTACTTATTTTGATCTGAGATGCGGTCAGCGTTCAGAGAAAAGGGCTGCACACCCCGTCCAAAACTTCTGTTAGTGTTCTTACTATAAGCATCTCTTATCGGCAAAGTTCGCCTTGAATCATTAAAAACCGTAGTAAAAAATACGGTAAGCAAAGGACTGTAGGAGGCAAGATATTTTGCATTTACATATTTTAACTTATTTTCGCGTTGTTTTCGTATTTAGGGATAGGTCAAAGCCGTGGGCAAAAGGCCTGCAAGAAAACCTGAAAGTCATAAAAAAGCTGCCTAAAGTCGGACTACAAACTTCACGTTGCCGATGAAAGACGTTGTGCTGACCATTGCAGAGCTCGTGCACTTTCCTATGTTACGCCAGAATTCCAAGAGAAGTGCCGTCATCAGCATGTAATATGCGATTCGCTGTGAGGCGCTGTAAAGTTCACTTGCACAAAGCGAAGTATCCATCTCTTTTGAGCACGCACAGCTGAGGTACGCTTTTTAGCGCTTTTAAATAGAGGGCAAAACTTTTATCCAGCAATCCTCTTTTCTTCTCATGAGAAATGAAACCTTGGAAGGCAGTTGTTAATTTCTTTAACTTCTAACTCTGTTGTAGGACTGCTTGCGCCCTACCGTGAGAGGAAATTTCTCACGACATATATTTCGTCGGCAAAAAATACAAGATTGGAAAGCCCATGTAATGAGAACAGCACATCAAGGAGCTGCCAAGTCCAGCATCCTCGATAACATGAAAGCAACGCAAGTATTAGTTATTATGGAATGGGCATTGAAGTACTTGCTGGTGCGGTTTTGAGAGACGTTGGCAAAATGGTAAGGAAAAAAAGGCCGGCCCTGGCATGCATCCATGCCTTATCTAATATGCTCCGAGGAGAGAACGACAACCTGTGGGCGTAGTGGTAACAATGTAATGATGGAAGAACGGAACGAACCCATGGTTTGGGACGAACTTTACTAGGGCGCAGAGGAGATAGCAGCCGAATGCGGCATGGAACCCATCATGCTGTGTTTATGTGTAGCGCAACGACACCGCATCAATGTGCCAGCAGATAGGAACCCCCGAGCAGTATTAGCGCAGATTAGGCCGATTCTTCTCGCTGGGTCGCGAGTCAAATTGCTTGCGTTTATGAGTGCATAATTGAGCCTGCTTGCAAGTTTCTAGGTCAATATTTGATTTGTTGCTCACTTATGTTTCCTTCGGTAGCAATGTAATACTTGATAAGATCACAACACTTACAAGAGCGATCTTTCCGATGAGGTGACTTACGACAAAGACGTTCTAAGATGGAAGACAAAGAGGGCGCGTGCTGCTAAAAAACTTAGAGGACCAGTGGAGACCATGGAAACTATCAACAGTTCTCGCTATTCTTCTTACAATGCCTATGATATGTCTACTGTAAGGGTGTTCATTTAGTACCGTGCACAGATTCCAGACCTACAAGCGTTGAACCATAAGAGCTGAACAGCTCTGTTTTTGCGCTTGTGCAAGCTTATAGACACACTCCGATGGACACCAAAAGTGTAATATGAGAATTGTGCGCTAAGTAAAACAGAAACTTTTTCTTCTTTTTTAATTGTAAATACTTTCTGGCAGGAGTAGTTGTGTCGAGTTACTTCTCAGTTACCAAGAAAATAAGAGAACTTATTTTGTAGTCCTATCAGAAGAACTATTTAAACGTGCGACTGCGTGCAGTTGTCTTACACAGGAAATCCAAATACTGCTGGAAAGCGTAATAAGCCTAAGTCGTTATGTATGAACAAGAATGCCATAGAAATAATAAAATGGCTTTTTGACTGTAATTGTAATGATAACGGTAGTTATGTTTCCCTTCCCTTGGCTAAGTCTCGGAATGGCTTTATGCATACCGCCAAAAATTGCCTGGGAACGCCCTTGCTGTTTATTAAATTCACAGCCCTGTTTGGTCACGTGAGATTTAATAGAGCCGGACACACAGTGCAACATAGAACGCGGCAATTTCAGAATCCAGCGAAGGCCCGACGCAACCATGTCAAAGAATGGTTACGTAATGCAATTTACATGATAGTAAGAATCAAGGAGACCGTAGTAATTCATGACTGTTGCAGTGGAACAATACTTATCTTGTATTACATCCCGTGTTCTTTTTATCAGTCAGTTAGGCCCCGTTTACATGAGTGATTTCATCCCGGGATGAGTTTCATCTCGGTGTCTGGTTATTTACCGGGAAGTGTTTACATGATTTGCAGCTAAAATGTTCTCCCCGGGATGAAGTCATCCCGGGCGAAGACATTTTAGCTCCAAATCGTGTAAACACTTACAGGTAAATGACCAGACACTGAGATGAATGTATCCCAGGGATGAGATATAACATCCCAGGATGAAATCACTCATGTAAACGGGGCCTTAGTTAAATTACGTTCATCCCTTCCTCAGGTGAAAACGCTTGTCTACGCCTTTGAACACTGAACCCAAAACTGGTTCTCTGTTGCTTCTATCTTTGAAGATGTCCTCACACAACTGAAGCAAATGCATCCCAGGATTGACGAAGCATTCTTGAGATCAGATAATGCAGGGTGCTATCATTGCGGGCCCTTGATGCTTACAGCTCCAGGCATTTCAAAGAGGGTAGGCATCCCGACAGACTGATACGACTTCAGTGATCTCCAGTCTGGCAAAGACATCTGCGACCGTCGCATAGCAACCATGAAAAACCATATGCGTCGATACTTGAACGAAGGAAACGACATCAACTCAGCATGTGACATGAAGAAAGCTTTAGATTCCTACTGTGGTGTGAAGGGTTGTCGTGTATCTGTTGCTAGCACAGACACAAGCGAGCAAGAACTCACACAGCACAAATGGTCAGGAATCCAGTCGTTCAATAATTTCGAGTTTCAGAGATTGGGAATCAGAGTGTGAAAAACCTACGGGATTGGCAAAGGAAAGCTGACGCGTAAGCAGGATTTGAAAAAGATATCCAAGCCACAAACGAAAACTGGATTGACTACAGAGAGGATTTGCCTGCTCTGAGCTGGGATGCGTAAAAGTGTCCGTCTTCATTAATTCCTGAGAACACCACCTTAATTCAGGAAAGCATTTTTATTGCATGCATGTGGAAATGCCTATGATGTCATTAAACGTAAGTGGGCATCTAAATGTACTTCAATTGGCACAGTGAAAGGTTCTACGAGCCATAAGGGGGAAAGTTAGATGATGGTAGTAAACAGGCGAAGAGTTATCTCGTCATGGCCCTGGAGAAAGGGTGGGCGTTAAAGAAGCCTAAAGTTGGCGAAATCTGTGAAGGATTTTTTAAATCAGACATTCTTACAAGGTGAAGAAACCGGAAAAAAACTAATCCATCAAAAGTAGCATCTCAGCTTAGGAACATGGGGACCATCGATGGGAAGAAAAAAAGGTTTTAAAGGTCTGAATGGTTAACCGCGCAGCAAATCGCAAGTTACCTCTTCCGACTAAGTGTTCTTCAGAGGTGTGGTAGAGTGGCGGAGAATGAAGAAGAGGAAGATGAACAAGTCGTCATGTTAGAAGAAATTTTACACCGACAGCGAGTAGCAGAAGAAATAATCATTAACCTAGAGCCTTAAATACTCTTATAAATTTAGAGGATGTTTTGTGATTATTACTTTATTAATAAAGTTTATAGTAATTTCGATTCTTCTACCTTACATTAACTCTTTTGTACAGTAATTCCCCACGTTCACTCTTAAAGTTGGAAACTAGCTTAGTACAGTACATCCAAACATTTTGAAACGTTGACCACAATGACTGACTGCAGCTGGCTGCTTCGAGTGAGCTCAGAACAACCAAAACAAACCATTTCTTCCGTAGTAAAATACGGCGGCAAGGATATTCTTGTCAGAAGAACAGATCGAGTAGGACTGAAGTTTTTAGTGGCCATATAAAGCCAAATGGACACTGAAGCGCTCAGGAACCATGTAAGTGTCAGATATTACTTTTCGTAAGCCTTGTTAATTATGCCTTAAAGTGTGATAAAGAATCCCTCTTGACAAAAGCTTTCCTCCTATAATTTGTACCGGAAGTTGGGTTAATGCAGAAAACATAGGTGTTAAAAATTTCATGAAATCGACCTGAATTCACTCTTTACAATACTCCTAGCCTTTTTATATTTATAACGATGCTTGTTTTAACTCGGTTCTTGCTTTTAGTGTTAAGTTATAATATTAAGCAGATTTTATAACTCAATAAATTTTGATGAAATTGCCAAAAATCGTTGAGGTGGGAGTATATATTGGTGCCATACTAACACCCTTTTCATTTGCAAAGAGGTTTTATTTGATTTTTTTGAAAGCTATGATGTACTTCTTCAATGTCACAACAAAGTTATGCATTTGGCTTGTTGGTCACAGGAGTCATTTGGCAGTAAAATTACCCAATTTTAGGCACTCGCGAAAATGAACAGAAAACAGCCCTTCGCTTAACGTATAGGCAGGTAAACAAGTCAACATAACCAGTTTAAATAACACATTGTGGTTATAGCCTGGGCAATGTAGAACACGATTTTGTACACTTTAATGCCAGATCACCAATCTTTTTGTCGGACTCCTCTAATAAATGTAGCTAATTAATGTGCATAAATTTAAGAAGATTATTATTATTATTATTATTATTATTATTATTATTATTATTATTATTATTATTATTATTATTATTATTATAAGCAAAAATGCCATTTTCTTGGGGGGGGACCCCACAGATTAAATATTTTTACCTGTTATCTTAAAACTGGTATATACTCATCACACCCAACCTTTCTGCCAAGTTTGAGCCACATCAGTGATTTGAGTATTATCACCTCCTCGCTGGATCTGCCTGGTTTTCTCGTGGACACTCTCTTAAGTTAGCTTAATGAAGCTGTTGAATTCAAAGTTTTTATCTGACATCACAACTGTGTATGGTGAACATGATATGACTGATTCTTAGAGGCATCATCCAATGTGTTTTCACATATTTTTGGAATGAACGCGCCCATTCTTTTGTCAGCACCTGCGTTGTGAGTTTGTGTATTTGTCTGGATACGGGTTTGCAACATTCGTTATACATGACGTCACTAGTGACAAGATGTGCCGTATATCGTGATATTTTCCACGATCAGTTTTGACACGCGGAACGGGTTTGTAAGGCGACAAATAGAAATTAATTTTTGGTTACATTATCTCACAAATATGTGCTACAAATTTACAATAAAAGGCTCGTACATAAACGCAGGTGATAGCAAAGGAATAAGCCGTACCCACGAGAACGCGCCCATCCCAAACACAACGAAGATGCGAACGCGTTGGTCTGTATTGCGTCCGCACACGAAATGTAATGAAAGGTAAGATACCACAGTAAAACGAACAAGAGTGCTAACGCAATACATATCATTCTTATCATTCAAGTGAAGGCCAAAATCAGGACGTAATTTGACACCGCACCTATTTTCCTGGGAATAAATCTTGTTTTGATACTTTCTTCGCTTACATGCTTTAACTAGTCACGCAAGAGGCATTTGGACGTAAGAAAAATTACAAGTCACAGAATTCGTTCATTGTCTTTCTGCAACCACACGATCCCTTGGTTATCCATAATATTATCACATCTTGTTTAAAGTGCTCCTAACCTCAAAAATGTTTTTTTGGCTTAGGTAATTCTCTGCGCCTGTCTCAGATGTTTTGGGCCTTTTTTCAAATATTTCCTGGAAATTCCACTCTTAATGGGCCTATTAAGTTACGAAAACTGGTCGTCATTTGAGTCAGGACAGTGCAAGTAGGGGCATGGATCTAAAAACTATTTCGCACCACGGCAGTTCTTAAAAAATAGGCACGCAAAGCAGTTTGTGACGTCATTTCAGAAATAGACCTATAACCCTCACTAGCTCGGTCGTGGATGAAATATCCGCAAATTTTGGTAACGTTTACAGCCCAATAAAAGTGAAAGTTCCAGGAAAAAATGCAAAAGATAGTTGACACAGGAGCAGGGTATTATTTCAGCCCCCCAAAAATATTTTGAGGCTAGGTGCACTTTAAAGCCACACTAGCCTACGCTCATTCCATGTCCGCATGCATTCGGACCGATTATTTTTGCTGTTGGTAAAAACCCACAACACAGAAGTGAGGAATAATTTATGTTTTATGAGTTATTGCTACCACAAGTTACATTGCTCAACAGCATTTCACCCGTTTGTATAGCTGGAGGTTGAACAGAACCAATAAATGCACAAAAGCCAACTTGTTTTCAAGATTTACTAGAACAAACACTTGTAAATATGTGGTGATATGGGTTATTGAGCTTATAATGACATGATATGACGTCAATTAAATTCTTAAGATATTAGCAGCTGGACTCAGTCTGAGCTAGTTACACATAGTTTTGGCTATTGGTCAGAGTGTTGACAATCACTAGTAAGTCAAGGCAGTCTGAGCTGTACGTTAGTAGTTGGTAAGTTGTTTTTAGTTTACTTTTTTCGGTTTTATCCCTTTTAGCCTTAGCTTATCTCCTTTCAGAGCTTTTAAGAGCGTTGATTTACCCAGTTTTCCCTTTCACTTGGGCCAAAACATTGTTTCTTTTGTGGTTCGCTATTATTTAGTTTACGTTTTTTGCTATTCTTGGGACGAAATTTTGCTTAATGCTTGTCTCGCAACTAGCGGCAAGGTTTTTCACGTAGCCATGTCGTTTTGCTTAACTGAACCCTCGCTTTATGGGCAATATCGGAATCACAGAGAGTGTGTGATATGTTTATATTTTATGTTTTTCCGCAGTATACGTGGTAAGTTTGCCGTAAGACACGAAAGGGACAACTCTTTATCTTTTTGCCTTTTAAATGTGATGTGGGACACGCATCTCTAAAGAGCATGCGTGCTTGAGATGATGCGTTAATTATAACGCATTACCACAGTCAACCTAAGTTTATAGTTATATATAGTTCTACTCCTCTCGCGAGGCTTTAAGCAATGCGGCAAAGGATACCCAATAGATGTCCTCAATGAGCTGAAGATACGCTACACGTCGAAGTCAGTGTCACATCAATGCATTGTGGGCCTATTGCTATTCTTAGAGCAATCTTATTCTGTCCAAGCATTTCATACTACGTTACATCTACACCATGGCACATGGCAGTAACTATGAGGAAAAAGTTCTAAAACACTACTCCAAAGGCAGTCGTGAAAGGATTTATCCGCGCCCTGGCATAGAACCTGCGAGAAATTTGCGGAAATGCCGGTTAAATGAGTTTCATTTGATGTTCCCATGAGACTAAGCACACAATTATGACTCACTTTTTCTTCCTGTTGACGCGGATGTTTCAACAACGCAACTGACACAAAACCACAAGAGCACTTATTCAAGTGCATACTAGCCAGTTGTAGCTGATGGTTAAACAGAAACAATAAATGCGCAAAAGCCAACTTGTTTTCAAGATTCACTTAGAACAACTGAAACACTTGTAAATTTGTGGTGATATGGGTTGTTGAGCTTTTAATGACATGAAATGACGTCAAATAAATTGTAAGGATATTATCAGCTAGTCTCAGTCTCAGTTAGTAACACCCAGTTTTGGCTATCGGTCAGACCTTTACATAAGACCTTTATTTTATCACGATAAGATTTAAAACGAGAAGCTTGTGGGGTGTGCCTAACTACAATACATTACAATAAATATATACACGGTCATGGTGTTGTCAAAATTGTTTACCAAGTCAAGGCAGTCTGAGTTGTTCGTTAGTAGTTAGGAAGTTGTTTTTAGTTTGCTTCTTTAGGTTAATCCTTGCTAGCCTTATCGCCGTTCAGAGCATTTAAGAGCATTGCTCCCGCCAGTTTTCCCTTTCACTTGGGCCAAATATCACGGTTTCGTTTGTGGTTCGTGATTAATTAGTTTAAGTTCTCTGCTGTTCTTAGTGACACAATTTTGTTAATGTTTGTCTCGTAACTGCAAGGTTTTTCACGTAACCATTTCGAAATGCAAACACTAAGAGGAAAATGAAGGGCGTGATACAGCCCGCCTAAAGCCACGGGCGATTTACGGTCGCATGACTTGCTAGGAATAGATACTTGTAAGACCTAAACGCAAACTTGTAGCTAGACGAGAACCATATATGCATGGGGGCCAAAACTTTCAGGGTTAGCTAATCACTAAAACAGTGAATTCATTACAAATAGGCATAGCTTCGTTAGGCCTCTCGACCAAAGCAAGTCTAAATAAGGACCAGTCTTAGGAACACAAAGGTTCTGTAATAAACCTCGTTTTGAACACGAGGCTTTAAGCAATGCTGAAGGTACGTTGCAAGTCGAAATCACTGCTTCGTGGGCCGGGTTTAGTCAGGTTGTTATTATTATTCTGTCCAAGCAGTATATACTACGTCACATCTACATCAGAAAGTACATGGCAGTAACTATGAGAAAAAAAATTTTTAAACACTAGTCCAAAGACGGTCGTGAAACGATTCATCCCCAGCCTAGAACTTGCGGAAATTTGAGGAAATGTCGGTTAAATGAGTTTTATGTGATGTACCCATGAGACCAAGCACACAATTATGACTCGCTTTTTCTTGCTGTTGACTTGATGTTTCAACAACGCAGCTGACACAAAACCTCAAGAGCACGTGGCTAAGTGCATTCCAGCCAGTTGTAGCTGATGGGTAAACAGAAACAATAAATGCACAAAAGCCAACTTGTTTTCAAGGCTCACTACAACAAACACTTGTAAATTTGTGGTGATATGGGTTATTGAGTTTTTTATGACATGATATTTATACCTAATCGTACCTTTTTGGTACGCTTCGGCGACATATCAGGCGAATTTGGTCGAGCCATGTTTCGTATTTATACCCATGGTGAGACCAAACGAGCTTGATATGCTGCCGAAGCGTACCAAAAAAGGTGCGATTAGGTATTTACCGTACCCAAATTCGTCCTAAAACCCGGCGGTTTTTTTTTTCAGTTACCGTGATCAGTCAGGCGTTGTAGAGCGACACGTATTTACACTTTTCTGGTCGTCAATACTCTTCTCTAACTCCTCATCTACCATTTTACTTAATTCTTTTGTTTGGAGTTTTATTTTCTGAATCTTGGAAGTCCAAGATAATAGAGAAATTTGGAAAATCCGGGTCCATTTTGAAACCAAAAAAGTTTCAGCGCTGTCCTTAAAGTTCACGCGAGCGCCCGCCAGTGTAGCCGCTTCCAATTTTGGCGCGAAATTGTATTTTTTCCCCTCTCTTACCGTTAAACAAATTACTTTCTCGTTTAACAAGTGTAATAGTTTTACGTTTCGTTATATTTCTGTTGTAATTTTTGCCTCTAAAGTCTGCAAAAAAAATGCGAGTTTCACAAACTGTCCATGATATCGTAGGATATCAGGTCAGTGACTTGATATCGTAGAAAATCAGGACAGTAAACAAGGCTTCTGATTGGCTAATTCACAATTTGGGTACGGTAAGACGTCAAATAAATTGTTAGGATATTATCAGCTGGCCTCAGTCTCTGCTAGTTACACACAGTTTTGGCTTTTGGTAAGAGTGTTGTCCAAATTCTTTAACAAGTCAAGGCACTTGTACGTTGGTAGTTGGTAAGTTGTTTTTAGTTTGCTTCTTTGGGTTTAATCCTTTCTAGCCTTATCGCCGTTCAGAGCGTTTAAGAACGTTGATTTCGCCAGTTTTCCCTTTCACTTGGGCCAAAGTATTGTTTTGTTTGTCGTTCGCGATTGTTTAGTTTACGTTCTTCACTATTCTTAGGACGAAATTTTGCTTAATGTTTGCATCGCAACTGCAAGGTTTTTCACGTAACCATTTCGTTTTCCTTAACTGAACCTCGCTTTATCGGCAATGTCAGAATCACAGAGAGTGTGTGATACGTTTATTTTACCTTTTTTGCAGTATACGTAGTTTGTTTGCCGTATGGTACAAAAGGGACGCCTTTTTAATGTGATGTGGAGCATGCATCTCTGAAGAGCATACATGCGTAAAGACGATGCGTTAATTACCACAGTCAACCTAAATAAGTTTATAATTCTACTCTTATCATAGCGCTGGTGTACTTAAAAAGAAAAAACTGCTGCCAAAGTGTAATTTATCTCAAAAGTTCGTGCCTTATTAGCTTATTAAGAAAGGAAACCGGACGTTTATCACCCTTTTTACCACAAAATCGCGCAGCGAGGAGGGGGGGGGGGCAGTTTCCTCAACAGAAGCAAAGCAAACATCGAAATGCAAAATAAAGGCGTGATGTAGCCTTAAGCCACGGGCGACCTTATGACATGATCGCATGACTCGCTAGGAATAGATTTTTGCAAGGCCTAAATGCGAACTGGTAGCTAGAAGAGAACCATACATGGGGGGCCAAACTTTCAGAGTAAGCTAATCGCTAAAACAGTGAATGCATTGCAAATAGGCATAGCTTCGTTAAGCCTCTTTATCAAGGCAAAGAAACACGCGACCAAGACCAGTCTTAGAAAAACATTTGAGAGGTTCTGTAACAAACCTCGTTTTGAACACGAGGCTGTAGGTAATGCAATGCTTTAAGCAATGCTGAAGATACGTTACAAGTCGACATCAATGCTTCGTGGCCCCAGGCTGCTATTTTTAGAGTAATCTTATTCTGTCCAAGCAGTATATACTACTTCGCATCAACATCAGGTTGCTATTTTTAGAGAAACCTTATTCTGTCCAAGCAGTCGCACTACGTCGCATCTACGCCAGAAAGTACATGGCAGTAGTTATGAAGAAAAAGTTCCAAAATACTTATTTATTTATTTATTTATTTATTTATTTATTTATTTATTTATTTATTTATCCAAATCCACTTGTCCAAAGATGGTGGTGAAAGGATTCATCCCCGGCCTAGAACTTGCGGAAATTTGAGGAAATGTCGGTTAAATGAGTTTTATGTGATGTACCCATGAGACCAAGCACACAATTATGACTTGCTTTCTCTTGCTGTTGACGTGATGTCTCAACACCTCAACTGACAAAAACCACAAGAGCACTTATTCAAGAGCATTCCGTCTAGTTGTAGCTGACGGTTAAACAGAAACAATAAATGCACAAAAGCCAACTTGTTTTCAAGATTCACTAGAATAAACACTTGAAATATGTGGTGATATGGGTTATTGAGCTTTTAATGACATGATATGACGTCAAATAAATTGTAAGGATATTATCAGCTAGTCTCAGTCTCAGCTAGTTACACACAGTTTTGGCTATTGGTCAGTGTTGTCCAAATTCTTTACCAAGTCAAGGCAGTCTGAGTAGTACGTTAGTAGTTGGTAAGTTGTTTTTAGTTTGGTTCTTCCGGTTTAATCTTTCCTAGCCTTATCGCCGTTCAGAGCGTTTAAGAGCGTTGAATTCGCCAGTTTTCCCTTTCAGTTGGGCCAGTATATTGTCTCTTTTGTAGTTCGTAAAAAATAGTATACGTTTTCGACTATTCTTATGAGTGACACAATTTTGCTTAATGTTTCTCTCGCAACTGCAAGTTTCTTACGCAACCTTGTCGTTTTGCCTAACTGAACTTCGCTTTATCGAAATCACAGAGAGTGTGAGATATGTTTAATTTATCTTGTTTTCGCAGTATACGCAGTTTGTATACCGTAAGGCACGAAAAGGACAACTCTTTATCCTTATGCGTTTTGGATGCGATGTGGGGCACACATCTCTAAAGAGCACACATGCACGAGATGAGTTTATAGTTCTACTCCTATCATAGCGCTGGTGTACTTAGAATGAAGACAACTGCTGCCAAAGTATAATTTTATCTCAAAAATTCGTGCTTTATTATGAAAATCTTATTAGCTTATTAAGAAACGAAACCGGAAGTTTATCACCTTTTTTATCACAAAATCGCGAGGCGAGAGTGGGGGGAGGGGGGTGTTTCCTAAACAACCGTACAGCAAACACCGAAATGCAGAATGAAGGGCGTGATTCAGCCCCACTAAAGCTACGGATGACTTATTGTCGTGTGACTCGCCAGGAATAGATTTTTGCAAGGCCTAAATGCGAACTGGTAGCTAGAAGGGAACCATGTATGGGGGCAAACTTTCGGAGTTAGCTAATGGCTAAAACAGCGAATGCATTGCAAAGAGGCATAGCTTCGTTAAGCCTCTTTATCAAAGCAAGACTAGACAAGGGACCAGTCTTACGAAAAAAATTTGAAAGGTTCTGTAACAAACCTCGTTTCGAACCCGAGGCTTTAAGCAATACAATGCTTTAAGAAATGCTGAAGATACGTTACAAGTCCACATTAATGCTTCGTGGCCCGGTTTACTTAGGTTGCTATTTTTAGAGTAACCTTATTCTGTCCAAGCAGTACATACTACGTCGCATCTACACCAGAAAGTACATGGCAGTAATTATGAGGAAAAAGATCTAAAACACTAAGTCCAAAGACGGCCGTGAAAGGATTTATCCCCGGCAGTAGAACCTGCGGAAATTTGACGAAATGTCGGTTAAATGAGTTTTGTGATGTACCCATGAGACCAAGCACACAATTGTGACTCGCTTTTCCTTGCTGTTGACGCGATGGTTCAACAAGGCAACTGACACAAAACCACAAGAGCATGTGTTCAAGTGCATTCCAGCCAGTTGTAGTTGAAGGTTAAACAGAAACAAGAGATGCACAAAAGCCAACTTGTTTTCAAGATTCACTAGAACAAACACTTGTAAATATGTGGTGATATGGGTTTTTGTGCTTTTAATTACATGATATGACGTCAAATAAATTGTTAGGATAATATTCAGCTAGTCTCAGTCTCAGCTAGTTACACACAGTTTTGGCAACTGGTCAGAGTGTTGTCCAAATTCTTTACCAAGTCAAGGCAGTCTGAGTTGTACGTTAGTAGTTGGTAAGTTGTTTTTAGTTTGGTTCTTTTGGTTTAATCCTTTCTAGCCTTATCGCCGTTCAGAGCGTTTAAAAGCGTTGATTTTGCCAGTTCTCGCTTTCACTTGGGCCAGTATATTGGATTCGTGATTAATTAGCTTACGTTTTCCACTATTTTTATGAGTGACACAATTTTCCCTAATGTTTCTCTCGCAACTGAAATTTTTTTACGTAACCTTGTCGTTTTGCCTAACTAAACCTCGCTTTATCTGCAATATCGGAATCACAGAGAGTGTGTGATTTTTTAAAATCTTTTTTCGTAATATACGCAGTTTGAATGCCGTAAGGCACGAAAGGGACAACTCTTATCATTTTGCCTTTTGAACGCGATGAGGGGCACGCATCTCTAAAAAGCACACATGCGCGAGATGAGTTTATAGTTCTACTCCTACATAGCTCTGGTGTACTTAGTAAGAAGAAAACTGCTGCCAAAGTATAATTTTATCTCAAAAATTCGTGCTTTATTATGAAAATCGTATTAGCTTATTAAGAAACGAAACCGGAAGTTTATCACCCTTTTTACCACAAAATCGCAAATCGAGGCGGGGGGGAGGAAGAGTTTCATAAACAACCGTAGAGAAAACATCGAAATGCAAAATGAAGGGCGTGATGCAGCCCGCCTAAAGCCACGGGCGACGTATGGTCGCATGACTCGCTAGGAATAGATTTTTGTAAGACCTAAATGCAAACTTGTAGCTAGGAGAAAACCATATATGGCGGCCAAACTTTCAGAGTTAGCTAATCGCTAAAACAGTGAATGTATTGCAAATAAGCATAGCTTCGTTAAGCCTCTTTATCAAAGCAAGACTCGACACGGGACCAGTCTTAGGAAAAAGCACACGAGGCTTTAAGCAATGCTGAAGATACGTTACAAGTCGACATCAATGCTTCGTGGGCCTAGTCAGGTTGCTATTTTTAGAGTAATCTTATTCTGTCCAAGCAGTCATTGCATACTACGTCGCATCTACACCAGAAAGTACATGGCATTAATTATGGGGACAAAAATTCTAGAACACTAGTCCAAAGACGGTCGTGAAAGGATTTATCCCCGGCCTAGAACCTGCGGAAATTTGAGGAAATGTCGGTTAAATGAGATTTATGTGATGTACCCATGAGACCAAGCACACAATTATGACTTGCTTTTTCTTGCTGTTGACTTGATGTTTCAACAACGCAACTGACACAATACCACAAGAGGACGTGTTCAAGTGCCTTGCAGCCAGTTGTAGCTGATGGTTAAACAGAAACAATAAATGCACAAAAGCCAATTTGTTTTCAAGATCCACTAGAGCAAACACTTGTAAATTTGTGGTGATATGGGTTATTGAGCTTTTTATGACATGATATGTCGTCAAATAAATTGTTAGGATATTAGCAGCTAGTCTCAGTCTCAGCTAGTTACACACAGTTTTTTCTATTGATCAGAGTGTTGTCAAAATTCTTTACCAAGTCAAGGCAGCGTCCGAGTTGTACGTTAGTAGTTGGTAAGTTGTTTTTAGTTTGCTTCTTTCAGTTTAATCTTTCCTAGCCTTATTGCCGTTCAGAGCAAAGTTAGTTTCCCTTTCACTTGGGCCAAAATATTGCTTTGTTTGTGGTTCGTGATTAATTAGTTTACGTTCTTCTCTATTCTCAGTGACATCTATTCTCAGTGACACAATTTTGCTTAGTTTGTCTCGCAATTGCAAGGTTTTTACGCAACCTTTTTGTTTTTCTTAACTGAACCTTGCTTTATCTGCAATATCGGAATCGCAGAGAGCGTGTGATGTTTCATTTGTCTTTCTTGGCAGTATACGAAGTTTGCCATAAGACACGAAAGGGACAACTCTTCATTCGTTTTGCCTTTTGAATGTGATTTGGAGCATGCATCACTAAAGAGCATGCATGCGTGTGATGATGCCTTAAGTATGTATATCTTATTAGACGTTTCGGTGCGAAGTATCGCCGTATATTTTTTAGCCTCCCACGCAGTCGTTTTTAGGGGAGTTACATTACCCTCCTCCCCACAAACGCCTGCTTACCGGAGTTGGACATTCCTTTCCCATTGTTTTACTCACGAGACAATCTAACCAACCACCATTGTATTTCCTGTGAGTGTTTTTCTTCAGAGACGCTAGTGTTGTGAAGTTGGAATTTTTTTTAACTCTAAAATGGTGAATTCTGGCTAAAACATAGGAAAAATATATTGCATGTGATTAAAAAGTGTTTCCTGTGCGACGCTTTTTTTTCGTCATCTACCGAAAGAGTTAGAATTCTCTGACAAAGCGTTGTTGATCTTGCTAACCTGATCGAGTGGAAAGTCGGTGAAGGCTTCAGCGCTTCTCAAACTGCTAGAGCCAATGCAATGCGAAGGGATATGAGACTTCTACGACTTGAAAAGACAAAGAGTAAGACGACGATGGACCGAGCGAGATGATAAACTGATAAATGAGATGAAAAAATCACACATGGCACAACAACCAAGTGCGCTTCAGGGGCGAAATCTCTCATACTCCAGTTAGCTGGCATATCTGGACATATCTGTTAGCGTTTTTGCTATCTTTGCGTCGAAGGGCAAAAGAGGTTTTTACAACGCGCGTTCGCATGCTCTTCTCGCATGACATTTTCTAATAAGCCGAGGGGACTGTTAGTCCTAGTTTATAACGCGTGGTCTAGTTTACAATTACCATTTGTGATTACACAGAGCGGGGTCTGTAAAACCCGGAACACACCCGGAACACACCCGTACCACCCCGGAACACCCTCGGAACGCCCCAGAACACCCCCGAAACGCCCCGGAACATCCCATAATGCCCCGGAACACCCTCAATACAGCCAGGAACACTCCTCAACACCAAAAATAGTGGTCAGCGGTCAGTCCGCTCGTGCACAGACTGACCCGAGGACCTCCGAAGACTAACGAAGATTTCCGAATTTTTCCGAAGAGTTTTGCGGATCACCCGAAGATTTCCGAAGATTGGTTTCTTTAACTTAGGAAAAGCATCCATTCAAGGAGGCTCGAAAGGGTTCTTAGCTGCGCGCACGCGTAGCCTACACAGGACATAGCAAGAATGCACGCGAGACCTGAGTGAATCCAAATTTCTATCAAAAAGTCGCGTGCGCAAAATACCGGAAGTTAAATGCCGCGTAAAATCGCGAAAACTGGAAATAGAACATGCACAAAACATTTGTTTTTGTCTCGAGATTTTGCTCGGTGACCCATCCTGACTTTTTGCATGCATGTAGCTTTATGTGTGACAATTTAAATAGAAGCTTTTGGAAGAAAGTTATTCAATGGTATTTTTTGTAATTCATAAAATGGCTTTTTCGATATAACTTAAGTTCTACTGAATACCTTTTTAAGTTAAGTTAAAGAACTTAAGGAGCTTTCTAAAAATGCAATAAGAAGGGTAGGTCACCGACTTAGTTTTTCGGATAATCGACAAAAACTGAAATTGGGGGTCCTTTTTGTGGACCTTTAGGGTCGTCATGGTAACAGGTGTGACATCACAACCAGCCTTAAAGTATTGCCCGACAAAAGAGTTGTCAAGATATTCACAGTTTGCCCACATGCTCAGAAATACTTCTTGGTAATCATTCCTCGTTTCAAAAGGTTTATGACATTTAAAGACCCTTTCGAGCCACCTTACTGACAAAAATAACATTGGTGTCCTTTACATCAACAATGATCTGATTTTGAATATTTCAATTCAATTATTGAAGTTGTTGTAACTCATGCGAGATTTGCACTATAACTCTCGACAAAAAGATGTGACGTCATGGATATAAGTGAAATTCTGGGGGAGGGCATCCCGGATCATAATTCAATTCACCATTAAGGGAAGGTACCGTTTTTCTTGGGGGGGGAGGGCTGGGGAATTTTGGTATTTTTTTCCCAACAAAGTGTTGGCCCTCCCTTGCGTTTTAATTAAAAAACTCCTGACCCCCCACCTTTAGGTGACTGACAAAAGTGCGACCCTCCCCTCACTACTACATGGTATGTTCCATGCTGTAGAAACCTCAGAACGTTTCGTTTGTGAACGCAAAGTGTTTGAATATGAATATACCTCGATATTGAATGTGTGCGCGCTGAAACAAGGAAAATGCGAACAATCAGTGTGGGATATTTACGTTTTATAGCTGAAGTTTGAATATGGAAGTATTTGAGTATTATAAATTAAGTTTTGAACATAAAATATCTAAGGGAAGATACACGCGCTTCTTTCTCTGACTAGCCGGCGTTGCTGTTGGTTATTCTAACAGAAAGGTTTATTTGTTTAGCATGCGAAATCTGCCTCTCAAAAACAAATATTTCCTTCATTTCCGACACTGGGTAGAGCGCATTGTTGGATCTACTAGTAACTCTTTAGAACTAAACGACTCAGGAGATCAGGCAGCGGATAGCCAACAGCAAGACGCTGAAGAAACGATACCTGAGTCAAGTACTTCTCGATACGGATGGAAAAGGACACGAGCCTTCCGAGAAAAACTATGTGCCATGGCATAATATACATGTAGAAATGTAACCTAGTACCTACAATAAAACACCAAATTAAATCAAAGTTGGTGAAAAGAAAAACTTAATCTGTAAGAAAAATGGAAAGCAACATCACAAAAATTTTCATTAAAAAAATTTTGGAAAAGATGTGTGACCCTCCCTTGAATAGCTCACATGAGGTATGGCCCTCCCCTTTTGGTGCTCACTTTCACTGTTGACCCTCCCCTCTGAGGCCCCAGCCCTCCCCCCCCAAGAAAAAACGTACCTTCCCTAAAGACGTCACGGTCGCAATAACTTACTCTTGGGCATTGCATGACAGATTTTGCACGCAAAGTGCGTTTCACGTTCAAGACCACCAAAAATTGTAAAACATTTTGTACCCACATTTTCTTGAACTTTGCAAAGTTCAAGAAAATGTGGTATGTATTCTCATCGTTGATATTTTCCTTTTTTTTGTTTATTGAATTTTTTCTCTTAAAGTCTAACTAGATCCGGTTGTGACAGTAAATAAAATACTTGTTCCCTTTCTTGCTATAAGAGTGTAAACTCGTTCGATCCTGTTGCTCCCGGTTTACATTGTGACATCCCACATTATAAGCCCTCGGATACCTTACAATATTATAGTGAGTACTTTTTTGCAGGCGCACATTTCTCCTACTCATTTATCTTCCGAGCTACGCTCTTTTGTAACCGTGAAAAATATATACAGGCCTAATTGCAAAACGTCATTCCAGTATGAAAGGAGAAAGCTGCGAGATGGGAATTTATTAGACATGGAACTACGTTCTCGGATTTTAAAATTCCCGAAGCACTCACGCACTACGGTATGATACTTCAAATTAATATAAACTGAGTTGATAAAGGTGAATTACCCATCTATTAGAGCTCACATTTTGAGCGTTTAATTGCTCTTCATCAGAGCGAATCCTTGAATGTAGTTTGCATACCTAATCCATTCCTATTTGAATTTTTTCATTTTTATATGAAATGGTTTTTTAAATTAGGTGTATTTATTAGCGTAACGAACCGGCGGGCAAACATTTTCCATTCGCCTGTGGAAATAAAACGATGACGACCGTGTGACCTCGGAATAATGACCTCATGACATTGCGTGACACTGTATCATTTGGCTGTGCCTTCACACGTCAAACTAATGTTGGCCAACGCGTGTTAGCAAATTCAAATTGGTGTGTGTGAACGGCATAACAACAAGTTGGCAAACTGTTGGCAAAAAAGTTGGCGAGAATAGAGACAAGCTCTATTTTTCGCAAACAATTTGCCAACATGTTGTTGTGTCGTTCACACACACCAATTTGAGTTTGCCAACACAGTTTGCCAACATTAGTTTGACGTTGGAAGGCCGTTTTATGTTCTTGAGGTCACACCTGTTTTTGAGCGTGACAATGCAAACCTCGCACGAGAAATATCGATGCAGATTAATAATTCAGCTGTCACATTTTCATATTACTGAAAATCGTAAGTTTTCCTATGAAGGTGACGTGTATAATATTTATTTTTTTCCATTAAATAATGGTTCTTTCGCAGTTCTTAAAAGCTTCGAAAATATTCCGAAGCATTATTGAAATGCTCAGAAATCTCAGGGTGATCCACAAAAGTCCTATGAAGAATTGGGAATCTTCGGAGGTCTTCGGCTTAGTCAATTCGTGAGCAGTCTGACCGCTGACCACTAATATTTGGCGTTCTGGGGTGTTCCTGGCTGTTTCAAGGTTGTTCCGGGGTATTATGGGATGTTTCAGGGGTGTTCTGGGGGTGTTCTGGGGTGTTCCAGGTTTTACAGACACCCACATAGCCTGCGTGCAGACGTCTCCTATTTCCTTCCACCCGCGGGTGGAAGGAAATAGGAGACGTCTGCCCGCAGGCCAACACCCACACAGAGCTTATCTCTTGCGTTGAATTTATCAGTTAGAATCTGTCGACAGATTTCTAAGTTTAATGCTGCATTTGAAAGCTACCGGCATTCCTAAGTTAAATATACCATTTGAAAACTCAGAGAATGTAATTTTGTTTTCTTTCATCCATGTTTATTGACAAAAAAAATCATGTTAAAAACATAACTTAACTAAAATTACAGCAATATCTTAAAATAGCCACTCGACCGAGGGCATGTGGTTTCAGTTTTTATCCACTACATTTTTCGGCGTTTTTAAGGCGCCATTGCTAAAATAGCCACTCGATGAAGTGGATGTGGCCAATAGGCGAGTGCATTCCAGGAACAAACTCCTAAAGTCTAGCTATAAAAAAGTTATCCATATTTTAGATTTAGAAACTACTGACGAGACTAAATTTTAGCGAAAAATTAAAAAGAAGCAGCCGATTTTTGTGCTACATTTTCACTAGACTGTACTGTTGGATCGAAAGTGCAGGTTGTGTAATTTAATAGACTGCGATCAACTTGAAACGCAGTTTCACTGATCAGCTCACCTCAGCTCAGCCCACAAAATTTGCTGACTATCGCATCTTTTTTTCCCGCGAAGTGAAGGCATTGTAAGGAGACCTGTTGTCACGCACTGTTCCATAGAAAACGGCAAAGTGACATTTTACTTAACATTTCTCTTACATTTTCTTCATTCTGAGTTGCTGTGAAATAACATATTTGCCCTCTATGCTAGGCAATGTTTCGCACTGACCAAAACAGCGAAGGCGATTTAATATATTTTGAAATGATATAATTTTTTTTTCAACCAAAACATTTCAATAAAACGAACTGCTGAAAAAGTAGGGGATCCATAACTCAACGTTTTGGCTTTTGTCTGTGACTAGGTTTAGGAAATATTACTGACTGAAGGTAATCAATGGCATAGTAATGAATTGCTGAGTAGTTTATTCCGTTCAATATAGCAGAAGCTCGAAAATGTATTTTCATCTCACAGAATCCTTTACCCTGAAAAATCAGTCTTCTTCCCCCACAAATGTAAGAATTTTAAGTACTTGAATTTTTCTGGTACCACCACCGTTTTTCATTTCTCTTTTCAGTCTTTTTCTTCTTGGCCCTTAGGCTGGCCTGAGTCCGCGTCTTCCATTCTGTTTTGTTGTGAATTTTTGCTCCAAGCGAACACAGGGAAATTTTAAAAATCGCTGTCTTTCAATAATAAAAAATCGCGTGTCTTTCAACTGGGTTCCTCTGTCGGTCAAACTCGCCACTCAAGTGACCACAGAGAAGATTTTGTCACGGACCAAAAGTTTCGCTAAGGCAGGCCAGGGGCGGCAGTTTCTCGTACGTGAATTCAAATTTTAACGGAAAAATGCATTCTTCGAATTCCTTTGAGTTCGGATTTCTTGCAGATCATAGGGAGAAAGCAAATTGACGGCCGTATTCAAAAGTTTGGGCTCGATTCGAAAGGTCTATCCGCGATCGAATCTAACTCAAATTTGGCCAAAACTTTGTTCGAAGACTATTCTTTCGAGGGCTAAGTTTTTTTTGTGTGAGCGAATCGGGCAAATACGGCTTTTTTGGCGAAATGTTCGACTGGGTAGTGTCATTTGCGGTTCGCCTGGTTGCATGCCTTGTTCTCTTTGTCTACTTTTGAGCGAGTCCGACCGTTATTTTGAAACATCGCTTTCGCGAGCCTTAAATCGCCAAAATAAACACAGAAAAAAAAAACAACATGGCAGCAATTTTATGAGTTTTTAGTCATTTTCCTCAGTTATAAAATTCCTAAATTTCGGCTTTAGTTTTGCTAATTTTGATAAACCGACGGAACCATTATAAATGCACAGCCCACCACACAAACGGAGGATGGTAAACCTGTGGTCTGGCAAGTGAGCCAATCCAACGCCTCCATCGGCACCCCTTGGGATTTAAGAATGACAGGCTGAACACCTCAGCCTCCCTTTTGTAGGTTCGCTTCGTGTTTAACTTTACAGTCAAAGCCGGTCAGACGTTCTCGTCGTTAACGGACTAATGAATTCGTTAATGGAATATTAATTCCGTTCGTTGAGTGATCAATCCATTCGTGAAATGAATAATCCAACATTCAAATTGAGCCTCGATTCAATAATCGAATGTTGATTGGATTAATGAACAAAAGTTATACCATATATGGAAGAGAGTGCGGCCGGCAAACATGGCGGACTTGAATAAAGAACAGGTAAGTTATTTTAGTATTGTAATTTTTTCATAGAACGCCATTGGTATCGAATGTTGTTACTTTTTCTACCGGCGTTGGTATATATAGATGAATTCTCCCTTTTGATATTTGTCGTTTCGGTTAAAGAATACTTGTGAATATTTGCAAAGGCTTACCGAGTTTGATCGATCGATTGATCTTTGTTGTCTGCTGCGATCTGCAACCTTTGCGTTATTTGCAATTTCATCTTGTACTTTATCTTAAAAATAAACTTGAAATTTGGCATTTCAGGAGAAATATATGGCAACGCGTTTGTTCATTAATCAAACCAACATTCGATTATTGAATGGAGGCGTAATTTGAATATTGGATTATTCATTTCACGAATGGATTAGTCCGTTAACGACGGGAATGCTTGACCGGCCTTGACTATAATTCATTACAAAAGTCCTCCAAGCAATGTTTGTTGTCCTGGTTGACCACATAAGTTCTTTGGTTTCGCATCATGAACTTGTCAATTGTGCTAATATTTTTCGTGTTTTCAACAGTTGTTTCGTTCAAGAAGGGCTCGTTTCGCTCACATAAGTTCGACAAGTTCGACAAATGAGACTTATTCTCATCGAAGCTTACCGCATTAGCATGAGATTTACTCATTTTGAGGTCACCTCCCCCTGTAAGCTTAGGGGGTCGAAGAGCAAATGCTCATCTCCTCTTCATGTTTAGCGCCTGAACGAGTCAAAAGCTCATGAAATTCAGTCTCCAAGTTGGTCATAGTACTGATTGGAAACATTCGAGGTCCACTTCAAGACACCCAATCGTCCTGTGTAAGCTACAAAATCACCACAATGGAAGCTCCGGGCACGATGCACGCACAGCGCTCAGCGGGAGCGATCGACAATGGTCGTTTCGATGTCGACTAATTATGAAGAGTGTCTACACATGAGTGAATGAGTGATACATTTGCATATCGCAAGTGCCCACAAAAACTCATTCCTGCGCTACGCGTATCCAGGGGCCATAAAAGAGGGGTAAGGGAGTGTTAATCAAAAGTTATAGATGCCACTTTTTACCGAGGAGAAATCACCTTGATAAATTCCAACTTTAGCCCAATTAACCCATTGACTCCTGGACATTTTGCCAAAAAATGCCTTTCGAAGCGAGTCAAGCCGTTTTTAGGCCGCTGTCTAGCCGAAAAGAATCCAAACTGTCCAAAACGTTGTTTACAAGTCGAGCACTGGACTAGCTTTTGTTCCTGATGCCAAATGACAGCTTTCAAAGTTCGGGCATGCGCAGAAAGCAAAATTTCGCTGCCCTTTCGTCTTTTACCTTTTGCTTTCTCCCCTCCCCGCCTCTTTTCTTTTCTTTCCCCCCCCTTTTTTTCTTTTGTGGGGCATTTACTAGGCTACCTTTTGGTGGGAAAAGATTTTGCAAAACGTTCGAAGATCGTGAATTTTTTTGGAAGGAAGTACCAGTGGGTAGTGGGACAAGATTTTCATTGGAATTCTCTGCTCAAAGTTACACGGTTTTTTGCGTCTTTCTCTGGTCTGTTTGACTGAATCGCGCTCATTTTGGTATGGCTTGAAAGATCTCATCTCCACGCACAAGGTAGTTGTCAAAGTTGTCCAGGACCGTTAAAACTTATGACGTCACAAGTGGTACAAGGGTCGTGGTTAAAGAAGGGCGGTTACGGGCGGTTCAGGGGTCAATATGTTAAAAAAAATTAAAAAGCTCATAAAAATGCAATTATTGTGTTTGCTGAAAAGTCTGCAAGCACATAGGTGGGTTTGGGAAACCGTAAGTCAGCCATATTAACCATTCTAGCAGCCAATATCAGCGCGTAGAAACAGTATGTATATGACGAAGTCACGAAAATTTTTTGTCGGCTTCTAGCACTTACCCAGTGCTGAAGTGCTGCGATCAAGCTGTTTGCCGGCGGAACACTATTGAGAAATCAACCATTTTAACAGCTGATTGAGAACCTTACGCAGCAAAGGCGAGTACTTAAGGATTTTACTGCTGTTTGAGTGCTAAATATGATTGATAAAATCAAACGTTCTCACCACGAAATGCAACATAACGCGTAATGTTTTATAGAACAAACCCAGTCTATTATATACCCTTCAGCTGCGGACAAGAAATGAGTAAATTGTTTTGTTCGCGTCAAATTAACACAAACTCTGTCTTGACACGTGGATTACAACATGCTTTTCGATCAGCAATAACAATCGAAAAACTGCTGTAAA
Source organism: Siderastrea siderea (assembly GCA_964030785.1). Lineage (NCBI taxonomy): Eukaryota > Metazoa > Cnidaria > Anthozoa > Scleractinia > Rhizangiidae > Siderastrea > Siderastrea siderea. The sequence continues at coordinate 41,525,043 of OZ034970.1, forward strand.
CAAAACGGCAAACGAACCGTTTTTTCGAAAGCAAGCTTAGGAAATTCAAGGCCGTTGCATGCTTTTGACCTATATATGTGTAATCCGTAGCCCGAGTGTGTTTGTTAAGTCGCATCGTGTTGCTTTATTAAAATGTGTTGCATTCGCAACGACACTATCATTACCAACCTGTATCCAATTTTTAATATTAGAGTAATTTCCCAACGCCACTTTTACCAGGCGTTGTTAGAATAATATGTGTCCCGCGGATCGATTAAAAAACAAATACGTCTTAGACGTTACACAATTTACCGTTCGAGCGGATGACTGGTAGAGATTCATTCATAGCTGAACTGTCGTTGCGGCTAACACGGTGTGTTAAATTTTTCAAACCGTGGGTACGATCACGTGACATTTACACGTGCGTGGCTTTTAGCAGGGCTAGACGCAGACTCGTACCCAGTCGCTATTTATGATTCTGTGGGAAAGGGAGAGAAGATTGGATTCTATTGAGGCGGGCGGGGTGACATGGGAAGGGGCGAAGGAAAAATAGCGACTGCCAGATTTCGTATCAATATGGTGGGCGCTCGCGAGGGAAGTTCTTTTTCACGCGAAGTAAATAATGCCATAAATGAAGCTAAATTAGCTTTTTCACATCGCAGTTGTATTGGAAATAATGTTTTTAATAAAGCGAACGATATTTTGCATCACTACACAGTGAGTTTATAACCCACTGAGCTGACCTTTTCTGATACAAGTAAAGTTATGTAATTAATACGTTTCGTCAACTATAAATTATAAATTTCACAAATCATTCCCTGAAATCTTTCTTCAAACTTAAAAATAGTTTTCTCAAATTGCAAGAAATTTCTAAATCGATACCTTGAGTTCTTGGCTCGATTTATTTGAAAATTGCCAGCGATAAGCCACAATATTTTCACATTTAATGTAAACAGACGATAGATCTTCTTGAAAGCATCGAAACCTGAATAACGACCACTTACTCCTGTTCGCGATTGAAATAGGGCAGGTAACATCTCCCTGCTCTTCGTGGAAGATTAACTTCCATCTCCCGATAAGAGGAATCCAAGTACCGTCAGAGTTCAGTGCCGTTTCCGTGGAAAAACGATCTGCACGCCTCTATGGCAGAATGCACGTCTCTACCGTACGAAGTCTGCCTGTCGCTATTTTCCTTCGCTCCTTTCCATGTCATCCCGCGCGCCTCAATAGAATCCAATCTCCTCTCCCTTTCCCCCAGACTCATAAATAGCAACTGGGTACGAGTCTGGGCTAGACGCTATCTGCTGCTTTGTAGAGCATCGGTGTATCTCATTCCACGTCAGGATAACAAGCATTCCCTGATTGAACCAAGTGTTAACGTCTCTCCGATCGGTTGTAATAGAGTTCCAAGAATCTATGATTTCAGTCATTTTATTGAAAAGTTAGCGTTACTGTTATCAATGTAAGTTAAAACTGATTTTGCCCTCGATGATGAAATCCTTCATTCACTTTACAACGGGTTAAATTGAATTATTATTAAACTGGTTATATTAGATTTAGTTTCATATTAGTTAATTGAGTTGAACTGCAATAAAAATTGGAGTTGAGCATAAACATAGATACTGGGAACAGTTTGTGTTGCATCGAAATCCGAGTCGACCAGCACCTCATTGAACATCTCACATGATTGGCCATAAGAACAATAAGATAAGGGCACAAACAATGCCCCTATCCCTGAAGACAATGAGCAATATTGTTTTAGAATGCTTCTGAAATTAGAGGTTCACAAGAGGTACTGGACTACTCCGAAACCCGGACAAATTTTATGTCGGAAAACATCACCGTTTTGGTTTCTTACCCAGTTTCTTAAGGGCCGATTGGAGACTCGGATTACTCCATAGAGGTTTACTAAGCACTACTCACCAGTTCTCAGAATCGACCACAAAATGTTTATACCCGAAGACATCTACAAACAATTAAATTTGCAAAGCAAGGAGAGGAATTGCAACCAAATTTATGTCACTCAAAATTAATAAGAGCGGAAATGCTTACCCTATCATCAAACGGGAGCTCCTCAGACTTGCGTAACGAACCGATTGCACCGGCAGAGTGCTTGCTTGCTCATATCCAGGGAGTCTTTTTGTAACAAAAGGGTATGTATGGAAAAAGCAACAAATTTAATATAATTAAGTTGTCGGAAACGCGAAGGAACTCATAACAGAAATTCTGTTTGCGACTCTTAGGGCTGGTTTGAAGCAATACATGCAAGTTACGGTTTTTACTATCCCAGTAAGAATTTTTGATTGGCCGGCTAGAAACATTTTTGTCAAAGATCCATACCTTTCTCTAAGCTCAATAAATTCAATGAAAGCATTCAAATTTTAAGAACATTTCCAATAGTCCCTCTGGAATTTTTCCTCGTTGTCCAGTCCCGTATGAATGTGGAACGACACAATCACTCACGTCAAGCTTAGTTTTAGGGTCCAGTACTCAACTGGCGAGAGGCAGTGCAGGAGTTACGCCCAGCAGAAAGATACTGTGGACTCCAAAGGGGCAAGATCACAAAAAGACTTTTATGTATTGCCTCGACAACGCTAAAGGTCGGGGGAAAGAAGGTGGCCTCTTATGGGGTGCAGGGCAGCTTCGCGTGGGAGGGTGCCAACATGGGTGCGAAAAAGACGCTAACAAAATGTAGGCAAAAGTTGCCCAAGTGAGAACAAAGAAGTCTGAAAGGTGTAAAATATATGATTTGAAATGCAGCACTGAAAATACAAGCCACTGAAAAGAAATACAGTTTGTTTGAAACTGCCTGAGGATGATTTTAATATGGAATCAAAATGCTGTAATCCTGTTGCCATCGTGGCTTTGTAGCTCAGATGGAAGGGCAGTGGTCTAGTAACTGGAAGGTCGTGGGTTCCAATCCCACCTGAGCCACTGAATTTTCTCATTGGCTGAGATCTTAAACGTTGCAAATTATGATTTATTTGATATTTACCGGGGGTTTGATTTTGATATTGAAGATATTAAAAGGTGTCAAACGAGTCAAGATGGATCAAGTTTTAATGAGTTTTGCAAACTCATCTTTATTCCTTAAAGTAAGCTTTCATTGACAGAAATTGTTTGTTTGGTGAAATTTAAAGCTAAGTGACCATTTCTTAACATATCTAAGGAGGTAAGAATTAGTTATCATTCACTAAAGAAACCGGTTGAGTTATTAGGATAGAAAGTCGTGCGTTCCGTTTTGTTTTGTTGTTGTTTTTTGGTAAGTAATATAAGTTAACCAGACCAGAGGTGATTATCTAAATATCAAATTCTCCTCGATAGCGAGGCTTATGGGGAAAAATTAAGGAAAACGGATAAACATGTTCATTCAGTAGTAATCACGCTTGTTCGTTTCTTTCTTTTTCTTTTTTTTTTTGTCACCTAAGCCTCACTTTTGAGCAATTGTAATACCGAGAAACTGGCCTTTATGCGAAAAATATACGTGCAGGCACCGCCAAAAGAAGACGAGAGTCATAGTCGCCGGTTAAATTTTCGGTTTAATGTTGGTTTACAGGCATCTTATTTAAGCTCACAGCTGTCCGATCCATTTTAAGTGAGTCTGAAGGAGTCGCTGATAGGACCTGTGTTAAATTCGTTACTTTCAGCGAATTAGATGACGAGGGCTTTTGTCTATGTTTCGTGGCAGACCTTACCTACAAATAATTAGATATTTGGATGGTTTAATCCATAAATGGGAATAAAGAAATGTGTGAAACTCTACTAAAAGCTAAATGAATGCAAATTAAGCCGATAGTGCTTTCCGCCTCATCTGTTACTGTTATGGTTCTATAAACATCCTTTTTGTTAGCAGTTTTTAATTTTAAAATGTTGCTTTAAAGTTACACACACAAAGTTGAAAGTGTATGCCTCAAAAATCCTTCTACAGAACTATTGCTGCTCGTTCCGCAGTGAGTCAGAAATCTCAAATATGTCAGTGAGATGTTAAGCCACTTTGAAATCACTTACGAACGTTAGAAAAAGAAGTATTTATAATAGCCGCTTAGGTTGTTTACTGAAGACGGTAAAACATTAAAACATATAATCAATAAAAAAAGGTACATCAAACGGAGAATTTGCCTACAAAACATCCAGCTTCTCAAACTTGATTGTTTCCTGTAGGTACGTCCTGGCGTAACAGAAGCATATTTAACACAAAATGGTGGATAGAAAGTCACAAGCTACAGAGTACCACCAGCGAGAGCTTACCATTGCCAAAGAACAGGGCGACAGGGCTGGGGAGGGAATCGCCTATTGTAATCTGGGCATTGCTTATCACAAGCTTGGTAATTTTAAACAAGCCATAGAGTACCATAACCAAAATCTTACTATCGCCAAAGAAGTGGGGGACAGAGCTGGCGAGGGCGGAGCCTATGGAAATCTGGGCAACGCTTATCGCAATCTGGGTAATTTTAAACAAGCCATAGAGTACCATAACCAACATCTTACTATCGCCAAAGAAGTGGGAGACAGAGCTGGAGAGGGCCGAGCCTATGGAAATCTGGGCAACGCTTATTACAGTTTGGGTAATTTTAAACAAGCCATACAGTACCACAAGGTTCGTCTTACTATCGCCAAAGAAGTGGGGGACAGAGCTGGAGAGGGCCGAGCCTATGCAAATCTGGGCAACGCTTATGACAGTCTGGGTAATTTTAAACAAGCCATAGAGTACCATAACCAAGATCTTACTATCGCCAAAGAAGTGGGGGACAGAGCTGGCGAGGGCGGAGCCTATGGAAATCTGGGTAACGCTTATTACAGTCTGGGTAATTTTAAACAAGCCATAGAGTACCATAACCAAGATCTTACTATCGCCAAAGAAGTGGGGGACAGAGCTGGCGAGGGTGGAGCCTATGGAAATCTGGGTAACGCTTATTACAGTCTGGGTAATTTTAAACAAGCCATAGAGTACCAAAAGCTTCGTCTTACTATCGCCAAAGAAGTGGGGGACAGAGCTGGCGAGGGTGGATCCTATGGAAATCTGGGTAACGTTTATTACAGTCTGGGTAATTTTAAACAAGCCATAGAGTACCATAACCAACATCTTAGTATCGCCAAAGAAGTGGGAGACAGAGCTGGAGAGGGCGGAGTCTATGCAAATCTGGGCAACAATTATCACAGTCTGGGTAATTTTAAACAAGCCATAGAGTACCATAACCAACATCTTACTATCGTCAAAGAAGTGGGGGACAGAGCTGGAGAGAGTGGAGCCTATGGAAATCTGGGCAACGCTTATCACAATCTGGGAAATTTTAAACAAGCCATAGAGTACCATAACCAACATCTTAGTATCGCCAAAGAAGTGGGGGACAGAGCTGGAGAGGGCCGAGCCTATGCAAATCTGGGCAACGCTTATCACCGTCTGGGTAATTTTAAACAAGCCATAGAGTGCCATAACCAAGATCTTACTATCACCAAAGAAGTGGGTGACAGAGCTGGCGAGGGCGGAGCCTATGCAAACCTGGGCAACGCTTATGACAGTCTGGGTAATTTTAAACAAGCCATAGAGTACCATTACCAAAATCTTACTATCACCAAGGAAGTGGGGGACAGAGCTGGCGAGGGCCGAGCCTATGCAAATCTGGGCAATGCTTATTACAGTCTGGGTAATTTTAAACAAGCCATAAAGTACCATAACCAACATCTCACTATCGCCAAAGAAGTGGGGGACAGAGCTGGCGAGGGCGGAGCCTATGGAAATCTGGGCAACGCTTATTACAGTCTGAGTAATTTTAAACAAGCCATAGAGTGCCATAACCAAGATCTTACTATCGCCAAAGAAGTGGGGGACAGAGCTGGAGAGGGCCAGGCCTATGGAAATCTGGGCAACGATTATTACAGTCTGAGTAATTTTAAACAAGCCATAGAGTACCATATCCAACATCTTATTATCGCCAAAGAAGTAACGGACAGAGCTGGAGAGGGAAGTGCATACTATTCGTTAGGTTGTGCTTTTGAATCATCAGGTTCTATTTGTGAGGCTCTTGATTGTTATCGATCGAGCGTGAAACTCTTTGAACAGACAAGAGCTCTTCTTCAGTCAGGAGATAAGTGGAAAATAAGCTTTCGTGATCTCTATCAAATGGTGTACACCGCTCTGTGGAGAACTCTTCTGAGGAATGGAGAGACTTACGAGGCTTTGATCGCTGCTGAGCAAGGGCGAGCCCAGGCATTGATGGATATTCTGAAGAAACAATATGGAATTGTGGTGCAACCGTCCACGTCAGTTGAACCTAAAGAAACTATTTCTGATATGTTGAAAGGTTCATCTATCCAAACAGTTTTTATAGCACTTGATAATGACACCACCAATTTGTGGTTACTGAGCAAGGGCAAAGAGATTCAGTTTAAACGTAAAAAGACCGAACATGGAAGTGCCACGTTGTTAATGGAAGCTGTTTTAAAAGATATTGGCGCGGGTGTTGGTGTCAGATGCGAGGATCGTTCATTGGTCGAGCTAAGTGATGAGCCGTCGCGCAACAGAGAAGCTGTTGAAAAAAACGTACAGTCGCCGCCACATTTAGTCAATTCTTTGCGCCCTTTGTATGATGCTATCATTGGCCCCTTAAAAGATTTGCTCGAAGGTGATCAGTTAATCGTTGTTCCAGATGGTCCATTTTGCTTGGTTCCTTATTCAGCGTTGTGTGAATCTATCAGGATCCGCTCTGTTCCCTCGCTGACGGCTTTAAAACTGATCGCGGGCTCACCTGAGAACTACCACAGTAAACGTGGGGTGCTACTTGTTGGAGATCCATGTATGGAGGAAGTCCCCATGAAGCTATCACAGTTGCTATATGCCAAGAAGGAAGTAGAAATGATTGGAAAACTTCTGAAGGCCACACCTCTCACTGGAAGAAATGCAACTAAAGAAGAGGTGGTGAAAAGAATCACCACAGTTGCCTTGGTACACATTGCTGCACATGGATGTCAGGAAACTGGAGAAATTGCTTTGGCTCCAAACCCCGAACGGACACACCAGATCCCTAAAGAAGAAGACTACATTTTAAAGATGTCGGATGTGCAAGCAGTTCGTGTACGAGCAAAGCTTGTTGTGCTTAGCTGCTGTCATAGTGGTCGTGGGGAGGTTAAGGCTGAGGGTGTGGTAGGTATGGCACGGGCTTTCTTGTGTGCTGGTGCTCGATCTGTTCTGGTGTCACTCTGGGCGATTGATGATGAAGCAACTTTGCTGTTCATGAGAAGTTTCTACCAACACCTGGTAGGTGGAAACAGCGCCAGTGTTGCTCTCCATCAAGCCATGAAATCTCTTCGAGAGTCACAACAGTTCAGTGCCGTGAAGTATTGGGCTCCGTTTGTGCTGATTGGTGATGACGTCACTTTTGAATTTGGAGAGCAAAAATAAATCAGAAGGTGTTTTTTACGTTGAGTTTGAATGGCAATGTTGCAATTTATTTGATTAGAAAAAAAAACCCAAGCTTAGGCCAAAGGAATATTGTCAGAAATCTTCCTTGGAATTAGTTTGTTTTGTTTTGTTGATGTTTTCTTTTGGTAAGATCTTTTATTCCATTTCACAACAAATTTTTATAAATATATATCTTTTCGCTTAAATACACGAATACATAACAAATAGGAACGCAGAACTTAAAGGAAAAAGACTGTTTATAAAAAGTACAACGTTACACTTGATATTCTGGCGGCCGTAAGTTACGATTTTACTTCGAACAAAAATTCCATTTAAATAACTATACCTCTATCTATTATTCAGTTGTTCTCTTTCATCCTAGTTAAAAAAAACGATATAAATGATGCTTTTGTTGTTATTATGCATAAGTATTTTTGACCTTGACCTTGCACAAACAGCAATAGGAAATTATCAGCGGGTACTTGGTGGAAACAACGAACTAAAAGAGGCGTTTCTATCAGTTATTTAAGCATGTTGTGCGAACATAAAAAATGTTTGTATGGTTACGGTGTTTTTATCAGAACATGAAATTCAGAACCTTTGTTATTTTTTTAAAGTAAAATTGAATTTTGCAAATTAATTTTTGTATTTATTTATATGTGCCATCCAAGAACCTTAACTCTATTTCCTTCTAAGTAGTGCATACTACGTAACATAAGATTCCTCTCATAGATTATTTTAATTCATTTATTTATTATTTTTTGAACAACAGCTGTGTTTTGAAGTCAAGAGGAGACTACTACTCGACGAGTAGCTGACACACTTCGATATACTGATGTTCTGAAAGACCAAGGGTGAGACGCAGATGTCAATTTTGGCCCAGTTATCGTGGACCGAGGCGTAATTTGAAGAAAGGAAATTACGAGGACAATATTTCTACACCTGCATCTTACGCTTTCTCGATAATATTTCTTTTTTTTTTGTTATTTTCTATAACCGAGAAAACGTCATTTAAAAAATTTAACGTGTACAATCGGTCGGGTTGAAAAGGCCGATTCTGGGCCTCTCAGGCAGCCAATCAGATTGGACGATTCAGTTCACGTCCGTTATGGTTTAATTTGGCTATCATCTTTAGCAGCTTGTAATTGAACTAAAGAAAAGCCACAACGTCGATGTTTGATTTAATTAGGACAAATTGAAGGAAAAGGCGGAGAAATCATTATTTCAAATATGGACTCTTCGGAGTGGCTTTATTTTGTTGTTTATGTTGCTAACAAGGACACGGGCCGTAAGGGTCTTGTTTTTTATGCATGTTGTGATTGTGGCACTTCATTTTTAAGCGCTGGTTATCTGTAGTTTTGGTAGCTTCAACACGTAGACGGAAAACCCGGTTCTGTCAGTTTGTGTCATTGCCAGTACAGCGTTTATTTGATTTTTATGGTATTTAACTTTGTATAGATGATGTTCGGTAACCGTTGCATATGTATTATATATGTTGGTAAACCGTAATTTTGTTGTCTATATTCTGAATATAGTTACAAGTAAGATAATTGACGCGTTTTTTGGAACCATTGTGGAATGAGAACACTTGGAACGGCGTTTTGGCCCGTTTTTAATCGACGAAGTCGGATAGTGCAGTCGTGAAGACGGTGGGTTGGTGTTTACGTTGTGTACGCCTCATAAAGTGTGTATTTTGCTATGGCCGATGGGATGGGATGACGTAAGAACAAGAGATGACCGAGTCGCCATTTTGATTTGGTAGGTCAAGAGGTTTGGTGGAAGATTTGCTTCGACTGTGTTGTGGTATAATTTAATGCTGACCTCTAAACATATAGGGGAGAAGTTCTACACAGACATTGATAAGTACACACACGCACGCATGATAGGACCAAGGGTCCACAAGAAAGTATCTTAGGTATAGATGTTAGGTTTTGGCCGAACCCTTGCCTGTCACGAAAGGAAATACTGAAGTAACTGTGAAGGGCTGGTGAAAGAAAAGAAGGAGGACTGATAATAACAGGAGGTGAATTCCAGTGGCACTGCTGTTGCTGGTGGGACCAAAGTGTTGCTGAGACTTCCTAAGGAAAGAATCGTTCTCAGTAAATGGTATGAAAGGAAAATTCTGGTGTATATTGTCGTGGTTATGTTTAATACTTGGAAAGTATCTAGCTGCTAACGTCAAGAAAGGTTATTCGCAGGTGGGAAATGAATTAATACACGAGGCTGGGTCTTCTTGGATAGTATAAGTGGCACAGAAGGACACACCAGTTAGTCTTTTTAATTTTTTTGCTTTATTTTTGACTTTGAACCGATTTGTTCGATTTTAGAGTTCGAGACAACTTGTTGACAACCAGGTTTAACGATTATGTCATAAGACATGCTTTATCGTATTGACTTAAAGCGACGACTTCGCTTTTTACTAATTTCTCCAGATTCTGACGATGTGTTTGTCTTTATCAATAATCATGTTTTTTTGTGACATACAACAGTATATAAATACATCGCTCGCAACTCGGTAAAAGCATGTTCAGTTGTGAACAAATTTATATCGACATTTCAAGTTTTAGTTCATTCAACAAAATATTCGAAGCGATAATTCAAATGAGCTGAATCATCAGATTTTTTTAACATTACGTCATTCGGTAACGCAAAAGGCAAAAAACTATTACAATTTTCGTCACGCCGGTTAGCACGTTGAAATTCTGACGATGTGTTTGTCTTTCTCGATAATCATGTTTTTATAGTGCCATACAACAGTGTATAAATGCATTGCTCAAAAATCTCGGTAAAAGCATGTTCAGTTGTGGACAAATTTATATCTTTAGTTTAATTCAACAATATATAATATTTAAAGCGATTAGACAGATGAGCTGAGTCATCCGGATTTTAAACATTACGTCACTCGGTAACGCAAAGGGCAAAATACTGTCACAATTTTTATTACACCGAGCCAAGTAGAAATACTTATCGAGGGTGGAATAGGTCAAAACGACTGGTAAATGCCTCTAATGCGCTTTCTGGTAACCTGTACGATAGAGCATAGCAATTATTTATTTCGTATTTGCATTCACGAGTTGGCTAAAGGAGCCCTTGACATGATTACTGTCAAAATACTCAGCGCGTTCCGCTCATTATTAAGGAATGATTTTCATTAATCGGGAACGGATTGCATTATTGGAAGCAAAATTCCATTTTTAAATTGAAGATTGGAAATGTTCCAACGATAGACTCATTTGAAGTAAGGAATGTTAATTGGGATATTCAGTACTTACATAAGCCAAAAGTTCTCACGCGAAGTACGAAACCGTTGGCGCCTGTTGGTTTCAGTCGGTTTGACATTACAAGGAATTTTTCTCAATTTTCAGGAACATTTCTTGTGCATTTACAGCAGACTTGTTTATAAGAAATTTTATATTCTTCACAGTTTTATAACAGCAGACGGCTTCTTCACGAGTAAAAGTAGTTGCGATTAATTTTGTTAAGCGAGCACAAATCAGGTCAGATACGTCGGGCCTTCAACAGTCTGCTACTTGCACGTGAACATTCGCCTGGTGTCAAAAATAAACCAGTCAGCATTCCTTATTCGGAGCAAGGCTACCGTTGTAACATTAGAACATTCAATTTGAAAGTGGAATTTTGATTTCAGTAATGCAATCCGTTCCCAATGAATGAAATTCATTCCCAAATAATAAGCGGAACGCGCTGAGTATTTGGACTGTAAAGGGAACTGTGCATAAAGCGTGGTTGCCAGGCATGGGGAGGAGTTAAGTTCTTTTGGGCTGTTACTGTGACCATACTGATCAATCGCAAGGATGTGGTTACTTTATTGGGAAATTTATCGCCCATTTATTGAAATGCGCCTGTTTTGAGAGTTGTGACGGCATTTTTGGTCATGGTTTTGAGGAAGACCGACCAAAAGACAGCGAAAAATGATCTTGAGTGAAGAATGAGGTTATGAGCGTAGTCTGCGGAGCAATGTTTGGCGAGGAGAGGGTGAATAATTCAGTTGACCTCCTTTCCAGGCTATTGGTTACCTTTTCAGTTGGTCAAATTTCCGCGTTGGTTGCTGTAATTCTAAACAACTGCCACACCAGCACGAGAGCCAGATGGCACGGTTATGCAGCCCTCAGGACGACTTGTTCTTCTCATGGGACGTACAGAGTTATTGCACTTTTGCTGCAACTTGCTGTTACAGACGCTTGAATGTTATCAAACGTGCAATCACGCACGCCTCGCTTGTTTTCTTCTCGAGACGAACCAACACTTCGTAGCTTCTGCACGCATTGCCTGCCTATGTTTTAATTACCTGTTCTCATTCAGGGAACATTACAACAGTAGCGGAGCCAGCGCGTTAGCGCTTCAGCGAAGCAGCATTGCTAAGCAAATTTGGTAATTTATCAAGCCAAGAAATTTTGGCAGTGACGTAATAGTCACGTTACCGTCCGTCCGTCCGTACCACTGGATAAGACCCTGTGCTGAATCCCGTGTTTTTGGTGCGAAATCGCATGTTGACCCGCGTTGTAGAAAACAAGCAAAGACAACAGAGTCAACAAAAGTCGAAAAAAATTTGTTAATGGAAAAAAATTTCAAAAGAATATTCAGTTGTCTTTTTGGTGGAAGGCGAAAAGTTCAATTTAGGCGAAAGAAATTGGGCGAAAAGTTCAAATTTGCTTTGTCGGTTCTATTGCGAACTCGGTCGGCACACCGCTTGAGTTCGCAGCATTTCGCAGCGGTATCGACGCCAAATATAGCAGAGCTAGTGCTTTTTAGTTCGCAGTTGCTATAGCAACTGAGAACTATTGGGGCTGTCCTGGCGTAAACAGTCGTGTTAGTGTGTTAACTTTTTGGCAACAAGCCCACAAAGCCATTCAAAGTAGAATCCTTCGAGGTGTAATAGACAAGTTTTGAGGGGCTCTTAACCAAGTGTTGCGCAGTCTCTATGGATGAAGAATTAATCGGAGTGTTTGGATGCTCGAAAATATCGTAGATTTTGATTTGCAAAGACAACGCAGGAAGGAATCGGAAGGAAACGTTTACTCAGGAGCATGTTAGGACTCGCTGGTCTTCAGTTTAGGTTGGCGTTCGCCAGCGGGTTAGGAACAGCTGGACGAGGAAAGAAATTGGTTGTTAAGTTTAGTTGCTGTCAAAAAGATTGCAAAGAAGTCTTTGTGTCTTGATGTTTCTGATCTACAAGAGCAGACATTTCTTTATGCATAAGTTGTCTGGGGGAGATAATTGGTCATAATTATTGAAGTCCACGAAAGGCGATTGTTTACGTTTGCATTTGGTACGGGTTTAAGTTAGGAACTATCAAAAACATCATCCGCAACCTTACAGAGTTCAAGGACTTTATTGACAGCTTTCAGTTTGAGTTTTATGTGTTTTACTTTGAGCTGATATATAGTGTATGTTGCTCGGAATTATCGGCCAGTCAGGATTTTCCCCATACGCGCGTATTTAATAAATTTTAAAAATATTCCATGCATCATTGCCAGAAGAGTCCTGACTCTTTCCCGTTATTGAGGTCTCCAGAATCGACCGTTATTGAAGTTTTCTTGGTTTCTGTATTTCATATCCGCAGTTTAGTTTCATAGTTCCCACAGTTGAATGTATTCGCCGTTATGACATTGATCTGACGATTTACTCGTTATTCTGAACTTCCCAAATGATGTTTGTTCTTTGATGATCACCAGAAAGATTCTTGAAATCCTTGTCATTAAGCTGCAAAAATGTTTTGTGTTTTCTCTCGACTAGCCTTTTAGAACGATTATATTCGTGAGGTTATCCTGACACGAAAAACTTGTGATTGACAAAATTTTACTTTCGTGTCAGAAAGCATGCCAACATTACACCTATGTAAACATTCCACATAATTCAATAATGTAGAATGTTTACATAGGTGTAATGTTGGCATGATTTCTGACACGAAAGTAAAATTTTGTCAATCACAAGTTTTTAAATAAACTCAAACAACTTATACACACGCAAAAACTAGCCCAACGTCTGTTTCTTTTTAATTATGTAAGTATTCTTCTACATTCATTCTGTTATAACAAAAAAAAAAAAGGATTTCCCAGACTTATGATAGCACATTTCTTTTCAAATGCTGGGCTACGTTTTCGTGGTTTCCCCGTTATTCTTTAATTTTGAGCTCCCTGTAACCTATTTAATGGCGACGCTCTCTATGATCACATCCTGCCCCTGATAACACTGATATACACTGAACAACAAAGACGGCAGAGACAAAATAGTAGTAACATCTAAAAAACAACTGCGAACTATCCGAACGGATCCGCTCGTTGGTTTCTGCGGCGGTCCGAACACATTTTGCCAGGAAAAACACCAGCATTTTCATGTTGATAGGCAGCTTGTCACTAAAAAGAAATAAGTAATAAAACTAACATCTACACAACGCTCATGGCCTAGTGGACTAATCGGCGGGTAACGACGCCGACTAGCCGAGTTCGGCTCTCAGCGAGGACAAGATTTTTTTTTCCTTTTCTTTTTTTCTTTTTAATTTAACGACTTGGATGAGAGTATTTTTACTAAGTAATGAGTGCCAGCAAAAAAAATAAAAAAACTAAATGGGGGCTCCGCTTTTAGGCTTGGCTAAATCTATATACTAGTTAATGCCATTCTAGTTGTCAGTCACTTGGCCAACAAAATGGCTAACCAAAACAACAGCGCATTCGCGGCAAATCTGAATTCTCCCACCGAGCCTGAGGAAAAAACCCACGGTCAGTCATTAGTCCATTTTTGAAACGATCGTTTTTTTCTTCTTCCATATTCCAATAATTCTGATCATTCCTGTTTTGCCTATTCTCATTCCAGAAGAGACAAAGAAAACGCACCCAATGAGTGAAAAGCGTAAGGATAGCACAAGGATAATGCAGATCTTGAATTGTCTGAATGGGTTATGGGCTCCTGATGGGATTGTTCGGAGGCTGCTTAACCCTTTTACTCCCAGAGTCAGTTATGGAGACATTAAAGTGATTCTAACTTCCGAGTCTGTGGATGAAATCCTATGGTGTGACCATTCAAATGAAACCTTGTCAGCAGTACTTGCACATGGTGCTATTTACATTTAAGTATTTTACATAATGAAAATCGGGATTCGTCCTGAATTTTGATGTTAGCAACTCTTGGAAGTGAAAGGGTTAACAGCTAATCGGGGCGAACAGTTCAACTAGTCTTTGGTTTCTCTTTTTAAAGCGTTTTTCGCTGCTAGACGTGAGTTTCGGCTTGAAATTAGAATAGATTCGAAACAAAAAAAAAACATTCAACGAGAAGTTGAATTCTGAATTTTAAGCAGCTTAGCCCGTGTTAGCTTAATCGTGCTTTGGAGAACTAGGCACAGCTGGTGTTTGAAGTATCAGCAACACAGTAAAGCGTAGTATATATAAAAAGTGCAACTAATTTAGGCAGTTACAACAAATGAAACAATTAAGTACAAAGCCATATTGGTCTAATATATCTAACAGCAGAGTCTGAAATCACGTCCTTGATTTAGCCCAGAAAAAGAAACTTCGAAGAGCTGATCACTTTTCTCCTTGGAGTCGAAAACGCCGTCGAGATACAAGATTGCTTGGTGATCCTTGGTAACTGAAGTTCAGTGAAAAACTACATGTTACTGCCGCCACCGATGGGTCACAACAGGGATGCCTGCATGAGCCATGGTGGCCGTAAATGTTGCCCTCTTCCCCCGTTTTAATGGTTTAAGTCAGAAAAGTTCTCCCAAGAATGTTTTTTACCGCGGTGTTCAATTGTTTACAAAGTAATCCGCGTTTGTTTTGGGTCTGCTTTACTATCTCTGTGATTGGTTAATAAAACCCGTGCCACTATCTCACAAAATCACAAGGGGTTGTGTTTTTGTCGCTTGTGTTTCCCCACTCTTAGCGCCTGTTTCACGCATTTCCTTTCAATTCTGATTGGTTCATTCGGTGTGTTGTGATTGGCTAGAATAATAACTTTGGTTTTGGATTTACGGCACCCAATTGAAAAGCCCTCTATAGGTTGTGAGTTTGTTTTGACTGTTTCAAATTGGGCACTGATGATTGGTTTTGCGTTACAAAAGGCAATATCCCTTTTTTTTCCCCGCGTTCTTAGCTTGTTGGAGGGCTAGCTTTCTGTCTTCAAAATTCACTTCTGAAAGTGTATTTCATAAAAAACTTTCTGGGTTAACTCTCCTTGGAAGGTGGTTTTTGAAGATTTAAATGATGTCTTAGAGTTTGTTCTCATTAGTCTCAAAGCATCTCCTTTAACGAAACCTCTTTTAACACTGGGTGGTTGGCATGAGGAAAATGTGTATACTGAAATGTTTCACTGAGTTTGAAATGCGCCGTGCGTACATCAAGTACTGCGGCTTTTTTGAATCTCTCGCCTTAATATACGTCAGTATCCAAGAACGTCGTTTCTGTTTCAGATATTTCAGCCGTAAATTTGATTATAGGGTGGTGTTTATTTGCTTGCTCAATGAACTTAGTTATTTCCTCTCTGCTAACGTTCCAGAGTGAAAAAACGTCTTGTATGAAACGAGCGGTTTTTATTCTAGAAATTTAATAAATGTGCATATTTAATTCAATGCAAATGCTGAACTAGCGTTTAAGAAGTTTTATTATCCTTTGGACGACGTTTAAATTCTACCATCACTGAAACCTAAAAAATCACCTTAATAGTCTAATCCAAAAATTTTCACCACTGCACTCACTCTTGTTCCCAGAGGCCAGTTAACTGGGAGAATCTGAGTGTTTGCTGGCTACGAGGGACCTTTGGGGACGGAATGCACAGGTGCTTTCTTCCTCTCTCTACGGTTTCTTCTAACAAAGTCAAAAGCAGATGCACTGCTAGAATATTGCCAATTTTCCTTCTCAGAGGGGTAGTTTGATGAGGTCAATTCAAGATATCTCAGTCCCTGGTAGCTAACGAGGAGAGACTCCTGCCTAAACGAAGGAGAGTGGCCAAATAAATTTACTAGGGGAATTGACGAGACATCCCACAAATGAGGTTTCCATAGGGGCCTTCGCTTTAATAATGCGCAAAATAAGAATGACTTACACTATTTCTGGTGACTTTATCTATTCGTTTCAAAGGTAAGGTGTAACACTCTCGCTAGCAAAGGACACCATATTGAGCAAGCTAACTGGCAGAGACCCGTACAACTCCCGGCCTGAGGCCCATTTCTCGAGACTCCCGATAACTTACCGGGTCCGAAAACTATTTTATGAGCACAATAATCTTCAACATAGACTCCATTTTTTATTCGTTTTAAAAGCTAAATTTCAAAATCTTTACAATTTTATGGAACGAACACATTTGAAAAAACACATATCGAGCCCCGTAAATTACAAGGAAATTCGAGAACGGCCCCCTGGTTGTTTCAAAGTGGATTTACGATAATATGGGGTTAAATGAAGACCGGAGTTTTGGCTTCTCTCGCTTAAGAGCAATTTTCCACTTCTTAACCTTTTTAAATTGGTAACGACAAATTATTTCATGTAAAAAATTACAGCCAGTTAAAGTGTAAACCGATTCCCAGACGATCTAAGTGTAGTCCGCTCTCTCTAAGAAGAGTGAGAGATGTAGAGACGACCCTTGCCGCCTCGCAATCAGGCTACTTCAGTCGCACAATACGCTTTGAAAAACTAAAATATCCATTATTCTTCATATTAAATGAAACTTATCCTTGAATTTATGGAGGTATGTTTTAGAACATTTTTTACTACACAATGAAGTTGTTTTTAAAGAGTATTCCTACTTAGTGTCTGCTGGCTACAATTCTTTAAGCTGTGCTAACATTGTTTTCAGGAGATTCACATGTGCCTGAAAAAAAAAATGAAGATTAGCTAAATAACTTTGTAGTTGACGAGTCCCAAGGTTGTTAACACATTGTCATAGATCCAAGTTTGTATATTAGAAGAATAAGTCTATCTCAGTTGTGCTAGTACTTCTGCAAGCTTGGTTATCCTGCGGTTAGCAAGCCGGATATTTTTAAAGATCTTTGTTCTTTGGTGTGGACTCTTCTGTTGTGCTGTCCCCTCAAACAAGAAATTTTACTTCACGTTGTCTCTTCCTACCAGCATTACTGCTTGTTCAAACATTCAAGTGATGAGAATAAAGGAAACAACCACCAAGGATGAGATGTCTTGATATTTAGACAAATTCTCCTTACTAGTTCCACACGAAATGTATGGAGAACAGTAAGGAGAATATGCATTTACATACCGGGGCATAAAGGGCACGAGAGCGTGTTGGATATATAGAGGATATTACACTGCGGCGCGAAGATATGAATTTTATGTTCGAGTGGCAAAAACAATATTTTACGAACAAGCGCAGCGAGTGAGTAAAATAAATAAAAATAAATAAATAAAATCAACGAAGCGCTGATTTGGCTCTGTAACGTTGCGCTGATTTCGTTATAGTGACCTCGCATTCAATAAGCGCACGTGAAATAATCGTCATCTTAGGTGAAAACATTTGCTTTGCAGCAAAACTATTCAACGCCATGGCACTTGACATGACTCCTTATAGGGCAAAAAGCTTCACAGCGGTCAATCGCAAAAAGTTACGTCACCTCCGGTCTTCCAGAGGCTTGAAGTTTGAATCAGTTCAAAGTTTACGAGTGCGAAGTTCGTATGGAAACGATGCAGAAATTGTCCTGATAAACCAAATTTCTCGCCGATAAAACTTGTGGATGTCAGTTACTTCATTTTCAACACATACGTAACGAAAAAGGCTTAAGTTTCCAGAAGCGTTATGTTTTGCGGTTAAAGGGAAAATTTCGACATTTGTCAGTATTTTCCTTTGCAAAATTATGGCGGGAATTGCGCACTCGTCGTGCGTTTGACCGCTGTAAAGTAAAAAGCAGGGTTATTTGCTGATATCCATTGAACCAATTAGAAAGCTAGAAATAATAATAATAACAATAACAATAATAATAATAATAATAATAATAATAATAATAATGGGTTATTGATAAATGACAGTGCGTCTACAAAAAGAAATACAACAGATTTACAAGAATAATATATAAATGATAGAGGTGTTTTTTACAGTAACTCAAAATATACGACGTATATGTCAACGGAGGTTGACAGCAATTCAGTGCTGCAGGGGAATCATCAGACTCATAACCCAGTGCAAATCATCATTATTGCCATTATATAAAACAAATATGCAGTTTGTTGAATCATTCTCACCTTTGCATGTTTGATCTCCAACTCCGCTCGCTCGGTCTGAAAATTTAAAAATCCTTGATCAGCACGTCAGGCATTGTGCAGATTATTTAAACATTAATCGTATCTATAACAAAATGCTCGATTGTGATTGGTTCTCCGCGCGCCTAAAAGTATTTGATACGTAATTAAAGGGGGATCATGTGGGTGTCCCATTACAGCTGTCCAATTTGAACTGTTTTGTAATTGGATAGCTGTAATCGGACAACCACGCTGCGCGCGCGTTAATCAGGTACACTGAAATGCGTTCTTTCTATAGCTGTTTCTCCGCTGCCTGCAAAACTGATAATTAAAAATATATCCCCGAAGGGCACGTAGATTTTCTAATCTCGGATTTTGTTATAGATACGATTAATTGGTAATTGGACTTCCCCCATGTCCTACAATTCAGGGGTAACTCGCAATTTTAATTCGTCGTCGCGCTACCCGCTCGGCCGATTTAAAATTACTCGCCTATTACTCCCTGAATTGTACTCCACTCAGTCCAATTACCATTACTAAAGAAGATTGATTATTAACATCAGCGAAGAAGAAGACCCGTTTTTTCCCTTCCCCTTACTTTTGAAACAAATTAAGGTTTTTTCGCTTACCAAGTTCTTCCTGAACTGTTGGACTCTTCTCGTCTTGAAGTCTGTCAATTCTAGAGGTTAAATATACGAAATATCACAAATACGAACTGCGGGTGAAAGATTTAATGAGCAAAACAACATCGCATCCTTTTTTATTCATTCTCAACTGGCAAATTACAGACTACGAGCATTCTTTCTTTTCGCTCAACGACAGTCGAGGGAATTGACGAAAAAGCGAGCGAGCGTGAAAATCGCCTGCGGCGTTGAAACATGACGCGCGTATCGAGCCTCTAGTGTAGTGAGCCGGCTCACTACACTGGAGGCTCGGACACGTAGGGCCGTGGGCTCAAACCCCGCTCAAGCCCGGGGTGAATATTCTTCAGGATTTTTCTTTTACACTTGCCGAAGTTGCGTTCATAACTACATAAGCGACTGCCTAAATTGTGTTCACAACTACGATGCTTCTTTATTAATTAAATCTGTGTCTTTTCTCTCCGGCAAAAAATAAACATACAATTCTCACATCAGTTCTCAACCATCATAGCACTAAAATGAGGGCAATATTAGATCTTGTTTACCTTGTTTAGCTACTTCTGAAATATGTTGAAACTTTTCACTGGCCGTCTGTTGAGCTGTTTCCGCCTAAAGCAAAGGGGATAACAAAAACCATGATAATAATGCTTACACACTAGATTGCTGCTAAAGTTCGTAGATTGGTATTATGTATTCATTCCCTTATTCTTATTTATCCGTTGCACCCGCCTCACCTAGTAGTTTCGCTACCTGATGGTTTACAAGTGTTGATTCTTACTGTTTTATTATTTAAATAAAGTTACTGTACACAATACTAATATATAGATTTAGCCATGTTTTTGTTTTGTTTTGTTTTGTTTTGTTTTTTTTTTTTGTTTTGTTTTTTTTGTTTTTGTTTTTTTGCTGACACTTATCAATTTTGTGAAAATACTCTCATTCAAGTCGTTAAATCAAAAAAAAAAATTCATGTCCTCGCTGAAAGCCGAACCCGGCTCGTCGGCGTCATAAGCCGGCGCTTGGTCCACTAGGCCATGAGCGTTTATTGTTATCTTCAAATGTTAATTTTACTACTTATTTCTTTCTTCGTGACAAGCTGCCTATAAACATGAAAATGCTGGTGTTTTTCCTGGCAAAATGTGTTCGGACCACCGTAAAAACCATGGTTGTGGACAGAAAAAACCAGAAAGCACTAGCTCCGCTATATTTGGCGTCGAAACCGCTGCGAAAAGCTGCGAACTCAAGCAGTGTGCCGACCGAGTTCGCAACAGAACCGACAAGGCAAATTTGAACTTTTCGCCTGAACTTTATCGCCTAATTTCTTTCGCCTAAATTGAACTTTTCGCCTTCCACCAAAAAGACAACTGAGTATTCTTTTGAACTTTTTTTTCCATTAACAAATTTGTTTTTGACTTTTGCTGTCTTTGCTTGTTTTGCTACAACGCGGGATCAACATGCGATTTCGCGCCAAAAACACGGGATTCCCCACAGGGATATGTCCAGCGTATGCCACTTTATATTGGTGACCCTGTGATGCGGACGGACGGACGGACGGTCACGTGTCTATTGCTACCAAAATTTCTTGGCTTGATAGGTTACCAAATTTCCTTAGCAATGGTGCTCTGCTGACGCGCTTGCGCGCGGGCTCCGCTAAAATTCCATCAGTCAGCAACATCTTACTTACGGCGGCAACCTCTTTTGCCTTCACTCTAGCCTTGTCAAGAGCTTTATTGGCATTTTCATAGTCAGCTAAACACCTCGCCCTACGATACAGCAAGTTCTTGGCAGCCTCTGTGTCTCGCACATAATATCTCAGCAAGTCGGACGTCTTGAGGTCTTCATCGGACGCGACACGGCCTTCCAACTTGCGAGCTTTCTCGAAGTACTCGGCCACCTGGAAAAATTTAATGGATGATCAAACACAATGTGGTTTCATTATTCAGCTCCTTGGAGCGTTAGTAACCATGACAGTCACTGCTTAACTAAAGTGGCAGTTGAAAACCACCCAAAGTTAAAAAGAACAACCTGAAAATAATTTTCAAAGGTGTTTGGTTTTCCGAAATACTACTCAACAAAATAATGGACAGAAATAATTAGAACATAATAATTACTCCTGCCTCAAACAACAGCACAAAGCAGATAAGAAAAACTGACCTCTAATAACGCCCAAATTGAGGTTAGCCCTTTAAGCCCCAATATCAATAAGCACGTTCTCCTAAGTGTTCTCCATACATTTCTTATGGTACTAGTTGAGAGAATTTACACAAACATCAACACATTTCATGTTTGGTGATCATTTCCTTTATTCTCGTGACCTGTTTGTTTGATCAAGTAGGGATATTGTAAGGAGAAATTAGATGCTTGTCACTATTGGGGCTTAAAGGGTTAACTAGTTGAGTCAAACGTTAAGATTGCATCCACAGACTCAAAAGTAAACACTATCAAGGAAAAGTACTTCTAAACAGTTTTCATCTATATAGTCAAACGTTACGATATCCAGATCTATCCAGTCTCAGTAGTAATAGTAATATGCATATTCTCCTTAGCGTTCTCCATACATTTCTTATGGTACTAGTTGAGAGAATTTCATAAAAAAAAAAGACATTTCATGTTTGGTGATCATTTCCTTTATTCTCGTGACCTGTGTGTTTGACCAGTAGGGATATTGTAAGGAGAAATTAGATGCTTGTCACTATTGGAGATTAAAGGGTTAACTTAACACCGGTTTTGAAAAACCAGGCAAAGTCGAGGTTGATAACAAACCTTATTGACTGCTAAGTCATGGAGTCATACCTTATTCAGGAAACGATCTAAGTCCATGTATTCACTGGTTCCCATCTGTGAAATGCAGCTAGAGATCCTAATAAACGTGTCGGCAGAAGTCTTGTGGCTCTTTGTCATACGATCAGCTTGTCGGGTAGCATCCTTTAACCTGAAAAATGAGTAATTGAAAAATTTAGCGATCCACTCGTCACTCAGACAACCATCGGAAAGAATGTGGTGGTGAGAAACCAAGGCTGCTTGCCAAAAAAAAGGTCACTGCTAGTGTTTTTGTGCTCTTAGGGGCTTTCATTTAATAGTGCATGGGGGGGGGGGGGTTGGCAAGACTGTGGGGGTTTACATTATTCTGGGAAGTTGGTGGGAGCCTGACTAACAATGGTTGTAAAATCGGTCAATTTCCCCTTTAAAGCGCCCAAGAGAGTCTAATTTCCGTATATTGACGGGTAGGCTGTTCCATAATAAACTAAATTATAGACAGCTTTATTGGGCGCGGGGGTTGTCTGAAACTTCAGAAATGGTGTTTCATTAACTTGGTGAGGAAGGGAGTCTTGGACTTCAATACTGAATTAAAAACATATGCTCATTTATTCAGACACATCTCAAAAGCTAGCCATTATACCCTAATATTGACTCCGGGTTGAAAATCATCTGGTCTCAGTAGCTTTCCACTGTCATCACACACTGGGGTCTGGAATACATCCAGATAGTGGGGCTTGCCTTCTTCGTAATAAGCAGGGTATGGCCTTCAGCTTTACACTAGTCACAAAATTCACCTGTTGTGGTCTCGAAATCGCCTTTAAGAAACTCTCTGTAAAGTTCCCTACCTTCTGTATGGAGTTCATCAAAGGCTATGATTTTTAAGATATAGACATATCCAGGAGTCTCCTTCTTTGTTGCTAAGCTTTTGTGTTTTGTAGAACCTCTTAATGTACTCCTTGTTCCAGAAAAAGCTTTCAGATGGTTCAATAGCTGTTGTTGCCTTCAGCACCATCTACTCTTCTAGTAACTTCGTGGGAAACGTTCCATGAATTTCTTTTGTCACATTGTTCTTCAATGTCATTGTAATGTTCTAGTGTCAGATTGGTCCAAGGGGAAGGGGGGGGTTGAGATATAAACTGTATGAAGTACAGGGGGGATATGACATTTTTGCATACCAAGGAAGGGGGGATTGGGTAATATTTGGAAGAGACTCCCAAGTGATTTTTCTGCCCCCCACCCCCCCACCACATGGGCTAATAAATAAAAGCCCCCTTAAGGACGGTGCATCCTTTTGCTACTGCGCATACCTTCTGCCGATCTTGGGTCTGGTCTGAGATATTCGGCTTTCTTAAGGAATTTGCCTACTAACACAACAGTATTTTTTGCATGGTTTATGACTATGTGGAAAAAACAGATCTTAGCAAGGGGTATATAAATCCAAAAAGAAAATTGGGGGTAACTGTGCATTTTTGAGAGATAATTGAGCTAAAATTTGAAAAGAAAATGCCACACATTCTTTGTATTTTAAAGCTTTTTTAGAATTATGGTTGCTTAATTATCTCTGACAAATGCATGGTTCAACACATTTTTCTTTTTAGATTCCAATAGGTGTTACTAATATTTGCTTTTTCCCCACAATCCTAACCTTTGCAAAAATACCTCTGCATTAGGACCCACCGTCCTTAAAAATGGTGTATTCACTTCAGATGGCTAGGATCTTTCCTTAGCAATAAACAGTAGTTAAGAGTCTCCCCCCTTAAGCTCCACCAACAAATTCCAATGCTTTTTGCATTTTCATTAGCCTGTGCGCAGACGTCTCCGATATCCTGTGCTTCGCGTGAAGCAAAGGAAATAGGAGATGTCTACGCGCAGGCTACATGTACATTCTCATTAGCCGGTTAAGGTCTCCACCCTATGTGCCACTCTTCCGGGAGAATTCTGAACCAAAATGCATGGAGATTAACCAGAAAAAAACATCTCAAGAACAAACTTACTTCATGTTATATTCCACTAAAAATTTCTTCTCGGTCTCAAAAAACTCATCATGGTCCTGAAAGCAACAACATGACGCTTAAACGTTGGACACAGTACTAAAAACAAACAAATTGAACAGCAAAATTTTCTTTCCAAATTTGGGGTGCAGCTTCGTTTCTGTGTGAAAATTTGGAAAACATTCCATAATTTTTTCATATAGAGAGTACTTCTTGTGTGATCTTAAACGTAAGCATCCGTAATACACTGATTTCAATGAAGAATATTATGGTCAGTAAACAAGAACCATCAAATTTTAATGTTATATTATGTACAAGTTGTCTTCTACTGTATACGTGTTTCTATCAGACCTCCGACTTTCTCCCATATGCTTGAATAAAAATGCTCACTGAGGTCTGAACTGTGAATGCAAGGAAAGTGACACTACATGGAAAATAAGGAAGAATTCAGACTGAAAAATACCTTTTGTCCAGAGAGAAGGACTTCATCCACCCCCTTGGCAAGTCCCTTGAAAAGACCTCCAAGTTTTTCTTTCTTGTTTTTGCCACGTACATTGAGCTTGAAGAAAAAGGAATGATTTGAGATCTCTACGAGGCCGGATCCAGTGGAAGGGCTTTGATTTGGGGTCCCCCTCTAGAAGCTCAACATGCAAGGAATGCTTATCCAAATATCTGGTGTTTCTTGGTGATGCAAACACCATTGTTTGTTTATAATTTTGTTGTGGTGCACTTTTCATTGAACCTTTCTTTTTTATGTGAATCACTGATTACAACAGTAAGAAACTGATCAAATACATGTATTGTTTAATAGTACAATATTTTTTATTGATTGATGTGCATTTCCTAAATTTTCTGGGGCAACAATAAAGAATAATACCAGGGAATAACAGCTTTAGCAGTCATAGTTTTAGACCCCTTTAGAGAACTTCTGGATCTGCCCCGGTTATTGAAACAACATCAAGATCAAAGACTGGACTACAAAGCAAAATACCTCTCCTTTAAATTCCAAAAACACATTGAAGTTGCTGTCTTTCCTCAGAGTGGGATGAGCAGCTAAGCGTGTCAGGAACACTTCATGCATGGCTACAGTTTTCTTGAAAGTAGCAAGATATTCCCTGAAAAAGAAAAAAAAAACAATTTTGAAAGGTAAAAGGTAAAGTGGTACATGAGCCAAGAGGGCCCACACAGCCGAACTTAACCCGGTTTCTGTAACATGAAGCAACTGAGAGTATTACTACCCCCCCCCCCCCCGGATGATAGTCCATTGCAGGGTTACCCCCCCAGCAGTATATCGCCGGTACCCAATTATACACCTGGGTGGAGAGAGATAAGTGGGGTAAAGTGTCTTGTCTAAGGAAACAACACAATGGCAGGGATTTGGCCTCCAACCACCGACCTTCAGATCTGAAGTCCAATGCACTAACCACTTCACCACCGTGCCCTCACAGAATTCCACCCTTAAACAAGAGACTCAGATTAATAATGATCTACTGTACCACAGTCACTTATGACACTTACGCTTCCAGTTCTTGTTTCATTTTCTGGAACTCTTCTTTTGTCATTGTATTTTCACCTGAAATAAACAACAT
Organism: Siderastrea siderea; assembly: GCA_964030785.1. Taxonomy (NCBI): domain Eukaryota; kingdom Metazoa; phylum Cnidaria; class Anthozoa; order Scleractinia; family Rhizangiidae; genus Siderastrea; species Siderastrea siderea. The sequence goes on from OZ034970.1 coordinate 41,550,594, forward strand.
TTGAAATTTTAAACAACAGTTAAGAAATATGATAGGAAGTCACAACTTATGTAACCTTTCCCCGAGATGTCAAGACTTAAGAATACTACGTTCTTCTCATATTGGGATAAGCTCCTCACCCATACTGTAACCTTTGTGATCCAATCACAAAATGCTCTGCTTTACTGCCACTGTGACTACAGAAGGACCCTAAAGCTGTGGCAGTCTATTAGTTAATGTATATTAAAAGGCTAATAGATAAAACTATTCAAAACCACAAGTTACCTTCTCCAAGTTTTTGCAGCTTTTCACGAGACACATCAAAATCTGGTCTGGGTGGTGCTGGAGGAATCTGTTGGTAGCAAATCAAGTATTGAATTAAAGGACTGTTAAAATTTTACACCACATTATCCCTGGGGTAATTCAGAGAGCCTAGGGAATGGCAAACACCACATTATCACCGGGGTAATACAAGAAACCTAGGGAATGGCATGTGAAGGACATTGCATATATCTGATTGGCATACCAACATGGACTTGCAGTACAAATAGCAACAAACAAAGGGTTTTCAGTTGGTAATCACATCCACAGAGGTTTGACCAATTTACTTAGGACCTGAATGCACTAATTTAATTTGTACTTAACCCTTCAAGCTCCAATATCGACATGCATGTTCTTTTCACCGTTATGGTACAGTCTGGGCAAAAAACTTCCACTCATCTGCCCATCCGAGACGAGTACTCTCTTATCTAAGACGAGTCGATTTCCAAAAGCACTTTTCCAACAAGACAAGTAGAATTTGCCACAAAAAATTTGTTTTCTACTGAGTTCTGAGTTTCCCAAGCATCTCTGGACTTTGAAAACTAACTTGAGTTTCCAAATTTGGGTTATTTTCACACAAACTTGGCCATTTTGACCCTATTTTCCGAGAATACGTGTATTTGGCACTGTTGTTTCGGTTAAGACTGGGATCCAAATAAACTTATGTAATAGTAGTTCCACATTGTTCCGCACGTGACTCAACAACAACTTATGAATACTTGTTTTACATTAACCCTATTCTGCCTGGACTTTTTTTTGAGTTTCTGAGCCTGGGGGGGGGGGGGGGGGGCACAAAGTGCCCCTCATAGAGATCTCGAAAAGTATTAATGCTCTTGTGATGAAACTTGGAACTTTTATAGCACGTCAGTAGCTTACCAGATTGGGCTTTTGACGTGTCGATTATGACATTTCATGACGTCACAATGACGTCACAAACCAGCCAGTTTGACTTTTGAGGCCGCCATCTTGAATCCCGACCTGCACTCATACAGTTGACAATGACGACATCGAAAAATATACGAATTTGTTCTAAGAAACATAATTAATCAAAACAAGCACACAAAAAAAATAGTCAAATACACTTCTGAGTGGACAGTTGTTATGGAAACGTCAATCATGATAGACACGTCATTGACACATGAAAATTTTCTCTGATAAATTTTAGGAAAAGTCACAAGATTTGTTGATTATTCGTCCAGCCGTTTAAAAGTTATAATTCGTTAAAGTCAGCGCGGGTACAATGTGCCTCCCCTCCCCAGGCAGAATAGGGTTAATACTTGAACGAGGCAATTAGCATTGTGGCAAGTGTACTGTAGTTGTGGGAAGTTTTATGATTAAATAAGAAATAAAACCTTTTAAAGTGTCTTTTTTTCGGCCTCAAAGTTCAATTTAAATGACGTGAAAACACTCCACACCATTCGGTGCAGTAACAGGCGCTGAAGCAAGATATCAATGCTGTGACACTTTCACTGCCACGCCACTCACCTAAAAAACATGCTGTGACTTAAATAATAATAATAATAATAACAACAGTATTTGGAAACGCATTTTGCTCCATGCAGAGGAAGTGTATTGGTAACTGCTCGACAGCAAACGTACTGTGTAAGCAATTCTGAACAAGGTGGTGGCGAGGTTCCTTCTCCATCAGTTCTGAGAAAGGCAAAATTATGGAGGGACGGCCATTCTTTTTTTCCTTTGCCTTTTTAACTATTGCTCAAAATTGCTTTGATTTTTGCACATGACCTTATTTATTTTTAAAAAAAATATTACCCAGAAGTTGTTATATTCTCTGATTTGCATTTCGTTTTTAAGAAAAACTACACCAAAAGCTTGGGCCTCAGTCATTAGTCAAATGGCCAAACCAAAAAAAAAACAACAAGAGTTCTTTATTTCTCTAAAGAACAGAACAAATGCAATGAAACAGCACATAAGCCCCTTTAAAGTAATAAGCTAATCAATAAAATACATGTACATAAATGTGGACTCTACCATTGTTTTTGTTTTGGAAATTCTAACCAATTCTTCTAACAAAAACAATGGTGAAGCCCAATTTTCTTATGATCTTTTACAAAGTACCACTTGGTAGAAAGCCTTGCACCATTTTACTAGAAAATGGGTATATCACCAAGGTTCCTGGCAAATCCTCAAGATTTGAGTGACACAGTGTCTAGACAGTGTGCAAGGCTTTAGGCTTGATTAGGCATTGATGCCAAAGAGCCAGGAGCAGAAGCCAAGCTTTTCCTGGGATTCACCAACCAAAGCAGAACTACTTTTTGAAGGTCAAGAGCATTACATTAGCAGTTTCTGTCATGCTTTATTGATGCTACATAGATGCCTGTTAACAGCAACTCATTCCCTATCGAAAGACCCTGGAGCAGGCCACAAAAGTGTCAACTAGACTTGAAAGAGTGTCTTCCACGATGGAAAGGGGGAGTTAGCAGGGGATAAGTAGTTTGCTCAAATCAAATCCCACTATTCCTCGGTCATAATGCAAGAATTTCCACTGATCGGTGCATTGGTCGGCCCAGTTTGTACAACCCTAGCTAGCTGGCAGGATTTAACCTTACATGTCTGACAAAAAGTGCACAGTACAAAAGCAGTGAGATAAATTATCAAACCAATTAATAAAATATCGATTACGCTCAACATTAATATTTGCAGGTAAGATACTTACAATAATCCCAGCATATTCTTCGTTTTCCACATATCGATCGTGAAGCCAAACGAACTCTTCGTGTTCCCTAACCACGGAAAACTCACCCTCCTTAAAATTCGGCAGAGTTGTCTACAAATAAACACGCAACGCGGTTAAACAACTACCAATGAATGAAAAGGAACTGAATATATGGGTGCTTCATTCATCTCATATTTACTTTCGTGTGAACCGTGAACTTCACTCTGTCTCTTTCGCTTAATGCATCGGAAATATCCACCATAAGCGATGTGTCCGTGTTTAAATCCACCGACTGAGTGCGTGTCTGAAATGAAAAACGAAACGGTTACGTTACCAATCAAAACAAATTCTTGCTCGTGTAGACACGGAGACAGAGTAGAGATCAAAGGTGGCCACAAAGCGACTTACTTTCTCGTCTTCGAGCATGTCTGCACTGTCCGTCGCGTCCTACAGGGAGTATTAAACAAACAGAATAGTTATCTTTTCATGAACTGACTGAGTATTCGACAGTTTTCAGCTGTTCTTCACGCGTTAACTTACCATCATGGTTGGCACCTTGAGCTCACTGCTGGCTAAACCTTCTTGTCACGTGACTGGTGTACTGTGACCAAAAGCTTCCCTCCACACCATACTGAGTAGTTAATTTGATGCACACGATGTGACAGTTTCATGATCGTTATTTTCAAAAGTGAAAATTGTTGTCATGACAAAACATTAAGAGCTAAAGAATGTCAAACGCCTTGAATTTGTTAGGTAACAAAATCATTTAAGGAGGTGTCAAAAATTGAATATTTTCTAAGTATGCTTCTGTATGAAAAAATAAAGTATCTTGTTTCTTCTTTTTCTAAATGAGAAATATAGTGTGAAGTCTACGACTCTCTGGAACGTCAGTTCTCAGTCAAATAATCAATTTTAAAGGCTTGGAAGGGGAAAGATAGCTAATTATATAAGTAAATTCTTTGACAAAATACCCCCTGCCTACTCTCCTAAGAAAGTTTATTGATCAATAGCATCCCATAATGCTTCGCGAGGTTCTACTTGGATACAAGAGCAAACATGGCGGACGGTGTGTCAAGTGAAGGTGTTTTATGCGTTTCGTTTCCTTGTTTCTTGTTGTGCCTCGTTTAGTTTATAGTACTGAGTTTCATGCTTTATTCCCCTTATCAGCTCCTCAGGAACAAGTTTCTTTGGCGCCTCCAGAGGAAAACAGCCAAAGCCAACCCGAGGTACATGTTAGTGTATAGTGTGCATGCAGTTACTTGATGACACAGACTGACAGACATCTTTTGTCATATTTATTGACATATTTATCAAAGCTGCTACCTAAAACGTTTGCCAGAGATCTAGCAGTAGTAAATAAGAACTCCCCTTATTGACTACTGATTCGTTCAAAAGATATATTCCAGAAATATTTTAGCATATTTATGCTGTATATTAAAGTGCTACTACGATGAAAATTTCTTGTTTTGTTTTCAACTTTTTTCAACTTCAAACTGTTCAATAGATGCCATATTATATTAATCGCGATAAATTAGATCGATATATGCTTACACAGCCCAGGAATGTATGTCCGAAAACCGCGTTAAACCCGTCCGCCATTACTCAGTTCGCAAAAGAGAAGCCCGCGAATTTCATGGAAGCGGTCTTATCTCTAACCACGTGAATTTTGCTCGTGACGTAGAAGTCTCAACCATCGCCACGAATAGTATAATGAAGAGTCGAAAATAGAGAGCCAAACATTGCATTAAATGGATGCGTTTTCCGTTGAATTTGTCGTCCAGTTCTTTTGAGAGCGATTTAGAACAAAGTTTTTTTTGGCGAAGTCGGCGAACTCGCAGAGGTCGCCCCATACAATGACAGTTTCGAGCCTCTCGCTACCGAAGAGGAAGCCGTCTCAAACAATGCAAGACTGGATCAAGAAGCCAAACAAATATCCCAATTATCCCAAATCACAAATGCTGAAATCCTTCCGATATAAATACAACAAATTTAACTGTTTCGCATGTCTGTCATGTTGAGGTCTGTCAGCTGTTTCTTACTCTTGCTTTTTTTCTTGCCGATACGGGTTGAGTTTGTTGTTGTTCTGTTCACATATTTGTTGCAGTATCCTAAATTGTAGTTAATAAATAAATAAATAATAAATCCTATAATAATAAGCTCTCCCTTCTAAAAGAAATTAAGCCCACATAACGCTACATGAAAGTTTTTGAATAAATATAGAGAGCCCCGAGCCAAACATACATTCAGAATTTTATAGATGAGACAAAAGGTCGAGGAAAATAAATTTACGTAAACGAAGTGATGTTGCGAATCGCCCGCCGGTGTAATTGTGCGAACACGGTGATCTTGCTACCTAGTAAACAAGCAAATGCGAATTAATAGAGATAAACTCTGTTTTACCATCAGAAGTCTAGGTATAAACTTGGAATATGCCGTCACATCGAAAGCGTTACTGAGAGAAGTGGCTACCCCGAACGCGGTGAAAGGCTCAAGAAATTATAGCTAAATATGTAAGACTTTGGGAGCTCGCTACGCCCTACGCCAAGAGGAATTAATTGAAGTATAAAAGAGTTATATTATTAGGAGCTGACTACGCGGTACGCGGAAAGAGATAAACTGAAATGTACGAGGGATGTTAGGAGCTGGCTACACAGTAAAAAGAACAAGCAATACACAGTAAGGTTTGTTATGATCGATTAAGCTCGGTTGTTTATATTTCACGCAATATGTAGCCGAGTAATTCAAAGAAATTTCAAGTAATATCCTCGTTTATAGAACGAGGAATACACGGTGATGTTCTGTTATCCACTAGTTTTAATACAGGAACTTCAAATAATATTCTTTTAGCGGAAGTTCAAGTGGGCAACGTTTATAGTATGCTGAATACACGGTAATGTTTTCCTATTTTCTGCTTACCGCGTACAACATACCAAGTTGAATAAAAATAATTTCTGCGTATCGTGGAGCTGGCTTGGCGGCGACACAGAAAATAGTTCATGTGAAGGGGCACAGATTATGCAATTAAGCCGAAATCTGTTGGGACTTATAGATGTATGTGCACAAGACAACCGAGCGAAGTATCTCTTAGGTGTGTGAGGAAATGTGTATCTTACCACAAACGGGAAATAAATATTCGCTCACCATTCGACGATATGATTGCTGATGTTTTTCTTCCTGATGACTGGAACTGATCCTGGTTTTAAATATTTCCTTGTACCTTTCTTATAAAATGCTTGAGTAAAACATTCAGCCGTGTAAATGCACAGAGCAAACAGTGTCCAACAGGATTGAAGTCCTTCCGGTGCACGCAAACGAAGCTTTTCCACTTAAAATAGACGTACCCCCTCGTCGGTGAACTGGGAATGGAAATTTCCGATTATCAATGCTTTCTTTGCCATAATCTTCAACAACAGAGTACCGACCACGCATACTGCAGCTCAAAATCGAAGAAATGAATCTTGCGAACCCTCACACCTCTTCGAATGCATAAGAAAGTAGCCACATTTGTTTTGTTGCGTTGAGACTTCTACGTCACTTCCTCTGTGGGCCAACTCGGCCCAACTCGTCCCGGTCATTTTTGAATTGAGTAATGGCGGCAAGCCGAATTCGAAAATCACAGTTAAAATAATTGGACTTCCCGTACGAATTTCGACTTAAAACTTTGCACGGTGAGTAATATGCACTTATGTTTTCAAAACATGGAGAGAACAAAAAATTCATATTTTTGATCATAGTAGCACTTTAAGTTTAATAATGTAACTTGTTTTTTAGTGGAACAGATACAAGGTTGGTTTCATTGCCTTATTTCCAGCAGACATTTCAAACTCAAAAGCACATTTTATGCTTCCTTGACAGGCAAAATTCTCCAAAAAAACCACTCCCCCCCCCCCCCCCAAAAAATCCCTTCCTTCCTTTTCCCAGGAGCTTAAAAACGTGGGACTCATTACCTAATAAGGTAGTTTTAACATCCAGCTTGCAAACCATAAGGTTGCAGTGATATAGCCATTATTAAATTTAAAAGGCAACATGTTGTTGGGAGTCTCTATCTGGAAGGCTTTTATATACGGTGTATTTTAGATGTTTCAAGGCAGATTGTTATCATTTTAGCAGACATATTGAAGAATGACTTATCCAGCCCTGTCAAACAAATGTTTTGTAGTAGCAGGCTACATAACAAGAGTAATAGGCAGGTTCCCTCTACCTGCTAACCTGGGGGGGGGGGTGGGGGGGTACTCTGGATTTCAAGTGATGGGGATGATCAAATGGGGGCAAAAATCCCAAAAAAAATCAGTGGGGCTTCCAACAGAACCCAAAAAAATCCCTGGATAATAAATTGACACCCAAAAACATCCCATGCCGAATTTCTGAGCCTTAAAAATTTCCAGAAAGGATTAAATGTTATGGCAAGAAAAAAAATTAGAAATTGAATGTTTGTGTTTGTTTATTCATCATACCATCTAAATTTATCTTTTCCAACTACAGTAGAGACACCCAAGAGCATCTTCTGTTTTAACAATAACATTATGAATGACAACTCTAAACAAGACCACCCCAGGCAAGAACATTACAGACAACTCAACTAAATTATTTACAAATTATAAAAAAATAACAATCATGCATTACGAACTATTGATCCTTCGATCATCCCCATCACTTGAAATCTGGAGTACCCCCCCCCCCCCCCCCTCGGGCCTGCTAAAAGGTTCGGTGGGAAGTCCTGCGTGAAGTGAGTAGCAAGTAATAACATAACATTTTTACAATAACTAAGCGAATTCTCGCACACTGATTGGCTAAGTTTTATTGTCAATAAGAGTACAGACGGATGAAACTCGTTAAGCTGACGCAACCAGCAAAAGTTTTGTCAAACTTTTCAGTGCTGCATTCTTGATGAGGCAAGAATTGTACCAAAAATCCAGCAGTCTTCAATGAGAGAATCATCGAAAATTTTTGAGTCAAAAACTGAACAAACCACTGCAACCTTAGACACAATTGTTATGACGACACAAATTTATCAGCAATAAGAGGACAGACGCATAAAAATCTGACGTTGATTTGTTGAATAGAAGGCAAAACTGCTGGCTGTGGGTGCTACTTAAAGTGTATATGACAGATTTTTTTTTATTTGCCTGAACAAATCTAAATGGCATCCTGATATGAATATCAAAAATTACTTTTCGATTTCGATCTTCCTTCCCCGCGCTTTTGCCATTTTAAAACATGAAATTTTACTTCTGGTCATGTCAAAAACCGCGCAAAGGGAGACCTTGGCATAGTCACGTTGTGATGTCATACCAGGAACGGAATTGATGCCAAAACAAAATACGTACGTGGGCCGCATTGCAGAGATCTTATACATTGTATTTCTCTTTATTCCGCAACTGCCAAATTAAGCACAAAATTATGTGAAACTGCTGATGTTACAAGTAATCTGGGCAGTGATTTGGAGCTTTTAGAGTCCATCAAATGCAAATCGCCACCTTCTGAAGTTGAAAATGAAACAGAACTCAAGATCGAGAAAGAAGCTATTCTTAGACAAGCCGCTTGCCCATGAATATTGAGTTAAAGAATACTATCAAGAGACAAAGGAGATAGAACGAATAAATCACACGCTAGAAAACCTATTTGATGGTACCAAAGCACTTGAGACGTAGAAAGAAATACCACGATTCTCATCTCCCGGTGTAAATATTAAAGCGAAACAGAACTTAAGAAGGAGAAGGAAGACTATTCCAGAACCAGAAGGTCCTTACACAGACAAGCCGCTTGCCGATTAAAATTGACTTAGAAAATACTATCAAGAGATAGAGGAGGCAGAACGAAGAAAACAGAATCTAGAAAACCTCTGTGATGGCACCGAAGCGCTCGAGACGTAGAAAGAAATACCACGATTTATCATTTCCTGGTGGAAACATTATAATCGTGCTCGGCTAAATAAACGCCTGTTATGCAGGTTATAGTTTCATACACTTACACGTGTAGATGAAGTAACTGTGCTTTAACTCATCTGCAAAACGCCTTAGATTGTCTTTGCTACAAAGAAATTCAGAAATGTGTCGAGTCTCTCAAAGCGTTGTTGTCTCGCGCGAAGTCACGAACTTGGCACAACAACAGGATGTGAAACAATGCACCCAGGATTTAGTGTTGACTGCCTAAAACAGATGGTCGCTACGATCAGATGCAGCAAAATATAATGCAATAGATGGAAGAAGTTGTTGGCAGATAAGTTCGGAAGGGAAGTGAGAAATTCTCTCGTTCTTGTGGACTCTCAGAAACTGATTCCTGTTGCATTACATCTAGGCAAATTGACAATAGAAATTTCTGCACTGTTTACTTCTGATATATTGACCAGTGTTGATTCATAACCTCGGTAAAGATTCCTCATTTGTGCACAACTGGACTACGGATAATTATAAAATTATGATGAAAACATGTCTGACTAAGTTTTGAAAGGAATGAGAAAACTCTAATCTTCATTTAATAATCTTACTGCAGCTTATTGAAAGACCTGAAATATCACATGAATCAAATTGGCTATTGCACAATTTACATAGACATAAAACAACGTTTCAGAGAGTCCTCAAGAACGCAGAGAATTATGCACTTCTCTTCCGAACCTATCTAACGATACTTTCTTCTATCTATCGTATTATATTTTGCTGCATCTGATCGTAGCGACCATCAGTTTTAGTCAGACAACACTGAACAGTACCAGGTGGGTTGTTACACATCCTGTTGTTGTGTCAAGTTTGCAGCTTCATGCAAAATAACGGCGCCTCGAGAGATTCAACACATTTCTGAATTTCTTTGAAGCAAAGACAATCTGCGGCGTTTTGCAGATGGTTTAAGGCACAGTTACCACGTCTACACATGTAAGAGTATGAAAGTATAACCTGCATAACAGCGCAAACAAGGTTGATTTAGCCGAGCATAATTATAACATTTACATCGGGAGATGAGAAATCGTGGCACTTCATACTGCGTCTTGAGTGCTTCGGTACCATCAAATAGGTTTTCTAGATTCTGTTTTCTTCGTTCTTTTTCCTCTATCTCTTGGTAGTATTCTCTAAGTCAATATTCATCGGCAAGCGGCTTGTCTGTGTAAGGACTTTTTGGTTCTGAATAGCTTCTTTCTCAATCTCGAGTTCTGTTTCGCTTTCATCTTCAGAAGTTCGATGGACTCTAAAAGCTCCAAATCACTGCTTAGATCGCTTGTAACATCAGCAGTTTCACATAATTTCATGCTTAATTTGGTGGTTGCGGAATAAAGAAAAATAAAATGTATAAGATCTCCGCAATGCGACCCACGTAGCTTGTTTTGGCATTGACTCCGTACCTGGTATGACGTCACAACGTGACTATGTCAAGGTCTCCCTTTGCGCGGTTTTTGACATGACCGGAAGTAAAATTTCACGTTTTTAAACGGCAAAAGCATAGGGAGGGAAAATCGAAATCGAAAAGTAATTTTTGATATTCATATCTGGATGCCATTTAGATTCGTTAAGGCAAATTAAAAAAATCTGTCATATACACTTTAAGACGGAATCCATCAGGAAATTGAGTAATCAGTGGACAAAAACCTTGTACCAGAATAATTTAAAGTTTATCACATTCTTTTTTACACTATTTAAGAGCTATAGAAGTAATAAGTTATCTGTAATAACACCAAAGACAATTTCTTATGGGAGCCCGTGAAATTAAATTTCAAATTTCACAGGAATCGTGTAAACACGGGTAAAATAGGGAAACTTTTGTGCGTAAGATTTCATTTTGTGAAATTTGAAATTTATTTTCTTCGGCTCCCATAAGAAATTGCCTTTGGGGCTATTACAGATAACAAATTACATCCATAGCTCTCAAAAAATGTAAAAAAGAGTGCGATATGCTTTAAATTATTCTGGTACAAGATTTTTGTCCACTGAAAATTAAAATTACTCAATTTCCTAATGGACTCCGTCTTAACTCTTTAAGCCCCAATATCAACAGGCATGTTCTCCTCCCTGTTCTCCATGTATTACTCATGGTACTTTTTACAGGGTCTGGAAGGGTATTTTCGGGATCCGGGATTTGACCAAAATACGGTGCAGGATTCGGGAAAACGAAAAATATCTTGACGGGATTCGGGATTCTCCTGCTCCCCGGGAACCGGGAAGCGCCAAAATATGGATGCGGGATTTTTTGGCCTGTTTGTTGGGAATGTGGGAAATCGTCATGACCCAAATAAACGTTTTAGCAAAGAAAGCAGGGTGGTGTCTCATTTCTCATGTCTAGATTTGGCATAGATCGATGCTGGCTCTGCTCCCTTGAATAAGGCAGTCAGAGTTTCGGTGTCATTCTCTCTTGCGACCACAGACAAGGCTTAAGGGTACTCCCCTTAAGTACCTACATACATATGGGTATGTGCCTCCCAACGGGGTCGTGATTTTGGGATGCTTGATCTAGAACGGGTTATCTATTTAAGAGACGGTTCCAAGAACGGGGTATGATATTTTGAATGCAAGAAAGTTTGACCTACTTCAAAACACCAAAAATTGAGCTATTTCTAGAACGGGGCATCATTTTGAATGTAAATTCTTTCTAAAATGGGGTGCTAATTTGGAGACCAGGGCTTCACATTCCCACCCAAAACATACGCGAAAAGCCCATGGGTAAGTACCATGGCGATCCACAAAGAAGAATCCAATTTTCCACTAAACGCAAACACAAAGAGCTCTACAGATTCTAGAAGCTCTTGAAATCTTTCACCGAGTTAGGAGAAATCACAAGGAGTAAAGTACTTGGAGAAAACCCCGAGGTCAGGATTGCTAGGGTGCGAAAGGCAGGCAGTGGCATTGAGACCTTTTCCTTGAGAACACAAGATGCACAACAATATCTACATCTTACATTTATTAGCTTTTGCAGAAATTAGTCTTTTTTAATGTATTTTTGAGAAAGGAAAAACAGGATTTGGGATAGTGATAAAAAAGTGCGGGATGCGGGATTCACCTGAAAAAGGAGCCAGAATGCGGGATCATGACCCCCCTTTCCAGAACCTGTTTTTAGGAGAATTTGCTTCCACATCAAAGTCATTTAACCTTTGCTGATCATTTCCTTCATTCTCGTAACCTTTACATATGATGGTCCGGTGGAAAAAGGGCGTAAGTGACGATTTGAGGTTAAAATCGAAATTGCTCCTATTTAGCATTGGCACACAGGCTGGTTTTCATGTGAGGAACGCCGTAGCGCACTTATTTCTTGACCTGAGATCTAAAATTTGAAGAATTAGCGTATTACTTTTGCTTAAAACTGACTCAAAGAAAACAACAGGACCGCGGATTCTAGGTTGAATTCCTTTGTTTTAGTTCAGGCAGAGAACAAAAGAAATCTTTCACGCATCACTTGAGCGAGTTCAGTTCAACAACACTTTTCACGCAAAAGTAATACGCTAATTCTTCAAATTTTAGATCTCAGGTCAAGAAATAAGTGCGCAACGGCGTTCCTCACATGAAAACCAGCCTGTGTGCCAATGTTCAGCTAAATAGGAGCAATTTCGATTTTAACCTCAAATCGTCACTTACGCCCTTTTTCCACCGGGCCCTTCATATGATCAAACAGTGATACCTTTAAGGAGAAATTGGATGCTTGTCACTTTTGTTGCTTAAAGGGTTAAGTACAAAATAAGTGAAGTATAAGGATCCAGAGAAGTATCAACCATCAACCCAACTGGAAGCTGGAGATGCGAATAGTACTCTTTAATTTACTCTTATTTATTTTATGCAGGGCCTCACTGCAAACCTTGACTGTTTGGGACATAGGCTCCCCTTAGAAAGACCTTTATTATTATCATTATTGATTATTTTTGAAATGTGTTCTCTCTAGGTTCCTCAAGAAACCTCTCCACATGCTGATATTGGTCTAACAGACAATGTGCAGGTGAGTGTACTGCATTTTGTACCTCAAACAAATGAGGAGTCGATGCTTTGTTGATTTCTTTTGTTTTGGTTAAATGATATAACTAACTTAATCATTGACATACGTCAGTTCATAAGAAAGAAACAAGCTGGTTCTCTGAATTTAACTCTTTCACTCCCAAACATGCCTAAAATCAAAATTCAAGACGAATCCCAAATCTCATTTTGTAAAATACTTAAATATAAATAGTACCATGTAAAAGTACTGCTGATGAGGTTTCATTTGAGTAGTCACACAATAGGATTTCATCCATAGACTTGGGAGTTAGAGTCACCTCAATGTCTCCATAACTGACCCAGGGGGTGAAAGGGTTTAAAATATTCAGGCAGAAAAACTGTAAATACCGGTAGTGCCTTTGCATCTCCTATCTGTTCCTATCTGTATGTTAAAGTACAGCAAATCTGGAGAAATTGGAAATTAGTGGGAGCATGGTGGTGTAGTGGTTAGCCCGTTAGACTTCAGATCTGAAGGTCTTTGGTTCGAGGCACAGTCCCTCCATCGTGTTGTTTCCTTAGACGAGGAACTTTGCCCCACTTTGTCTCTCTTCACCCAGGTGTATTAAAGGAACTATGTCACGGCGTTTTCATTCATTTTTCTGATCTGACAAAATTATTTTCTCATTAACGGAAACCTCAAAATAATAGTTTCCTAAGGTAGGAAAACACCAAAGAAGTAATAATTAACCAAAACTAAACAAGGATGGTTACGACTGAGGGAGATTAAGACGGATTACGAATGACAAACTTGAAAAAACTTGCCAGCTTTTTCAAGTTGCGTTATCCGTGACGTAGCTCCTTTAATGGGTACCGGCGACATACTGCTGGGGGTAACCCTGCGATGGACTATCATCCCATCCAGGGGGGAGTAGCAATACTCTCAGTCATTTGGTGCTACAGAAACCAGGATAAGCTCCGGCCTTGTGAACCTCCTTGGTTCGTGTGCAACTTAACCTTTACCCACCTTGGAAATCAGGGCCAAATTATCTGGTGTTTTTTTCCACTGAGCCTTTGAAATGCAATTATATCATTTACACCATAACTCACTGAACATATCAGAACGTCAACTGCAATAAATTTTTGACAGACGGATTTGAACTTGGTTGTGCATGAGCATGATCAAAATGAAATTTTGGACTGTCTAGTCTTGTTTACTGACTAGTCATTCAATTTGTGCTTTATTTCTAACATTTCAACCCACACTTTACTTCTGACCACGTTTTGGGGAAGGGAGAATGAATTTCCCAGTAAATGAAGAAGTGTTATTTTCTGTCCATAGAAAATGGTGGAAAAAGAGAAAGAAGCAGCAGAAAAACCAACGAAACCCAAAGTAGAACTGCAGTCATTACCGACCAGAGCATACCTGGACCAGACTGTGGTACCCATCCTTCTGCAAGGCCTCTCTACTCTGTCCAAGGAGAGGTAGAAATATTTTCTTTTTGTTTGTTTTTGTTTTTTTGGAAATTCACTGAAACAACGTTCATGCCAGGACGGAATGTTCATCCCAATTAACATGGGAAAACAATTGTTTCTAATGATACTAAGAGTCCCAAAAGTTGTAGTTTGCAGGAATTCCTCTACTTCTTTTTGTTGTTTGTTTGCTTCAAAAATTTTTTTGGGGTTTTAATGCAATTTTTTTATTTACAATTTAAAAATCTAGCTTTCCCTTTATATTTTACTTTTTTAATCAATTAGAAGAAAATATACAAACTACACCAAGACATAGGGAAATTGTTTGGCTAATTGTTTGGTACCATTTACAATATAGTAATACAATACACAGTTTAGTCCCTATACCGTCACTTTTACCCAATAGTGTTCGGCATCAAATTTCTCCTTGTAATATCAACGTACAATTAAATGCACAGGTGTGGAGAATTAAGGAAATGACCACCAAGGATGAACTCTTTTGACGTTTGAACACCTTCTCCCAACTAGCACTGCGACAAATGCATGGCAGCCAGTAAGGAGAATTGATATGCTGACACTGGGGTTTAATGGGTTAACCAGGTAGCTGTAAAAATGTCAACTATTGGTATCTCTAGTCATTCAATGTTTTTTTACCCTTTTTTTTTCAGACCACCCAATCCCATTGAATATCTGGCTACATACTTACTGAAAAACAAAGATCAGTTCGAGGAGAGCTAGAGGGATGATGGGACCACATTTTGCAACCTTGTAAATTTATCATCTCAGAAGCTGTGTTGCTTCTGTGTTCCAGTAATCCAGTACACAAATCAGTTCACAGAACAAGCACTATATGGATAGTTTTAGGGCGACGGTTTTGAACCAGACTGAATTCTTAAAGCATAGTCTTTTTCCTGGAGTTGAGGAACTATCAGAGTTATGTAGTTTTGCAACCCAAGCAAGTACAAAAAGTTGTATGAAAGATGTAAAAATATAATTATAATATTTCGTTTGATGTGTTTGAAGACTACTGCAGTGAGTGCTTATTTAACATGTCACATTGATTGTTATGTAGGACGTATTGCACTCTTCTGCCTTCTCATTTGTCAACCCTGGATAGCATCTTTTCTCTTTTAGCATTCCTATGTATTTGTATCATACCTCAATATTGAAATAAAATACTTAAGTTAATTGTTAAACCATTTCTGATCAAGAATTTGTTAAGGGTCTGCTCTTTGCAAAGGGGATATCAGCAGATCGTTTCAACCGTTTAACACCCAATAGTGACGAAAATGAAATTTCACTTTACATGATTTCTACTAGTTCAAACATTCAAGTGATGAGAATAAAGAAAGTGATCACCAAGAATAAGATGTCATGATATTTAGACAAATTCTCCTTACTAGTTCCATAAGAAATGTATGGAGAGTAGTAAGGAGAATATACATTTACATCAGGGCTTAAAGGCTCAAAACCTAACAAAATGCAGAGTATTTTCAGATTCAACATCAATCATCATCCTTCATGCTCATTTAATCATTCAACAGGGGACCAAATGTATTGAACTTGCCAAATTCAACAATGTTGAAAATATATTTGTTCATTTCATATATCAATATTCAATGTTGAACGTTGTTGAATGGAATGTTGCATCCGTTGTTTCAGGGCTTTACTAACTTATAATGAAGTTTCGATATAACGCGCGCTCTGATTGGTTGAAACAGCGTGCTTTATCAGAGTACAGATGCACGGAGTAGCCTGTGACGCCATTCTGCGCGCGCTGGCAAACTGAAAACCTTTCTTGCGCGCGCTTGCAAGCTATGAAAAAAAACTTGATTTCTTACAATTAAAAGCCAGTTTCTTTACAAATATGAGCAAAGCTATATTATAAAACAAATAAAAAAGCCAAAACCGTGCTTTGTTCTGTGATAAAGCACTTAAGGAAGTGACGAGAGCACTCAAGAAGTAGGGAGAAGCACTCGCCTGCGGCTTGTGTTCACCCTACACTTCTTTCGTGCTGTCGTCACTTCCTTGCGTGCTTTATCACAGAACAAAGCACGGTTTTGGCTTTTTTATTTGTTAATTATTTGCCCGGCGAATGACGGATTATGCACAGCTGATCTTATCCTTGTTGGTTATCTGTTGGCGAAGGATTTTTTAGACTACGAGCAGTCTCTCATTCCGCTCAGGGATAGTCGAGGAATGCGTACAAGCGAGCGAGGACAAAATCGCCTGCTGCGTTGAAACGTGACGCGCGTGTTGAGCCGATAGCGGCTCGACACTATGAGAGGAGCGCATGTATTAACCTGTTCTATTTTGCTTATGTTATGACCTCGACAAAATATAAGAGTTTGTATGAAAAATGCAGCAAATACGCTATAATTGCCATAAATGCGAAATAATTCACAACAATAAATGGTAAACCTTGTTTCTGTGTTATATTACTTGCTATTTAATGGCCTTTTGGGGTGATGTGAGGCGTTTTGAACGAGAATAAGCCTCCTTGATTATTTGCACCTGACACTTAATAAGCGAAGCGAAAGGTAACACACTGTTGGCCGTCACGTGACCGATTCAAATATATTTATTTGTTGTAAATCTCGAATTTTGGCACCTCTCTCCAAAATTCTTTAAGAGACCAATGGCTTTATATCGTAACAACAAATACATAGCAAAAAAGTCCAACATTTGCGTTCTTTCCCTTACAAAATCGCCATTTTCAATCTCTCGACCACAGCGAACCATCCGTGCGACGAACTGTTCGCGAATGCAAATTTCTGATCTCTTTTCATTGGAAGACTTGCACAATAGGCGCTCAGGACAACAATATCCCGTGTATGGGAGGTGTATTTGACAAATTACATGCGAAATTTGAAAGTCGCCTTAAATAGCAAGTAATATAACACAGAAACAAGGTTTACCATTTATTATTGTGAATTATTTCGCATTTATGGCAATTAAAGCGTATTTGCTGCATTTTTCGTACAAACTCTTACATTTTGTCGAGGTCATAATATATGCAAAATAGAACAGGTTAATATATGCGCTCCTTGGGCTACCTGTGGCGTCACATTTCAACGACGCGGGCGACGGATTTTCTCGCCCGCTCGCTTGCTCGTTTCCCTCGACTATCCCTGAGTGGAAGGAGAGACTGCTCTGCTAAAATCAATACCTAGTGCCTTCACTCATACACAAAGTGCTCCTGTAAAACTATAAGGAAGATATCAAATGAATTTTATTAGAGAGAGCTAACGGTAATAACTTTTTGGTGATTTTTGAGAACATAGCATCAAACTTGAAAAACTTGGCCCAATTTTTTCAAGTTTCAATCCTTTTCAGGTATTCAATGAGAGCCTGAGTTTTTCATGTGAAGGTCCTCTGATTGCCATCTCTATTACCATGAAAATATTTTTGTGTGAAAAAATGGTCATGTGACTAACAGACGGAAGTATTCCGCAATTGAGGGAAGGGTACCGGTCTAGAAAACAGGCATTCAATTTCCTCATCACGAGCCAGAGAGAACCGGAAGTTTAAAAATTCGCAAGGTCTGGTTGCTAGGGAGTGACGTCATGGGCTTGCAAGTTAGCCGTCTTGCGGTTTCGCACCCGCAGGGTTTCTATCGGGCTATTTTGACTTAAAGTCCTAAAGAGGTTGGAGTTCATAAATATTTTGACAAGAGCGGTAAAATTCGATTATTCAATCTTTCACTCCTTTCCTTCTGCGAATGGATGCTTTCGATAATCGGCCGGTTCGAGCTCTCTACAAGCACTTCAGGGAGTGTTTTTAACTAAATTAGAAGATGTGTCTCATTTGTGAGACAGAAGTTAAGACAAATGTTGATATCTTTTCCTGGTCCACCCAGGTTGGAGTCCATGGCATCACCGTATGCCTGAGCGCTTCTGGGATATGCAACATAACAAACATTTTGAGACAGAATTTTAGACAAATGTTGATATCTTTTCCTGGTTCACCCAGGTTGGAGTCCTTGGCATCACCGTATGCCTGAGCGCCTCTGGGATATGTAACATAACAAACATTTTGAGACAGAATTTTAGACAATTGTCGTACATCCTTTCTGGTTTACCCAAGTTGGAGTCCTGACATCACCGTATGCCTAGAGGCACTTCCGGGGTAAAAGTCACACATTCTCCGTACTTTTTCGGAAGAATCGCCCTCCAATTTAATGGGAAAAAAGTGATTCTTGTCTTATTATCAATAACCCCCCTCCCCCCAAAACAATCCTATCTCAAAGATAAGCCCCTGAAAAAACGGTTTGGAATTATTGCCTTATTCTATTATCGCACGCAAAGCCTGTGTATTTCACGCCCGCCTGCTTAATGGTCACTTTGTTTTCTTTTGACTAAATATTTCCTTTTTCTGATGCTTGTGCCGATTCTCAGTGCACCAAACACTTCAGTTAGTCAGGAGCCCTGCGCTGTCAAATGTTGTCCGTATTTCGCAAGTTGGAACCAGAATAAAATTGGAGGTGCTTATAATTATTCCGGTGCGACTTTCGAACCGGTGTGAGTTTATTTTGGTTCGCTCTGTATTTATTTTACATGATACCGGAAAGTACACAAGAAGACATAGCACAAAGGACACGCGAGAGACAAGAGCGAGCGCGAAAATCGCCTGGGGTGTGAAAACGTGATGCGCGCGTTATGAGCATGTTCACGTTCGACATGTCAGAGCGTTCTTTTTGCCTGACTATTCTTGAGTGAAAAGAGACTGCTCGTATCTAGATACTGGTCCAGAATCCTTTGTCGGTAAAATTCAGTCTTTGTCTTACTATTTCATGACAGAAGGAGCTCATCGTCGCAAAAATGGAATATGTAAACGCGGTATAAATCTCCTACCGGAAAAGGATAATATGAGCTCGTCTGGAAGAAATTTAAGCGGCTGATAATTTCACGTAGTATTTCAGCGTTGATATCCTTGTTTCAGGCTTTGCCTGAAGCGGGATGAAATTTTTAATTATTTTGCAGTATAACTAACGCCAGGACAGTGTGCTTGAGTAGAGTGCAGTTTTTTCGATTTGCCGATGGAGATCCGTCGCGTGGTAAACAGCCTAAATTTTTCTTCTTCAAGGCTACACGTTTTTAAGCGGTTTCCTGCCACACCGCAATTAAAACCTGTTTTTGTATCTCTCAAACGCCATGAATAACATTAGAATCAATTAAAACAAGCAAGAAAGAATTTCACGCTTAAAGATTATAACACATTCGCGCGAAAATTAACGCCTAAGTGGAACAGAAACGATCATCAAAACTGATTTAATTACATTGCAATGCTAGTAGTTACTGGGCTTCACGCAGAGATACGTGTCTTTAAGGACGTTAACAACTTCTTTACTGGACTTTGACTTTGTCATCTGATTATCATTTCTTTTGTCAGTTATATATGTAAAAGCATTTTGGAAAAGATTTTGTTGTTTTTCAGTTCACTGACGTGGAGTGGCTGGAGCAGTGGAGGAAACTACAATAAATAAGGTATGTTTTATTATATTTCTTTTGGAAAAAAATATCTTATCTAATCACAGCTTCCGACAATGATAATAGATCAATAATATCGATAACATAGACCCCACTCAAGCAAGATCAAAATATTTTTAAAAGAGCGTAGAGTTAGAGGTGTCCCAAAAATATTCACGCTATCCCATCGAAAGGGCACCGAGAGTCACCAAGTGCGCATGAGAGTTTTGCGAAAAACATATCGAGATTTTTTGAGCCTCTCATGCAGTTTTGTTTGAATGGGATTATTAAGAGTAGTATAGCTCCTACAGGTAACGATTTAGAAAATGTTAAGAGCTGAGAAATGGCTCAGAGACGATTGTCTTATTTAAAATTCAGCGAATAATGACACAAACTTCACTCCATATAGTTTTCCTTTCAAAGTATACGTAATCTAAGATACAAAGTAGTTTTCATGACAGTTCTTGGCAAATAGTTTGTCCTTTAATCTCACAATAAAAACTAGGTTTTCTGCCGCGATAGAGACGCTCAAACATGAATGTTTATGATCCATAGTACCTTTATTCTGTCAACTCGCAGAAATGTTGTATACTTCACCCCGCCGCTCGGACAGAAAATGCGACCAGGAATAATGTTTTATTAGAGATAAACGTTCATGTATACCCAATGGCCTAATGCCGGTCAGTTTTTTAAGACAAAGTTTGTTGGTTAAAGGAAAACAATCAGGGCACCGAATGTTTACAACTAATTTGCTAGACTTTGTAAAAAGTAGGTATTCGTCAGAACTTGAGATCTTTAGGCACCGGTCATTGTTCAGTATATGCCATTCAAGTGTCTTCGAAAACATTTCGAAAAGTTGTTTTCTTTCGACAAGATTTAACAGGAAAATATTCGGATTCTGTCTGGCAAGAAGGAAATAACATTATAACCAATGATCAATCCGAATTTGCGATGTGTCCCACTCAGAGAAATAATTTTGACAATGAGCTAAACGTACAATCAAGGAAAGCGACTTCTTGAAATTTGCCGCGCGGACTTTAGAATATTCAATGACCTAGATGGCAGAGAGCCACATTTCACAGGAGAAACGGAACAAGTGTCGTTAACTACGCAATATGTGATCAAGCCGGTTTATTTTCGCGTGTGGCAAATTTTATTGTTAAAGAGCCGTCCTGTTTATCACTGAGGTCATAGTCCAGCAGTGATCTGGCTAAACATTGAAACGCATATTTATAAACAGGGTGCAATACCTGAGAAAGATACTTTGACGCGTTTACCGAAACAACTTCTCGGTTGGGAGAATGACTCTACACAAAAATTTCAAAGATGCGCTACGCTCTCCAAGTACACATATGCTAGGTTTCTGAACGACGACGAATCAACTGTGAAGGTAGAACACATTCTTATTGCAACTGCAAAACGCTGCCTAAAGATAAAAACCATTAAAAGGCATAAACATGTCCAATCATCTTCAAACAAAAAATGGTTTGATGAAGAATGTGCCTGAAAAAGCACAAATTAAGGAAATTGGCAAATGAAAAACACAGATATCCCTTTAAATGTCATTCTCCGTGAAGAATATCATACTGTCTTAACGCAGTACAAGAAACTACTGACTCATAAAAGAAATGAAAACAACAAGAACAAGATTTCTGAGCTAGGGGATAGCGCACTCAGTTCAGATAAGAAACAATTTTGGAATTGTCTAAAAATCAATGGATGACTCGGTGAAATTGAAAGATACTCCACAAATTTCAGAGACATTTCCAGTCTGTCCATTCCGCAAAACGTTATCAGTGATTTTCGAAAACAAGAAGACAACAAAATACGTTCACATCCCTTGGCTTCATCACAGAAATCGAAATACGTACAGCAGCAAAAAAAATTTGAAGAATAGCGAATGTCCTTATTCAGACAAAATACGAAACGAAATGATTAAAGCGTTTTAACACTATTCTCGAATGAACCTTCAAATTGCCGTTGAATTTGTGTTTCTAGTTGTCTAGGAAAATCATTTTGTTCAATTTTATAAACCAAAGACTTCTGGGGCATGTCAACTCACTGAACATGCCTCGCAAATCTCAAATCAGCTTTTGACCGAAACTACTGCAAAGCTGATACAACTTGTTAATGTATTTCTAAACAATATTTCAGCTGGCCAGACCAGCTTTCTTCAGGTTTGAGGTGTTACGAAATAACAAAATGGAATTACAATATTATATATGGAGAATGTCGCAATACACAATTGTCTAAAGGGAGGGGCGGAGATGACCTACAATAATAATGTAAAAGAAATAGGGGTATTTTATTGATGAGCAATGCAATCCATATGATCTGACATCACAAATCCGATCTCGGATTCTCCCAAATTCCGAAGAGACTGGCCTTAGCATAAATTGTTCAAGCCAGCCTAGTTTTACCGATACCTCAGTATTTTTTTCAACTTCTGCCGAAAAAAAAACAACATTCCCCAATTAAGGTAATTACGAGTTTACAAACAGGCATTTTCCTCAATCACGCCATTGGATGTTTACATGTTCTTTACTGGACTTTGATAAAATCAGGTATTCAGTGAGAACCTGAGATCCTCATGTGAAGGTCTTCTGATCATCATCTCTATTGCCGTGAAAAAAGCCGTTCACCTTGGAGGTCACCGGGAAAACGTATCTCATACGCATGCGTATGAGGCATTTCTCTTGCATATTTTAATTGAATTACATAATCCTCTACCGACTTCGTTCTCAGGGCCTTCTGAATGCAGAGAAGGCCCTGGGAACCTGACGAGGTTGATCCTCTACCAAACGAAATGCAGAACTTTTGCACACCGCTCTATCTTACATTTTGCGCAATGCCTCCCTCCCAGGACTTCACACTCATTTGCCCATGGCTCGGATCCAAACGTGTTTTAATCGAATGGGCATGAGCCAACTCATGAATGAAATTACGAAAAAATCTTCGTGATCATTTTCACGAAACAATGGCCTCGCTCAGAAACTAGAGGCTCTTTAGTAGTTTCGCCTTTCCTGTACAGGTTGCAAGAAAGCCCAATAGGTTTTTAAACAGGCCGTTTTCACCCACCCCACCCCGCGGAACACGTCGGAGTTACTGTTACCCAATGACGTGATTGTTATTTTTTACAAAAAGCTAATTCACTTAGCTCTTTGCAGCCCCTGATAAAGGTCAGCTTTGTCTAACCGAAATAGTGGGAAACTTCCATTAAAAAAGGATCAGGGAAATCACGCCACTGTCAAACTTGAATCGAGCGATGACGTAATCTATGCGTCTGTCCTCTAATAGATCATAAGTGAGAACCAATCAAAATGCGTGTATAATTGAGCTTGTTATAAGACATGATAAGTTTTGATGCTGTCAAGAATATGTTGATAGAGGCAACAAGCACGGTCTCGTCCCCTTCCGCAGCAGTGACCTGTGCACTGGAAACCTTTCACGGAGGGATGTTAATTGTTACAAACTCACAATATGACCATTTGGTGAAAATGAAAAGAAATCTCCTTAATTGTTGAACTTAAACGTTTTCTGAATATATATATATATATATATATTTTTTTTGTGAATGTTCATGAGACAATATTAACATGGACGAAAGTATTCCGCAATTGAGGGGATTAAGAGTCTAGAAAGCAGGCATCCAATTTCCTCGATCATGCCACCGGACGTTAACAACTTCTTTACTGGACTTTGACTTTGTCATCTGATTATCATTTCCTTTGTCAGTTAGATATATATAAGTATTTTGGACAAGATTTCATTGTTTCTCAGTACAATCACGAGTCGCTGGAGGAAACTACCCTGTTTTATTTGTGAGAAAAATATCTTCACTTATCAAAGCTTTCGTCAATGCTAATAGATCCTTAATACATATACCCAACTCAAGCAAGAACAGGGATGAGAGCTAAAAATGTTAAAGAGCGTATGAGAATTGAAGACAGCGTCCAAGAGTTAGAGCTGTCCCAAAAATATCCACGCTATCCCAAAGGAAACCGAGAGTCACTAAGTACGCATGAGAGTTTTTGCCAAAAACATATCGAGATTTTTTTAGCCTCTCAGTTTTTTGTTTGAATGGGATTATTACGAGTAGCTGCCACAGGTAATGACTTAGAAAATGTTAAAAGCTGAGAAATGGTTCAGTGACGATTGTCTTATTTAAAATTAAGCGAATAATGGCACAAACTTTACTCCATATAGTTTTCCTTTCAAAGTAATCCAAGGTACAAAGTCGTTTTCATGACAGTTCTTGGCAAATACTCTATCCTTTAATCTCACAATAAAACTCAGTGTTCTGCCGCGAGAGATACGTACAAGTCTGCTCAAACGTGAGTATTTATGATCCTTAGTATTTATTGTGTCAACTCGCAGAAATGTTTAGGCGAGAAAGACTCGACCCCAACCTTTTTTTTAACTACATGCATACTTCGCCCCGCCGCGATTAAGAATAATGTTTCAGAGTGAAACTTCTACCCAGTGGACTTATATTTTCCCATAGTTTGGGCCCACGCAATGCCGTTCAGTTTTTAAAGACAAAATTTGTCGGTTAACAGAAAAATTTTGCTTGATCATGCCAGAGATTCTCTTTACAACTTATTTTCTAGACTTTGATTTGATAAAAGCAGGTGTTCGTCAGAATTCACCAGTTATCTGACCGTGAAATTCTTTTATCATTATATTTGCCAGTTTAAAATTGCAAACTTCGTTCAGTATACGCAATATTCAAGTGTTTCAGAAAAGATTTCGCTTTGTCAAATAAATAGACTTACAGTGCGTACAGTTGGAAGGAGCTACAGTGAGATATGTTTTACGATTAACGCATCTGTATTTGAACGTAGATATTCTTAGGCAATTTTAATCACCGTCTTAAACTAATGACAGCAGACCCAAGTCAAGCCATGACAGATCTATATCACTCGTTTTAATTACTCGTATCAGTTACTCCACAGGCAGCCCAAGCTCACGTCTCGAAAAAGCACAAAGACACAAGAGATGAGTTAGTTTTATTCATTTTACTGGAAAAATGTTGAAATTTAGTTTTATTTAATGTTCGAAATCGACGATATTTTATTCCCCATAACATATTTTATTCCACTTTAACTTGTAAATCTAAAAACCTTATTTATTTGATTGAATGTAAAAAATGCGCTACACGTAACTTGCCTTGCCAGTACATTGGGGAGACTAAACGACATCTTCACGAACGCTTTGGCGAACATCGTCGTTCCGTCCAAAACCATCAACAGCTTGCTAACCCAACCCCTGTTTCGGAACTTTCAACTTACCCGGGCACTCCGTCAACGACATCCGTCTCATTCCCTTGGAACTAATACATACTAACCGCGACTCCGTAAGAAAAGCACGTGAGGCACACTTAATTGACAAGGCCAAGACACTTGAGCCGCAAGGATTAAACAGACGTGATGAGCTACATTAATGACACTTCTTGTTCAACTACCAACCTGTTATATTCATTTGTTTTAAATTTTTAAACTTTTATGTTAACGGTCCTATAACGTATTTACTCATTCTACTTTTGTAGCCCCTGAAGAAGGTTTGTTTTGCAAACCGAAATATCGGGCAATTTTTGGTTTCATACATTTTTTTGCTTTACGTATTTCGTCTTCTGTGTCTTCGTTTCTTTAACTGCCGTAAGGATCAGTCGTTCCGCATATTTTTTTACTTCAAATGTTTTACTGATCCAGGTCTACTTAAGATCCGGCAACTCTCAACGCCTTGTCGCTGTGGTCTTTCCAGTTTATAAACTTTATATGATTCATATTCCCCACACAAAGCCTCAGATTGTAAACGGCCGCTTGTAACCCGATACCGGTTTCTCTCGAAGGTCAAGTCCCGACTCGAGAACCATAAAATCATTCCTCGCTTTCTCAAGGCGTGAGCTTGGGGTGCCTGTGGTTACTCTTAACCTGTTTTATACATAGGCTCCATATTAAAATATATTTCCATGTTGTTTTGTTGTTTTCACTTCAGGGGTTCAGGATACGGCTTCAACTTTGACAAAGCTCAATCCCAGACAAAATGTTTTCGCCAAAGATTGCAGTCTTTCTCCTTTTCTTCTGTACGTGGTATGCTTTTGCATTTCGGATGAAAAACGTGCGCTTTAAATGCTTCAACGGAGGGGTTTTGATGGACCGGAAATGTGTTTGTAAGAATGGCTTTTCTGGCGATTTCTGCCAGATAGGTAAATATACATGTTGTCAAGGAAAGAGATTGCTTACCACCGTATATGATATCATATCTCCCACTCATTCGTTTTCCTTCATCTTACCTATTCAAATAATCCTGTCTTTCTCTCTGCCGCCTGTCTCTTTCTTTCTTTCTTTCTTTCTTTCTTTCTTTCTTTCTTTCTTTCTTTCTTTCTTTCTTTCCTTCTCCCTTTATCATTTTTGGCCAATACAATAAACTATACTAACCGTTCCTTTCGTAGGCTCGCCAAATAGTATTTGTCCAGATGGTTCCTTTTGTTTTGGCCGAGCATGTTGTGAAATCATCATGGGAAGCGGTGTTTATAGATGCTGCCCTCCAGGAAAGATGTAAGATATCTCCTTACTTTGTTTCACATAATTTCTTTCTGCAAAAATTCTTTTGCCAGTGTGCTGAGTGTGAATATCTCTCGTCCTTGATGTTCAGGATGTGTGGGACTTCAAGACCATTTCTAAGTAGATTTTGTCACTGCAAAAGTATTCTAGTACCCAGACCAACGCTATTCAGTTGTTTGCGTACGTGCAGCTAGTTCGTAACTAAAGGCTGGTTTCCATATGATCGCTACGATCAGTGGCAAAAACGTTCAGCAATCGTTGCGATTATGTGGAAACCACTTTATAGCGATCGTAGCGATCACAGCAATGATATGGAAACCAGCCTATATGCATGGAAACTGCTCAGCGATCAAAGTCGCAATGATCCCTCAACTTTTTTGGTAGCGATAGTGGCGATCATATAGAAACCAGGCTTAATTCGTTTGCACATGATCAATTTTCCCTTGAGTTTTGGGAAATAAAACAAACACGGTGTTCAAGAACAAAAACCTCGAGAAATATTGTTTAAAACAGGCCGTAATTACCGTTTTCAGGCATTAAATAAATTCACAATCCCTTATCAGCACTTTTAAGGGACGTTTTCATAACAGATACAAACCAAACAAAAATCCTCCAGTTCTGATAAAAAATACCTAAACTATTAACGCGACTTAAATTCGCATTAACTGTCTCCATAAGGCTAGGACGTACAAGCGAACTCGTTCCCCTACCGTAGTACCAGGTAACCAGGAAGAGTTAGTGAAAACTCCCTTGGGTCTTTGTTGTGTTGCAATATTTTGAAAAGCCTTGTGCCTTTATTAGATAGCCTGTGGAGTGAACTACAAGAAGAAGTAAGGGACGGACCATTTGAAAAGTTATGGGGGGGGGGGGGGGGGGGTGAAGCACAAAAAAAGTTCATGTAAGGGAAAATTGAGTGAAAAAAATTTATGCACAGCAAATAGCCAAGAAAAAAAGTTCATGCATACGGAAAAAAATATTCCTGCAAGGGAAATGTTAACGAAAAAACATTCGTGCAGCTCGAAAATACCCCACCCCCTCCCCCCATAACTTTCCTAATGGTCCGTCCCTAATTTTCTTGGGTTGTGTCCCTCCTGGGGGACCAGTGACGTCATCCAAACTGGTCTTTACTCTAAATTGTTTAGCCAAAAACAGTTTTTTCTCTGGATTAAGTTCCATTGAACTCGATTGGGTTCGATTTCCGAACGTTCGATGCCTATTCCGGGTTTAAAACAAAGGGGAAAGCCAGTCGCTAATTCAGAAAAGGTGGTCGTGATCGCTTACGGGAGCAGTCGCTTACGAGAACTTTTGATTACAGAGTTTGAGTGACAATTCAAACGGGGTTTCACAATGCTGGTCGTAATTACAGCTGGTCGCTTACGAGAGTGGTCACAAGGACAGCTTCGACTGTAATTTAGTAATTCTACCCGGAACGGCCAGTTTGCGGGTAAATAAAGGTGGAGATATAAGAGTTCAATAATGAACTTTTGTTTCGCATTTCAGTTATCAGAACGTGTATTAAGAGCCCTGTATTAAGCGGGCGCTAGCGAGGGTCCCAAGGGTGTCTGCTTAATACAGGTTTCACTGTATAAAAAACGACTCTTATTCTACTGTTTCCTTTTGATAATTATTCTTTTTCATAATTTATGTGGAATATCCTATACCAGTTCAAATTTAGGGTATCTCGAACAATTGAAATAGAATTTAACAGAAAAACAAAACATAAAAACTCCTGTTAACTCATATTCACCAAGCTATGACAGCAGAAGGTTAAGGCAACTTCTGACAACGTGCCAGGCGAGGCACTTACATTGGTTTGGTCCCCATTCACGCCGTTTTCGGAATTAGATGTTTCATTTTGAGCTTGGTTTTCCTTCTTCAGGGACTCCTTTCTTAGCCCAGCAGAGCACTGACGTAACCTTGAGTACGGGACTAAGAACACCACTACCGACCATTAACTTGATTTGTCATTTTGCTTATGTTTGCAGATGCGGCATTTTTGGTGATTGCTTCGCATAATGCCTTAGAATTGGGCACAACATCCTCGGGAGATCAATGATTGGCTGGTTTATCCTCACCCCACTGATTGCTAGAGAAACGTCTTTGAAGGAGAAAAAATCCGCCATAATTTACAAATGACAGGCTTATTACCATTTTTTGTGATTTTAAAAAAATCAATGTAAGAATATGAAGGCAAGTGTGAATAATAAAGTGTGATAGCATAACGGTTACGTTGAGACCTCATTTCTCACAGGGAGCTAGGTATACTGGACTTTTCAGCGGTCAAACGTATGACGCGTGCGCAGTTCCCACCACAATTTTACAACGAAAATGAAGTTTTACATAAGCGATGGTGACAAAACCCTAAGTAAATATGATTTCCCCAGTACAATTTTTTCCGTGGTAAGATAGCCGGGGGTTTTATTTACCCACTTAATAAAGGTTACAGGTAACCAGGGAGTCTTTCTGGCGGGGTAGCTTTCGCGGGAGAAACCAGGGGAAATTGAGAGATTATCGTGCATTGCTCCGGTCATTTTGTACTGTTACGGTGATGCTTTAAGCTTTTTCATACGTAACGTTTTTCTTTATGAATCAAATAGGATGACTAAGAACCCATTCCAACGGGTACCATAACAAATCCTAGCCTTGGTCAGTTACATTGCCTGAGAAGAGAGCGATTGCAGAATACCCCGCAACTCCCACGTCACGGTGACGTGTCCGAACCCTTTGTAAAAACGACAGAAACGAAAAATAACAGGTACCACTGTTATTCAACGAGACACCAAATGAACTGCGGGGTATTCTGCAATCTAGCCAATTATTTCGATGTACGCATAAAACGTGCTGTGATAAATTAAAGTTTAGGACTCGCAGCATTTTGCGAAAACAAGCCATCTTCAATCTTTTTTTAGCCACATGTAAATTAGGTCAACCAGCTGATCACGCATTGCACGTGCAGTGTCCATAAGTCAGCTTTACTTTTCACTTCTGAAACCGTTCCTGAAACTCCCCCAAAAGCCTTTTACGTAGTGTACGTGCTCAAAATAAAGTAACTGTCATACGCAAGTTTAATCGACACAAAATTTGGTTTGTCGTGACATTTCAAACATCGTTTCTTTACGAATCTTACGCTCGTAGACGTTTGTTAATTCAAAATTCAAGGGTCTGAAAAACAGGAAGTGCTGTTGCGTTTTGCGTTTGACCACTGTTAAACATTTGACTCACCGAGTCGCTCGTTTTGATTCTCCCGGAGACAGTAACGTCGTTTAGTTCCGCTGGGAGGCCCTCATGCAGGCTCAAAAATAAGAATGGCGGCTGGTGCTACTTCTCTTACGACTAGCTATTTACCTTTCTTTTTTCCAACAAACACATCCAGTTATCACATAAGCATAAAGAAAAAAACGCAGAATTCAAAGGCGCTTTAATTTTCTTTAGTTTTCCAAGATATGACAGTCTGCGCATAATGTTTAACGATTATTGGATCCACTTGGTTAGTTCCTTGACTTTGATGATAAGCTAATGAGCGTTCGTTCACTTCTTGTACATTCCCGCTCGCCACTTCTCACTCGATTTTCTATGGACCTCATTCAAAAATGATCCACAAAACTTTCATTGTTTGGCTTTTTCAAAACATCGATAATGTAATTTATAAAAGAGTAACAAATGCGCCTTTCTGGAAGTTTTTTAGTCCCCAATAAAAAGCTTACGAGATGAATTTTTGTCTCATTTTTTTAAAGTTGTTTATTACGTCCAAAGAACGAAACTAATAATTAATTGGATAAACAAGGAAACCGTTTTTTTTTTAGTCGCCTGTGTCACTAACAGAGTAAAAACATCTTTCTCATCAGTTTTATGGTCGCTCAAGGTCCCGTATTTTAAGCTTAAAGATGGGTTCAACTAAGTTTAGAGCACTGGGGGGCAAATTGAGATTGGGTATGCAATACATCCCTCGAGCGGTGGACGTAAGAGGGACTAACTCTTCAACTTTCAGTTTAACTTCAACTATCGTTTTTTGGCGTTCCAAATGTCGAAAAATAAACGAAGAATGTTCTTCTTGTCTTTGTCTTGAAAACGCTTCAGAACGATCTGATCCGAGTGAAAAGGTCGCTGAAGAGTTACCAGTTACCGTGATTAAGTGGCGAGCGACAGATAAATGCAACGAAATACGTTACTATGATGTTTGTTAATTTTCTTAGGTCCAATAAAACAAATTGTGGCAAAGTTTGAACATATTTTGAAACTTACCCATATGTTACAACTTGCGTTTATTTTAGCCAATGAGCTATAAATGAGGACCAGACATATTGCAGAGCAATGTAACGCAACACTCCGACTTTGGAAATTTCAAATTTCAGTTAGACTGCGAATAGTCTCTAATTTTGGCGATGGTGATTGTGGCGCGGGCGAAATACACACGCGCGCGCGAAAGATCGAGGAGACGCGACGCGAAGGGAGTGCCGAAAATTAATTTTCGGCGCTCCCTTCGCGTCGCGTCTCCTCGAAATTTCGCGCGCGCGTGTGTATTTTGTCCGCCCCACAATCGCCATCGCCAAAATTAGAGACTACTCGCAGTCTAACTTTCAGTCAGTGTCACGGTGGATTGTACAAACAAAACGCTCTCCAGAAAAAAACTTGAATTTTTTTCGATTTTGAAGAGAACGAGGTGAAAAACTGAACTTTTTCGCAATTAGTGAAATGAAACAACAAATCAGGCTCACAAATTAAAGGGGCTTAGGGTTCCAAGGCTCTGGCCTGTCTGGCCTCAAAAAAGCGGGGCTTCTGGGCTCCGGGCCAAAGTAAACTGGGCTCCAGCGCTCCAGGGCTCCCGTGAATTTGATCAACGGCTCCATGCTCCACTACACTTTTTTACTTTAATCCAAATTCAAATCCTAAAATTAATAAAAAACAAAAATTGTTATTTATAAACGCTGTTTAAAGTTTGTCTCTACTCTACACGCGTTTTACAGTTAACCTGAGTTATTTATCAATGAACACGTTTAATATTTGGCACAGTCCGTCAGGGACGTTTCAAGGTTCGAAGATTAAAACGCAGTAGAAAGACCACTATTTTTCCATACCACCATGTGACAGGCCAGATCCGAAAGTCGCGCTTCAGTGTTATCCTAGATTCACGTGGAAAAACACAAACCGTCATGTCGATTGCAGAGAAAGGCAAAGAAGTTCAGTGCGTCAATCGCAGCTGTAGAAAACCAACCAATCACATGTGCAGAGCATCGTGCTTTTTGCTTTATAGCCGGTCAGGCTCAACCAGTCGACCTCATCGCCTGATGAAGACTAGCAGTACGCAGTCGAAACGTCGCGATCTACATCACAAGTGACCACATAAACGATAGCACTTTCTTATTATACTTCACCACGATGAAGAACTACAACCTTTTAAACAACAAAAAACACTTGAGACACTGTCTACAGTCGAAGGGTGTTATGTGTAGCTTATGGGATCGTTTTTCCACTGTCTAGGTACGATATAGAAGTCAATACCCCTATTCAAGCAGTGTCTATATCTCGGTGTTTGGAGTTTAGAACTTTATCAATGAGACAGTTAAAGTGTAGACTACAGTGCACGCCCAAAACACAAAAGGAATAACATCATTACAGTAAAAAAAAAAAAAAGAATTCTAATTAGCCTCAGACTAGTTTACTAGCTTTTAACCATCTTCGTCCCGATTGCCAGAATTGAAAGGAATATTTGGTTTAAAACGAGGCAACAAGGGCCAATTAATACGGTGGCCCACAGGGGACATGCTGCAATTTTAAAAGTTGCTGCAATTTTAAACAATTTCTGCTGCAAATTTAAGAATTGCTGCAATTTTAAATGAGTTTCTGCAAACAGATTCAAGTTGCTGTATAATAAAGAAACTTACTGCAATTTTCTTTAACTTGCCGCAAATAAATAAAAGTTGCTGCAAAGAAAAAAGTTGCTGCAAAGATAAAGTTGCTGCAAAAATAGAAAAGTTGCCGCAAAAATAAAAAGTTGCTCCAAATAAACAAAGATTGCTACATAAATAAAAATAAAATAAAATGCGCACGCATGGTGGCTGGGAAGGCCTGGACCCATTCTCTTCCCCTGAGGCCGCGATCCTTTTGGTCAGCAGCAAGAACCGATACACGAGGAGGAAGCCATTTTGTTTTCACGAGTTGTTCGAGTCCCGTTTCGATATCGAAAATGTTCTGCTCTTCTTGCGGGGAAAACTGTCCGCTTGAGGCCAAATATTGTCACAAGTGCGGAGATCGTCTACAGCATAACGCCACTGAGGGCGCAGCTATTGTCGATGAGCTAATTAAGGGGTACTTTCATCGTGGTTATCCTTACCAAGCGATTGTGGGTTTGTTGGATAAACAAGATGGTGTACAAATGCATGTCAGAACACTAAAGAGGAAATTGAGAGATTTAGGATTAAAGAGAAAAGAAGCTAACCATGACGAAAATATTGTGCGAGATCTCGTAAAGCAAGAGATGCAAGGAGCTGGCTCACTAGCTGGATATCGCTATATTTGGCATGCTCTTCGATTAAGGCATCATGTGAATGTTCCTCGCAGCCAGGTTGCAAGTATTATGAAAGATATTGACCCAGAGGGAGTACAAAAGAGAAAGTCACGGCGGCTGAGGAGAAGGGCTTATGTTTCCTATGGACCAAACTTCTGTTGGCACATAGATGGTAGGTTATTCGGTTATATTAGCAATAAAGTCTGGTTGGGAATGAGGCTATATTATCAACACTTATCTTTTGTGATCCCAACACATGGTACATGTATACAATTTTCTGTCCATTAGGACCTTGAAATGAAGTTCTATTTTAATGATGCATATTTTTGCCTCCTAGGCTATGATAAATTGAAATCTTATGGGTTCCCAATCCACGGCTGCATCTGTGGATACAGTAGACGTATAATCTGGTTGGAAGTTGACAAATCTAACAATAACCCAAAGGTGCCTGCCAAATTTTTTTTAGATGCTGTCCAGAATGTGGGAGGTTGCCCAAGAATTGTGCGATCTGATTGTGGCACTGAAAATGTACTTTTAGCTGCAATACAATGCTATTTCAGAAATAATGGGAGTGATGAATTTGCAGCTGCAAAGGCTCATCAGTATGGATCTTCACCCTCAAACCAGCGGATTGAAGGGTGGTGGTCTTCTTTTGCACAAAGCAGGTCAAATTGGTGGATCAATTTCTTCAAAAGTATGTGTGAATCCGGAGTAGTTGAGCTAGGAAATGTTTTTCACATGGAATGCCTATGGTTTTGTTTTTCACAATTAATTCAAAATGAACTTGATAAAGTAAGAGATCACTGGAACAGTCATTACATCAGGAGGTCACGTCATGATACAGTTGCAGGGGTTCCAGATATCCTTTATTACCTACCTGAAGATTCGGGTGCTGTTGATTGCCTTGTTCCTGTTTCTCAAGCCAAAATAAAAGAAGTGGAGCCACAGTGTCATATGGAAGACAGAGAGGATGACCACAAGGAGTATTTTGAATACATAATGGCAATAAAAGGCTGGAATTATCCTCTTAATGAGAGAGATGCCTTTGACCTCTTTCAAAGTTTCAACCAACTGCAGCTTGTTGGTTGACTTAACAGTGCACCTTAGTTTAATTTTTTAAATGAATTACATTGATGACAATACAACCTAATGGTAACTTTATTACAATAGCCAATACATAAATTGTCAAATTTTGAACGACAAGGAGTTCTTAGGTGAAACTGACAATAAGTTTCCCTTACACTCCCTTTTTGTGGCTTCTACAAAGTTAAGTGCTTACTAAATTTTAAATGTAGCTAAAAAAATTGATATCAGAATTGTAAATGTTAACTAACATTTGACTAAAAACTGTTTTGTCTCTTATAAGCTACAATTTTCGAACATAAATGGAACAGTGTATGTTATGGCAATACTTTATCAAAAAGTGACAAGATTTGATTATATGGATTATATGGGTGGGGGGGGGGCAATTTTTAGTTTGCAAGAATGTTTTTTACAGCCATTGTTTAAGCAGGAATTTTTTGGGATTAATCCTCTGTATGTATTTTTTTTAATATGCATACATCATTTCTATACTCACTATGCAGGAATTTTTCTCTTCAATTCTTGTTTCCGTGATGTTTTTCCTTCCAGGAGTTTTTTGTTTTTTAAATCCCCCCCCCCCACCACCACCCCCTCCATCACTTAGTAATAAATTGTGCAGCCCTAATATTGGTTATAATTTGCTTCTGTGAGCCTGACTGCAACTCAGCTCAAGCTAAATAGCACTGCCTGCATTAAAATGAGGTAAACGTTTGAAACACAACAACGTAGATGACCCTGATTGTCTGTTATCATGGCCCAAATGTTCTAAATACAATTTCACAAGTTCTTGAGCATGAAATGACCCTTAAATTAAACCAAATCCATAAGACTCTTGCACAGCTGAAGCAATCATTTCCTCCATGTTTTTCTCATTGTTAATATGGACAGGTAACTTTATAGTTATATCACATGTTGATGCTGTAGGTCGACAGCAACAACCGGTACGACAACCATGAACAAATTCTACAGTGAACCTCTTAGGAAATCCTAAAGGTGGAACTTGAGGGGACCCAGTCATCCACTTGATGAAGTCCATAAGGCAGACACCAGCAATACCTGAAGTTAAAAAAGATTATTGCTCAGGAATACCTGTACACGACAAACAATTTAATGTGCAATAAAAGCTGGAGTCAATATGTAGGCATATTTCTGTATTGGAGAGGGGAAGCTCGTCAACCTACTTCCATACTTAGTCTATGCCCCTCCACCCAACCCACCTTGCGATGTTGAAGTTTTCATAATGTTCATGTGGGAAGAACAAGGGATGGATACCTTTTTATATTGCAACAGGTACCTGATGAAACCAAAAATTCATAACAGACCCAAGGACACAGGTATGGTGTGAAATGATGACTCTCATTAAAGAAGTGTTACATGACTTCTTATCCCACCATACCTTCTTAAAAATAATCAAACATACCTCCTGCATCAATGGATGTTAGCACATCACTGAAAAACTTGAATGTGTTTATCTCTGCATCTTTGCGAATCTGTGATTCACTGAAGTTCACTGACATATTGTCTTGAAACTCATCTGCAGTCATAGTGAAATAATTCCCACTTGTAATTGTAAAGACAGGTTTCCAGATTTGTGTATTTCTTCTTATATGACTAAGAATACCACACTCATCCAGCCTACTTTCGATTTGCACCAATTGGGGAAGATATTGCCATAACTGATCTTTCATACAAATCGATCTACAAGAAAGGAAGTACATGTACAATAAATAATACCAGTGCAATGTACATTACAGGCATTTCACTTAAGTGTGAAAGAAGCCTGGATAAAAGCCATTTATCATTAAGATGCCACAACAAACTTTTTTTATCAAGAAATTAGTGAAAGAACAACAAAACAGAAAAGAGACTTTTCATAAACTTTTCCAGGTTTCAATAGCAAGTCATACATGTAAATACAGACTGCATGCATAAAAACAATACCCGCAAGAATGACATAACCGTGTCTTACTGGATAATGGGTGCTATTCCAGTAAGCGTCTCCTTCTGTGGGATGCCTGTGTAGCCAATTGATTCCAAAACATCGAGCACATCATCACTGGTCAATATGGCTCTCACTTGCTCATCTGTTGCTGCACTGGACAACTGCAAAACAAGAGAGAAACAAGTGACTTGCAGTCATTTTTTTTTACTTCACATTTCATATCAGCTTTCTGAACATAAATTGTTATTAAGTTGTAAGCTGTAGCAGTCGAATTCAGGCCATGCTTTGTGAATAGGCCATTTCCGATTTACCCTTTACCTCCGTTTCAAAACGAGTCTTCGTGCGAAACCATCCATATGAAAATGAGTTTCACCTGCACATCCTTTTCATGCAAATCAAAGTCATTTTCATTTGAATGGTTTTGCACAAGGACTCGTTTTGAAACTGAGGCAAAAGGCAACTCGGAAACAGCCTATTTAACACACATAATTGGGATGTGCTTTTTTGTTTTAAAGCAATGTTAACCCCTAAATGGGAACTCAAAAGCTACAGAAAGGCTTACATAGGTCAGGTCTTCTCCCTCACATTTACATGTTACATCATAGATCATGAGAGTTCAAATTATTACTTACTGCTTCAGCGGCTCTTCTAAGCACAGGGTCTTGGTTTTCAGAAGGGCAGAGTGGATCTCCAACCAGGAGGCTATATCTGCTGCCAAAAAGTTAGGAGCTGGGCCACCTTGCAAAATAGACATTCCCATGACTGCCCCACAAGTCTTGAAATCGCCTGCATTCATTGCCACAGGAGAGTTGACAGGTTTGCCACTCTTAAAAAACTTGTCATTTACACTTGTCAACAGCTCTGTCAATCAAACCATTAACATAACCCATATCAACAAGGAAGTCAGGTTAAAGTACAATGTAAAAAAGAAAAATTGAAATTGATACCACTCTCTAGCAGTGCTTTACTATGCTCCATGCTAACGTTGGTTTTATCCCCAA
Organism: Siderastrea siderea; assembly: GCA_964030785.1. NCBI lineage: Eukaryota > Metazoa > Cnidaria > Anthozoa > Scleractinia > Rhizangiidae > Siderastrea > Siderastrea siderea. The sequence continues at coordinate 41,587,487 of OZ034970.1, forward strand.
GCAATGATAGGAATATTAGTTTCTACCCAAATGTAATAGCTTGTCTAATAATATTATTATAAACTACAAATCAAAGGCAACCCGCAATCCAATAAATAGTTTGAGAAGCCCAGAAGTCCAACTTATTATAGCATACTTATATTGCTAATGAATACATCTCTTTTTTCTCTGTCAGTCAATAAGACAATGCAGTGATTTTTAAGTTGGCAAATTAATGCTGCTGAATGAGGTTAGAATGGTGTCTGACTTTTAAAACAATGAGTACTAGGGGCCCAAGCAAAGTGGAGTAATTTACCTGAAAATAATTCTCTCTTCGGACCCCCATCATCTATAGCTGGCTCTCCTGAGAAAACAACTTTTAGTGTTGATTTAGGTTGGATCCTGGTGAACATCGCTGATTTGAAATCTTGCCACATAAACTTCCTTCTTATGGTAAGGCGTTTTTTATCTGTTGATAACAATTGCGCTGACAAGGTTGCAATTTGTTCCTTTAGGACTTCCTTTAGATGCTCACTTGTTAACTCTTCTGCTTTTGCAGGCTCGGTATTAAAACTTGATGCAGGCAAAGGATCAGGGATGTCAAATTCTTCACTGGTGTCATCTAATAACCACATTGAGCAACTATCAGCGTGTTCCTCAATTTGGTCAACAGGATGTAGTGAATGGCAAATAGGACAGCTCATCAGTCTTTTTTGCTCCACTTCTTCATTTTGAACAGCTGCATCTGTTTGAAAAACTGAACACTCCAAATCTTTCTCAAACAAATCTGACTCTTCCTGCTCTACAGACTGTGCCTTTCCCTTTTCATCTTGCTTTTGATTTGGTGAAGATGTTTGGGCTTGGTCTTGAATGATGCTGTTTGTGTTGTTAGCACCTGGAAAAGTTGTAAGCCCTAGTGTTTCCTCACTGGGTTCATCACTGTCAGAATCCAAGTCAGACGCGCCCATAACACTATCAAAGTAGTCAGAAGATGAACACAAATAGAAAGTGATCCTTGAATAAGGTTTGTCTATTTCTTCCTTGTATCTCTTGAGGGTGAAAGGCTCATCGGAACCAGGTAGGGTGCTTACTTTATTTTTATCAGCATACAGTAACTGATAAAATGCCTTCTTGTTGCTGTGGACAACATCTTTATGGAAACGGCTATGCTTCTCAACAGCTTTTTCTAAAAGGTCTTCGGAAGTTATATTCGGCGTGACGTTTAAAGGAAGTGAATAACCCCTCTTAATCGAAAGGCGACCATCCTTCATAATCATGACACCAATGTTTATCTTTACTTGACAATCTACGTTACCTTTATGATGAAGCTTCATTTTCTTTACTGGTTTGCTCTTAAAGTGCTTCGATCTGTCCTCTTCCTTTCGGGCTCGAAACTGGGCGAAGGTTAACAACCCTGAGGCTTTGCTGCCACTACCAGTGGCACTAGCACTTCCGTCACTTTCATCTTTCTTTGAACCCTCATCGACAATAGCTGCGCCCTCAGTGGTGTTATGCTGTAGACGATCTCCGCACTTGTGACAATATTTGGCCTCAAGCGGACAGTTTTCCCCGCAAGAAGAGCAGAACATTTTCGATATCGAAACGGGACTCGAACAACTCGTGAAAACAAAATGGCTTCCTCCTCGTGTATCGGTTCTTGCTGCTGACCAAAAGGATCGCGGCCTCAGGGGAAGAGAATGGGTCCAGGCCTTCCCAGCCACCATGCGTGCGCATTTTATTTTATTTTTATTTATGTAGCAATCTTTGTTTATTTGGAGCAACTTTTTATTTTTGCGGCAACTTTTCTATTTTTGCAGCAACTTTATCTTTGCAGCAACTTTTTTCTTTGCAGCAACTTTTATTTATTTGCGGCAAGTTAAAGAAAATTGCAGTAAGTTTCTTTATTATACAGCAACTTGAATTTGTTTGCAGAAACTCATTTAAAATTGCAGCAATTCTTAAATTTGCAGCAGAAATTGTTTAAAATTGCAGCAACTTTTAAAATTGCAGCATGTCCCCTGTGGGCCACCGTAAATTAACATGGAGACAAAAGAATAATGTGTTTTCCGCCATTTTGGAATAAGGTATATCTGACTGATTTTACAAAAACATACCTATACAAAATTCAAGACAGTTTCCAACTTTGTTCATCTAAGGCCTCTGCTAATCAATAGGCAGCCCCAAATTAGGGCTTATTATCACAATTCTAAATCGAGTAAATGTTTGGAAAGAAACACGTTTAATTTTTAATGCAACTGAAACTGACATACATTTTTGACAGACTAGGAAATTAATCATGACCTCTGATCTCTTGAGAAGGTGGGCTGCAAATTGCAAATCTCACTCAAAATCCGACCCGTTCGAGTTAAAATTTATCTTTCTAAGGACAACTAGCCTTAAGCAAAGTGAAACAGCGTTTTCAATCGGGACTTGATCGAATTCCTACATTATTCACTGTTCCAAATAATCAAACAAATGCAGCCCGCTAAAATTTACTGACACGTCTGGTAAATGTTACGTCAACTCTTCAGCGGAAATGACACAGATCGACACTTTGAAAGCATCAAGGCCACGACATAACTTCCCTCTAGCGGCAAAAACGAAAACAAAACGAAAAACTATTCAAACTCACGCTTTTTCGAGGCAAATCTCTTCACAAACTCTTTCTCTGCTCGCCATTCTAGTTGAAGTCCCGGATGTTGAGAAAAATTCTCAAGAGGACACCTTTATACCACCGCCTTTGACAAGAATTTTCGAAGTCTTTGGCCAGGCCAAGATTCAAGTCCAATTTTGCTCTGTCCGCTTAGAAAAGATCCCTAAGACCTACTTTTCGAGGCCAAAGACTTGTTACCACCTCGAGCAAAGCCCACAATATCAATCCCTGCAAATGGACCCGAGTCAAAGACCCGTTAAGTTCAAAAAGCAAAACAAACTGCAGGTAAGATATTAGACGACGCATTACCAGCAAATCGTAAGACTTTTTCCATCACTAGGCTTCATGATGCCTTCAGGAAAACTTTGCTCAAGGCAGCCAACTGAAAATCTAGATCTATTCATTTCAATCTGAGCGAAGACCGCTCCAATTCAAAAATGTCGTTAACTTGCGTAGGAGAGAGAGACAGAAAGAGAATGGGCCAGAGTGAAGAGAAACCCTACCCGGGGAGGGAGCGGGAAGGGGGGGGGGGGTAGAGTGTGTCCGGGAGTAAAAAAAGCCTGAATAGCCGAACACTCTGTTCTGTTCATTTTTACCGATAAATGCTTTGCGATTGCCGAAAAAAAAAATCAAAAAAAAAAAATAAACAAACAGGAACAGCATGAACAACTCAAGATCAACTAAAATTTCTGTAGGTATGTTTTATCAAATCCAGTCAGATATGTGTGCGCAGGAATGTGCAAATGTTGGTATTTGTGGCTCTGGGCTCCGTGGCAAACGTTTTGAGGGGTCCGGGCTTCACAGTAAAATGATAGTAAGGCTTCAAGCAACGAAACGATGGAGCTCCGGGTTCCGCGGCAAAGATTTTAGGGCTCCCGGGCTCCCGGGTTCCCGCGCTCCCGCGCTCCCGCGTCCCCCCCCACCCACCCACCCACACACACACCCCGTCCCCTTTGGTACCCTGAGCAATATCAGGCTTTAAAGATGGCGAATTAATTCGAGCAAGAAGGAAATGATATTTTTCGTTCTGCGTTTAAACACAAATCAAGTATTTTCTCAGGTTTTCTTGAATAGTACGGAGAATCGCCACTCTTCCGGGCATCGGTGACGACACAATCGATTTGGGCTGTTCTTTTGTTCCTTTTGCATTCGAGCCCAGGCTTTTCCGTCCAAATAAATAAACATGGCGGCTATGAGACCGGCATTTTCTTCGTAAAGGGTTTTATATCGATGGTTTGTTTGAATCATGCTAAGATTAATTACGTTTGACGCCTGTAATACACTCTTCCATGTTCGAGGGTCACCAGGAGAACTCTACAGCAATGTTGCATCCCGCTTTGGTGTTCAAGTGCAACCCAAAGTTTTGAACGATTCCTTCAAACACACATTTCGGGAGTTTTACAAAGCAGTGCCAAACTTCGGCGCAAAAGGCGGCGGAAAGACAGCGGAAAAATGGTGGTTTGGAGTGGTGAAACAAACTTTTAACTCCGCTGGATTATATGATGAGAAAACTTTAGCGAGGATTTCCTCCACTTTGTACAGAGAATTCTCGACAGCGTCGTACTGGGAGGTTTATCCCGAAGCCTTCGATGTATTGGAGCATTTAAAGAAGAGAGACTATCATCTCGCCGTGATTTCCAACTTTGATGAACGTCTTGATGGCATCCTTGAAAGCCTGTGCCTGAAAAAATACTTTAACTTCATTGCCTGTTCGTTTGATGTGGGAATTTGCAAACCTTCACCGGAAATATTTGAGCTTGTGCTTTCTCACTTTGGCGTGAAAGCTGCAGAAACTCTACATGTTGGTGATAATGTTGAACTGGACTATAAACCAGCTATAAAGCTGGGATTGAGGTCTTTGATTGTCGACAGGTTTGCTAGGAATTATAGTGAAGACCATGTTAATCTGGAGCATGTCATAAAAGATCTAAAGCCACTACTAAAGCTTTAAAATACAAAAATTCCAGTGTTTTGTTTTTATGACAAGTCAAATGTATTTATGCGCAAGTTAGATTTGAGAAGTTCCTATGCTATACTGCTGTGAAGGAGCGGTAGTGTAGTGGTCATCATGAAGGACGATCGTAAGATCAAAGGGTCAGTGGTTTGAGGCTCAGTCTTTAGATCTGCATTGTATTGTGTTGTTTCCTTAGACAAGAAACTTTACTCCACTAGGTTTCTCTTTACCCAGGTGTATAAATGGGTATAATTTATGGGTGAACTGTTAGGGAATCCTAACAGAAAAGCTGGGGGTAACTCTGCGATGGACTATCATCCCATCCAGGGGGGAGTTGTGATGGTCCTAGTCAGCTTCAATCGCACTACTCATGGCTCATTCAATCTAGTGGATTGGACACATGACTTTACCTTTTTTATGTTATACTAGATTGCTAGCAGTCCTATTCTATAGTGAAGAGCGCAAGCCATCAACAGCGTGGCGAGGCAAAAAAGCATGAACTCTCAATGGCGTGGCAAGACCTAGGGGCAGATAGTCAGGGTGGGAGGTGGGTGAAACATGCAAAATCAGTTCTCACCCATCTTTTAAACTTGCACTCACATGATTCCACCCATTTTGTCTGCTTTGCATTCTGACAAACTGCCTATTGGTTTCCGTGAATAAGCCTTCTTTTATACCTGCCAATATTATTATTCTCCCGTGTCACTATGCACAACACACATGCCTGCACTGAGGTATGAAATGAGCCTGGCTAAATATGCACCCTCCTTTGGCATCACTGGGCCAGGCCACCTACATGAAAACAAATGTTTTCCATCTGCTAGGAGCAAAATTGTACCAAGAGAGCACAGGAATTCAAGTTGTGACTGAAATGTGTGGGAGGTGTACTCCTATGAGTTTAGTCCCAGCATCATCTATCTTATGACTTCACTGTACATCATTTGTTTCTGGCATAGCTCAGAGACTTGGATTGAGTGTTTTAAGGTTGAGTGTAGCTTAATCTTGTTCCCAGGGTCCTGCTTCCTTCCTCTTCTCTAGAGAAGAGAAAACCTGGGAATAGAGTTCAGCATTTATAAGAGAAATTGTTAGAACTGGAAAACAGGCATAAGCAGGGCTTGGGAGCCAGCACAGTGGCCCTATCCCACACCCAACCTTTTTTTTAAAGAGGGGGCTCATTTCCCCTCTAAATCAAACTGGGTTAGGTTCAAACTGATGATGACCTTGTTTTTAAGCTAACTTCAAAGAGGCAAAGGCTGCACTGATTGAACAGTGCTAGTATTTTAATAGGATTGCCCAATATTTCAGTTGGGTTGTGAAACTAGCCTTCGTCGGAGGCTAGAAAAACAAATTGAAAAAGGAAACAAACGGCTTGTTACAACATTTAAAACAATGGTAAGAAAATGATGATACATGGTAGGTTGAAACAACTTATACTGTTACAAAAGAAACAGAGATGGAATTTAAATATGAACACAATAGAAATTGGAAAGATTAATTGGTTCTCAATTGTCTGGCCTAATACCTTTAGAGGGTACTCAGGAATGTTATTGTCAGGGAGGTGGGGAGGCCTTTTTGGGTTGGAAATCAGCATTCTTGGCCTTTTGGGGGGTAAGAAATTTTCTGCTGGACTCTTTTTTGGGTAGAAAGATTTTGTCAGGACTTTTTTAAGGTTTGATAAAAAGCATGTATATTTATTTTCATGTGAAAAAAATGTATTACTTTCATTTACAAATTTAATTTAACTGCTTGATGCATGATAGTGAGAAGGTATAAAGTAAATGGTTTCCACAGGTCACCCACACAGGTCACTGTACGTGTTACCGATAAACAAACAGGCTAGACAGTGTCCCCTAGCCTTAGTGTAAAACATCACCTTGTATGCCAGGGCTGGGACACTGTTCCCTGTGTCAGCAACACAGTGACCTGTGGAATGTGGCCTGTAAGATATACCTCCCACCCCCCCCCCCCCCCCCGAATATCCCAGGTAGTTGAATACATTTTAATATTCTAATATCCATGGCTTGATGGCAGCTCCAAGATGTCTATATCCCATCCTGCTCTGTTGATCAAAGTTTGGCGTTTTTATTTATTTCTTTATTTATTTATTTATCTGACGAGATGTGAAGGCTCTGGGTTCTACAGGATACTTTTAACCAATCACAATTCAGGAAGCTGTTTCACCAGTCCCTCTCTTCGTTTTCCGGCGGGAACATAGCTTTGGTTGCGAGAAAACCGATACCATTTTAAAATCGTGTTCGCAGATTAAAGATGGCTTTTAGAGCATCTTTCGATCCAAACTTTTCGTTATCAAACTCTTCGTGGTATCGGGAAAGACGAGACGAAGATTGGAGTCCAAGAAGCCAAGAAAGTGATCACGAACCGAGCTTCGATTCGGATGAAGAAAACCATGCGTCAAAAGTCATCACCATAAGCGATTCAAGCTCTGGATTAAGTTCACTTGAATCATCTCCTTTAGTTCCTTGGTCTGAGAATTCGTCTTTTTCCCGTTCTACGCCGTCCACAAGCTTGGTTTTGCATTCTAGAGGAAACAAGCTTTGTCTTGAAGAAAAAATGGCGACATCAACACGTGTTGATAAGGAATACGTTCCAAAATCAAGTTCCCTTGTAATAGGTAAGCGTTCACGCGCTGTGGGACTGAAAGATATTGACTTGACTAGAAACCTTGCGGCGAAGCATATCCGACAAGCAAAAGAAGCAAATAAAAGCCCCAAGAAGAACCATATCTTCAGCCCTTTATCAAGGCATATGTCTTGCCCAGCTTTCAGTTATACCAATGGAAGCTTTATGAGACCGTCCTGCAAAAATGGAATTGCTGGAAAATCTGGTGAAACCGATGTGAACCATGATTTCACCTTTGAGGCCACCTCGCTGTTTAAACCGCCATTAAATGATTACTCCACACCAAACGTGGCTGGAAACGCGGGCCCAAAAACATTGAGATTATTTAGTTGCCCCGATTATGAAACCAGTTCTAATGAGCAATGCACTACCCCTGAGAAAGTTAACAAGGTTCTGGGTGAAAAGCTTGATTCAAGGAAAACTCCAAATGTCACGCCGGGCATAAGTTGTACACAAAAAGTTATTGAAGTCATTGACTTAACTTCCAGTGAAGGAACATGTGGTAATAAACTTTCAAGTTGTGATGACCAATCGAATTGCAAAAAGGGCTCTGAAAAAGGTGGGGATGTTGGCGCACTAAAAATGGCAGGTGGTAATCATTCGCCATTCAAAAGAAGGGTGTCCAGGAAAACATCTGTGCTTTCATTTAGTGACGACGAGGATAGTGACTCAAACGAACAACATAGCTTGAAAAGAAACAAAGAAAAATCACAACATCCTGACAAAGCTGATCAAGAAATCTCACCAAGGAATGAACGTTCTAGAAAGGGTTACATGAAAATTGGCATAGTTTTCACTTTATGTGTACTGTTATTATCAATCTACCTACACATCAACCCTCATGGTTTTTGCCTGGATAGTGAATTTAGCATGAATACTTCAGGCCTTGGGATGGTTCTCAAGTCCGAGTTATACGGTCAACATATTGCTCAGAAGGTCATTGTCTCAGCCCTAAAGAACCACTTCAGCAAGCGTGATGTCAGAAAACCACTTGTTTTCTCCTTTCATGGCTGGACTGGGATTGGGAAGAATTTTGTAAGCAATATTATTACAGAGCATTTGTTCAAGCACAAGTCTCAAAGCCCTTTTGTTCACAAGTTTATTATCCCTCTTCATTTCCCTCATGAATCTGAGGTTGACAGGTACAACAAACAGTTATTAGGATGGATTCGAGGAAATGTGTCGAACTGCAGAAAGGGTGGGTTGTTTATTTTTGATGAAATGGATAAAATTCACCCTGGCATGATGGGTGCGATCAAAGATGCCATCTTGGACTACCGCGGTAAGAAAGCCTCTGATGGTCATCAAAACATGATATTTATTTTCCTGTCCAATTCTGGTGGTCGCACAATAAATGACCATGTCTTGAAGCACGTACTTGATGGAAAACTAAGAGAAACTTTGACATTAAGTGAACTGGAAATCATTTTCCAAGGCATTACTCAGCACACGCCAGACATCTGGTTTGCTGATCTATTGAAATCAGAAGTTTTCGATCACTTGGTTCCGTTTCTTCCTTTGGAGAGAGTTCATGTTAAACAGTGCATAAGACGGGACCTTGTCAAGAAAGGGTTCCCTGTCAAAGAAGCCATAGTTACGGCGATTGCAGATCAGCTGGAATATTTCCCTCCAGGTTATGAATTTTTCTCAGTATCTGGTTGTAAGAAAGTTTCATCTAGAGTGGATGTGATTATGGGATGAACTTTACATTGAAGACTACCATTATTGATTGATTCCTGAATTTTCTTTACCACTACATTGCTTATGTGCCTTCATGTCTGCTTTACCTAGAAATTGTTTTGCATTGAATAAATAAATAAGTCACAGTAGAATGCCATTAATACAAGCACCCAACGAACCATTACATAATAATAATAACTTTATTTATGTGTCAAAAGTGATATAGCACTCTGTAAAGACAAGGTGCTAATTGGGGACACACTATAATTTATACTTATTACAAATTATTAAAAATGAAGTGATGTCTGAACAATGTAAATACAATAATTTTCTATATTACTCAAGTAAACGTAATGAAAATACTGACTAAACTAACTCAGAACTTACTATCACATATTGAGCAATGCCACTGTTTTACTAAAAGTTCATCTAGGCTCATACTTCTCACACGTGTTTTAAAATCCTGTATGGTCTCTGACTGTTTCACCTCTGAACTTAGTTTTACAGGCCATAGCAGTGGGCCTAAATAGCTGATGCTATGTTTACCAAAGGTGACAGTCAAGACTGCTGCCTAAGAAAAATTTTAAGGGAGCCGTTTGAGCTCCTAAGCTTAAAATTAAGGTGCCTGGAGTGAGCTTTAAGGTTGGGAGCCCAGCCAATGACATCTCATACCAACATTAAAATAATAATTTGCCAACGCTCAGTGAAAATGCTCACAAAATTCTGTTAGAAATAAATGTGATAATGGCACACATCTGTTAAAGATAACTGATACCTAATATACATGTTTCACAGAACTAAGGTGCACGGGTATCACATTCTCCTTTACGAGATTAGGTTAACTGCATGGAAATTGAAGCGAAATTACTTATGAAAAATGTTACATGTAGGCACCTGCATGGGATCCCAGTACAGAAATTTGGTCGCCCACACTCATAACTTAGGCACCCCAGGCTGACAGGCTCCCGTTAGGCAGCAGCCTTGATAGTGCTGCACACTGTACCTTTGCCACTTGGTCAGAGTTTTTTATTGGTTTTTGAAAGCATTTGGACTTCAATTTGTCAGTTTTTTCATGGCTTTCATGTAAACTGGGCAATTAAGACAAAAGAACTAAATGAGAGACAAGTTTTACATTCATGGGCAGGATCCTCTCTTAGCTTGACTGCAGGGTTTTCAATAAGGGCCGGCAGCCAGCGAAACTCACCAGCTATTTCACATGAACTCGCTGCCTATTTGATTGAGAAATTACCTTATATTTTACGACTAACATGAGAAACATTTGCCACAAAACACGAGCATTGGATCAGCCAAGATTTATTCATGGAAAACAAAAGAATCTTGCCTCAGTTCTGAGTAATTTCAGTGGCGATTTGTGTTTCCTGTTCTGTTCAAATGCCCTAATTCTTGCTCCAGAATGCATTTCCTGCATTCTAAGAGGCCCAAATTTTCTAAATTTTCCTGGGGAGCACCCCCGGACCCTCCTACCCTCTGGCGCAAGTAGTTCATTCTCCACCTACTCCTAAAATTTTTCCACCTACTCAGATTCCTATTGAAAACCCTGGATTGGTCAGTTGAAATAGAAGCCATGAAAGTTGTCAAGAACTAAATATCCCTCTAAGCAGCAATGGTGATAGGCATCTAATTTCTCCTTACGGTATAACTATGTATTTGATCAAACATGCAGGTCATCAGAATAAAGGAAATGATCACCAATGATCAAATGGCTTGATGAACTGCTAAATTCTCCTTCCAATTTTCCTTGTATTTGTAAATCAAAGGGAGAATTTGACATTAGATCAGGAGTCACTTAGGGCCTTATAATAAATTTCCATGCAGCCCTTCAAGTGTCATTGCATCTGGGTCATTTTTTGCAGGTTGGGCTGGGGGGGGGGGGAGAGTTCACTGCTTTATTTCTATTTGTTTTCTTGTTTTTCTTCAACACTAAATCACTGTATTTAAATTCTATATTGTGAAACACAAGCATAGGTGGTATATTTGTGCACAATCAAAATTTTTTCTGTAGATCATTGTTGCACAAGAAACTTTGTTTTCCCCAGCTTCACAGCATCTTTATTGTATTTAACACAGCAAACTACACATAAAAATTGGCAAACAAATCGATATTTTATTCACGTGCTGACTTTCAGAGGAGTACAAGTGGTAAGGAAGTGAAGGTAGCAATTGTTACAGAACAATTTTTAACAAAGCAGAGAAAAAGTGCCGATTGAAAAAAAGAAAGTATGCAAGGATAAATATTGAGCTAATTAAGTTAGTCAAGATTATTGATTTCTGGTCAATTTCCAATATCTCTAACTTACGTAGCCAACTTAGCTGCTTTTCAAAAAGCTGAGTCCTGGATAAAATTCATGAAAACGTTTCAAATAACCAGGCACAGACATGTGAATTGCTACCTCACATTATGGAAAAACAACAAGACTATTGTTTCTCCTAGGGAAAAATTATGATTTTCCCAAAACAAAAAGTAAAACAGCAAAACAATTTTCACTCCACGTAAAGTTATCCATCTCTACAACCTAAAACAAGCATCACTTTTTGAGTATTGCCTTAAGATAGCTTAATACAGGTCACACATGAAACAAGTTGGCAATGACAAGTGTTCAAGTTTTCACACAAGTAATGGCAGAAGGTTTGGTCAAGTCTTCACAAGCTCAAGAAAACAGTAAGGAGAATATGTATTTTCATATCAGGGCTAAAAGGTTAAGGAAACAACACACCACCGTGCAGGGAACAAGCCTTGAACCACCAAACCTCCACCCTCCTAATTGCAAGTCTACCATGATGACCACTGCACTTCCACGACAACAATCAAAGTCAAGGATGTAACTGAAGCCTTGTAATAATCATCATGTTTGCCATGAAAAGCAAGCTTTTGTACATTGTGACGTCTTAAATACACGCCTGTCATGGCACACTTTTGTCCTACGTGTGGCCCAGACCTTAGTGTAGTACCTGGAGTGTTAGTTTACTGCAACTACATACTTTGCATTATGCTACCTGTCTATCAATGTGCCAACTAGAGGCCTAATGGCAGTTACAACAAAGATTTCTTCTGACTTATGGTTGGTAGATTACAGTGACAAAAACCAATGACTGCAATCAGTAAATACTGAAAAGGAAAGTAACCTATTTCACTTAAATTACAATCACCCTTATAGTATGTACTGTTAACATTTGTTTTAAAAAACTTGGGACACAATTATCAGGTTATAATTTGAGGTAATGTCAGTGCAACCACCCTTCAGGTTTAACAGTTGAATATTCTTGTAACCATGTACAGAAAAAATATGGGCAAGAAAGTTGTCACGTCTCATGTGACACAACCATAAAAATGGTCAAAGTACAGCACATTGTGAAGAATTTTCTGTCCCTTTCAGCAAAAAGCGAGCTCCAAGGTTGGAGGTTCAAAACTCAACCAACTAACTGCAGATATCAGGAATTAAAGGTAGTCTTGTAAAGTCAAAAGGTCATGGGTTGAGATTGGATGACCTTACTACTGGATGCTTCAAGAGTCTCTCGATTGTCAATGTAATTATCACTAACAGCAGGGTTAACCCTTCAAGCCCCAATAGCAACACGCACCTAACTTCTCCTTACAGTAGCACAACTTGTTCATCTGTACAGGTCATGAGAAATAAGGAAATGATCACCAAGGATAAGATGTCTTGATGCATAAGCAAATTCTCCCAACTAGTACCATAAGAAATACACGGAGAACAGTTAGGAGAACATGTATGTTGATACTGGCGCTTGAGGGGTTAAACACAGCCACTGTGTTGGTCAGCTTAAAAGAAACAGTGAGGGCACTATCTGGTTTGTTTGCAAATAAAATAAAAAAATTTGAAAACCAAACAGATCCAACAGAGAAAGGAAATAACGCTTCTAATCACACCCCATTCCTCCTTCCTCATAAAGAAAATCGGTACAAAACTAATTGGCAGAAATGTTTCAAGAACTTATACAAGTCAACAAAAATTGAAAAATAACACTAATAAATCGATTACAATCAAATTCTCAATCTCACACCTTTGTAAATAAGCTGTAAAATAAAATAACTTTCTTCGCCGACCGTGGTTGAAGAAACATACATGTATATTATAAATTGTATGTACGTATCTGTGTCGTGTGTGTAAGTGAATAGTGTAAATAATATACCTAATGACATGAATCATAAATTAACTGATTACCCTTTCAATCCAAGCCAAACTTGGTGTGCACCAATTAGCGAGTAATCACTGGATGTAAATATATTCTACAATAAGAATGAATTAATGACTGGGTGTTGATGTAGAACGTGACTGAAATGAACCTAGAATTGAACCTAACTCCAGATACTGTACATGAAAATAAAGCACTAATAACTAAAACCATCACCAAAAAAAGTGAATTTTCCTACAGGTTTGCAACACATTTCAAGCAAAATATAAACAGAAATAAAAACAACTACAAGACAAATTAAATACTCTAACTAAAGATAAGGCAGAGTAGAGGAAAAGCATGATTAATCTACTTATTCATTGTTTTATAGCTTGCATGCAGTTTGCTGTTAATCCATTAATTACTCTATACATTACAAGATGTCCATAATAGACACAGCAGCATCAATGCTGTTCTTGTTTAAAGCATGATTATTATAATTATTTCAGTGTTAAACAACATTCTTCTCCCTGCTAACAAAATCCCTCTTTTTTAACATAGCTTGTGAGAAACTAATATTGAATAATACATGTCTCTTTTTTTAGCAAATTACATGTACAAGATTTGGTATTCGCTCGCTCCATTTCCTTGAAGCTGGGTACTTGTGGATGAGTCAAAAAAAGGAAAAAAGTCAATATGTGTAAGCTAGTTTTAAATTCCAACAAGATTTCACTGCAACAGAACCAAACAATTAAAAGTTTTCCACAGGTAGCATTCAGAAACCACGACATTCTTACAACACCGAGCTTGACAGAAATTTAACAGATTTCCTTTGATAAGTGACATCTACTAAAACAAAAATTGATGTAAAGAAATTCAGGTCATTAGGAAGCATTTAATTGACTACCACTGCAAGTTCATAAAACTTAACTTATTATAAATGCTAATGTATGCTTAAAGGGAACCTCCACTGATATCTCAAATTGACATGAAAATTTCGAGATAAAGCTCAAATTCCAATTCTTTAAGTTAGCAAGTGGAGAGTGTCCAAAAACCTGGACATGAATACCACCTATTTTTGCTTTTAAATTTCGTTCACACTGCCATTTTGAATTTAATGATGTCTTACAGTTGCCCATATTGTTGCACACAAAAGGAAAGTGCTTCTTATGATGTCAGAAAAATTCAAAATGGCAGAGTATGGAAATTCAAAAGTGAAAATAGGTGATGATCACATCTAACCTTTTGGTTTGCTAAAACTTTCATTTGACTTGTTAACTTAAAGAATTCAAATCGAGACTTCATTTCCAACAATTTAACATCAATTTGTTGTAACAGTGGAGGTTCCCTTTAAGAACTTTCCCATACACCACCCCAGTTTCCTCGTTAGCTTGTTTTTAACGCTTTACTACCCTCAATTGAACCAAAATAATGTTGTCTCCTTCCAGGATATATTTAGTCCACTCGGTGGGCAGACCCTTTTTGAACTAACCATGAAAAAGAAAGATTTTGCAAGCAGGGAACAACTCTTTGCATACTGCATGTACATTACAATTATTTCGTATCATTATTTACAAACACTCTTAATCAAGACCACATTAAATACAATTACCTTGGCCTCTTACACAATCACAGTTCGCTTCAGTTTTCCCTAACGGATACCTGGGTGATGTTCGCACTTTCCAAACACTCTCCGTTCTGCCCAAATGCAGTGAGTAAAACATCAGAAAAACACTTCTCACTGTCAAACGTTGGTGTGGGATTGACTCCAATAAGAAGTGGTTCTAAGGTGTCTCTCAACAGGACATCTACACCATACACTGCACAAAGATCCCGCCCTGAGCTCCTTCCATCCTGAAAAGATGTCAGACTTGGGGCAACAGCATAAAACAGTTTAGCAATGCTCTCATGAATCTTTGTCTCAACGTCCTCCCATCTAATTTGTAGGTTAGCGAGGGAGTTCGCACTGAGGTCTGCTAAAAACTCTTGGTATGTCACCTTGTGATTTACCACTCCATTGCTCTTCACATCTTCATCTGAGCTGTGCGACAGGAGAGCTGAGGAGTCATACTCATCCAAGAACTCGTTTTGGTTCATCTCTTTCTCTGCTAAATTCACATGAGGAGTGTTGTGTACAAGTAGCTCTAGTGGTGCCAGAGACTTGACCGTAATGGCATACTGTAGACAGAAGCGTCTTTTCCTACACCACGCTGTCTGGATGCAATCTGAAAACAGGTCAAAATGTAAACTGTTACACTACCACTCCAGACTCACTTTTAAAATTCTCCTTGGTAATTAACAAACATATCCACCTGCATTTGTTATGAGAATTTGGCAATCCATCAATTGAAAACAATTTTTCACACTTAACAGAATCACTGAAACTGCAGCGTGACCTGGCCCACAAGGGCTGCTTCACGTAGGGGCTGTGATTACAGTCAAAACAGAAGAATCACTCCCTCAAAGTTGATTACAGGGGAACCCTGATATGAGTTCAAAAACCATAAAATGTGTGCATTATAATGGGTTTTATTATATAGTATATAGGGAATCCTTTCCATTCGTTTTACTATTACTGGCCTGAAGAATCTCTTTTCTTGTACCGGGATCTGAAGAGTTCGTTATATAGGGGTTCGCTGGGTTCTACTGTAATCCACTTTTCAAATGAAGAATAAAATGCTGCTGCTCAAACTAAAACTTAAACAGATGTTTAAATTTTGATTGGATTATTTGTCAGACAGGAATGTTCAAATGTGTGAGATTTCCCGTTTTGCATAACCTGGAAATACACATTGTATAAAATACACCATTATGTTAATGCAGTCAACTGCTTTCAGTCCTATCAGAACGCTAAAACATGTTTTCATATTCTGATTCGATTAGAAAAGCTGGTAGCAGGGAGAAAAGAGAAGAACAAGTTTTAACAATCACATGGCTATTGGTAAGCAGTTCAGGAAACCTGTCAGATTCTCATGTACCTGACACAACAGACCAGGTATCATGATTGGATTGCATTTCACTTTGAATACTTTATTTAAAACAAGAAGGAAAAACAATATTGCAATACACTCGATATTCCTTGGTCTCAGTTCATTCCACTTACAGTGTGAAGCCACCAAATGGCCGATCTCTGCACACCTCAACACCCTCCGCAGATCACTGGTGACAACTGGTTGCACACTAAGCCTGCTAGGGTCAGCTGCTCTTAAAATCCAGTAGCTGGAAATTCCTCGACTGTAGTGGTCAGCGCACAAAGCTGCCAAGTCAGCTGACAGGTCATATGACAATGTGAACCAAGGCACATTTCCCCATGTATTCTGAACATGCGCAGACAGCAAATCTCGGTGAAGTAGGTTTTCTTCTCCTCCAAGCCGGTTGACTCTTGCACCATTCTGGATTATTTGTCTGGGAGTACTCCATCTTTCTAACCAAATTGCCTCAGCTTCTGTCGACGACTCGACTACAGTGCAACCTAAATCCCTCAGGACTGGTTTCTTTTCAGTGCCAGTTTGTTCAAGAAAAAACTTCAAGTTCAATTTTTTACCCTTTGAGTGAGTACAGTTCACACTTTCTGTCCGTGGTAATAAAGACTTCACATTTATTGCAATGTTGTTTTCTCTTGGTAAAGTGGGAAACTTGGCAAGTTCAATGACAAAATCACTCGGACTTCTTTCAGGCAACAGAGAATTAAAGGCTAAAAGCCGTGCTTCTCTCTGCAGTTGTGCTTCTGTCACACTCAGCGGAGGGCAGAAATTTCTAGTGCACACAGTACCTTCCTTCATATCAACCAGCGGCCAGAGAAGAGAGTAGAAAACTCCAGTTGCAGCAAAAGCAAATGGCGAGCACTTTACGTTGGGTCGCATGCTGTGTATGACAGCTGATCCAAGTTCATCCATTACATACCAAACAGGTTTTTGCTTGTTTCCTTCAGATGTCATAACTTGGTATGTTTGGTTATAGTACCACATGTTTTCCAACACCTCCTTCAGCTCATACTCAGTTTCATGAATCTTATCTCTTGCTTGATCTGTAATTTCCTTTTCCGACAAATGCTTCTCTCCTTTGATTAGCACCTGAAAAGGAAAGGAGAAACAATAATATTAACCCTTTATCCTGCTGATTGCTGGCAAAATTCACCATTTACTTACATCAGGCTAAATTAACTTTAGTTAATCTTTAATTTGCTGCCTACTTTCTTGGGAACTTGCAACATTCTAGAAACTGAACTGCATCATCCACATACACTGTACTTAACAGTTTTTGCAATATTATGCTACAACACCAAAAATCTGTTTCTCTTCTAAGAGTTAACTGGACAAAAAGAAACTATGCTACTGCTTTATTGGAAACTTGTAACATTCTAGAAACAACCGAACTGCATCAGCCATTTACACTGTAGTTAAAAGTTTTTGCAATGTTACGCTGAATCACCGAAGACTGTTTCTCTTCTAACAGTAGACTGAACAAAAAGAAACTACAGTACTGCTTTATTGGAAACTCGTACAATTCTAGAAACAACTGAACCACATCAGCCATAGTCACACAGCCTTGAACGTGAGAACCACTTTGTAAAGGGTAAACACCAGTAGCATAGGAAACTGATGGTCCACACTACCATGGAACAATCACATGTGCAGATTTTGTCAACATGGTGGTCAAAACATTGGAATCATCTTGTACCACATAATAAGCAGAATCGCAGAAAAGTATGGCTCAGTTGATTTCAATTGAATGGTTACACTTTGAGATTTCATCCACAAACTCAAAAGTGAGCGCCACCTCTAAAGCTAATAAGCAATGCCACAGAAAAGTACTGCTCAGCAGACTTCATTTGAATGGTTACAATTTAGAATTTCATCCACAGACTCAAAGTTGGAACCAAATTGAACAGCATAATAAACATCAAGGAAATGTGTAAAGGTAGCCTGATGGGGACAACAACACATTGCATAAAACATAGTGATAAAAATCCTCCTTTTTCAACTCTCATGCAAATCTCATATACCAAATAATACTATATCACAATATTGTAAATGTACAGTGTATGTATTGAATAGTGTCAGACAGAGGAACAATTTACAATTATGTAACATACTCAGTCTGCTTTGCTTAGAACATTGAACATGAAACATATGGTAAGTTGATGACTGCTTTCATATTTTTTTACATTTCATATTCCTTTTGACATGAGGATTCTATAGTTGGGGTACATTCCAAAAATAACACTGTACAAAGAATTTGCACCAAAAGAGGTGGGCCTTTGTTCCACGCTTAAATTTATTCCTTTGCAATTAAGGCTTTCAATGTAGTTCTAAACATTAGGAATGTTGGTTGGCAACACAAAGAGATACACTCTGCAATTTGATCGATTGGACACTACAGGTAGTCAAATATTTGATTATTTCCCCCATGACGCTAATATTGATGTTTTCAGTAGGGGTGCTCAGTGTTTTATTGAAAGCTAGGTTTTAAAATAATACTGATACAATAAATTCATGCAAAGTGGTTTTCTCACACTTGCTCTCTTATGGCAGTAAAATATTTATTTAGCTGTGTTTTTGAAGTGTTTGTTTTTTTTTTACCCAAGGAAAATGAAATAAAATACTAAACTATGCGAGGGACAATTATTTCTCACCGAGACAAACTTGTTTGGTATTTCAAAATATTATTTCTGATCTAAAAAAATTAAAATGGCTAAAACAGAAGTGACATTGACACAAGCAAAAAAAATCTAAAATGCCAACATTATCACATAGATTTTGAAGGATTTAAAATTGGGCGGCGTATGTACACAATGTAACAAGATGAACCTGCGAATATCAGAAATTATTAAGGAATATAAGTTTTGATCCACTTGAAAGTTGATGGGTCAAGCACTCGAAAGAAAAACATTTAATTCTCTGTTTACGATTATATTGGCTTTAATAAGTAAAGTGAACTTGATCAAAATTGTACGCTTTTCGTGAGTCAACTGTAATTAGTTCATAAATACCTTGTAGCAAGCTGTTGAGATCACAATTTGACGCCGCGTTCGAAAATGCGAAAAAATACGCGCCCTTCAGAAAGAGCTTGTCACGCTTACTTGGCGACAACCGAAGATTGTTTATTTCAAATCTAAAATTCAAAAACTTACTGGCCATAGCTCCGATTCTTCGTCCTCGGGTTTCTGCAGGGTCATAACCAACAAACCAGGTGAATCAAAGGTCCAAAAAGATTCATCAGGGCAAACATTGCCGTAAAATTCCCCATCAATAATAGGAGCACATCCTTTTAGGCCCAAAGTCCATCGTTTCGTTGACAGCTTGCTTACAACATCCCGCTTTTTCGTTGTTGGAGGAACTGAAACGAAAACTGCCATCCCTCCATCTTCTTCTTCGAACCAACTGTAGTTCGGGGTTGTACCTTTTCCGAAGCCCAAAGATTCGGGGTATTGTTCTTTCTCTCTTTTGTACCTCAAGTACATTTTCTCAACGTATTCCTCGGAGAGTAGCTTCGCTTTCTCCATTCCTACCGCGTGAAGAAAGCCCGTCTTGAATTCCTCCAAGGTCATAATTTTTGACCTGTCTGATTTGGACGGCTTTTTAGTTTCATAAGAATCGTCCGTGATTTGACACAAAGCCTCGATTAGATCACCGTCGGCCGATTGAAGGGATTCTTCGGCTTTCTTCTCGTCTACGCCGGCAATTTGCGTAAGAACGAGGGTGCTGTCTAGAAGGACTTCGTCGCTCGAGGCATTTTCGCCAGCGCTGTTTTCAGGGCGTTGCATAATTTCCTTCATTCTCGCCAGCAATTCGGGTGATTTTTCCAAAATTTTCTTCGCTGCCGGCCCACCATCGCTCGACCAAGCGTGCTCAACAAGGAACACATCGCTAAATTTCTGCAGAGCACGTCTGGCATGAAGCGACCGCCGACCAGGAGACTCAAATTGTCCACCTTCGCGCAGCTCAAAAACTTCTGCAGCGTCACAGCTTGCAATTGGAGTTAGCTTTTTGTAAAGCCTGTCCCATAAATGTTCGGGTAAACCGATCGACAGGAGTTGTGGTCGATGTAAAGAGAGGAAATCTTCCCAGCTTATGCACGTGCTTCTTCCCTCAGAATGCGACGCCATCTTCACTCCCTCCCAACAATTCTTTTGCCGCTGTTGAAAAGTAACAAGTGATCAATACCAGATTCTCTTTACTTGCAAAATAGTTTTTCTATTTAAGCAATATAGGAGAAACACAATGTTGATCAAAGATGTACCCGTACCAGTCCTCGCTGAGCCGAGATCGGAAACCGAGATAGAGTGGAAGCAGACGAATTTTCGTGTCTGCAGAAACCAAAATATGAATATTTCCAAGAAAATTATTATAGAGGACGAAGACCCTTATAACATTGGAGGATACAGCAGCTCAGACGATGGTCAAAACGAGAGGTACTTTAGTTAATCGCTTCTTTTGCGTCTTATACGTGAAATTATATTAGCGCCTGGTTGAATTTGTTTTTGACGCAAACACAGTCGAGTAATTTTTCATTTCCTGAAATTTCACAGAAGCTCATCAAACATCCTACCAATGTATTATGCAACATTTACTTTGTTTGGTGATCTTTTGCGGTCTTTTTTGTTGTTTCAAAGTTTTTAGACACAGTTTGTTGCTAAACATGCTGAAAGAATGTAGAAGCTGCGTTGTAATGACGTAAAATTAAACACATGCGAGTCAAAGCGTCGATTTCCAAACACAATAAGAATGAAAACGATTTTTATTGCTCTGACATCTGTCACTGCGATTTCCTTTTTTCCACCCGCTATAGTTCGCGAGTCGGAAATTTATTGAGAAAACTGCTTTATCTTGATTCATTTGTGACCTTTTACAGGATGGACAGTGGATTTTTAATGCCCCAAATATTGTCTGCAGTAATTTAGTCTGAAAAGGCAACTGATACCTTAGAGGCGTATAGTAACAAAAATGTTAAAATTGTACAAATGTATATGTATCATGACCTCCAAAGATGTGCGTGGGTGGATCAGTGTAAAGTCTCCAGGCCAATAAAAAGAGAACTAAATGAATAATGACAGAAAATCCTAGACAGCATGTCGTCAGTAAAACCACTCAGAGACCATTACCTCCCCTTCAGCTCCAAGTCTGTAGACATTTTCTCAAATTTCTACTTTTCTTGGAGAAGATTTAAAATGATCAGGTTCACGGTCATGATAGTGCTGCTTGGCAGTTTTCATTTAAATGACAAAGCTTAAAATTCCCAGATTCATCCTATGGCACAGATATTAAACGTAGAGTCACCTCCAAGGGTTTGCAATCAACAAATTTCAATTTTTTTTCTTTAACTTTATATAATACAATACCTTTCATTGTAGGCAACCTGAATAAAATGTTTTGTTTTCCATTGCCCCTGCTTTGTCTCATGAAAGTAGGTCGATCCGTTCTGAAAAAAGGGGCGTATGTTGATTGATTCTATGTGTGCAGCTACAGCAACAATAACGACAGCCTTTATTTTAAATGTTATAGTGACAGAGAATCTCACCACATATTGTTAGCAGAGGCTAGTTGAGTTGGGGGGTGAAGGGGAAAGGAATTATTGGTTGTCCCTTGTATACTCGTAGAAACATACATGGCAAATATATAGCATGGCTTTCAAATCCGTGGCATACATGTAACATAAGAAAGGCAGGGTGCTAAAAAGTATATATAGGTATAAAAGAAGATCAGGACCCAAGCCCTGAAAACAATAGAGTTGCCTGATACCTGTTAAGAGCTGTGTGGTATCTGAGAAGATCAGGAGAAAGATAATTTAAGGGTGTCTAGTAAAGAACTGACTTTAATATAATCATCCTCAGCTGAAACTATTCCAAACCATGTATATGTGAACTGTCAGCCTTGCAGAATACTTGATTGCAAGCCTTGATTATGTCTTCTTAGTGAATAAGATTTTGCGGTAAGCCAGTAGGTGAAGACTTGCACACAGGCTACTTTTATTTCAAAAGATGTTTGAAAATATCTTAGTAGGGTGATTTAGATATCGGAGTGTCACTTTAAGATGACAATAAAGCTACAATCAGTGTCACTTTGATGAAACACTGTCTGTACAATTGTGTCTCCCTTCCTCTCCCACAAGACAATGTTGTAAAATAGTTTCAACCAAATAGATGAAGACAAGCGCTCACAACACCATGTAACATTGAATAGGGGTAGGAGGGGAGGGTGTTTCAATGACTTATGTCACTGGTTGTAGCGTCTACACCTGAGGAAAGAAAAGGAAGCAGGCAATGAAAGAGCACTTTTTTCATAGTGGTCATTTTGTTGTTGTTGTTGTTGGTGGTATTTTTTTTTTCAAACAGTTCAGTTGATTAGGCAGAGGAAAATTCTAATTGAGATGGGCTTCTAGCTACATGACTACATTCTTCTTGTTTGTAAGGCAATCCATTGACCCAGCAATCCAATGACCCTGGGAACAGTTCACAGTTGGTGTCTTTAATAAAAGTTTCATTTCAAGGGGCGGGCAGGGCTGATGCATATCTGATGACGAGGACAAAACAATTCCAATTATTTTTTCCTTGGAGTTCCTGTCTTCTTACCTTTCTAACCTTTGTTTCCTCTGCAGTTTCTTAACAAGGAAAATTGCTTAACTGCTTAACAATAATTATCACAATTCACAGCTGGAGCTTCTTCTCGGAACTAATTCTTGTTTTAAAATATTATGTTACCTAGAACAATAATCAGATGGTAGTAAGCATAATATTTTGACCTTTTTTAACCCTTTACCCTGATATTAAATAATATGCATATTCTCCTCACTGTACTTCATACATTTCTTATGGAACTAGTGAGGATAATTTGTCTAAATATCAAGACATCTGATCCTTGGTGATCACTTTCTTTATTCTTGTCTCTTGAATGTTTGAACAAGTAGTGATAAATTATGTAAAAAAAGTTTTCATTTTTGTCACTGTTAGGGCTTAAAGGGGTTAAGTAGCCCTCCCACAATAATCATTATCCTATATCTTTATAATTACAAGGTTGTTTCCGCTATGGTGTTAGTGTTGTAGCTATACAATGGGTCTTCCATGGGGTAAAAGGGAAAGGTGACACTATCCAAAAACTGGTAACACAAGACAATTACTAAAAAGTGACAAGAAACCTAGTAAGTAAGCAACCAAAATTCAACAACATTGCAGCAATTAAGACCAGAAAAGGCAGGGTCACTCAAAGTTTTCCTTTTGTAGACATTATAAAATTGTGCCCAAAATTTTTATCAAATTACTGTATTTTCTCGATTAAACACCGGGCCCCGAATAAACGCCGGTTTAAAAGAGGAAGTCGGGGAATAAACCCCTCAGACGTTTATTTGTGGTATAATGAATTGAAGGTGTAAGAGAAAGATACAGGATGTCAAGTAGAATGAATAAAAACCCTTTCTTAAAAAATGGCGGGCCCAAATAAACTGCTGATTCAAACAACCAGGCCAAGTTTGAAATAAACACCGGGGGCATTTAATTGAGAAAATACGGTACTCACCAGCATTTGTAGATTCACTAAAAAATTAAAGTGACTTTCTTGTAATTATTGCAAAAGACATTCCAAGGAAATTTTCTAGTGGCAAGGCATAAGATGTGACAATAACATTTGCTTCTATGGAAATTAATTAAAGTGTACACCAGTACTTAAAGGATGCCACATGGTAATATGACAACCCCCTTCTAAGGCCTCATTCTAGCAAGCAAGCAGCAAAAGTTGACATGCAATTAATGTCAATCTTATTTGTAAATATTTTCCAGGCTCAAATGGTTTTACGGTCAAATGAAGAGAAAAATTAAATTACAACTGCTCCCTTTCTAATAAAGTTAGCTACAATTCTTTAATTTTGCCTATTCAATAACGAATTTCTAGCACAGTATCTTAGAATATTTATATTTTTTAATTAAGTTAAAAAATTTTCAAGCTTAAAATTTGAAATTAAAATATTATTTCAGATAGAATTAATTAATATTTAACTTTTCATTATGCACAATTTTTTTTATACCATTACAATGTTTGAACCCCATGAGGAATATGGCAAACAGAACACTTGACAGGTATTATATCATCTCAGGCCTTTCTTACTTCAGTTGAAAGTTTTATTTTATTTTATTTTTGTGGGGGGGGGGGGGAGGTGGGGGGATCTTTGACAAGGTATAGCAGTTTGGTCTACTGTATCCTTGGCAGCACGGATGTAGCAAAGAGCTTATTAAGCTAGCGGCCAATTTGACCAGCTTAAAGGGGTGCATCAACAATTGCTGAAAATTCGCCAGCCATACTAGCTGGTAGATCTGAAGTGCACAATTTGTAAAACCAATCTTGCCAGGTTTGCTTGGAGGTCTTAGTAGATATAGAGTTAACTTACAGTACTTTGCAAACCATTTCCTTTGTATTTCACACTGATCTAGTTCTGATGATGAGCTTGATGAAGAAGGAGTATTAAAACAACAAAGGCAGGAATCCAGCTCCAGCAGTGAAGATGAATTTGAAAAGGAAATGGAAATGGAACTTGAAAGTGTAATGAAAACCTTTGAGAATGACCATGGTAAGAAATCAGTTTGCATCTAAGTGTAAACACATCATAGTCAGCAGCCATTGCATCATTGCATCATTGCAGCCCCGGCCCGGGGGCTGCAATGATGTTACTTCCTAATAAAGCTATCTATCTATCTCTCTAAGGTTCTGTGACTCATGTTGGAGCAGCTGCGATGGAGGGGGGGGGGGGGGGGGGTGGAGTATAATCCACTGTTTTATGCCCACAAGTTACAGTAATACTATAGTGACTAAACTCAGACATTTCTATTGCATGGCTAGTTCTTTGGATAATGTTCAAAAACTGTAGTAATTGCATTTATTAAGTTAGTCAGATGGTGTGTTCTGGCCGGTAAACTTTTACAATTGAATGTACATTAGGCAAACCTTACTGACCAAAATAGAGATGATTACTAAAAGTTTACGAGAAGCTCTGCTCAGTGGCTGTGCATAAATGATGAGTCCTTCATGTGCTAAGAAGGTCAGACTTTTAATCCAAAGGTTGGTTGTTGCTGAGTCTGTCAGTCTTTGCCATCTTGTTGTTCCTTCAGACAGGAAACTATGCTCTGCACTTTCTCTCCATTCAGGAGTATTATGGTGTCCAGAGATCCATTAAAATCCTAGTAAATGGTGACGGTAACCTAGTGATGGGCTAACATCCAATCTGGCACAGGTGAAAAGTAGTGAGTGCTTAGCTACTTTATGCTAATCAAAGACTGGTTATTGAAATTAAAGTTGGTGACTTCTTTACTATATTTAAACTTGGTTGTTAACCCTTTCACTCCCAGGGTTGGTTATGGAGACGTTTAGGGGATTCTAACTTTTAAGTCTGTGGATGAAATCCTATGGTGTGACCACTCAAATGAAACCTCATCAGCAGTAGTTTCACATGGTACTATTTATATTTATTAATAAGTATTTTACAAAATGAAATTTAGGATTTGGCTTAAATTTTGAATGAAGGCATAATGTTGATTAATCCTTTGCAGGTGGTGATACCAAACAGAAAGCAAATCCAGACAAAACTGCTGGTGATGCTGGTACGAGTGGCATTAATGGTCAGTCCACTGAACAGACAAGTGACATGTACAGTGAAGATTACTTCAGCTCAGGATCAGAAGATGAGCATTTAGTGGGTGGGCAAGGATCAAAATCAAAGGAACGGAGAAAAGTTTTAACAAATGATGAACTATTCTACGATCCAGACATGGATGATGAAGATGAAAAGTGGGTGGCAAAACAGAGGCGTGACCACAGGCAGAAAGGTGTGTGCTAGGATAAAATAAGGATTGTGGTCGAAGGCATGCCAGCGTGCAACCTTTCAGTCTATGCTAAGAAGTCAAGTTAGTATCCTCCACATTTTCTTTCTCCATCCAGATGTACATTGTAAGAGTACCACTGACATATAATT
Organism: Siderastrea siderea; assembly: GCA_964030785.1. NCBI lineage: Eukaryota > Metazoa > Cnidaria > Anthozoa > Scleractinia > Rhizangiidae > Siderastrea > Siderastrea siderea. Next base: position 41,613,502 of record OZ034970.1, read on the forward strand.
TACTAGGAAAACTGGGGTTGTAAGGAGACAGGTAAAATATGAGAAAGTATGGAAATCACTAGTTAAAACTAGTTTTCCAGGCATGGAAAAAAGTGTGGAAAATAAAGTTAAAGTATCAGTCTAAAAAAAATGTGGAGTTTTGTCCAAGCTGCTTCAATGTGTTGTAAACTGACTTTTCAGGGACAGATCACAGTCACACTTTTTGTCTCTTAAATCTTTCTTCAGTTGAAAGTATGAACAGAAACTGTGTGGGATACCTGTGGCATGTGGGGTACCTGTGCCACGTACCTAACCTCTTAAAGGGACTATGGCTTGTTCTTTAACCCTATCACTCCTAGTAGTGGCCAAAGTAAAAATTCAAGAAAAATCCTAAATTTCATTTTTTCAAATCCTACGAAACAAATGAAGGGCCCAATGGAAAAAGGGCGTAAGTGATGATTTGAGGTTAAAATCGAAATTGCTCCTATTTAGCTGAACATTGGCACACAGGCTGGTTTTCACGTGAGGAATGCTGTTGCGCACTTATTTGTTGACCTGAGATCTAGAATTTGAAGAATTCGCGTATTACTTTTGCTTAAAAGTGACACAAAGAAAACAACAGGACTGCGGATTCTAGGTTGAATTCCTTTGTTTTAGTTCAGGCAGAGAACAAAAGAAATCTTTCACGCATCACTTGAGCGAGTTCAGTTCAACAAAACTTTTCACGCAAAAGTAATACGCTAATTCTTCAAATTTTAGATCTCAGGTCAAGAAATAAGTGCGCAGCAGCGTTCCTCACATGAAAACCAGCCTGTGTTCCAATGTTCAGCTAAATAGGAGCAATTTCGATTTTAACCTCAAATCATCACTTACGCCCTTTTTCCACCGGGCCCTTCAAATAGTACCATGTGAAAGTAGTGCTGAAGAGATTTCATTTGAATGGTAACACCATAGAATCTCATCCACAGACTCATCGTTCGATTTTTTTTGAAGTAAGAACCACCTTAAATGCCTTTATATCTGACTTTAGGAGTGAAATGGTAACCCTTTAATCTCTGATATGAAAATGCATATTCTCCTTACTGTGCTCCATACAATTCTCATGGAACTAGTTAGGAGAATTTGTCTAAATATCAAGGCATCTTATGATGGTGATCACTTCCTTTATCCTAAAACTGTTCAGTTACATGTATGCTTCAAATCGCTCTTAGACTACCACCTGTAGTTTTTTAAGACTATAGATAACATAAGTGTGTTTGGCTGCAGAAAGCTAGGATGGAAATGGATTATTGTAGCACAGGACAGACTTGTAACTCAAAAATGGAAAAATCCGCAAGATGTAACCCCTTTATCTTTTCACCCAGAATTGATTCAAACATGGACATTTTAGGGAGATGTGGGCCACATGGTAGCTAGAGATCTTCAGTGGGACAAGAAACCTCCAATTAATCATTATTTCTTTTCAAATTATTTTGACTTCAGTGGAGGAGAGGAATGCTTCAAACGTGGCAGGTACAGGTGAAAAACAAGACTCATCTACAGCGAATAAAAAGAAATCTAAAATATCCAAACAGGAGGTGGAGAAAGTTCCATCAAGTGACGCTATCTTATCTTGTCCAGCCTGCATGACAACATTATGCATTGATTGCCAAAGGTTAGTTGGTTAGAGCAACATATATTTCCCTCCGGGGAAGTAGCTTAGCATCATATCTGGGGGACTAACAAACTTGTAGTTGCTTCGTACTATATTTAACAATTATCCTGCGAAATCGCGCGGAATATCACCTGATACTTAGCCGACGAGGCCGTAGGCCGAGTTGGCTAAATCAGGGGATATTCCGCAAGATTGAGCAGGATAATTGTTTTATTATTCAACAAATTCTCATCGACTACCATTTTCATAACGAGAAAACTATGGTTCTATGATGAAAACGCTAAAAGCTAGCAACACGTAATAAAACTCAAAACAGAATTTCAAGAAATCGAAGTTTACCGTTCACTTAAGAAAGGCTTATTTACAAACTCATGTTTGGAAATGAGAAGACAGAGTAAAAAAATACTGCTACGTTACCGAGAATAAGTCCTCTTCCTGTGAATTAAAGTCTTATCAACTTTACAACTTTCCAAGAGCAAGTGTGCTGCTTCGTTCACAATACCATTTTCTTGGTTGAGTTTCCACTTTGAAAATTTCCAAGTCAACCTCTGGATATCTTTGTGAGTTGAAGCAAATACTTGTTGACTTTTTGAGAGCATTTAATCGTGGAAAGTTTCTTCCAGGGAGTTAAAATTTTCGGAGAACACTGCTAAAACTGCCTTGCTTTTCAAAATGTCCGCCAAACAAGCAATGAAAGAAATCTGCAGTGCACTTCCAAATATGGTCATTTACGTATATCGCAGGATATCTGTCATGTACGGATGACAGATATTGAGGGCTTCCTTACCATATATGGGCATAGTGACAATTTGTTGAATAATAAGGAAGATTAATCGACACTGGAGATTTGGCCTTTTTTGATAAGCCACATTTAACACCAAGAGATGTTCTTTCAAACTACTATCAATCATTGGTGATTAACTGGGGGCTGCTTGATTCTAATTAATCATAAAATACCTTCTGTTGCTTATTTATTTATTTATTTATTTATTTATTTTAATCGTGGATTAGTTTTTTTTTCATGGGTAATATTTACTTTAGTCATCAGTTTTTCACTTGGCCAACACAGTAACAGCCAACATAGTTTGGTGTTTGCTTGACACCCAGTTCTAGCACTCACCCTAAATTTCTGGTTTTCCCTTTGTACTCAATATAGTGCCATAATATCTTATGTTTTAAAAGATTGCTACTTTACTTCTGGGATCTTTTTCAGGGCCATAGCCAGAAAAAAATTATGACTGAGGCAATGTCCATGGTTCAATTCTCTTCCTAGGTATTTAGGGTGTTAAACGAAAAAATGACTGAGAAAATGAAAAAGAATGACAGAGGCAAGTGCCTCGGTTTGCCTCATACTGGCTATGGCCCTGTTTTTTGTAGTCTATTCATTGCATGCAAAAGGCCTGGTTGTAATTGCCCTGAATGCATTTTTTTTTGTTTCCTTAAACCGGCCTTTATAGTCAAAGCCGGTCAGGCATTCCTGTCATTAACGGACTAATGAATTCATTATTGGAAAATTGATTCCGTTCATTGATTGAAAAATCCATCCGTGAAATGAATAATCCAATATTCAAATTGCGCCTCGATTCAATAATGGAATGTTGATTTGATTGATGAACAAATGCCTTGCCATATACTTCTCCTGAAATGCCAAATTTCAAGTTTATTTTTAGTATAAAGTGCAAGATGGGATTGTAAAATAACGCAAAGGTTGCGTGTCATAGCAGACAACAAAGATCAATCGATCGATCAAACTGGTATGCTTTTGCAAATATTCACAAGTATTCTTTAACCGAAACGGCAAATATCAAAAGGAAGAATTAATTGTATGTACCAAAGGTGGTAGGAAAAGAAACAACATTCGCTAATGGCATGTTTATGGAAAAATTAGAATACTAAAATAACTTACCTGTTCTTTGTTCAAGTCCCCCATGTTTGCCGGTCGCACTCCCTTCCATATATGGTATAGCTTTTGTTCAGTAATCCAATCAACATTCGATTATTGAATCGAGGCACAATTTGAATATTGGATTATTCATTTCACGAATGGATTATTCAATCACCGAACGGAATCAATATTCCATTAACGAATTCATTAGTCCGTTTACGACGAGAACGCCTGACCAGCTTTGACTATAAACCCTGAAGTGAAAATGTATATTCTCCTTACTGTTGTGAACTCCATACATTTCTTATGGAAGTAGTAAGGAAAGTTTGTCTAACCCCCGTTTTATCCTTGGTGAACATTCCTTTAGTCTCATCACTTGAACGTTTGAACAAGTAGTGTGATGATGTAAAGAGAAATTTCATTTTCGTAACTGTTAGGGCTTAATGGGTTAAAAAGGCCCCTATTTGCTAACAATTTACCTTCTTGTGTCACTTCTATTTCATTGCAGACATGACCTGTACAAGAACCAATACAGAGCTATGTTTGTCATGAACTGTAAAGTCGTAGAAGATGAAGTATTAAGATATGAACCATTTCAGCAGCGCAATCCAGGAAAAAGGAGAAAGAAAGGACAAAAAGGAAAACTAGTACAGCACTCTGAAGGAGGGGAAAATTCAACTGCAACTGGTGGTGCTGCAACTGAACTTTATCATCCTGTTACATGCACAGAGTGTTCCTCAGAGGTTGCTGTGTATGACAGTGATGAGGTCTACCATTTCTTCAATGTATTAGCTAGTCATGCTTGAAGACTAATAAATTAATAAGATAATGAAGTGCAAGTTATTGTCTTCTTGTAAAGCTATATTAGTGAATGTTGTTGGATAATAGCTTCATGCCCATGCAGCATGACCACAAGGTGTAAGTTTTGTAGGAATGAATTCATCAAAATAAGCAATGCCTTGCCTGTACAGTATTTGAGCTTTTTTCTCCCATTCTATCTCAGTAACAACTACCCACACCACCTTTTGGTCCTGTTGTACATGTATAACCTGGAGGTTTTATCTGACAATATTGATAATTGAAAGAAAAAAAGCCTCAATAAAGCGAGAACAATTTTGGAGCGTGGCATCACCTACATTTGTTTCCTTTATATTTCAGAAGTTGAATAGTGCTTGCAATTTTCTTTTCCATTAGCCTGTGAACAGGCTTTGCAGTGGTTAAGCACAGGTTTCTTAAGCTAATGGTGTTATGACTGGTTTCTTATTAAAGAGCCTTAATTATAGCAGTTTGTGTTGGAATGTAACAAACATGAAACTGATGTATTTAGGAGGTAGACACAAAGACAAAAAAATCAAAACAGTCTCAACTTGCCTCTGTGATGTATTTGTAGACAGTGTGTGTTGTGGGGGGAGGGGATGGGGGTAATTTGGCTGTTTCAGAGTGTTTCCAGTGAGTTTTGGTTTTGCTGTTGTTCTCTCAGTGGAATTGCTCTGAGATGGCAAAATAAACCACATGTGTGCACTACAAATAACTCACACTGAGAGATATTTTGTTGTGTTTGTCTTCTTTTCCAACTCTTACATACGTCCATTTCAAGCGTGCTAAATCCCATTACCAATCCTTATACACTTTTGTGCAACCATAAATTATCACACCAGTAGCTTGGGATAGCTGTGGTTTAAGTGACTGCAATTTTGAAGCAAAAAAGTACAAAAACTTGGGTATGTCAACAAGTAAGCACCTAAGATGTCCGTGTGAGTTGTTCCTTTACATTCATTTGTTTTTACCGAAAAAAAATCTATACTACAAAAATTTGATGCCGTTGTAAGAGAGAGATGGTTTCCTTGTCAATGTAGTATTAATGAAATTCTCTTAATCTGAGCAAAATTTCTCTTAATTTATGGAAATTGAAGTTAAAATTATATCCCTTCCAAAACTGCAAAAATTGTCGTTGCCAAAATTTCTTGTGATACATACCGTATTTCCTCGAATAATAGCCAGGGACGATTGGCGATTATTCTTTTCTTCGCACCAAAAGGGGGCGATTATTAGAGGGCGGGGGGCGATTAAACGAGGGGGGCCTTTATTTCAAATACTGCTCGCAGGAAGTTGTGCCATAATTATTTTTACTTTATTTTCTCATTTAAAATAATCACATGCAAACTGATCAGGGGCGTTCTAAGTGTTCTCAGCTTGAGTAGTTTTCAATGTCAATATCTTCGGAATAAAGGAAAACGTAAAATACATGGACATAACGATCGAAAAAGCTATCACAATACCTGTGCTTTTGTAAATTTTCTGTTTTATATAATGATAGAATCAAAGCTTGTATCCTAATTGGATATTCATGGTGTAAATTTTTAAGTTGACGGGGGGGGGGGGGGCAGTGAAAGAAAGGGGAGATATAGGGCGAGGGGGTTGATTATTGACAGACGATGGTGGGGGTTAGGAGAGTGGGAGGAGGCGATTATTCAATCGGAGTGGGGGGGGGGGGGGTGGGGGCGGCGATTATTCAAGGGAGGCGATTATTTCAAATAATCCCTCCAAAGAGGGGCGATTATTCGAGGGGCGGCTATTATTCGAGGAAATACGGTAAGAGAAAACAAAAACAGCTGCTTCACTTATCCTCGAATAGCCATGGGTAGGGAGTGTTAATTTATTTGTTTTCTTCTTCACCTGTATCGACTTCCCCGCGCAGTGATTATCTGTCCCTGGATCTTCGAAGATAAGCTGAGGCTAGGGGTACTATAATAGGTGTCGATGAGGACGCACTTGGGGAGGTGTGACGAATTTTTTATTGGTTTGAAATTCGTGAATTTCAGTATTTGGGGGTTTGGAATTTTGCTCCGATTTATTTGGCTCGTGCGATTCTGACAAGTCATTTTTTTTTTGGATTAGCCGGACAGTTTTGGTCGTTTTGGGAAATGAAAAAGATAAGGTGGTTTGGCAGTGGTCAGTTTTCGCTATCAACTCTCAGTTGGTGAATCCAAATATCAAAAAACAAGAAACCTCTCCTTGCAGCATGTTGCAGCTAGGGTAGAGGGGAGGAAGTGTGTAGCGGGAAAGAGTAAAAGTTTTTCTAATTCAGACAAATGTCGACTACTTTTAAGCTTGTGGTTCAGTTTGTGCAAGTTTTCACAGTTCAATATTTATGTTCTTTTTCACGGTTAGGTTATCTTCGTCTTGCGGTTCATGTCCTTCCAGATATCCCACTTTTGGATACTTCGACAGGTAAAGCTTGTTGTAGATAGCATCCAGACGCGCCAGTTCCTCTTGTGATAGGTCATCCTAGATTGTACGGGAAAAAAACAAAGCCAGTGGGAAAATTATTGATATAAATAAACGAATAAAACAAATTAGAGCAGAAATTAAAAAAAAAAAAAGAGGAAGAACGTAACGCTGAAAAAAACAGAAAAAGAAAAAAAATGCTAGCAGAGCGAGGTTTTGATCCTCGGACCTCTGGGTTATGGGCCCAGCACGCTTCCACTGCGCCACTCTGCTGCCGATATATATTATGCAAGAAACACAGATATTTAAACGGATCAATGACGTCATCTGTCACGCATTCCATATTTTTTTTAATTCTCACCAAGTTGTCGTTCAAATCTTCCTCTGACATGGACCATTTTGCGATTGCCCTTGATGCATCCTTTCCAGTAAATACATTATAATTTCCTCCAGGTCCATAAACCTCTACAGATGAAAAGAATATTCACCAAAAATGATTCAAGAACTTACCAAGGTCGCACTTGATTTCAATATCGCTGATTCATTTCACGTAACACAACTTAATAAACTTGATTAAGAAACGTTGGGCTTGTCAAATATTTACGATAAAGATATCTTACTTCTGGAGTCTGAAACGTCAAACACAATTCCTTTGACTGAAACGTAAATTGGCAGTCCAGGCTGAAACAAACAAACCACAAAAACAAATGAAACGCGTGAAAGAAAAAGAAAGTGAGTGAGTGATTGTTGTCGAACTTGAAAACTTCATTCGAATTTTCAAGTTTAGCTAACTCATTCCGAGAAGGAACGATTAACAGAGGAATAAATGAACAGAGAACGGGAAAACTACAGTGAAAAATCATACAAGTCATGGGAAAATATACAACTTTATAAGTCAGGTTGCGCGGTTGCATAAAATTTTCCAAGTTTACGTTCATCCATGTAGCAAGCTTTTAACACCAGAGATTTCTAAAGTTGCTGTTTGATCTTTCAATAAGAAGTTCGAGATTCCTGAATTTGAAAAGTGAGAAGGATAAAAACCTTTAATTGCTCTAAACTCTTACGTTTTCGCCGTTGTATTCTGACAACTCCTCCTTTGTGAACACTCTGTACGCTCGAGCACCGTTTACCGTTTCCTCAGAAAACGGCGAATGATTGTCTACATTTTCAACTGTAATATCTACTGCTGTACAAGCAATAACTAGAAGCGATAACAAACAGACACAAGCCACAAAATAGCTCTCCATTCTTCAGATTCTGGTGTCCAAAGCAGAGGAAAATTTGTAGAAACTTCTTCGATTTTCTTGGCGTGACACTCACAAAAGGAAGTCCGTTGTTAGTATCACGTGACCGGAACTGTATGTAAATTTCCCCGCCATTTGCTGCCGGTTGCCATGTCAATGCTTTCTTGAGAAACATTCCTTCATGCATCTTAGCAGCTTCTTTCAGTTCTTTGCAATGGATTCTGAGTTCTTCTGGTGAAGTACTTGAGAAGCGGTACTGTGATGGCCGTTTCTTTGATTCGCATGAAAGCTGCATCATGTTCATGGGTCAGTTGCATTCATTCTCTTTGCAGTGAGGTTTCTGACGGCCTCCATGACTTCATCTACTTTTGGCATAAACTTTGCCAAGTAGATGACAAATCAACAAAATCTTCTGTCTGCTTTGAACTGACTGCTCAACTGACGCTGAAGCGGAGTCCACGATTCTTGAAACTGTCAAGCATTCAAATGGCCTGTTTCACTGACCATTGTTTTAACTAGGAAGACATCACGCTTTTCGGCAGCACCATGGCCAGTTAAGCGCCAGCACGGCACTTTCCACTTTTCAGTGCGCTGTAAGCCTAACTGGCTACCGTTTTAACGTACTTCAGCTGCGTCTTTGTTTAATGTACATTTTATTTACCTTTGTTTCAATTTATGTTCTGTGTTTCTTCAGTTTTCCTTTGAGTATGCTTTTATTCAGTAGACTAGTGTTCTTTTGCTTGTTTGACTGGGAGGCAAGCGTCATGTGCACGGTACTAAATAATGAAAACAACATAAGTCAAGAAGGACTTCAAAATAGCCTCGCTTAACGTGAGAGGGCTGAGGAACAAGGAAAAACGAAACACTTCTCAATCTATCTGCTGCAGGAAGCACACTGTATCAATAACCTTATGCAGTAATGGACTTCTGATGGTTATCAGGCCCTCTTCAGCTGCTGTACAAGACTTACAACCTAGAAATAACGACGGCTCTGGACTGAGGCCAACTACATCGAAGTTAAAGCTACAAATTAATAATTGTCTCCTGCAAGCAAGGTTCTTTGTATGGTGTTGCAAAGTAAAGGGAAAAATTGTGAAATGGACCAGTTTATTCTTAAAATTAAGAAACTTTGAAATAGATACGACAGGCCACCCAAATAAATTGAAACTGAAAAAAATGGACCCTTTAAAGTGCCACTGAGACGAAAATTCGTAGGTTTATTTCGGCCAAAATCTGTCGCAGAATATCGCGTTGTGTCTATATTTACCCAGAAAAGTGAACAAGAAATCGTCCATCCTAATATTTTTTAGCTCTAAAGTTGCGTAAAATGTGTCCGCCATTACTGAAAACGTGTTCCTGGGTGATTGCGCAATTTAATAGCTTGTGACGTCAGAGGCTCACCTCAGTCGTGTTTCCTTGTGTTTTGACTCAAGATGCCTACCGTCGACTGCTAAACCTCTGAGGAGTATTTCTACGATTCGGAACAGTCTTTAGCTTCCGAAGCATCAGAGGATTCATTTAATTAATTCGGCAAATGAAGAATTTTTCTTACCTTACGATGTAAGAACTGATGTCAGGAGATTTCAGCTTGTAAGCTTGTAAACAAAATGTTCAAAGTTGTTTTTCTCGCCTTATTGGCGGGAGTTCAAAATATGCGCGAAATAATGCTTATACAGTGATTACAGTTCAGGCACAAGTTGCTCAAAGAGCGGATAACTCTTATCCAACGGATAAATGGCTGTCCAGCTATTCGAATTGATGTTTTAAGCATTGGAAATTTAGGCGAAACACCTATAAAAACTCTAGAATTTGATGCTCGCGAATTATCTAGCATCGGTCGATCGATTTTATTGTTCGCTTCGTTGAAGAAATAAAAGAAGCTACATTTTGTTTGCCGTTGTTTATATTCATTATATATTGTAAAGCATTGAGATTTTTGGCCATTCTTAGCATAGTATGGGAAACTTTCTTGAAGAGCCGTAATGCTGTAGTCATCTGGCAGTCAGCTGATGAAGCTTATCCTGTCCATCATAGTACAGTGGTCACTTCATGCATTGAAACACAAGTGCTTGGCGTTTCTAAATAATTTGAACAGTTTTTGTAGAATTCTTAACTTGAGCTGAAAAGGTGAAATAAACCAAGCCCTTTTTTTAAGAACTGGAGGCCTTGTGTGACCGGAATCTAAATATTTGTAGTGCAAATCAAAGCCACAAGGAAAATTTTCTAGTGCTCAACAACAACATGCGGGCCGCCAAGGAAACGAAGTTTTCACTTGCTTTATTCATTGCGTGAAAAATAATAACTTGATATCTAATCATTTTTCTTGGTAGTTCATTTACTAAGATTGCTATGATAGTTAAAAGAAATAACATTGTAAAACCCTTAGACAAATAGTGGTATTTTTCCCAACTTAAATTTCCACGCAAGACGAGCCGACCTATCGAAGCCTTATATATTTCGAACAGTAATGTCAATCGACTCTTCAGCGACAGGGAATAAGGAGAAAAGTTTCTTGACATTCAGGACGGTATGCTATAAAAAAACCTGTCCATGCTTCTAACCGATTACTGCTTTGAAATTAACACACGAGGAATTAAAAAGAAAAAAAGCTAAGCAATACAAACTATTGGCTTTATCGCGGCGGTCCTGCAGTCGCCCAGGATGCATTTTATGAGGACTACGTCGAAGATCTTCGCGCTAGCAGACGGTAGAACTGAAAGGGTTTTCCACAAGCAAAATAAATATTAAAATACGTTAAAAGAAAATAAGTTTTGCACAATGGTGGATGCGTTGAAAAAGAAACAAACTATCACTTCAACTGCGTTAAGATTAGGTACCTTTCGTCTCTTTTTTTCCGGATCTTTCTTTCCATATAGTTGGAATGGACAATGGAATAATCGACCTCAGGGATCCTTCGACATGAGTAGCCCTCTGGAAACACTCGTCCGTGAAGTGATCAGAACAGAAATACCTCTAGGGTTGAAATTTGCACTGTGTGTGAGTACGAACATTATGCATTTTTCCATTGCGGGTCCGCTCGCAAGGCTTTGATGAAGCGAAATACCAGCTCGGTGGTTGGATTTATTGTTGTAGCATTGTACAACACAAGTAATACCCTTCATAACTGCTGCAGCAACGAACATTTCAAGGCCGTACAGCAAACAGTTGGCACGAAATCTTCCCTCGACAACAGTTAAACTTCCCGCGGAATGAAGCCTGACTAGGTTTGAGGTGAGCCTCTAACGTCACTTCCGCTAATTCGCAAGCCAGCTTCCGGAACAAGGGCCTGTAATGGCGGCCATAAAATCTCGACAAAAACCGTCTGAAAAAAGCGACTTCCAGTCGTCGTAATGAGTTGAAAATTGGCATGGTGACTAACGACCACAGACTATTTTCGAAAATGTAAAAATATGGAATGCCAAAATTCTGGTCCCAGTGGCACTTTAATCCCCCTTTCTTTGAGCGTTTTTTCTTTGTGTTGGTTTGTTTTCAAGACAAACTTGACCCCAATCCCTCTCGTTTAAACAAGAAAAAATTAGGCACTTATAAGCGCACTTCTCGCCTCTCCCTATTTTTCTACTTTTTTTTTAATTCTTTTTTTTTTTATCTGTACAATGTTTTCCCTTTTAGTTCTACATTTGTATGTTTATATTCGTGCAATAAAAGATCTTATCAAAAAAAGTTTTTACAGTTTGTGGTCCTATCGAATTAATACAGAAATAAGGTGATTCTATATTCCTTCGTTTGTCTGTTTAAATGCGCAACGATTTCTGTCCAATTCATGTTCACTTTTGTTCAAGTCAAGTAGGATATCAATACAGTCGAAGCTCTAGACTGCGAGTAGTCTCTAATTTTGGCGATTGTGATTGTGGGGCGGGCAAAATACACACGCGCGCGCGAAAGTTCGAGGAGACGTGACGCGAAGGGAGCGCCGAAAGTTAAGACGGAATCCATCAGGAAATTGAGTAATCAGTGGACAAAAACCTTGTACCAGAATAATTTAAAGTTTATCGCATTCTTTTTTACACTTTTTAAGAGCTATAGACGTAATTAGTTATCTGTAATAACACCAAAGACAATTTCTTATGGGAGCCCGTGAAATTAAATTTCAAATTTCACAGGAATTGTGTAAACACGGGTAAAATAGGTAAATTTTTATGCGTAAGATTTCATTTTGTGAAATTTGAAATTTATTTTCTCGGGCTCCCATAAGAAATTGTCTTTGGGGTTATTACAGATAACAAATTACATCCATAGTTCTCAAAAAATGTAAAAAAGAATGAGATATGCTTCAAATTATTCTGGTACAAGGTTTTTGTCCACTGAAAATTGAAATTACTCAGTTTCCTAATGGATTCCGTCTTAATTTTCGGCGCTCCCTTCGCGTCGCGTCTCCTCGAAATTTCGCGCGCGCGCGTGTGTATTTTGCCCGCCCCACAATCGCCATCGCCAAAATTAGAGACTACTCGCAGTCTATCGAAGCTCTCGCTGGTCGCTTACGAGAATGGGCTCTGGTAAACGACCACGTGATGAAACTAGAGCGTGTTCGCTTACGAGAGCTTTTAGGAGAAAGCTTGGAATAGGGTGTTGGTTACTGACAGTATTGTATTAAAAATATTGAATAGTAATATATTGAAGAGGTTCGTGTATGTGAGGGTCAACGAACCATTAGTGCTTGTGTATTGTATTACTCTAAATTCGATCAAGATGCGAATGTTTTTATTTAAGTGGTCGCTTACGAGAACTTAAAAACAAAGGAAAAGACCAACTGGTAATTCACAAAAGTGGTCGCAGTCGCTTATGGGAGTGGTCGCTTAAGAGAACTTTCATTTCAGTACAGAATGGTCTCACAATGGTGGTCGTAACTAGAGCTGGTCGCTTACGAGAGTGGTTGCAAGGAGAGCTTTGACTGTAGTCATGAAACAACCTTCCCCTCAGCATTGGCAGCATTTAATCTCGTACCCAGATCTCATGTCGCCTTCGGCATCGTCCACAGAGATCTGGGTGCGAGATTGTTTCATGATTATCAATATCCTAGCTGACCTTGTCGAAACATGTCAAAATTAAATAGTGATGTGTTTTCCCTCAAAATTATAGATTAAATTATGAAAAGTGTAAGTATAATTCAGAACGGTTTTAGGTGACGGGTAATGGTAAGTCAGCACTAATAATAACTTTTGGGTGCAAAGGTCCATACGGCGCATAAATAAGCCACACTGGTTCGGCTTTGCCGAAACTCTGATGTAGAGATGCTCGAATCAGACGTCACTCGAAGTGTAATACCGTATTATTATAAAAATAAAGTTAAAAAAATACTAGAAATCACTGAAATCTTAACTTTGTCTGTATTGTATATTCATTCTTACCTATATAGTTTATATTTTATATACCATGTTATCAGTAATTTATTTTTATTTTTATTATTTTCTATTAATTCAAATTTCAGGAGCCGTTATGTTAATTAGCACTGACCGGTGCCCACACGGCCGCACTAATACGTGAAGGTTCAATAAGCAAGTAAGAAGAATTGTTATGCAGTCTTAGGCATGTACGTGGCTGTTCTTTGTAGACATGGTGGATCTTCATAGACATAACACCCCTGGAACTCGTTTCTTAGTTTTAGTAGTAAAAGCCTGACAACAGCAGAATCTGAGAGGCATAAATAAAATTGCGGTTTGCGGCCTGTGTCCTGAGTTGTAAATCAGAACATTATCTTGACGAGTTTATGAAACCAGAATAATTTTTATACTGAGCATTCCAAATTATTGGATACATCACACTGCTTTTCAGTCTCATCATATTCAGCCTTTGCCTTCATAGTGCAAATTAAAGGTCAAACGTATATGTAGAACGTCAGCTCCAAATTTGCTCATCCAACGTCATCCGGCCAACTCATTCAACGTCATTCGACATTAGAGACCTTTAGATCCACGTTTACGGCGAACCTCTAACCGCAGTTTGACGTTAGAAGTTTGCGGTTTGCCGTTAGCGCATTTCTTGGTTTAGATCCACGGGCCGTTTGAACGATGCGAAACAATGGATTCTGGGTAATATAATCTAAAAATGGCGGCCACTGCAAGGTTAGTTGTGTGTGTTTTTTAGGTGTTTTAGTTATTTTATGGAAATCTGACCGTTTTTACTTGCAAACATTGATTGAATCATAAAAGTACAATCTGATAGAAAGTAAATTTTATTTTTAATATTATTTTTCAGGCAAGATTTTGATGATGTTCTACAGTTGATGTTGTACGATGACAGCAGCGAGAATTCGAGCAGTAGTGACGAGGATGACCTCGATAATCTGTTGGTAGACCTTATGTTTCCCCCCACCTTCTGCCCAAACTACTCCAGACTAAATCTTGAAGATATATCTGATGTACAGTGCGAATCCATGTTTAGGTACAGAACGTTTGTTTTCATTTATTCCGTTCCACCAAAACCCTATTGTCGTCCAACCTAGATCAGCTCATCATTAATTATATTATATGTGCAGGTTCCAAAAACGTGACATGGAACGTCTCCGTGAAGGTTTGCAGATACCAGCCTGCTATATATGCAGTAATGGAACAAATGTTACTGGAATGGAGGCCCTTATGGCTCTACTTAGACGCTTGGCATATCCTAACAGATGGTGCGATTTGGAATCTACTTTTGGGCGAAGCCAATTTGAGCCGAGTTTAATTTTCAATAAGGTACACAATGCTGCATATGAATCAATTAAGATTCGTAAGTTTCCTGGGTATGTTAGAGACAAAATCCTTTTGCTAACTTAAACTACTGGGATAGTAGTCTCAAGAGTAGACACCAGCAGTTTTTGGTGTCTCTTTTGACACCCACAATTCGATTCAAAATCATAACTTAGTAGGTACACACAATTTTCAAATGGCAGCCTTGCCTGGCATAAAGGAAATGTGATGCCCTTGGAACATGTTTCTCTGCTAACTTGCCTCTTACATTTTAGATTATGGATGACATCCACGACCGTTTCCACCACCTGTTGGATTCTCTAGACTTAGTGTGGCTTGACCCTGAGGTGTTTGCTCAGGCCATTCATGAGAAAGGAGCCCCACTTACTGAATGCTGGGGTTTTGTGGATGGGACACCTAGCCCGATAACACGTCCCATCCGCAATCAAAGGATAATGTTCAGTGGACACAAGCGAGTACACTGCTTGAAATTTCAGGTACTATACAAAACATTCTAATATTATTAATGTTCACAGTGTCTAAAGTAATTTTCTTGCCTCCCTTCCTACAGCCCTCACTGTAAATCCTCTACCCTAATTTAATGCTAACCTAGAGAGATTCAAGTGATGCCCACTGGTGACACACCCTTAAGGCTCAACATAAATCATGCATCTACAGTTTTATAGCAGTCAGCACCCACACTCTGTTACTTACTCTAATGGTACACTCCCTTCTGAAAATTAATACTATATCCACTCCTAATTGCAGGTTTAAAATTATTGTAATCATAAGGCAATCTTTGTTCTTTTTTTTTTCAGTCAGTTCAAGCCCCCAACGGTATTATTGCTCATATGTATGGACCGATTGAGGGTCGTAGGCATGATGCCTTTATGCTCGGAGAGAGTGGCCTTTTGGATAAGCTACGGAGATTTGAAAAACCAAATGGAGACCCTTACATCATTTATCGTGACCCTGCATATGGTTTAACACTTAACATCATGTCTCCATTTCGTGGTGCCCACCTTACTGACAATGAACAAGAATTCAACACACGGATGAGCAAAGTGAGGGTCAGCGTTGAATGGGGATTTGGCAAAATAATCCAAATGTTTGCATATTTAGACTTCAAAAAGAACTTGAAAGTACTCCTTCAGCCTGTTGGCAAGTATTATTTGGTGGCTAGCATTTTAATCAACTGTCATACTTGTCTGTATGGATCACAGACATCAACTTTCTTTAACCTGCAACCACCATCATTGGAAACATATTTACTTAACCATTAATAATTACTTTTAGTACATCACATGAAGACTAATACACTAATTCTAAGAATTGTTTCACAGGCTGATGAAAATCACTCTAAAAGTTAGTGGAAGGGTGGCTAACAAAATAGGAAAACAGGAGTTTCAGGATCCAAAAAGGAAAAAAAATGTCAAAAAAAGGAAAAATTAACTGCAGCTAACTAAGAGCACCGGTGGTAGCATTCTCATCAACTTTCAGGGTAAATAAATCATGGAAATAGCAAAATCCCTTAGTTATTGCTAAAGCAGTGAGAACATTAAAATGTATTTTGTTCATTTTAGGGGGGGGGGTGGGGTGCCAACAGCAGGAAAATTTTAAATTTTAGTCATGAAATGACCAGAAAATTATGCATCAAAATTTGGTGGAAATCAGAAACTTGAAACCAAATGTTACATCTTTTTTACCTTCAGCATAGGATAAAAACATGGATGAGCCTAAGAAAAAAAGTAGGAGATTGACATGCTACATTGCAAAAGTGACCCTGTAGTTTTTGTAGATCCTGTATTTTTTACGAGTCAAGTAGGGCTGAAACAATTGAATGCCTAAACCTATAGGAGAGCTATGCCATTGAGACAAACAAAATAATTCTAATAAATACTATTTTCTCCAACTAGCAAGGAACCTTTTGTTACTACAAACACATAAGAACTGTACATTGAAAACTTGTGAGCTTTAATGTTCTTGACTTGGATTGAAACATGTTGTCTAATTGCATGTGTTAAAGAGGTTTCTAAAGTTTCTTTAAAAAGAGACCTGTATGTTCAAATGCACATGCAACAGCTGATAAGCTTAATAAAATACCCAAAAGGGGCAAAAGATAACAAACAATTTAGAGTTTGTCTTTCAATAGAGACAGTAGCACACGCCGTTCTTCCATCTCTAGTTTCAACTTTTCCTTTCGCTCTTGCGCCTCGTCCTCATACTCCCTCTTCTGCAATTCATATTCAAGCTTTCTCTGTTCTAGTTCTTTCTCTTTAAAATCTGCCTTCCTTTGATATTTAGCTTCCAGCATCTCCATGGCAGACAACCGTGAGGCACGCTTCTGAGGTGTTTGCTTTACTAAAAAATATATATCAAAAACTGTCTAAATGTTGATGATACATTTTATTATTGGTGGGGGGAGAGGGGCTAAATTTTCCTTGTTTTAATGGAGGAGACTGGGCGAGTGAAAGTATCATAAAGTATCATACACTGTATTCACTTGTGGTTTAGGGCTAAGATTACGGGACAATTCTACACCACTCTCAAATAAATGAGAGAGACATCATCGAAATGAGAGACAACACTCTCAAATGACCGACACTTTTTTATACCACTCTCAAATAAACACCTTGCCACAGAGCTCCATTGTTTGTTTATTTACAGATTTCAATAAATGCCTGGGACTTTAAAATTAAAAATATATGGTTCTCGTAGTTACTCAGATGAAATCTTCATAGCAATGAAACTTTTTAAAATCATTTTTTGAAGTAAAAATAGAATAAAAATGTATTAAGTTCCTGGCTTTACCTTTTGATGGAGTGCTCTTCTCATTATCTGACCCACTTTCAGCACTTGAATCCCCATCAGAGGACTGGGCAGACTTCTTCCTGCGACGTTCTAAAATAAAGCACATGGACTGATTAGATCACCATTTTTACATTTTATAAGGCATCAGAAGAAATAGCTGTACAGTGGCAGGTCAGCCTTTAAGCAACTTTAGCCTGCTAGCAACAATGAGCGCCAAAAGTGTTGTGACATTCGGCAGTTTATGAGTACCTTGGACAAATATAACAATTCACCCCTTCGATATAACCCCCTCCCCCCCGAAACAATGTTGGATTTACTGTCTGCGAGACTTGCCTCGTTTGTGTACAACATTGAAAAGGGGCAGGGGGAGTGGTTCACAAGCTGCAACGAATTTAAAGTGGAAAAATGGGAATGTTAAATTTAGTATTCATTTCAACCGTCTCAAGGACTTTTGTCACTAATTGAAGTTCTTGGACTTAGAGGCGAGGGTTGGGGCTCAAGAGACCCAAAAACAAGAGGAAAAGGTAAAAAAATACAATAGTTAATAAAACCAACAAATATTTTAAATTAAATAGAGATGTGACATCAAAAAAATTAAGACCACCAGAATTCAAAATTATGATGTTCTTTGAAAGCAATCAGGATGAAAAAGTCAGGCTTTTACTCGAACACAACTGATTTTGGATTTCACTAGGTGTGTGGGCATCTAAAATTTAAATTTGCCCCCAGGGGCTCAACGCTAGTCCATAAGCATAATCACAAGGAAGATGCCATTCTTCTTGTGCCTAAGTTTAAGTGCTGTTCTAGCAAAGACAGCTGGTTGAAGTGGATATATGCTTGTGTTCATCCTGTTTTCATAAGTTATAGTAGTTAAGTTTAGTGCTAGCACTAAATATGCAATAATCCACAAACTATAATATTCTACATGTCCATGTATTAACTTGCTAATCTTTCTACTGCCGCCTTCCTCATCTTTCTCCCTTTTTCCTGTCCTCTTCCTCTTTCTTTTTCTTGGCTTCTTTTTCCCTGTTTCTCTCCTCCACTACATCTCTCCTATACGTTATAATGTCTTCACAGAGCTGTTGAAGCTCTGTGAATTCTTCCTCTGTGCCTGATCTTGGGAAGTTAATAAAAACAGCTGCAATTTAAATGGATGACACCCTATCTTTTGAATTTATTTTGAGTGTTTACCCCTACCTTTTCAAGGCCTTGAAAAGGTAGGTGGGCTGACCCACTTGCATGTATTCTCGCTGTATTCTTGTTGAGGCAGCTGAGATCTCGGTAAACAGGCTGAACAAATACAGCCAGCATGATAAAATGTTCCCAAATGAAAGGTTCATCACGGCAAGGCCTTGCCGTTTATCCCAAAAACAAAAAGCTGCTCTTGAGACACTTTTCATTTTATTTTCATATACAAATGAAAAGTGGCGGGGTATTCAAGTTGTTCCAAGAGCGTGAAATAAACAAAACAGTTGCTACTTAACATTTATGGCAGCATTAATCGCTCCACTCACCACAGGTGTCGGATCATATAAACAGAGAGACAGAAAGCTTCAATTCATAACAGTGTTTTCACTAGTGAAAACACAGAGCTGTCTTTTTGAAATTAAAAATAGTTCCTACCTCTTCAAGGATTTGGCATCTTCTTCCTTGTACTTTGTTAGTATCCTGTCCATCCTTTCGCGGCACCCTCTTCCCTTTAGTGTCACCGTTTTCTCAGTTGAGAAGAGTTGACTTAGCGACTCTGCAATCTTGTCCCACTCACAAGGCTTTTCTAGTCTGTCTCTGGCAACCTCAGTTGCGAGGGCTATATCATGAAACATGCTAGGCCATCTAAAAGCCATGGTGTATTTTGCTGGGGTCTAAACGCGAGAGAAAAATTGATTTTAAGCACTTTATAAAGAGCAAAGGGTAAAAACACAAGTTAGATATTGATCGCCGCCATATTGGATTTGCCACCTTCGCAAATGCTTGTTTTTCGAGAGAAGACAAAATGCTCATCATGCACTCTTTCGACCTAAATTTCTTCTCTATATTTAGACAAATAACTACTTTACAGATTTATAGCGTCAATACGTGAGATAACTGGAAATAAAAGCAAAGAAACCTTGAGGGAAATCGTAAACGTGAAAACCTACCTCTTGCCGTCGAAAACGCGCGTTGAAAACCTCAAACGTGACCTCAGGGCCTGGTCACGTGACTTCTAGACGTTCGCGGTTTGCGGTAAACGTGGATCTAAAGCCAGGTCCCTATTATCACATTTAGGGGGGTATTGGGTTTTTCCGTTTTGGTCACTTTTGAGATCGGTTTTTCGGTTTTTGCACTCAAAGTCACCGGCTTTTCGGTTTTGAATCGCCTAAAACCGAAAAACCGCCGAGAATAATGATCAAAACCGCAAATTCGTAATTTTCAACCCCTCAACCCTTGATACAACAGCGAAATATTGGCCTTGGGGACCATACAATGCCCCTGTTATACTACTTGCAGCACGGATTGGATCCGCATTATCCCGAATGAAATTCAGTTGCAATGTTTAACCAAAGCAATCGCTTCTTACAATGCGCCAATTTTTTTGCAAAAACTTTGCACGATTATCCATCTTACTTAGTATTAATACTGATCATTTGCGCTTGTTGACCCGAAACTGACCGCGAATCCCGTTGATGACTCTCAACTTGATCACAGGCCGTTATGTGCCGGTCGACATCACCCAAAACGGTCCAAAACGGAGTGACAGAGGTGAAATGAAGAGGCGTAGGAACTAGACAAGCGAATAACTAAAACCGAATAACCGGCACTTTTTTTTTTGTTTATAAAAACCGAAACCCGAATATCAAAAAGGGAAAAACCGAAAACTGCAGTGGATATTTCTTCCGGTTTTTCGGTTTTGGTGGAAATTTTGGTTGGTTTTTCGGTTTCTGATAGGCCCCAATGCCCCCATCAAGTTCATTTGTCAGAGCCCTTTACTACAGAGATTTTTTTGTTATTAGCCAGTGACGTTATAGGGCGGATCCTGTTACAATAAAAGCAGAAACTCTGGCTGTATTCGTCTTTCTATACCTCGCCATCGAAGTATAAGTACCTCAAGAAAACATTTTTTTATTATTTCAGGGCAAAAATCTTTCAGACAAGGTAAACATTTGTATATTCTTCTTCTTCTATAATTAAGCTATTTTTTAGCGTTCTCTTTAGTTTCGTGCCATTTTAAATTTGCTCCAGCTTTATTGCCAAATTTTTCTCAGAAAATAGTGCCAACACATTTCTCTTGGCCATTTGTTTATTCCCTGCTTCCATAGGTTTCTTGTTGCCAATTTCTCGGTCTGTGCGCCGAAATTATGGAACAATTTACCTCTAGATATACGTAAATGTTCTAACCTTAATTATTCTAAAATTAAGTTAGAAACACACCTTTTCTTAAAATTTATTAATGCATGTTCTACGTCAATGACTTTAATTTTGTATTTTTGACTTTTTACTTGCGTATAGTCAATTAGATTATGATTTTTAAGCGCCATGAGCAATTAGGGGAGATGTGCGCTCTATAAGTGTTTCATTATGATGAAAATTATTGTTATTATTTTGGTAACAAGTTTGTGAAGAAATATTACTTGAGTGGTGACCTTGTCTAAAATGGTTCAAGATAGGGGGGAATACCATTGATAAAACGTGGCTGCACGATCCCTGAGTTGGAGTTCTGCTTCGCAATTTTGCAGCTTGGGACAAAGACAAAACTGCCCTTTCTGTCCTAGAGACTAGTTCCGCGATCGAGGGCCTCGTTCGCTAACTCTGCGAGTGGTACTCACTCCTTCAACACGCAGGTCAACATTTTCACCCAATACTTAAAGATAATTAATTTACTTTTAGAACCCATTCCTTACGCAGTATACTGACATCAAAGGGGTTATAAAAAATCAAAATAAAAAAATTCACCGTGATGCGGGTATGCATCTAATATAGTCTAGGGCAATATTGATTTGCAGTTTGAGTGGCACTTTTTAGGGTGTTATAAGGCCATATCCGCTTCATAGTCTTAACTTTGAGGAGCAGTATGTTTGTTTGTTTGTTGTTGTTGTTTTATTGCCAGTTCATTTTTTGTTTGAACGAGGGATTTTTTCCGAAGACCAGGTAAAAGAGAAATATTCTTTAAAAAAACACCTGGTGCTCCAAATACTTACTGATTCATATTTTTAATGAAGACACTCATTTATCTTGATTCATCTTCTATTATTGGTAAAAATTAAGGCATATTGAGTTGCATGCAACATCCCATTAACATCTAATGTCAGCTACTTTGATTTTTCTTTAAACATGATATCATTTCTTTGTACCACCTGTCTAAAGTTGAAGCTATTTTGTTTCTACAGGAGCATATTAGTCATGACTGAGTCATTTTGTGCTTTTTAGATGGTCCGTACTTTCACTTGACATTTGATTTTGAGTGTGTTTTGACCACCTTTTTCTTGGAGGAAGTGTCCATTGTACTCGATACTGTGATTAAATTAAACATCTGCTCATTTTGGTTATCAATAAATTGGTTAGAAAAGTGCACAGTTCTGTAACAAAATGGTATTTTATTCTATCCACCATAAATCTAAGGAATTTCTAGTAGATAAAGACCAATTTCCTAAAACGCGTTATTTTTTTTCTAATTTGTTTTGTTTTCGCCCGGGACAGTTTTTCTCGGTTTTTTGACATTGTTTTCCTAAATGACTGGATTTAGCTTTCAAGAATTGGTTTTCCAACTTTTCGTTACTTAAATCAACTTAATTAGGTTTGGATTTTCATGTAGTTTAAATAGGCTAATATACTATTAAGAGTACGAAGGGCGCTCTTGTTGGCAATCGTGCGAACCTTCAACATTGTTAAGTGATAATAACTAGACTTAACAGGTTTAAAAGTTATACTGGCAAAATAAACTTATTTTGTCGTAGTTTATAGGGTATTGCTTGTTCGCCGCTAAGTTGCTCTCTCCATACCGTTTGAAAACTTTTCAAAGCTGGAAATTCCAATTTCTTTGAAAAGCTTCAAATTTTGATTTTAATTTTTATGATAAGTGCTTCTTTTTGTCAACATTTTTTATAAATGTAGAACATTGAATATATCAACACAGAGAGAAACATTAGCAGTATCTAACTGAGAGTAGAATGTTGAATTCGTCCTCTGCTGAGTAAGTCAAAAAGCAAAAAGTTTTGAAGGAATAAGTTCCGTGAAGTAAGTTATGAAATACAACACGCGAAGAGGTGGGTGTTAGCCCGATTCCTTCCTTGCAGAGTTGGGTATTTCTTGAGCTAAGCTTCCAAAGAAAGACTTTATAAGTGCGTGGGGCCACACTTCTTATGCAAATGATTCTGCGTACTTGCTTCAATGACTATTTAGTTGTGTTCCAAATTATCGGATACATCACACTGCATTTCAGTATGGTATATTGCAAATTATAGATCAAATATATACCTAGAAGCGCAAAATTTGCTCATTGAACGTTATTAACATTATCCCATCCATTTGTCTGGTCCTTACAGAGATTTTCCGCGTGATTAGCCGATGAGTTTATAGGGCAGATCCTTTTTCAATTAAAGTAAAAACGCTGCCTGCGTTCCTCCATATTTACCTCTCCAGCGAAGTGTCACTACCTCAAGAAAACCTCTTTTTGTCATTTTAGGGCAAAAAATCCTTCAGGCAAGGTCAGTACAATTCTGCATATATGTATTTATTTACGTTTCCTACGTATATAAATCTAGCTTTCTTGTCATTCTTTTGGATTTGCTCCCAGTTATTTTTATTTCTGCATTATTTTTAATTCGCTTCCACTTGATTTCTCTGTAATTCTCAAAATG
Organism: Siderastrea siderea; assembly: GCA_964030785.1. Classification (NCBI taxonomy): domain Eukaryota; kingdom Metazoa; phylum Cnidaria; class Anthozoa; order Scleractinia; family Rhizangiidae; genus Siderastrea; species Siderastrea siderea. The sequence goes on from OZ034970.1 coordinate 41,636,823, forward strand.
GTGCCATTTTTCTCGGCCATTTGTTTATTCCCTGCTTGCATTGGTTTCTTCTTGCCAATTATGGTAACAAATTTGTGAAGAATTTTTACTTGGGCGATGACCTTGTCTTAAAATGGCTCAGGATGGGAGGTGGGGGTCAGCTGTTGGGCGTTTTGTTTGATCTCGGAGTTGGAGTTTCACTTCTCAACATTTCAGCTTGGTATGAACAACTAAACTGCCCTTGCTGCCACAAAGACCGGCAGGTTCTGCAATCGAGGATCTCATTCGCTTACATAGGTGTCGCAAGCGTTTGGATAATAGGTGTCTTTTAGACGATTTGTTGCAAAGACACCCTTTCTCCTTTCACGGACCGGTCACCATTTCTACCCAATACTTGAAAATATGTTTTGATTCTATTAATTATATGGTATACTGGTATCATAAGGGGTTTTGAAATTGGAAATCTTGTTTCCTTCATCGTGATGGTATACATCTAAATAATTTACAAGTACGATTTGCAGTGGAATCTTTACTTTCATCGAGGAGCACTATATGCTTGTTTGTTTGTTCGTTTTGGGGGTTTCTTATTGCCAGTTCATATTTTGTTTGACCAAGTGAATTTGTTGTGGAAGCGTAGTTTTAGGCCTTACCTTTTTATTCGTATTGGGAATTTCCCATTTGAAAGAGTTGGATCGAGACTATGGAACCTGATACCTAAGGACGTAAAAATGTTAAAGAGAAATATGTTTTAAAAAAAACTCCTGATGCACCAAATACTTATTCATATGCGGTTTATAAATAAGACAGTTATCTTGATCTATCATCTATTATTGATAAAATTAAGGTATTTTGATCAGTTATGTGCAACATCCCACTAAAATGCAGTGTCAGCTACTTTTTTTATTTTTCCTTCTCAGACTGCAAATTTTCTTGCACGAAACATGATATTACTTCTGTTTTTACCACCTGTCTCGAGAAGCTGTCTGCTATTTGCTGGTGGTATCAAATTCTCATGTAATTAACTGAACAAAATTAAATTAAGTTGAAGAGTTATTTTTGTTCCATCGAAACATATTAGTCATGATAGATAGACTGATATCCTGCTTTTAGGGCGTGGTTTTGTTTGTTAGCACTTTCACATTGCATGTGAGTGTACACCCCTTTGACCACCTCCTTTTTTAAGGGAAGTGTCCAATGTACTTGCACTTGCATGATTACGCACTTTTTGGTTATCAAGAAATATCGTTGGGTCTGTGGAAAGCACCAAAATCCTATCTTATTCTATCTTATAAATCTAAGGAATTTCTTGTGGATAAAGACCATTTTGTGGAGAATAATATCTTTCTAATTATTACGTTTTAGCTATGGACACTCTGTCTTGGTAAAGTAGCATGTTTTTCCTAACTGACCTGATTTAACTTTTAAAGATTTAGCGATTGAAGTGTTTTTCCAGCTTGAAGATTTAGCGATTGAAGTATTTTTCCAGTTTTTCCAGCTTCTTTTTTTTTAAGTAGAATTGTATCTTCATATTTACTTCTTAGTTTAATAGCTTTTACGATAATGGGTAGGGTGTTGTTTCTAATGTTTACAGTTGCCGTTGATGGTCAACCTGAACCTTGATCTGTGTGCCGGCAAAAGAAACTTATTTTGTTGTACTTTATATGGTATAATTTGCTCATTGTAAGGTTGCCCTTCTCATACCTTTAAAAAATACTCTTCAAAGTAAGAAATTTAATTTACATTTCTTTGAAAAGCTTAAGCTTTTAATTTTAATTATTTTATGTTAAATGCTCCTTTTTATTATGGTCAATGTTGATTTAATGTAGTACAGTTTCATAATACAATTAACACTGACACAAACGTTAAAATATGAATATTTTAGAACATGTTCACCGTTAAGTTTGATCAGTCGTGATAGATCAGTTTAAAAACTTTGAATTACGTAGTCGTCCTCTTTCCGCTAAAATCTTAGGGGAAGTTTTCCAAAACTATGATTCCCAAACAAATTTTGTCGAAAATCGCAGAAGCTATAAATAGTTTCTAAATTTTATAGAAGACGTATTCGTATATCTGAAAATCCTGTATATTAGAGATTGGAATAGGGACACGTCACTGACAGGTGCAGTTCAATATGATTCACAATGATTTGATACAAAACAATGATTTCAGTTTATTTCGAAAGTTCTAGTTTCTTTGGGCCTTCCGAAGACTAAAAACTCTTACTCATTTTCCAGGGTTTCGAAAATTCTAGACCTCTTGACTGACGCCGTTTCAAAACTTGTAGGGACTCTTGACTACTTTTCCTAAACATCTAGGAAATCTATTTATGAATAAAATTCAAACTTGAATGCTAGTGCCCCTTAGAGAGGTGATTCGAAAATCGAGGGACGGTGTTCGAAAAGTCGAAAGCTCTAGCCCACATCCCTTCCGAACAGATATTTTACCGAACTTACTCATTGGGTGCCCCTGGATATCTGCATTTTGGGATCTTAAGTTTAGGTTTGAGTACTCTAAGGATATTTTTTGTTACTGTCTCCTGTGTAAATTTTTTTTCTAGTCTCTTCCATTGTGATACTCCAGTGATGCAGAAATTCTACAAAAATTGAAAACAAGGCTCTTTTATCACTAAATTTCCCATTTTCAGCCCCATGTATGGGATACCCCTGCGGATTGCTGCTGGGAACCACTCGGAGACTTGTGCCTTGTGGAAACCTGACAAAGGGAAAGTAACACCTTTACAAACTCTTATTCTTCTTACACAAAGTAAAAAGAGTTAAATTAAGTTAACAAGCAATTGAAATAAATGATCAAAAATGAGAATGAAGTATACAACTATCACAGTTCACAGACGAATTATCTGACAACGAGCCTTCGATGCTCTCATTGCACCCCACTGTAACACAGACAGGTGAAATGGCTGCACCAACACCCAATCTACAGACAGGCAAGGTCAAGAACTCAGTGCTGGCAAGCCACGAGGCTGGGATGGAGTTGAATGGTAGTGCAAATGTTATCACCGTTGAAGTTTCCACACCTGGAGCTACGACTGGAAAGAGTAAGCTTATTAGTTCTGAAAGTGGGGAAAAGGAACATAGTGAGCATACAGTAGCTCATGGTGATAAAGCCGACAGGATTCCACTGAAACCCAAGCTCATCACAGGAGCCACAAGCTCATCTGCTGCTGACGGTATTGTAACTGATGGCAATGAGAGTAAAGAAGGAGAATCAGAGAAGGCACCAGGGGATGAGACAATGACTGACAAAGGAGGTTAGTACTTTTATTTATCCATGATCAGCAAACTCTTCGTAGAAGAAAGTACACATGCTCCTGTTCTTAATGATCACAACTGTTCATAGCAATTACAAGCCACAACCGTGGACAATTTGTGCTGGAAAATTTCCCTGTGCCCCTGTTCAATGTTGGAAATGCTATCTCAGTCGATCGTGCGTATTTTTGAGAACAGGATTGGTTGGGGGGGGGGGGGGGATTTTCAACAATTGAGATAAAGGTTGCAACCGTAGACTATTCCTGTTGGAAGTGCTAACTCAGTCAATTGTGCGCATTTTTGCGAACAGCATTGGTTTGCGTTCATGTTAAAACGCAGACTGCAGACTGTGCAGACTATACAGACTGTGCAGACTACGCAGAAAAGGTATGCAGACTGGTAATTCTTTTTAACCTTGATTTGCTGTGCATTATACTTTTTGTCATTTTAAGATGCCCAGCAGCTGGGTACCGGGTTCTCAAAAAGTAAATGCCCGGCAGTAAGGAATTCTTGAAAAATTTCGACGGAAAGACATTTCATTGCCCAGTCGTCTTCCTTCCTTCTAGCCCATGTATAGCTAGGAAAAGTGGTATATCCCTGTGATACCTCTGTGGGTTGCAGCTGGAAACCACTCGGAGACTTGTGGCTTGTGGAAACCTGACAAAGTACAAGTAACATCTTTACAAACTCTTATTCTCCTTCCACAAAGTAAAAGCAGGTAAAGTTAGTTAACAAGCAATGATCGAAAATGGGAGTGAAGTAAACAAATACCTCAGTTCACGGACGAATTATCTGACAGCGACTTGTTTGTAACTGCAGTGCCAGCATACGGAAAACAAAATGAAGAGCTTTCGATGCTTCCACCGCACCCCACTGTAACACGGAAAGGTGAAATGGCTGCACCAACACCCAGTCTACAGACAGGCAAGGTCAAGAACTTAGTGCTGGCAAGCCACGAGGCTGAGATGGAGTTGAGTGGTAGTGAAAATGCTATCACTGATGAAGTTTCCACACCTGGAGCTACGACTGGAAAGAGTGAGCTCATTAGCTCTGAAAGTGGGGAAAAGGAACATAGTGAGCATACAGTGGCTGATGGTGATAAAGCTGAGAGCATTCCACGGAAACCCAAGCTCATCACAGGAGCCACAAGCTCATCTGCTGCTGACGATATTGTAACTGGTGGCAATGAGGGAAAGGAAGGAGAATCAGAGAAGGCACCAGGGGATGAGACAATGACTGACAAAGGAGGTTAGTACTTTTATTTATGCGTGATCAGCAAACTCTTTTTGTGGAAGAAAGTACACATGCTCCTTTTCTTAATGATCACAACTGTTCATAGCAATTACAATGCAGTTAATAAAAAGTGATGCCTACCTACAAGCCACAACCGTGGACAATTTGTGCTGGAAAATTTCCCTGTGCCCCTGTTCAATGTTGGAAATGCTACCTCAGTCGATCGTGCGTATTTTTGAGAACAGCATTGGTTGGGGGGGGGGGGGATTTCCAACACTTGAGATAGAAGTTGCAACCGTAGACTATTTGTGCTAGAAAATATCCCTGCATTCCTGTTGGAAGTGCTAACTCAGTCAATTGTGCGCATTTTTGAGAACAACATTGGTTTGCGTTCATGTTAAAACGCAGACTGCGGACTGTGCAGACTCTACAGACTGTGCAGACTACGCAGACAAGGTATGCAGACTGGTAATTCTTTTTAACCTTGATTTGCTGTGCATTATACTTTTTGTCATTTTAAGATGCCCAGCAGCTGGGTAAGGAATTCTTGAAAAATTTCGACGGAAAGACATTTCATTCCCCAGTCGTCTTCCTTCCTTCTAGCCCATGTATAGCCAGGAAAAGAGGTATATCCCTGTGATACCCCTGCGGGTTGCTGCTGGGAACCACAGAATTGTGCCTTGTGGAAACCTAACAAAGTACAAGTAACATCTTTACAAACTCTTATTCTCCTTCCACAAAGTAAAAGCAGGCAAAGTTAGTTAACAAGCAATGAACGAAAATGGGAATGAAGTAAACAAATATCTCAGTTCACGGACGAATTATCTGACAGCGACTTGTTTGTAACTGCAGTGCCAGCATACGGAAAACACAATGAAGAGCTTTCGATGCTTCCACTGCACCCCACTGTAACACAGACAGGTGAAATAGCTGCACCAACACCCATTCTACAGACAGGCAAGGTCAAGAACTCAGTGCTGGCAAGCCACGAGGCTGAGATGGAGTTGAGTGGTAGTGAAAATGCTATCCCTGATGAAGTTTCCACACCTGGAGCTACGACTGGAAAGAGTGAGCTTATTAGTTCTGAAAGTGGGGAAAAGGAACATAGTGAGCATACAGTGGCTGATGGTGATAAAGCTGAGAGCATTCCACGGAAACCCAAGCTCATCACAGGAGCCACAAGCTCATCTGCTGCTGACGATATTGTAACTGGTGGCAATGAGGGAAAGGAAGGAGAATCAGAGAAGGCACCAGGGGATGAGACAATGACTGACAAAGGAGGTTAGTACTTTTATTTATGCGTGATCAGCAAACTCTTTTTGTGGAAGAAAGTACACATGCTCCTGTTCTTAATTATCACAACTGTTCATAGCAATTACACTGCAGTTAATAAAAGTGATGCCTACCTACAAGCCACAACCGTGGACAATTTGTGCTGGAAAATTTCCCTGTGCCCCTGTTCAATGTTGGAAATGCTACCTCAGTCGATCGTGCGTATTTTTGAGAACAGGATTGGTTGGGCGGGGGGGGGGGGGATTTCCAACACTTGAGATAGAGGTTGCAACCGTAGACTATTTGTGTTAGAAAATTTCCCTGCATTCCTGTTGGAAGTGCTAACTCAGTCAATTGTGCGCATTTTTGAGAACAACATTGGTTTGCGTTCATGTTAAAACGCAGACTGCAGACTGTGCAGACTATACAGACTGTGCAGACTACGCAGACAAGGTATGCAGACTGGTAATTCTTTTTAACCTTGATTTGCTGTGCATTTTACTTTTTGTCATTTTAAGATGCCCGGCAGCTGGGCATCGACGGAAAGGCATTTCATTCCCCAGTCGTCTTCCTTCCTTCTAGCCCATTTATAGCCAGGAAAAGAGGTATGTATATCCCTGTGATACCCCTGCGGGTTGCTGCTGGGAACCACTCGGAGACTTGTACCTTGTGGAAACCTAACAAAGTACAAGTAACATCTTTACAAACTCTTATTTTCCTTCCACAAAGTAAAAGCAGGCAAAGTTAGTTAACAAGCAATGATCGAACATGGGAATGAAGTAAACAAATATCTCAGTTCACGGACGAATTATCTGACAGCGACTTGTTTGTAACTGCAGTGTCAGCATACGGAAAACAAAATGAAGAGCTTTCGATGCTTCCATTGCACCCTACTGTAGCACAGACAGGTGAAATGGCTGTACCAACACCCATTCTACAGACAGGCAAGGTCACGAACTCAGTGCTGGCAAGCCACGAGGCTGAGATGGAGTTGAATGGTAGTGCAAATGCTATCACTGATGATGTTTCCACACCTGGAGCTACGACTGGAAAGAGTGAGCTTATTAGTTCTGAAAGTGGGGAGAAGGAACATAGTGAGCATACGGTGGCTGATGGTGATAAAGCTGACAGCATTCCACCGAAACCCCAGCTCAGCACGGGAGCCACTAGCTCATCTGCTGCTGACGATATTGTAACTGGTGGCAATGAGGGTAAGGAAGGAGAATCAGAGAAGGAACTAGGGGATGAGACAATGACTGGCAAAGGAGGTTAGTACTTTTATTTATGCATGATCAGCAAACTCTTTTTGTGGAAGAAAGTACACATGCTTCTGTTCTTAATGATCACAGCTCTTCATAGCAATTACAATGCAGTTAATAAAAGTGATGCCTACCTATACGCCACAACCGTGAACAATTTGTGTTGGAAAATTTCTCAGCACTCCTGTTGGAAATGCTAACTCAGTGAATTGTGTACATTTTTGAGAACAACATTGGCTTGCGGTCATGTTAAAACGCAGAATGCAGACTGCAGACTGTGCAGACTTTGCAGACTGACGCTGATGTGCTGTACGTGTTACTTTTTGTCGTGTTAAGATGCCCAGCAGCTGGGTACCGGGTTCCAAAAAAGATAATTGCCGGACAGTAAGAAATTCTCAAACAATTTCGACGAAAAGACAATTCAGACCTTCTGGGAGTATTTCATATTTGTTTGCCAGGCGATTCAAAAGAACATTTTGATTCTGCAGTTACGAAACTTCCGAGCTTGAGCATACCAAGAACTCGCTATGTTTTTGGCACTTGCTGTGCGGTTCGTCTTACCGTGGCCACTCAACCAACGTTTTGACAAGTTTGCCAATCAGGAAGCAAGAAGTTTGCTTGATCTGCCAGCCTCCTTGCAAATTTTGGAGATTTTTAACTCCTTAACTTGTCCCGCAAACCGTAAAAACAATTTGCAGGTTTGGTGGAGTTAAAAGTCTCTTCTTTATTGCTGCAAACTTTACGGATCACCACTTTGCTTGCTATTTGGCACTAGAGAAGAAAATAGGAGCCTTGGAAAGGAAGATGAACTATGCAGTGCCTTTCTGAACGTTTTGAATCTGCTGCACTTTCCAGTATTCGGTGTTACGATGAAACTCGCATTTGCCAATAAATCCGTCCGCTTAATTTCACCTTTGTGGCTCATTGGCATTTATGCTGGGAAAATCTGTTCGCTTTTGCTTTTCCTCGCAAAAAATAGTCAACCAACTCCTTGCTACACAGGAATCACCGTCACGCACAAGTAGCGGGTTGCGTCGTTTTGGGAGTGGACGCTTGCCAGACCCTTTCTTCTTGGTTTTACTTGTGCCTCGATCACAGGCAGCGCGAATATCCAAGAAGGAGACCGCTGTCATCGGGAGACGACTTCCAGCCAGGTGCACCAGCCGGAACCCGGCTGCCACTTCCGATACAAAGCTCCCAGTCGTTCAGCCGGAAGTGAAGCATGTAGCGGGCATCGGCGGTGGTCCTCTGGTGAACGGAAGCATTCTAGGTGCTGAAGTAACGTTTCTAGTGGACAGTGGTGCCGATGTCACGATTCTGAGTCCAGCTGCATTGAGCAGAATCCCGAAACTTCCACTCCTCACGCTAGAGGAAGTCGAGACAAATATGCTTCTTGCAGACGGCAGCTCCCTTCTCTTCTTGGGCTGTGGGCTGCTTGGTGTGTAAGAAGGTGATGCATGATGTATGGGTTGCGGAGTTAGAACCGGATGGAATTATTGGCATAGAAGTCATCATTAAGAAACACAATTGTCAGCTGATCTTGGGTTAGGGACGGTATGAGTTGTCATTTAACGGAGCTGTGGCTAAGTGTGTGGAGGGAAGACAGCTGCCGCGTTGTGCTAGAATTGCTGGGTAGAGAACAACTGTCATATCACCAAGGAGCAAGGACCTTGTTCCAGCTAAGTTGATTGATCCTTGTTTGACAGCCCCACTTGCGGTGAGCGAAGGTCAAGAACGTTTCATCTCGGAGATCCAACTACTGGTTGGGAAGCCTCTTGTGGACCTGACCAACAGACCAGCCAGACTGTCTACCAGAATACCATCGCAGCCTGGTGAGATCTACTGGAAGATGTTATGGGAAGTACTCAACAGGGTCTGCAAAGGAAGGAGGTATCTAGTAAGAGAGCTTTTCAAGTGACCTCTTCCTTTGCCTTATTGCCAAGCCACCTAGTCGACTTTTACAAAAGGACAAGACCTGAACTGGATGAACGTGAGAAGGCAAAAGTTGCATCTCTATCTTAAAACCGGGTTTGCTGATGTGTTTGCCAGTTCCCCTGACGACCTGGGGAAAACAAGCATTGTCCAGCACTCAATCAACACTGGGGACAGCCAGGGTGGGTGCCTCTAAGTCAACGAGCAGTGTCAGAGAGATACATTGAGACGATGCTGAAACGTGGGGTATTCAGCTCTCATCCAGCCCATGGGTCCACCCGTTTCTGTGTAGACTACAGACTGTTAAATGCTACAACGGTGAAAGGCTCCTACCGATCCGAGGATAGAAGACTTAATAGACGCCTTCTCTGGTTTGGCATGCTAGACCTTGCCAGTGGCCACTGGTAGTTAGAAATAAGGGACAATGACCGACTGAAGGCAGCATTCACAACAGAAGTGGGCTGTATCGGTCTGCCGTCATGCCTTTCGGTCTGTCTTCTTGGGTCTCTGTTCCTACTATCGTCGCTTCGTCCATGGATTTTAAGTTTCGCTCATTGCATCTCCCCTCCACCGTTTGACGGAGAAGGAAAGGGACTTAGTGTGGACGCAAGAATGTAACATTGCTTTCCACAAGCTGGAGCAAGCCCTGTGTCAGGCACCTGTGCTGGCCTACCCGGCCGCGGAAGGCACCTTTGTCGTAGACACAGATCTCAGTAACCATTGCATTGGTGCTTTGTTTTCCTAGAAGCTGGAGAGGAAAATAATGATTACCTACTTTAGTCGCACCCTGACGAAGTCTGAGAGGCGGTACCATGTAATGAGGAAACAGTTATTGCCTTTAATAGTGACTGTAAGGCATTCTCACTACTACCTCTCCCGGCAGGCCGCGGGGGCACTCAAGTGGCTGATGAATTTCAAGAACCCAGAGGGACAGACTGCAAGGTGGATCGAGATACTTGGGATGTATGACCTTGAAATTCATCATCCCCAAGGCTGCACTCATAGCAATGTAGATGGTCTCTCCTGGTGCCCTTGTGGTAATTGCATGCACTGTGAACCTAATGAGAGGAAAGAAGAATGCAAGGACAGTCAAGGTTGCGAAGAGAAAGGAGACGAACGAAAGGAAGTTGACGGTGAAGAGCATCGTTGTGCGGCAGCTAAGAGAAGCGGGGATAACTGTACTCAGGGTAGCCAGGGGGGAGCGAACCGACATATCCTCGCGGTTGCCAGCACTCTCCAATCCAGAACTCAGGAGAGCTCAACTTGCAGATCCCTGCCTCGGTTCGGTCACTGAGCTTAAAGAGAAAAACCCTGCGCGTCCACCTTGGGAGGAGGACAGCCTGAAAAGCCCCATCTTTAAGAGCAGATACTACGTGGACGCAGTGGACCATGTCAGCCTTGACAGACGGTGCGCAGTACCGGAAATGAGAGTTGGAGCGTTGAGATTTCTTGGAAACTGATCCTCCCTGTGAGTTGGAAGCAGGATGTACTGAGGTAACTACATGACAGCCCCACTGCTGGACACCTGGAAATAAAGAAGACGCTAGAGCGGGTGAGAGCACGTTTTCACTGGTTGACCAACGGAAAGACGTGGCATTCTGGTGCACCCAGTGTGATGTTTACGCCTCAAGAAAGAAACCAAAGTGCCGAGAACACCAATATGAAGACCTACTTAGTGGGAGCGCTAATGCAGAGAATTGCCATTGATGTAACGGGTCCCCTAACAGCCACCGATCGAGGCAATAATTGCGTCTTGGGCATTTCCAACTATTTAACTAAATGGACAGAGTCCTATCCTATGCTGAACCAGGAAGCGGAGACTGTTGCTGACATCGTAGTGCATGAATTCATTTCTCGCTTTGGGGTACTAAGACAGATACACAACGACCAGGGGAGGAACTTAGAATCCAGGTTGTTCCAGGAGATGTGTAATATTCTTGACAAGATTGACAGGATTGACAAGACCAGAACAACAACTCTGAGACCACAATCGGATGGCATTGTGGAGAGGTTAAACAGTACCCTCGAGGCCATGCTCTCAAAATTTGTTGACGGAAGTCAAACAGACTGGGACCTACTCCTCATGTAAGAATATTGGTCCTCCGTACATGAGTCCACTGGTTTCACACCTAATGAAATTATGTTTGGCCGGGAGGTCTTGCTTCCGCTCAACTTGCTTAACGGCCAACCAGAACCAACCTAGAACAGCAGTGAGTCAGATCATTGAACAGATGGAGCGGGTTCATCAGTTTGCCCGGGAATATCTTCAAGTCAGCATTGATCGCCAAAATAAGAACTATGACCACCGCCTTGTGGACCAGTATCAGTACAAGAGAGGGGACCCAGTGTGGATGTACAGCTTCACAGAAAAAGAAAGATATCTGCCCAAATCTAATGCCCGGCTTTGACGGCCCGGACCTGGTCGTCAAGAGATTGAGCAACTGCTCAAAATCCAAACGCAAAGTTGTTCATGATAATCGCTTGGAAGCTTACCGCGGCCCAAATGTTCCAGATTGCCTGGCTGACAGTGCTGAGGCTGAACAGACCGTGCAACCCATAACACCGCTGCAGCCAGTTGGGAATCCAGCCTCAATACCCATGGTGGAGGACGGCACAACCAGCCCAACAGCGAGCTGCAACAGGCCTAGACGTACAACTAAACCACCTGCGTGGTTGACTGATTACCATATGGACAATTGAATGGAGCAAATGGAAAATGTAATGAACTATGAACTTTTGGGCCTAGTTTTTGTTAGAAACCATTTTTTTTGTTTTGTTTTGCTTTTATGTGAATTCTTTTTGGTTTGTCGATGCGGGACGCATCTTTGGAAGAGGGGGAGCAATGTTGCAAACTAAAGATTGCGTTACGAGTGCCGGATTGCTTTTGTAATTCTATAGCTGATGTGCTGTAATCGGAGGTGTGCTATTAGATCCATTCGACGGATGCATGTAGTCAGTGGCTGACAATAAAAGACAGTGTTGTTCAGTTGTTTAGGAATCTTTTCCCTCGGCGGCGCTGCAATTTATATGTAAGCACGGTCCACGGCGAGGGTTGCCCCACGGCTTTTGTTTCTGACAAGGTTTACCTTTTATTTCAAGCTACTGTTTACAGGCCATTATTCTGCTTTACTCGGAAACGGATCCATCACCTTATAAAGCGATACTGCGACAACGTAGACGTAAAGTTAATTTTTTTCCTTTTTAAAGATCGGTCGTTTGTACAGCGTGAAAGACGCTATCTCCAGCGGACTCCGTTCACGTGTGGACTACAAATTTGTGTGTGCAGGCTGTAATACTTTCTGTGTCGTTGAAACTTTCCAACATTTTTTTACATGTGTACGTGAACATCTAGGCACGGATAGGGCCTCTCATATATTCAAACACTTGCAACAATCTGTAGATTGCCGCACGTCACGTTCCTCCAAATGTTTTGGCATTTTAGATCATGCTACTGCTAATTTTCAACTTAAGATAGAGGAATCTTTGCACATCGACTAGGACAAGCCCAATTTAAATCAGCAACTAAAACATGTTAATTTAAAACTCTCTGTATGACTTGTACGTTTTCATGCATTCCTTTCCTTTATTGACCGATGTTGAAAACATAGGGTCTTAGCCAGCGTGAAGTTTTTCGCTTTCTATGTTTGTTTGTTTGTTTGTATGTATGTATGTATGTATGTATTTTTGATCCGGGGGGAAATCTCATGTGAGACGGGCGGGAATGCTCGTCGGAAAATTTAAATTAAAGCTATGCTAAAACAGACGGAGAACGCAAGACGACGTGCATCCAGGCACCTTTCACATGGGAGTACACTCCCCGGGGGAATTTATGTGGCACTATGTAGCACCAATCAGATTGAGGCTACTAAGCTAAGAGTACATTCTACCAATGAAAGAGCTGGTTAGAATCCGCTTACTGAAGTTGAAGGTCAGACAAGGTTAAGCTCACCGGCCATGTCGAATGTACATATGGGGACGGAAACGATCAGCGCAAATGTGCTTTTCTACTTTTTCCTCTCGAATATTATATTTTCAGTAAAGGCTTGGTGTAGTGGAATTGATGGTAATTTCCTAAAGCTATTGTAAGGGCAGGTAATATTGAACTTTGTCGTGGCCAACGGTGGAACGTGAGTACTTGACAAAAAAAATTAACATCGTTCCAAAAATAGAGTTGTTGACGAGAAACTGTAACTTAATTTGTTCTTTTATGATTTGTGTTATGAAACAGCTGTTTTGGTTATGTATCTTTTAGCAAGATGTTGGTTGAAAAGATTGTATCTGTGCTTGATACGGATAATTTTGACTGTACTTTGCAAGGTGTTTGAAACAGCTTTGTTTAGTAATTTGAAATTTATAGCGACGTGTTTATAAGATTGCAATTTGCATAAATTAGCTTGTTTATTCAAGCGTGTCAGTAGGTTTTGAAACCTGTTTTCTCTTCCCAAAATGCGGTTTAGTTTTAGTTTACGACGTTGTGTCCATGATTTATATCAGTCATATCCACAGATTTTCCAGCCGACATAGAAATGATTTCTTTCTTGGTTTTATCATATACGGGTACATATTGTTTTTTAGCGACGTGTTTAAGATAGCAATTTGCATAGATTAGCTTGTTCAAGCGTGTCTGTAGGTTTTTAAACCTGTAATGTACGCTCAAGCTCGGAAACTTCGTTAACTGCAAAACCAAAATGTACTTTTGAATCGTCTGGCAAAGGAATATGAAATACTCCCAGAAGGTGCGAATCTTTCTGTCGAAATTGTTCGAGAATTCCTTATAGCGGGGCATTTTTTGGAGAACTCGGCAAGCTGCTGGCCATGTCATCTTAACACGACAAAAAGTGAAAAGTCCTTAAAAGTACAACAAATCACAGTTTACTTAAAGAAAACAAAATACCAGTCTGCGTAGTCTGCATGGTCTGCAGTGTGCACAGTCTGCAGGCTACGTTTTAACGCGACCGCAATGACTGTCCTCTCCTCAAATTATTATCTACTACACTTGTTTCTTTCACATCTTGTTGTGAGCTCGATTTATATTCTTCAGTAATATGCAGACAATCATTAGTTGACCTTAACTGAGGTTTCAGTTTTAAATTTAATTTGAAGTTTTTATGCAGTCGTTTTGTTCTAGTGTCAGTTTGACTTTTCAGCCTATAGCCTACTAGCCCGATGGTTGCTCTATCTCCAATTTTGGTCCAACTGGGTTTTTAGCGGGATGTTGTTTTGCATTCCAAGGGTATTGCTGAGTAAACGAAAAAGCAGTTTTAGGCCCAGTTCAGACGCCGTACCTCTCATGGGCCGTACCAATTACATTTTCGCTCCTAGGTCGTATTTAAGTGGCAAACTTTGCCGTACCCTGAGACTTTGGCTTGCCTAATTGAAATCTGTCGAAAAAACTCATTTGGACACCGTACAACTGCCAAAAAACTACGTACTACTTGGTACGACACATGGGAGGTGTGGCGTCTGAACTGGGCTTTATGCACTCAGGTGCCATAGTGGAGGGGGGAAGTATTTGCAAGAATAATCGCGTGTTGTTTTCTCCTCAGAGTATGTCTTAAAAATCGCAAATAAGCGAGGATAAGACTTGTCATTTCAACATAGGTCAAGCACGCAATGCGTGCCTATGTTTGTTCATGTTACTACTTTCATTAGCAATTCTAATTTGTGCTTTATATTAATCTCAATTCAATTCTGTACCTTATTTCGTACTGAAGATCGTAGTTGTACCACCGAAACATGTCTAAAAGAATGTTGTAATAAAATGTTGTACTTTTTCTCAGACTTGTAATTGGTAATCACAGTTTCACAGCTTGTAACTGATTTGGTGAGTCAACAAGTGAGGCCATCTTTAGCTTGTTGGAAAGCTGTCACTCTTGGGTAATGCGGTTCTTCTGTCCATTTAAGTTGCAGAAACAGTTCCCCATGGAACATTGTTTGAAGAGACGAAATCTGCAGGCTATGGCACATCCGCTTCAGAGCCAACAAAAGGGCCAACAGAAGATGAATATACAAGCACCACATCTCCTGCTGGAGCTGTAAGTCCAGATGATGGGAGTGATCCTGGAGATCACTCACTGGATGATTCTTGCTTTGATAACATTGACGACACCGATCCTTCAGAGAAAAAAGCCAAAGCAACAAACCCTTGCTCGTGGCAAGGAGCAGATGCCAGTAACGATTCTAACTTAAACCAATGTCCTCCTGGTATTGCTTCCTCTACGAAGAAGGAATCCACAGATCTAAGTGTATGTGCATACAACGGCTTTGGATATGGTGCTACTCCTGTTGGTCCAGCGGCACCTGAAACGATCATGCCAACTGCTGCCCAGATGGAAATGCTGCAACAATTCCTAGCTAATTCACAACAATTGCATCCAAACCTCTGCAGCTCTGAAGGTCCTGAGACAGCCGGAATACGTGGCAATGCAGTTCGATCAGGTCATCCTTCCCTGCATAGCAGCGGTGATGCTACAAGAGTTGTACCACCAATGCAACCAAAAAGTTACAACAAGGGCGGTTATTCAGTAATAATCACTAATGGGACTCTTTGCCAGAGCAGTGATGAGAAGGGCGTGGTCATGATGGAGAATGGAACTCAGTTTGAAATTGCAATAGCAAATAACAATGATTATGGTGAGTGCCTAAAATTTGTGCATTAGAGCGGTTTTCAATTGAGTGTCGTAAGAAATTCGCGTTTTTCTTCGGTTTTGCTTTACTTCGCTCTGTGATTGGTTAAAAAATTTCGCGCCATTTTCTTGACCAATCAAAAGTTAAACTTAAACCAATCACGACTTGCTCGCACGCGTTTTCCCGCGCTTGGCGCCGGTGACATGTATTTGCTTCGAGTTCTGATTGGTTCATTGGGTAATTTGTGTTTGTTGTGATTGGCTGGAGTAATTACTTTGGTTTTGGTTTTATGACACTCATTTGAAAAGCACTCTAGACCACAGCCAAACCTCGTCTGTGCAGCTAATGAGATGCCGTAATACCTTGGTAACAAAATAATTGTTAATAATCACTATTGCTGAGGTATTGCTTTTTGTAGTGCCGTAGCGCAAAAGCCTGTTTTGTAAAATATATCACTTTTTACTTCCAAATGAGTTGGTTTGAAGCAGAGTAAACGCTACACTCTGTACGCAAAATTTTGTGGCTAAACCAAATGTGAAGCTTCCACATGTGTTTGTTATAATGGGAGGCAGTGTTACATCAAAGGCGTAACGTTTGTATATGGTATGTAAGTCTTACACTGTTGTTGTGGTTCCAGTTGATATGTCGATCATGCATGATTGCGTTTTTTCTACTTTGACATGTAGCTGCTGAGGTGGACATAACAATTGGAAGAGAGTTCCTCGGGGTGTGGCTAGTGGAGGCCAAGCGATCATTATCCAACCCGTTGATTATAGAAGGTTCGTCTTGGGCAAAGGGCAGGATGAAATTCTTTAGTGACACAAGCCACTGCATTGAATTCCTTGGCCAGAAATCTGAATCCAGTGGAGTAATAGAACTGAAGTTTAAGCCAGAAGCACCAACGCTAAAGCTTGTTGTGAAGCATGTGTGGAAGGATGAAGAAAAAACAAAAGAAATATCCATGCCTGACTTTCAGACAGCCACTGTTGGTGATTTGAAGCGAGAGATTAACCTGCAGTATAGACCTGAAGTCTCATGTCTGATTATGAGTGGCAAAGTTCTAGAGGAGAGTAAAACCATGAGGTACGTGGTGTTCTATGTCTCGGGCGACGTTTACAGGGTTAACAATGGTAGCTACCCAAAGGAAGACTTACCACAGTTAAAACTAAACAAATTTAATCCTAGTTGAGCCACTATCAGGGCCTAGAAGTAACTGGTAAGATCATGCTGGATGTGCTCAACACTTTGTCTAAGTTCAGGTGATCGTATCACTGGGTGGTGACATTAAAGCACTGGCTCCGTCTTCTGCGCCTTGTCATACTTATAAGAGGGAGATGACATTAAAGCATCAACATCGGTGTTTGAAAAGAGTCCCTGGACTTGTAGTCCTGTGCTCTGGTCTGGGGCCCGATTCTCATAAGTGCGAAAAGCCCGGAAAGATATTTTGTGCGTGCAATGTTTACATTAAAGGCTCAAATTTTGCTGGTTTTGAAAGCTGAGTTATAAAATTCTAAGTTGATTCGGGCTGGTATGGGGGCTAAAAACTACGCCAAATTTGCTCTACAGATTTTGATCTTAAAATATAGCTGCGGGCCCGAAAAGTTTTCGAGATTTTCGAGAAACCGGCCCCTGACCCGTTCACATTCGGTATCATGAATAAAGGCCACCCAGACTGGATTACAGACAAAAGTCAGCTTGAAATAAGGGACGTATTAGGGCCTTGCTATGCTTTCCAGATTGTTTATGATGGTACGTTGTCCTTATGCCGATAGATAAAAATATATAGATTTTCCATGTTCTTTCCCCTATAATCGGCCATTGTAAAGTGGTGGTTTTTGATTAGACTTCAGCAAATAAATGGCAAATTTTGACAGCTGGCACAGACCACAATGAAAGACCTGGGGTACTCATGATCATATCTCGTTAAAATTCACTTATGTCCAGGATTGAACTCTGCGATGAAATTCACGATTTTTCGCTTCAGTTCCAAAGTTTACGATTTTTCGTTATGTCACGATTTTACGTTTCAAAGTAGCGAGATTAACACATTTTACGTTTTTTTGCGATTTTTCGCTTCAGAGAAGCAATATTTACAATTATCCATCTTTGCGATTTTTCGCTTAAGGCAAGCAAGAATTACTAATTTTACGTTTTGGCGACTTTTCATTGGCGTGTAAGATTTACAAATTTAACGCTTTTAGCGATTTTTCGCTTGAGACATGTAAAATTTGCAAATTTATTAAACGCTTTTAGCGATTTCTTGTTAACACCAGAGCCTAGACGTAGCCAGCTTCAGAATTCTACAGAATGTGGGAAATGTCGCAGCGGGAACGTTTTTTCACTGTTTGTTACGATTTTTCTCAGTCTTTTGCCTTGCTAATTGCCTCATGACAACAGAACCTAGCTGGCCAGCAGATTTTAGAACATTTGCGAAATTTCGCAGCCTGAACGATTTTTCGCGCTGTTACGATTTTTTTCAGTCTTTTGCGGCCCAAGTTCTTGCTGGTTGCTTCAGATTGCAGATATAACATGAATCTATGAATATCCCTCGAATGGTAAGCACCTGGCGCGAGATATCGGCAGAACTTTTTGAATATTTCTCGTTCTTAAAGCTCCTAGCGCGAGATATGCATTTCGTCGTTTGCAAGTCTTTGATTGCGAGCAAGACGGGGATTAGAGAAATGGGGCTATTTTGCCCCAGTCTCTCCCAAGCGTGATAATGCCGAGGCCATACACACTATACAAAAGCCATCAAAAGGAACAGGAAACAACTCCAGTCCCTTGTGATAGGTTTTGGGGATCATAAACAGAAAGACAAGCGAAAAGAAACGTTTCATCACTGCTTCTTCGATTCCTCAGCGACGAGCTCGGGCCGGAGCTGATCATGAAATACCCTTGCTTTTTTAGTCTGGAAATGTGAAAGGCATCTCTACCAATACTTTAGCATGCATGCCATACTCTGATATAAAGTTACCCACTGTTCTGCAAAAAATCGTTGACTCTGTCAATGAATTATTGAAAAGTACTGAGTACACTCCTTTTTGCGGGGAAATACCTTTACAACCATGTTTAGACGATTTACATTTTTGTCCTCAGTTCCTATGCATTGGAAAACACTTATGAGGTTGTTGAAGTACTTCATATCGAGGAAGAGCTGTCAATTGTATCCCAAGGCAAAGAACCAGTTAGCATGACAGTGGATCCTTCTAAAATTTCCATTGGGGAAGTCAAAAGCTTCATTGAAGAGAAGATGAATATTAGAGTGAATGAACAGCGTCTCTGCCCCATGATCGGTGGACAGAATATAGATGAAAATGACCGGCTTTGTGATATATTCATAACTGCAAAGAGGGTGCCTGCTATCAGGGTTGTCAAGAATGATGATATCAACAAATCTTATGAAGGGTAAGAATGATTTTTCATGTATTTATAAACTACATAGTGTAGTTCTCTCGTAGGAGTGGCATCCCATTTACTGGATGTAACAACACTCTTTAAGTTCAGTTGTTTCACCACAACGCGACAAACTTGATATTTGGCAGATCTTGATCGTTTATTTGAGACTGAGCTGCCACCTACTTTGTGTAGATTTTCAGTTAACCCATAAAGCCCCAATAGTGATCGGCATCAAATTTCTTCTTGTAATATCAATGCACAATTAAGTGCACAGGTGTCGAGAATTAAGGAAATGATCGCCAGGGATGAACTCTTTTGATATTTGAAGAACTTCTCCCAACTAGCATTATAACAAATGTATGGCAACCAGTAAAGAGAATTGATCTGATGACACTGGGGTTTAAAGGGTTAAATACTATAAAATATTGGCCAGGTTACTACCTACTTTGCTTTGCTCTGACACATACTTCAAACATTAAATTGAAATCCATGTTATAATTAGCTGGAGATTTGTCCCTGATATGTAGCAGTCTGGTGTAACACTGAGCCCAGAAACTTGTTAAAGTTACCCACGTACATTACATTATGTTCATGTTCGTTTGTTTGCTGGGTTTTTTTTTTTAATTTAGAGAGTCGCGTACCAGCGGTTTTGGTTCAGAAACTACGAGGGCAGGATCTGGGGATTTTGACGTCAGTAGTACAGCAAACTGTGGAGACATCTCCTCAGGTACTGCTTTTTATTTGTTTTGTGCCATTGTTTCTAATGTCTCAATTCTGTTCGATGAATACAATGACACGTTAAAGATGACCACTATTGTGTTCCATAAATTAAAAAAAATGGAATCAACAGCAGTAAAACAACAAACGGTTTTTAACTATTCACTCAGCCATCTTCACGGTAAACGCCCTGGAAGAAGCCTAAACATTCTATGACTTTGTTTTATTATAAGCATTTTAAACCTTTTGTATTTCACACCTTATCAAGTAAAAATGTTTGACATGGTCTTTCACCAATGGGTAGGTAAAAGAGAATTCTATAAACTCTTAAGTTCTTTTTCAATCGTAATAACTTTTGTTGGTGCAGGTGTTTTACCACAAAAGCATTTTCATATTTAACATCTTATCAAGATATAGTCAATTATAAATTTATAAACCAGGCAAAAGAGATAGTTTTGTTAACTTACAATTGTTTAAATGCTAACTTTTGTTTGTAGGGTTCGGCACTCTTCGTGGTGACCCTGGAGACCTGCAATCTGGTAGCGCGGGATCTGGAGGTCTTGGCCAGGTACCCAACATTTGCATCATGTCAACTCACATTCTCTTTAATTTTCAGAGTAATGCTGAGCTTCATAGATGTACAAAATGTATTAAGCCAGCTTTCACTCTGAACATCAAACCTGAAATGAGTTGATGTGCTACTTAAACATTTGAATCTGGATAAACTCCTATTAGCCCCTCTAGCGTGACCACAGAAATCTATTGAGTCAGTTACTGCTTTCCTAGTGTACTGTGTTCATAATCTGCTACAAGGTCAATTGTCTTTAGAGTCTAGGGGTAAAATCCACAAGTGAGACCATTCTACATTGTACAAAGTGAAGTTGTACTTGTTCTGGTGTTGGGTGCTCTTGGAGGTAAAGTTGTCAGCTAGTGATTTATTCATTTATTAAGGAAATTAGACACAACATTTAAGGGACACCTTGAGACGTTTTTCTAGTTTCCTACTTAAGGGCAGTGTAGTGTGTTAGTTATTCAAACCTTTACGCCCGAAATGCATGTTGGGAAATAGGAGTTCTTGTAATGGCCACCAGCTGGTCTTAATGAACGTGTTCAGGTTAAATCCGTGTTATTAATTGCGTTTACTCGGACATCCTCGGACATAACATTGGCGAGGAGAGTGAGAAGTGCCCAAAGAACAGGAATCGCTAGTCCATTCACAAAACTATGGATGACATGGAGCGCAATCACATCAAAACATTCGACTGTTTCGGAGATCAAAGCACGCTCGGGCTCCGATAGAAACGTTGGCTCACCGCTTTCGAACTGTTTGCAGATGGAAAAGGTTTGATTATCAATGAGGAGAATGCAAACAACAAACAGAGAATACGTGCTCTACTTCTATACCTGGCTGGTCCCGATGTACAAGACATATTTTCCACCCTACCGGACACCGGTGACGCTAAAGATTACAGGAAGGTCGTCGAAGCATTGAACGCCTATTTCGTCCCAAAGGTTGATGCAACGTACGCTCGACACTCCTTTAGACAGCTATCACAAGCACCCGGGGAGACAACTCGACAGTTTGCCACAAGACTCAGACGAGCAGCGAAGGACTGTGATTATGGCGCTGAAACGGACAACCAAATACGTGATGAAATCCTGTGCAAGTGCACAAATCCGTACATGAAAAGAAAAGAAAACTTCTCGAAGAAGGCAGGGGGATTACTCTTGCTAAAGCGCTCGAAACTGTGAAAAAGTCGACTCACAACTTGCTGCGGTGTCACGGGGTGGAAAAAGGGAGGATTAAGCGACTGTAAACCGTATTTATACTGGCTCGTTTTCGAAGAATGATGAAACAACGCACGACACACGAAAGAACCGGGCGAACACCTATTATAGATGCGGCAATGCAGGACATTTGGGCAGAGACCCAGGCTGCCCAGCTAGAGGCCAGTCCTGTCACACTTGTGGATTAGAAGGCCATTTTCTTACACAATGCCGAACAAAACGAAAGGCCGATGGAAAACGAGGAACAAGGACCCACAGGAACCCCAGTAAGGGAACAGCCAACACAGTACACCTAGCAGAAGAAGGAGAAGAAGAACCGGAGTATGCGTTTGCAGTGGGTACTGAGCGACAAGAAAAGATTGAAGTTACTGTTGGAGGATGCAAGTTGAACATGATGATTCTGGTGCCAGTACAAATATCGTGGACAAGCAAACATGGGAATGACTGAAGAGAAACAAAGTGAAATGCGAATCAGTTCGTGCTGACAAAAGGCCATACACATACGCATCACAAACACCTTTGGATGTGATTGGAACATTTCACTGTGAGGCTTCTGTTGGAGACTTGATGCTGAGTTCTGCCGCAGGACCCCCTTCAGTTTGAGATCGAAAGTGGAAGAGAAGATTAAGGAACTTGTCGACCAAGACATTATTGAACCAGTGCAAGGACCCACCCCATGGGTCAACCCAGTTGTTGTCGTCCCCAAGCCAGCGAGAGATATCCGTCTGTGCATCGATATGCGAAGGGCTAACGAGGCGATAAGGAGAGCCAGGCATCCGATACCCACAGTGGATGAGATTACTCACAGCATGAATGGTAGCAAGATATTCAGCAAACTCGACCCCAAGTGGGGATACCACCAACTAGAACTCTCACCTGAATCTAGGGAGATCACTACAGTTGTGACCCATTGCGGACTGTTCCAGTACAAGAGACTGTTGTTCGGGGTCAATTCTGCCTCTGAGCAATACCAGTATGAGATTCAGACAGCCCTAGCAGGCATAGAAGGACAAGCCAATATTTCAGACGACATCATAGCACACGGCAAAGACCAAGAGGAACATGACTCGCGCCTGGAGAAGGTGATCCAGAGGTTGGGGGCAAGAGGCCTCACCCTAAATGCAGAGAAGTGCCAGGTCAGCATGGATAACCTGCCTTTGTAGGCATGGTAGTATCCGGGAATGGAATTAGCTGCATGACAGAGAAAGTGAAAGCCGTGACCGAGGCGAGGGAACCACGAACAGTTTCAGAAATACGCAGCTTCCTTGGGTTTGTCAATTACTGGGGGCGGTTCATACCTGACCTGGCGACAATTTCTGAACCGTTGCGCCGACTAACGAAGACAGGAACACCCTTTGTGTTTGACAGTGAACAACAGAAGGCATTCCATGACCTCAAGAGGCGATTGTCATGTGCAGAAACGTTGGGATACTTCGACAAAGACGCACCAACTCAAGTCATTGCCGACGCCAGCTCAGTCGGACTAGGTGCTGTCCTGACACAGATACACAAAGATCAGAAAGGAGGCCCTGGCGCTCGTATGGGCCTGTGAGAAATTTCACCCCTATGTATATGGCGTCCCATTCGAGCTCATCACAGATCAAAAGCCGCTAGAAGTGATTTATGGCCCAAAGTCAAAACCCTGTGCTTGCATAGAAAGATGGGTCCTACGAATGCAGCCTTACAAATTCAAGGTTAAATACGAGCCTGGACCAAAAAACATTGCCGACCCACTGTCAAGGTTAGTGGGTAACAGTGAAACCAAAGGCAACCATTCATCAGAAGCAGAGGAGTGTGTACGATTTGTAGCATTAACCGCAACTCCCAGTGCCTTGACAACTCGAGAATTGGAGGAAGCATCGGCTAAAGATGAAGAACTTTGTGCAGTCAGGGAGTGCATAAGTGGAAAGCCATGGGAGCAGCTAGCTAACAAGAAGTACCTTCTGTGCAGTGGAGAGCTGTGCTCCATCGGGCAATTGATACTAAGAGGGGCAACAATTGTCATCCCCAAGAAGCTCAGACCCAGGGTAGTATCCCTGGCACACGAAGGCCATCTTGGCATTGTTGGGACCAAGCAGAAATTACGCAGCAAGGTGTGGTGGCCTGGCATGGAAAAGGACGCAGAGAAGTATTGCAAAACCTGCTATGGATGCCAACTGACCAGCCGCCCTAACCCGCCAGAACTTATCAGAACCACAACCTTACCGACTGGACCATGGAGGGACTTAACTGTTGATTTAATGGGACCCCTTCCCAGCGGTGAATCTATCCTGGTGGTGGTGGATTACTATAGTCGCTACTACAAAGTAGATGTACAGAAGACTAAGACTGCACCAAAGATCATTTCCAGCCTCGAAGAGATATTTTCACGACATGGTCTACCAGAAAGCCTGACGTCAGATAACAGCCCACAGTTTATTTCAGCAGAGTTCGCAGAGAACATGGATAACCAGGGCATCAGGCTCCACCGGACTACAGCAAAATGGCCCCAGGCTAACGGAGAGGTGGAACGCCAAGACCAGTCATTACTGAAGAGAATTCAAATTGCACATGCTGAGAAGGCGAACTGGAAGAAAGAGCTGAACACGTATCTAGCAGCCTACCGAAGCTTACCCCATCCCACGACAGGAGTCAGCCCAGCTGAGCTTCTCTTCGGACGAAAGATACGCACCAAGCTTCCAGAGCTTAGTGACATACACGTAGACCAAGACGCGCGAAACAAAGAAAGTGAACAGAAAAGCAGGGGAAAGGCATATGATGATGCCAAGAGAAACGTGCGCTACTCAGACGTACTCCCAGGGGATCGAGTACTTGTGCAACAAGAAAAGAAAACTAAGCTGTCGACACCATTTAACCCAAACCCGTACCTGGTAGTGAGCAAGGATGGCAACAGTTTGGTCGTGAAGTCCCAAGACTACGCTCAATACTCCCGTAACACTTCACATGTTAAGAAACTACAACAGAGCGAGACGAATGAGGAGACACAAAAGCCACCAGTCAAACGAATGAGGAGGCACAAAAGCCACCAGTCGAACCTAAGAAACCGGTCCAGCAGGATATGGAGGAGCGAGAAGAGCAGCAAACAGACAGTCCTGTACCCAGCACCCCTCTCAGGAGATCAGAGAGACAGACGGTGACACCCAGTTACCTGAAGGACTTTGTGACTTGAACTAAAATAAAGTGACACTTCGTTTTGAACTTGAATTGCAAGAGACATTGTCGGAAGCTAACCCTACTAACTTGCTGATTTGCTAATCTGTTAGAGTTTTACAGCCTTTGTGCAAAAATCACTATGCTACTACTCTTAATCAAAAGGGGGAGGGACGTAGTGTGTTAGTATTCAAACCTTTATGCCCGAAATGCATGTTGGGAAATAGGAGTTCTTGTAATGGCCACCAGCTGGCTGGTCTTAATAAACGTGTTTAGGTTAAATCCGTGTTATTACTTGCGTTTACTCGGACATCCTCGGACATAACAGGCAGTGTGTGTGTGTGGCAGTAAACCCAGTACCAATCTCGTTCCCAGTGCCCTTGTTCCCATTCTGCTGGACAAGGTAACGAGGGCTCTGAGAACGAGATTGACCCTGAGTACCTTCTCCATGGCACAGAATCAAAAGAATAGGCCCTTTGCATAACTGTGCCACGTGACCTTGTCAATCATAAAAGATGGTAATAGTACGAAGTAGATATCAGAAATGGAAAGAGCATGATGAAATTAGTAAGATTTTCAATTTTGAGGTTGCTGACGTTAAAGTGCGGTTATTTTAATGTTCAAACGTTACCAAGACTTGTAGGTTAAAAAGCTGCTGGGTGGCAAGCTTTGCCATCCAGCAAACAAATCTTTTATAATTTTCAAACTTTCAAATTGTCCTAAAATCTTGCACTTAAACGTTAGTGGCCTCAAAATTGGAATTCCTACTAATTTCATGACGCCCTTTCCATTTCAGCCATCTATTTTGAGCCACGACCATTTATTATGATTGACAAAGTCACGTGACATGGTTATGCAAAGAGCCTATTAGATCCCAGTGGGTAATAGAGTGATCATGCTAAGAGTTCTCTAGCCCCCATTCTCACTATAAAAGCCACCAGTTGTTTAGTCTTGCTTTTGTTTAGT
Organism: Siderastrea siderea; assembly: GCA_964030785.1. NCBI lineage: Eukaryota > Metazoa > Cnidaria > Anthozoa > Scleractinia > Rhizangiidae > Siderastrea > Siderastrea siderea. The sequence continues at coordinate 41,662,408 of OZ034970.1, forward strand.
TCCTGTTCTACAATAACAACGCATTTATCAATTGTTAGTTAACATAAGTCTCTAATTAATCTGTGTTTCAACTGTCAATTAGTGGTTATTTAGCGAAAAACCGTGTATGGGTAGAGATGGGTATAAGCTGGGGTGTAGAGGTACATTTCTTAACTGTACAAGGATTGAAATTGGCAGTGTTTGTTCCAACATTTTTTAGTACAAGCATCATGCACTGGCGGCTGCGCCTGTCTTTCTCCAACGAGTCCAGGGTTTGAGTCCTGTGGTGGTCCTTGCCTGCATGGCTTCAAGGATATTTTATCAGTGCACGTTCTTTGATTTTCTTACCTTCACAGAAAGTAGCATTTTTAAATTACAGCGTCTCTGTTTCCTTGAGTTCTCCCTCCACTGAAACCATCCCTACCAAATTTCAGTTCATTATGGAGGATGTACATGACAGCAGCTGTCTTCTGGTCTTCCTCTCTAGATACTGTCAATGTTAATTTATCTGCCCAATTTACTCCCTTTCCTTCTTAACCAGATTGTCAGTTTTCTAACATGTATGAACGTAACAGCGAGACTATCCTCTTTTTTGTTTTCCAATAAAGGACGGCATAGCTGTGCTTGTTGGAGGTGAAGAAAGTGTTTGCAAGAAATTCCAACAAGATAACCAGGACAAGAAGTTTTCAAAGCAGAAGGCTGTTACCCTGAAAATTCAGCTCATAGCAAAGAGGTATACCTTAGCCCACACCTTAGGGCCGATTTAGACGGTACGATTTTTCCTTACGACTGTAGTATGCAACTTGCTCACGTCATGTCCTCAACACGAATTGTGTTGTCTAAATGAGATGTACAACATCTTCACAACAGTCGCACACAACACGAAAAATGTCATAGGATTTTGAAACATGCTTTAAAACCCTACCACAGTCGTGGCCACAATCAAAATGCTAGAATGACGAATTGTATACGATCTTTGCTTGATGCGAGCAGCGAGCGCTACAAAAGTCGCATACGACAGTCGAAAGCAAAGATCTTACCGTGTAAATCGGGCAACCATATGTTATGCCAATGGAAATACAAGCTTCTTCCTCTTTTTGTCTGTGGATTGCAAATTAACTAGCAGCTACAAATAATTTATGTACTGTCAGATCCCTTTAATATAACCCTTCATTCTCCCTTTCTTAATATCCATCTGTAATAAAACCGACGAATTTGAGAAGGTAAATCTTGTTTGGGTGAAAATCTTTCCACTGCTATTGGCAAAAGAATAAAGTCACAGTGGCAGATCTAGAGGGGAAGGCCTAGGGGTACAGTTGACCCCCTTCTAACTTGTTGTTGTCTTTATAATTTAAAATGGTCAAATACCGTTGGGGGAAGAAAACAGCGTCGGCCAGTAATGAAAATACTTAGTTTGTCAGGAAATCTTGTTAGGCTGAGCTATCATTTTTTAACTTTTGAAGTATCAAGTACAGCTGTTCGGCCCTTCCTACTCAAAATTCCTGGATCTGCCCATTTGTAGTCAATAGATTGAAATCTAGTCTTTGCCTTGATTTTTGTCCTGCGACAAGAAATTGTTTGTCTCCACCCAAGTGTATGAAAGGGTATCAGCAGAAAATTGCTGGGCAAAAAGGGACCTTGAGATGGAAGAGCATGTATTTGAAGAGAGTAAGAACACTCTTAGTTAATCGATGCCGTGGAAAACATTCACCGATAAATGTAGGCCCAGTGAGCTGGCAAACTTTTAAAGAAAACAATAGTAGTATTGAGTTTTACTATAATTGCCAAAAACCTTTAAGTTGTTAGTCTCCCTCTACTCTCTGGTATAATACAACATTCATTATCACTTTATTTTTAACCTATAGGAAAATCTGATCTTGTTTGCTGTCTTGTATTAAAGTCCCAGAGTCAGATGAACCGCCCGTAACTGCCCTTGCTTAACTTTGTCCCTTGCACCACTTGTGACGTCATCAGTTTTAACGGTCCTTAAGACAACTTTGACAACCAACTTGTGTAGGGAGATAAGACCTTTCAAGTCATACCCAAATGAGCGCGATTCAGTCAAAAAGGCTAGAGAAAGACGCAAAAACCGTGTAACTTTGACCAGAAAATTCCAATTAAAATCTTGTACCACTACCCACTCGTACTTCCTTAAAAAAATTTGACGATCCTGGAACTTTTTGCAAAACCTTTTCCCACCGAAAGGAAGCTTAGTGAATGCCCAACAAAAGAAAAAAAGGAAGGAAAGAAAAGCGAAAGAAGCGGGGAGGAGAGAAAGCGAAAGGTAAAAGATGAGGGGACAGGGAAACTTTCAGCGCATACCGGACTTCGAAAGCTGTAATTTGGCATCAGGAACGAAAGCTAGTCTAGTACTCGACTTGTAAACCACATTTTGGACAGTTTCGATTCTTTTCGGCTAGACAGTGACCTAAAAACGGCTTGACTCGCTTCCAAAGGCATTTTTTGCAAAAATTTCCAGGAGCGAATGGGTTAATTATAGGTCTTGTAAGAGGATTGGAGGGTGCGGGGGGGGGGGGGGGGGTGAGGTTATTATAATGGTCGATGTAGAAGTTCTGAGTTAACCATATTTGAAGGACACCAGGCAACCAGGTGGGTTAGATGGTCAAACATCAATGTTGTATTGGGTGAAAGGGGCAAGGTGACAACAAACTGGTCATTTTTCAGCAAAAAGGCAAGAAGCTGAACAAACACTTTTTTTCTCTTTTATTACAGTTGTGGAGCAACAGCCCCTCCCTCATCATCCACACCATCAGGAGAACAAAATCCAAGTGAGACAACAGGGCCGATGTCAACTCCTCACCCACCCCCCGTGCCAGAGTAAACAAATTGAGCTCTTTTTTGCATGGAATCCACTGCAACAAGTGCAAGCTACTACCTAGCCTATTTTAGGAGATCAGGAGGGAAGGAAAGATGCTGCATAAGGAGAAAATGTTGCGAAGGAAAAGAGATAGGTCTATAGCTATCAACAGTATTATTTTTTTCTCGTGCATAATCTTTCTTTCACTCCTGACAGTCTAAACACCTAAAGCAGACTGATTAAATGCCACTGGTAAAACAATCGAAACTTGCTCTTTTTGAATTAGGATTCCAGCTGCATCATTAAAGATTTTCCACTGGAAAACTGGCTTCAGTTTTCCCAGCTGTGAATTCTTAATTACCAATTAGTAAATGAAATATTCCCTCAATGGTAAAAAATTATCCTAACAGTCAAGTATAGGGATATGTATCAACAGGTCGTGTTCTCATAAAAAATAACCCTTAAGTGCAAGTGATTGTATACTTCTTACAATCAGTGGCAATATATTTGCATGAGTAAGATTAACCTGACAGAATTGCCTTAATCTTCGAGGGTTCAGCCTTGTAGAGCCGACAAAAAGTATAAAAGTAGACACCTGCAGTTATGAGATAAAATTGATAATTTGATACAGATAATGTGGTCTGCAGTGTGAGCGGGTAGCTAGATTTGCTGGAATCATTTTGGTTAGCCTGTAAAGAAATTCCTTGCTGGGGAACAGGGCACACACACAGGAAAAAAAATTGGAAAGCGGAGCGAACCGCGCGCGGTCTGGGGAGGGGACCTCATACCTCTTGCTCACCTGATTTTCCCACTAAGAAACCAGGCTTTTTACATGTTCAGTGTAATCGTGGTCGGACCCACAACCTGAAGATCATGCTGGCCATGTTTGACATTACGTGATAGGTGGCAGGGACATTAAGGCGTTAAGCTGTTGTCCTTGTCTCCTTCACTTTGACGTATTAATTCAGAGGAGACGTTAAAGAAATCATAAAACTGTTTGATAAGAGTGAACAAAGACTTAACTGTTACGTCCACAGTAGCTGTGGCTACCCCGCCTCGTTAACCTAAAGAAATACTTGACGTCTTCTTTGTTTTGAAAAAAGTAACCTACTTGGGAGTTGTGTTACATCTGACACTGAATCAGCAGGCTAGCTAAAACTGCAGTAGTATTTTGGTTTTTTAGATATAAGTATAGTAAGAAAGGAATAGTTTTTAAAACTCTTTCCTCCAGAGTTACGGTATTCCATGATAGGAATGCATGTTATGTTAACGCCAGTCAATAAGCCGAACCCCGGTTCAAGTGCAGAGACCAAAGCTTCAAAATGAAAGCAATATAAACATCGTGGAATACCGTTTATAAAGCCTACATTTCTATACACAATTTGAATATTTTGTAATTGGCCAGGTAATTGTCGTAATTTTTCAGTTAAAACTTGTTAAAATATTAATAGAAAAGCAGAGATTGAGCTATTAAAGGTGCCCGAAAGGATTTGAAGATGTGTGAGTTTTAATGTTGTTGTTGTCGTTTTTTTTTTATCTCGTGGTTGCGATGGCAGCTACAAGATATTGTGATGAAGTTGGTGCACTCCTGTGGTTATTTTCGCAAGCTTTCGTGTAGACTCGGTGTTGTTCGTATGATGTTCGGTATTCTCAAGAGAACAACTTCGCTGTTTCTTTGGACCTTGTGGCAGATATTTGCGTTATTCTTAGGCGGCGATGTATCAGATAACTGATTCGAATTTTTCAAGTTTAGCTAACTCATTCCGAGAAGGAACGATTAACAGAGGATAAAATGAACATAGAACAGTAAAACTGCCGTGAAAAATCATACAAGTCAGGGAAAAATATATAAGTTAAAATGCGAGGTTGCGCGGTTTTCCTGAATTTCAAAGGTGAGAAGGATAAAAACCTTTAATTGCACTAAACTCTTACGTTTTCGCCGTTGTATTCTAACAACTCTTCCTTTGTGAACACTCTGTATGCTCCAGCACAGTTTACCGTTTCCTCAGAAAACGGCGAATGATTGTCTACATTTTCAAGTGTAATATCTACTGTTGTACAAGCAATAACTAGAAGCGATAAAAAGCAGGCACAAGCCACAAAATAGCTCTCTTTTCTGCAGATTCTGGTGTCCAAAGCAGAGGAAAATTTGTAGCAACTTCTTCCATTTTCTGGGCGTGACTCTAGCAAAAAGGAAGTCGTTGGTATCACGTGACCGGAAGTGTATGGGAATTTCCCGCCATTTGCTGCCGGTTGCCAAACTTTCCTCAAAGCTTTGCTTTGTTTCAGGAGCTCCTGTTTGTTTACATTATTTCGGCACTTTTCTTATAATTTCAAACTTAAAAACTTGTCATTCTATTTTTCTCGAACTTCTCGAATTGAAAAGTCCCGTTTACACTAAAAGAAAGCGGCGGCTTGACTTTCGGCGACAGGTAAAAGTTAATTTTTTTTTATTTGACTTTCTTCTTTACAAGTTTTTACAAGTGAGCTTCCGAGAATTAACAGCCTACTTTCTGATTTCTACTAAAAAGGTAGGAAGGCAGCGCAGAAAACTGCGCTTCTTGAAAAACAGTTCCAGCCGTAAACAGGTTAGTACAGTGAACAGGAGGGAACAGTTTCCTGGTGCTCAGCCGGGGAAACAAACTAGAAAACTTCATCAACAAACCATCAACTCAGATGTGTGCTTGGTTCCTTGCTCGAAAACACGCAGTCTTGGCAACATCCAAGCAAGGAAAAAACTGACGATTTTAACAGGCAGAAATTTTGCTGTCAGCCACAGAATGTCATTTGATCGTTTGAAATCTTGGCTTTTCGTTTGTTATGTTTTTAACTTGTTGTCACTCTGTATGACTGTAGTCTTGTGACAAGCCTAACACGACTTCTTTTATTTACGATGTAGATCCACAATGTGTAATTTCTTCCAGCAATCTATTTCTATCCTGACCATCTGTAAAAAAAGGTCTAATTTTTGTATAATAAGTTTTTAAGAATACTGGACCATAAAGAACAAATTTCCTAATGCAGTTTTTCTTCTTCTTTCTTAAAGAGCTGAGATTTCCCTGACGAAACATGGTAAGGATAAAACAGACGATCGAGAGGCACAGAATGGGAATGAATTGCCGATTTGTTCCCAAGACCTTCGTGTTATCCAAAAAGAAAGGGAATGGAGTTGAAGACACATCCCCGCTTCCAATTTCCCCACTGAGGATAACCGCTCTTCCTAACACGACACGTCCGATAAAGAAAATACGAAGATACCGCCCAGGAACGCTGGCTTTGCGAGAAATTCGCAAATACCAAAGGAGCACGGAGCTGTTAATTGGAAAGTTGGCCTTTCAACGGCTTGTCCGTGAAATTTGTCAAAAATTTTCCCCTGGTTTGAGATTTCAACCAGCTGCCTTGCTTGCTCTACAAGAAGCAGCCGAGTCGTACATCGTTGGAGTGTTTGATGATGTGAATTTATGCGCTCTTCACGCGCGAAGGGTGACGATTATGCCTCGCGATTTGCACCTTGCTCTTAGGATCCGAGGAGACAGGCTTTTTTAGGATACAAATGTTAACTGAATTGTCCTCACATACAAAGCTAGTTGAGGAGCAATAAATCAAAATTTGCGCCAAAAAAATTTGTAATTTTTTTTATTCAATTTTCGAAAACACGCAACAATTCAGTGAGGTGTAATATTTTTTTTACAGTAAAACCTAACATTTTAAAAAATAATGTATGTCCTACTAGTCTGGCTGTGTGGAAACAACTCACCCTGTGGCTCGCTTTATTTGACGTAAGGGGCGAGCCAGCTGTTTTGTCCCCAACCCAGGCGTTAATCCTTGATTGAGCATTTTGGTCGTGCAAGGTATGCTCGGAGTTATAGCGGAGCCAGCGCGCTAGCGCGTCAGCGGAGCTCCATTGCTAAGGAAATTTGGTAACCTGTCAAGCCAAAAAATTTTGGTAGTGACGTAATAGTCACGTGACCGTCCGTCCGTACATCCGTCCGTCCGTACATCCGTACGTCCGTCCGTCCGCACCACAGGGCTACCAATACACTTCATACACTGGATATAACCCTGTGCTGAATCCCGTGTGTTTTTGGCGCGAAATCGCATGTTGACCGCATGTTGACCCGCGTTGTAGCAAAAGAAGCAAAGACAACAAAAGTCAAAAACAAATTTGTTAATGGAAAAAAAAAAGTTCAAGGAACACTCAGTTGACTTTTTGGTGGAAGGGAAAAAGTTCAATTTAGGCGAAAGAAATTAGGCGATAAAGTTCAGGCAAAAAGTTCAAATTTGCCTCGTCGGTTCTGTTCAAACTCGGTCGGCACATCGCTTGAGTTCGCAGCTTTTCGCAGCGGTTTCGACGCCAAATATAGCAGAGCTAGTGCTTTTTGGTTTTTTTCTGTCCACAACCATGCTTTTTACGGCGTTTCGAACACATTTTGCAGGAAAAACACCAGCATTTTCACGCTGATAGGCAGCTTGTCACGAAGAAAGAAATAAGTATTAAAATTAACTTCGAAAATAACGTCACACGCCCATGGCCTAGTGGACTAGTCACCAGCATCTTACGCTGACGAGCCGGGTTCGACACTCAGCGAGAGCAGGTTTTTTTTTCTTTGTTTTTTTTTTTTTTTTGAAATTTAACGACTTGAATGAGAGTATTTTCACAAATTAATAACTGCCAGCAAAAACAAAACAAAACAACAAACAAAAAAACAAACAGACAAAACAAAGAGGGGGGCTCCGCTTTTAGGCTTGGCTAAATCTATATATTAGGAGTTATGGGACTGATCCTTCTTATAAAGTTGTGAGCCGGTGTTCCCCCTCTCAACAGACGAAAGGCGACGGCCCCGGCCATCGAAGCGAGCGGCGCAAGAGACACGTATACATATTTAGGGTGCAATTTGGTGCGCTTCCCGTAACGTCCCGTGCGCCTTGCATCATTAATGCGACCGAGTCGCACCGAATCGAGGGTAAAAGGGGTTTTGCATGGTTACAATCCGGTTTGAGCCTCTGACGATTGAGGAAGTGTTGTTGAGTGGCGCAATGGAACTTTCTGGCCCGATGGTGACGGAAAATAGATGAGATGTTGCGTGTTGTCGGTGAACAATCCCTGGATATTACGCTATAAGTTTACATCCTACTACCCTGCAGCAGAGGGTCTTGGTCGCCCTACGTTCCGGCGGTAACTCATTCGCCCGCCGGAACATAGGTCGTCCAAGAAACCTCTGCTTGCAGGGAAACATCCTACTTCATTACAAGATTCACCCAGGAAAATGTGGAGAAAAACTTACTTTTGCTTAGTAAATAAACTTCCGACAAATCGAGGGGTAAAAATAATTGGCCTTTGCGTCCCACCGCGCCGCTTTCCATTCGACCAAAATTCCGGAAATTTCAAGGTAGTTTCGATTGGGGCGTAAATTTCCGCGAAGCGTTTTCCAAAAATTGTTGCTTTACCGAGATGCGAGCCATTCAACCGAAAATCTTCGAATTTCAGAGAAGGAAGATGGGAAGAAAGTTGTGAAAATTTAGGTATTTCTCGCAAAGTTGTCCTCCTTTCTGGAAATTCCGGGAAAACCCAAAATTTTTGTTTCATTAGCGGCCAAAATTTTTTCAGAAATTCAACCGCACTTCTGGGTATGGGACTGTTTGAAGCCCGTTGTCTGATGTAAAGGTCTTAATTAAAACTATAATGTAATGATTCTTTTCCTTGTCACTGTCGAGCATGAGTCCATGGACAAAGAGGAGCCCTCGGAACAGTGCCAGTCAGCACGCCCGTACGGGCGCACTCGTACCCGTACTCGGAACCGCGCACTCTCCCGTAGTATACACGCGCTCGCTTCCTTTTTTGGGAAAACAGTTTTGCACTCCAGGAATGGTTTCAACACAAGTAATTTTTATTTTATAAATAAATATTTACAGTTTCAAGATAAATACAGTGTATCATTTAAAGCCGGCAAACACTACATCATGTACAACGTGAACGTAAACTAAACATTTCTCATTCGTTTTATGTATCTCTTGTAACGTCACTGGTAGATTTTCTTCGAGTCGGTGAGTTTGGAGGTTTGGGTGACGCTGGAGGTGAATAGTGCGCAGGAACTCCTGATTTAGTCTTCCTTTTATCTGAAAAATAACAAAAAACACCTTTTACCAGAATCACCTTTTTTCTTGAATCTTTCCACATTACCTACTGTTACGTTTGAGTAAAACAGACAAAACATGGCTGATTTGCTAATTCTTACCTTCAGGTCTCCGATCGGATTGGGCAGTGTCTGAAATTGAAAAAAAAAAATCGTAAGAGTTTTTCAGGGAACGTACAGTGAAACGAAAATAAGCATGCGACATACAAATACAAGAACAACAATCTAGCAATGTCTGGTTTGTCTTTTCGAAAGGCGGCTCTCAATCTGCAATTATCAGTTTAAACTAAAAGTTAGACAGAAACACAAAACAAAACCCTCAGGCATTTCTTTGCATCTAGAAGTCATTCAGATTTCTTAACTATAACAGTTACCAAATCCAGCAAATATTTTACGAGATTAAAGGTTTCTCCCCAATCAGAGGAGAGAGATGTCGGTTAAAAAGAGGTTTGGGTCCCTTATCAGTCATTAGGTAGACTCAAAACAAACCTTTCGGTCTTAGATTGGCCACCCCATCAATAAAATTAGCCAGCACGGACAGTTGTTCCTCTAGTTGCTGATGAATTTCATCAATCCTAGACACAATGATATACAATGAAAATGGAAATGTTAATAAGCATTCGATTAAGTAAAGATCTAGAACACTTACCATTGAACATAAAGATCTATAACACAGACACCAGTGCAGGTTCATCTCTTTTACGGTCAATCTTAGATAATCTTGATGTATAGTGATTCAGTTTCAAAGAGAAAAAACATTAATGGTTGTATCTCTGTAATTTCTACATTTCAACGATCTGAGCTTTTGTGGCATCTTGTTGCACGTTTGAGAGGGGATAATAATTTGTGAATATTTTGTGTCACTGGGATGGCATGCACTGTGCATCATTTCTGATAAAGCGGTTTTCAAACGAGTGTCGTCAAACCAAAACGAAAGTAATTACTCTAACCAATCACTACAGGAACAAAACAAAAATGAACCAATCAGAAATCGAAGCAAATACAAGTAATTAACGTTCAGCGCAGGAAAACGCGTGGGAGTATGTCAAGATTGGTTTTGGTTTAACGTCTAATTGGTTCAGAAAGTGGCGCAAGCTTTTTTAATCAATAAAAAAGCGCTGTAAAGCAAAACCAGTGAACACAACATCATGTTCGACACTCAGCTGAATACTGATCTGTCCCAGCACATGCAAGTAATGGTATGAACGTGCAGCAATTGCGTTTACTCTGGCCTTTGTACCTTTCTTCTCTCACGCTAGTTTCTTCTTGCAGTCTTTCAATATCAACAAGCATCTTCAAATCTCGCTCAGCGTAGATCTGTTGAAAGAAAACGAAAACATTGTTTATGACTGGGCCCTTCTACAAAAAACGTTCCAACGAAAAAGTTTACCAACTCCATAAGCATTTCTAGCACTCACTTTGTCAAGGAGGAAGTCTTCTTTCCAATTCTCATGAAGCATTCCTAAAAGAAAACAAGAGCAACGCAAGTTTTACAACGGTGACATGCTTATTCTACTCGTAAAGAGTAATTACTGACTCGTTCAAAGCGTTTTACTTTCCCATAAAGTAAGCAAATACTTGACAAACAGTTGGCAACTTTTCTTAACGCGCAAAGCTTGTCTTTCAGGAAGAGCCCTACCTTAAGTGTTTAAGTCAAATATTTGACATAATGAACGTTTCTACCAACGTACACCTTGTTTAAGGAAAACAGCCTACAAATTACCCCTATAATCGAACAACTGTTTTTCCAGTATCTCCTTCGTTCCAGTGTTTGCGATCACGGCCTTCCTTATAGTTTCAATTTCCGCTTCCAGTTGCCTGATGGCCTAAAATTTCAAATACATAAAAAAATAAATAACATAAGTTAAAATTAAACAAGAGTATATGCACCATACGGCCTCACTGACGTAGTTTTGCCTTAAAAAACAACAACAACAACAACAACAACAACAACAACAAAAACTCGCAAGCTGACAGGTATAGGGCCAGATAGGTTCAGTGATGAAAGCTCGTGCGGAAAAAGCCGTACGGACCCCCCACACAATTACATCATCTGTTCACTTAAAGCGAGCGTGCAGTTGGCAAGGCCTGAACGGCGCCAAAGAAAAAAACACAAGAACGAATTATATTACGTCTGAAGATCAATTTCTTACGTACCTGCTTAAATCTTGTCCCAACATGCCAAACAAAACAAAAGAAAGAAAGTCAACGAACGCAAAACAAAATTCATAAAGTGATTCTACTGTTGTTAGCCTGAGCACTTTTTAAAGGGAAAGTATAAATTCTGTGCCGGCAAACTTTGCTTTTTCACCTGTGGTTCTCTTTGAGCACAGCTCCTAACCGCTGACCAGAAGAAAATATCGCCGTTTCAATCTTCTTAATGTCTTCTGACTGGGTCTTGAGTTGGTCCAAAGCTTCGGCCCGCCTCTCGCGCAACTTCCGGTGCAATCGAGTCTGTTGATAGAATATAGACCTTTTTAAATACTTACAGTAGATTTTCAAACAGATGGGTGTTGAGAAAAACTTGGAATAAAGAAGACCATCAAAATAGCCCATGTTGTTTAGATGAACTACCGGTATGGTATACGTTGAAGGCCACAAAAGGGGAGAGCGAGGGAAAATTAGCAAGCGCGCATCGCGAGCGTAGAACACGCCGCGCACTCGAGAATCCCTGTTTCCTTCCCGCTTTGGTGCCTGCCACGCTTGCGAGATGAATTACTAAATTCCTAAAAGTGACATTAAAATTAGGTTGGAAATAAGCAACTACCTGTGGTTCTGCTAGCTTTTCCACGTCTCTTTGAGCCCTCTGAACGGACGTTTCCAAACTCGCTTTTTTGTTTTTAAGGTCTGCAATGGCAAAGACATGGACACACATAGCGTGAATGAACTGTGTTTGATCGAAGAGGCTGTAAGTTGCAACCTATTTTAAGTTTATGAGGTAATAGTCCTCAGGTCCTTAGCACCCTTTTTAATAGCTTTGCGACCACGTTCCTTTAAATCGCAGAGTATTTCTTCTTCTATGAAAAATCTATCCCGGACCACACGATTGAGTTCTATCCCAGCAGTTAAAAAAAGTCTTTCACATTTAATAGTTTTAGTAGATCGTAGTTTCATGTACTAGCCTCCTACGCAGACGTTCTTTGGGATCGTCACGCAATCTTTTTGCGTGACGAGCCTAAAGAACGTCTGCGTAGGAGGCTATAGTTTTACAAGCCAGTTTCAGCTATTTTTCTTCGTTTATAAGCTTGTTCAAATCACTTGCAACTAAGGTCAGTGTTTTTCCCACTCACTTTGCGAAATAGGATTGCGACAAAACACAACAGCCTCAACAACAAAAACAGCAAACTCTTGTTTCCCCAGCAGCATGTAACTCTTTTTGCTTAGACAACATAGATTTTATTTTTTTACCGACTATGCTCTTTTTCGTCGTTTCAAACTCCTGAGTTTTCTCTTTAAATTGAACCTCAAGATCCTTGAAGACTGGCTGCGAAACAAAGAAAACAAATCATTTACGTCCCTCATGTTAAGGTATTGCTTACCATACAATTCATTCCACTCCGTCAAACAGTCGGTCGGTCGGTCAGTCAGTCAGTCAGTCAGTCAGTCAGTCAGTCAGTCAGTCAGTCAGTCAGTCAGTCCGTCCGTCCGTCCGTCCGTCCGTCCGTCCGTCCGTCCGTCCGTCCGTCCGTCCGTCCGTCCGTCCGTCCGTCAGTCAGTCAGTCATTTATTTAGCCTGTCAGTCGAAGAAAAAACTAGGCTGCTTTCAAGCCTGGCAAGTAAAATTAACATTTCGAGATTGAGACCGAAAATAGTAAACTGACCGTTTTGTCCTCAATTATGTCTTTCTTCTTGTCTCTGTTCTTCTCGAGTTTTTCAATGCTTTCCTATGCAAGAAAAGGACAACGTAGAAATTTATGGGAAAATCAGTTCAGAAAATAGGGCATTAACGATCAAGAGAAGGTAACAGTTCACTGAAAAAAAGGAAAATTAGGGCCAGAAACGCATATAGAAAACTCAATCTGTGATGACAACAGAAAGAAGAGATTGATTTGTCTTATGAAAATAAAACTACGGAATGTTGAGAGCAAGACAAACTCTAAACCGATTTCAAGAGATGTCAGTTTTAAAAGCCAGTGAGACTAAAATAAACTGAAAAAGCTTCTTTCTAATTTCAATTTGCCTTAAGTTACTTTTTAACACCAGGATTCTGAATTTGGGCTCACAATAATAGAAAACACCTTGGCGGAAATTAATGCTGCATTTCAGTAAGGTCGTTGACATTAATGTTCCGTGAAATTAAACGCGCGTTTTTGACATTTATTTGCGGAGCTCTCCATCATGAGGTTTGGAAAAAACGAAACACAAAGAAGTAGAGGGTGTCTGTGGAGACTTCAGTGAACACATGCCATACACTACTTGGTATACGCAACTCTTCTTCAAAGGAGATTCGTGTTCGTGAAAAATGGCTTCTTTCCAATTCATTCCTCACCTGAAGACTTCTCAGTTGCGTCTTGAGCTGCTTCTGTAGAGCTGTGTAATCTTGCTTGGCTTTCTTCAACTGTTTCTGCTTACCGATTATATCTGCTTCGTCTTTCTTCAAGTCTTTCTGCAGTTGAGTTCCCTGCAGTGGAAGAGCCGATTATGTTTTGCATGCAAGTACAGTCGTAAGGGTTTTTTGTAAATAATAAACATTCATTTTGGTTACGGCCCTCCTAGATTTTGGTAAGCGGGTCCACATTTTAAGCCACGGCATTCCGCATTTACACGACAAAATACTTTCAAATTTTTTGCATGTTAATTTTCTTAAAAGGCACCCTCAATATGCGCAGATGGCACTCTTACGCGTCAGATGGTAATTGCGCGGGATATTTCAACATTTTTAGACCCTTCCATCGAAGAACCTGAGAGTAATGGTGAAAGAGATAGAATTAAGCTTACTTACCTAAGGGCCTCCACAGACTAGACATTTAGTTGTCGACAACTATTGTAACTGCTTGGTCACGTACTGCGTTATGAGCATGTCTAGTGAACGTTAGTTCCCAAGCTCTCGCTGGCCTGACTTAGTTGTCGACAACTAACATTCCAGTGTGTGGAATGCAAGCATCGGACAGAATTAGTTGTCGACAACTAAATGTCTAGTCTGTGGAGGCCCCAAGAAGAACTGAGTAATCACTTCCTACCAAAGAAACATCAGTGTTCAGTGTTACCGTCCCCACGACTGATCAAATTTTCCTTGGTTTATTCGGCCGACGACGCCACATTTGTTTGGTAAAGAGCGTCGGCAAATGTGCCGCTAAAATATGGGTACGCAGATCCACATTTTAGCGGCCGAAACTAGCTCCAGAGGTGCTCTTAGCCCAAATAAATGTTAGTTACGCCTGTAGATGCAATTTGCATGCATTTGCACGTCAACTGTTAGGACCACCGAACCTTAACGCGTGGCTAAAATCAAGAGTTCCACATCCAAAATGAATGTCCTGTAAATGCCGCTAAAGATTTAACACTCACACGTTCAGTAAGTCTGGAATGCTCCGCTTTCCCTTCAGTAACTTTCTTGGACATGGTCGCCATGTACCGACCGTATTCACCCTTAAACTCGTTTGATTCCTTTGTGACATTGTCCCTTTTAGTCTGCAAGACTTGTCTAGAGAGAAAGAGGAGAATGATTCGATTTGCGTTTTCAGAAAAAAATGCGCACGTCAGATTTCCCGTCACGACTAGCTTAACCTGCGAATACAGTCGCCTCTCCGCGCTACGGAGCGCGGATAAGCGGCTGTATTCTTGTATTCGCAGGCTACGACTAGCTAGCTTACAAAAAAAAAAACCTCAGACCAGACCTAAAAAAATGTTAAGCGCTTTTAGTATATTTCACTGCGTAAACAGTAAAGAAAATTGTATGTCAAGCACTTTGAAAATTGCAAAAAAGTCTCACCTGTCCTTTCTTTCAGATGATAACGCAGTCTTAGAGGACTCGATTTCTTTGTTGTAGACATCTACAGTTGCCCTACAGAAACAGTAAGGTTTGGTTTTAAAAGTTCTAGAAGGTAGTGTTACGGGGTCAAATAGTCTGAAATAACAGGTACTGTATCTATTTCTGAAAGTCGGTGGCTCTTTCCTGTGTAGTAAGCGTTGCGGGTTGTTTTTGCACGTTGGTCGCTTTTTGGCTGC
The DNA here is from genome assembly GCA_964030785.1 of Siderastrea siderea. NCBI lineage: Eukaryota > Metazoa > Cnidaria > Anthozoa > Scleractinia > Rhizangiidae > Siderastrea > Siderastrea siderea. The sequence goes on from OZ034970.1 coordinate 41,677,507, forward strand.
CCGGAAGTTCGGACTAGAGCTCTTGTCTCAAATTTCGAAAAACGCTTTCAACGCAAGGAAAAAGGCACGGAAAAGCTTGCTACACTTATACGCAGCTGCGGGTTCGAGCATAGCGCGCGTTAATAAAAACACCTTAAGACATAAAAGCACCTTACGACTTACATTTCTGATTTGAGAAGTATCACGGTGGAAGATTCTAGTGCAAACTAGCTCTCTCTGAGTTTCATCAAAAAGAGAGTCGTTATTGCAGATACGAAAAGCGCGATGGAACAGAGCTCTAGCCCAAGCAACTAGGCCTTGGCCTCGTAAGATTGCTTGGGCTGGAGCTCTGTTCCATCGCGCTTCTCGAGTTTCATCAACATGAACAAGAATTGAATTTGTATTGACAAACATTTTGCGTATCGTATGGTCAGTATTAAAGCTTATCATAATTCGGTAAATTGTGATCGTCCGGGTGAGTGTAGTCCTGAGAAGGACTGTTTGAGGTGACATTGACTGACGTTTCGACAACCTGAGCGGAAGTCATCATCAGAGTCAAGTGAACTGTAAATCGTCAGGAGATGTTATAAATCTCTGGTCGTTGTCCTGATTGGTCGACGATCTCGTGATGTTATTGGTCGTCTGTCAGTTAAGCCGTGATGTTATTGGCTGTGAAGACTGTAAACGTGATTGGTGCGTTTCGATCCGTCTTTTGTTAGTCAAATGTCCGTTGGTCTATTGTTAGTCAAATGAGTCAGTTTGTCTATTGTTTGTCTGTCTTGTTATTGTCGGCAATCAGTCGTTTGTAAGGTGCAGGTAGCTGTTGGCAACGGTTCAGTGGTGTTTGTTCTAAGTTGGTAAACCAGCTTTCCAGAGTGATTCGTTGATAGTAGTCCGTACAGTAGGTAACGCATTCAGCAGAGTCCCAGTCGATTCTGTGGTTTGTTTTTAAATGGTGCTCGGCAATGTGATTGTTGATATCACCATTTCTAGTCGCTCGTTTGTGTTCAGTCAGTCGGACGTTCAGATTTCTGCCGGTGTCACAGCGGATTTTGTCCCCCCGCCGATTTTGTCCCCCCGGACCAAATCCGCTAGCGGATATTGTCCCCCCGGACAATATCCGCTAGCCGATATTGTCCCCCCTTCGCCGAATTTGTCCCCCCCTCCTGTATCTTTTCAGGTTTTTGTAAATTCACTCAACCGAACATTTATTCTAATAAACAAACTTGACACTGGGACTTGTTAGCCGAACATTGTTTATTAGTCGAAAGTTATGTGCAACCCTCGTAAAACAAAGTTGATTTATTTATTTATCGGCAAGCGAAAAACTGTTTAATGTCGGAAGCTATTTCAAAGAAATCTATTGTCTAGAGTAAAAGTCGAGAAAACTGCTCTTTGTTTTATCGGCAAGCGAAAAATTAATTAGAGTCCAGTAATCTTATTGTCCTGTATCTTTTCAGGTTTTTGTAAATTCACTCAACCGAACATTTATTCTAATAAACAAACTTGACACTGGGACTTGTTAGCCGAACATTGTTTATTAGTCGAAAGTTATGTGCAACCCTCGTAAAACAAAGTTGATTTATTTAATTTCAGACGTATACAACAAACTAACAAAAAAAAGCAATTGTAAATTTGGTTCTGCACTTTAGCCTAGGATCAACAAAAATGACACTTGATTTTCGATTGGAAAACGTTGCTTCGGGCCGTGTTGAGAAAAACATAGCTTTTCCAATGCGGTGTTTGGTAAACACCGAGACTTACCTTGTCTATTTCGTCTTTTCAATGTTCATGAAATATTCGTATTCACATTTAATCGTCTTTTCTTTTATTCGTTTACGACTCCAGGAGTACGATAGCGAAGTATGATCACTTTTGACGGGGGGACAAAATTCGCGAAGGGGGGACAAAATCCGCTAGCGAATATTGTCTCCCGGGGGTCAATATCGGCTAGCGGATATTGTCCGGGGGACAATATCCGCTAGCGGATTTGGTCCGGGGGGACAAAATCCAGGGGGGACAAAATCGGCTAGGACACCGGTCTCACCAATATAAGTGGCCTGGCAGTCGCAGCATTTGATTTTATAAACTGCTCCCCGTCTGTCGCTCGGTTCGTCTTTGTCTTTAACGTTCGTCAGTAGCTGTCGTAAAGTAGTGAAAGCTTATCATAGTAAAATACTTCCAGTTGCACTGTGCTTGCAACCACATTTAAACTCTAGCCGCGTGGGTTGCCTGTGCAGTGGTCTGAGTACCACTTTACATGCTCCCTTGATGAATAATTGAATTCTCATGACTATAACATCAAACGAAATGTTAGAAAACTGTAAGAAGAATTGATAATTTGACTCTGACTTGTGACTTTCCTCCAGCTGATTCATCTCCTCTTCCAACTCCATGTTCTCGGATCTTACTCTGGCACATTCCGAATTCTGACGATGCAACGCTTCCTTTGCTCTCATCAGTCTAGAAATAAAAAGAAAAACAGGACTTGTAAAAGAATTACTGATTTCATAATCTGTTGGATTTAAAGACGTTTCAAGTCTCTCCACCGAGGATGGGAGGAGACTCCCATGTGAAAGGGGCAGGGATGCTCTTTATCTGTTTTAGAGGTGTCAATTATGGATATTGGTACCACTTAGTGTGTTGAGGACGGAACGTCAAGTACCGTTTAGGGTTGTATTCAAAGAACTAAAATAGATCTACGACAATACTATTTAATAGATGAGAGCAATCGTCAACAATACCTTTATCTTCATTTAGGTCACTACAGCTGTGATTTGTCTGTTTGTTTCAGAATGGTATCTTGCAGGGGTGAAATAAAGCTTGAGCCACGTCCAGATTGGTCTGCTTTAGGGGTTTAATTCATATTTTCTGACAAGGATTCTCGCCCCTTTCACAAGGAGGCCCCCCCCACCCCCGCTGAGTCTCTCAGGGCCATCTGAGTTTACTTGACCACATAACTGCAAAACCACAACACAACAATTGAATATAGGGACAAAGGAAAAACTAAAATTGTGCTTACATTCTTTCATGTTGCCGAACAACTTCAGCATCTTGTTCCTGAAGTTCAACAGCAGTATCAAGATCTAAAAGAAAAAAAAACCAGGCAATTTCAGTTTGAAACGAGAACTAGGATTGCTTTTATTCAAGAAGCACAGCAGAGGAGGAAAAAGCTGGAGCACTGGTAATTTTGGCCCAAAACTCGTTTTGTTATTAAAAATACTAAAATTGCAGCCAGGAATCACGAAAAAAAATTGTAAAAATGGCTTGACACTGACTAAAAAAACATTAAAAAACGAACGTTAAAATATTACTACAGGACGTTTCGATAGTGGTACTCCCTCCCACGTTTTGAAGCGTGGTACTCCCTTATGGACTTTAACGCAGGAAACGATTATATTGACATTCCGAGTATTTACACCTGTCTGTGCTAATTTTCAACGCCTCGCATTCCCCTTCCCATGCTTTTGGATATTTACATAATTTAGGACCGTATATATTTTAGTGTTACATTTTTCATCCACCGCTGATGATCAAAACGTCACGTTTTTTAGCCAGTGTCAAACCATTTTTTACAATTTTTATCGTTTTGTTAAACACTTGTTATATACATTTTGCCTTTAGTTAGTCATGCACCTCCTCTTGGGGGACGGAAGTGTAAGCCTAAAGCTCAATACTCAAACCATGTAGGAGACCAAAATATAAATTCTTTTTCTTACGTATAAACCCTCTAATTCCCCATGGCCTTTTCAGGTGAACACAGCAAAAACATACCCCCCCCCCCCCAATTTTGTACAAGTATGCAAAATATGTATTAACAGAAAAAAAAAGGGAGAAAATAATATGAGAGAACTGCTTTTTGGTTCCTTCTGCGAGTACGGGAGAGCAAATGATGTAAAACAAAAGAAACAAAAGACAGAAAACAATTCAAATCTAAAATGGAATGAAACCACAATGTCTCATAAACAAAAGAAGAACAATGCTCTCCGGTGCCTGCTTTTCCCGATATTTCGGACAGTCAAACCATTCATCTTCACAGGATTTAACGAAAATACAGAGTGTCATTACAACACATAGTAAAACGGTTACAGTTGCAAAAAATGTACCCTATTTGTGACCAAAATGACTGAAATCTAGAAATGCTATTGCAGACCAGAACAGTTCAAAACCACACCCACAATTACCCATACATCCTAGACCTACGGAGGGCCAAAGTTACCTTTTTGAAGACATTGTTTTTCAAATGTCAGTTGTTTGTCCTGTTCTTCTGCTTCTTTTAGATTGGCCTGGATCTAACGAATAAATAAAGAGCTTTAAGTATATTTGTACTGGAATGCCCTCACATGAAATAGGGAATTTAGTACACAACTACAAGAAAACATAGGCCCGCAATGCGTGCAGAACTGACGAAGTGTTGGTTCGTCTCGAAAAGAAAGCAAGCGAGGCGTGCGTGACTGCAGGTTCAATAACATTCAAGCATCTGTAACAGCAAGTTGCAGCAAAAGTGCGTAACTGTAACTAACGCTGAAATTTGACCAACTGAAAAAGCGAACAATACCCTGGAAAGGAGGTCAACTGAATTATTCACCCTCTCCTCACCAAACATAGCCCCACAGACTACGCCCATGACCTCATGCATTCTTCACGCAAGATCATTTTTCGCTGTCTTTTGGTCGGCCTTCCTCAAAACCCTGAACAAAAAAGCCATCACAATTCTCAAAACAGACGCATTTCAAAAAACGGGTGATAAATTTCCCAATATAAAAGTAACCACATCTTTACGATTGATCAGCATGGGCACTGTAACAGCCCAAAAGAATTGAACTTTTTCCCACGCCTGGGAACCACGCTTTGTGCACAGTTTCCTTTAATCATGCCATGGGCTCCTTAAGCCAAATTGTGAATGCAAATACGAAATAAATCATTGCTACGTACAGGATATAAGAAAGCGCATTATAGGCATTTACCAGTAGTTTTGACCCACTCCACCCTCGATAAATGTTTTTACTTGGCTCAACGTGCCGTGCTAACTGGCGTAACGAAAATTGTGACAGTATTTTGCCCTTTGCGTTACCGAATGACGTAATGTTTAAAATCTGATGACTCAGCTCATCTGTCTTATCGCTTTGTATATTTAATTGTGTAGAATGAAACTAAAAAATTAAATGTCGATACAAATTTATCCACAACTGAACATGCTTTTACCGAGAGTTGTGAGGGATATATTTATATACTGTTGTGAAAAGGGCACTATAAAAACATGATTATCGTTAAAGACAAACACATCGTCAGAATCTCAACGTGCTAACCGGCGTGACGAAAATTGTGACAGTATTTTGTCTTTTGCGTTACCGAATGACGTAATGTTTAAAATCTGATGACTCAGCTCATCTGTCTTACCACTTTGAATAATTTGTTGAATTAAAATTAAAATTTAAAGATAAATTTTGTCCACAACTGAACATGCCGTTACCGAGAGTTGTGAGCTATGTATTTATATACTGTTGTGAATCTGGCACTATAAAAACAGATTATCGATGAAGACAAACACACCGTCAGAATCAGGAGAAGTTAGTAAAAAGGCAAAGTCATCGGTTTATCTCAAACACGTTAAAGCATGTCTTATGACGTGATCGTTAAATCCGGTTTGCTCTTCCGGAGTCAGCAAGTCAGTGTCTCGAACTCTAAAATCGAACAAATCGGTTCAAAATCAAAACTAAAGCAGAAAAATTAAAAAGACTAACTGGTATATCCTTCTGTGCCGCTTATACTATCCAAGAAGATCCAGCCCCGTGTAGTCATTCATTTCCCACTTGCGAATAGCCTTTCTTAACGTTGGCAGCTAGATACTTTCCAAGTATTAAACATAACCAAAACAACATACACCAGAATTTTCCTCTCATAACATTTACTGTGAAAGATTCTATCCTTACGATGTCTCAGCAACACTTTGGTCCCACCAGCATCAACAGTGCCACTGGACTTCACCTCCTGTTATTATCAGTCCTCCTTGCTTTCTTTCACTAGTATTGCACAGATATTTCAGTCCGGCCAAAGCCAACACTCCTCGACGGACGTGTGCTTCTATACCTACGATACTTTTTAGGTGGACCCTTGTCCTATCGTGCGTGTGTGTACTAATCGATGTCTGTGTACAACTTCTTCTCTATATGTTCAGCGGTCAGCACAAAATTATACTACAACACAGTTGAAGCAAATCTTCCACCAAGCCTCCGTCACCTTTCTTGACCTGCCAATTCAAAATGGCGACTCGTATGCTCTTGTTCTCACGTCATCCCATCCCATCGGCCATAGCGAAATACACACCTTGTGAGCCTTACACGACGTATTTTGACCGACCAAACCTGTCGACCTTCTTGTCACGACTGCTCTAACTCGACTTCGTCGGTTAAAAAGCCAAATTCATTACCTTTGCAGGGAAGTGTCAATTAAAAACGTTTTCTGTTGTTTTGTCGTTGCAGTAAAAGATCAGAGGTGTCAAACTGACCAATGTGTTTTCATTTAACCCTTTCACTCCCAAGAGTGCCTAAAATCAAAATTTAAGAGGAATCCCAAATTTCATTTTGTATAATACTAAAATATAAATACTGCCATTTGAAAGTTCTGCTGTAGAGGTTTCATTTGAATGGTCACACCATAGGATTTCATCCACAGATGCAAAAGTTAGAACCACCTTTAATGTCTCCATAACTGACTCTGGTAGTGAAAGGGTTAAGGTTAACTTCATCAGTAAAATTGACCATTTTAGCCACTTTTCAGGTATAACCATCTGCTCAATGGAGGCATCACTGTCTGCTCATGCCTACAACAAACCTGGGGGAAAAATTTGGCACTTTGCCTACCATCCACTTAATAAAGGGAGAGTGTCTGCTAATTATATTACTTTGACTGTATACTTATATACCATTTCCAGTTTTTCCACCAGTAACTTCTTTTTGCCTTCCAAGCCTTCAGCCATTTCATTGTGCTCCTTGACAATTTTCATCCTATGTTAAAGGAATAAAAGCAATGCTTGTAACCTCCAATAGGAAGCAACCTCATGTGTGTGGGTCCATTTAACAATCCTTTCAATGCCAAAGCTGCTCAAATTCTAAACCGAGAAACTGCCAGTAAAAATATGGTTGCCATGGCAACATCAAATTTGATGAAAAAAGACATGAAAAGTCACAAAGTTTGGTAGCTTTTCCTTGCATATCAAAAAAGCTACAAACATTCATGTCAGTGTGGGGACTTTGTGCTCCACCCCTCACACCCCCACCCCTCACACCCCCACCCCCCCTCACCCCCACCCCCACCCCCACCCCCAGCCAAAAAGGGTTAAAGTCCTTGCCCCTCTCACCGTACTAAAACATGTTCTACTTATCACTATCAGGGATTAAGCTTTAATAGTGAAACCAATCCTTACTCACCCTTCTTGCGTTAGATTGGAGTTGTCCTTTATCTCCTTGTGAAGTTGCCTGTTCAGTTGAACTTCTTGAGCTTCTAATCGGTTGCGAGATGTTTCAAACTTCCGAATGATCTATTGTGAAATCACCAGTGACAAACTGTGAGTGAATCATTTTTTTCAACTGTATTTTTCAGTTGACCTCCGGTAGTGGAAACACCTCTCTTTAGACACTGAGCAACAAAGAAAGTCCTGGTCCCATTTGTAGCCAATGCAAACATAACATTATTTTTAACCTCATAGTTAAGTGGGGAGCTCTTCTAAGGGGTCCACCTAGTGTATGTGCATAAGAGAAATGGAGGGGGAGGGGGGTAGACAGTTGATGGAAATTTCCTGCAACCCATATCCTTTACTACTATTTCCCAAACCCCATTGGCTCCTTACTTGTAGTTCAGCACTGTCTCCTTTGCTACTAGCTGACACAATTTTCCTATTTCTCCTGTTTACCCCTGTTTTCTCCAGTTATCTCCTGTTTTCAAAAATACTGCTGTTCTTTTGGCCCCTGCCCCCCATTAGACCCCCTGTTCTCCCCCTTTAATCCCACGTTATCATCCCCTAACCCATACCACACCACACACACACATTCAACTCTGACATATCTTTGCATAATTGATCTTATTTCCCAAGGCCAAGACATACTTTTGATACAAACATAGCTTAGACAGATCTACATATTATCATACAGAAGCATGCTTTGGGAACAAAACTAGTGTGATACACAATAATCTAAAGCATACACACCAAAGTAATAATTTAAAAAGCTGTACTTGTACTCAAAACTGAAAGTTGAGTTTTTTATGACAGAATCGTCAATGAGAAGAGAATTCTTTTAATATTACTAAACAGATCAAACAAAGCACCTTTCTCTTGGAGTCTAAAACTGATTCACTGTCAACCAACTCTTCTTGTAATTTGTCAATCTCCCTTCAAAACAAAAAGAAAAGACTGAAAAAACCATCAAAATTGAAATTTCTTTTCCTTAATGGAGAACTGTGCATCATCACACACTCCTTAGTAGTCAGTGGGTTCAGACTTTCAACTATCCTCCTGTCTAGATATAGCAACTGTCTACTGGCAATCTTTGCTGGCGTCACTACCTGCATCGTAAAAGCTGAAATTCAATTGACAAACTACCAGCAGCCATCATAACCAGAAAAAACAGTGTAGCATAAAAAATTAAGTCAACATGTGAAGTTCAGAAAAGGATGAAAACTAAATTTGAAAATTTACTAAAACTTAAAAAACTAAAACTTGAATTTACCGACATAAAATGCCGGTAAATTCAAGGTGTTTTTCAAAAAGGAAAATTATCTCCTTCAATTTTCAACATTTTCCAATGTATTTGCCACATGGAGTGAGATGTGACAGTGTCTTTCATTTCATCGTAAATAATGTTTTCTTCATTTGCCCAACTTAAATTAAGTTTTGATAATTTATGATAATGCAAAGATCAAAGACTGATGGCAAAAACAAAGATTGGGCTATAGCAACCACTACTATCTAAATTAGCAACCAACAACTACCCCATAATTAACTAATTAAAAGTTGCTCTAAACACAAACAATTATAACAAAGCTTATTAACCTGAAACTCTCTTAGTGAATTCCTTTCCCAAAGCTGGAAGCAAATAAACTGATTATCCGAGTGGCTCTTACAGTTAACTCCCACTCCCATCTAAGATCTACAGAATTAAATATAAATTGATACTGTGCAGTTCCAGAAAATATTCACACTCCCCTGACGGAAGGTTTTTGTTTTGCAGCCCCCCCTCCCAAGAAATTCCAGTTTAGCTTCACACTTTGCTTCTAAAATTTTGGCTTTTAAGACCGATGACCGATGACCGATGACCGATGACCTTCCATGGAGTGGGTATGAATTTTTTCTGGAACTACACATTAGCCCTCCTCCAAATCCTTAAAGGTCCACCAAACATCTATTTTGATTCATTTCACAATTAATTGTCAACTGAAATTACTTTCTCTTTTCGATATTTGTCTTCCTCTGATCTTCAGCTTTCTTCTGGGTGTCAGCCTGCAAAGATATGAAATACTGATTAGTAGCCTAAAGATGAGGAACTTAGAGTGTAACTCATGACACGGAAGAATACTATGACTCTGGCAATTAGTTGTAGTATTCAAACAGTTTTGTCATGTGTCCCGTAAATTATTTAGTTCTTAACACAGACATCTCAGAAATCAAGGTTCAAAATGTCAAGTTTGTGGACAGTCGCACTTTCATGTGTCTGAATTTCTATTTCGGGAGGCAGCATGGCCAAGAAGTTAAGCCTTTAAACCCTGATATAAAAATGCATATTCTCATTGCTGTTCTCCATACATTTCTTATGGAAGGAGTAAGGAGAATTTATCTAAATATCAACACATCCTATCGTCAGTGATCACTTCCTTTATTCTTGTCACTTGAATATTCAAACAAGAAGTGATCATGTAAAGAGAAATTTCATTTTTATCGGGGCTTAGGGCTTAAATGGTTAAACCTGTTTCTTGGTAGCCTGTGTTTAAATCCTTGGCCATGCCATAAAAATAGCTAACTGGTCAGCCAATCCTTAGTTGGGATTCTTAATTTTTTAAGTATGTTCAATAGTAGTACATACTAGACACTTCCATAAATTAAATTTATGTGATTTATCATTTCTTTGTTTTGTTTTTGTTAAATGTTTTTGTGAGGCAGAGGAAGTGGTCTCTCTCTCATAACTGGCATCATGCAACACTGAACAATATTGATAAACATACCACAGACTGCTTTAATTTCTCTTTCTCCAGTCGTGCTTCCTCACGTTCATGGACCAAGTCCTCTTTCAACTGAACAATTGAGTCTTCCAGGTCAATTATCTATTAATTAGTAGTATTGATGGAAATAAGTTACAATAAATTTATTTATCTATAATTTTTAGTATTTACCTTATTTAAAAAAAATGCTCGCTAGTCTGTCTAGTGTATTTATCGTCCAGGTGTGAGTAGTCCTGAAAAAGACTGAGTTCTTAGTGACCTGGGTAGATTTCTACTCAGGTTGTCAAAACATCAGTCAGACTGGCACCAACAACTGTCTTTCACAGCTTTCGAACCCTTTCAAGTTTTTAACATCCCCCATGACCTAAATCCCCCATGACCTAAAATGTCGTTTTCAATGATGGCCCTGCCATCAAACCACTAACATCGTCTACGTGTACAAATGGACAACGGCAAATCACAGGAGATCTTGTAGAGAGAGTCGCCTCAGTACAATAACTGATCGATTCGGAGATCGATTATTGAAGCCAACAACTTTTCCGAACTGGGACCGTGCGCCAAGGAGAAATGTTGTGGAACTACCAATTTCCCCTTGAAGCACTGATCCATTTCCATCAGCACCCCATCAGCAACTTCACTTCGACCTGTTCGTCACTGCTGGCGTCCTACTCATCCTCATGGTCTTCAGTTGTGTAACGAAGGTGACTGGTCTGTCTAATACGATACACTGTCGATGGTACACGTACTCGGGTAGAGTGCCATGCTTTGCCATCGTTGTTTCTTAGTATACTGTAAGTTGTCTTACAGCAGCTACAGAGGGAGAGGCCCAGCCCCGTAGAAGAGCACAGTTGGCTTGGGATTTTTCAACGACAGGCAAAGGTTCCATGATGGGCATCTTTGAAAACGAAATTGTCTCCTCTGGCTAAGGGTACCATGACTTTTTGATTGGATACTAAAACTATAACATCTTACATTAACTGAAACTGTAACAATAACATCACGTAACACTTCATCATGCAAAAAGTTTCAAATTATAAACTGTTTCAGAAATGATCAGAAACCAGAATCTGGAAAAAATATTTCTTTTTACCGAATACTGTCGTTGAAAACACTTAAAAACTGCATACCGAGGCTCTGGATAAAACCGCAATACCGCAAGTTAAGATTCAAATTACCGAAATACCGCACGAAAAATTGTCCAAAACCGCATCACCATAAATGTCAATGCCCCCCTCCCCATGTTGTTAATTTATGTCTTATTTATTGCATACAAGGGACTGGTCATCATTTAGAGGTGGGTAAAGGCTGGTGGAAATAGGGGGGGGGGGGGTCAACGATTTTTATGCCGGGAAAAAGGGGGACCACATAAATGTATACATGATATTACATAGTTTTGTTATAAAAAGGGGGTAAGGGGGAGGGTCAGCAAAGAATGTGCTTCACATAGGGGAGGGTAAGGAGAACTTGAACATGGCCTCCCTCCATTTGCACCAGCCCCCCCCCTCTCTAAATAATGACCTGTGCCTAACTATCTCTCACCCTCTTGTATGTCTCTCTCAGCGTGTCACGAGTCTCATTGAGAGTGATTTGCTTGCTACGTATAAAGAGATGAAGATTAAGAAAGCAAGAAATTACAAATTGAAATAGTAAATATGATTTTCTGGAAAAGCCAAAAAAATGCAGGTGAGAATTAATTACCTGGCCTTGTCAGCCATCTTTTGATTGAGAAGAGCAATGATTTCATCATGCCCAGTTTGCATATCATTACGTTCAGGCCTAGAAATATAATTTAGTAACATAATTTATATTAGATGATCCAAAATACACAGTTGTCTACACTTTACGCTATATAGCAACACAAGGGCAAAGTAGAGGCAAAAACCTGCAAACTTGTTAGGAACATGAAGCAAGCCCATATGCTCAATATGAAGTGTTTCTGAGCAAAAACCAACAGATCAAGTAAATAACACAATTACGCAATAACATACAAACTCCGAAGTTGATACACAATCATGTGTTTTTCACTACTGACATTATCATTCACCGTAGCTGAAGTCTAAAAAACAAAGACATTTAGTTCAAAGTGTCCAAGAGATCAGGTTTATGAACTTTTATTAGTTGATTTGGATCCGCTTTGTCTTCCCAGGTCCATAGTCATTGATGTGATCATGAACCATGGCAGTGAAACATGAAATGGACTGCCAGGGTTTTGAAGTTCAGAGTTCATAATATGCCCCTTTCTACAAGCCCTTTCACCAGCATGTAGACATGCATAGCACTTCATCGTCATTACAAATTTTGGCAGTCTTTTTCATTAGGGAAGTTTTGTGAGAAGAACCCATGACTAGTGGTGTGAATATGATGTTATTTTTGTGCTACTATGCATATCCTGTTCAGTTACATATCGTGATCTCAGCTGATCAACCCATACAAGTTGAAAACAGACTTGGGTTTGGACCAGGGGGAGGTACTCGGAAAATTTTTGGTGGGAGTGTGCCACTGGGACTCTGAAACTCTCACCCTATACCAGACCACTTTCAGCTCCATTTTGCAACCGTATTCAAGACTAGATGCCAAAAATCCCTACCCTATCCCAGACTAGCTTTCTTGCAGAAATCTTCCAATATAACCACATATTAATGTTAATACTTTTCAATGGAAAACCATCAGTATCCATCAACAAAGTTGCCATGATTGAATTTACGTTTATTTCAGAGCTTTCAAACCCTATTTTGGTCCAAATTTGTCACACCACTAACCAGTTTCCCAGTAATTAATACCCTATTCTGGACCAAAACTCCCTGATTTCTAAACCCTATCCCAGACCAAACTGCTTGAAAACCATACCCTTCACAGCAGCACATACTAACAGTACCTATATATAGGTTCGATATGGGAGTACCCTCATCGGGTATTTGCATTTCTGTCATTTGTGTTATTTGTAACACACAGTACTGCATCAATTAATCCTGACTAAAGCCTTTAGAATCTACTTGTGGCCTCTTACAGAACCCTGTGGTGCCACCAAACACTGTCAGTTTCTTCAAGTTATACCAACTTACTCTAGTTTTGCATTTTCTTTGGCAAGATGTTGGTGCCTTTCCTCTAAGGACTTAATGTTCTTAATGATGGTGTTGAGCTGGTCCTACAAAAAATCAAGTTCACAAAACTGAGAGCAAGATCCAGATCTTCAGTAAAAGTAAGATGGAGGTGGGTCCACGGGCAACAGGTTGGGTGAAGTATGGTGGGGACCTGTTCCTTTGGACCATCACAGCAGCCAAGAAGGCCTGTCTAGAACCTTGAAATATGACTGGGCAATGGGAAAGTAGTTTTGAGCTATAAATAAGGGCCAATGCCCTCCTTTGTTGATGAGGCTGATTATGGAAACCTTACAAAGAAACTTAGTTAGCAATCCAACAAGCTGAAGTCCGAAGGGAAGGTGTTTCCCAGACATTTATGACGTGCCATAGCCAAAAACAGTTAAAGTAAGCTACCTGGCAGATCCCTGTTCTCATACCCCAAGCAAACATGTTTAAGTCTCAGAATCACATGACAATGGATGAGGCCTCACACCAGTGGCAGACTCTGGGGTTTTTTGGGAGGGGGGATGACCTGACAGAACGATATTGGAACGATCAGAGAAAAAAATTGCCTCGGTGATAGTTTTGTTTCCTTTCTTGATAAATTTCACGCTTAAACGACCCGAAAAGGGGGGTGGCTAGCCACCCAATCCCCCCCGTGGACTCACCCCTGCACACTCGCAAAGCATGAGATAATGTGGAGTAAGGCTTCTTGTCTAAGGAAACAACGTGACATGGTGCAGAGACCAATTTTACACATATGTACAGAGTTGTCCACAACTTTTCAAGTTCTAAGTAGCCGGGTAGTGATTATTGAGCACCAAAGGCAATCTCTTCTAGGGGGGTGTGGAACTTTTTACATTTTAAGTCCCCAGAAACGGAATTTCCTTGATTCTGAGCACAAATTTCCAATAATGTCAGTTCCAAAAGTCAATCAATCGTAACTTTTCAAATTTATTTGTATAAACTGATGCCTTCAGAGGTTTTCTACATGTAATTCCCAGAACTCAACGAACTAATAATCATGTATCTCTGTGCCAACCAGATTATTTTTAAGTCAATAAACTGCAATGGGAAATAAGTTTCATTTTCATATATCTGCACCAGTAAAGGAACGAATAATTTGTCTTTAAAAATATATAATATAAAAATTATCACAAAAGTAGCCGGCACAAACGACCCAAGTAGCCGGTTAATTCTGCCGGCTGCTGGCCATTAGGGACAACCCTGTATGTACCTTTATATTGAAACCCTGCAACATTTACCCTGGACTATCTACATAATCATCCCTCTACAGCGCATTTACCAGACCTCCACTTGTTTCCAACAATTTATAACTAACAGCTGGTACAAGAGCTCAAGAAAAAGTTGACAAAAATCTTAACTTACCTTCAGTCTCTTGATTTCTGCTTCATTTGATTGCCTCGCTGAATAAACAGCAGCTACAACCAAAATAAAGTTATAGTAGAAAAGATTAGTTTAATATATATGCAAATGACTCAAGACATGTTGGTTTGGGTGATACTATTGCACCCAAGGAAAAAAAGTTACCTTGTATCTCAGATTTGATATCACTTGGAAAGTATTGTAACTTGTAACGCAGAACACTTGCTGTGATCGTTTCTGTCTCCAGCAACTCATGAAGTTTTAGTCTTTCTGTTTCCTAATATACAAACAATGGGGTAATCTATGAACATGACTCAAGGATTTTGTGAGCAATAATTCAATGGTTACTGCACATATGTTTACACTCAATCAATCAATCAATCAATCAATCAATCAATCAATCAATCAATCAATCAATCAATCAATCAATCAATCAATCAATCAATCAATCAATCAATCAATCAATCAATCAATCAATCAATCAATCTAACACTGGTTGACCATCTTCACCCCTGTCAAAATGTGCCAGCAGCAGGCAATTTGCTGTCTACAGGCAATCATTTCCTGCTTGTTTCACACTGGAGTTCTCCAGTATCCTCCTAGCAGAGAGAAAGACCCGGTTCTTGCAGCTGCCTTCTTCTTCAGTTATGTTGCCTGCTGTTACAAATCATTTTGACACTGGGCTGTGTGCATTTTACAGAAACTCTTGGAAAATGTTCATCCTGGTAAACAAGCTAAATTGTGCACAAGTAGTACAATTTATATTTCCAGTACAGTGTGGGTACTAGACTCTTGGTAACTGGTGAGTTTACCTTTCATATCAAGACACTGAACTTTTCACAAAGGAAGTGGAGTGAAGTAGAATATTGGTCATGCACCTGTCAATTTTTATGCTGCAAGTGGGCAGACTTGGGATATTTGATTGATCTCCCCACCCCTCTCCACACCAAATTGGAACATTTCTGTCCAGTGTATATTAAGTGATTGAAAGGGAAATGATTTATGGAATTTAGTTGATTTAACTATAAATGTTTCCAGCACTGACTGGGCTCACATGAACAGGTCCTTTACAGAATTGTACAACAACATTGTACTTAGCTCTCAGTTTAGCTGCCGGGATTACATGTTAGCTTTCATATGGCATTAGACTCTAAATCGCTTGAGTCTTTCAAGGAAGCTATCTCTATGATTTATTAGTTCACATTTTTTTGTTATTATTCTCCCCCCCCCCCCCCCCCGCAGTTATTACTTGTTATTTATCTTTATTACTATATTACTAGTTATTTACTTGTTATCTCTTTAATATTTAGCGCAGTTCTTTACATTGGGCTATTCCATTTGATATCCGCACCCCCCCGGTTAAGGAACGGTGGAATTCTTCAGGGGTAAGGGATAAAAGTGGTGGAATTCTTCAGGGGTAAAGGCCCGAGGCTGAGGAATTCTTTAGGGGTAAGTGGAATTCTTCAGGGGTAAACAGAGATTTCATGGAATTCTTCAGGGGCAAATGCTTTTTTTGTGAAATTCTTCAGGGGTAAACCCATTTCTTAAGGAAGTCTTCAGGGGGTAACACTTTTTAATGAAATTCTTTAGGGGTAAGAGGGAAAGGTCAGTCCTCAACCGGGGGGTGCGGATGTTAAATGGAATAGCCCATTCAGCATTGAATTCGGACTTACACGGTAAATAAATAAAATAAATTAGCTTAATTTACCAGATCTTTCAGAGCTTTAATAACAACATCCACGCCAGAAGTATCCACTGGTTCAACGCCAAATTTGCTTGTCCTAACATTGTGCCCTAAGAATATCAATACCGCATAAATCAAAACAGTAAAGGATTGAGATCGTTCAAATGAGACATGATATGACAAATTGTCTATGAAAAACAACAACGAAATAAGTACTAGTCCGTGAATCATACCAAGTTCTTGTAGTTTTTCTACTGCACTGTTCACAAGAGGTGTTATATCAGTCGACTGAGATCTTTTCTTCAACATCATGTAGCCAGGAATGGCTGAAAACTCGTGCAAAGAGAAATTCTTCTCTAACGTCAAGACTCCATGTCAACTGATGTAGCGTTACCAGGTAAGGAGAATAGTAACTAGATATCAAGTGTTAACATAGTCTAAGTAGGGGAGGGAGAAATTTGTAAACACTTTTTCAGGAAATTTAATCATCGCTCAAATAATGTTAAACTGATTTATTGAAAATTTTATATGCAAAAAATCGAGAGCTTGTAGAAGTTAAATAAATGTTCATATATCAGCCTTTAAAAGATTTTTAATCTTTTAGGAAATGTGTTTATTCATTCCTCCCCTCCCTAAGTGGTAGCTATTGATCTGGCCACAACGAGGCAGTTTCCAAGGCCCAAAGCGAGAGACGGAAGATGGCTGCCGGCGAAAGGGAGTTTATTTTCGATGCCGTTTTCGGCTTTCTAACTTCGCCGATATGGAATTTCCCTGTGCGCACGTTCATAGAGCAGAATTCTCTAGGTATGGTGAATTTTTTCTTAATTTTTTGAAAAATTTTTGGTGTATATTTTCGACCATTTTTTGATGGTCTAATTTCGTGCTTGTGTTCAACTGCAAGCCCACTTAATTTGTAGTTGAATTTTTCAATTTCGTTTCATTTTCGACAGTGTTTGATCCAGATGGTGAAAACCATGAAGAATACCAGAAAATACACAGTAATTATAAGAGCATGGTAAGAAAAATTTACGTCATTTATATCTGTCATTTTATCGCAAATCTAGAGACGAGACATAAGCTTAATTTGTGCGAAATGATATTATCCTGTCATGTTCTTTATTGCCTTTTGCATAAATTATAGGAGTTTATAGCTTGAATTTTGGCGGACAAATAAGTATAACAGCAAGAAAAGAAAAAAAAAACTCTTCAGTTTTACCAGTTTCTTTGGCCTCTCCCCCTGTGACGATAAACTTAAGTATCTCTTAAAAGCATCATTTACGAAACAATATAAGTTTACATGTAAAGCTTAAACTTATATTTCAGCTGTCATTTGAAAGGAAACAAACTTTGATCTACGCGTATGATGACAAAGAAAAATGCCAAACATCCCTTGTTTTTTAACTTTCGTGCTTTTTACTTGACCGGGTGATTTTCTTTTAGTGATAGGCATTACATCTGGTATTTTCCCTTTGCTCCTTTGTTTTTGGTTAATGTCAAGCATGATCCCTGGTGATTTTTTAAAGACAGGCATTACATCTGCTATTTGCCCATCATTTTATACCAAGATTTCCGTAGTTTTATAACCTTTGTGCTTTTTATATGACCAGGTGGTTTTTGTTCCAGTTATAAAGACAGACATTACGTTTGATATTTGCCCATATTTGTTTTTAATGACGTACATCCCAAATTTTTTAAACTCCATACTTTTTATAACTAGGCATTTATCCACCTGGTATTTTCCCTGGGCCCGGTTGTTCAAAAGCTGATTAGCATTAACCTCGGGTTAAATATTTTCCAAGGTTTCTGATTCTCTTTATTAAAAGCATTACTGCTGCTAATTATACGTGACAATTTGAGAGCAGCCAAAGTCAAATATTATTGTTAAGTGAAAATAATTTACTGGAATCCACATCGTTATGGATTAAAAGTGAATTAAAAATTGACACAAATCCTGAGTTAGCTTATCCCTGCTTTGAGCAGCCGTGCCCTGATATGTTACAAGTTTATCTCATCATAGTATTTTCTTAAATGTTATGTAGAACAATTATTAAGTTATTTGATCCCATACTGGTTAGACTGCGAGTAGTCTCTAATTTTGGCGATGGCGATTGTGGGGCGGGCGAAATACACATGCGCGCGCGAAAGTTCGAGGAGACGCGACATGAAGGGAACGCCGAAAATTAGAGACTACAGACAAAGCCAGGGATTTTGACCTTTCACGGCCAAGTGATTTTGGGATGTAAATTTCATATTGTCTTACAAGCCAATTAAGCGCAACCAATGGGATTCCTTCTCTTAAACTGTGGAAAATGTTATGGCAAATGAAATGGTTCGCATTGTTTATTTGGATTCGACCCCTACTCGACCGGATGGGCCGTGATCAAGAGGAAAAAATTACAGCCTCTCATCTCGAAGAAAAAATGAACATTGAGTTTGGAATTTCGGTTGACAGTAAATTTTTAGTCGCAAGAAGCGGCCCTGTCATATCAAAAGCCCGTCAAACACTTTTATGGATTTAGCAGTCGCCGAGGCCATTTTCTTCATCTCCAACAATCCCATTGAAAAAAAAGATAACGTCGAAGATGCGGCAAATTTTTTGTACTTTCACCGAAAGTTTGAGGTCGATGCGAACGAAAATGAAACTTCCCGTGAGCCAGGAAGTTTTATTTCAATGCAGAGCAAAACGTCAAGCAGCCAGCGAGCGGAGACTGAGTTTTGTACTTCATCCGTGCAGACAATACTTTTTTCCGTTCGATCGGTCCTGTATCGATGTTAAAATTTAGATGAAATCTCAACTCACAGTAGTGAGTGGATTATGATTTTAACAGCTCTTGGAATGGCTTGGGCAAGCAATCTTCACCCGAACGGAATATAACTTTGAACAAACCTCGCTATTTGTCCAGACAACCCTGCAATCTGTCTGCCATCTCAGTAAACTGAAACGGAGTCAATGTTATCGTGAGTGTTGACGGTGGCTTGTCTACTATTGCCAGATTGTTGACAGGACGTATCCAAAAAAGGGCCAATCACAGTTTTGTGCTTGGAATATGCGCGCTTAATTCAAACTCCCTGGTTTTGTCTGTAGTCTCTAATTTTTGGCGCTCCCTTCGCGTCGCGTCTCCTCGAACTTTTGCGCGCGCGCGGGCGTATTTCGCCCGCCCCACAATCGCCATCGCCAAAATTAGAGACTACTCGCAGTCTAATACTGGAACATATACAAGATCACCAAATTCTGCATCTACATCTTCATAATTTGATACCTAGCAATGGTTTCCCATTGTGCCAAGAGTCCCTCCCTAACTATTGCAGGTGCATCATTTAAAAAGAAAAATTCTCAGTTTACAGTGGTGTGCATTGTTTGGTGTGCAAATTTAATGCTGCATTTTGTGTTATCAAGAGTGGCATTTAACTGATCCAGAAAAAAATTGATTGTTTTGGTCTGCACGGTCGAATTTACATCGTTCCTCTGATTAATGGTTTCTTGTTTAAGGTGGAAACTTTATTGTCAAGCTTTTTGAAGGATGTTGGAATATCTGAAGAACAGTTCATGAATGCCTGTAAAGAAGGAAGTGGTAGTCCGCAGTTCAGTGGTATGAATAGGGTAAGTTACAATCACATTGCTGGGGTGACACTTTGCTTAAATTTGAGGGATGGGGCTGTTCATATAAATTATGTAAAAGACAAAGAGATGCAATTTATTGGAAAATTGTTTAAAGTGCACCTAACCCCAAAGTATTTTTTACGTTAATTTAAAACTTTGCACCTATTTTAAAAACATTTTGCCATTATTTGCAGTTTTTGACTTTTTTTACGAGCTTCAAAACTTACGAAAATCTAACAGGGTTGTAGTTAGAATTTTCAATAGATGGAAGAATACTTGTAATAGGCGGCAGACACTAGAAGCCACTTGCGGCTTCTGCATCACGTTTTCAATTTCGGCAGTTGTGTATCATCCTTCCAAGATTCATCAGCCGGAAATTTTTTAGGAATAGCTGGCGATTTTTTCCGGCTGCTGGCTTTTATCTACATCCCTGTCTAAGTGCTCATCATTTGTCACACGACCGAGTCAGAAGGGGCATGGGTCTATTCCTGATTTGACGTCACGAACTTGCTTTGCATCTAAGTGCTCATCATTTGTCACACGACCGAGTCAGAAGGGGCATGGGTCTATTCCTGATTTGACATCACGAACTGCTTTGCATGCATGTTTACAAAGACTTAAGGAGATGCAAATTGGTTTGTGATGTCAAATCAGGAATAGACCCATGCCCCTCGCTAGCTCGGTCGTGTAACAGATGATGGCTAGATTTTGTAACTTTTACAGCCTATAAAAAGTCAAGACTAAGGGGGATTTCATAAAAAAAGGCGCAATGCTTTTCGAACAGGTGCAAAGAGTTATTTCAGCGAAAAACATATTTTGGGGTAAGGTGCACTTTAACCTGTAAGGGTTTTCAGAAACATTTATTAGTAATAATTTTTGTGTGTGCAACTCCAATCCATTTTTCTATCCCAACAAATGTTAAACAAAGCATTAACTAAATTTTTAACAATTTTTTGCAACAAAGTTGGTTACATCATACACAATAAAGTGGTTTTTATCAGAGTCATAAAATTAAATATTGTAAAGAAGTCATGTGGCCTTATCATAACAGATGCATCTTGGAACAAATGTATAGAGGATATTACACGGCGGTATGAAGATATATATATGATTTTATTTTTGAGTGATAAAATATTGTTTGTGTTGATTTAGTAGTGTTTTTGTTTTTGGCATTTTGTTTCAGTTGGTTAACAACAATTTCGTATGACAAAGCAAACTGGCTGTCAGTCATTTTGCTTTTTGTTTTCAAATTTTGCGCTTCCCCTTGTTTCCATAGCAACTTCCGTATTGCACTTTATAACCTCTATTTGCACTCTATAAGTTATGTATGCATTCCTCATTGACCAATCAGAAACTGTATATGTTATTGAGTATATTATAAATAGAGGATATTTCATGGCAGCGTGAAGATATATCTATGAATTTTATATTTGAGTGGTAAAATATTGTTTTTTACTACGAGAAAATAAAACTCATATCTTCAAGCCACCGTGTAGTTTTCTTTTTATTATATGAACAAGAGTATTTTTGCACAAACAACACTGTACAAACAACACTGTAAGAGCGGGAAATGACGTCATTGATATCCTCACTAGTGAGGATATGGAAAATACACCACTCGAGTCCCAGATGTAGTCTCGTATGAACTTAATGAGTGGTCTATTTTCCACTAAAACACTCTTGTCTATATAATAAAAACATGTAACTAGCTATAGCGCCATACATAAGAAACACTCAAAGCAAGTCACAGCTGGTTTTTGTTTTACTTCTGATAAATCTGGAAAGCAGCACGTCAAGCTTTTTGTTCCAAATGTGACAGAACACGTTCAAGCAAAAGCATCCTTACTTAAAAGACAAATACAGCTCTCAACTCTCAATTCACCTTTTCGGCATTAGATTTCACGTGTAGTGTCACGTGACTTTTGACGTAAACAAACCTTGAAAGTTTGGACATCCGGTCCTCAAACAACCACTAGATGTCTACAAACTACGAGTTACAATTTCAAGTTCCCGTTACTCTATAATTTTTCCATTACTTGAAGTCTTGAAACTCGAATAGTTCCAGGTGCAAAATGTCAAAACAGAAGAATAAGAGTGACTTCAATGCCATGAATGTGGCAGAACCTAAACAAATATTTGCAGGAACGTCGAGTTTCAGTTAGCGGATATTTTGAAAACTTCGCAAGTGGAAAACGCCTCTGCAGTCGAAAGAATGGTTTTGCCAGTGGATCGAAACTTCGAAAAAGATCAAACCAATGATGCATATTTTAATAATTCATGTTATGCTAATTCCCAATCCATTCTCTGAAGACTGTGACTTCTTACAAGTCATTTGACGATTATCACTAATTATTATGGTTATGTGGAATCTTTCTAACTGCTCAGTTAAATCAAGAGGGTGTCCATGTATATACAGCCAAAGTGCGGCCTTTCATGGAAACCAAAACGGACAAATGTGGCACGTTTTTGGATGGACTTTTAGGGGTTGTGCTTCTGGTTGTGGCACAGCCAGCACAACCACCTCCTTTTTTAGGGGTTGTGCTTCAGGTTGGGGCACAACGACCACAACCAGCAAGTTTTTAGGAGTTGTGTTTCTGGTTGTGGCATAACAGCCACAAGCAGCGTGTTGTTACCCTCTATGGCTGTAGAACTTCAGACAGCGTACTTTTTTGCCTCTTTGAGGGCAAATACAAAGCTGTGGCATCACTTTTCCCTGCACAAAGAAATCTATACATTTTAACTAACAATAAATTAAAAGAGGCTGCATCCCGTAAGTATCCAGTGCAAAGACCGATTTCCATAACACCCACAACCCTCACAACTCCCACAACCTCCACAACCCTCACAACCCTCACAACTCCCACAACCTCCACAACCTCACAACCCTCACAACCTCCACAACCCTCACAACCTCCACAACCCTCACAACCTCCACAACCTCCACAACCTTCACAACCTCCACAACCTTCACAACTCCCACAACCCTCACAACTGCCACAACCCTCACAACTCCCACAACCCTCACAACCTCCACAACCTTCACAACCTCCACAACCTTCACAACTCCCACAACCCTCACAACCTCCACAACCCTCACAACCTCCACAACCTTCACAACTCCCACAACCTTCACAACTCCCACAACCCTCACAACTCCCACAACCCTCACAACCTCCACAACCCTCACAACCTCCACAACCCTCACAACCCTCACAACCCTCACAACCTCCACAACCCTCACAACCTCCACAACCCTCACAACCTCCACAACCCTCACAACCTCCACAACCCTCACAACCCTCACAACCCTCACAACCTCCACAACCTGCACAACCCTCACAACCCTCACAACCCTCACAACCCCCACAACTCCCACAACCCTCACATCCTTCACAGCTGCCACAACCACAACCTTCACAACCCTCACCCTCAACCCTCACAACCTCCACAACCTTCACAGCTCCCACAACCCTCACAACCCTCACAACTCCCACAACCCTCACAACCTCCACAACTCCCACAACCCTCACAACCTCCACAACCCTCACAACCCTCACAACCCTCACAACCTCCACAACCCTTACAACCCTCACAACCCCCACAACTCCCACAACCCTCACATCCTTCACAACTGCCACAACCCTCACAACCTCCACAGCCCTCACAACCTCCACAACCCTCACAACCTCCACAACCTTCACAACTCTCACAACCCTCACAACCTCCACAACCCTCACAACCTCCACAACCCTCACAACTCCCACAACCGTGAAAACTACCTTGACAGCCACGTATGCCCAGATGCAACAACCATAGTAGCACGTATCTAACACAAGCAACTTAAAAGTTTGTGTAAACATGGTGACATTTACCTCATATACCCGTGTTTTGTCCTGTTATTAAAGACTGATAACACTCTTGAATGTCAAGGATCTTTTTGTTTTGTTATACCTTTCTTACACAATAAATATACCCTTATTTTAGCCTATTCTCTTAAAGGTGTTACAATTCAACAGGTTATTGC
The DNA here is from genome assembly GCA_964030785.1 of Siderastrea siderea. Classification (NCBI taxonomy): domain Eukaryota; kingdom Metazoa; phylum Cnidaria; class Anthozoa; order Scleractinia; family Rhizangiidae; genus Siderastrea; species Siderastrea siderea. The sequence continues at coordinate 41,701,473 of OZ034970.1, forward strand.
TGGAAAACAATATTGAAAATATGAAAAATCTGCATGTTGAATGTTGGCTCTTGTTCCGGTTTTAAATGTTAATAGTCTTAGACTAATGCGGTAAGTAGCACCACAGACACATCTCTGAAAAATCGTACTAATTAACTAACTGTTAATTTTAAACCATTTGAGGTACATGCAGTTGAACAATGTTATATTGTCAACACCAACAACTCATAAACAAAACAGTGCTCCGATATATAATTTAATTGGCAAAGATGTCGACAACATGAGTAAGCATACCGTTTTCTGAGATACTGCATTGAGATTTGACCATCACCTTTTGACGCAAATTTGTATTTACGTAATAGTGCGAACCAGCAATTATACAAATGTATGTGAAATTGCAAAGCTGAAAAGGTGTGACTGTTATTTTTTTAAGAATAAAAAAATGCTGCTATTGTTAGCAGCTGATTTCAATGACTTTGCCTTAATTTATGTTATAAGAACAATTAATATTCCATTAGTTACTTTTTTACATTGTAAAATTAAATTTTGATGCTTATTAAATATGGGCAGCTTTGCTTTGATGATTAATTGCACAATATGACACATTTAATTTTAGGGACATTAAATACGGTCAGTATAAAACACGGACTGCGGACTGCGGAATGCGGACCGGACTGGGTATAAAGCGCGGACTGGGTATAAAACACGGACTGAATATAAAATGCGGACTGAGTTTAAAAATTGCTGTACTGACCAATAAATATCAGAAAATGCTACTTTTTCAGTTTTCTCCAGTGCTTTTGAGTTGTCGAAGACCAAATCTTGCTTTCCCGGCCATTTAAGCTTTTTAAGCAGGTCTGAGTGGAACGTTAACAAACGTAAACATTGCAAATTCAAAGTACGTACATAATTTCAACTGTGCAATAAAAATCGCTAACATTTAGCACTTCTACTTTGGAGGTGACTTTCGAGCCACGTCTTTGGTTTTCCTATTTAAACTGAATTTCAAAATTAAGAACGTCGTTTAAATGTATATTATATTTTTTATTTCGTGACTTCAGGTTAATCGTGACCAAAAGTACAAAATGGATAAGAAACCAGTCAGGAAAGAACCATGAAAGTTTCATCTGGATCAGCTCTTTAGAGAGAATAAAAATTTGTGTGCGCATAAACATTTAGTTTCTTGATTCCATTAATTTCACACTCCAAGAGCCAATTTTGCACTTGTTGATTTAAATTCAGTCAGCATTTTATACTCAGTCCGACTAGTCCGCGGCTCCATTTGTTTTAATAGTGTTCGACTCAGAAACCGCTTAAACGGCCGGGGACAAACTGCCTTCAGCAGATTTAATAATTCTACGGCTTTGTTTAGCAGATTTTTGTTCTTCTTGAAAAGGGAAGAGGTAAGTCGAAGTTGACAAATTTAATTTGTGACCATTCGTCGGGTTTTCTAGAAATGTTTCTCTGTTGCGTGACATCAGGTAAGCAAGTCGCTGTCGGCTTCAAAAGTACTTTAGCTGATTTCAACGTGCAACTCCAGAACTCCCAAGCTTAAATGTGTAATTCATCTTACCTAAGCCGTGTGACAATCCCACTCTCAACCTCTCTGTACAAAAACTGTGTTTAAACCTAATCTGCCTCCTTTAAATTCGAAGTTCCTTGTTGTTGTCTGATTTGGAAGTAATTTTCAGAATTTTCGAAGCCATATTTTAAATTATTGAACGAAATACTGTAAATAAAAGACACCCTACTCAAAAGCACTGGAGAAAACTGAAAAAGTAGCATTTTCTGATATTTATTGGTCAGTACAGCAATTTTTTAACTCAGTACGTATTTTATATTCAGTCCGCGTTTTATACCCAGTCCGCGTTTTAAACCCAGTCCGGTCCGCAGTCCGCAGTCTGCAGTCCGTGTTTTATACTGACCGACATTAAATAAGAGAGCTTTTGTCATTTGAATATTGCCTTGTTGTAAAAGTCTCACACTAATTAGGTTTTGAGCAAAGACACTTGGCACAATAGCTGTCAATTAGCTGAGCTTGCTCATGTGTACAGCTTGACCAGGAAAACTTGTCATGGAATTGCCTTTGCGTAAAAATTCTGTGTCTTGGTACAAAACCATTCAAATGAAGTTGAGTTTGATTTTCCTTTAAATAAACCTGTGAGTAACACCAATTTTTTATGAAATACAATAATGCTTTATCATTGTGAAAAAAAGTTACAATATTTAGCACCTTGATCATAAAGTCCTAAGGCGCCTTACAAATCAATCTTGAAGTGTTAAAAGTAGATTAAAATTTCAACACACAATCAAAATTCGTCTTCTCTCAGATTAATCTAAAACATGCATCCAAATATAACTGGGATTAAGTGACTAGGACTCTTCAAAGCAGAGATAAAAGGAAATTAGCAAGTGAGATTGCTTACTTAGTTGCAATGCTAAGTTCAAGTGTACCAATGCAACTACTATTGTCTTGAACTCATTTTTGTGTGTATTCACTTAAATTTCATTTTTCTTCCACTTATAAAAGTGATGAAAATGCTCTGATCCTGCCTTTCTAGCTACTTACAGTTGCAGCATTTATAGCTTACCTGCTTCAATCTTGCCGTGCTCATAGTCAGCCCTACGCATTTCAAGTGTTATACTCACAGGTTTATTTAAAGGAAAATCAAACTCAACTTCATCTGAATGGTTTTGTACCAAGACACAGAATTTTTACACAAAGGCAATTCCATGACAAGTTTTCCTTGTCAAGCTGTACACATGAGCAAGCTCAGCTAATTGACAGCTATCGTGCCAAGTGTCATTGCTCAAAACCTAATTAGTGTGAGACTTTAACAACAAGGCAATATTCAAATGACAAAAACTCTCATATTTAATGTCCCTAAAATTAAATGTGTCATATTGTGCAATTAATCATCAAAGCAAAGCTGCCCATATTTAATAAGCATCAAAATTTAATTTTACAATGTAAAAAAGTAACTAATGGAATATTAACTGTTCTTATAACATAAATTAAGGCAAAGTCATTGAAATCAGCAGCAAACAATAACAGCATTTTTTTTATTCTTAAAAAAAATAACAGTCACACCTTTTCAGCTTTGAAATTTCACATACATTTGTATGGCTGGTTCGCACTATTACGTAAATACAAATTTGCGTTAAAAGGTGATGTTCAAATCTCAATGCAGTATCTCAGAAAACGGTATGCTTACTCATGTTGTCGACATCTTTGCCAATTAAATTATATATGGGAGAACTGTTTTGTTTATGAGTTGTTGGTGTTGACAATATAACATTGTTCAACTGCATGTACCTCAAATGGTTTAAAATTATTAATTAGTTAATTAGTACGATTTTTCAGAGATGTCTCTGTGGCGCTACTTACCGCATTAGTCTAAGACTATTAACATTTAAAACCGCAGCAAGAGCCGACATTCAACATACAGATTTTTCATATTTTCAATATTGTTTTCCAGCAATTAGAACCTGTTGAATTGTAAAACCTTTAAGAGAATAGGCTAAAATAAGGGTATATTTATTGTGTAAGAAAGGTATATTACAAAATAAAAAGATCCTTGACATTCAAGAGTGTTATCAGTTTTAAATAACAGGACAAAATGCGGGTATATGAGGTAAATGTCACCATGTTTAAACAAACTTTTAAGTTGCTTGTGTTAGATACGTGCTACTAATTGGTTGTTGCATATGGCCATACGTGGCTGTCAAGGTAGTTTTCATGGTTGTGGGAGTTGTGAGGGTTGTGGACGTTGTGAGGGTTGTGGAGGTTGTGAGGGTTGTGAGGGTTGTGGAGGTTGTGAAGGTTGTGGGAGTTGTGAGGGTTGTGGAGGTTGTGAGGGTTGTGGAGGTTGTGAGGGTTGTGAGGGTTTATGTGGAGGTTGTGAGGGTTGTGGAGGTTGTGAGGGTTGTGGAGGTTGTGAGGGTTGTGAGGGTTGTGGAGGTTGTGGAGGTTGTGGGGGTTGTGAGGGTTGCGAGGGTTGTGGAGGTTGCGAGGGTTGTGAGGGTTGTAGAGGTTGTGAGGGTTGTGGGAGTTGTGGAGGTTGTGAGGGTTATGAGGGTTGTGAGGGTTGTGGGGGTTGTGAGGGTTGTGAGGGTTGTGGAGGTTGTGAGGGTTGTGAGGGTTGTGGGGGTTGTGAGGGTTGTGGAGGTTGTGAGGGTTGTTAGGGTTGTGAGGCTTGTGGGGGTTGTGAGGGTTGTGGAGGTTGTGAGGGTTGTGGGAGTTGTGGAGGTTGTGGGAGTTGTGAGGGTTGTGGAGGTTGTGAAGGTTGTGGGAGTTGTGAAGGTTGTGGAGGTTGTGAGGGTTGTGGAGGTTGTGAGGGTTGTGGGAGTTGTGAGGGTTGTGGAGGTTGTGGAGGTTGTGAGGGTTGTGGAGGTTGTGAGGGTTGTGGGAGTTGTGGAGGTTGTGGGAGTTGTGAGGGTTGTGGAAGTTGTGAGGGTTGTGGGAGTTGTGAGGGTTGTGGGAGTTGTGAGGGTTGTGAGGGTTGTGGCAGTTGTGAGGGTTGTGAGAGGTGTGAGAGTTGTGAGGGTTGTGGGAGTTGTGGAGGTTGTGGGAGTTGTGAGGGTTGTGGAAGTTGTGAGGGTTGTGGGAGTTGTGAGGGTTGTGGGAGTTGTGAGGGTTGTGAGGGTTGTGGCAGTTGTGAGGGTTGTGAGAGGTGTGAGAGTTGTGAGTGTTGTGGGAGTGGTAAGAGTTGTAAGATTTAATGAAATTCAACGTTCCATTGAATAATTTAAGAGAGAGGGAAGCACTGAAATGCCTGTGTATTTGATTTCTGAGAATGGAGAAAATTGGTGCAGCTAGAGTGAAACAATTTTATTACTGCTGTGCACTATTTAGTGTTACCCACTTTAAACAAAGGGTTTCTTATTATACTTACTAGCTGTCTATTTTGCCCTCCCAGTGAAATACACTGTGTAGTGTTCTACAGCCATCTCGGTTGTGGTCGTTGTGCCCCAACCTGAAAGCACAACCCCTAAAAAAGGAGCTGGTTGTGGTGGTTGTGCCACAACAAGAAGCACAACCCCTAAAAGTCCATCCAAAAACGTGCCAGGTATAACTTCAGGCGAGATGCAGTGTAAAGGTGGTCGAGATGGGGGATGTAAACACATTGCGGCCACAATGTATGCAGTGGATTGGTAATTTAAATAGTTAAAAATGTTGCACAACCCAAATGACGGTGAAGAGTTGAAGTTGTTCACGGTCTTCGGGGAAAATGGATTGGGAATTAGCGTATCATGAATTATTAAATTCTCTGCATCATTGGTTTGATCTTTTTCGAACTTTCGATCCACTGGCAAAACCATTCTTTCGACTGCAGAGGCAGTTTCAACCAGCAAAGTTTTCAAAATATCCACTTACTGAAACTCGACGTTCCTGCAAATATTTCTTAAGTTCTGCCACATGATGGCGTTGAAGTCGCTCTTTTTCCTCTTCTTTGACATTTTGAACCCGGAACTATTCCAGTTTCAAAGACTTCAAGTAATGGAAAAATTATATAGTAACGGGAACTTGAAATTGTAACTCGTAGTTTGTAGACATGTAGTGGTTGTTTGAGAACTGGATATCCGAACTTTCGAGGTTTGTTTACGTCAAAAGTCGCGTGACACCACATGTGAAATCTAATGCCAAAAACTTAAGGTGAATTGAATATTAAGGGATTAAGGCTTAACTAGGAAACGTATTAAAGGTTTATCAGATATAAATAGCATTTAGCACGTGCCATTGGACATTCACTTGAAAGATCGGAGGGTAAGTGCTTTACGGCCTAGTCCAGGAATTGTTTGTGTTGCAAACTCCCTTTCACAAAAAATTGTGCTCCACATTGTCTCTCTCTAGCCAGTTGTTTAAGTGGGTACTGGCAATAAACTGGTGAGGTTTATAACCCTGTGATGGACTAGCATCCCATCCGGGGGGGGGGGGGGGGAGTAGTGATCAATCCTTGTTGCTTCATGTCACATAAACCAGAGCTCAGCATGACAGCCTGTGTGAGATGTTGCCTGTAACCTATCTGGCTATATTTATCTTTATAATTTTAGAGCAACACAACAGCCATCAGTTTTTTATTTAATTATTTTTGCTACCTCTTTTTTCCAGGATGTGTTTGACCAGCTGTGGGCTGCTGAGGATTATGAGGTATTCAAGCAATTAATGATTCAAAAAAACATTCAGCTTCAGCTTCAGGCCTTGCAGATCATTCAACAGATACATAATGTCCAAATGCCCATGCCGACGCAGATGCCAATGCCTGGACCTGTTGCTGCACCACCTGGCGCTGCTCCAGCTCCTGGAGCTCCGCCTGCTCCAGTTGTGGACGAAGACGCTATCATGCAGGAAGTGTTAAAAAGATCTAAGGAAGAGTATGAATCACAGAAGAAAGATGCTAATAGAAAAAAGGAACAAGAAATGGAGAAAACATTAGCAGAGTCTAAAGAAGACAACGAGAGGTTAGGAATAAATAAATCAGATTCCACACAAGTGCAGTTAGTGTTTCTTGCATGCTCTGGTTGGCCAATCTAATGTGGGATTTGATCTTAGCATTTGCTAATATTCATTTCTGAGCAAAGCAATGGTCACCTTGAGCAAGTTATTGCTAATTAAATGTTCAATAAAACTTTTACTGAAACTACATCTTGCAGTGACTGAATTACCTGTCAAGTGAGCTTTAAAACAAATACATATAGAACATTATGATATCAGAAAACAAAGTAACTTTAGAGGACTGGCTATTGACATGTGTGGTATATATGTTGTAGTTCAATTTTATCCTTGGTTCAATTTTTATTTTCCTTTGCTCTTTTTTATTATATATGATAATGAATTTTTTAAAACAAATGAAAATAATAATTGAACCAAGGATAAAATTGAACTACAAGTTACATATAGACCAAAAAAATTTATTATTCACTTTAGTGTCAGGGGTTAGTGGTGGATAATAATTTTATCGTGCTGCTTCACAGCTAGTGTTTTCATCACACACATAACTAATATTCACCTCCACTCTGGACATTGAATACTAATTGTAAGTTGCTCTGGCTAATCACAGCAATCAGATTTGTAGAATTGCTTAAGAGCATAAAAAGTGTCTTTGACTACTGACTTAAGTCAACATAAAACTGAACACACAAAAAAATAATGCCACTACAGTACTGTACAACTTTTTCAATGGTGCAAAGTGGCACACAGTACTTAATTAGCTTTCATCACCTCTTTCTATCAGCAGCTACTTTTTGCCTCTTTACCAAGCCCCTCCATCCTAATTCTGATATTAACTAACTAAAAATGCTTCTCCTGGAACAATGAGGGTAGCTTTCTAATCTTCTTTACTCTTTCAGCCGATCTGAATCTTCATCTTTACCAACACTGGATAGTGTAGTCACTGAGGAAGGCCTCAGGTGATATAAACCTCTTTTTCAACTGCCTTGAACCAGTGGATCTTTGTGATCATGCACTCCCATTCTTTTTTCTGAATAGTGCTTCTGTGTGCCTTCTATTTCTCCACTCTTTGCAAAAGTGTTAAAATGAAACAAAAAGTAGTTTAAGTAGTAGGGGCCAGTCTGTTTTGCAGATTTACGACAGACCGGTATTAACAGTGATTCTCCACTATGCATTTTATAACTTGATGGATGATAAACCTAATTTTAAGGGTGAGTGTGAGTGCATGGGGACAGGGAGCTGAAAAGGTGTAGTGCCACTTTAAAATGATTAACTTAATAGTCATTCCTGTCTGACATGTATATCGTAACATTCTAGTCTGCCTATCTTGTTAATCTTCTTCCTAACTCTTCAGGCAATCTTTATCTTTACCAGCACTGGACACAGTGGTTGTTGAAGAGAGTTCCAGGTGGCACTAGTCTCTCTGTCAAGAAGCTTGATTCTTTCGTTGTCTCACCAGTAGATTTGTGTGATCAATTATTAAAATTCTCTTGCTTCTCTCAATCATCTACTTTTACTTGGTGTTTCTGAAAATAATCTGCTGTCTTTATAGTTTACCTGGTGATCATCTTTTCATAAAAGAACTACATCACAACCTTTCAAAACAGAAGTTCCTCATTATTGAAGTCTTGGTTGTTCATGTTCATTCATGAGCTAAGAACATGTTGGTTGGGAAACTTATCTAGACTATCAGGTCCCCTTTTTTGTAGGGAAAAGGTCACGATTGTTGTGTTCTGGCTTGTTGATATTCATTCACTTAATCATCCATTAATGCCTAAGCAGCATATAAGGCCTGGAATTTTTGTGGGTGTTTTTATGTATCATTTAAATGGTTGATTGATTGGCTGATTGATTGACCGATTTTTGATTGATTGATTGATTGATTGATTGAGTGATTGATTGATTGATTGATTTGATTGATGGATTGATTGATTGATTGATTGACTGATTCACGCTCACACAAATAATGCCATGTAAATACCTCTGTTTTTTAAGGTTAAAGGAAATAGCGAAAAGAGAACAAGAAGAATTAGAAAAAGCTCTTCAAATTTCATTGGAAGCACAAAAGCAGCAAACAGTAGAAGCTGAAAAATTACGCGATGAAGTTAAAAAATCTACAGTGAAGCCTTCTTCCAAGCCCCCAGTTGTCGAGAGTAAGCAAGTTGCCAAGACCCCCCCTGTAGAGAGTAAACCAGCACCGAAACCCTCCCCTGTGAAAACTAAATCACCAACACGGAAGACCAAATCACCAGAGAAATCAAACACCGCAGGGTTACCACCCTTGTCAGAGAAGCCAAAGAAAGTGCCCGATACGCCGTCTGATGCAGCGGCAAGTTGGCTGCAGAGTGCTAAGGATGATGCTACGTCTAGTACTTCTGGTAGGCCAGCGCAGGTAAACTTGTCAGTTTGTTAATACTCTTTTATCCCATGCCATGAAAACTACGGCTAATTAGAAACTGAGCTGGAAATCTGTTGCAAGCTCATATTCACGGTACTGCTGTTTCACCGTGTTTCGAGGCAATATAGTCAAGAGACTGGTGATGAAACCGTGCAAGTTTCAAAGGGCAAAACAAAGGCGTCTCATTTGATGTTGGAAGCACCTCAACTATGCACAATCTTGTTTCAGTACGTTCACATACTATGGCCTGAATAACTTAACAGAAACATTTCTATTGGTTTAGTTGCTCCAACATAGTTCAAATCCGGCAGACAAGTTGTGAGAAAACTTTGCTAGTGTAGCAGCGCTTTAAGAACTTTCAGTCCCATCTCAGCGTCAGCTAAAAAGTTAGGCGTTCTTTATATAGGGTGTATGCGGGTTCATAGATTCTCACCGACACAATCAAATTAAACCGACTTTTTTACATTCTTACAATACGCTTGCTTTTTGTTTGTTTGTGTTTTTTTCCTTTGACGCTCGCCAGCAGACACAGGAAATGACAGAAGAAGAACTCAAGAGACGTACCGAGTACCTAAAACAACAACGAGACAAGCTTCTCGCGTTAAAGAGACAAGAACGAGAGAAAAGCTTGACAAAGTATACCGAACAACAACCGAAGGCTCGTCCGACGTCCGCCCGAGCAGCTCGTCGGGTCACCGCCGGTGAACAGGTTGATTCGGCAGCTTCCAAGAGCAGCGAAGATGACGCGAAGAAGTTAGCCATGCGCAGAGCTCTTGCGGAATGTTTGAAACGAGAAGTTATTGACAAGGATTAAATTGCAATCTAATAGGCTTTTAATATTTCTATTAAAATTAGCAAGAGAAATAGCACTTTCCGAGGTCAACTTAATACTGTAGACCCGGTTATCCGACCTACTGAACCGTCGTTTTTTTCTTTCCGTTCTTAGGACTTTGCGAATTGAAACGGTGAAGGGCTTAACCCAGTTTCGTCTATTGTAAATGTTGAACCGGTGTAACCGGAACTACAGTGTTTTTTATTGGCCTTGTTTAATCAATTGCACAAACTAATGGCTCACACAGGTGTGTTGACATTAGAAACTTTGTTTGTAAGCAATTCTTTCAAGAGGTAATGCCTTACTGAATTACAATATGGCAGTAACATCGAATTAACTTTTTAAATCTGAAATGTAGATGAAGTTACTTTTGTGGATCGAATTGGAATGTCCGGACTACCAGAAAGTGTAAGAGGGAAAAATTGTCTTTGAAAGACGGCCATTTAGGGTGTGAGGACATTTTGCTATTTTTTTATTTTAATTCTTTATATGCCCACAATTTAAAAGAGTCGCTCCAACTGAAGTCATTTTTTGATGTTTTATAAGTAACTGTTATTATTGTTAAAGTTATTGTCATAAAAGGCTAAGATTTTCTGTTTAAGTGAAGAGTTCTTAATTATAATTTATGGCACAGATGGTATTTACCTTTCAGCCGAACACATTTAGACTCGACTGACGTGAGCGTTTGCGTGATTCACCGGTACGCATGCATTCTTTGAGTCCGTTGTTTTCGCTCGTCGCGTAAACCCGCGGGGGAGTTGCATGATTAAGTGAGGATTTCATTTTGCTTGAATCACGAAATCGCCTGCAAATTGAGGCTCTAACTAGTAAATACTTAGCTGGAACGTTATGGCATGCTTTGCTTAAAGGAGCTACGTCACGGATAATGCAACTTGAAAACGTTGGGCCAACTATTTCAAGTTTGACATTCGTAATCCGTCTTAAATTCCCTCTGTCTAACCATCCTTGTTTAGTTTTGGTTTGTTATTACTTCTCTGGTGTTTTTCTACCTTAGGAAGCTATTGTTTTGAGGTTTCCTTCAATGTGAAAGTAATTTTGTCAGATCAGAAAAATGAATGAAAATACTGTGACATAGCTCCTTTTAAAAAAGCAAAGGAAAATAGAGAAGAAGTGAGAATGGCAGGCGTCGTATTTCCACCCTTCGTGACATCTCTACAGCTGGACTGTTTCTTTTTATTAATGGTTTCTTTGTTTGCTTTTTTTCTTGATTTGTTGGTTTTTCACGAGCTGTAAAGAACAACGGTATAATGTCTGATGGTGACATCTTGTTTGTATTCCTGAGTGAGCAGTATCTTGTAAACAAGACAGTCTAATCTTTCCAGGATCGGCACCTCAAATCAATGACTGAAATGGCTTGTAACTTCTTTCGCCAGCTCCCGCGTAAAATTAAATAATTATTTCGACTTTTTTTCGACGTTCAGACGATTTTTTTGTCTTTATCTGGAAATCTTTCCTGACTTCCGTGGTAAATTATTGATGCACTGAGTTCAACTGAATCACTCATTTCTCTCAGTAAGAGTCGAGTAAAAGAGGAAACCCGAATGTACCTGCGCGAAAGTCGCTTTCCACGAGTGAAAACTCGACATCCCTCTCCCAAGTATTGAAGGGCGACATTGCAAGCAAACCGAATATCACGCCGTGAAATTGGTAAGACCTACTTCTCGCTTTTCTACTGATACCTGACGTGCTTAAATTTCTGTTTTTTCTAGTGATTGATCCCACATTTGTCTGAGTTAAATTGTACTACAAAAATTTTGATGGAAACTGCTGACACATCACATGTTGTCAGGGCATAATGCGCCGATCAATTCGAAAGTTCAACATCCCCCCCCCCGGGCATTTGAACTTTTGAAGATTGGCTTGTTCAAATTCCCTCCCCTCGGGGCAAGAAAGCCGTTCAAATGCCCCACCAATTAGTACTGAACTGCCTCTCCTCAAAGACAAATTTGGTCTTCAATCAAGCACTTTACGTGCCTTTCAGAGAGAGATATGCCGTAATGACACCTTCAATCTTCTTTTAAAGACCCTTTTCAAAGAGTTATTCACTAACAAAGGCGAAATTCTATCTTGTAAATCCGTCAGACTCCGCAAAAACCGAAAAAATTCACAGGCCTATAACGTCAGAACAAGAGATAAATCCGGTTCAAATTCTCCACCCTTCCAAAGAAACGTTCAAATTCCCCCCTCCTAGGGCACGATGCACAGTCAAATGCCCGGGGTATGCCCGGGGGGGGATGTTGAAGTTTCGAATTGATCGGCGCATAAGCCACAGTGTGAGCCACACCTAGGCGGTTTACCATTTTTCAATAAAAACCGGAATTTTGGTTTGAAATTTCAATGGTACAGCTCATTCCACTGGAAATTTTACGGAAAAGATGGAACCCTTAATTAGACGACTGCGTCCTTTCCTATCTCAACCGGAATGACCGAAAAATTCCCGTAACAATTGCCGTGCTCGCTTCGATTCGTTTTGACACCTCGACGGAGACCCGTTCCATTCTGATTGTTTTGTTGTTGTTAGTGTTGTTTTGTTTTTCATGCAAATAATAAACGCGCCTCGTTGGGTGGCAACCTCGTTCTGTAGAATCCTCTCTATTAAGGTGACTCCCCTCAATTGCTTTCCGCATCCTTTCTGTGCATCATCTTTTTGCGTGATTAGCGAGTACTGTAACCCCATACAAAAACAAATCACCTTACTTAGCGAAGAGATTATCGGTCCTCTTGACAATAAAAATCCAATAATAAATATGTTATGCCAAAACAAGCTCGGTGACCTCTATTTTGCATTTTTGAAATGTTCCAAGCATAATTACCAGTCGGACCAAGTCTTAGAAAATTTTAAATATTCCTTCCATTTCGATGGAATTACCTTAATAGAGGTCCCTGGGAACGAGGTTGGTTCCGTGATCCCATACACACGAGTGTGTGGACAGCGATTAACAAAAACAGCATGATCAGAAGAGTTCAAGAAATTTTCGACCATCCGTTGTAATTTAAGGTGCTGTTACACGAGACAATGTTTCGTGCAACTTGCAACGCAACAGATGAGGAGAGCATTGCGAGGCAAGTTGCAGCATGCGTGTTACACGCTACAACTTATCTCGTAGCCTCCCACGTTCCTCCCACGGGAGGAACGCGTGACGAAAGAGCGTCTGCGTGGGAGGCTACTTATCTCGCAACGTGCCGAAAAGTGGAAGCGCAGTCTACTTTTCCTGCAACCCGCAAACGCAATTTTTCGTTGCGAGACATGTTGAGAAGAGGGGATGTTACATGTGCAAATTCGTCCGCAGCTTGTTTCGCTTCGCCGTTGCGTTGCATGTTGCAGAAAAAATTGCCTCATGTAGCAGCGCCTTTAATTAAGGAAGCGCGCAACAACATCCGGTTGTCAGGCCCCAAAAACCCGGAAGTGATTTGTCGCAAGCTAATAAGATGACAAGATTCTAATTTTAGGAGAGGGAAAAAGAGAGGAATAAGGGATGCAATTGTAATATTCCAGAAGTTTTCTGAGCTTGGTTGTGTTATTTACATACTATATAATGCGACGTAAACGACAAAAAGGAAACTACATAGCACCGTTTCGGTTCCTTTCATAGAGCTTCTGAAGTCCCTTCAGAAGACCTCCTTGAATTACAAGGTATAAAGGTGAAACGGGCAACAACTTTCGAGTTTTGACACGAGCAAAGTGATATTTTAGTTTGAAACAAAAGCACATCCTGTCTTCTGGTTCTTTCAACGTCTCTTTTTGTTGGAAATTCAAAAATGTTTTGCGCGGGAAATATCGAAAATGGCGCCGCACACTCAAACTCCTGGACCCCCTTCACTATGCTGCGGTCGCCCCCTAATGTTTTGATGGTCCTTGCAGAAAGTAGAGCAATACAGCATGGCGGACACATTTGAAGGAAAACGTTGACAGGATTTTCTCATGGTGGACGATGCGGGGACCGTTCATTGCTTTGAAATATTAGTGGCCCAGGATTATGGCGAGTACTAGGCGCCGTGTCAAACTATATACGCTAAACGACGACCGACAGTGGGATGACCGTGGTACGGGGCACGTGTCTTCGTCGTATGTTGAACGTTTACAGGGGATGTCGATCATGGTTCGATCCGAAGAAGACGGTTTGTGGAGATTTTCTTGCCCAGTGCTTTTGCTTGTTGATTTTATGATGGCTGTTTTATCGAGAAAGCCCGAAAAACCTGTCGTAAATTGACCCGGTTGCTTCATTTACAGGTTCAATTTTACTGGAGTCGAAGATACAGCCGCACACTGCCTATCAGAAACAACAGGTAAGCTTACATTTCGACATTTTTTTTTCAGAGTTGTACCGGCTGCTTGTCAAAACAGTGTTCTAACAGCAGTTGTTATTTTTTCATAATAGGAGACTCTAATTGTGTGGTCAGAGGGCGACAACTATGATCTAGCACTCAGCTTTCAGGAAAAAGCTGGTTGTGATGAGATATGGGAGAAAATTTGTCAGGTAAGAGAGCTTACTACTCGATTTCTCGTATACGACGACATTTGTAAAAAAAACTGTTAGAGTCAATTTTTCAGCTGTGCTGCCTTGTTTAGCAGCAATCGAACGTTACATGCAAGTAAAACGCTTTTGTGAGGTGTTTAACAAATGTATGTTATACCCAAAAGCTCTTACGAAATCATTAAATGTCACCTAGCGTCGTGGGTTATAGTTTCACTATCGAACTCTGTTACTACGGTATTGACTCGTTTTTGTGGACATCTATTTGACAGATTCAAGGCAAAGACCCATCTGTTACCATCACACAAGACATTCCCGAAGACGACGACTCGGAGGAAAGATTTGAAGAAGTCATGGATTCAACGGGGCCAATTGAATTACCCGCTTGCGAACTTAGTAAACTGGACGAAATCGCCGAGTTATTTAACAGTGTTTTACCTTCACCGATTCGTCGGGAAAAGCTAGCACTGGCCATCGAACAGGACAATTACATTAGAAAAATGCTGGATTTGTTTCACATCTGCGAAGATTTAGAAAACATGGAGGGACTACACCACTTGTATGATATTTTCAAGTCATTGTTTTTCATGAACAAGCCGTCGCTGCTCGAGATTATGCTAGCGGACGATTTAGTCTTCGACGTAGTGGGCTGCTTAGAATACGACCCTAGCAAGCCAGCTCCACAAAGGCATAGATTGTTTTTGAAGGAGAGCGCGAACTTCAAAGAGATCATTCCCATAACGAACTCGGATATTATAAACAAGATTCATCAAACTTATCGTGTACAGTACATTTACGATGCAATCCTACCGCCTCCTTCGGTTTTTGACGACAATACTCTGTCTTCAGTGAATTCGTTCATTCTTTTTAATAGGATAGAAATTGCCACACATCTGCAGGTAAGAAAACTTAACTTAATCTACGTTCGAAGAATTAGCCGTAAAATTTGTTGTTGTTGGGGAGAAAATTTCGTGACGTAGTTTATCACGATTCTATTTGAAATCTGAGCCCCAATTGATCATTTGTGAAAAAAAAAAAAAAATTTGTCTGCCGGGAGATTTCTGACAGCGAGATTTTTTTTTTGCTTGCTGAATTCAGAAGTAGAATTAGTGGTTCTTCTGGACATAGATCACCAGGGGCATATATCCTTTCAAAGTTCCAAGACAAATTTACACTTAACTAAATATTTTGTGGGATTTCACAGTCAAACCCTCAAACTAATCTGCATTAGCAGAGAATTGTTAGAGGTTTTCAACTAGTTTGAAAATTTCTAATAGCATATGAAATTGTAACCTTCAAATTTTGTTTTGCTGTGATCAGTTGGGGGTTTGGCTTTATATTTTTGTTGTTTTATGTGCTGTTGCTTTATTTTTCTCACATGTTTCGGGGATGTCTAGCATATTAAGTTGTTGACTTGTTTCAGAGAAGATAAAACAACTCCTGCACAGGTGCTCTAGAGAGAGTTACTGACGGTTCCTTTGTATTAAAGTAAACCATTGTTTGTCTTCAATACTGCATGATTCTAATTAACATGTGGTCTTTATAACACAGTATTTATCACAGTAAATATACAACTTGACTAGTTAAACGAGTTAGTCACCTTTAGAAAGATCTTTGGATCAGTTTAGATGAGATTTAAACAATGAATCAACAAAATTTTGAATTGTAAGTCATTTACTCCTCCTGGTTTTGTTCTTAGAAGCATACTTAAAATGTCAGTTCATGAGCTAAGTTTTTTGGGCAATCTTTTTTCTTTAAGTAACATTTTTTAGGCCTCTGTGAGAAGGACACAGGTAAATACATAAAAGCTGTTTATACAAATGTATGAATGATTTTTGTTACTCTTGCAACTGTGTTTGTTGTTGTTGTTATTGCTGCTGTTTTTTATTTTGGAAACATCTGCTACAAAAATTGGTGTTTACACAGCCTAATGCTGATACTTAGTTGAGTTTTGAGAGATCTCTTAAAGTACTTATGTAACCCTCAGATTTTTTCTTAGGCCATTCTCTTTCTCTTGCATCTCCGTTAAGCTATGTAAAGATGCAAAAGCTTGCACCAAGTGTTGCCCAGATCAAGTGAATTTGTTTTGTGAGTGCAATCTTTCCTTATTTGCCTTGGATGAAATGTTTCTGATTTTTTTAAATTTTTCATCTCCAACATTATTTTTGTAAAGAAGAGAAAAGTCAGGTGTTAGATGTTTATTTATATTTGTTATGTGATTTAAAAATAGTCAGTTTTGCAAGTAGATAAGATGTGTTGTTATTGACAGTCATTTTAAACATCCTGCTTTCTTTGTTATTTCTAGATCAGACAATACATTCTGTGCTACAGTTGTATTTTTTAATGCAAATTTTGCATATAAATATTCAAGTCATTTTTTGGATAATACATATTTTGCACAGTGATTTTTATTTTGTGAAATGATATGGCGATATATCCAGATAACATCACTCTCTATACAAGGTCTAATCTCCTAAAAAATAGAAGAAGGTAATGAATTACAAAGTTCACAAGAAATAAACATGGAGATAGAAAAGTCAATTTCAAAATATGTCATTTCTCTCCCTCATCAAGGTAGATTAAACTTAAAAGAAGGTCAATTGGAAATATAAGAAAGCAGCAAGTTCAAAATACACTGCAATGTTAGAATGGACAGGGCTTCTGATATTTCGCGCGGTCGCGGAGCCGTGAAATTCAGGTAAATCCACGAAATCCCGTGAAATTCACAAAAACACGCGAAATTTGCTAGAAATCTTACCAAATACATGTCGGGACAACATATGTGGAACTTGTCTTGGCTATTGGGGCTGTTTACTTGCCGTAAACTTGAAATTTGGTCACTGCCACGAGTGAACAACGTCCCAAAACTACCGGGTGTTCTTGGATTAATGTTGCGAAAAAACTGGTCACCGGCCACGATGTAAAGAGCTTTGCCATAGGCGCATTTCTCGAGTGGGTTGTTGTTGAAAGAGCAAATAATGATCTCTGTTAAAAAGAAACCTCGTGGTCAAACAAATTCCCTTCTTGGCAAGTATGATAGTCCAAATGATTTGTACAACTGTATATCGTTTTTTTGAAGAATGAGAAACAAACGTACCATATTTCTGTTTGCCACATGCTGCGGCTTGCAAACTTTGCAAATTATTGGAAAAGTTTTTAACTAAGCCGAAAGACACCCACACTGCTGTGTAGACAACTGCAAGAGATCTTTGCGGAGTTATCCAAAAGAAACTCTGCGTGAAGACGATGGTCTTTTGTTCTGCTCTACATGCAACGTTGTACTGGACTACACAAGAAAGTCATCAATTGATAACCGTCTCAAATCAGCAACGCACATCCAAAGGTCAAGGAGTTCTGAAACCACAGGCAAGCAGCAAACCCTGAAAACGTCTCTTGGCAGCAAAACTTATCACTTTCCAGGGAAATTTGCCTAGAAAATTTCCGCGAAAATTCCCGTGAAATCAGCTGTTTTTTCCTCGAATTTGTCTCTGCACTTCCCGCGAAATTTGACTTTTTTTCCGCAACCTATCAGAAGCCCTTGATGGAAGTCATTGTGATAATGATAAAAGCATTACGTGATTCTCACCTAGTTACCCTCCAGTTGTTGTTGGTAAGAGATTACAAATTAGAAACTAATAGGGATGTCAACAAAAAGGTTGTTTCAACTCAGATGAAATAAATCTTTCTTTGAAAAGGTCAAGTACATTTACATTTATGGATTGATGTTGAATTTGAAATTCTAACATGAAAAAAAAATCCTGTATATTTTTTTTGTGTGTTACATGCTTTAACCCTTTTGCTGCACTTTTGTTTAAGCTTATTTGAATTTTGCAAACCTTGTTGAATATTATTCCATGTTATTTTGGGCTGAAAACTTGACTTAGCTAGAAATCCGCTGTTTGGGTGGATTTTTGTATTAAAAATAGAATGGTGAAAGGGTCAAGTAGATTTTGCTTTATTTTCAGTTGTTGTTGTTTTTTTTGGTATGTAGAGTTTGTTCTAGAAATTGCCTTTTGCTGGCTCAGTGGCCCCCTTTGGGGGATTTTAAAGTCTATTTAGATGGTACATCTTAGTTGTATGCGACTTGCTTTCGATGAACGTACAATAAAATTACAATTTCTTTTTGTCAAACCTACATCTTTACTTGTGATTGTCGTGTATAAGATGAAAAATTTTGTTGGAGTATGAAACATGTTTTGGAACCTTATGACAGTCATAGCCCCAGGCAATAATTTAAATGATGATTTGTTTATGATTTTTGCATGATATGAGCAGCTCTTGCTACAAAAGGGGTCAGGGAATTTGAACTTCTTGTACTCATCTTTAGTGGTAAATTATACTTAAAAAATGCAACATTTAAGACTTTTTATATTAAGTGAAACTTAACTTAAAGAAGAACCAATTCAATTGCAACTGTCTAATTACAGCGTGCATTATGGTACATACTGTCCAGTTACTGAGGCATGATGCATACACAGTCCAATAATTGCTCAAATCAAGGCTACTAATAGCCAATCAGCTTTCAATCTCAGGCTTCTTGGTCAGCGGGTGGTTGGCAGGAGAGGCTCTGTGGTAATGGAATTTTTACTGCAGGAATCCTGTGGTAAATGGTTCGTAGTTTTGTTGAAGTGAACAGCCAAAGAACCGCCAATCAAAAATCAGTTTTTTTCCATTACCCCAGAGTCTCTCCCGGCAACCACCCGCTGATCAAGAAGCCAAGGACTCGGGGTACAAAATTGATCAGATTTGAAAATTTTGTTGTAGTTATGATTAACTGTGGTACATCATCATGTTTGTCTGTTGCAGCTAACAGGTTTCAGATGTGTGTGGGTGGCACCCTTCACCTGCTCAGACTGCTTATTTACAAATTTTGACAAATTTTCTAACATATTCACTCATAGAAATTGTTGTAACCCGTGAACTGTATCTCAGCAAGACCGAAGAACGAACACGAAGCATGCGAACTCAACGCGGTTTTAATCTGATCCTCATTACTCAGCTACTGTGCAAGCACATAACAAAGCTTATGATATAACATCTCCCCTCTCTAAAGGAAAGTGAACAGTTTCTTAATCTTAAGGAGACAGTTCTCAATATTAACAGTCAACTTGTATCATCACTTCAATTCATAATCTTTCAAGTAGATTGGTGACGTACGTGTTGCCCTAGTAGGATAACGTTTTTCAGTATTAGTAGAAACGAGATTTTCACCGGGGAAACTCGAGTGAACTAGCAAAGTATCATCAACATCAGCAGAATCAGAATTCTCTGGCAAGGGACTAGTTAGAGTTACATTGGCAGTATCCGAATCAGCAATATGTCTGGAAACTCCTGTTAACTGTCTTTCAAGACTAAACTCCTCACTATTGCCAGTCAAAGGGAACTCATCCAGCGTTGACGTGGGAGGAACCGGGGTAGATGGAATAGTTGAGTCAGGGACTATGTCGCCTGATTGGTCCATATTGGAGGGCGTCTCAAATGGCACAGAGCAGTGTTGTTCAAACTCTGAAGAATTAGACGCTGGGGTGACTTCTACAGGGCGACTCAGAAGTTGGTCCACATGTCGTTTCCACAAACCACCTGCCACCTTGACCATGTAATGTCGGGAACCTAGGACCTCACTGATTATCCCACGCACCCATTTCTCTCCCCTCCCATAATTACGGGCCAGGACAGTATCACCGGCATTGAACTGGCGGAGGCCTCTCTTTGCAGTGCGACTCACCATGGTGCTGTACTGGCGAGATTCTACATGTTTTTCAACTGAAGGGGTTAGCAAATCCAAGCGAGTTCGAAGTCTCCTGCCCATGAGAAGCATGGAGGGTGATTCACCAGTAGTGGAATGTGGCGTGTTTCGGTAAACCAGTAAATATTTAGCCAGGACGGTAGCTACATCAGTATTAGTAAGCTGGGCTTGCCTAATGGCCGATTTCAAAATCTGCACAACTCTTTCAGCTTGACCATTTGTGGATGGTTTGTATGCTGCTGATGTGCGGTGCAAAATTCCATTGTTAGAACAAAACTGTTGAAATTCTTTAGCAGTAAACTGTGGCCCATTGTCCGACAGAATGATTTCTGGAAGACCATGCCTGCTGAAGATGTCACGCAATGCTGTTATGGTGGTTCGAACTGTGGTACTGTTCATTTTGACCACCTCTGGGAATTTACTATAGGCATCAACCACAACAAGGTAAGTGCAACCAGAGACTGGTCCAGCAAAGTCCACATGAATACGAGACCATGGTTTAGTTGGGAATATCCAGGGATGAATTTGAGCAGTAGGAGGATCTGATCTCATACACTGGCAGGTACTGCACGAAGAAACAGTTCTTTCAATGTGAGAATCAATACAGGGCCACCACACGTAAGATCTTGCCAATGCTTTCATTCGGGAGATTCCGGGATGAGTGTCATGCAGTTCTTGCAAAACCTTCTCTTGGAGCGAAGGAGGAACAATAACCCGAGCACCCCATAATATGCAACCCTGCTGGGTACTCAGTTCATCTCGTTTGGTCTTGAATGGTACAAGTGTGGGGTCCACTACACTTGGCCAACCACTTATGATGTAATTGTACACTTTAGACAAACATGGATCCACCTGGGTCTCTTTCTTGATCATCTGACTGGTGACATTAGTAACAACCTCAGTATCCAAGAAGTAGCACTCAACATTTTCACATCTGGGTGACCATGTCTGAGGTAAGGGAAGACGACTCATGCTGTCTGCATCTGCATGTGCTACAGTCCCACGGTACTCAATTCTGTAATTGTACGAAGCTAGGATAAGAGCCCACCTTTGAAGTCGAGCAGCTGCATGAACAGGGACAGGTTTCTGGGGACCTAGGAGAGTCAGCAAAGGTCGGTGATCCGTTAAGATCGTGAAGGGACGACCATACAAATACTGTCGGAATCGTTTTAATCCAAAGATAATGCTGAAAGCCTCCTTTTCTAACTGGGAGTAGTTTTGCTGGGCGTGGGTCAAGGTACAAGAAGCAAAGGCGACAGGTCGAAATTGTCCATCGATTTGATGAGACAGAACAGCTCCAGCCCCATAAGATGAAGCATCACATGAAAGGAAGAGAGGCAATGTGTGATCGTAATGTATCAGAGTCTGTGAGTCAAGTATCAGTTTCTTTGCAGCAAAAAATACGTCGTCTTCAACTTTAGACCACCTCCAAGGGGTATCTTTCTTAAGCAGGTTGTGTAAGGGTGCCAGCACAGTAGAATGGTGAGGCATGAAACGTGAATAGAACATTATGAGTCCCAGAAAAGACTTCAAGGCAGTAACATCTTTAGGTCTGGGGGCATCACGGATGGCTGCAAGTTTATCCTCAGTGGGGTGTAACCCTTCTCCATCTATCTTGTGACCAATGTAAACCACTGACGATTGAAGAAATTTGCACTTGTTCTTGTTGAGCCTGAAACCGGCACTGAGAAGTCGTTCCAAAACTAGGGAGAGCGTGCGAAGGTGGTCCTCCTCATCTGTGCCAGCAACCAGGATATCATCCAGACGACACACAGCCTTTGGAATGTCAGATAGTAAGCTGTCCATAATTCTTTGAAAAATAGCTGGACCAGAATGGATACCATTTGGCAGTCTCTTAAATACAAACAAACCAATGTGAGTGTTAATTGTAAGATATGGCTGTGATTCTTTTGCAATTGGTACCTGGTGATAGGCTTGTTTTATATCAAGGACGCTAAACACAGTGCATCCTCTCAATGCTGAGTGCATGTCCTCAATCTGAGGCATAGGGTAGGTCTCCACATTAGCACATGCATTGTATGTTACGCTAAAGTCTCCGCAAACGCGAACTTCATCACTTTCTTTCTTCCCGACCACTACAATGGGAGCAGCACTAACAGCAGAGGTAACTCTCTCAATCACACCGTCTTTTTCCATTTTCAGCAACGTGTTCTCCACTTTTGACTGCAAAGCATACGGAACTGGTCTGGCTTTGTAAAATTTGGCTCCTTTACTTTCGTTTAACACAACTGGCTCCCCGGTGTAACATCCAAGTTGGGGCTGAAATAATTCACTGTATTGTTCAAGAACAGATTCCAGCTTCTCGTTTACTGTAGAAACTGGGTTTGTAGAAGCGAATGATGATGGCAGGGATCCGATGTGATTCAAGCCTGGCAAATTTTCCCAGTCCAGTTTGACATCCATGAGCCAGTTTCGACCAAACAGAGCACAAATTCCTTCTCGCACAATCAGCAAGGGAAGTGAGTAATTTGATCCCATGTACTCAACATTCACACGTGCTTCTCCCAAGGGATGCACAGTTTCACCTGTGTAAGTTGACAGCACAACATTGGTCGGTTCCATTTCAACATTAGGACAAACCTCTTTAAAGAACGTAGCTGGAGCCAGAGAGAGGGCGCACCCAGTGTCCAACTGCATATGGCAATCATTGTTTTCAATCTTCAGTGGCACAGAAATTTCAGATCTCACCATGGCATTAACATCATACACAACAAACAACTCGTCTTCATCGGATAACTGTTCCTCGGGTGACTCTTCTTCGATACACATAGCATTTACTCCACCCTTCTTACAAACTCGAGAGATATGTCCTCTTGTATTGCAGTTGCGACATACAGCATTCCTAAATTTGCATTTAGATCTCAGATGATCAGTATTCCCACAGGAGAAACACGCGTAAGAAACTGCCTGTTGGGACGAAGTCGAAGTTTGGCGAAGAACTTGTCGCGCAGAAGGCCGTATACGTGAATTGTCTCTGGAGGAGGAACTCAAGGTGAGAGGATCCTTAGTGACTGAATTCACCGGTTGAGATAATTGATGTTGGACTTGCATCGTCTCCTTGGCTGCTACTTCGTCGGCAATAGCCACTTGGAGTGCCTGCTGAAATGTACGATCTTCACTCAAGAGTTTTTTTCGAGTAGCTGGATTGCGAATTCCACATACGAACTGGTCTCGAAGCGAGCGATTCAAGAATTCACCAAAATTACAAGTCGAAGCCAGATGTCTCAAACGAGCGCTGTAACTTGACACGCTTTCATTTTCTTCCTGAAAACATCGGTGAAACCTGTAGGATTCCGCGACATCCAATCGCTTGGGCTTGAAATGTTGCTGCAGTAATTCAATTATGGCCTCAAAGGTTTTCTCTTTCGGGTTCTCGGGACTGCACAAATCACGAAGAGTGCCATAAGTTTTCTTTCCGATTACGGAGATCATTACGGCAACCTTTTTCTTGCTGGCTTCTTGAACAACAGCCGCAGTAGCATCAGCAGGGCATTGGCCTATATCATTGGCCACGAAGAACTGTTCAAGTCTTTCAAAATACGCAGTAAAAGTTTCAGAAGCAGGGTCGAATTCTCCGACAGAACCAAGGAGCGGCGAAGCCATGGCGGAAACTGTAAACACGCAAGCAAGCACGTGCATGAACGTACTGAAGAACCAAACGAAGTTGTAGGATATCATACGGTAAAATAAACAACACGAAGTAGCAGTATATCACAAAAGGATCCCATCCTCGTCGCCAGATGTTGTAACCCGTGAACTGTATCTCAGCAAGACCGAAGAACGAACACGAAGCATGCGAACTCAACGCGGTTTTAATCTGATCCTCATTACTCAGCTACTGCGCAAGCGCATAACAAAGCTTATGATATAACAGAAATTTAAAAATGAACAACAACATAGAAAAGTGCCATTCAGTGGCTCTCGTTTGAATGGCCATACCCCAGGATTTGAAGCCTCGACTATTTCTTTGTTAAAATATGTTTTTGTTACCATTTTAGCCTTTACTGTACTCAAATTACAATATGTTTTGAACTGTGTTGGAGCAACTAATGAATAGAAATGTTTCTGATTAGTTATTCACCTGCAATGAGTGAATGTACTGTAGAACAAGATATGGTTAATTATGGTTGTGGTGCTTTCAAGAAAAATGCAATTACCTTTGTCATTGCCTTTGAAACATGCAAGGGATCTTAACCAGTCCCTTGACTAACTGTGTTCAGACACAGATGTTAGATTCACCTTGCACAGCATAATAAACAATACCACGGCAAATCAACACTCAGTAACTTTTATTAAAATGGCCACTCTTTAGGAAATCTGATCCTAAGACTGACAACTCAAGTGTTGCACAGAGCAACATATAAAACAAAACTGTTTATAAACGAACTTGTTCATAGAAGTTAATTCCAATTTTTTTTTGTACAGGAGGATGACAAATTTTTAGCTGACATGTTTCTGCAACTCACGGATGAAGATACCCTGGAGGAGAGAAGAAATCAACTGGTATTTGATGTTTCTCATTGTTTGAGTACAGGGTTGCTCATTCTAATTTTTGGCAGTTTTTCATGATGGTTTGTTTTCTCATCGACTTTTGAATGGTCTTGGGAAGTTGCTTGGTATCTGACTCAAAAATCTGTTCCTGTTTGCAGGTAACCTTTTTGAAAGAATTCGTTGGTTTCTCCTTACACTTGCAACTTCACCAGAAAGATGAATTTTTTAAGGTTTGTAGAAATCAGTCTGTATAAAGTAACATAGGAATTTTCTGTTTCTTTGAATTTTAATTAGTATATGAAATGTTCAGATTAAGGTGATGGTCAGTGATGGTGCAATTCTGTTTTAAATTCCTTTCAGGCACTTACACACCATGGTTTACTTGCTGCCCTTGAAATGCTGATTGTAAGTACAAATTAGCTGATTTTTAACCCTTTCACTCCTAGAGTCAGTCATGTCAACATTTAGGTGTTTCTAACTTCTGAGTCTGTGGATGAAATCCCATGGTGTGACCATTCAAATAAAACCTTGTCAGCAGTACTTTCACAAGGTACTATTTATATTTAAGTATTTTACAAATTGAAATTTGCTTATCATTTTGAATTTTGATGTTGGGCACTCTTGGGAGTCAAAGGGTTAACTTAATAAAAAGGCCATAAGGGTTGATGTTCATGGTCCCTGGCAAGGCTGTGCCCCAGTAGAACCTGGTGGTCTCAGGCAACTACCTTGTTTTCGTGTGACTAGAAAAACATATTTTTTGCATAAAGGTACGTTAAGGGCTGAGCACCCCAGATTTCATGGCTGGAAGTATTTGGGCTCCTTATGATTCTTCTAAAAGCACAGCATTGCCTTGAGTGCCCTTGTGCAGGTCTAGGTGAGGTTTCCCATACAGAGAAGCCAAGGTAGCACAGGTCAAATCGATTCAGCTTTTCCATTCAGCAGTGTTGAATTCTCGTTATTAATTGCAAGTGGCCATCCTGTGGAAAGGTGTTAACACTTTAAGCCCCAGTAGTGACCAGCATCACATGACAACTTCACGCCGATTTAATTGTGTACCCCAAATTTTGGGGTCGTTAAGCATTCATGTATTCATGCTATTGTCCTTGCTCATTGTCGATTACTTGCCGAAGACGCAACTATTTCCGAAGAGTGCAAACGCTTTGATGTAGGTGTGATATTTTCCCTTTGTTTCACATTTGCTGCTTGATCAATTTTTTAATCCCTATTGTTACTTGATGTGTGTGACATTTCATCAAAAGACGCTGCAGCTTGCTTGTTGAAATCCCCAGGGATGCTTACAAAGTGGTGGACACCGCGCTAAAATATTCATTTTTGGTCACGCACAGTATTGCAAAGTAAACAAAACTGAACCACACTCGCAGATAAAGTTATTTGTAAATCCTTCATCTCCAGTAGCATTTGTTTCTTCGCTACTCACTTGTCTTGAAATATTTTTGCTTTTAAGGCATTTCGAAATGTAAACTTACTCATTTTTAAAATACCTGCAACAACAAACGATTTCTCTTCAATACAAATAAGAACACAAGCAGTGAATGCGTATAAAAAAAACCGTGTGATGTATTAGAATGCAGTTTTAGTGTTGTACTCTTACCCTTGATTTGTCTCTGTTTGTGTTTTTTTGACTTTGCTTTGCTTTGTTTGCAATATTTAAATATTTGTTTTTTAACCCTTTAAGCCCTAAGCCCTGATTAAAATGAAATTTCTCTTTACGTGATCACTACTTGTTTGAATATTCAAGTGACAAGAATAAAGGAAGTGATCACTGAGGATAGGATGTCTTGATATTTGGACAAATTCTCCTTTCCAGTTTCATAAGAAATGTATGGAGATCAGTAATGAGGATATGTATTTTTATATCAGGGCTTAAAGGGTTAAATCGCTTTATGGAAACAAGCGGGTATGATTAGAAATGGATCACGAGCGCGAAATGAACGGGCAAATTCACCTCGGGTGTCGGTGAATAAAAATCTCTGTCTGAAGTGAGTAAAATTCATAATAGGACCCTTTTGTTCAATGGGAGACAAAAGTTTTGATTTATGGAACAATTTAGATCATTCTAACAAGTTATGAGTAAGCTTATTTCTTAATTAAGGTTATAACATGCGAAGCCTTCTTATTCATGGCGGTGCAAATTACGGCGGCTCGAAACCAAAACTGCCGATCGGTTGGTCATTTTAATTATACAGTTGCTTTTCCGGCTTCCCGGACACTTTCCTTTTAAAGATTCGAATCAGAATTTCAAGTTTTAAGTGAAAAAAGTTTAATTGTTCAAGTGGCTAGTGCAATCCTTTTACCTGTAAATACAACACTTGCCAGAAAAGATGGCTACTCTCTGTCAGAACAGTGGTTCAAAACCGGTGCTCAACGAGAAAAAGAAAGAATCTCGGCCTACAGCGATCAACATTTCTTGTTCAAGATCTCTTTCTGAAGCTCTTAACATGCTCCATTTTGATAAATATATGTAAGTTGAAAGCATTTTGCTACAGACATAAATCCACAAAACTCCACGATAATAAGTGCAATAATTCTCTGCAGTTTCATTGACACATTTAGAACAAAAGGATACGCTTGCATCTTCGTTGCTTAGCGCAGCTTAATTGAGCTATTGTTCCATCCCTTTGAATTCGCTTCTGGGTCTTTCTCTTAAAAATCTCACCGAGTCAAACCGAAAATGTTCGATCACTCTCAAAGTGAATGTCCGAAGGAATAAACTGAGCCTTCAGGGCGCAAAATCCAGCAGTAATGCCCATTTATAAATGACACACTTAAATCAGCGTGAAGTTGTAATGCAATTTCTCCACATCATATCAGTGCATTATAACACACAAAGGTAATCAGAATTGGGAAAGTGATCACCAAAGATGACTAGTCTTAATGTCTTAACAAGTTCTCCCAATTAGTCCTCAGTGAAATGTATGGAGACCAGTAAGGAGAATTTGAATAATGATGCCGGGGCTTAAAGGGTTAAATAGTGCTGAATATAACCTGTTTGCCATCAAATGTCTTATTCATCACCAATGTGAACAACAATGTTTAATTCATTTTGTCCATTCCTGCAACCTCATGCACATGAACTCGCGCATGTGAAGGGAAACTTGATTTACTCGTTTCAGCATCATATGGCAGGGTGGTCATACTTGATTTGTGATCTCTGAAGTTACATGTACCACAGAAGTTCCAGACAGTCCCACTAACCAGTGGTGCTAGAGATCACGAATGTTTAGGTTTGGATCTTATAACTGACCTGCTGGAGTAACATTTTGTCTTGTTGCTGTTGTAGGTTAGTGACAATGAAGAGAACAGGTTTGCGGCAGTGGAAATGTTCTCACATGTAGTTGACATCAGTCCGTACCTCGTCAGGGATTTTATCATGAAGGAGGCTCAAACTCAAGAAGAGGCAAGTGTTTAGTAGGAATAGTAGAATGGAGTGGATTAAAATTCAGGGAATTTTCTGGTGAATATTTTCAAGTTTTCAGTTCCAATACCGTTGGGGGTATTTGTCCTGTCCCATAGTCCTGATGGTAATTTATCATGAATGCAGCAAAATGCAAGGAAAACTTAAAAAGACCCCTCATTTATGTGACCACGTTGTTAACCCATTATCGGCTGTGTGTTTTTTGATTGCTTCGCTAAATTAGCAGTTGGTAATAAACAACCCCATGTGCAGTACGAAACGACAATTTATAGGCTCGAAAAAACCACACTCACTTGATCTAGAATAGTTAAAATTTCTAACTTTTGAATAAAATACACCAGTTGTCAATTAAGAATTAGCCAAAAATACAATCTCAAAGTCAAAATTTTGAAAATTTATGCAAGAGATTTCACATGTTGTCTTGTGCGTGAAATCAAACCACAACAGAGGATTTGTGTCTGTTTAGGTCAGATTACTATTTTTCGAAATTTAATGAATGAAGATTCACAGAAGAGGAGACAGTAAGCTTTTCTAAATAATACATTTATTAATACACGCCTTTATTCGTTTTTGAAAACAAAACGCGTTCAATTCTTTCTTCGAGGGAAGCTACGCGCAAGCAATTTCGCTCGATGTGGAAGTTATTTTGAAGAGCATTTACTGATGCGAACTGTGCATGTTTTTCAAAACTTTCATGAAAACTTTAAGAAATACATAGAATCCTTCAATTAAGAAGTTATTTCGGTAAAAATTTACAATCAAATGTGTAATTTACTCTACCGTAGACTCATAGAAGTGCTTGAGCATTTCTCAGAAAGTCTGCAGCTCGAAAAATCTCTTGCGATGGAAGATTGCCCTTCGCTTTGACAAAACGGCTGTTCGTCCTTGAAAGATGTTTTCTTCCTTCTAAAAGCTCTAAATTCCATCGCTTATCTTGTCCAGTGTTCCTTAGAGCTTCTTCTTTCGATTTTTAAGTTTCAAAAGGTAATCCTTCCTTCCGAGAGTGAGATATTGCCATCTTGAAAATTCACGCGTGAAGAGCACGGCAGCCATTTTGAGTGAAATGTAATCTTCTTGGAGAGTGACAAAAAGTCTTCCCTTCTAGGACCCCTCAAGCCTTCAAATATATGCGCAGTAGGTGGATTCTGATTGGTTGAACATTCCCAAAGACAACTAGGACAAGAGGGGACCAAAAAAGCCTTTCTAGGGGAGGCTGGGGCCAAAAGCGAACACGTGCAAAATCAAGGCTGGCTCAGGCCGGCTTAGGCAGGCACGGACGTTAATGGGTTAAAACAGCAACTTTTCTTTTTGCTTTGAAAAAAATTTACACAGTCATGATGATTTTTTTTCTTTAACCCTTTAAGCCCCAATATCAGCATGCATTTTCTCCTTACTGTTCTTCATGCATGTCTTGTGGGGAGAATTTGCATAAATGTCATTAGGCTTTTTATCTTTGGTGATCATTTCCTTCGTTCTCATGACTGTATGTTTGATCGTGCAGTGCCACTTTAAGGAAAAATTAGATGCTTGTCACTCTTGGGGCGTCAAGGGTTAATCTGACCACCCAGCCAGTGAGACCAAATTTTTGTTGCCTTTCAGTAGTTGTATTAATGAAGCTCCACTCTTAAGTTAATGCCTAAGCTTTGTGCACTCCAGTATCTGGTATAAGATGTGATAAGAACAACTTAGATGCAATATTATCTCATCTATTTGATGAGGGCTCTAACTGTTAGGAGTAAATTGTTAAGATTTCAACAGATAGTTTTTTGAGACTACAGTATATTCATATGACATTGTTAGTTTTCTTTCTGCAGGACATGCTTATCAACCATATGATAGACTACATGATATGTGATGGAGATACAGGTAAGTGAAAAAAAAAGTTGGAGTAAGTTTTTTTACAACACAAGGGTAGAGGCTGCTGGCTTTTCAGTGAGGTGAAAAGAATGAAGTGCTACTTAACCACTTGACAGTCATGCCTTCAAATGTAGTGCATTAACAATTGTGTGGTTGGGAGATGACAAAAGTGTCTGTCTTCTACCAAATGCAATTTTGAGAATTTTATGATCATTATTTTCTATTACTATTGTTTCAATTGTTTTTTGCTGCACTGTAGGAAATGCATATCAGCTCTCTCAGCTGATTCGAACATTACTTGATCCAGAAAACATGGCGCTGGGAGCAAATGTAAGTGCTTTGTGTTTGTCACTTAATTGGTCTCTACTGTCAAGAATTTGTTACCCACAACACTAGTATCTCACATTGGTTACATGAGGCTACTTGGAGTAACGATACTCCATCAGCTCTGAATGTGTTGCTTAAGTCCACAACTGAGTTACCCTTAGCAAGCATTTTATGAGGTTTCCTAACAGTTCAACAGCACCCATAATTTATACACCTGAAGACACTGTTGGGCAAGGTTTCTTGTCAACAAGAAAAAAAGAATAAAGGGAAAACATAGTGAAAGGAGAGGGCAGAACTGGAGGGAAGGGTGGGGGGGGGGGGGTTACAGAGTCTTATTTCTGTGATTTGATGTTAGTTGGTAGATTATTTCTGTGGTTCTAAAGGTCATCAGCATTACTGAGCAGTAGTAAAGAAGACTGTACACAGTACAGAACTGTCTGATTGTCAACAAAAATGATCTCTTTTTTAGTGGATGTTTGTTAAAACCCTATAAAAACCATGTCTTT
Organism: Siderastrea siderea; assembly: GCA_964030785.1. Classification (NCBI taxonomy): domain Eukaryota; kingdom Metazoa; phylum Cnidaria; class Anthozoa; order Scleractinia; family Rhizangiidae; genus Siderastrea; species Siderastrea siderea. Next base: position 41,732,013 of record OZ034970.1, read on the forward strand.
TTTCCAATAGAAAATGGAAAAGTCAGAATTCTTGAGTTTTTTCTACAAACACTCCATGCATGTCATGACTGCGCCTCTCTTTGCTACAACCTGTGACGAAAGACCAAGCAAAGGTAATCCAGGAACTGTGATCACTTTGTTAGTGCAGTGCTTGAATTACCTGTTTTTCTTGCTCAGCAGGGTGTGTATCGTTCCGACCAATTTTATTGGGGGAAGGGGAACGGGGGTTTAAACTTCCCGCTTCCCTTACCCTCTAATCCCGGTTCCCACCCTCTATATTTATTGGCTCCTGCCTCATTGGGCTTTTTCAATTGAGGAAGATTGCACAATGTTTGATACTTCCTTCTTCTCCTGCCTCCAATACACCACCTACCCCCTGTTCTCCAGGGATCCTGCCCCCCCTGTCCCCCTCCACATTTTACAGTGCCATTAGCCATACCACTGCCACTTGCACACAGGGTTCGTATGGGTCATGGAAAACCTGGAAAGTCATGGAATTTTATAATTCCATTTTCCAGGCGTGGAAAGTCCTGGAAATTAATGGTTTGTCATGGAAAGTGATGGTAAATGAAGTTCAATGTACAAAATACATTCAGCAGTTGATGTTTTTTTTTTCTTTTGTGTGAGTGAACTAAACTAAAAGCCAAATTTAGGTCGTGGAAAATGTTAGAAGGTCATGGAAATGGTCCTGGAAAATCCCGGAATCTCGAAATCTTAAAAGGATAAGAACCCTCTGTGCACCTAGTTTTTGATGGCTTTCATATTTTAAACTGACCAATCAAATTCAAGAACTCTAGGGGAGGAGTCACAAATGTGAAACTTGACAACTCTGCCTCTGGTAATTCGCTCTTTTCAATTGGCCGGTTGACATGAAAGCTGGGGGGAAAAAGCCATTTCACATGCACAAATTGAAACTTTCTGACCCTTTTACTCCCAAGAGTGCCTAAAATCAAAATTCAACACAAATTTCAAATTTCATTTTGTAAAATTCTTAAATATAAATAGTATCTTGTGAAATGTACTACTGAAGAGGTTTCATTTGAATGGTCACACCATAGGATTTCACCCACAGAATCAAAACATAGAAGCACCTTTAATGTCGCCATGACTGACTCTGGAAGTGAAAGGGTTAATCTACGAAGGCAGTAGGATGAAGGTACATGAAGGACAGTATGGAGTACATAATACAATGCTAAAGAATAAAGTTAAAAACTTTGAAGACGAAAAAGAAAACTGAAGAAAAGAAAACTGAAAACAAGAAAACAAGAAAAATGGACATGTCCTTAGTGCATTCTCCTAATATAATGGACACACTTGGGGTCTCCTTTTGGTGTCGGTAATTACGAAATTTGACAGAATATAAGTTTCAAACAAAAACATACTGTTCTGATTTTATTTTGTAGATGACTATGTCAACAGTGTGACTCTTGGACACATTCTTGAACTGTTGACCTTCTGCATTGAGCACCACACATACCACATCAAAAACTATGTCATTAGTAAAGATCTCCTTAGAAGAGTGCTGGTACTAATGAAGTCACGACACAAGTTCTTAGTTTTAAGTAAGTTCAGACTGTAAACTTAAGCTAGTTTCAAGCATTGTTCTTGACACTTTAAGTGATCTTGACGAGGAAGAGAGTATTTTTCAATTAGCCTTTGGATTACGGAAAACTGAGTGACACCAAAGAGAATGTTGATTGACTTCTAGAAAGTTCTTGGACAACAAACAAAGTGCAAGGGTTTGTTTCAGTTGCTAAGCCAACCAAAAGTCACGAGTGTTTGTCTTCATTTGCTAAATCTGCCAAATTATTACCTTTCCCGTTTGTTTGTTGTTTTTGTTGTGTTCAGGCATAATCAGTTTGAGGTCTAAGATTTTTTCTTTTTTTTTCTTATGGGAAGTCTCAGTGGAGGTGTTTTATTTTCTTTTGATTTATAACCTCTCAAGGAGTATAAATTCATAAATGGCCATTGAGTTTGTATGTGTTTTTTAATGGGGGAAGGGGGTTTGCCTTGTACAAGAGGTAATCAATGTTGTGTTTTTGTTTTCTTTTAGATTCACTTCGATTCCTTAGAAGAATAATTGGGCTGAAGGATGAGTTCTACAATCGTTATATCGTCAAGGGCCAATTGTTTGATCCTGTTATTTCTGCATTTAAAGAGAATGGTCAGAGATACAATTTGCTTAACTCTGCCATTGTAGAACTGTTTGAATTTATCAGGGTGGTGAGTGTAGTTTTATTATTTTATAAATAAATTATCTCACATGATGTTTTTAGTAGCAAATTAATGTGACTTGTTAACAAGGTCTTCAAGACAAATTTAATATTAGTCAGACAATGTCTGAGCACAGACAATGTTTGTTGACTGACTGGTATTTCTACATGACTTGTATATGTCCGTAAATGACACCTTCTCAGCGTTTAAACCATTGTTTTTTGTTAATTCTCATGAATCCTTATATTTCTACAGGAGGATATAAAGAGTCTCTGTTCACATGTGTGTGCCAAGTACATGCCATTTTTTAAAGAGGTCACATACGTAAGTACATTTAAAGGACTTCTGCAGAGAGAAGAGCAGGAAAAAGATAGGAAACAGCAGAACAACAGAATTCTTGAAAGGTATTTTGGTAGATCACTGACTTCTCCTTACAACTGTATTACTGAAAAACCACCAGTTAAAATTGTGGCCCTAAATAAACATAACATTTTAAACAGGACATAAGCAAGATCATAAGGAGGCTAAAAATTCCTACTACTTTTTTCACTTACGTTTTTTTGGCGAGTTATTCTAGAAAGGGAATTAGGTTTTCCCTTATTACTCCTCCTGCCATGTATGTCTTTTTCAAAATTTCTTAGTGTTTTATACAATGACACAGGGCTGGTCATATAAATGAGGTGTATCTTACAACACGGTTTAAGACAATGACTGGACCTTCAAATCCTTTTGTAAACGGGTGAATTTAAGTAGGTAATGGTTTTTGTAGTCTGTTCCACATGCTGTCTTGTCAGTTTCAACATTAAACAACATTTAAACATTGGATTTGGTGCGGTGTAAATTGTTTTAGACTGGGGTGTTGTTGAACTCCGTCAAAACTTCATTTAAATAACTGGTCCAAAGTGTTTTAAATCTTAAACTAAACTGGCAGGAGGCAGACCAGTTGGCTTTTGTGAAGCATAGCCAAGGAGTTGAACTCAGGTTTACTGTGAAACAACTCCACCTAGACATGAACCCAGTCCATCCACTTTTAACCTCTGGCATTGTAAACCATGACAATTTGGGGATAATAATATTTCTGAAAACAGTTGAAAGTGCGTTATGTCTTAGCTGTGAATTGCCATTTGGTTTTTATAAGCTGTGATTTTCCATAAAAAGATTATCGAGTTCTTTATATCATTATTACTATTAATAATAATTCATTTGTTATTCCTTGTGACATATTTTATGTGGTTGTTTACTACTGTGCTGAGATGTTTTTTTTCATGCTTTACTTGTAGTAGAGGTGGCATAAACCATGGAATCATTCATGTGAATAGTCGGTTCAGACGAGACGTTCGAACCATGGAGGAGGAAGAGGAAAACTGGTTTGACCAGGAGGATGAAAATGGCGAAGATACTGCCATGGTAGAGCAAAATGATCTTCTCAATGATGATTCTGTGTTCAAAAATAGAAAAAGCTTTGTTAATGAGAAATCACCCCCTTCAATCGTCAATAACAAACGGGTGAGTATTTCAGCTTTTGTGTCAAGCAGTGCAGTTGCAAAAAACTGTTTTCAATTTTTTGTGAGCATAGAACTACACAGAAAGAAATCTGAGTCTATGAAGAGAGTCATTCCCATATCATTCCAGCATACTCGTTCAATTCTTAACCTTTGAGCTGCAGGGAGACTTATGTCAAGCTAGGTCATTGTACTAAGGTCGTATCTGACATAAATAATATCGAAAAATCTTTGGAGATGGAAGATTGTTCTTCATTTGACAAAGTGGCAGTTTGTCCTTGAAAGATGTTTTCTTCGCTCTAAAAGCTCTAAATTTCATCACTTAACTTGTCGAGTGTTCCTTAGAGCTTCTTCTTTTGAGTTTCAAAAGGTAACCCTTCCTTCCGAGAGTGAGATATTGCCATCTTGAAAATTGACGCGTGGAGAGCACGGCAGCCATTTTGAATGAAATGTGATCTTCTCACAGAGTGACAAGACGTCTTCCCTTCTAGGACCCCCCTCAAGCCTTCAAAGGTGGATTCTGATTGGTTGAACATTCCCAAAGACAACTAGGACAAAAGGGGACCAAAAAAGCCTTTTTAGGGGAGGCTAGGGCCAAAAGCGTACACGTGCAAAATCAAAGCTGGTGCAGGCCGGCACAGACGTTAATGGGTTAAAATCATAAGTGGGTAAATTACGATTTTCCGGGTGACTGTAGCCCAGAGAAGGACTGTTTGTGATGACATTGACTGCCATTTTGACAACCTGATTGTCGACAAACTTGCAATGTTATTGGTCATCTGTCAGTTAAGCTGTGATGTTTTTTTTTTTAATGACCATACTTTATTTAACCACCACAAATAGTTTACATCTGCATTACAATAAAAACAAAAACAAAAAACATGAACTAATAGGTAGCTAAAAATACATTACAAACAAATCAACTAAAGAAAAAAAAACAGTAAAGTACATAGACAGTTAGGTGCTCTAAATAGAAACAAGGTCTCGGATCTGCGTCTTGTCTATTTCAAGCTTATTTTTCAAAAAAGCCAAATAACCGCTAAGACGAAAAGGGTCTTCATTTTTAGCTGCAACATAAATGTACTGTTTGGCTACCAGTAGACAGTAGTTGATGCCTTGAAATAATCTTTGTTGCGGTTTAAGGGCATACAGGATATCGCGTTCCTGAAGGCTGATCTGTACATCATTCTTGGAATTCCGCCAATATGCAAAATCAGACCAAAATAGTTTGGTGTAATGACATTCTACAAAGAGGTGTATTAGCGTTTGTCTGAGATTGCAAAGGAAACATTTGTCATCTTCAGCTAACCTATCTCTGAAGAGCATGCTTTTTGTGTACAAGATGTTGTAATTGATTTTAAATTGAAACATTGCCAATCTGACATCTGAAGTTAGCTTAAAAGGAAGCTCATAAATGCAAGCGATTTCTTGAGTAGTAAAACCTGCTTTTTCAAGTCTGACTTCAGCGGTAGGCTTCTGAAAATTTTTTTTGTCATTTCGATTCTACATTTCTTGCTTGAAATATCCTGTATACCAACGATAGGACTTTCACCACCATTTTTTGTAACTTCTTCGTTGTCACTAGCTTTGAGCGTCTTTTTCCAAGACAGGGATAGCCTTTAATAGTCCTAAGTATTGTAAGAAGTTTGTCTTTATGCCAAAGGTACGCTGGAATGCATTCAACGAGATAAATTTTAAATGTAAAGAAGATCCTCGCAGTTATTAACGCAACTTATGCAGTTGGGAAAAGAAACTTATGCAGTTGCGAAAATTTTCCTTGAAATTTGTTGATGTGTAGCCATCTGAAAACTTGTCTCCTTTTTCGCATATTATTAAGACCCCTTGTGTTTAGAGTAACACATGAAAAAGCGTGCGGCATTGTAGGAGTGGAGAAATATGACTTACCTTGACCTTGCAAGCTCGAAACGGACATCAATATGACCCGAGACCTTGTGAGCACCTAAAAGAAAAACTACCACTATCGACCTGAAATAATCTAAACAGAAGCATAATGGCGAAACGAAAACAAGATAACAAGTACACTGAACAAATGTGACAAATAGACTTGCCCGGCGACTAGAGAAAAAAGAGTCCCTTGAGTGACACATTCTAAATTGGGACGACAGAACTAAGCCAAAAAACAAACTAAGCCGAAAAAACTAGAGACCCGCTATTCGAGGCACAACGTCCTAGTCGAGAAAGAAAAAAAAAAACTCTGTATCACATTAGATGCCGTGCCTGGCAACTATCCAGTAAAGAGTTGACCATTAATGTACAGTTTGTCATAAACTAATTTTGCAACGTATACACGTTTCTTGGCATCTTTGAGATGTGGCACGAGCGATTTCCTAGTGTCCACAATTTCCTTTGGAGAATCGGGAGTGACGCCGAATTTTGTGCCAGCGAGGTTTGAAGCTTGTGATAAAACATAGTCTTTGTCCTTGAAGAAGCTAAATTTAGCAATGATTGGTCGAGGTTTTCCATCAGAATGTGGTTTTCCGATTCTATGAGCTCTCTCGATTGAAATTTCGTCTACGTCCTCCACTTTTAGCTTTTTCTTCATGAAGTTGCACAGGATATTTTCAGTGCTAGCGAATGATTCTTCAGTCTCTTCAGGGATACCGAAGAAATTTAAATTATTCCTTCTGCTGTGGCTTTCAAGCTTGATTGCGTGCTCTTTCTCCTTATTTACATTGGCCTGTAAATCTTTGACACCTTTCGTCAAGACTTCGATCGCTGCTTCTTGAGCTTTGGACAGTTTTTTCAACTCAGCAATTTCTTTGTGTGCATTGTTGAGACTGGTTTTGAAATCGTTGTTTTCCTTTTGAAGATCATTAACCTTTTTCTTTAGGTCATCGATTTCCTGAAATCTTGAAAGAGCGAGGTCAAGCTTCTTGTTTGTCGCCTCTATTGTGGCGGCCGAAAAGGACAACTGCAATTTGGAGTGTCTTCTTCAGTCTGCGAACTGGCAGTTTTCCTACGCCTCTTTCTTCTTTGCTCCTCCTTCCTTTCTTCCTTTTCTCCTTCTTTATTCTCCATCAGAATCGGCCTGAAACGAGTCTAAAGCTCTGCCTTAGCTCATTTTTTTGCAGAGCGTTCTAAAACATGTCCGCACGCGGCTAGCGCATGTCCCAATTCTAAGCCGTGATGTTATTGGCTGCGAAGACTGCAAAATGTGATTGGTGCATTTTGATCCATCTACTGATGATTAACAATTTACTTGACGCTGATGATGCATTCTGCTCAGGTTGTTGAAACGTCAGTCAATGTCACCACAAACAGTCCCTCTCAGGACTACACTCACTTAGACGATCATTATTTACTGACTTACGATGTGACTCCTGGGTTCAAACCATCTACAGTGTATGGTAAAATAGCAGAGTATCCAGTGTGCAGAAGGCCATCAGGGTTTGCAAACTTGGCTTGTCTATAAAGCTGGTTTCCAACTTTTCTTGTCATAATGTGAAATCTGTTCTTGGCAATTGATGTGTGATCTCTTGATTGTGTGATTCATGATATGTTCAGTTAATTCAGGTTGATAGACTAGCACTGTTGGGTCATGAAAGGTTTGCTTGGGTCCTTGCCTCTCAAGCAAGGAAGCAGAAAAGTTTAAATGTATTATTTACATGTAAAAAACATCTTGTCCTGGGAGACCAGAAGGAACTTTTGTTGAGCCCTGGTCTTGTTTAGACTCCTGTTGATGATTCAGAGTTCTTCTTTAGCCTTAATATTAACCAACCTTAAACCGTACAACCGTTTCTTCCACAGCCTTTGATAGGCCTGGTTGATTACCCTGATGATGAAGAGGAAGACGAGGATGATGACACAGCGAACAGCCCGGCAAAAAGAGCTCGTCTCAATGCTTCCTAGCATTTGCTAACAGTGCTCTTGGGCGGCAGATTCCTGTCAGCTTCCTGGGCAACTAAAAGTACCACGCCATCACCTAAGGTGACATCTTGATATACCAGGAGTGTGACAGTGGATCCAAAGTAACCTCAGAAGGAGGGCTTCTTTGTCTGGTGGGCAGTTTGATCCTCATGCATTCCCCGCCGTATTTGGATTGGCAAGGAAAAAACCTTTTGTTTTCTGCTTGTTTGTGTTTTTTACTTTGTATGCAATGCATGTCATCCTCTGTGTGAATGATTCTGATGAGGCAATGTTCAAGCTGATTGCATATTTTTAATCTATTGTGTGAGACCTCATTTTCTAATTGATTGTGTTTTATTTCCACTGATGAATTCACAAAATCTTTTTAAAATTTGTTTTCCAATTTTTTATTTGTATGGATTTCACCTGTCCCTCGTAGAATCGATTTAAACTGTGAATACTCTCTCTCTCTCTCTGTTTTTTTTTGGGGGGGGGTGGAGTTCGGGGGGGACCGGGGGGGGGTAGAGTGGGAGGATAATTGTACAAAAGAAGTCATAAGAAAAACATTCAGAAATTTTATGGAGCTGGCCTCATTTGACATGTAAAAGAAGTTCACATACCAATCCAAATACTGCGGCAGCTTGTAAGCTCTTCAAAGACAGGATGCACTCGCTCAAGACTGTAATAATGATTGTTATATTTTACAGTCATTTCCGTGACAAATTCTATGACTCGTTTCAAGGCAAGGCATTTTAAGGTTTAAGACATCTAATTTTCATTAACAGAAGCTTACCTTCAAGTTGTTGTGCAACATTTCCTGGTGAGGACTGTAAGGTTGCATTCTGTCAGCCTCCTTTATCCTTTTATTGGAACTCACAAATGTAGCCTGGATAGTCCAGGGAATAAATTCTTATAACATATAAAAAATCAATGTATCAGTATCATGATGACAAAAGAAAAGTAAAAAGACTCATCACTTACAGTTTCCTCAAATACACCAAACGCATCTCCTCGGCTTGTATTGTTTAGTCCGTTTTCGCTGCACATCACAAAGTAAGTGATGTCTTAAAAGAACTGCACTATATCAACTCAATTTGTTTGGGATGGTTACTCTTTACTCCATTCAGAGTTGGAGGCCATGGCAGAAAATCGACATAATCGAGGTTGAACTGTTCTGGACACTTGACTTCTGGTTTTCAGAAACCCCGCTCAGAGAGCATCTTGTCATTGAATTGCTTTAAAGTTGCAATGGGGTATCAAGCTGTACCAAGTGGACCTCAATCATAGCGAGATTGTACGTTTTTAGAACTAAATTATTTCGCATGAACTTAAAGTGCAACACCTTTCGTGAGGCACATTGGTTAACCCATCATCAAGTGTTTTTAAGCCGTAGTTGAATTGTGCATTTTTATTTCAGTTTGTGTACAGAGATTTTTTGTAAAGATTCCTGAAAAACTCAAAGATAACTTTCACCATAGTTAAAATAATAATAATTATTATTATGAAACACTCCTAATGGTGTATTGTGTGATGTCTGTCATGCAACACCGTTACTGGATATCTCATGACAGCTGTCACACAACACTTCAATTGGGGTACTGCGTGACATAACTATCTTGCAACGCTTGTCAGAAGGGTATTGCAGGAGGTTTTCTGTAACGGGACTGAGGAAGGTTACAATGCCACAGTATGAATTTTCTTGATTTTTTTCTTCTAAGGCTAGTCCCGAGCACATAGTTTTAATTTCTTTTTACAGAAGCAACCTCAGAGTCATACGTTTTAATTAATGATTTATTTTGGATTGCGTTAGTATTGTTTTGCTTACATTGTTTTGAACTATTTAACCCTTCAAGCCCCAGTGTTGACAACCATCTAACTTCTCCTTATGAAATCACTGTGATAACACATACAGATCAAGAGGATAAGGAAAAAGATCACCAAAGACAAACGGTCTTGATGCATAAGCAAATTCTCCCAACTAGCACCATAAGAAATATATGGAGAACAGTTAGGAGAACATGTATGTTGATACTGGGGCTTGAAGGGTTAAATCAAACCTTGAGGGAGGGTAGTAGTTACAAGCGGTGGAAAATGGTTAAGTTAAATTGAAATCTGTCCAGGCCACTGAAGAAACAGGCTAAAGATTGCGTTCTCGAGAGTTTAGTTAAGCTAGAAATGCGCAGTACATGGCTCCTATGACTTCCAGCTATTTGATAGACGGCAAGGTGGAGAAGAGAAAATAATAAAATTATTAAGGATCCTTCATCAATTTGTGTTAGGAATGCAGTGAAGTTCATCCGCTTTTTCATCGGCATAAGTCTCGTTCTTTCATCTACAATGAATCCCTAAATTATAAAATATTATTGTGAGTAATATAGACTCTTGTCGTGTTCGCCATTTCGGCATAGCCATCCAAAATATTAATCCAGGAAATAAAATTCACTACCACGAGCATAGAATGTATTTACGTTTTATTTCGTTATGCGATTTTTTTCTTTTAACGTCATTGTGAAAGTACCTCATTCTCTGTTTTTTTTTCTCCTGTTATTCTCTACTACGCACGCGCACAGGTTGTTTATGCCGAGTCACGCAGTTAGAGGTTTAGATTGCTTGATGAGTTGAACTTTCCAAAAATTACTTTTGGGAAAAAGGGGATTTGCTGAGCGAAGTAACTTACCGTAATTTAACGTATAACTTCTTAACCTTGAGGGTATTTGCCGAGTTTTATCGAAGTATTCCGTAATTCTTACTTAAAGTTAACAACAAAAGATATTTTTAACGGCTGGTGAAAACAAGTTTTCTGAAATGAATGTCGTAAGCGATAGTGCGCAGAAGATGCCTCTGTTTGTCAGACTAGTGTATTTAATATCCTGCAGAGTATTTCATTAAAGTGGACATTAAAGAGTTATCCATACGCTGACCTTGTTGATATTTCCAGTACTGATCAACACGAAATTTCTCCTGGTATCATTGCCAAATGAATTAGAGAGGCCATGAGAATTAAGGACTTGATCACTCTAGATCACTCTTATTAGATCTCTCGTTAGGGAACCGGTACTGATCATCACCAAATTTCTCCTGGTCTCATTGCTTAATGAATTTAATTCTCATGACTTGATCACTTAAGGTGAACTTGACTAGATGACTAGAAGATTTAATCAATCTACACGAATTCTCTTGATGTTTTGATTTAGACTGCGAGCAGTCTCTTTCTTCTTCTGATGATGGCAAGGAGATTGAGCTGCGAGTGGCGTTAAGTTATTCATTTTCACTCGCGCGTAGGATCTGACGGGAACAGAACGACTGCTCGCAGTCTATAAGAAATTGTATCGGGACAAGAAAAGAGAATTTGCATTTAAAGGGCAAGGCTTGGTACCTACTCGTTGCATAACGATTATAATCATAAGCGCAAACAGCGCGTTATGTCGCTAATGTCTCAGTGGGAAAGCCTGAAAACAATCATAATGGGGTCTTATGATCGACAAAATCATATAAAAATTTGCTTACGGTTATAATTCTCTGTGATTGTTACAATGTCGCAATCAATCGTAGTGTGTTCTGGCTCGTTCCAGTATTTTCCGGTCGAAGTCATATCGAGATGGGGTCCTTCGAAGAGCTCTAATAATAGGATTTTAGACATCTGTTGCCACTAGATCATAAGAAGTTTATGTTTATGATTATGATTATAGTTATGACTCTCGCGGATCTCTGCAACCGTGTATCGTCTTATTGGCCAATTTTTCTCTAGACTGCAAAACAGAAAATGCACTTGTGTTAGCCACCTGTGACGCCCCAAGTCGTCAAGATAATACTTGTCTAGGTTCTCCCCTCATCGGACTTGGTCCAATCTCCCAACCTTCCCCAAATCGTGGTGTGTGAGATGTTAGTCCATCGCAGGAACCCCTTCTTGTGGGGACACGTCCGCTTGCTTGGGTATTTGCCATCCTGTGAAATAATTAAGGCCTTCAATGGAAGTTTCAGTCCCTTTCATCCTTATCCCCTATACACTATACATTCAACTCTGATAGTCTTGAGTAATTGTCTTCTCTCTCATTTGGGGAATGCAACCTATTCCACCATCCCTCTCTGTAGAACATTATACGTACCAATCATCAAGTAATCTTTTAAACTTCTTGATCCGTCTGTCTAAACAGACTAATCCGATCGAGGCGCACACCTTCACGATATCGTTCATTGGGTATTCAAAACTTTTGTTGTACTCGAAGTTGGCTTCCGTACGGTCAGCCGCAAATTCGTACACTTCAAACACCCTTTGAACGAAGGACTGTTATCGCCACCTCGGAACACAGTACACCGACTATTCGCGATTTTGGCCGCCTTGCGACTAGATTTGTGCTTGATGGCAAAGTGTGAGCCGTCCGTACTGGGATTAATTGATTTCGCGTAGCGCACGGCGTAGCGCTATATCTACGAGCTGGCACATCTAACTTAGCACTTCAACTCTTGCCAAGTCACACACTGTAGGCCTTACGCGTGCCTTCTTAGCGAGGCTCAAAGTTTTGCTCTTGTGGTTAAGAGGTTCTTAAACGAAACATCGATGTTAACTGGCCATTTCGATCTAAATTTTTTAATGGCAATCAAGTTGGCTGTATTGAACAGCTTCACTAGTACAAGTTTTAAGAAGCAATGTTATAAATCTCATAAGTTCTGTTAGAGGTACTAAGCCCAGTTTCAATTTAAATTACGATCATCGACATCATCCGGTCCACTACCGTATAGCATCTTCCTCCTCTTACCGCCCCCCCCCCCCCCCCCACACCTCCAAGTTGTTGCAAGTACTAGTTACTCTTGTTTCAGCTTCCGTTGATAACATGAGAATGAGGAATTGCTTCTTTTCACGCTCAAGTTGGTGGTCTTTCGTCCGACTACTACCTATAAGCCAACTTTTATGATTAGACAAATTTGCTGCCTTAGACAAGCTATCTGCCCTAGACGGATAATCTGTTCCTCTCAGGACTCATATGTTCGGTCATCAGGATCCTTCCCCTCAAATCCCTTTGGCAATTCCGTACAGGAATGCACACCAAATTGTTCGGTTGGAAAGGAAAGGAAATAACAAGTAATGATAATTCACATTTTCACTTTTTCTCGTCTATGAATAGTGCTGGAGACGTAGACTTGCACCATGTCGCCCTCTCTTAGGATCGGCGAGCGAAGCGAGACGAAATGCGTCGCGAACGTCGACGAAGGACTTTGTGAAAGTCTATTGGAGACGCAGTGTCTCTTTTTTGATGGTCTGGGGGTGGTAAAATCAACAATTTTAATGTATACACTTTTAAACTTTAAGTGGGTTGTAAAAGAGACACAAACATGCTTAGTTCCATCAGCCCAATTAGTCTAGTGGGAAAGCCGGAAATAAAGGGCAACTTAAAATTCGTATTGAAGTACTGCAAAATTCAACTATCTTAATCATCTAGTCAAGAGAAATAAACAATTATTCCAGAAGCCTGCGATGACACTGCCAGTCTAGGTCGCTAAATTAAAAAGGGCGTTAGCGCGAACGAGTCAGTGGGATTTGGAGATGTTTTTTAACGTTGACCGATGGCTAGAGAGCCGCCGGGGAGAGCCGGAATCTACTCTATTTCCCACAACAAAAACTGTCCTGAAGTCTCTAGTAACACTCCATCAATGCCTTGATTGGTTCCGCCACACCGACGATTCTTGAAAATTCAAAACCGGAAAACTTCCGGAAACGCATTATTTCAATCAGCGCCGGCTTAAGAGAAAGCTGATTTGCGACTTAAAGATCTAGTCTATTACGACAGGTACTAAGAGGAACCAGAAGGAAAATTATTTGGCATTTAAAAACAAAAAATGATTGTGAGCGCAGACGGTTGAGGGCCCTTCCTCCCAGGCCCCTCTCCAGTTTCTTGACCTTTTTTCCTCTCACATTTTTTTCCCTTACTTACCACCTATCCCTCAATTCTACCAAGATTAATTCCTCAATTCTTTCTCAATTCTGCCAAGATAGATATCGAAACTTCACAGTCCAAAATATATGTGAAATTTGATAAAGTGCAAGGGACCCGTTTTACTGACAACAGCTCAGAACCATCGGAAAACTCACATATTTTCTCTCACATTAGCCTGCTCAGTAGGAACACCGGTTTATAGGGCAATAGACCCTTTTCTCTGATCTCCCAAGAAAAGTTGACCTTTTTCAGCGGACACTTAATAGTCTGTCAAAGGATTTCGACGCGATTTTGTCGCCCTCTCCAATTCAATTTTTCTCGCAAGCATAAACTAGTGACGATTTCATTGCAATTTCCTTTCGATTCGAGTAGGATATTTGTTGAATATTACCAAAAATCGCCCCCAAGTTGCATCAAGTTTCCAACATGTTCAAAACCACTGCGATCCCCGCAAGTTTACACTTGCGATTTTTATCTTGAGCTCGAGTGCGACAAAAAATGTATTGAAAAGTGCAGCACTCGAATTGCACAAAAAATCGCATTTGTAAGTGGGCCTTTAGGGTGATAGGGAAAAGCAAAGTTACCTGGTATTTTGAAAAAATTTCGTTGTGCTCTGTGCGTTAGAACTGACAAAAGAAAATAAGACTTTTGACCATATATGTCATATATTCATTTGACTGGGGTAAAGCTCCTTCATTTTGACCTATAAAGGTATGTACATGTTATCTCCCAAAGAGAACGCGAGTTACAGACATGAATTGCTGCACCTTTTTCAGACATAACGTTCCTCTTTTCAAGTTTAGAGGTCAAGAATCTGCTCTGCCTTATCTTGACCCAGGTGACCAGCCAAACACGCCCTAATTGAGACCATAAAAATATGGTCAAACTCCATGCCCTGTTTTACACCACTAACCAGCCAAACGTACCCACAATTAAAACTCTTTACCCAGTCTTAGACGAGAGCAGCTCAGAAACCATTAAATGCTCCTAGCCTTGAAGATAAACAGTTTACAATGTTTCGACTAGTTCTATTACTGAGTAGTCGAAATTTTGGCGATTTAATATGTGTCATGCCCATTCTAGTAAACTTTCCTGGATTTCAAATTGTCAGTCTATACGTCGCGTGACGTCTAGTACGTGAATCGCTTTTGTGAGTAAAGGGGCTGAGAAAAAGTTATTTGATTTACCCTATTGTGTGGAGTGATCCTGTGCATGTACACTTGTGTAGCTTACATCGGAAAGTACAGCCCAAGGAACCCGGGGGGAGGGGGGGGCACTTGACCCATGTTTGGGTATAGGGCTGCTGCTGAGAGTTTGAAACCCTGAACCCGGTTTAGGACAAAAAAAAGCCCTAAAATACCCACCCTATTTAGGACAACACCCTTCATTTTAGGTCCATGTTTAGGACAAATGACAAAATACACACCCTGTTTAGGCCAGACACATAAAAATTATATACCCTGCTTAGGGAAAAGAGGCCAAAAAACATACCCTGTCCAGCGGCACATCTCCGTATAAGCCATACAAGGGAGTCTTCCCCTCCCCCCCCGGACCAAGGAATTTGAACACCACGGGAGCAAGCGAGAAACTGAAAGAGTACACTCTTTTTGTTTTATAAGAACCATTTTTATAAGAACGCTGTAGCTGAGATTTGCCCCAAAATTTAAGAAAATGTATGGGCTAAAATAAGAACATCCTCAGGCTCAGCCAAATTTTACGCGTTCTTATACAAAAAAAGAGTGTATTGTTCGCGTTCTCACATAGCCTAAACGTTAAATTTGGCGTCCACACTTGTTGAAGGGCACAGTGTCTGGGTGCTGCCACGTTGGTACGTTCTAACTTGCGCTTTTTTTTCCGAGGAAAGTCGTCGCTTCTTTCACCAGCAGCCGCGCTCAGCTCTTGCTGCTTTTACACCCGCACCTGAACACGCCTTTCGCGTCGTACAGGTTCAGTAAAGGTTATGCCATGCTGATGAGTCCTAACAAGGACGGAAAAGCTGTCTGTGGCTGCCACTGCCCTGGAGTTAAGGCTGTGCGACAGTGCGCACACATATTAAATTAAATCTATACCCTTTATCCTAAGGCTCCCTTGTCTATACCCTTCAGCACTGTGCTTGCACAGTGAGGAGGCCTAACACAGTTTTCTTGCACCTATGCGTTATTCGTCGTTATTTTCAAACCACTGCCAATTGGACGGCCAAAATTGGCAAGATACAAGTTCAATTAAAAAAGATCATGTTTTGATATGTTTTATTGGACTAAGTACCGTTGCCATGACAACACAGCTGGTAATAAACCAGCAATAAAAAATGGATTTGATTTATTTTCAGAAAATTCAGTCGTTGGATTTTTTCCATCTTTTGTCTCTAAGAATCTCAGAGGAACACTGGCCTATTGACACTGTTCTCGTGAAATTTTGACGGAGAGATCTGATCTTCTGTAATTTGGTGTTTTGCATTTAAACGTGTTTTGAACATGTCCTCTGTCAGATTTCAATTTTTGTTTGCAGGCGAGATACTTGTGTTCTGTACTATTACTCTACCAACTTTCATGAGATTCTAACGAGCAGTTCCGTAGAAATCAGTGCATTTCCACTAAACTATGCAGTCACAATTTTCTGGTCAACTGCGCATGCGTTGCATTTGACAGGGTCCATACAAACAATCCTAGAAAAGCGGGGTAATTTCCAATAGTATTTATACCTTTATACATTGAAAAACAAACGTTTTCTCACATTGACAAACAGTTTTATCGTTAAGAGGGAAAATAACACTTGCACAATCTTCACTGAACAAAACAAAATGATCGCTGTACAGGCGCCATGTTTGTTTTCCTTAAAGCTATGTGCGCGCACGAACTCTCGCCAGCAGCACAAGTCGTAGAGCGCGCGCAAACTGTGTTCAGACACCTTAAGTGTGGGGTGCTTCTGCGAAAGTGGCCGATAATAGCTCAGACAGTATGCTTCATAATATTTCCTTGACGAATGCGTCTTATCCGTTTTTTTTTTCAAAATTGTCAGCAAAAGTGACAATTTTCTTTGGAGTACTTTTGGTGAAAATATTTGAAGAGAGGAAAATAGCTAAAAATGGGCATGGGACATTACCCGTCTCATAGCTTGCTTCCGGTCAGACGCTTCAGCATCGTAGCTCTGTTTCCGGATTCTTTTAGAAGTAATTTCGTATTGAAGCAGTATGGAAAATTCTTGGTTTTGAAATACGTTATCAATATAAACTTAGATGTTATCCATGCCTGCATACATCGAACAAAGATACTTCTCCAGACAAAAGTTATCTTTTATCTGTGGGAAGGCGTGTTGTATGCATTTGAACACGCAGTTTTCAAGAAGTATTGTTCCACTCGTTACAACACTGGCAAATTTTCAAGTTTTTAAAATATTGTTTCGGCAGATTTAGTCACCTCTTCAAAAAATTTGAAGTACACCCTTTTCAAAAACGTGTCTCTACTCACCGGCATAGTACGATAAATGGAAATTATGAGATATCGGACTGATTATAGATTAATTTTATCTAGTTTGATTTAATCTTTGGCACCTTTTTCAATCCACATTTTTTGTCGGTTGATCCAGTTCATTCCTGACTTTTCGTCTCAGACTGTGAAAGGTCGTTTACATATAAGGTCGCAATTACAAAATAATCTTAATGAACACACTCTAAGCGACACAAAACTAGAGCTTGACTCCGTCGCGCTAAAATATTGCGATCCAAACCGAAAATTTAAATGAAAATACGGAAATGTGGTTAAATTAGGAGGATGCCTAATTACTTCACCACTTGGGAATGCGATGACCTCTTGTCGGTTTCCTGAATTAAAATAAACAATAGGTAACCGTGGCTATTTTGAAATAAACATGACCCTAATATTGTTTTTGTTTCCAGCGAGAAATTAGCTTGTACATGAGAACAATATTTGAATACCCATTGATTTCATCTGTCAATCAAATGCTAACTGTAACGCAAAGCGCCGTTGCGCATAATCGACTCAAAAACTCCCAAACGGGGTATGCTAGGGAGACTCCATATGTTTTTGTCGATGGATCTCATTATGTACCTGATTGAAACATTTAGCAGTTGAGGGGAAATGAATGTATCAGACATGTAATTGTACAAATAAAATACCATAAAATGAAAGGAAATAACGCCGGAAATAATTTCCGCCGTGAAAGTCAAAGGGCGCAAAGTGATGGCGTAACGGTACCCCCGAGGGGAGAACACTGTCGTTATGAGTCACTGGCGCGCTAACATAAAATTGGTTGTTTTGTGAAAGAAACGCAAAAAGTCCCCATGGTTTATCGTACGGGATGTATTTATAAGTGACGGCAAAGTATGTTTTGAGTTTGCAATAGAATTGGCTTTTCTGAAAGGAACGATTTGCGATCCACAAAACGATACTTTGCCCGCTTGGCTTTTCTGAACATTCAATACGGTGACGAACGTACTCGACCGGTTCATAACTTTATCACCGTTATTTTTTGGGAATCGTTTTCCGTTTGAACGTCATTTCGAAACATGGCTACAGCAGAAGGATTTCTTCATAGCCCACTTGTTGTCTGGGTAAGTTTTACGCTTTGGTCTCAAAGCGCTGTTTTCATACGATCACTGTTTGCAAACAGTGTTGATGAAGTGTAGGTAATCTCGAACTGGCCTTGGATCGTGCGATCGCATGGCTCTGTTTTCTCTAACCGTTTTCTCGGTATTGTAGGCTAATAATACTTTCAAGACAAGTGCTTTGATCGAGTCGATCACCGACCTGGCGGATGGTGTCCTTTTGAACGAAATTATGCTGGATATGTAAGTATTACAAGACATCAAAGTGTTTTTTTTGACTGTGCTTTATCGAGTCTTGAGCACCGCGCCATAGGAGGCAAAATTCTCAAACTTATTCTTGCCATGTGAAGTCATTAAATGCTCTTCAACTTAAACCCATGTATTTTGTTTTTATTAAGGTGCTAAATTTATCAATTCTATATTCTATTTCTCATTCACAGCGACCCAACTTACTTCACGTTGACTCGAATCCATCAAAATGTTTACGGAGATGTGAATTTGAGGATGCAAAATTTGGACACGCTTGTCAAGCACTTGAAACGCTATTACCAGGTAAGCGCAAAAAAACGCAGAGTAAGGATTTGATAACGTTTTATTTTGTACCACCGGATTAAAAAAAGAGCAAGTAAGGGCTAATTTTCTGAAGTGAAAGGTGATGTTTTGTAGTTATGTTTGTCTGCAAACAAATCGACGTTTTAGATTGAGCTTGCCAGTCTTCCGTTTAAAAGTGCAATAATTAGTAGCTGCTCTTGTATGTGCTTATAATTTCTCGGCTTTCATGTCTCAACCCAAGAACTTAGGTCAAGACCTTAGATGCATGGCGAACATTTTAATCCGAAACTTAAAACGTTTCCTTGTGTACAAAGTTTATGTTTTAATAGCGTGAAGTATGCGGTCGAAGTTAGATCTTCTTGTCGAAGATCTGTTTAGTAAGCAATCCGGAATCTCATTCTGTCTTGTGTAATGTCGTGAGGACGAAATGAGATATCATTGCGACGTTTTTTCCCTGTGAGTTTGTCACGAATGTTTATTACTTTTGTTCGCTGTATAATATTTTAGAATGATATTGTGTATAATAGTTTCTTTGCTGGTTTTTAGCAAACCTTTTACTGAATGTATTAAAGCTTTCAAAAATCCTTTCCCGTGCTCTTCTGCTTTTTTGTTTCTTTAATTCGGTAAACCGATAAATTATGGAAACAGTATATATTTTTCATTTTCGTGCGGTAATGACAGACATATAAAGATTAAATGAATATGGGTGGCATAATTTGCGTGCCTTCTTGCAATCTTTTCGTCGTGCTATCGACCTTGTCAATTTCTTGACTTTGCGAATGATATTGTCGATTGGTAAGTTTATATCCACCGTGAAATCTATATGAGATGTACCTTTAAGTTACAAGATCTTATCAGAAAAAATATTGAAAACAAAATTAAATACCAGTCATGTTTTTTGGCGTAAACATGGAAAACCTTTCACGCGTGTATGTGTTAAACATTAATTCAAGTCCAAAATAAAAACTTAAAAATAATTATTCATTGAATAAAACGAGTATTTTTATAATCTTTTTATTATTTTATTTAAAATTTATTGTACATTTGTAAATGATAAAATTATTGAGTTGGGGGGCTCATATGCAAATTTTTCTCTTAAAAATGGCAATGTGTCAACAAATATTGGAGTTAAAATTCAAACTAGCTTTTTGTTTGACTTCATTCTTTGTATGTTGCTACCCTTTTTAAACGGAAGTGACAGCTGCTGAAATTTTAATGAGGTGGAGTTAACAGTAAATTAAAGGTACAAAAACCAAGTGAATATGCTTCTTAAAACAAAAGAATTACATGTTATGCTAGTTTGGTTAGATTTATACTGATGTATATGTGTAACTGGCACATTGCATGACATTAAGATTCAATTTTTACCTAGCGCAATCTTCAAGGCAAATCAATTTGTGTATTTTGTCTTTTTGGTAAATAAACTTGATATCATGACTCAGGGTTCTCGTGAGCGTAATAATTAATAAGAATATTTGTCTCATCAGGCCATATTTTTTACATTTTTCGGTGTCATTGTTTTTCAGCACTTCCCATACATTCTGCAATTTTGTTCCTTTCTGAGAAGTTCATTATTTAATTACATCATTGCTAGAATACTGCTATGAACCCTAGGTTCCACTGGCTGTGATAAGTAAAACCAGAAATTCTATTTGTTTATTCATGATCAGTGGTTCAAGAACTCATAATGCTTTGCAGCTTAATAATTATTACAGTACAATGTAGTTCATCACACTATATTCCTAAATATCCTGAAAGGTGTTATAAATTCAACATCCAACAGAGAAGGTTTTATAATAATGATAATAATAATAATAATAATAAATTAATAATAAAAATAATAATTACTTATATTGCACCTTTTTTATAAAAATAATCAAAAGCGCATTATATTTAATATAATACATTATTACAATTTTCAACTGTGTAGTTCCAGAAAAAATCCATACCCACCCCATGGAAGGTCATTGGAAATTCCTAGGGGGAGGGGGGTTTTAAAAGCTCCAATTTTAGAAGCAAAGTATAGAATTAAACTGGAGTTTCTTGGAGGGAGGGAGGGTGCAAAACAAACAACCTTCCGTGGGGGGAGTATGGATATTTTCTGGAACTACATGCACACAATAGATAATAAAACTACCGAGTGACTAATCTATAATCTTATTTATATCCTTGATCTTAAAAATCTTAACAAAAGGCCTTGAAAAATAAATAATTCTTGACTGAAGGCTTAAAATCGTCAATGTCATTAGCTTGCCTTACTGGCTTGTAAGGAAGACTGTTCCACAAGACTGGGGCTGCAGCTACCATAAACAAGCAATCCCATAGAAATACTGGAAACTACATAATCCCATGCCCAAAGATGTGGTAAAGACTACCAATCAGACTCCAGTGCTTTTGAAGTTATGATACCACAGGTCTCGGTAACTTTTGAAATTTATGTCAGAGCTAGGCAGCTACCAGAACTTGTTCTACAGCATTTGAGTAAAACTCACGACTAAGTAGTTGGCTTTATGCACCACTATTAACATGCATGTTCTCCTCAGTATGCTCTATATATTTCTTATGGTGCTATTTGGGAGAATTTGATCAAAAATCAAGACTTTTTATCTATATTTGTCATGTACTTTAATTTGTTCTCATGAAATAATTGATCAAGTAGTGATATTGTGAGGAGAAATTAGATGCTTGTCGCCATTGAGGCCTTAATGGTTATTTATGCAGCCAGCTCATGTCACCTACAATAAAGGACAAAACTCTTGAAACAGATTTGCAATGTTTCATTTCCCTTCTCACGTCCCTCACCCCCTCCCCCACTTACAATGTCAAGATTGTTAATTTTGGGGTGGAGGAGACAGGGGAGCTTGTTAAGATCATTCCATTTGAGCAAAAAAAAATGCATCCTGCACACTGCACACTCCATTTATATCATTATCATCATCACCATCATCACCATCACCATCACCATCATCATCATCATCATCATCATCATCATCATCATCATCATCATCATCATCACCATCATCATCATCATCATCATTGTCATCATCATTATCATCATCACCATCGTCATCATCATCATTGTCATCATCATCATCATCATCATCATTATAATTCAAAACCCAGTCGTGGGCTTCCAAAATTCACACAGGGGGCAGTTCAGCAGGGCTCTTGTAAGGATGTTGACAAATGTCCTATGCTGCCCCTTGTGTAACGCAGGCCCTTGGTTGGTTCCCAGAGCACTAATGGCCTTTGTTACAGTGTGACTACTGTAGCATGTTGTTATTGCAATTCCAACTTGAGTTATTTGAGCTTGAAATCAGTGCTGGTGCAAATCAAGCACTTGCTCAAGTTGCGTAAAATTACTGATATTTTTTTATTCTGTGCTCAGCACTGAGTTTATAGTTTCCCTCAGGTTACAGTAGTCACAGTAATTACTTCAATATCAATAATATGACCATTCAGGAGACAGTAGCCACATCTCTTACAAACTGACACCAAATTTATTGCACCCTCAGAACTTGTGGTTCTTAATACTGTAATGAATTAACATATCTTTGACAAATCTTTTTTTTCCACTATTAATTGCAACAACAAGTGCATTATTAAAAACCACAAATCTCTTTTTTTTCTGATTTTTTATGGCATTTTAAATCTCTCCTCTCTGCTGTTAAATTATGGTAATGAATGGACACAATAATTGAAGTTTTTGTAGTGGTTGTTTGTCTTGGTTCACTAACCATGTAAACAAAAGTATTGTTCAAGACAATAGCAGCCATTGACCTATTCTTACTGCAATATACTTAATTGCACATCATGCCATACAGTTGTTTTCTATAAATATCATTTTGTGTGGGAACTTTGTGTTCTAGAATCTGTTTTGCATAGTTTTTGAGTCTCTCAGAAGAGGGTGAGAAGTTCAAGAACATTCAAACAACATTTTAGAGATAAAAGTGCTCTTTAGGATTGTATTCCTCTGTTTAAGAGCTGTACTCTAAAGGAGTTAAAAAAGACAGTGCTTAACAGATATTTCCGTTAAAAAATAATACTCAATGTTATCAATAATTACTATAAATTTTATTAATAAATTATTTGCAAAGTGTTCAATTAATTAATTCTTACTCTTTTTAACAATGACTGTAACATTATTACAGTCAATTTTATGGGTGCTGCAACATCAGGGGTTTCAATAAAATTTGAAGTAGGCAGCTGGTTTGAGTAGAGTAACCGACTGTATCAACAGGGGCTTTGAAAGAATCTTCCTGTAATTACTTCAATTTAGGGGAAAAGTAGCCGATTTCTCTGAGCGAAATAGCCGATGCTTTTCGTCGGCCGTCGGTGCATATTGAAAGCACTGCAACATTGTTCATTAATTCCAGCTGTTTTCAAAAAATACTAATATAAAACCCTTGATGTGTGATATGAATAGGTTGCATGTAAGAGTCATCATGTGTGACTTTGTGATTTTATGTATCACTTGAGTACTATTTTGTAGGAGAGAATACATTAAAAACAAACACACAGAATCAAAGAATACCTTTCAAGAGAAATAACCACATGAATGAAGAACTTACTTTAATGGAAAATTATGAGTGCTGTACATAGCATACAGTTGTATGTTACAAGTTACAATGGACCCATCCAATCATCTTAATTAATTATGGCTCGTTGCAGTACTATTCCAGTTCATTCTGATTGATTCTGGTATGTTCAGCGCCTGTGTTTTAGAATTTCCAATTATATTATTCCTCCTTTCACTATTTCATGTCTTTGACTGGCCGGGGGACTACAGTTCAAGCCATATGCATATACTAATAATAGCTTTCATGATGGTCACACAAGGACATTTTGAAGTCACCCTTCTGCATAAGCTTAATTGTCACTACATGTGTATTGTCACTGTCCAGTGGCACAATTGTCTGAACTAACAAAAAGTGTTGAGCTTAGCCAACATCATAGTATCAGTTATTTTAACCCTTTGTCCTAACAGTGACAAAAATGAAATTTCTCTGTACATTATCACTACTTTTTCAAACATTTAAGTGATGAGAATAAAGTAAGTGATCACCAAGGATAAGATGTCTTCTCCTTAATTTTCCTTACTAGTTCCATAAGAATGTATGGAGAACAGTAAGGAGAATATTTTATATCACGCAGGGCTGAAAGACATTCACGCTAATTGCTTATTTGCATCCTTACTGCTCACGCAATTCAAGTTGCAATGTCAGGCCATGTCATGCATGGAGCGCATGCGCTGAGGAAGAAATATACTTTTAGACAAATACAGTGGTGGTGGGTATTGTAATATCTATAAAGGTACCTAACTCTCAGTGACCCCACACTTTTTTTTGATAAATCACTTCCCTTACTGGTTATCCCCATTTTGTCAAAAAACCAAAAAAATCCTGAATGTGAGAAGTTTAAATTTTTTATAGTACTACATGTAGTTGGGAGGATTTGCTCAAAGATTAAGACATTGTGTGTTTGGTGATCATTTCCTTTATTCTCATCACCTGTATGTTTGATCAAGTAATGATATTGTGAGGAGAAATTACATGTTTGTCACCATGGGGGCTTAAAGGGTTAAAACGTTAGGACCCTGATTGGTGGATTAACGAAGAATCAAACACGCTTCTTCCTGCTCAGCTCTGTGGTTTGGTGACTTACCAAATGATTACATGTATATACAGGTGTAGATTCAGGCGTTGGTCATGTCTAACACTGGTGCATTACTGTACTTGTTATTAGATGTTCTATGTGTGACATATTTTTATTGTTTATTTCTAGGAGAAACTACAGCAGCTTGTTTTGCTAAGAATTCCAGATGTTGTTACAATAGCACGAGACCCTCAGAGTGGTAAGTTAACAAATTTTTTCATGTTCAAATGTCTGATCTCAAATTGGTGATTTTGACAGGATTGAGTACTTGCTATTAGCAGTTAAGCTCGTTAGAATTAAAGGCCATGCTGTAGAAAGGGTGTAAGTGCTGATTCAACCTTGAAATTCAATATGATATTTTATTTGCTTCAGTATAGCTCTACTGTAAGAACTGATGATGACCTTCGCGGTTAAAGATATCAACTTAAGAAGTAAGCAGTATATATCTTTAACTGCAAGGGTGATCATCATTTCTTATCTCATCCACAGTCCACATATTATGATTATTTCATATATTCACTAGATTTTACTTATTTAGCTCTACTTTGGCACATGGGACTAGTTCTTATGTAAGAAACAGCTCTTTTATGGTCTGACCTTTATGATGTCTATTTTACTTGTCACTGTTTTAATTCTGCAGATGAAGCAGCAGAGGAACTGAATAAAATCCTTTTGTTGATGCTGGGCAGTGCGGTGCAGGTTAGTGCTACAAAAGTATGTTCAAAGTAATACGAAATATTTTATATGTCAAATAAGAGAATACACTTGTTTATGTAATAAGGTAAACATAAGTCTGAATTGGATTCTTGGATTCTTGTAAAACTTGTTTCAGTGTGACAACAAGGAACACTTTATTGAGAGAATCACGCAAATGGATGTGGATGTTCAGAAGTCATTGGTGGAATATATACAGCAGATCACAGATAACCCAGACAATGTTATTGCATTCCGCCCACAAGATTTGGCTGAGTACCCTACAGAGTGAGTAATAGTTTAATGACTTAATGTGTGGTTCCAGAAAATATCTATGCCCACCCCATGGATGGTCGTTGGAAATACCAAGGGGGTGGGGGGTGGGGGGTGGGGGTCTAAAAAGCCAAACTCTTTAAAGGAAAGAGTGAAGTTAAACTGGAATTTCGAGAGGGTTGGAGGGAGGTTTCAAACCAGAAAAAATATGCAGGGTAAGTATGGATATTTTCTAGAACAACACAAGTTGATTTAACAACACCAAGCAGTGTTACAGTGTAGACGCGTAGGGTATCCATGCCTTACTACGATCAAAAAATCTCTTTTATTTTTATTCACTCAAGAGCTTTAGGATGCAGTGTATGTGAAAGTGACTGAAAAGTGGCTTATTCAGTATGCAGCATGGTAGCCTGTTCCAGGCATTCAGATAGTGGAGCATGAGCAAAAAATAAAGCAAGCGAAAGAGCAGGAAAAAATGAGGGGAGGCTGGGGAAGAGGGCCATGGAATGCCTGTGAAATGTTCTCAAAGGAAGCCATTCTGGTATACCGGATTCTGGTATACCCTCTAATTGGTCAACACACAACACAAGTTGATTTAACAACACCAAGCAGTGTTACAGTGTAGACGCGTAGGGTATCCATGCCTTACTATGATCAAAAAATCTCTTTTATTTTTTCTTCGGATTTCAAAACTTTGTTTACTAAACATTCCCCAAGCAGAATTTTAAGCCTTATTTTTATGAAGAAGACTGTTTGTTTAAACTGCGATTTTCTGATTTAATGGTCTGCCATCACCGTAGAATTCCGAAAGTAACGGGGGCCATTACTTTCGGATTTTGCAGGCCAAAGGGGCCGTTACTTTCAGATAGCTGCTACTTTTGGGTAGCTGTTACTTTGGGATGGTTGAAAAACGTTTGTACCGTAATTCAGCGCTCGTTTTTCACAAAGAGAAAGCTCAACAGAAAATGAAGAGGTCATTCAGGTTACATGTTTAGTTTATTCACTGATCCGTTTTAACAAAGCAAACTATAACAACAAAGGGCCGAATTGTTCGTTCTAGTATTGTTCATGTATTACAGTCTAGCGATCACATTGGTCCATAAGCATTTGGCTTGAGGGAAGAGAGCTTCTCTTTCAATAAGATCCTTAAATCCAGTTTCTGACAGGAAAAGGAACTGCCAGTGAAAGAAGGATCTTTTTCACAAAATGGACAGGGCAATCATGACAAGACCTTTCTCGCGGTCTGAAAAGTACAATCATTCGTTCCTTTGTAAAATGTGGATTTGCATTGCCAACATCAGGGGAACGCGATGACGAGATTATTCTCAGTGGACTGGAGAATTACAGCATCGGTCATTCAAGCGACGTAGAACAAATCCAAATACTTGAAGAAACATCACATTAAATTTTATACTGACAGTAGATTTTTGTTTGAATTGTCAATTTTTTGGAAGGGACCACTACTTTCGGGGGGATCGCTTCTTTCGGGGGGGTTGTTACCTTCGGGATTTAATAGAAAAGCAAAAAAAAATATACGTTACTTTGGGGGAGCTGTTACTATCGGAGGGGCCGTTACTTTCGGAATTCTATGGTATTACACCAGAGAGGATACAGTGACATCATTCACTCAAGAGCTTTAGGATGCAGTGTATGTGAAAGTGACTGAAAAGTGGCTTATTCAGTATGCAGCATGGTAGCCTGTTCCAGGCATTCAGATAGTGGAGCATGAGCAAAAAATAAAGCAAGCGAAAGAGCAGGAAAAAATGAGGGGAGGCTGGGGAAGAGGGCCATGGAATGCCTGTGAAATGTTCTCAAAGGAAGCCATTCTGGTATACCGGATTCTGGTATACCCTCTAATTGGTCAACACACAAGTGTCGTCGACGCCCTCTTCCCCAGTCTCCCCTTGTTTTTTCCTGCTCTTTCGCACGCTTTATTTTTTGCTCGCGCTCCACTATCTGAATGCCTGCAACAGGCTAGCAGCGTGGGAGTTTTGAGCTTCCAGACTCTAAAACTTGTGTTTTGCATAATTAATCAGCTGTGTTCACACACTGCATTCTAAAGTTCTTGAGTGAGTGACGTCATTGTATCCTTTCTGGTGTAATAATGGCAGACCATTAAATTGGAAAATTACTGGTAAACAGTCTTCTTCCAAAAACTAAGGCTTTAAAGTTTGCTTGGGGAGTTTTTGGGAGAAGTTTTGAAATCTGAAGGAAAAAATGATTTTTGATCATAGTACCACTTTAGATCCCTGGCTTGGCAAAATAAAATTAATGTGTGGAATTACTGAGCATGGGGTTCATTGAGAGGTATGTGCAGGAAATTTTTCAAGTGCTCCACCTTCTACTGCAGGGAAGAAGGTGTGATAATGTTTGGTAGCATTACTCCTTTCAAAATGAAGTTGAGTAACATGTACATGTACAAGTAGCGAGGTGTACCCTTAAATTATGTATGTCAGAAATACTGGCAAATAGCCTTGAAAGAATACTTAGTTATAACATGTGTGTTTAGGTTGGTTTGTTATAGTAAGGGTGATGGACATGTAGGTGTAGATTGATGGGATGTGGTTTGAGTCATCATTCTGTTTCTTTTTTTTTCCAGCCAATTGTTGCTTTATACAGAAAGTATGTTTTATCACATGACACAGCTTGCTGAGGATAGAGACAACTGTGTTGGAGTAAGTACCAAGTAAAATGCATTCACTCTTAAGAGATCCAGAAGATAAATAATTAAATATGATAATTATTGACAAATTTATTCACTTTTGGAAAATTAAAAACTTAGCCACTACAGGAAAGTACTTATCGATATTCTTCATCTGAGTGGTCACACTTTAGGATTTCATCCACAGACTCAAAAGTTAGAACTGCCTACTACAATGTAATAAACAGGTCCACGGGAACGTTCTACTTATCAATTACTACTGTAGGTAGGATCCTGATGGATCCTGAGTAGGATTACTGCCATTTGGGATCCTAAGTATGATCCTCCGGGATCCTGTAGGATCTGATATAATTCACAAATCTGGAAAAAATCCTATGGGATGACCCCATGTAGGATTTCCTCAAGGGTCTTGGTAAGGTACTAACAACTCTCTAAACCAAGAAGCATACAATTAAGTTGAAATCTTTATAAGATATTTTTTTCTAGTACCTAAGCCCTTAAATCTGGACACCTTAGGTTGAAATGTGATGGCATTTGTCAATGAGTTTTGTCGTGTTTTGTTACTTTTAAAATGGAAGTAAGTACTCTTATGTCATATTCTTCTATTTCAGATGATGTCTCATTTGTCATATGAAAGAGATGCTTTACTGCAGGATAAAGAGGTTTGTCTTTTGATAATAATGTACTCAACTTGAATGCCAATGCTTCTACAGCACCACACATGCAAGTGTGACCACTATGTATTATTCACATCCTTTCGTGAAATTGAAGACCCAATCAGAGTTTAAGGATTATAACTTCTAGGCTGAAATCAGTTAAAATTATTTGAACAAGTAGACTTGAGTCGGTTTTCTCAGGGAAATACTTGGATTATGATTCGTTAGTCAAGCTCACTAGAGTGGTGATAATTTTTCCTGCCATGCTGCAAAGTTGACTGCTGGTGGACAAAAGAGTAACCTTACACATAAGCATACAAATTTAATGTTTAATGCTTTGGTTTTGTTTATTAACGATCACTTTCTTTATTGTTTTCTTTAAAGAGTAAGAATCGTCGTGCATTTTCTCCTCCACTGAGTCCAACTGTGAGTCGTGACAAAGAGTTGCCGTCAGCACATGCTAACAAGGAGAAGATCAGACTCCTAACGGAGGAAATGTAAGATCAGCACTGCATGGTTGTATTCATAAAAAGTGGGCCCAATTACATTTTAGATGTTGTTGTTTTAGCAGTTGGTTGGCCTCAAAGGGAATGTCTTCCTCGTGTTATTCAGTAGTCAGTTAAAACTTACGTGTAGTCACAATGGCTACAGGTTGTTCTGTTTCTCCTAGAACCTATTACTATTCCACTAGTAAATTATTTGTTGGCAATCATTATGTGTAAGTCAGTAGCTTAGTCTTGAAAGCAGCCCACTTTATCAGTCTTTATACCCATCTTTCTGCTGACAAGTCAGTCAGTCAGTCATTCAGTCAGTCCATCTGTCCGTCCATCCATCCATCCATCCATCCATCCATCCATCCATCCATCCATCCATCCATCCATCCATCCCTCTGTCTGTCCATCAGTCCTTCAGTCAGTCAGCCAGCCAGTCAGCCAGTCAGCCGGCCAGCCAGCCAGCCAGTCAGGCAGGCAGGCAGGCAGGTAGGCAGGCAGGCAGTCAGGCAGGCAGTTGTATTTTTTTACAGTATTTTCTTGACTTTTGTGGTATTCTCTGAATTACACTGTCAATTTGATTTGCTTTGTTCATTATATTAGAGAGGAAAAGAATGTTGCCCTTGCAGAGCTGAGAGATGAGCTGCTGGCCAGCAAAAAGAGCATGGAAACACTCAGACAAGAGGTAAAAATAAAATGGATCTAATTCCTGTCTAATGGAAATGTACTGTCCCAGTTTTCGACTACCTCCTTCTTGAACAATGTACAAGAAGCTTCATTGATCATTGTTTGCACTCATGCTCTTTTTATGTTTGCTTCTTAATTTTGCTCTTAGCTGAAACGTAACCTCTTGAATGGTCAGTGAAGTAACATGCAAAATAACCATTTCCTGTCATTTTTTCACTTGGCTAGAACAAGAATTTGTCTCAGGATGCTCGTTGGGTCAAAGCTTACAGAGATGAGATTGATGCATTGAAGTCCAAGGTACGAAATGTTCATGTATGAACTGTTTTCTAGATATATCAAGTGTGATAGATTGTTAAGCCCCAGTTAAAGAATCAAACATTTTTGTCCAACACATCATGTTGGATGAACATGTTTTACTGTTTAGTTGCATCTCTCAACTTTGCATTTAAATGGTTTTCCATTGTTCATGTTTGCCTGTTTAGCCACTGAACGTTTTGTGTGACAAACAATGTTGGACGAAAATGTTTTATCGTTTAGTCATGGCTTAACTGTGACATCTGCATGCATGTTACTATGGGGCTGGAGGCGAGTGTGATTTCTTTTTAGCAGCCAGGCTTGTATGAAATCTCTAACCAATTTAATTCTGCATGCCATTTTCAGTGGGCATCCTTGAAGTGAGAAACCTACTACTTGTGAATTGTAATATGAATTTTCACTTGTAGTGTAAGGTAGTTCTCAGTAGTGTAGGTGTGATTTTGGTAAACATGTTATTGTTATTACATTTTTTCTTATAAAGGTGTAAGTGAAGACTTTATTTTTAATATTTTAGACAGATAAAGTTGATAGGCTTGAGGCCGACAACCACAGATTTAAAGAAAAACTGCGGGATTTGGATTACTACAAAAAGAGAGCCGAGGTGGGTATTGAAAATGTCATGTAATCAACTTGAATAAACGAAAAGAGAATAACTGGTACCTAATGTTTTATGGGCTTATCCTTGTATCTTGGACCTGGTTGTAACAGCTATCTAGCACTGTCTAATTTTGAGGCTGAGAAGGACCTTAATATCAAGTAAACAAAAGTTATATGTTGGTTTGAAGTGCTGTGTTCTGTTGGTTTGTTGTTTTGACCTTTTAAGGAAATGGACAGTAGTTTGAAACCTATTCTCAGTCATCGTGTTGTGTCCTTGTATGTAGATGCCGACGGTACTTTAGTCTATACTGCTTCTCTTCATCCAGCGCATATCTGTAAAATTTATGGCTTGAAATCAGCAAACAAAATGCCTGGGGATAAGTCTTTTGATCGACTAGCACCCCTGGCTATCCATAGTGGAGTGGCAATGCGGGAATGGAAATTCTCTTAATTTTGCTTTATGCTACAGACTTTAGAGATGACTGTGCATGTAATTGCCGGCGTGCTGAGGCAATAAGATAAAAAATGACTTAAAACACAATCCCAGCAAACAAAGGCCTTGACGTAATACAGTCTAAACTGATCAATTTGGTTTGCTACAATCATTAGTCAATTTATTTATTAGCTTTGCTGCATATCTTGTAATTACCATACTCTTCGTGAAAGACAGATTTTTTACGAGCAGGACTTCTTTCTTTGATATCTGCAGGAACTGAAAGAGCAAAATGGAATGTTGTACGAGACGAAACTTGTACTCGAAGAACAGTTAACTGGACTCAACTCCAGGGAAGAAAGGATTGGTCAGTAAAATTTGAACTCAAAGTTTTCTTTGTAAAGTCATAATTGCAAATTTTTTGGCATGAAAACGGGTAAACAAAACTTGTGCTTGAAAAACAGCTAGCAGGACTCAACTCCAGGCAACAAAGAATTGGTCAACAAATCTTGAATTTTGTTCTTTTTTGGAAATTCAAGGTTGCATATTTTTCGCTAGATATGGCGAATCACATCAGTTTTGGCAAATCACGATATGTAAAACCTCGCGTAAGTGTCCAGTTTACGAGAGTCTCATAAGAGGTTTTACAGTTCATATACTTGTTTTCTTGTCAAAATATAGGATAGTTATTATTGCAGATGGTTAGTTATGAATTGGGCTACTGTGAAATTTGTGTTTTGTAATTATCTGTGTTAAACTGGAAAGAAAAAGTACCAAACGGTTAGCAAAAAAAAATATTTATTTTAAAATTTTGTTTGACCTTAAAGAAATCTTGGAAGAAGAGAATAAAAAGTTGAAGTCTCACATCCACCATCTAGCAGAGGAAAGACAGTTTGACCAGTTAAAACTAAAGGAATTGATGGAGGAAAATGCCCAGTTGATCGTGGACAAGCAAAACAGGTAATATTTAGTAGGAGTTATAACCCTAATGCATTCTCATGGCATCCTCCAGGCACTGATTATGTTCCTCTAATGTTCGGCATAGCGCACTTATGGTTTAGTTTTGCAGTACTTTCTCCTCTTATGCAATTTCTTTTTACCTACAGTATGGCTGAGGCTGCCTCACTGACATCAGAACTTGATGCACTCCGAGGAAAGAAGTCGCCAGGTATAGTTTACTTCACTCTGTTGTGTTTCCTAAAGTTTGCTGTTCCTACCTTGACCTAAAGCAGAAGTTGGAAAAATACATTTGTAACTAAGCGCCAAAACAGTGCTATCGCACGGTACCTTAATGTGGTCGTAGCCAGAATGCATTTTGACCCCAATTCTGACAAAAAGTTACGTTTAAAGCGGTTTTCCAAAACCAGCGTAATTATTCTGACCAACCACAACAGACACAAACAACACAATGAACCAATCAGAACTCGAAGCAAATCCATTTGGTTACGTGTGATTGGTTGAGAAATTGGCGCGAGTTATTTCAACCAATCAGAGAGCGAATTAAAGCAAAACCAAAGCAAACACGACATTAGTTGCGACACTCATTTGAAAACTGCTCTTCTACCATATTTATTCCAACTTTTACCCGAACATGTAGCCGGATATTTCTAGCAGTGCCAAACCACACACTTTCACCCCACATGGTTCGACAAGAACCCACGTAAAGTTCTTTCAGATGGGAGTTTCCACCTCCAGAATTACGTGCGACGGAGGATTATAGTAACTGGTAGATTCCCTGTGGATGTACTACTTGTCTGCTCCTCAACCCCTCTATCCTTGTGCTTGTAATCCCAGGATTTTTCTATCTCCCTAACGTTTTCCTCTTTGAAAGTGTCGACGATCCATTGAGTAATAATATTTTCCACCCTTTGAATCTTTATTCTTTTAACATCGCTCCGAAACGCTCTTGTTTCAGGATCTTCAACGTTTGCAAGTGAATTTAGCGAATCCAGGTAGGTAATTGGTAATAGGTAATTGTAGGAACTACAGTAAAGGGGAATTGACCAGTAAGTGAATTCTCTTGTGGGCGAATCTGACTGTGGACGAAGCAACTGGCTAACTTTTGAGTCTGTGGATGAAATCCTATGGTGTGACCATTCAAATGAAACTTCGTCAGCAGTACTTTCACATGGTACTATTTATATTTAAGTATTTTACAAAATGAAATTTGGGATTTGTCTCGAAGATTTTAAGCACTCTTGGGAGTGAAAGGGTTAAATTCTCAATCTCGGTTATTGAATTCTAGCTTCCTCACAGGTTCGTCACACACAGGTTTCAACAAATAACCCTGCTTTTCGCCGTACAAGGAAATTAGTTGCCATGTGACGTGCCGCGTATTTTTTGTATTTTTGTCCAAAAATATGAAAAAAAAAAAAACCATTCGGGGGCCCGTTTCTCGAAACTCCCGATAACTTTTCGGGCCCGGTAAGTATTTTTTCTAGCTCATTTATTTGTCAGCTAATGGTAATCATTGGCCCAAACTTAGCGATATGCTTCACGAAATTATAAAGATTAAGATTTAGCTTTCAAAATCAATAAAAATTGTATAGCTATGGGAGAATATTGTGCACCTAAAATATCTTTCGGGCCCGGAAAGTTATCGGGTGCTTTGAGAAACGGGCCCCAGCAACAATAAAGTTGAAGAACTTAATTAATCATTTGTCTAACGTGTGCTCGTGGAAAAATTGTTAATGGCTGAAAGGTAGAGTCAAGAGAGAAACTAATAGCTGATGGGAATGTTCTTTTTCAGTTCAATTGAAGTCCTTCGAATGCAGAGAGAAAACCAGGAACTACGAAAAACGATCGATGAGTTAAAACACTCAGGTCAAAGGATCATTGAACTGGAAGCTGAAAATGAACAACTGCAGAAGACGGCCATGGAGGGAAAGGCGACTGTGTACAACCTGAATCAGGTAAGAAGCAATTCGGTTGTTATAAATAAGGTTGATTGAAAAGCTGGCGTTTTATTTTTGCCTGTTTGAGAGGTGCGAAATTGATTGTTATGCCAGCACTAGTGTTCGGGGAGTGAAGTGGAGCAGCCAGTCAAGTCACGTCAATAATCGTTTGTTGATTGCTGACTCCAGTAAATAATCCTCAAAATTGAGGGGCAGGCGTGACTGGTAAATGCAAATGTAATGTAACGGGACGTTACTCCCTCCCCCCCACCCCCCCCCCCCCCAGATAATAGGATATTGAACCCTCCAACGCAGATATTTTGTCAAACACTGATTCTACAGTTAGTGTTCAATAATTGTTGTGGCAGATACAGCGTATAGCAGACTGCTTGTCTAACGTTTGGTCCAGGCCAAGAGCCGGCAAGATGTCTGAAAATTACGTGGGTAGATGACCGGGACTGATTCATCCAGGGGGCGAATTTACGCACATATTGGCCGTGTTTTTGTCGGAAGACACATGCTTCGACTGAAACAAATTATGCGTCTTCCAAGATAAATGGGGCCATTTCATGAGAGAGCATGAGAAAATCCTTTGGCACCCAAATTATGACGTTGGGTACGGTTGTGAAATGTCTACAGAACTGGCATTTGTTTTTGCAATTAACTGCCCCTCTAAATTATCTGTAAAGGAGATGTCTCTTGTTTGGGCACGTTGTTTTTGGTGGTACTGTGGAGGTAATGGTTTTAAGGGCGGTGCCTCCTAATACAGATGTATTTTTGCAAAGGTTATGACTATGGGGAAAAAGCAGACCTTAGCAAGGGTTACTGGAATCCAAAAAGAAAAATGTGGGAAACCACGCATTTTTCAGAGATAATTAAGCAACCATTATTCTGAAAAAGCATTAAAGTACAAAGAATGTATGGCAATTTCTTTCCAATTTTAAGCTCAGTTATCTCTGAAAAATGCATGGCTACCCCCAATTTTCTTTTTGGATTCTGATAGCCCTTGCTAAGATCTGCTATTTCTACATAGTCATAAACCGCGTAAAAATATTGTTGTATTAGGGGGCAAATTTCATACCTTAAGAAACCCGAATATCCCGAGATACGTAGAAAGTATGCGCAGTAACAAAAGGAGGCACCGTCCTTAAGGCTTTAAAAAGCCTTGAAAATTTTTTAGGCTTTATTCGCAATGGCATGGACTTGCGTTCATAGCTGCGAGGATAATTCCTTTATGATGTTGTGTGTTATCTTGATCTTTTTTTATCGTTATTTTTATTTATTTATTTTTTAAATTAAGTCTCCCAATCAGGGCTTTTCAGACCCAATGTACAAAATAAATTTCATAAATTAGTAAATTATTAATTAGATAAATACAAATATTTGATAAAATACCTAACTAAGAAATATTAGATAAAACTCCTAGACATTAAAATATAAAACCTTTGAAAACAGTAAATCTCCTATTTAAAGAAAATGTATCTCAAAGAGACATTCTCTCAGTTTCTTCTTGAAGGTATGTAAGCTGTCAGCTACAGTAACCGCACGTGGTAAGGAATTCCAAAGGGTAATAGCCCTATATAAAAAAGTGCGTTGTCCGGAGGCTGATTTATAACCTGGGATATTCAAACTGTCCTTCTTTCTCGTGTTACGGTCATGCACAACAGAACGTAGTGTAGACATAGTGATCATCGTGTAGACAGAAACGTAAGTTTATCCCTTTACCCACATCTGCAGTTCACTATTGTAAAAGGTTTTATTATATAATCTCCGTCAATTTGACATCTGTCTTCATGTGTTTTGCAGGATTTGGCCAGACTAAAGGCACAGGGACTGCAACAAGAGAATGATATGAACAAACTGCGAGCCACCCTAAAGAAACAACACGAAGAGCTGCAAACATCCGCGGATAATATGCTGAACTTGTCAGGAGAATTGCGAGGAAAAGACGAAGAAATAGCGCAAATAGAAGAACAGAGTTTACTGTAAGTTTGCTGATCACATGGAGGTAGTGCATGTAGCAAGTCGGTCTTGTAGTAAAACACTCCAGTATGCAGTCTTTCTTCCCTGTGGATATTGTATTAAGGGGGCTTTCAATAACGTGCGAAGCCAAACCAATCCGTTTCCGTTTTTCACTGTGGGTAAAATACCATAGTTTGTGGACCATTGGACTCACTTCTTGAAGATTTCACTCACCTTGAATAATGTCTTTTTCAGTCATTTCCAACTCGCAGAGGAAAAACTGAGGGATCTTGATGGCGTGGCCGAGGAGCTGAAGGAAAAGGAAGCAAAAATAACAGAGTTGAACCAAGAGGCCGTGCAAACACAAGAAAAAATTACAGAACTCAGCCGGCTCGCGGAGGAGAGAGAAGCAAATGTCATGGAACTTTATCATCGCGTGAAGGAGAACGAGCAAGAAATAACTAATCTTGCAAAACAATCCGAGACCAAAGACGAAAAGATCGCGGAGTTAACAAAGTTAGTTCAGTCAAAGGAGGAGAAGCTTGCAGATTTGAACTTAGAAGTACGGGAGAGAAAGAAAGAAGTTTGTGACTTACAAGAACTGGTCAAGGAGAAAGAAGATGTAGTTGCAAAGATAAATCAAAAGATCAAAGATAGGGAAGAAACCATTGCCGAGTTGAAAGAAAGTATTGAAGCTAAAGACAGACGTCTTCAAAGCCTTGAGAAACGGTAAATCATGATATCTGATAGTTATTTGTCGCCTTCTCTGCCTTCGTAGGTGATATCACTTACCAATCATGAAGCAAGTTTTTCGAGCAGCATACATGATAAAAACGAGTTGAATGATGGTCAATTATAAATATTTATTACAGAAAGCTTCAAACCTTTGTCCTGACAAAGAAATATGTTTCCATGGAAAGAATTTCTGTAGCGGTTATGGATAGTAGTGAAGTTAAACCTCGATTGTCCGGACTCTTTACAAATCTCAAAAATAGTCCAGATAATCGAGAGTCTGGTGTAAATCGAAACTGGCCGGACAGTTCTTCAAAATAATATCTATCTTAGTAAATCACGTACGGCTGTTTTCAGAGAAAAGTGTATCCACAGACTGCTAAAATAGCCGCATTCTTGACGATTTAGTTTCTAACCCTGTTTTTCAACCAGTTTTCTTACGTGAAGCAACAGCGCATTTTAAAGGAGTTTCTCGCACGCTCTTCACGTACACCCTTTACAAAGGCAACTCGGTGAAGAAATCAGGCCCAAAGAGTAAAGTCCGGACAGTCGAAATGTCCGGTAAATCGAGGTCCGGAAAACCAAGGTTTTTCTGAACTAGATTCTATTTTCTGCACTGAAACGGTTTCTACAAATTGTCTCGCAACAATTATGTCCGTTGCAAAGTACGTTTGCACTGTTTAGCACTGACTGGTAGTCTTGCAGGAACAGATGGAAGCGTTCGGATGCTCTCATCGTGGAGCTGTCTTGAATTCCAAAGCTGCACTTATTCTCATTCATCTTGTTTTGGATTTTCGTAGGCTGGCTGAAGCAGCAGAAGAACAAACCCAAACGGAAGACGTGTTGAGAAAACAGCGGAAAAACAACGCTGATCTGGAGAACAGGTGAGATTGTTTTCTGTTATGCGTGCCTTTAGTATACTTAGTGTTGCTGGCAACAATTCAGGGAAGGATGCATGGTTAAGAAGTACATTTTAGACTGCGCCCAATGTGCGTGACCTTAAAGTGGTACTATGATCAAAAAATCACTTTTATTTTTTCTTCGGATTTCGAAACTATGTTTATTAAACACTCCCCAAGCGAAATTATAAGCCTTAATTTTGAGAAGAAGACCGTTAATTTAAACTGCAATTTTCCGTTTTAATGGTCCGCCATTATTACACCAGAAAGGATACAATGACGTCATACACTCAAGAGCTGTAGAATGCAGTGTGTGTGAAAGTGCCTTATTTAGTATGCAGCACGGGAGTTTTGAGCTTTCACACTCTCAAACTCGTGTTTTGCATAATTTGTAAGCCGCGTTCACACACTACATTTTACATCTTACGAATTGCATGGTATGCGACCATTGGCAGTGAGTAAAACGTCCACGACTAATACCATTAAAACCATCTAATAACGGATTTATTATTCCAATTATTTATCTCCCTGTCATTTTAAAACACTGAGTGTTGGAAATCGAGATGCTACAGTGCAATACTTCGGTGCAACACGCTCTGTTATTTCGCGTATTCGCTTGTCCTTATACGGTGAAATGACCTAGTAATATTTCTTCCCCCGTCAAACATTCTATACAGAAACATCATTGCTTTAGAAATACTGTATACAGGATGATTTCTGATCTTTTCGTTTCAGAATTGAAGACTTCTTGTCTCGAAACAAAAAGTCAGAGGAAAATCTCAGAAGGAAAGAAGATGAAATAAGCGAACTTGAAAACAGGTTTGTCTTATTAAGAGCAATACCCACCGGTCCAGTTTGTAGCGAGGGGAGTTGTTTTTCTTCCAGAAAATGTTTGTTCTTGTAGAAGTAACTTTGCAAATGTCGAGTGTCTTGTTGGAAGGGGTCCCATTATCTTACCTTTTAGGTCTGTGACGGGGTGCCCCCGATTTTGGTCTTTCAGTCGGAGATGGGATAATTACTCCCCCAACCCTTCTTACTCATGTACACTTGTAGAGTGTTAGTTACTCCAAAGTTGGCTCACGAGCGAGTGTTTGCCCATATGCCCATATGCCGCGCGCCTGTTTGAAAATCATTTCAACACAAGTACGTGTTTAGTGTGCCATGCGAAAGAGATACAGCGTACGTTTTGCAACCACTTTAGTTAAAATATCTCTTTTCTCCTCAAGAAAAAACGTTGGACTTTGGAGCAAGCTTACGATGTTGTGTGAGTGTAGCAAACGCTTCAAAATTGCACCCCTGGTCGCATGGGTAATGAGAGAAATCGCTTATCGATTTATTATGGCGCCCTCAAATTTTTTTTTTTATCGAGTTTTTTTTTTTTAATTTATGAATCGATTGTCCGCTGTCTTTCAATGTGGCAGGGTCGAAGAAACAGTTAACCAGAAGAACAGAACAGACGAGAACCTTAGAAAAAAGGAAAAAGAATTATACGAAATCAAAAACCGGTAAGTCTATATGAGAACTTAAATAAAAAGGAAAGAAACACACAGAGGTTTCTCGAAAATAGTCAAGGTTTTGCTGTTTGAGTTCGGCCAAACAATGCAAAACATATAAAAAATATAGTGTCTTAAAATTGGTCTTCCTTTCTCCTTCTAACAGACTTGAAAAAGTAACAGATGAGAATGAAAAGTTGTCCGAGGAGTTGAAATTCAAAGAACACAAAGTTCAGTCTCTGCAGATAAGGTTTGTTAATCAAAGTCTGGACCCACTCTGAACCTTGTCTGAAAGCGTTCTTCTCTACTAGTAGACCATTTTATAGTTTCTGAATTTTGTTTTCCTGATCGGACAGACAAAACCATTGAAAGCAAGAGAAAAGACACATTAAAATCAGCAAAACCTGTGAATTTGAGCATTATTTTTTGCCTAGATGGGAAGAAACAGTCCAGTGAGTATTGAGACATTTGGATGGTGGTAGAGATTTCTTACATACCCGGTATGTAAGAAATCACCACCGCCATACAAATGTCTTCAAAAAACGTATTTCTCTTACCTGAATCGTCGATTCTAGGCAAGATACAAAGCTCAAATTTGCAGGTTTTGCTACTTTTTAGTTGCCTTTTCCATTGATATCGTTGGTTTTTTTGGCAGAGTCGAAATACTAAAGTTAGAAATGATGAAGTAGTTTATATTTGGCTTTGTCGGAGCTCAATGGAGAAAGGTACACAATGAATGAAGCGAAAGAAACAAACAAACAAACAAAAAACAAACGAAACATACAAAACAGTCGTAACGTGAAAACCAAGCGAAACAAATGCAGTCTTGTGTACTCAGGGAACAAAGCAAGCGACTTCAATACGTCTATATCAACGAGTTTTATCTCTTCTCTAGGGTTGAAGAATTAATGTTATCCCTGGATGAAAGTTCAGAGTCCCTTAACAGGAACCTCAAAGAAAAGGAAAAGGAAAACAGAAACCTCGAAAGAAGGTAATTAAGGAGATGACTGTGATGCGTCGTCTGTAAGAATTAGAGATAAATAGAATTTGTGTCCCGGCTGGTTTATTTGGTCTTAGAACAGGTTCCAAATTAAAAGTGAATTTGTCTCTCTGAAGTACGTTTTGGGAGAAATGGATCTAGAAATGTAAGGGATAAATTTAGTTTGATAACTTTAGTCTGGTATTGAAGCATTTAATTGTTTTCAGGATCGAAGAACTGACCGAAGCCCTTGATGAAAGAGAGAAAATAAAAGAAGTTGTAAGAGAAAGAGAGGAGAAGATAGAAACATTGAACAAAAGCTTTGATGAAAAAGACAAACTGTTGCAAGAACTGGAAAGCAGGTTTGTTTTATTGAAATTGCATTGCATTTGGGCCGTACTCAGATTGTAATTGGACTGCACTGGTATTGCATTCGAGTTAGAGCGGTTTTAATTGAGTGTCGAACGTAATTCGCGTTTTGCTTTGGTTTTGCTTGACTTCACGCTGTGATTGGTTAAAAAATCTCGCGCCACTTTCTTGACCAATCAGAAGTATAACTTAAACCAATCGCGACTTGCTCGCACGCGTTTTCCCGCACTTGGCGCCGGTTACATATATTTGCTTCGAGTTCTGATTGGTTCATTGGATAATTTGTATTTGTTGTGATTGGCTGGGGTAATTACTTTGGTTTTGGTTTTACGACACTCATTTGAAAAGCGCTCTATGATTGGGCTAAATTCAAATTGCATTTACAGTTCATTCAGACTGTATGTCAGTGATATAAATATCAGCCAAGATTGATTTCTTTTTAAATCTTGTTACCAGGTTGGAAGAATCGAAAGGGGAGTCCAAAAAACTTGAACATATGGTTAAACTAAAGGATAAGAAAATAGAAGCTCTAGAAAGCAGGTATGTATGTCGTGCGTAGTAAATAAAGTCTCGGGATGTTTGCTAAGGGTTTCTACCATCTAACAAGCCTGTCTAGGCTGGTGAGAAGCGTTGAGCCTCGAACAAACGTGTTAACATCTGCATTTAAACCTTTAAGCCCCGGCATCATTATACAAATTCTCCTTACTGGTCTGTATGCATTTTGGTGATTACTAGTTGGGAGAACTTTTTCAAACATGAAGACAATTCATGTTTGGTGATCATTTGCTAAATTCTCATGACCTACATGTGTTGCAATACACTGATATGATGAGAAATTTGATACTGATTACTCTTGGGACTTAGAGGGTTAACATCGCGCAACAAGTTAAACTACTGTAACGCACCACCGTGATGAATAATTGTGAATGATTTTGATTCAACTCTTCTTATGTTCTCTGGTAAAAACAATGTTAAAAACGTTTGGCCAACCTCATTCAACATCTTACAACAAAGTGGTAGTCAACGGTGTTCGATGATGTTGAATCTGTTTAACTGATGCCTTAACCTTTTAAGCCTCAGTGTCCGCATATCAATTCTCCTTACTGGACGCCATACATTTGTTGTTGTGCTAGTTGGGAGAAGTTGTTCAACAATCAAAAGAGTTCATCCCTGGTGATCATTTCCTTAATTCTCAACACCTGTCCACTTAATTGTGCATTGATGTTTTTGGGAGAAATCTGATGCTTATCAATATTGGGTTTTAAAGGGTCAAACACGCAAGCAAACACCAGCTGAGATCACCACGTGACCACAGCCACACTCTCCAATGAACCATGGTATCACGCTCGGTTAAATCCCTTTGAATTTGCCTTATTATCCGAACAAAAAGCAATGAATTTTAAATATTCAAGGAAAAAAAGCAAGAAAATAGAAAACAGACGGGACGCAATTATCTCGTTTCCTCTCTTATTTAACGTTTTGGTGATGTTAAATTTCTCACCCATTGTTGTTCACACCTGAGAACAGGGTGGCTAAACGCGTTCAACTTGTCGAGTTCAATGACGTAAACGGTGTTGAATGGAATTGTTCAATCCGTTTGACCAGAGCCTTAAGAACACTGAGTCTACATAGGACTAAGAAGGTCACACAAAGGCCTGTGATTGTGTTATACCCCAAGTTGGAAATGTAAGAACAGGGTGTCCAAACGTGTTCAACGTGTCGAGTTCAATAATGTGAACGATGGTGAATGGAATTGTTCAACCCGTTTGACCAGAGCCTTAAGAACACTCAGACTACATAGGACTATTGAAGGAAACACAAAGGCTTATGATTGTGTTAGACCCCCCAAACTGGAACTCTGAGAACTAGGTGGCTAATCGTGTTCAACGTGTCGAATTCAATAATATAAACTTTGTTCAAAGGAACTGTTACGTGTGGCCGGAACCTCAAGAACACTAAGTCTACATAGGACTTAGAAGGTCACAGGAAGGCTTAAGAATTGTCATCTCAAATGTCCTGTATGGTCTGCCGTTATGGTGCTGTATGTCCACCAAACCACTCTCGTAACAATGTTGTCTTGTCACGCAGTCTTGCTGAGGTAGAAACCACAAGCACTGTGCAGAAAGATGATCGAATTGTGGAGATGAAACGCAATGCGGAAGGAAAAGACAACAGAATAATTGAACTGGAGAGCAGGTACAAAAGGCAAAATACACTGATTCGTACGCGTAACGTATACCTTTTTAGAGTGCCTGGTAACGGTGTTGATTTTTTAATGGGCTGTGCACGTTTACGAAATTCTTACCTTCTGGTAGCACAAACTGAGACCACTCCTCCTCCCCCCTCCTCAATGCACACTCCTTCCCCCTTACGTTATTAAGACTGTTCCAGGCTGTGTGAGACAGTAAATTGTTACACAAAATGAAAGTAGTTAACCATTTAATTGTAAGCGTTTAGGTTGGTATTGGATGATAAATGCTCTTTCTTGAAATAATACTGTGTGGGACAAAATGTTTGCCGGTCAGCCAGCGGGGAAAAGGGACTGATTGCGCCTTGTCCACTTGCTATAAATCCCCCTCCACCCCCCCCCCCCCCCTCTCCCATAAAAAATGTGTACTGCACAAATGTACTTTAGGACACAAGTTTTCACTTTTGTTTGTTGTGTTTTTCAGGTTAGAGGATGCCACACTCGCTCACAGTAAGCTCCAACAGAGTCTGAAAATCAAAGAGGAAAAGATTACAGAACTTGAAACTAAGTAAGTTGAAGTTTTTAGGGGGCGGACGTGCGGTAACGCCGCACCGCACGTCACGCCGACTCGCAAAATGGACGTTTTTTCATTTTCGTCGTCGTCGTGTCCGTCAGGTACTTAGTCTTCTTGGTGTCGCGCGGCCGTGCTCGGGGTGGGGTGGGGGGGGGGGGGGGGGGGGTGGGTGAGAGACTATCCGCCGCCTGTAAATTCTTCAGAATTTCTTGTCTTTCCCATTTCTGCTCTTTGTTTGCGGACGAACAGGAAATGAAGTCTCGGAAAAAGTACAGAAGACATACGTTTTACCTGGCAGACTCTTGTTATCATAGCAGCAACAACAACAACGACAACAAAGGCAGCGAAAACAAGGAGAAGGAGGAGAAGAAGAAGATAAGAGCCAGTTTGTGCAAAGGACGTGACAAAAAAAAACACAAAACAAAACAAAACAAACAAAAACAAAACTAAAATTTGCTAATCAAAGAACAACAGCAATTTCAAGTTAATTCATAGACAGACTGAGTTGAATTAACTGAATACTTTTAAAGCCAACTCCACGCAAACCAAACAGGTGAGGGAAATTAGCAGATTCATAATAAATAGGTACTGTCCTGTTTTAATTGGTCATTTTTTTTCTTTTCAGGATCGAAGATGTTGAAAATCTGACATCTGAGAAGAACAGGTTGAGCCAAAGTTTGGATCATAAAACGAATAAAGTACTCGATCTGGAAACAAAGTACGACATTTTAAAGTCTGTT
Organism: Siderastrea siderea; assembly: GCA_964030785.1. Lineage (NCBI taxonomy): Eukaryota > Metazoa > Cnidaria > Anthozoa > Scleractinia > Rhizangiidae > Siderastrea > Siderastrea siderea. Next base: position 41,775,937 of record OZ034970.1, read on the forward strand.
AAAACTGCCCTATTCTTGGAAGATGCTCTCGATATAGTTGTTGTTTTTAACGCAACTGAATATGTTTTTGACTGAACAGGCTAGAGGAAATGTCAAGCGACAACCAAAGATTGCAGCTAAGCATCGAGCAGAAAAATGGAAAAATAAGATCGCTGGAAAACAAGTATGCTGACAATGTTATTAGTCATGAATGTGAAGCTAAAAAGCAGTGTTAAGTCTTGTTTGTAGTGTGGCCAACTTACATTGACCTGCGTTGAGGTTTCAAATGGCGACAAAAGTAAAATACATTACATACATACAATTTTAGTTTGTTCAACGTGAGTGCACGGCAGTGCAAGTGCCAAACTAAACCACAAACCGACGCTTTTTTCAAATTTATTTTGTGACTTGCGTCCACTTGTAGGTGTGGCCAAAGTTTATTATTGCCTAGTGCGATTTCAATAAAACTGTCGTTTGTTTCAGAGTTCTAGAGCTCGAGGAATCGTTGGGTTCATTGCACCTTTTACAACAAAATGTCAAACAGAAGGATGAAAAGCTGTCTTCAATGAATCAGGTCATTCAGGAGAGAGAACAAAAGCTAACTGAACTAGAGAATAGGTGAGACTTCTTCTTTATTGTTAGTGTTAGAATTGTTATTAAAAAGGCTTATTCTGTTCATGTGTTATCACATGTATCGACCTTGATGAAATGCAGGTTTCTGAAGACAATGGTCCAGTATTTTAATAGTTAGGATGGAAATGGATTGCAATTTGAAAAAAGTTCGTCTAAGGTTTCCAAGCTAATCCCTCCGTTAACACTGATTATTATCTGTTCTCCCTGAAAGAATTCACTCTGTTTTAGTACAGTCCTCAATTCCTCAGCTTTTGCGTTCGCGCTTTTAGAGAATAACTTGGTTTTGAGTCGGGTTTTTTGAGGAATAGTGTGATCGCTCTATAGTGGAACCACGATTTAACGAAGTGCCAAGGGACTGGGGAGATTGGTTCATTATATGGAGGGTTCGTTATATCGAGGTTCTTTTCCATACATTGCACTATTACTGGGCTGAAAAATATTGAGCGTTATACCCAGGACTTCGTTATACAGAGGTTCGTTAAATCGAGGTTGCACTGTGTTTCGGCGGGTAAAGAATGCAATTGTGTGAGCGATCAGTATTAAAAGGTTTCCTTTTTGAGGGCGAATCTGTCGAGTGTGAGCATGGAATTGGTTTTCTTGATTTATCTGACGTGATTATGCTTTGATCGGAAGGATTTTGAATCATTAACTGTAACTGGCAGCCGCCTCATGAGGTCCCCTCGCTATAAATACTGACTAGCCGCTTTTTTTGTGCATTGTATCTTTTCGCTACAGATAAGGTGAAGTAAAAATTGAACACAAGTAGCTTCCTCAGTCAGAGATTCCGTTTCCAAGAAATGAGGGAGACTTGTGAAATGTATTTAAGAGCTGCGTCACGGATAACGCATCTTGAAAAAACAGCCAATTTTTTCAAGTTTGTCATTCGTAATCCGTCTTAATCTCCCTCAGTCGTAACCATCGTTGTTTAGTTTTGGTTTATTATTACTTCTTTGGTGTTTTTCTACCTTAGGAAACTATTATTATGAAGTTTCCTTCAATGTGAAAGTAATTTTGTCAGATCAGAAAAATAAATGAAAATACCCTGACATAGCTGAAAATACATTGAGAATTTGCTTGATTGAAACAGGTTGGAAGATGCGCAAGCCCGCAACCACAAACTGACTCACAGTCTTAAGATTAAGGAGGAGAAGATAACTTCATTGGAGGAAAGGTTGTTAGTCTTTGTTGTTACGTTATGAATCTTGTTTTTGACCTTCAACTGAGACATGATTTTAATCAGCAGCAGTAGTTTGTGTGATTGATGATAGTTTTTCCATTACCTAGTGTGGAAACTTTAGATGAGCTAGTGTCGGAGAACAAGAAGTTAAACCAAGCGGTTCAACTGAAAGACGACAAGATCAAGGGATTGGAAAACAAGTAAGATCACACGTGGTCTTCAGTTGATTCTGTTTTCTATTTTGTACGTTTTGATAGAACCGATTTAAACCCCTCAACTTCTGAAAATGGTTAAAATCGAAATAGGACAAAATTTGCCAGTTTTACTTGAGAAATATTGTGAACAAGCAGCGCTGCCTTAAAGAAATGCTCAGTTGCTTTCACTTAATAATTGGTCACATTGAGGATGTCATGCAAGACAGACGTCAGAACCGTGTCGAGAGTTGATTCAGGGATAGACTCAGAGTCCGTTCTTTGATATTATTTTTGGAAAGTGGTACATGTTTGTAACACCGTTTATAATGTTGGCTCCTGGTAGTTTTCATCGATAACAGTGTCTCTTTGACTCTACTACTGCGTCTTTTCACAAAATAAAGAAGAAACCGTGCAAAATATGCCACGTTAGCGTTGATAGTAGTTTTTGCTGGTATCACTACACAGTTGGTAAAATGTCCGCTCGTATTATGTATCGAGTAATGTTAAAATTCTGTCTTTGTAGGCTGGACGAACTTGAAGAGTTGTCCTCACGTAACAGCAAACTCACAGAGGTCATCAAACAGAAGGATAACAAGATTGTTAGACTCCAGGAACGGTAATTACACAATGGCTGTTAAGAATCCAATATAAGTTTGCAATGAACATATTGTAATGTTTTGCACTGTAAATGTCCACTTTACGTTCTAGGCTTGACGAAATAGAAGATGCTGTTAATATCAACGCCAAACTGAACCAGACTATCAAAAACAAAGAGGAGAAAATTGAAAGCTTAGAGGCCAGGTTAGTTCGCGCTTTGAAGAGGGAATTTCTTGAAATCAAGAAGGGGTGCGGTACGGAGCTTGAAATCGAGGTTAGATGCGGGACGGGGCTTGAAATCGAGGTTGGATGCGGGACGGGGCTTGAAATCAAGGCGGGATGCGAGATACAGACGTTGAACATATCTTACAACGCAGTTTTAAAAACTTTCGATTAAGGGAATTTACTTTTCATAGGGGCAACTTAACGATTTTCAGAGGCTGCCTTTGCTAGTGTGTTAATCCTGATGAAATATATGTTACGTACTTTACAATACAACAAAACTTTTCAAAACGGCAGTAGTACTTTATGCAATTCACAAATTGCAAAGGCAAGATGCAGTAGAAAATCGTTGTACAAAAAGTATTGTAAAGTATTCAGTGGGAATTGTTTTGTTCAAAAACAGTATTGTCAGGCTATTAGCAAAATTCTGTTTATGTAAAGGGTGTATTCTAACCCACACTTATGAATGTGTGCCTCTTGTGTGTTTGTTAACAGGGTCAGTGAATTGGAAGAAGAACTTAGTAATCAGGAGAAAGAACACAGAGAGGAGAAACTAAAGACTGACGAGCGAATTAAAATGCTGGAGAAGAAGTATGTGAAATTAAATATTCAGTGCAAAATTCGTCCTTATTTTATCGACGGTAGATAAATCAGATGAATGGAGGACACAGCCCCCAGTTCAGCTGTTAACGAACAAGTTTGTACAGTGATAAAAGAACAGTGAGATATATCAACGAGAGTAACTCAGATGACAATTAAGCTGGACGAGCCAGAATTATTCACAAGAGAAAGCTTGAGTGTTTTACCCTTACTGATTACTTGTTAGCTTATGCTAACTTGAATAAGCTTTTAATATCTAAATCACTTGTGATAGTGAACATATTAAATAATCAGAGCACAGCAAATAAGGGAAAACAAATACTTGTTAAACTCATTTGAAAAATCGTCTTAATCTTGAATGATTAACGTTTTTTCTACTAACCAGATCATTAAAACACATCTCTGATGAAATATACAATTTCGCTAATGATTGTTTAACTAACAACTAATTTAAAGTTAACACTTTGAGTAACAAAGTTAATGTGTGCGACAGGAATGGAGAAATGCGTTAGCTAGAAAGATTGTTTAGTTACTTTAAGGACTAGTATAGACTTGTTAACAACATTATAACCTTCAAATTGTACTCTTGTCAATTAACTTAATTCCTTAACGTAGTTTCAGATATTAAAGACCTGCTAACACTAAATTTACGTTGTAGCTTTTGCATTAGAAGCCACATTTGAAACCTTTATTAGATAAAAGTTAAAGATATTTTAGAAATAACATTTTCCTTCCTTAGAACAGGATTTGTGTCTGATGCAAACATCTTGCGCGTGGCTGTACTTAAACACCTTTTGAGAACATTTTATTTTCGCTTTTGCAAGCGTGTTTCCCTTTGCAACTTTGTCCTTAGAAAAGGAAAGGAATGCCCTTTTGTCTGGGCTTCAACTAGACGTCTAGCCCAGTTTTTAGAGAACTTTAACGTTGAAAATTACTTGTGAACTTTCATGGCTTGGTGACAGGAATCGTGGCGTTTCACTAATTAAGTTTGTTTGCAGTTTGGATGATCAAACCAGTAAAAAGGTCCAACGACAAAACAGCGTTAAAAGAAGGGATGATAAAATTTTAGACTTGGAAAGGCGACGGACAAAGTAAGTTACCACAGCGGCGAACAATTACCCAAATTTCTGTTGACACCACGGCTCTCTGTAATTTTTTGGTTAATCTTTGTTTGAAGTAGACGCCAACAAGACAGTCCTTTTGTTTGTAATGTTAGACCACCTCAAAATGTGTGTTCATTTAAAAATTCCACCCGTACAGAAAAACCATCTACACTGCTTAAAAGAGAACAGCAAAACTTGTAAATTTGAGAAATATATTTTCTGTAGAGGCTGTTTAGTGGTACGCAAATGACGCATAGTGTGTATTCAAGAAAACGTTGCAAACGTCTGTAAGAAATCTGGATTTCTCACCCCTTCTTGCCTCTATACAAAATATCCCTCTCAAATTAAAAAAAAAATGATGATTTTGAAGGGCTTTTTTGAAAGCAGAATATATGGTCTTTTTGCGAACATTTCAAAATTAACTTCGAGGTGTCTATAGGAAGTGTAACTTACCATAGTTCACGTGTTAAAAATTGTCTTGCTGTTTCCTCATCCAGTAATCTTTCTAACTCTCTGCATTATGCATTTAACATTAATTGCCGACTAAACGTAACGGTAACAATCCAACTTAATTACAAGGTATTACATATATCCTTGGAAATAGACGATAATTATTGTAACAAAACTAAATTGTAGTAATTAATGATGCTTTTAACTATCAGTGCCAAATGTCCTATTCGATAACTTAATGCTGCTGCTGCTTAAATGCCCTTGATAATTGCTTTTACATTCTAATTATCTTTTCTTTATTTCTCTTTTTTCTTTTTGCAGCTTTTCCCTTTTTTGTACTTATCTTGTAAGTTGCGTGCGGGATAAAAGTATTTTGCCCACGCGAAAAGCAAAGGAGCGCGGTTGTGAAGTGGTCCAACTTTCGACCCGAATGTTGGTGGCTTGAAATCGGTCTTTGGCTCGTATTGTGTCCTTTATAATTATAGATAAACACTTTACTAAAAATAATCTGCCCTCACCAAGGTGCCACCAGGGTGTTTTGATGGGATAGAGGGCTTGGTTCTCATCTCACGTGTAGTTCTAATAGCATTTTAATAAATTTTGATAAACAGGCTTGAAGAGTATGTGGAGGAAAGAGAAGTAAAAATCCAAGACTTGCAGTCCAAGTAAGTAACTTGTTTGATATGTTGCGCAGTTGTCCGACAAATCTTGATCAGCATAATTTTTGACTCACTTAGTAAGAAGGCTAAAATGCAGAACGTTTAAGTTTCTAGAACTTCCACTAGTTAGGGAACATTAAACAACAAATACCACCAGGGGAAAGTACAGTCACAGACAGACAGACAGACAGACAGTCATTCAGTCAGTCAATAGTAGAATTACCTCTTATTAACCGAGCAGGAGGTCTGTATGGGAGAATCTTGACCGAGGTCGTGAGTACAGATCGAACGCAGTGAGGTCTGTACACATGACCGAGGTCAAGCTTCTCCCATACAGACCGACTAAGCTCGGTTAATAAGATGTTTATTAGATGGCCAAACAAGAAAACTTTAATTCGCTTAATGTAAATGGTTCGTACTAGCTGACATTTTGCTTGCAAAAGTCGATGAGCTGAACTTAAATCTGCCAAAGTTTGCTCGTCCTCTACCTGTTTTCTCGTCAGGCTTGTTGGCGCTTCATTTTAGTATTTTTGGAAGGAAATAGTCAATATATTTGTAGTTTAGTTTGCACCTTTGTCACCGCAAAATGTAACCGGTCTAGAGGCCGGTCTAGATGGGAAAATCTAGACCGCGGTCAATATCGATTTCAGCCAATCAAATTCGTGAATTCGGTAGTTCCCAGTCCTTGTGAGACACGGCGATATAATAATCAACGTTATTAACGTATCTGTCGTTACTGCTTAAGTACTTCATCATGTGTATGATTCTGCTTGTTTTCAAATTGCAAATCAATCTGAATATAGGGGACTTGCTTGACAACTACAATAAGATGACTGAAAACGCTTTGATTTTTCATTGAAATTTTCCTGTCCTCAATCTCATAGACTGGAGGGTACTGTGAACAGATACAGAAAGCTGGACCTGACTGTTGGCGAGAAAGAGATGGCCATAGCGGAGCTACAAGCCAAGTAAGACAGAGGAAATATCGAAACCTTAAATTTTCAGCAGTTATTTCTTAAAGAATCATTTAAAGGGAGAATTCAACCACACTCACAAAGTTAGAGCTACCATGAACAACATAATAAACAGTACTGCAGGAAAGTACCCCTTGGGATTTGCGTGGTCACACTTTAGGATTTCATCTACAGACTCAAAGGTTGGAAACACGTAGTACATTGTAGTAAACATCTTCACAGGAAAGGGCGGTTTAATAACTTTCGTTTGAATGGTCAAACTAAAGCATTTTTATCCGCAGAATTAAAAGTTAGAACCACCTTTGTTACCGGAAAAACAAAGTTTCATAGGACAGGGCTGCTCAGTAGCTTTCATTTGAATAGCGAGACTTTTATCCTCAAACAATGAAAATTGTTTTATTGCTTCAATGCATTTACGTCATTTTAATGTTTGTAGGCTTATTGAGGCTCAGGAGGGAACGCGCGAGATAAAGAAACTTAACCACATCATGAAGACAAAGGACGCAAGAATCGAAAACTTGGAGAGCAAGTAAGTCAGTGTCCATCGTAGGTACGATTCCATCTGATTATTCATGCCGTGCAAACCCCCTCCCCCCGGGGGGGGTACTCCTATATATGGCCTTTTCGGGGATCTGCCACTGGACAGAGTACGGTTTTTGGCTTCTCTGTCTTGATCATGGTGTATAATTTTATGCTAGTCTGTGCTAAACAAGATCTGAACTTGTCCTAGACAGGGTATGGTTGCACGATTGTCGTCAGTAAATATGGCGTAGACAGTATTCAGCAATCCTAGATCAGAAATGTTTGACAGTCTTTGAAACGAAACAGGGACAGGTTTCAGACCCTCAGCGGCACCGACACCCCTACACCCAAACGTGGGTTAAGACCCCCCTCCCCCCCCTTCGGGGGCATGCAACTAGTCAAATTTTAAAGGACATTTTATTAAATGTTCATAAAAGCGATCCTTACTTTTGTGCTTGTTATATAATAAATCCGGTTAGTGTTTTTTAGGAGACGAGCATGTGATGATTTTCTGATTTGGTGTTTTTCAGATTGGAGAATTTGGAAAGCCATGTCGCCAGCCAGCAGACTGATATAAACATAAAAGACGATAAAATCGACACCCTTCAAAAAAGGTACTCAGTTGCTGTAAAAATAATATTGGCCGAGTCCTTAGATGCCAGAGCTTGTGAACGTAAGCGGTTTCCAGGTAACTAATAGAAACCTTATTTTGTTTTGCCAGGTTGGACGAGACCTTGAACTTAAATAGCAAACTCGACCAGTCTGTGCGTAAGAAAGAGGAGAGCATTCGTACTCTGGAGAAAACACTTCAAGCTAACGAAACAAGGTATCAAAACTTTTGATGTGGCGTGACATTGTCCGTTACAATTTCCTGTCACACGGAGTTGTCCATCGCCGCCGTCTTGTTACAATGTCATGTGATCCTGTAGCGTCCTCTTTGAGTAATTTGCATGGTAAACATGGCGTGACATTTTTTCTTACCTGGTTTCATGTTGCAGTAAGTTTAATCAATCGTGACGTAGCTTTACTCTGTCACGTGCATTGTTACGTAATGCGTTTTGATGCACATGAAAGGTGTCCCATGGTACTAAAATTTGAGAGTGCAAAAAATATATATATTTTGTTGTGAGGCCCGAGGACGGCCAACAGTCGACCAAACCACGCCATCGGGGTCTAAATTCGGAGGTCCAGATTGTGTGACGAAGGACTATGCACCACCACCGGCTAAGGAGCTAATCACAATGAACAGCTCCTGTAATGAAGGACAGATTTATAGAGTATGTCTAGTTCAGTTTACTAGTGGTAAGTCTAATATTTACGTTTTCCATTTTAGGGAAGAGGAATTAGAAAAGTTACTTGAAACAAAAACTGAAAGATTGTCAGAGTACAAGACGAGGGTGAAAGAACTGGATACCAGCCTAGAGAGTAAAGAAGATAAACTTGGAGAGCTGCAAAAACGGTAAGCTATATTTGCTAAAAATTTTATCAATGCCTGTCATATCTCTCAGATAGGTTTTCTACGGGATCCTGAGTTGGCTACACGCATTTTCTAATACATCAATGCTTTTTCATTTTAGTTTGGATGACTTGAGAAATGCAGCGACAGCAGATGCCAAGCTGAGTAATGCACTGCAAGAAAAGGACATCAAAATTGCTGAAATGGAACAGAGGTACTTTTCATTTACGGTAGAAAATTGCGTCCAACCCTGCGCGGCGCAGATTCTTAATTCCCGGCCACACAGAAATGCGAATAACAGTTCCGAAGAGGAGTGATGGAGTAGTAATAGAAACGAACAGCGGCTTTAATTTTGTTGCGCATGATGGGGCGTATCCAAACCTTAAATTTAACTGCCTTGTGATTTTGTAGAATAAAAAGGAAAATTTGCGTGTTCACACCAAGAGCTCAATACTAAAGAGTAAATTCTTTACTCGTCTGTAGGGTGAAGGATTTGTCTAGCACCTTTGGACAGGTTGATAAACTGGAAAAGGCCAAGAAAGATATGGAGCAGGCAGTATTGAGTTTGGAGACCAAGTAATGTTATATGAATATCTGAATATGTTAGGAAGGCCTTTAACTCTTAAGGGCAGCTAAGCTCAAATGAGAAAGCATTCTCAAAAAATTATCTTGTGAAATGAAGACAAATGAACAGCACTATAAGAAATTACCGCACAGTTGCTCTCATTTGAATAGCCACATCTTCGGGTTTCATCAACAGGCTCAAAAATTAGAACCACCTCTTTCAGCATAATGAACAGCACGGCTGAAAAGTAACTCTCAATACCTTTCATTTGAATGGTCACACTTTAGGATTTCATCCACAGACTCAACAGTGAGAACCACCTTGTATCCTGCATGATGTGTAAGTTACAATACCTTTCATTTAAAGATTTTAGCCACGGACTCAAAGGTTAGAACAACGTCAACTGGTGCAAGGTTTGATGTCAACAGCACTGGAAAAACAACAATTTTTTAATGAAATAATCTCATTCCCCCCCCCCCCCAGAAAAAAACAGAGACAAAAACAAAGAAGCAGCGAAGGAAGTAAAGTATTTAGTAACTAACTGACACGGACGTTTCCAGCAAAGGAAGGCAAGGTCCGAAAGCTTTGAACCGATTAAAACGCTGTGTGACAGTAACTCTTACCAATTTATGTAAGTCTGTGGCCCTCAAAACTAAAATAGTCCGGAAATGCCGAGGTAGAATCGTGGAAAGGGATACTAAACATGATTGGCTTTTTTGCAGGTTGGAAGAAAGTGAAAGCCGAAACAGGAGACTGAACCACAATCTTAAACAGAAAGAAGCGAAGATCGAAGGCTTGGAGAAACGGTAATGAAAAAAAAAATTCTTGTCAATTTATTTGAAGTGTTCAGTGTCAAATTGCTTCGTAATTTCCCTGTTGAGTTTTCGACGAAATCAGTCACATGGCCAACCAAACTAGACAAACCGACCTGGCATCCAGAGGAATTCCACCCTACAATGTTGTAGTTATTTGGGGATATAATCGCCTAATGCTACAGCAAGCGGATCTGAGACCGGCCCTGATTAGCTATCTGGCTCGCTCAGTCCGTTGGATAGGACGTAAGATGCGTGGAATTAATACTAAATTTTACTCGGCGGCGCTATTTGATGTGTATGTAGGAGTGCTGTCAAGTGAGCTACTGCCCTTATACAATTTCCCCCGGCCTACTGGCCTTCCGAGGAACAAAGAAAAACTTTGAACCCGGCGGGATTTGAACGCACGACCTCCGGATCAGATCACCGTCGCTCTAATTTCGGATTTATTTGTAATTTCTTCTTAAAGGCCAGTAGGCCGGGGAAAATTGTATGAGAAAAATTGTATAAGGGTAGTACCCCCCCCCCCCCCATTTCACAGCACTCCTACATACACTTTATAATTTCTACTTTCATTTCACGAGTGCTACGTGGTACCTCACGTTGGGCGCTATTTGATTACCAGTACTATAAAAGAGACATTTGCCATTTATTGAATTCCTGACATTCAATTCGTAGGGTGGCCGAAATGGAAGTGAGTCGAGATGACAACAGTCAGTCACTTAGCATGGCTTTGAAACAGAAAGACAGCAAGATAGCAATGTTAACCCAGAATCTACAACAGCAGGAGAGCGAAAATATGGCCATGGAAGCCAAGTGAGTGTTGGTTTCTGCGAGAGGGTGTTTTTTTTTTTTGCCTTACACAATGATTGTTACAGTTTGCGCATAAATTATGAATATAAGGTAATAAAAAACGCACTGAGTTAGTTACAACAACAACGACTTTTTTTCAGTGTCGATGTATTTAGCCTCGTGATATCCAATGGCTATAGTTTGAACAATGCTTTTGCTTCGCAGGGAAAACTTTTGACTGCTGCGGCACCTGATACATCGACAATTGATTCAAACGCCTATGCGTTTGAACGAATGAGAAAGCTAGAAATTCAATTATCGAAATAGAGAATTCAGTGAAGAAAATTAGCATAAAATCGTTCAAGTTTGTCGTTCTTAATTCTTCTTAATTTTACCCAGCATTCCGTCCTTCTTCTCTTTCTAACTTTCGTCAACTTTTATTTGACTTTCTTAACAATTCACATGTGTATTTGTTTTTGTACAGATTGGAAGAAGTTACTGCACAAGCCAATAAGTTTTCTCGCCTGATCGAGCAGCGGGAAGAACAGGTGCGAGGCCTGAAAACGAGGCTGGAAGAAGCTGTTCACCAAAACAACAAGATGACGCATGCGGCTGAGCTGAAAGATGACAAAATAAAAACACTCCAACAAAGGTTGGTATGAAAAAAAGTTCTAAAAGCACTCTCCACTTGAAAACTGGCTTAAATTATAAATACTCATGATATTGTTGTCCTTCTCGCAGGCTGGAAACTTCTTCTAAAGAACAGCAAAGACTGACAGAGGTAAGGACAGTGTTTGATTTACTCTGGTCTCCTCAAAGAGCAATTTTTCTGCGTTGTGGAGGAGCACCTGATGCTTCTAGGTGCTTGATGCCACGAAAACCGGGTTTAGGTCCAACAGCTATGAGCCACGAAATTCATGCATGAAGATTTTTTTATCTCCCTTTACCTCTAAGGGATGTGTAATATGGGGGTACGTGCTTTCTCTTAGAACTCTTCAACATTTTCCCGTCTTTTAAGTGTGAATATATAAAGTATAATTAACTCTGCTGTCATTGGAGGTGCAAGTGTCCCAACGTGTTTTCTTTACATTTAGGTGCTTGAGTCATATGACAAGAAAGCAGAAAAGGAAAAAGCGCAGAAACAAAAAGGCAGCTCATCTCAAACGATCATCTTCAAGCCAGCTGATAACACAAGGTGCGTAGCTAAGCTTTCCATCAAAATCTGAAGCCAGCTAAATCAGTGTATTTTGCTGGTATTGTAGCAGAGCGGCTGACGAAGAGCTAAGACTGCAGAATGTCCAAAGGCCATCAGCGTAAAGGCGCACTTTGACGCTCCCTCCGGCTTGAAATTCCGCAATCCGGTCGTTAAGGACATGAAAATAACGAGAGACGGCGAGATACAATCGGAAATAGTGTAAATTCGGCGGAAAATGTTGGTTTTATACACATCGCTACAGCGGTCACGCTGGTCACCCAAGAACAATGTGCTGTCCTCTTTTCTGAGCCGTCTTGTTGAGTAAGCTCACTAAATAACAAGTGTAGCCAGAGCTTCACAAGTACATACAGGTCAAGCTATAAAGCATCGTCTTGCAACATTTTCGGAGAGTTTTAATGACGAGTCGGAACTATGAGCGCGATTTCTATGAGGTAAGACAATACACGGTTGGCCAATGCCAAATTCTTACAATAACAATTTGTAGAAAATGAAAATGAGAGTACCTAGTAACCTTGGTTTGAATTCGTTTCTTGAGATGAGAAATTTCTGATATTGTGTTATAGGTCTGGGCAAAATACTCTTGAGATGCTGGCCATCGCCGATAAAAGAGTAGCAGAACTTAACGAGGAAATAAGGATGCTGGAAAAACAGGTGACTAGCACATTTCTCGGGGACTCATTTAACACAGCTGTTTTAAGTACTGCAGTGGGAACAATATACGGTTACATACACGAAGGGCGAACTTGTCCCTTTAACTCAGTCCTGTTCGAATGAGTGCGACAATTTCGCTGGATTTTCTTCCGAAAATAGGTATTTCGTCCACTGACTAACGGGATTTTGTGTTCTAAAATTGTCGCAGGGACTTTTTCAGTCCCATGATTAAGTCCTTCCATGTGCACCGACGTAATAATTCATGAATGCTTTCATCCTTCTTTGCGAACCTACTGACTGTAAAGAATTGTAAAGAATCTCATAGAGACTGAAATATTCGATTCTCGTCACAAAAAAAAATGTTAAATCAAATTTAACGTCACAGTGTGGGGAGTAGTCGCCTAATCTCCCGAGCCAGGGGCTCATGTGTAAACACTTGACGTCCAGGTCGAATTGGAATTTGGAAAGAGAAGACAAGAGAACAAGCTTGAGGTTTATTAAAAAACAAGCAAGCAAGCAAGCAAGCAAGCAAACAAACAAAACAAAAACAATAAAAAGACGTACGGGATCTCGTCTTACAGTGTACATTCTGTATCTAATTCACGTAATAACCGTTTGGTTTCCAGAACGTCACGGTCACGGCTCAAAACGAGGCAATGTCGGCCAGAAACGCTCAGCTGGAGATTGAGAACGAGTCTCTGAAGAATGAACTGCAGAACTCAAGAGCGGACTATGCAGCACTGCAGAGCGATTTGAATGACATCAGAGACTATTATCATCAAGTCGACATCGCTGCTTCCAAGATGGGACACAGATGCGAGGTGGGGAGAACAGTTTTCGATTGCTTAAACTTTGGTTTGCTGTTCCTGTGCAATTAGGTTATCCTATTCAAACTGCAAGGCATATGCATATTGCCAGTATCATTCATCCTCGGTTTACTTGATTTGCTTGTTGTTGACAGATGCTTGGTCAGCTCAACGCTACACTTGAGGAGGAGAATAAGGCGCTTGTTGAACAAATCAACAAACTTGTCGAGCAGGTGAATGTACCACTGAGAGATCTACAGTCTCGGACAGTAATTATTGGGACATTTGACACCTCTGAAGACGGTACCCCTTCCCCCGTTCAATGTTGTACAAACCGCTGGCTTTTCGGACAGAAAATAGCACATCTTCTACAGTAGTCTTTTCAACATTGCAAAGTGGGAAGGGGGAGAAGTCGGCCAGGTGTCCCAAGTTTATTGACCGACCCTGTAGCTTTTAGTTATGTGCCCTTCACAAGATGTAGAGGTCAGATGTTGTCCAAACCGAAACGTGCAGTTGTCCTAAGGTCAAACTTGCAATATAGGCAACCAAAAGACAGAAAAACTGATTACGAAACGAAACGATACCAGCCCTTGAGTCAAATAGCATTGAAAGGGGATTAAATACTGACTACCCGATAGTCTTCTTAGCAAGCGTTTCCCTTGGTTTTTCGCGTAGGAAGAGTATTTCGCTTTTTTGCCGCGCGAAAGTTGGGACAAGAGCAAAAGCTCAAAAAATCTACGAGCAGAAAACCTCACGGAAACCGATGGTACGCGGCGTGGTTACCTGACGATCCTTCTTTTATTCCTGACCCTAAAACGACTTCCGATATTCGCACTCTGATCCCGATTAGGTCTCCCACTGATTTTACCCTTTCTTTACCAAAACAAATCTGAGAAGCCTGAAGTAATTTTTGAACAATTTCAGTTCTTTGGTTGGGAGTTTTTATTTATTTATTTTAATTGTTCATTTACAGGATTTCAATAGAAAAACAATGAAGACGATACGTCGAATGTATCGTTTAATACATCGAAACGTCGAACAAACCTTTAGTCATTCAACTTATTTATTTACTTATTTATGTATTTGTTTGTTATTTTTTTATATTTCCATTATCGTAGACAAGATGGCAGTGTTATTGCGGATCTTATTATGTTAAACAAGTTATTCTCTAAACTGTTCTCCCCAAAACTATTTCTCCACAATTGTTCATTACAGTATCTTAAAGATCTCTACTTAATCTAATCGATGTCTTCCACACTCGAAATGTCTGAATTGGTTTCACCACTACTTTCGATGATCTGTACACTAAACTCTACGCTCTGCAGTTCCCAGTTCACGTCACAACATTTTCTTGCCACGTTGTGTCTGTAATTTAAATAAATAAATAAATAAATAAATAAATAAAGAAACAAAGAAATAAATTTCCATAGCGCCATAGGGTCCAGTTGCGCTTTTCAAGAGGGGCAAACAAAAGGGGCGAACTGGCACCTTTCACGAGAGATCTTACAGATATCCTTCGATGAGAACTGTACTAATCGCTGTTTTCTTTGATTAGAATCAAGACCTTTTGGTGAAATCATTGGAAGATAAGGATCAGTTTATGGACGATGAGAGAGCTTTCTCGTGAGTATCAAATACCGTAAACGTTAGAATAAAAAGCTGCAGCATGCTTAGATGCGGTTAAAGAAGGAGTGAGATGAAAAGTTTTGCTGTCTGTTCTGTTCCTCTTTATTTACTGACGATCCTCGATTAGACCACGCTGATCGCACGACTAACCCTGGGCAAAACGAGGAACTTGACCAGGTCAACTTCTCGAATAACTTGTCGCGCATTCGAAGGGGCAGGGACATGAAGGGTGGTACGAATAAAAATGAATACAGTGATCCTGTTTTTCCCATTTTTTGGAGGGAGGATATCAGCAAAATTTGAGGTACTTTGATTACATTTGTTCATGTCTGAATTATGCTTCCTCACTCTCCCCAAAAACAAAAAAACAAAAAACAAAAAAAAAAGAAAGAAAACAAACAAACAAACAAACATTGAAGAAACTGAGTTCAAGTAAGCTCGAGCGCTAGGTGGTTGAAAAAGAGCAACTTCTGTCCTTAGTGGCAGTTTTTATGTAAAGAATTGTTTTAAACGTATCTCGAGGACAGAACAGAGCGTAGAGACTAAGGGATACATTGCGAGGTGATAATATTTTTGTTTACATTACTTTTCAGGGATCGTATTTACGCCCTTCAGCGTCAAAAAGAGAGGCTCGAAGAACAAGTTGATTTGGCAAACAAAGCGCTTGCAGAGAGTGTGCTCAAAACTAAAAAGTAAGACGCTGTGTTTAGAAAGAAACTGCGCATATGTAGCTAACAATAAAATGTATATATTTGTTAACCCTTTAAGCCCCAATAGTGACAGGCACCTAATTTCTCCTTACACTATTACTACTTGATCAAACGAACAGGTCACGAGAATAAAGGAAATGATGACTGATAATCAAATGTCTTGATTTTTAATCATCGCCATCATCATCATCATCATCATCATCATCATCATCATCATCATCATCATCATCATCATCATCATCATCATCATCATCATCATCACCATCATCACCATCATCAACCAGGGGCTCCTTAATGGGCATGTCAAATCATTGGGTTGTTTCGCGTTTTCGCTGTCATCAAACCTGTGTGTCTACTTCCGTAAGTTACGGGGATGTTGTGAAGTGAAGTTGTTTTCTTTGGAAAAATAAAAACTCAGGCTCGGAAATATCAGGGAATTAACAACTAGTGTTTACCTAAAGAAGCGCTTGAAGGGCAACTATAACATACGTGTGAAATAAACGGCCCAAAAGTTTTGGCGACTTTCAAGAAACGGTCCCCGGGCAGAAAACAAAACTTTGTCACTATTGGACTGGAACCATTTATAGACTGCTTGTGGGCTGTCCGTTCTATAAATCAGGCCCGGCCAGGGGTTTTGGGTATACGGTATCTAGGGCGTTTTTTACCAAGGTATTCGGTGTTTTGTGCCAAAATTTTCAGGTATAGGGTATTCTGTATTTCAATAATTTTAGGTATTTGTTATCAACGTTTTTGCATTTTTAAGGTATATTGGTATCCCAGGGGGAAGAAATGAGGTATATTGGTATTCCACTACCCCCCCCCCCCCTGGCCGGGCCTGATAAATCGCTGGGTTTAATTAAGTAGCAGGCTTTGCATCTTCCCTCAAGTGTTATCAAGTACTGACAGTAGTTCCTCTTTGATGTTTACAGAAAACCAAACTTCCTAACAAGAGTGATGAGAAAAGCTGGACTGAAAAAGGCAAGAAACATCATTGATTTATAGACTGTTCTGTGTATAAACTGTTCTGTCTTGGCCGAATCTCCTGCGCAGAGGCTCGTTTTCTAGGCACACATAAGACGCCAGCCTAAAAGAGTAGCCCTTGCTTCACCCCTTCCCATCCTGCCCCACGCTTGTAACGTAACGAACATCACACCTCTCTTAAAACTTTCGCATTACCATGATTTCTTTACTCTTCATTTTCTTTCAACAGAAGAGGGATGAAAGCGCTAAGAACAAACGAAACAGTGTGCAGCTTCTCCGAGTCGATCAGACCCCGTATCTGGAGGAGTTTGAGAGCAGTAACCCCTCATACAACCACGATGGGCCGCCTCTCATAGCTACTCCCATTAACAGACGAGAAGAGACAGGCAGCGAAGGCTCACGGGAAAGTTCTGCATCCGGGGACTCCAGAGGAGCGACAAAGAGTTTGTTAAATTCTAGTCTCGTTAGTGCCCAATCTGACGTTGTACTCAGGCGACAGAGAGACGGGTTCATGTCTCCTTACGTCAGCACACCGGTCCTGTCACGGCACGAAGACTTCGAATCAGCGCGCAATAGGTCCGCCACCACCCACGATGTGTCGGCATTCCGCGCTCGCCAAGTCCGTTCTGAGATATTTAACGACAGTGATTGGTCACCGGGTCGGCTTGGGCGGCCACGAAGCATGGACTCTTTAGATAAAATGCCGAGCAGCTCGTCGACTCTTACTCCGGGTGACACGGGATCGGGTGATGGACTCTCATGGGGAAATGAAGTGAGCGGAACTCTGCCAAGAACTAAAACGCAGGGAGTGATGAAACATGTCAGTCCCGCTGCTTCTCCCAGGGGGTTGAGGAAGCCTCATTGGGCAAAGAGCAGCCCCAATATCTCTCCACTCCCCCCAAGAAAGGAGTACCCCAACTCGTTGGAGCCTGTTGCACCCTCGCCTCCCTCGCCCACATCATCGAGGCGGTCGGCCAGTCCTCGTTCCTCTCCTGTTCTCACCAGGAAACTTGAAGAGAGGCCGCCTGCACGGAGCCCCAAGCAGTCTCCTGTTTTGGGTAGGAAAGAGAATACAAACAAATTTTCATCGCCTCCAGGAGGCCCACGGCGGTCAAGTATGCCGAACTACGGTCACAGTCTGGATACTGTGCCAGTGCGAGAACGACCCATGGATCAATCCAAACCTAAAGTTTCTGTGCAAATTGTAGCATCTACCAACACGGCTGATACAAATGCTACTCAGCCACGATCTAATACCGCTGCCTTGTCGCCGTATCAGGCCGATCAATGGAAGAGAATTCCTGTGGAAGGCTTGCAAAACAGCCCTCAAACTCAACGGTTTAACGGAGATGTGTCTGGCTCTAGTGATTCGTATCACAATAGACAAGGAGGTGGTAGCGGTGAAAGACGTGAGGAGCCGACTACATCCACCCCTCGGGGATTTCAGCAGCAAGGGGGCTTTACAGGAGATAAAAACATTAAGACTACGGAGTCCTCTCGGAATAACGTTCAGCACATAAGAGAAAGGAGCTCTAGTGGAAACAGGAACGATGGTTCTCGAGTAATTCAGAATACACAAGGAAGCGAGGGCCCAACTCGTGACACTAGTCAAACGGGTCCTTCGCATTCACGAGAAAGGAGTCTTAGTGGCGACAAAAATAATGGCCTCAGAGTGCAGGGCCCCAGTCGGGACACTGCTCCAACGGGTCCAGTCCATGCAAGGAGCCTTAGTGAGGACAAAAATGAAGGACTAAGAGCGTCTAAGCGGCAAGGTACACTCTTTGTGGCTTCATCTATGCCCCGACAAAGTGTCCCCGTGACAGCTCACTACGTCACCACGGGAACTGTTGCTAAGAGTGAGCCTATCCCAGCAGGCAAATCTGGTGCAGGAACCTCTGTTTACATTGACGCTACGGGTGCAAATTTGAATTCAACTCCATTGATTTCTCTTGGCAACCAAGCGGATGTTAGCACTTCATCAGTGTTCGCCATTGTAAGAGACAAACGCGGAGATGAGCACGTGATACCGGGATCAAACACGCCACCATCACGTGACTTGACAATTTCGTCTCGTGATCAACCTTTGTCGCGTGCCAGTGCCGCGTTGTCCAACAGTGCTCCGACAACCCCTTATTCTACTCCTACGTCACGCAGTACTGCTAGCGCAGATTCTAGTTCATCGTCACGTTATGCCGCGTCTTCATTGCCGTGGAACGGTGTTGTTTCAAACCCGGTGGAACTAAAACCGTCAACGAGCGAACAAAGAGACGAAAACAGAAACGACACGAAAATGAAAGTTACCGCAGTGGGTGCTCAAGAAGACGTGAAGCTGAACGTCTCAAGCGTACGCGCCCGCATTCTTGACATCGATCATCAGCCTCCGCCGCGCGTAGCGCAGTTGCATCCCGACGACGATGATGATGACGCGCGCTCTGTATCGTCACAACATAGCCGGGATTGTTCCCCTGCACTGAGGAAGGTGAGAAACAAGGCAAGGAAAGCGGCCAAGGAGAAAGAAATATTCGTGGATTCCCCTGTTTCCTCGGACACTGGCTCCACGGCGTCAAGTCGAAGGTCAGCTGCTGACGAAAGGTCACGTGCGAGATCAATGGGGGCTAAAGAAGCGGAAGGGAAGAAGTCATCGGTCTGGTATGAGTACGGATGTGTCTGATGAATGAAACGTAATGTGAGGTAGAGACAATTCGTTGAAATCGCCCTCTAATATTTCTGTATTATCGAACGTTTGCAAATTTACGTTTATATTTATTGATACAGTATTACGGATAATCAGCTAGTCATGTAAAAACAAGAGGTCACCAACCATGGCAATCTTGAGCTTGTCAGACTTCGATCAATTGCTAATTGGAAAGAACGTGATCTTGGTATGCTAAAAGAATTATACTTTTTGCTGTGGTGTTGTGCTAAATGAGTTAATTGTAGGCAGGCCAGGTAAAATATAACTGATAACACTCCTCATCACGACTACACGCGACCACGTTTTCATTTGCACGAGTGCCGTCGTCGTCTGCACACAGCGCTGGGAAACACCCTTTGTTTTAATGAGTAACGCTAACGCATGTATGTAGCTGCCAAGAATTATTGTTTAAAAGAGAGAGTGTGATATCGTCAATTACCCGTTGTAATGGATGTAAATAGAAGACGCTGAAGTTACACTTGTGATCAAGGCACCTTTCCTCGGTTATTTAACTAATTTTTCCAGTGAAGAAAAACTACATGAATATTTTCTAAACAATGAGTGATAGAATGTTTCATAGGTGATCTATTTTCGACGATAAAAGTAATTGAACTTTGTAATGAGCAATAATAACGAATTGGCCATAGCTTGTAATCAAATTATCATCATTTTCGATATAAAAACAAAAAGAAGAACGGAGTAGAATTTACTTGTTTGAAAATATTCAGAACGTTTTATTTATTTAGATATTTAATACGATAGCTGTCTACCTGATAGTAATTTATAAAATTGAGAGACAAATCGAAGG
This sequence comes from Siderastrea siderea, assembly GCA_964030785.1. Lineage (NCBI taxonomy): Eukaryota > Metazoa > Cnidaria > Anthozoa > Scleractinia > Rhizangiidae > Siderastrea > Siderastrea siderea. Next base: position 41,796,165 of record OZ034970.1, read on the forward strand.
AGACTGACACTGGAGGTTGATCGTATTTCTACCAATAAAAGATTAGAGTCACTTCTGTTTGCTTTGCAATGATTGAAAGCACCGCTTGGTTTGCTCAGTTGGTAGGGTACCAATCTGAAGAGTGTAGGGAGACGGGAGGTGGGTTGAACCTTCTTCTTCCCATGCCCTTTACTCCCGAGGGAGAGGGCTGAATTTCCAGCCTTCCATGCCTTTTACTCCCCTAAGGGCTGGTTTGAATTTCCAGCTTCCCATGTCCTTTACTCCCGGGGGCTGGTTTGAATTTCCAGCTTCCCATGCCCTTTACTCCCGGGGGCTGGTTTGAATTTCCAGCTTCCCATGCCCTTTACTCCCGGGGGCTGGTTTGAATTTCCAGCTTCCCATGCCCTTTACTCCCGGGGGCTGGTTTGAATTTCCAGCTTCCCATGCCCTTTACTCCTGGGGGCTGGTTTGAATTTCCAGCTTCCCATGCCCTTTACTCCCGGGGGCTGGTTTGAATTTCCAGCTTCCCATGCCCTTTACTCCTGGGGGCTGGTTTGAATTTCCAGCTTCCCATGCCCTTTACTCCTGGGGGCTGATTTGAATTTCCAGCTTCCCATGCCCTTTACTTAGCTTCCCATGCCCTTGTGGTTTGAATTTACAGCTTCTCATGTTCTTTAATCCGCTGGGGCTGCGGTGAATTTCCAGCTTTCCATAATCTTTACTCCCGAAGAGTGAGGTTAACTTCCCGTTTCGCATTTTTTTACTTCCCGCTGGGGTAAACTTGCCACTTCTCAAAACCTTCACTTCCTGAGGGGTGACCGGGGTGAACTTCCCGCTCCCATACCCTTCACTCCCCTGGGGGCAGGGCGAATTTTCCCCTTCCCATACCAGTTTCTTTCCAGGAAACGGGGGAGGGAGGTAAGCTTCTCTTTACCCTCTCCATTCTTGGTGGTTCCTGCCTCCTTGCACTTTGTCTACAGCAGTAGTTCAAAAACGTATACCGTAACCCCCTCGGTAACTCGAACCTCCCGCTAACTCGAAGTGGACGTTTTTTTTCCCTTCAAGTCATTTTCTTCATATTTTTACTCTCGATAACTCGAACCTTTCTCGATTTCCCTTAAATATTCAAAAGTCAACCTATTCTAATTGAAGGAGAAAAAATTTACTTTAGAGCTGCGCTTTTTCTTCGGAGACAAGGGAAACTTTTTCTTCTTGCAAAAAGTTTACGGGCTATCACTCCATATTTCATAGTTGGGAGCCTTGGGCTTCCTGTGATTCTTCTAAGAGCACAGCCTCTGCTACATTACTCAGTCCAGTAAATTGGGGGAACTTTTCCCTGGTAAGTGATCTGACATGTCATGGGCCGGTTGAGTGAGTAATAGCGAGATAATAAAGGAACTGATAGTGGTTTTTTTCTACGTTTCTGGCAGCTTGAGGGGCCGCAGTGGTGTAGTGGTTGGACTTCAGATCGGGCGGTCAGTGGTTCGATGCCTAGTCCCTGCCATCGTGTTGTTTCCTTAGACAAGAAACCTTACTCCAGATTGTCTCTCTCCACCCAGGTGTATAGACGGGCATTGGCGAAATGCTGCTGGGGGGGGGGGGGGGTAACCCTGCGATGGACTAGCATTCCCATCCAAGGGGGTAGCATGCACGTGGTTCCCACGTGGCTCGTGTGCGACTTTACTTCTTGGCAACTAGAAGACATAAAATTTACCTTACCGTCAAAAACGGTAGCTTTGTAACTGTCAACCCAAAAAGTCGCCGCTAACGACAGGTGGTCGCTTGCAAGAGGCGCCTACGAGAGGTTCCAACTATGGTGATTTCACTGAGAAAACTGTGGTATTTTGGAAAAGTGGTCGCTGACGGGAAGTGGTCGCACAGGGAGGTTCGACTGTATTACAAAGACATCTGATTCGCCTCAGATTTCCATAGGTTTTCTTTGGTTTCAACAAACAATAGCAACACTAGGCCATCGAAAGCAACCGTGCCATTGCTTATATGGATCGTATGAATTAATGAGATATGTAAACTGTGGCTCCCCAGTTTCTAAAACAAATTAGTCTCTTGGCCTGTTGCTAAGAAAATGTTACTTGAAAGGGCCTCACAAAATGCGCAGTCCTGGAAAGTATTCTAATGTTTTACCTCCGGTATAGGTACTGGTAAGCAACCACTTGACATATGATCCCATCTGAACAGAATAGCGCCGTACAAAATTGTACCCTAATGTGACGTGTTATTAATGTGATGTACGTTGCGATCCTCGTTCTCCGCCACAGATACTACACTTCGTTTTCGTCATATGTTTATTTGTGCATGGATAAAAGAAAATTAACCTCCGATCAAAATGAAAATTTTGACCTCCAGGGCCCAGTTGTTCAAAGAGTGGATAACTCTATCCACCGGATAAATCACTATCCAGTGGATAGTGTACTCTGTTTTGGTATCATTTATCCACTGGATAGCGATTTATCCACTGGATAGCGATTTATCCACTGGATAGCGATTTATCCACTGGATAGCGATTTATCCGGTGGGTAGCGATTTATCCGGTGGGTAGCGATTTATCCACTGGATAGCGATTTATCCGGTGGGTAGCGATTTATCCACTGGATAGCGATTTATCCGGTGGGTAGCGATTTATCCACTGGATAGCGATTTATCCACTGGATAGCGATTTATCCACTGGATAGCGATTTATCCACTGGATAGCGATTGATCCGGTGGGTAGCGTTATCCACCCTTCGGACAACCGGTCCCTGTGGGCTGACCTCTCGTTTCCGACGTCCTCCTGTAAGCGACCACTTAGGCTTGACATTTTGGGTGGTCGCTTACTGGAGGTCCAACTGCAGTATAAATGACAAGTCTACCTTCTAAGAAACGTCCATTGTAATCAGAAATTTTTCGGTAAAGTCGGTTTTTAGCGATAACCCTGTCACGGTAGCACTTCTATTATAAATTTGGCGATTTTCTTCAGTAAGACTAATCGGTTGATGAGACTTAATATTCCCAGAGCTTGCCGTTATAGAAATAAAACTTTCTCGGCTTTTAAGTGTCATGATTTTTTTCCTATTTTATTTTTTTTAACGCGGTTATTGCAAAGTTCTTTGGATAGTCATAGTCGTTTGTTTCTTGTAATCATAAGTAACAAGTAGTTTTCTCGTTCATTCTTGAGGTGAATATGCTAAACAATTCACACAGCTGAAGTACGTAATACATAATATTAGTTTGACAATGTTTGTTCACTGATAGCAATTCCTTTGCGATCTGAATTAAGCCATTTGTAAGACATTCAAGCATCGAAGTGTCAAGATTTTTCTATTTTTTTTCAGCGCGGTGTACTTTTAGAAAGTTAATGTTGTCTCTTTTTGGGTCATAAATAACAAGCAGATTAGTCTTTCGTTCTTTTAAAAGATGAGTGTGTTAAAGAATTCACTCAGTTGAAGTACGCAGTTATAAAAAGTGGCTTTACGCTAATGTTTAACAATTATCCTGCGAAATCGCGCGGAATGTCACCTGATACTTAGCCGACGAGGCCGTAGGCCGAGTTGGCTGGATCAGGGGATATTCCGCAAGATTGAGCAGGATAATTGTTTTATTATTCAACAAATTCCCATCGCCTACCATTTTCAGAACGAGAAAAACTACGGCTCTCTGATAAAAGCGCTAAAAGCTAGCAACACATAAGCTTAAGCTTAATAAAAATCAAAACAGAACTTCAAGAAATCGAAGTTTAAGCTTACTACCGTTCACTTAAAAAGACTTATTTACAAACTCATGTTTGGAAATGACAAGACAAAGGAAAAAAAAAATATTGCTACCTTACCGAGAATAAGTCCTCTTCCTGTGAATTAAAATCTTTTCAACTTAAGTCTTTTCAACTTTCCGTGAGCAAGTGTGCTGCGTCGTTCGCAATAGCATTTTCTTGGTTGAGTTCTCACTATAAAAAATTCCAAGTCAACCTCTGGATATCTTTGTAAGCTGAAGCAAATACTTGTTAACTTTTTGAGAGCATTTAATCGTGGAAAGTTTCTTCCAGAGAGTTAAAATTTGCGGAGAACACTGCTAAAACTGCCTCGCTTTTCAAAATGGCCGCCAAACAAGCAATGAAAGAAAATCTGCAGTGCACTTCCAAATATGGTCATTTACGTATATCGCAGGATATCTGTCATGTAGGATGACAGATATTGAGGGCTTCCTTACCATATGTGGGCATAGTGACAATTTGTTGAATAATAATAGTGTATAATGTTTGTTCACGGTTGCTATGGCAATACAACCTTAACCTTCGTTTCATTCCGATCTTAAAATACCACATCTCCTACGTTTCAAGCTTGAAAGTGTCATTTTTTTCTTTTCTTGGCTTTCTGTACGTGGTTGGTCCGCTTATCGTCTTTTTTAATATCATGAATGACAAGTAGATTTTTTTCTTGTTTTTAAAAGGTGAATCCTTCGTATGCTAATCAATTCACGCGCCGACGTACGAAGGTTTAAAAGCTGGCTTTTAATATGGTTGTCCAAAGCTTCCGTGGCAATCTTAACATTAAACTTTTTTCCTTTCTAATCTAAGGGGCCGATTACATGGCAAATTTCTTGAAATTTCAGCCCGGTTAGCCGGGCTGAGATTTCAGCTCGGCCGCCTGAACAAATCTTCTTAAAAAGACGTTTGCGATTACATGAACAGAGTTTCCAGAAATTTCAGCCCGGTCAAACGGGCTGAAAAACCTCATGTAATCGCATTCAAATTTCAGCCCGGGCTGAAATATGACCTTGGGCATGCGCACCGCTTGAGTTGTGAATGTAAAATGCTTTCCTGCAACCTTTTCCCGCCCAATTTTAAACATTGCCCCCGGGCTGAAATTCGCCATGTAATCGCAACAAAATTTCAGCCCGGTGGGTGGTCCGAAATTTCAGCCCGGGCTGAAATTTGCCATGTAATGGGCCCCTAAATTATCCATAGCTCTAACTTTTCGAACTTTGTTCGTTTAATCATGGTGTTTCACAAGTTTACGTCGGCTGTTTAATACTAGATAGTAACAACTGATTTTCTCTCCATTTTTTTCAATGATGTCATCTAAAGAATTAACATTTTGCAGCCGGGTGTTAGTTTCGGAGAGAAAAATTGAAGAGGGCAACGATATTTCAAAAACAACACCAGAGGAATATTTACTGACGCAGCTGTCCTTTTATAAGACTTAATTCGCTACCACTGGCTAAACCTCACGGTAAATAGTTTTGAACTAAGGATGATTTAATATTGTGTTTAAATTGAAGGTTTTGTTGAGTTAGCATACTCACTTAACGAGACTAAATTATACTCTCACAGCTTCCTGTTACAGCTGGCGTTTTGTTAGCTAGCACTGGCGAGCCAACTTTTCATTCATTTCTCTACAAAAGGCACTGAAGCGTTTGCGTGAGAACATTAAACCCGGCCCGGCTTTTAGGGTCACCCTCTTTCGAAGATAGGGTGAACCCTTTAACCACGACAACTTTTTCTTCATAACTTTGGGTCGCTTGCCCCGGACGACGTTTTGCGTGCCACGTGACACATATTTTCCTCTTTTAGGTTTTAAAAGCGAGCAGTTTAACAAAATGTATATCGAAAAAGTAAAATTCAAATTAAGGGAGACACAGCAATTGACTCTTGTCTCTGGTAGAAGGGTTACAGGGCCTAAGGACATTTAAATTACTTTAAATTAGTAGTCTTCTTAATTTGGTATAAACACTCAATGAGACTAACATTAATATTACTCTTAGAGCTTCCCTTTGTAAACACAAGTAAAATTATTCATAGCCCCAAAGTCTGAAGAGTTTTCTGTATTCCTTTCTTTTTCATACGATTATTACAGCATACGTTGAGGAAGTTGTTATCTTTTTTAAGACACAAAAACAAGCAGATTTCAAGCGTTTTCTTTGACAAATCATTATTTTTTACTGAGAAACGCCGAGGTTGAAGTAACGAAACATTTTGTCAAAAGTAAGTACAAATTTCACCGAAGTATCTTTATTTTCGTGATAGTTGCAGCCTTTTAGCTGACAAATTTTTGTTAAACGACAGTGCTACCCATTACTGAGCCAATGATAGCAACGACACGCATTCCAAGCCAAGGAAGCGCGTAGCTGAGACAAGAGTGGAGGGAACAGCAGGTATTTTTGTCTCTTGCGTTGGTTCGGAGTAGTTTTGGGATGCAAGTTGCGTCGGCCTTTTTAAGTTTTGTTCACGTCAAGGAAGCAAGGAATAATAGTGAAAAATTTTCTTTTTATTCTTTTGTAGCAAACCATACAGCGGTACCATTTGCGTGCTCGGGCGTTCTTTCCAATTGAATCATGAACAACATCGACCCTGGTTACGCCAGCGTAGATGTGCTGGCTATATTACATGAGGAACTCGATGCCAAACACAAACTGACTGTCGCAATCGAATCCACGGTTATAATAACCATTGACTTGGCCGCTCTGGCTGGAAATGCCATCCTTTGCTTGATTGTTTGTCACAACACCAGACTCCATTCTCCTACCACCACGCTGATCGTGGCGTTGGTCTTCACGGACTTGTTAACGGCTGTCACTGTCATGCCGCTAACCATGCATCGATGCCGCGATCCATGGCAAGAGACGTTTCAGTGACACGGTCTGCAGAGCGCACGCCTTCGCAATGGCGGTTCTGGCGCAGGTCTCCATCTACCTCATGGCTTTGACGGCCTTCAATAGGTACACGTGCGTCAAGAGACAAAACCTCTACAAGAAGATCTTCACCAAGAAGCGCACTCTGCTCATAATCGCCGTCGTGTGGGTTGTAGTGTTGTTCATCAATGCTATCCCCAATGTCTTGTCCCTGGAAGGTGTTCCGTGCCGTGGAGCAGCACAACGCTGCTGTGGCTCCAAATCTGAATCAAGCCAACCAAAACGGACAAGCGGGCAGCCATGTTGAAGAACTGTCCGTAGCCAAAGCAGTGGCAGCCACTGTTCTTTCAATCACTCTGCGCTGAATCGCGGCAGAAGCAATGGACACCATGGACAAAATCAACCCGCTCCTTCTTCCTCGCCCGGTGCGTAAGGAATTTTGTTATTTCTCTAAAAGAATAATTTCACAGCTTGGTATTGTGACGTGAATTCAATTTAAGCCGTTTAACGGCCAGAGTAATTGTGAAATGAAATCTACGATTCCCCTCACCTCCAAAAAGAAAAAAAAAGAGAAAGAGAGTATACATCTACTTTCGGGGAAAATGACTATGACTACTTTAAACTTACTGTGTGAGTCGTTTACTGGTTCTTTTCTAATTGGTAATTTCAGCTTTCTTCTATCTGCGTAACCTATTTACATTAGTGCCCAATTTGGTCGTTGTCCCTCGGCGGTTAGCTGGCATTTTATTGGTCGGAAGGTTCCTTTAATTAATTCTTATATTTTAGGCAACCGGTTAAATTGAGTAAAGATTGTTGTTGTTGTTCTTGAGGTTAAAACCTTCACCGTCAAAAATAACTTGAACCCTTCTTATTCAACAACGACTTAGCCAATTTTAACCTTCTCAGGTTTTTCCCTTTGCTACCTGCCTGTGGTACATCAGCAGTGCGATTAACCCCGTCATCTATGGCGTCATAAATAATACCTGCCGAGCAGAGTACAAGAAGATGTTGTACTTCATCAAACCATCCAATTCTGTGAAAGAATCACCTCCTGTACGCCCCCCCCCCCCCCCCCCCCAGCGATGACGACCAGGAGATGTCCAATCGTCAGAAGGGAAACCCCATGAGATCGTCATGAGGAAAACACATGCGAAACTCTTGGGAATTACTTCGGTAAAAGCGAATAAAATTTTTATGGGCATTAATTTATGTGATTTTCTTTTTAATTATCGGCAAAAATTACAATAATAAAGTAGAGATCCCAAAGAATGATTGTCGATGCAAAATATCAAGTGAATTTCCCGCATTATCAGTTGACTATTCCAGACAAGCCATATATCATTAAGAAAGGTTTCTTTCGCAATTTGAAGAAATGTAAGCAAGGCTATGTTACAAAGCAAATAAAAATTTTAAAAACGCCTTGTCCCTGCCTCTTTCGTCAGTTTCGCCGGAAAACAACGCACTGGTAACTCTGTTTTATTTGTCAAATGCATTTTACTCGATTTCACGGGATTTTCTTTCTTGTATGCTTGCAGAAATGGGATGAGCGTGAACTTGCGAGGTTTTAATTAATATCTGAATACTACGGACACAACTGGCAGTGTGGCTGCTAAGAAAAAGGTCACGTTTGTGTCACTTCTACAAATCCTCGGCTTGCGTGACTCGTTTAGGAAAGTGTCAAAACAAACAAGTGCTTGAGAAGCGTCCACTTCGTAAGAAGAAACGCGAAGGTACTCAGATTACCCGCGTATTGAGTGCTAGCAAAGAGAACTGGGACTTTTAATGAGAGAATTAAATGTGAGGACGTGAACCGCATATTTGATACGTCATCTCGGACTTCCTCTACTTTTGATTCTGTAGAAGACGACGTGCTCATCGCTATTCAGGCAGTCTCAATTGCAGCTTCTATATACTGCAGCTGAAACACTAACTCATATGACTAACAAAATGAGACAAACGCAATAATATAAACTCCATTCCCTTCCGAAGCTCGTGTTTCTCACAGACAGAAGTGTGAAGTGTTTGGATTCGATCTCGAGCAACTATGGGCTATTGAATTGTGCTGGACAGAACTAAAACGACGACTTTTTACACTGGGTAATAACGAATAATTTTCTATTCAGTGTCTTTCCAATAACGTCGACAAAACAATTAAAATTTCGCAGCTGGGTGTTGGTTAAGCAAAGCATTTCCCTCACGGCATAGACGCTCAATCACCTCGCTCACTGCTCGGATCCACAAATTGAAGAGGAGCGATGAAGTTTTATTGACATGGCTGGGGTTTGATTCGCTAAAACTGGCAAAAACTGACATCAGAGTTTTTAACTAAGGACATTTCTATTTTTAGTTTCTATCTATCTACCTGCCTTTAAATTGGTGGTTCTCTTGAGCTTCCTGTCTAAATATAAAAATACTTAAAAATATTCATAGCTTCAAACTCTTAAGATTTTTGTTTGTTTGTTTTCTTTTCTTTTTTAATGTGTTATTACAGTATATTTCCGGCCAGTTGGTGTCATCTTTTTTTAAATCATAAAGAACAAGTACTTTTCTCTTTTGTTTTCAAGCTGAATGTGCTAAACAATTTGCGCAGGTGGGTATGATGTCATCAGAGTAATATCCCATTCAACTTATTAAACCACAAAAGGAGAGTAATAATGTTTTAACAACTAAAGCCAGTGTAATATAGAATTCTGTCAACACTCACAGGAAAATAAGACTAGTCGACGCCGTCGGAATTTAAAATTAACTGACAAATCACCAGTGTTACTGAGAAATGCGGAGTATGCAGTAACAAAACATTTTGACAAAAGCAAGTACAAAATTCATCGAAGTTTATTTTATTGTTGTGATAATTGCAGTCTTAGTTTAGCTTACAGTATTGTTAAACGATAAGGAGTTAAGGTGTAAAACCACTGCAAAAACCGTGTACGATTAATCTTGCACAACGTCGGATCAGAAAGATCGTGATCACGTTGTTTGATCTTTTCACGTTGTTTGATCAGTCTGTGCAGTAGTCATTTTGACAATTATTTATATTGTTAAACGGTGTTTAATTTTAATGGCTGAAGTCTTAACTTTTAAAAGGTGGCTTTCTAAAGGCTTATTATGTTTTTCCATGGTTTCTATGGCAATTCAAGAATAACATGTCCCATTCCATTCTGATGTAAATTAAACACAGTTCCAAAGTCTCAAAAGTATTCTGGTGAGTTAATAATTATCACGTGACGTTCGCGCTAGGGTCGTCATTTTTAAACTCAATGAATTTCAACGAGTGTACTTTTGTGTTGGGTGTTCGTTTTGTAAAATTTTTTCACAAATGTAGCTCGATTAATTTGCTATCGAAGAAATTAAAGGAAAGCAATTATGTTTTGAAGACAATGCGTCAGGAATATAAAATTAACGGAGCTACATGACGTTTGTATAGAAGCTGTAAAATTGGCTCACACTGACATTAAATAGTTTTTACAGACATAAGAAAGTTTAAAAATTGCCTGTAAATGGTGGTTTTCACGATTTAGTACATTATTAATTGCTAGGAATGAGGAAGCACTCTCAGAGATTCTAGTTGGAATAACACTTGCTATCTTGGCAACTTGTCAGCCATGTTTTCTCCCTTATTCTGCTGGTTTCTCTTCTTCATGTGGTCTTCGGTTTTACGGGAAGCAGCCCGTGCACAAGGTTAGTTTCCGCGCTATAGATATTTATTTAAGGCTTTTCCTGTAGTTGTTTTTCAGTAAACGCCATTTTAATAAACTTAGAGACGACGGTTGCACCACATATCACCAAAGAAAAAAGGAAAAACTGCATCTCCCCTTTATTTTGTTAAAATTCTATTTATCCTCTCTGGCCGCAACATAATGTCTTAAATCGTTCAATTTAAGTAGACTTACGTAGAAGTGGAATGCGGCCGTTAAACTATATATTTCAGTTTCGGAAGCTTAAGCCTTCAGCTTGAACATCATCATATAAGAAGTACCAAAAAGAGAGACAAGTCATAAAACAGTTAAGACCCTTAACACCCTTCACACTTGTTTTTGTCTACAGTTTCCAAGCCAATTAAAATGATTTTGTTTTAGAGTGATCTAACTCCTGTCGTTAGGTTTCGTTTTTGCTATAGTGGTTTCGAAAATTTTAAAATCACTGTTCTTTTGTAACAAATTATGCGAGCCATTCAGGGTATCGCCTAACATGTTGTCGTTTTAATTCTTTAGTTTCTGTTTTATGCCGTTTTCAATACTTTAATTTATCGTTATTTTTTCCATCTGAAATTCTTCGATATTCTTTAAGCTATTAAAAAATAGAAAAACATTCTCCTCGATTCAGTATTTTCCAAAGTGTTTTTGACGGAGGATTAGGGACAAAAGTTTCTGAACTCTATTTGAAAAGTTAAGCAGCAGGCGGACGCTGCTTTATCGCTCAAACTATTATCGTCTGGTTAATTTTGCGATTAATTTGTTAACGGCCATAAAAATAAACTGGGGAACAAAAGTGCTTCAGAGTAAAATTTTTACGCAATGCTACGGGAATATATGTTGATAAAACTCACACTGATGGGTTTCCATTTTTAACACTAGCACATTAGAAAGGACTTCAAAAACAACGAAAAATTTGAAAATTGCTTTTCATTTTCAATTTATGGTTTCCATCAGTTAGCATATGCTCCCCAGCAATACAAAACACTCGCCGATCTTCAGGTACATCTGCCACGTTTTCGTCCTTTCTCTAATCTCCTTTCGTTTTCTTGTCCGTGTTATTTTCGGCGACACCTGAAACACCCTGACGGTCCTTGGTATTCCAGTTGTTTTAGTTTATATCCACTTCGTAGGTCGTCTGAAATTCTTTTACTTTTAGCTAGAAATCTTTCAAGCGATTAACAAAATTAAGATCACCGGGTTTGTCGGTTACTTTGACTACAATTTTCCCCAGCGATTTTGTATCTACGACAAGCGATCGAACTGCCAATACCTAAAATAATTTACTGGCGATTCTAGCCGAGAAAATCACCAGCAATCACTTTGTGTGTGCTATAATGACACCCATGTGCCTTAGTTTTTCTCTTTATACATGAAATACTTGCCTGCTTTGGAAAATGCGTGCGAGATTGTAGCGCCTCGGAAGACTGGTTCCATGTTCAACTGATGAAACGTCTCGTGGTTTGACTGCAGAGGAATTGTTAGAGGGCAGTCGCTGGTTTCATGGACCAACGTTGCTTCGTTATCAAGACTAACTACCCTTCCAAACTCAGCCAGTTTGTACAGAGATTGATCAGATATAACGAAGTCAGAAAAGAGTCAAAAGGAACTGACTAACTAACTGACTGACTTACTGACTGACTGACTAACTGACTGACTGACTGCCTGACTGACTGACTGACTGACTGACTGACTGCCTGACTGACTGACTTACTGATTGACTAATTAACTCACTGACTGACTATTTGACTGGCTGACTGCCTGACTGCCTGACTTACTGATTGACTAATTAACTCACTGACTGAATAATTGACTGGCTGACTGACTAACTAACTAAGTGACTGACTGATTAACTGACTGACTGACTGAGTGAGGGATTGACTGACTCATTGTAAGATCAATGTACGGTCAAACTGACTATATAGATATTGGCCCAGCCTCTTTAGCAACCTCCTTCTCAGGGTCTCTCCTCTTCCTGTCCATTGGGAAGAGCTGGGAACGAGGCTATCTCCTAAGCACTCGGCTTACCCTACCTTACAGTAAACAGGCCTTCAGAGACTGAGGGGGTAGTACTGGGGACTAGATTATTATTAATGCAGCTGGCAGTTCATTGTCCACCACTTGTTAAAACTGTCATTAAAGTCTGTTTTCTAAAGTAATACAATTTTTAAATTGGTAGTTTTCTTAAGTTCAAATAATCGCTCAATGAGGCTTAATATTTTCTTTATAAATATAAAATTTTCATAACTTGTAAGTGTCAAGACTTCCCGTTACAAAATATAAAATTTTCATAGCTTGTTAGCTATAGCGTCAGGACTTCCCGTTATAAGTATAAAATGGTTACGTGTCACGCTTTTTTTCTTGATTTTTTTTAAACACGATTATTGTAGTGTACTTTTGAAAAGTTATTGTCGTCTGTTTCTTGAAAATCGTAAATAACAAGTACTTTTCTCGCTCTGTCTTATGGTGAATATGCTAAACAATTTACAATTTAGCTGGAGGTGAGCACACATAAAATTATTCAAAGCTTCGAAGTCTGTAGATTTTTCTTTCTTCCTTTTCTCTTGTTAACGCGGTTATCACAACGTACTATTGGCAAGTTAATGTTGAATCATAAATAACAAGCTAGAATTCTATTTCGTTTTCAAGGTGAATGTGTTAAACGATTTGCGCAGGTGGGCGGCATTTTGTCATCAGGATAATATCGCAATTCAACTTATTAAACCACAAAAGGAGAGCAATAATGTTTAACAATTAGCGCCAATGTTATATGAGATTCTGTCAACACTCATCCGAAAAAAAGAAAAAAACTTCCTGGGAATTTAAAGAAAGCTGAAAAATCAGGAGTTGTTACTGGGAAACGAAGAGTATACAGTAACGAAACATTTCGACAGAAGCAAGGAAAAAATTCAACGAAGTTTATTTTAATGTTCGTGATAGTTGCAGTGTTTTAGCTTTCAGTTTTTTAAGTGACATTAAATTTTAATAGCTGAAGTCCTAATTTTTAAAAGGTGTCTTTAGGTTTGTTATGTTTGTCCATGGTTTCTATGGCAATTCAAAAATCCCATTCCATTCTGATCTTAATTAATCAGAGCTCCAAAGTTTCAAGATTATTTTGAGGAGATGATGACTATTACGTTTGTCATGTTAGTGTCATCATTTTTAAGCAGTGTACTCTTGTGTTTTTCACTCCTGCAAAAATTGCAGTTGTTTGTTGGTTTAGTAAAAGATGTCTTAATCTGGTAACCAGGAAGATAAATGAGAGCAATTATGTGTTTTAAAGACAATGCCACAGGAATATAAATTAATGCACCTGACGGTTGATTGGCTGTAATTGGCTAACGCATACAATAAAAATTTCAAATATTAGAAAATTTAAAAACTGTTTCTAAATGGTAGCCTGCGTGCAGACGCCTCCTATTTCCTTTGCTTCACGCGAAATTTAAGACCCAAAACAGCATGAATTCCTGAAAAACAGCAGGATACTGGAACACGATTAGCGACGCCGTTACGCAGACGTCCCTTTTCCGCGTGAAGCAAAGGAAATAGGAGACGTCTACACGCAGGCTACTAAATCGGTGTTCATCACGATTTAACATAGACGCTACAAAAGGGAAATTCCCTGAGAGATTGCCGTTGGAATAACACTTGTCATATTGGCAACTTGTCAATCATGTTTTCTCCTTTATTCTGCTGGTTTCTCTTCTTCGTGTCGTCGTCGGTTATACGGGAAGCAGCCCGTGCACAAGGTTGGTTTCGCTTTAAATAATTATTTAAGGAGTTTCCTGTTGTTCTGTTAACGCCTTTTTTTATAAAGCGAGAGACATCGGTTCTGCCACAAAGACCACAAATAAACTGCATGTCTCCATTATTTTGTTACAAATTCTATTTATCCATTCTGGCCGCCAAGAAAAACCAGCCATACATGTCTTAACTCACACTATATATCAAGTAAAAGAAAACTAAAATAAAGAAGTGGATTGGGGCCTTTAAACGATGTATTCGGAGTCTTCACTTTGAACATAAGAAATACCAAAAAGAATACATTTTAGGGGCTCTTCGAGAGAAGTATTAGAATAGTTGAGATTAGGACATTAATGTAAGAAAACACCCTTGAAATTTGTTTTGACTATAGTAAAACAATTCTGTTTTAGACCTATCTAACCATTGTTGTTACGTTTAATTTTCGCTTGGTTTCGAAAATTTAAGAGCAGGCTCCTTTTGAAGCAATTTATGCTAGCCGTTCAGTGTGTATCGCTCAACTTGCTATTGTTTTAATTCTTTATATCCTGTTTTAAATTTTCAAGACTTTAATTTATTATACTTCAGTTTTATCGTCTGAAATTATTTGACATACTCACGCCTCCGTATTTCAGACGTTTTCTTGACGGAGGCCGGGGGATGAAAGTTACTAAATGTTGAGCAACAGACGCTCTAAGTTTTAAAAGATTGCTTTTGATCATAAGGCAGTGTTTTTCAACATGTCATTGAAATTCAAACAAATTTATAGTTACAATTTTGTGCTATACCTTGGACAGTTGTAAAATCATCCATGGAGGGCTTTAAAGTCTCGCAACCGTATTTTACTTTTATTACCCGCATCATAAACTCAGGAAAAAGTAGCTTTTTTCTGAGTAAAAATCGACGAGTAACCAGGGTTAAACATATCAAAAATCTCAAAATTTGTAAAAACCGAGCTTGTGGACGACAGTTTCGTCATCATCAAGAACGACTTTGTCTCAGCCTTCCTTGAGACTCTGAATTCCATTGACCCTAAGATTTCTTTCACCATCGAAACTGAGGAAAATGGCCAAATCGCCTTTCTAGACACTCGTCAGCAGGAACAACGGTGTCATCTATTGACGTGTACCGAAAACCAACACACACCGATAGATATTTGGATTACAATTCACATCACGAGAGAAAACACAACGCATAGTCTCCACCCTCTCAAAACGTGCATCCAACCTTCCGAGGATAACAGGTGGAAATTTTAAGAAATCAAACATGTCACGGACGCTTTAAAGGCCAATGTCTACCCTTCATCGGTCATCTCTAACATTCTGAAAAGAAACATCCCACAGAGACAATTCCCACACCTGAAGAATTAGTTGGAATGTTCTTCAAGTTGACCGAGCCATCAAATACACGTCTTGATTTCGCTTGCATCCTTTACATCAGTGGTCTCTCCGAACCACTCACAAGATTACTTCGTAACAATGGAATTAGAGTTGTCACTAAACACTCACAGAACCTCACGACAATAATTTCCTTTGCCAAAATTCAGGCCACACACTGATCTTCAAACCAATGTTGTCTTTAATATCCCTTGTAATGATTGTTCGTAGGAATACATCGGTGAAAGTGGAAAATGCTTTTTTAACTCAAAAAGATATATATATATATATATATATATATATAAAGAACACGTCAGAAACGTCAAGAGCTGTTCGAAAGGAACCAACATCGCAAACTGAAGCAGAAAATAACTCCCAGCCGTTGCCTACATAGTAAGCAATATATTCCATTCTTGCAAAACATTCAACATTTTTTAAATTAACATGAACAGAGTTGGTCTAGGGACTGGTTATGAAACTCGGCAGAGTTCAAAAGCGATAACAAAGGAGGTACAATTTATGTTGGACATACCACGACCGTGCACAATCTTTTGTTTTTTCGATAACGCTGTATGGCTGAATAATTTAGGGCAGCAATTCTATTGGTCTGTTGTTCGAGCAAAGTTGAAAAGCTATTGTGGTTGTACACGGTCAAGGCCGAAAAACGATAACAAAAACCTCGAACAAAGAAATTTATCAGGTTTCATAACCATTGCGCTTTATTAATTAACTATGACATGAACATTTATTTTAATTCTCGGACGTTCATTGGCGTTATAGTTCTGTTCTTTTTAATAAAATACATGCAAAAATTTCAGCGTGCTGATTGGCTGAGAGCACGTCAATTAATCCCAAACAGTGCAGAAAGTTGAAATTGAGTGCAGAAAGTTGAAATTAAATTGATTGACAGGAAAGTCGCGAAACCGTAACAAAACAAAATGGCGGACAGGTTTGGGGAAAGTAACAACATTTTATTTCAGAGTTTGAAGGAGAATGCAAAGAACAAAAACACTCAACAAAGCACAAACAACTGGGTAAAAGTCTGGAAGTCTTGGGCTGCTCAAAAGGGCTATGACGACAGTATTGAAAAGTACGAACCAGAGGGCCTGAACAAAATTCTCGAGGAGTTTTACGCAACAGTTCGTAAGAAAGACGGGGAAGATTACGAGCCTGACAGCCTTCGTGTAATGGTTACTGCTACTGACCGATATCTAACAGAAAAAGAGTACAAACACTCCATAATTCGCGACAAAGAGTTTAAAAGCTCCAAGCAAGCTCTTGAGGGAAAAGCCCGGCTTCTCCGGCAACAAGGCAAAGGCAAGCGGCCGAACAAGTTCGTAAGAAAGACGCAACAGTTCGTAAGAAAGACGGGGAAGATTACGAGCCTGACAGCCTTCGTGTAATGGTTACTGCTACTGACCGATATCTAACAGAAAAAGAGTACAAACACTCCATAATTCGCGACAAAGAGTTTAAAAGCTCCAAGCAAGCTCTTGAGGGAAAAGCCCGGCTTCTCCGGCAACAAGGCAAAGGCAAGCGGCCGAACAAGTTCGTAAGAAAGACGCAACAGTTCGTAAGAAAGACGGGGAAGATTACGAGCCTGACAGCCTTCGTGTAATGGTTACTGCTACTGACCGATATCTAACAGAAAAAGAGTACAAACACTCCATAATTCGCGACAAAGAGTTTAAAAGCTCCAAGCAAGCTCTTGAGGGAAAAGCCCGGCTTCTCCGGCAACAAGGCAAAGGCAAGCGGCCGAACAAGTTCGTAAGAAAGACGCAACAGTTCGTAAGAAAGACGGGGAAGATTACGAGCCTGACAGCCTTCGTGTAATGGTTACTGCTACTGACCGATATCTAACAGAAAAAGAGTACAAACACTCCATAATTCGCGACAAAGAGTTTAAAAGCTCCAAGCAAGCTCTTGAGGGAAAAGCCCGGTTTCTCCGGCAACATGGCAAAGGCAAGCGGCCGAACAAGTCACGAAGTCTGACAACAACCGAGGAAAATGAGCTGTGGGAAAAAAAAGAAGCTGGGAAAGGGAAGTCCACAAGTCCTGGTCCAAACTAGTTTGGTGGCTCTTGACGCAGTATTTTGGTCTTCGTGGTCGCCAGGAACACCACAGCATGAAGATTTCTCCTTTGGACTGGACGAAAACAACATGGAGTACGTCGAATTCATCGAGAACCCGACCAAAACACGCCAGTCTGGATCGTCTGCAAAGCCCCGAAGCGTTCTTCCAAAAATGTTTGCCACTGGAGATGGGAGATGTCCCGTTGCAATCTTCAAAGAGTTTCTATGGCGTCGTCCTCCCGAATTACGTACAACCGGTCCACTTTATCTCTCTTGCGTGTCAAATCCGTCCTCGCAAGTTTGGTACAAGCGGCAGCCGATGGGAGAGAACAAGATCAATGGCATGATGAAATCCGTCATCGAAGGAACGTCACTGGAGGATTCATCGAAAACATTTTCCAACCACAGCGCTAGGAAAACAGTTGTAAAGAAGTTGAAGACAGCAGGCCTCGAGCGAAGTTCAATTGTTAAAGTAACGGGCCACAGAAACGAGAAGTCACTGGATGACTATGACGAAGGACATGAAAGTGAACAGCGGCAGCTTTCCCACACCATCAGCAACGCAAGAAACATCAACAGCCAGTTAGCTCGAGGAAACAGCTCAACACCGGTCAGTAGTACCACCAGCAGTTCCAGCAACTTCAACCCGTTCTCGCCCGACGTTCAGTCCCGCGGCAACAACTTCAACCAAGCAGCTTTTGCGTTTCAGATGCCCAGCTACATATCCGGCCAGAATGATCAGCGTCAGTGTTTCATGAACATAAACCATTTCCACCAATGTCAAGTCACTTTTAACATGGGAAACACAGCAGCTCCTGAAAAGCCACAACCAGCTACACCACATGGCGAGGACAGTATTTCTAAGTGATTCATATTTCGAAAAGCTTTTTGAAAATGTCGATCGATTTCGTCTTAGTTAGATTCGACTACGAACAAGAACAACTTGAGCTCTTGAAATAAACAAGTTTTGACGTTATTTCACACTTCTTTTTTCTTTGAGGTTTCCGAAACTTTAGAACGATAGCTGCTTCCAGAGAGAATATTTTTGATCTGTAAATTTCCACAAGTGCTTGCATGTCAGTCAAGGATGTCATTTTTCAACCAATAACGTGAATGTAGGCGGGACCAGTGAGCCGTGACACGAAATAAACACGATTGAAGAGGAAAACAGAGTGAAATTTTTGCATGTGTATTATTAACAAGTAATCACATGATTTTTCTCGTGCAATTTGGAATAAATAAGCACTCGTAAATTTTTCAAAGACTTCAAATTGCACTCGCCCTACGGGCTCGTGCAATTTTGTTAGCCTTTGAAAAATTTACTCGTGCTTATTTATTCCAAATTGCACTCGAAATCATGCGATTACCTATACAAATTATCACATCATTCATCAACATTTTTTCTCGTTTTTGTCACTTTCTTTGTATAGATTCATTCTTTTACGTTTTGACACTTGTTACGTTATAAATTCTTACTTTCGTGCCATTTCTATCATTCGTCAAAGGCTACAGACTGGTAGCCCAAAGCTCAGTATTTACAAATTTTTAACCAGAAAACGTTTTAACGATTTTAAGAACATTCTATCAAAATTGCACAGTTGCCTGTTGGTTAGAAGCATTCATGGTTGTCTCGGTTGATTTTGCTCGATGAGCTTGCTACCCTGGGGAAAACAATTGTTTTAATTTACGCCATGTTAGAGATACATTAAAACTATTTCAAAATTTTGGAATACCTTCTTAATTGATGGTTTCCATCAGTTTGCATAATTGCTACACGGCGAAACAAAACACTTGCCGATCTTTCAATTGAAAACAAACGAAATCATTCACTTAGCATGACTTAGGACCATCTACTATGTCTTCTCTTTTCCTCTGCTCTCCTTTTCGTCTGTTCATGTCCATTCCGATCCCTGCTGTTTTTAATATCCGGTTCTTGGGTCTTTTAAAATTCTCTTTATTAAAGCTAACGATCTTAGCAATGATTAGTGTAATTAAGATCGTCAGGTTTGTTGGCTACCTCGATGGCGATTTTCCCCAGCGATCCGGCTGGTAGCGGCGACATGCAAGCGATCGATGCCTCTGATATCTCAGGAAATTTTAAATTCACCGACAATTCCCAGAAAATCACTGGTAGACCCGGGCTATTGTGGCTTATCGTGCTCTGTTATGAACACCAGGGTGGCCCAATTTTTCGATTAATAGATGAAATACTTACCGGCTTCAGTAACTGTTTACAGTACACCCGACACTGTAGCGCTCCAGAAAGCTGGTTCCACGTTCAAGGGAAAGAAAACCCAGCTGGTGAAACGTCTCGTGCATTGACTGCAAAGGAATTGTTAGAGGGCACCCGCTGGCTTCATGGACCAAAGTGCCTGTGGTAACAAGACTCACTACACTTCCAAGCTCACCAGTTTGTGCATGAGATTAACCTGCGATCAGGCCGAATTTTAGCATCGCTCTCATATTCTCTTATGTTGGTCGCTCGCTAAAATAGGGCCTGATACAATCTCTCACAGAAGTTCATGTCGGCGGCCAAATTTTGGCCGCGGAATCTCGCAATCTGATTGGCCCTTTAACAATAGAGCTGTCAACGGAAGTAAATTGTCTACGAGATTTCGATCCGACCGCCATCGCCAAGGGACAACCAAGGAACAAGTCTGCCGAAGTAAAATGTGTTGCTCTAATAAATTCTAGTCGTTCTAGGAGAATTGTCACCATTTCTTTCGCTCCTGAGAATGGCGTTCGGTTTGACGCAAGCTGTCTCTCACCTGGAGCAGAGAAGTACAGCAACAGTGAAGTAAGTATTCTGTTTTATCGCATCGTGTCGCGGAATTTTCATTTGACGGCTTTCAGCTAGTATTGATAACATGAACAGAGTAGTGGCTGTTTCCGCGTCTTACGAAACAAAACGAACAGCAGACGAGCAAGTATCTTTCGCCAAGAATGATCAACAAGTCAACCGATAATTTGGTAAACTTAACGGTGAACTAATGTTTGGCTGCCCTGCGAGCAGATCGAAGGGCCTCTGCTCGCACGGTAATGTTTGGCGAGAACCGCAATCAAGTCGCAATAACGATTTTCAGTTTATTCATTCATTGTTTAATACTTATGTCGTTTTATTGATCTCTGACATTGACATCAAAGGATCTGACTAGTTTTATAATAGATGTTCTTCGTTTTAAAATTCGCTGCTGCTTTGAGATAAAATTCGCTGCTAATTTCAAATATTTATCACTTCTCGAATTAAATTACAAAATACCCCTTTGTTTATAAACGGTTTTATTTATATTTTTATTCTAAAGAATGAAACTGAAGGTATTTCTCTTAATTGTCCAAGGTTTTTTACGCAGAAAATCGGTACAATTGGGAAGAGAATATTTCCAGATACCACCTGAAATGGGAAATGATTCAAGCATGCAGCATATTTTGGTACATCACAACCTCGTCGTGTTTTGAATTTTCATTCAGTTTCAGCTCAGACAGAGCAACCATGTACAGTACCGGAACCTTCAAGTTAGCAATCGTGTAAATTTGATTACTTGTGCCTAGAAGATATATCGTAGCCTATGATTTTCTTTTTTTGCCGACATTTACGTGACTTTCTGCGAATTGCCGTTATGGGAAATTTGCATACCGAGGATCGTGCAAGCAGAAGAAATTTTGATTGGCTGTTTTGTTGAATGTCAATCAATCAAAAAAAGTGGGCGGCAGACGTTCCGTAGAAGAATTGTATCAGGCTCTATTTTTCGTTTCGCCCGTCCCGCCTGAATGTTTCACCAAGCGAAACGAAAATAGAGCCTGATCGCAGGTTAGCATGAGATCGACCAGAAAACAAAAGTCAGAATGTAGTCAGAATCCATACTAGCAACCACGATCAGCGAATGCAATACCCGTCGAACCAATCCTTGGATATTGGAATCTCACTGTGTAAAATCATTTCTTTTCGTTCAGCGGCCTCGAAGTCCTCAAGCAATGCATCGTTCTTGCACACAGAGGGATAGAAGGATTGAGACAAAACAAACAACACTGGGACTGCATGCAACACCATCACTTTAATGTAGAGATCAAGACCGTGCCAGAGTGAGCTTGAAGGTAACGAAAGCCACTTTCGAGATGGCCAGACAGCGTGCAAAAGAAACAACATTTCCATTCGTCGATAAAGAAAGGTTTCTTAGGCGAGATGTAGATATTTTTAAAGTGTGCGTATACCACCTATATTTATCACAAAAGTGCTACGCAGCTTCTCACATTGTTTGCTTTACAAACATTTCGTAGGTGGAAGTGAAGGGAGAGCGAGATTTTGAATCCTTTGAGAGCGCGAAACAGTAAAAAAGAGTTCACGAGAGTCAAAGGTCAAATGAGAGCAATGGAAAATTGAGAGACTCAAACTCGCCGAACGAAAACACTTTTTTAAACCCTCGTCAACTCTCTTTCTCGCTTAGCCCGGGCCTTAGAGTTCGGCTGGTTGTTCTCAAGTGTTACCTCTCTCTTTATGAAAACACACAACCTTATCATACCAAAGAACAGGCGAGTGACTGTTGTAACCAACGAAGCATTACACAGCAAGCCTAAACCAGATGCTACTGTCCTGAACGATTATTTACGTCGATCAGCTCAAAACTTGCTAAAGCAACAAGAAACAAGTGTAGCTCTTCAGTGTATCCATCTTTGGTCGCTGCCTTCACATCTGCCATTTTCATTTTCGCGAAGTTTCAAGACACCTTCGTTTACAAAAACAAAAACTTCATTTTTGACACAGAACCGTCCCGAAAACAACTATTTCGGATGAACGTGACCTGTTTAAAAATGATGATTATGCTGATGGTTTGGGCTATTTTTCAAACCTGAAGGGTAAATTGAAAGACAGATGTCGAATTTCTACTTTTTTACCTTTTTTTTTCGGAAATTTTCAGCTAAAGGAAAAAGCAAAACCATAACATGACTTGTGTTATGGTCTGATGTTTATATTTTGGACAAAGTGTACTTTCTATAAGTTAGAAAAAACAACCAATTGTCGATAATAAAGAGTTTTGGCAACCTTTGAGTGCTTTCTGACACGTCTTTGTGCGGTAATGTAATCCCTCGCAAACCATGCCTCGACTTTTCTGCGCCGGGTTTTGACCTTTTTGTTCTCTCTGCAGAATTCAACACTTTATATCACCCAGACCTTCGCCAAGACGTTTTTATTAAAGACGAGCACCGCTACCTGAATGTGCCCAGAGTCGGAACGTACAGCGTGTACAACACTTTCGATTGCAACTTTGAATGCCTCAAGAATCCTTCCTGTCTGTCTTTGAACCTGGCCGCTTCAAAAGGAGCTGATGGAAAGCTTTGGTGCGAGATACTGTCTTCTGTAAAGTACGACAACCCTGAGCAGTACAAAAGAAACGAGACTTCACACCACTTTTCCATCAAGGTAGGACTAAATCTCATTTAAGGGCGTTTAATGCGCAACTGGATTACAATCCAAACAGTATGACCTAAGTACGCAATAGCCGTTTTGGGCGTCTCAATCAATAAGGCAGTGGAGAGTATGCAAACTCTTGGCATTTTTCTTTGCTCGTCGGTTTTCAACATTATTAACAGAACAAAGTAATGGGGACGTAACTGACGTGGACAGTTAAAACATACGTGAATCATTCCATTTTTTCTTATTTCAGACCCCATGTCTGTCATCACGGTGCCAAAACGGGGGTACATGTGTGCCCAACTACAAATACCACGCGTTTAAATGCAGCTGTAAAGATGGTTTCATCGGAGAATATTGTGAAATAGGTAATTGTCGCAAGCTGGGGACAAAAACATATTTTCCGTGTCCTGGAAGGGAGTCGAACCCATTGCTCTCCACACGCTGTTCAAATGCTTGGATACGATCACTGAGCTACTGGCCAGCGTGCAGACGTCTCCTAGATATTTCCACGTCCACACGCAAGCTACTGTAAGGCGTCCAGCATGGACTGTGTGGTGATATAGAGATAGACGTTTGAATGTTAACAGTCCATCGGCGCACGGTTACGTCGGGTTCGACTACCTTAGGAATTTTAAAAGACTCAGCTCCCGGGGGTGTGATACTCCAGATTTCAAGTGCGGGGAGGTGCAGAGGATTTTTTGGGGTTTGAAATTCACGATTTCAAGATATTTTTGGATAAGAAAATTATGGCAAGTAATGGGTAGTTGGGATTTAGTAGGGATTTGTTGTGTGCTAAAAAAAAAAAGGAAAAAAAGAGAGATCCTACCAAACCATCTCTTGATCGTACTTAGTAAAAGTACTTAGAAATTAGTAAATTTAGCGTAGGATTTTTTCTGTTTCATTTTGGTTCAGGGGATTTTTTTGTGTTTCGCTTCAAGCCCGAGGGATTTTTTATGTCACCGTTCGCACCCCCTCCCCCGGACTCAGTTAGGCTTCGTTTGATTAAGAACTGAAATATGGCGGGGTTAATTTATAATGGGTCCGCCATACAGGCATTCATCCAAGAATTTTTTCTTAGCATCTCATCGCGATAAGAATGAAGTAATAAAAAGGCGGAGAGTTCTTTTTCTTTACTGAGGTGATTGCACAATGATGACTTTTAAGATCGAGTAATTTATGTTTTTCAGCTGGGAATTCCTGTAAGGACCTGTATGACATATACCAGTAAGTGGAACTACATATTTTTGTTTTTATGAAATCAAATGTTTTAAATTCTCAAAAGTATGAAAGGAGCCTCCAGACCACAGGGCCCATCAGTGTGTCATATCTGCGTAAGAGGTGGCGCCCTATAGTAGGACCAGATGGAACTTTTCTTATGCCAGATCACTGAAATGCATTTGAGAACGATCTCTTGTTTTAATGTTTTTCCTATATTAAACAGGTCAAGCGTGAGTCAGATAGTTACTCTCATCTTGGACTCCAAACCAACTTCCGTTCTGTGTCACATGGGAGATTTTGGATGTGGAGATGGCGGATGGACGCCGGTCATGAAGATTGATGGCAACAAGGTATTATACTACTTGTGTTCATTTCTAAATCTAGACTTCTTGTGTTCAGTAACCTTCAAAATTACAAACATTCCGTATTTTTGCGTTGATCCGTCCGCGCTTTAAGGGTAGGCAAGAATACATGCACGAGAATCCATGCTTGTGCTTGGAGGTATTGATGATTCGAGCCCCTCCCTTAACCTTTTCTTTGATGAACAAATGAGAAGCCAAACTAATGGACAATACATAGCCATAGGTGAAGTAAAACTTAAAGGGTGTCCTCTTTATAAAGGTTCCACTAATTTATCCTCGGAGATATCTAAGAAAACGGAAAATAATTAACACCGTTAGGCACAGTAAGGATAACGGTGTGACTGCGTGTTATTCACAAAAGAAATCTTTCACAGGATAATTTTTAATAGCTTACCTCCTAACCCTAGGGAATTTATGCTACTTACCAGCTTGTTACTTATTCCATACCTACGTTTCTCTTTGAGGATCTAACAGCCATTTTGTATTTCAATCCTTTAAAGCCAACCTTCCATTACGATTCCAGTCTCTGGAGCAACAAAGAAACCTTCAACCTTGCAGGAGGAGAGACTGGGTTCGACACGCAAGAGACCAAGTTACCGACCTACTGGAACACATCCTTCTCCAAGATCTGCCTCGGTATGAAGATCGGCCAGCAGCTTAATTTTGTTGTGATAAATAAGCACGCTGATTCCCTGCACTCACTGATTACTGATGGACAATACCGCGCCACCTCACTGGGTCGTAACACATGGAAGACTTTAATTGGTTCCCAAGCTTCCTTGCAGACCAACTGTAACATGGAAGGGTTCAATGCTCGGTGTCACTTCAGAAGCGATTCCAAAGCAAGAATTGGTATCCTTGGTAACCAGCAGGACGACTGCGACTCCTGTAACTCCAGAATTGGGTTTGGTACTGGTGGTTATTGGGATGACTCCAACACGTGTGGAAACCAAGCAATGCTTTCTGCAGACAATGGGGACAAGTTTATTAAGGCGATTGGATTTATCTTGGTTAATTGAGAAGTAACGGCGGATGAAACTCAGAAGCCAGCATCTTTTTGTTTAACATAACCACGTAAACTGATGCCCAAACTTGTCTTAATCGTTGCCCCTTTACATGAAGTTACCCTTAGTTCAATGTAGGTTATAATATTTAACTGCGCAATGATTTAACGCTAGTAAAGCAAACATGTATTTAGAACACTAATACCTAATATTTGCGACCTCCTTTGCTAAGGATTTGCAAAACATATATATACTTATTTGGGACTCGAAGTATATGGCTGGGGTATGGCTGGGAATGTACCCACACTTTGTAAAATTCTGCAAGAGCCAACGGACAATATAAGTGCGCCGAATCCTGCTTTTATATGTAAGTAGAATTAAATAAAATGAGGAAAACAGTCAAGCCGTCTTTCTTCGGGGGATCTACCAAGTTTCTGTCAAATTTACGTTTATGAATTGAACACGCTCTAGTATCTCAAAGTTAATTTTCATAAATTCATGAATAGATATAAGTTGAGATTGTGAAACTTTGGCTGAATGTATCACTGTGTGAGTGGAAAATCCTTTAAAACTTCTAAATTGACTCAACTTTCTCCACAGGCAACTGTAATTAATGCGAACGCGATGGCAAACAGTGCAAAAGGCAGTGGGTTCCCTGTGGTTAAACAAGAGTTTTAATAGATTTGGCGCAGCAAAAGAAAAAAAAATGAAAAGCAGAGAAGTCCGGATAACCAGTGAATGATTGTCAGTTGAATATGCTCAAAACATAGCACGTGGAACCTAGATACTTCTCACTGTTTTAACGTGTAAAAGTTTCTCATAGTGTTAGTCCATGTATTTATCACTGAACACCCGCTGATTACGACATTGCATTACACGCTTTAACCCTTTTAGCCCCAATATCCACATGCATATTCTCCTCACTGTTTCCCATACATTTCTTATGTTACTAGTTGGGAGAATTTGATTAAACATCAAGACATTTCATGTTTGGTGATCATTTCCTTTATTCTCATGACCTATATATTTGATCAACTAGTGATATTGTAAGGAGAAATTAGATTCTTGTCAGGTGAATGATTTGATTTACTGTACTCATTCAAGTTTTGGCCTTTTTAAAGTTAAGGAACAACTAAAAACGTCAATCATGTTTTCTCGTGTGTGTACAATAGTGAACTTTATTATATCAGCCTGGCTTAGTCCACGTGATTTGTAATGGTTAATGATTTGTCAACGTTTCTTGCAAATGCTCTTAATCCGCGTGTTCTGCTCTTAAGGTGATGAAAATCAAATCTGTCCTTAATATATGTGAACCATACAATGGGGCCCGGTGGGTAGTGGCCAGCGCGTTGGATTTCAGCTCTGAAGGTCGGTGGTTCGACACCCAGTCTCGCCATCGTGTTGTTTCCTAAGGCACGAAACTTAACCCACGTTGTCTCTCTCTACCCAGGTGTAAAAATGGGTACCTGCGACAGATTGCTGGGGGTTACCCCTAGCAAAGAACTAGCATCCCATCCAGGGCGAGTAGGAATACTCATAGTTGCTTAATGCTACAGAAACCGGATTAAGCTTTGGCCGTGTGAGACATTATCTATCTTTTTTTAACCCCTTGAGCTTATTGACAGCCACACAGGAACTATATTTTGACACTCCTTGTGAGGTACAGGAAGTTGACTTGCGGAAACACTTACGGATTCACTTTCTTTCCTTTCTGGCCGTGTGGCCTCCTTGGCTTGCGTGCAACTTTATCTACCTGTATGTGAACCATACAAGTCGTGAGGGTAAAGGAAAAAAATCATCATGATCAAGGAGAAACTGAATCTACTCATCCAATCGAATTCATCTTTACCTGTCCACGCTGGGTCATATGAATAAAGTCTCTATAATTGTTTGACACTTCGGGTGGTTGAATTATCCTTGATCCTTGTAATTTTGGAGATTATTTATTTATCCCATCTCTTTTAAATACTCCAGTCACCAAAAGCATCCCGCTAATTTTGTTGCGAGTTATTCCTTATTCCTAAAATTCCTAACAGGGATGGCTCACGAATCTATGACTCGCAATTGCGGCCACCTTGCAAAGGGGTTCAATAATTGGGAATTTTTACTGAAACAGGGTATGGGTTAAATTTTAAATTAGGTTCAGTGGAGAAATGTTCTTGTAGCATGAGAGATTGGCGTAAAAATTTTAGAAGATACGCCCAAGTAGGGCTTCTGAAAAATCATGATGTGAAGAGGAGAAGAGGAAGCTTTCATTATATAGATACGAGTGTTCTAGTGGAAAATAGACCACTGGTTAAGTTCCTACGAAACTACATGGGACTCGGGTGGTGTATTTTCCATATCTTTACTAGTTTGCGTGCTGAAAGTGTGGAGGAGCAGGAGGAGGAGGAGAAGGAGGACGAGGAGGAGGAGGAGGAAGAGGAAGAGGAGGAGGAGGAGGAGGAGGAGGAGGAGGAGGAAGAGAAAGAGGAAGAGGAGGAGGAGGAGGAGGAGGAGGAGGAGGAGGAAGAGGAGGAGGAGGAGGAGGAGGAGGAAGAGGAAGAGGAGGAGGAGGAGGAGGAGGAAGAGGAGGAGGAGGAGGAAGAGGAGGAGGAAGAGGAGGAGGAAGAGGGAAAATAAAATTTTGGAGAAGGAAATAGAGACCGTGATGAGAAAGCTAGGATACTGTTGAGTCAAAGAAATTAATAAAGTAGGAAAATTTTTTTGTCTGTTGGAATTAAATTGTCACTTATAATCTGTGTGTAGTTGGTTTGTTGGCGCCATCATTAAAATGCACAATTTATGAATCAGTGAACGGAAAACAGTTTTCTGTTATTTAATAACAATACTTGTCTGCAGTAACAATGAAAGCAGCAATTGATTACCCCTTGATTACCCTTGCCAAATTTCTCGATTTCTCGACTTCTTGGGCTCGCATATTACTGAAACTTTCTTCGATGGTAGGCCCATCGAACGAGCGACACAAAAAGTTGATTTCAGTACACACGAGTGCATGAGATGTCACGAAAGGAACGGGGAAATAAGCTGATCGCTGACTGGGCACAAAAAATACAATGTATCAAAATTTATGCTCAATCAGAAGCAAGAACGCAAATGGACTCTTGAACTAGTCCGTTAAAGGTATCCTCCCAGGGGCTGTTCGCGTCCTCCTGCGCCCGTCTTGTAAACTTTCGTTCGCACCAGGCTTCTGCTGGCATCGATTTCGCCCGTTTTATCTGCCTCTCGCCCCGACTCTCTGCCCGATGCCCAGCCTCGTCCTCATTGGAAATTAATAATCATAAGTTCAGTTATAAGCAAATAGAAAACAACATACATTGCAAAAAATGGTTGGAAACTCCAACAACAAAGGGCACAAGAGAAACAAAGTGAATGCTTGAAAGCTTGCTCAGTTATTTTGCAACTGACCATTGAAATAAGTCACGTCTATGAAGAAAGAAAGATGGTAAATGTTAAGCTCGGAAAGAAATAAGAAAGATGGAATATTCAGTTTGTCACAAGCGTGGGACAAAGAAAATATCTGAGTCCCCGACGGGAATCAAACCCATGACCTCCCGTACACCGGTCGGGCGCGCTAGCCACTGAGCTACTGGGAGACTTAACATTTACCATCCTTCTTTCTTCATTATCACACACGGTGCTTTCGACATTGCTGATCCTAGCAGCATGCGGGACGCGTGTCACAACGAACTCAGTAAATATGACCTCGCTCGCCACGAGTCTCCCAGTAGCTCAGTGGCTAGAGCGCCCGACCGGTGTACGGGAGGTCATGGGTTCGATTCCCGTCGGGGACTCAGATTTTTTCTTTGTCCCACGCTCGTGACAAACTGAATATTCCATCTTTCTTAAGTCACGTCTATGTTGTGCAAACTGAATAGCTTGTGCTAAAACTAGTCGTTGCAAAAGTCAGTAACCTTTTTATGGCGATTTGTTCGCCTACCAAGTGTTGCAGAAATTCATAGGTACAAAAAGATTCCATAGGCATTTGGGTAAATTTTTTTGTTCACTGTAGGACAATAAAAAAAATGGGGGGAAGGGATAGGGGTCGGTAAACGGGATTTCCTTGCTGGCACGAGACAAGCATAAGGATAGGAAGGTACAGTAGGAGGCTGGGAGCTGTGACCAAAGGCTGAGTAAAGTGGGGGAGGGGGGGGGCAGACACGACAGGAAACAGGATGTTCCAGGTCACTGGAGACAGGATAATCTAAGAAGGCGGGAGCACTAGAGCAAAGAGGATGGAAAGAGCCAGAAAGGCTCAGGGAAGGAAAGAAACAAAGAGGCCAGTAAGTGGGGATTTTTCCGGGTGTTGTTAAGGGCGGTGCCTCCTTTTGTTACTGCGCATACATTCTGCGCATCTTGGGATATTCAAGTTTCTTAAAGAATTTGTCCACTAATACAACAATATTTTTGCACGGTTTATGACTAAGTGGAAAAAGCAGATCTTAGCAAGGGCTATCAGAATCCAAAAAGAAAATTGGGGGGGGGGGGGGGGTAACCACGAATTTTTCAGAGATAATTGAGCTTAAATTTGGAAAGAAATTGCCATACATTCTTTGTATTTTAGCGCTTTTTTTGTAATTCTGGTTGCTTAATTATCTCTGAAAAATGCGTGGTTACCCACAGTTTTCTTTTTGGATCCCAATCACCCTTGCTAAGGTCTACTTTTTCCCCAGAGTCATAACCTTTGCAAAAATACATCTCTATTAGGAGGCACCGTCATTAAATGAGACGGGATCATCTAACAAAACGGCGGGAAGCAGGAGTGAAAGACATGGGAAGCAAAAGAGAAGAATGCGAGAACTGAAAAAGCAGAAAGTGCACAAAACAGCACAACAGTAGCTCTAACCAAAACGTAAAAACGTTTAATTAAACAACCATAGTTGCATCTGACATTTTTGTAGTTCAATAAATTTTGTTTTATAGTTAAGCCATTTCTTCTTATGACGACAGCCTAGCTGTCGCCATTCACAACACAGGTTCTGCAAGTCAACTGTTACCCTTGTTTGGTGGTTGTGTCACCCGTAATTTTTTCGTCATATTTTGCTTCCACTCTTTTCAAGTCTATGCCTTTACTCACTGGAAGATGTCTGAATCGGCATTTCTCTACAAAATAACAACCGGTGGTGCGCCAGAAATAGCATTTGTCTCCATTGACTGGGCCTGATAACTTGCTTGTATCCCTGGTCAACAGAAGCAAGCACACATTGAGACCACTTTAATTAATAGGTAAGTTTACAAAAACAATAATACAAGAGAGAAGAACTTGATGGCTTTTATTGCAACTGTCACAATTTGGGTTGTCACCCACAACTGAACGGCCATAAACAAGGAATGAAATATGCAATAAAGCGGTGATTATTAGAAAAATAGATGGATGGAGAGACAGACCGGTCAAACAGACAAACAGACAATTTAACACTTCTAGCACCAGTGACCCATCCTGTTGTTTCTTTTTAAGAGGGGCCACAGGGTTGGTGTTAGAAGATACGGCTTGACTTCCTGGTGAGCCTGGGGAGCAGTATCGCTTCACCTCCCAGCTGATAACCCTTGGGAGTGAATTTTTTTTACGAAATTTATATCTGTTTGGTGGTACGCAAATGTTGCTTACTGTGTATTCGAGAAAACGTTGCAAACGTCTGTAAGAAATCTGGATTTCCCACACCTTTTTTGCCTCTATACAAAATATCCCTCTCAAATTAAAAAAAATGATGATTTTGAAAGGGTTTTTTTCAAAGCAGAATATATGGTCTTTTTGCAAACACTTCAAAATTAACTTCGAGGTGTCTATATGTAGTGTAACTTACCATAGTTCACGTGTTAATAGTTGTCTTGATGTTTCCTCATCCAGTAATCTCTTTAACCCTCTGCTTTATGCATCTAAAATTAATTGCCGACTAACGTAACAGTAACAATCCAACTTAATAACAAGGTATTACATATATCCTTGGAAATAGACGATAATTATTGTAACAAAACTAAATTGTAGCAATTAATGATGCTTTTAACTATCAGTGCCAAATGTCCAATTCTATAACTTAATGCTGCTGCTTCTTAACTGCCCTTGATAATTGCTTTACATTCTAATTAACTTTTCTTTATTTATCTTTTTTCTTTTTGCAGCCCTTCCCTTCTTTGTACTTATCTTGTAAGTTGCGTGCAGGATAAAAGTATTTTGCCCACGCGAAAAGCATAGGAGCGGGTTGTGAAGTGGTCCAACTTTCGACCCAAATGTTGGTGGCTTGAAATCGGTCTTTGGCTCGTATTGTGTCCTTTATGGACAAACACTTTACTAAAAAATAATCCGGTTTCACCAAGGTGTATAAATCAGAGTCAGGCAAGGGGTTATTGGGATGGCACGTGGCACGTATTATACCAGAGTATCTTGTACAGATTTTCCCAATAGTAAAATCCCCCAAATTGATGGCACCACAGGGGAACAGAGCGGGGGGGGGGATACTACTTTTGCTACCAAAAGTAGTAGTTATTCCTTCGACTGAGTTACTTTTGTTGGGTGTTCTGATGGGATAAAGGGCTTGGTTCTCATCCCACGGGTAGTTCTAATAACATTTTAATAAATTTTGCTAAACAGGCTTGAAGAGTATGTGGAGGAAAGAGAAGTAAAAATCCAAGACTTGCAGTCCAAGTAAGTAACTTGTTTGATGTGCTGCGCAGTTGTCCGACAAATCTTGATCAGCATAATTTTTCACTCACTTAGTAAAAAGGCTAAAGCGCAGAATGAGTTTCTAGAACGCCCACTAGTCAGGGAACACCACCAGGGGAAAGTACAGTCAGTCAGACAGACAAACAGACAGTCAGTCAGTCAGTCAGTCAGTCAGTCGGTCAGTCGGTCAGTCAGACAGTCAGGCAGTCAGGCAGTCAGTCAGGCAGTCAGTCAGACAGACAGACAGTCAATTAGACAGTCAGTCAGTCAGTCAGACAGAGACAGTCAATCAGACAGACAGTCAGTCGGTCAGTTAATTGGTCAGTCAGTAAGTCAGTCAGTCAGTGGAATCAACGCTATTAACGGGTCTGTCGTTACTGCTTAAGTACTTCTTCATGTGTATGATTCTGCTTGTTTTCAAATTGCAAATCAATCTGAATATAGGTACTTGCGTGACAACTACAATGAGATGAATGAGAACGCTTTGATTTTTCATTGACATTTTCCTGTCGTCAATCTCATAGACTGGAGGGTACTGTGAACAGATACAGAAAGCTCGACCTGACTGTTGGCGAGAAAGAGATGGCCATCGCGGAGCTACAAGCCAAGTAAGACAGAGGAAATATAGAAACCCTTAATTTTCAGCAGTTATTTCTAAAAGAATCATTTAAAGGGAGAATTCAACCACACTCACAAAGTGAGAGCTACCATGAACAACATAATAAACAGTACTGCAGGAAAGTACCCCTTGGGATTTGCGTGGTCACACTTTAGGATTTCATCTACAGACTCAAAGGTTGGAATCACGTAGTACATTGTAGTAAACATCTTCACAGGAAAGGGCGGTTTAATAACTTTCGTTTGAATGGTCAAACTAAAGCATTTTTATCCGCAGAATTAAAAGTTAGAACCACCTTTGTTACCGGAAAAACAAAGTTTTATAGGACAGGGCTGTTCAGTAGCTTTCATTTGAATAGCGAGACTTTTATCCTCAGACTATGAAAATTGTTTTATTGCTTCAATGCATTTACGTCATTTTAATGTTTGTAGGCTTATTGAGGCTCAGGAGGGAACGCGCGAGACAAAGAAACTTAACCACATCATGAAGACAAAGGACACAAGAATCGAAAACTTGGAGAGCAAGTAAGTCAGTGTCCATCGTAGGTACGATACCATCTGATTATTCATGCCGTGCAAACCCCCTCCCCCGGGGGGTACTCCTATATATGGCCTTTTCGGGGATCTGCCACTGGACAGAGTATGGTTTTTGGCTTCTCTGTCTTGATCATGGTGTATAATTTTATGCTAGTCTGTGCTAAACAAGATCTGAACTTGTCCTAGACAGGGTATGGTTGCACGATTGTCGTCAGTAAATATGGCGTAGACAGTATTCAGCAATCCTAGATCAGAAATGTTTGACAGTCTTTGAAACGAAACAGGGACAGGTTTCAGACCCTCAGCGGCACCGACACCCCTACACCCAAACGTGGGTTAAGACCCCCCCTCCCCCCCGGGGCGTGCAACTAGTCAAATTTTAAAGGAAATTTTATTAAATGTTCATAAAAGCGATCCTTACTTTTGTGCTTGTTGTATAATAAATCCGGTTAGTGTTTTTTAGTAGACGAGCATGTGATGATTTTCTGATTTGGTGTTTTTCAGATTGGAGAATTTGGAAAGCCATGTCGCCAGCCAGCAGACTGATATAAACATAAAAGACGATAAAATCGACACCCTTCAAAAAAGGTACTCAGTTGCTGTAAAAATAATATTGGCCGAGTCCTTAGATGCCAGAGCTTGTGAACGTAAGCGGTTTCCAGGTAACTAATAGAAACATTATTTTGTTTTGCCAGGTTGGACGAGACCTTGAACTTAAATAACAAACTCGACCAGTCTGTGCGTAAGAAAGAGGAGAGCATTCGTACTCTGGAGAAAACACTTCAAGCTAACGAAACAAGGTATCAAAACTTTTGATGTGACGTGACATTGTCCGTTACAATTTCCTGTCACACGGAGTTGTCCATCGCCGCCGCCTTGTTACAATGTCATGTGATCCTGTAGCGTCCTCTTTGAGTAATTTGCATGGTAAACATGGCGTGACATTTTTTCTTACCTGGTTTCATGTTGCAGTAAGTTTAATCAATCGTGACGTAGCTTTACTCTGTCACGTGCATTGTTACGTAATGCGTTTTGATGCACATGAAAGGCGTCTCATGGTACTAAAATTTGAGAGTGCAAAAAATATATATATTTTGTTGTGAGGCCCGAGGACGGCCAACAGTCGACCAAACCACGCCATCGGGGTCTAAATTCGGAGGTCCAGATTGTGTGACGAAGGACTCTGCACCACCACCGGCTAAGGAGCTAATCACAATGAACAGCTCCTGCAATGAAGGACAGATTTATAGAGTATATCTAGTTCAGTTTACTAGTGGTAAGTCTAATATTTACGTTTTCCATTTTAGGGAAGAGGAATTAGAAAAGTTACTTGAAACAAAAACTGAAAGATTGTCAGAGTACAAGACGAGGGTGAAAGAACTGGAGACCAGCCTAGAGAGTAAAGAAGATAAACTTGGAGAGCTGCAAAAACGGTAAGCTATATTTGCTAAAAATTTTATCAATGCCTGTCATATCTCTCAGATAGGTTTTCTACGGGATCCTGAGTTGGCTACACGCATTTTCTAATACATCAATGCTTTTTCATTTTAGTTTGGATGACTTGAGAAATGCAGCGACAGCAGATGCCAAGCTGAGTAATGCACTGCAAGAAAAGGACATCAAAATTGCTGAAATGGAACAGAGGTACTTTTCACTTACGGTACAAAATTGCGTCGAACCCTGCGCGGCGCAAATTCTTAATTCCCGGCCACACAGAAATGCGAATAATAGTTCCGAAGAGGAGTGATGGAGTAGTAATAGAAACGAACAGCGGCTTTAATTTTGTCGCGCATGATGGGGCGTATCCGAACCTTAAATTTAACTGCCTTGTGATTTTGTAGAATAAAAAGGAAAATTTGCGTGTTCACACCAAGAGCTCAATACTAAAGAGTAAATTCTTTACTCGTCTCTAGGGTGAAGGATTTGTCTAGCACCTTTGGACAGGTTGATAAACTGGAAAAGGCCAAGAAAGATATGGAGCCTGAAATAAAGTGTTGACAGGCCAAACGCGGCTCATATGCTCGTGCTAATGTGTTTTCTTGACCTTATAGTTTAGCTCTCACGAGTATATCCCCTAGAGATTTTCCTTTTTTGTATGAGACTATAGGGGGTTCTTTGTATATTTCTTTTAGCGATGGTTGATTTTGGATTAAGTGCCATTTGCTCATAAGGATTTTCATTGAGTTTGGAGACCAAGTAATGTTATATGAATATCTGAATATGTTAGGAAGGCCTTTAACTCTTAAGGGCAGCTAAGCTCAAATGAGAAAGCATTCTCAAAAAAATATCTTGTGAAATGAAGACAAATGAACAGCACTATAAGAAATTACCACACAGTTGCTCTCATTTGAATAGCCACATCGGGTTTCATCAACAGACTCAAAAATTAGAACCACCTCTTTCAGCATAATGAACAGCACGGCTGAAAAGTAACTCTCAATACCTTTCATTTGAATGGTCACACTTTAGGATTTCATCCACAGACTCAACAGTGAGAACCACCTTGTATCCTGCATGATGTGTAAGTTACAATACCTTTCATTTAAAGATTTTAGCCATGGACTCAAAATTTAGAACAACGTCAACTGGTGCAAGGTTTGATGTCAACAGCACCGGAAGAACAACAATTTTTTAATGAAATAATCTCATTCCCCTCCCCAGAAAAAAAAACAAAGACAAAAGCAAAGAAGCAGTGAAGGAAGTAAAGTATTTAGTAACTAACTGACACGGACGTTTCCAGCAAAGGAAGGCAAGGTCCGAAAGCTTTGAACCGATTAAAACGCTGTGTGACACTAACTCTTACCAATTTATGTAAGTCTGTGGCCCTCAAAACTAAAATAGTCCGGAAATGTCGAGGTAGAACCGTGGAAAGGGATACTAAACATGATTGGCTTTTTTGCAGGTTGGAAGAAAGTGAAAGCCGAAACAGAAGACTGAACCATAATCTTAAACAGTAAGAAGCGAAGATCGAAGGCTTGGAGAAACGGTAATGAAAAAAAAAATTCTTGTCAATTTATTTGAAGTGTTCAGTGTCAAATTGCTTCGTAATTTCCTTGTTGAGTTTTCGACGAAATCAGTCACATGGCCAACCAAACTAGACAAACCGACCCGGCATCCAGAGGAATTCCACCCTACAATGTTGTAGTTATTTGGGGATATAGTCGCCTAATGCTACAGCAAGCGGACCTGAGACCGGCCCTGATTAGCTATCTGGCTCGCTCAGTCCGTTGGATAGGACATAAGACGCGTACAAATTAATACTAAATTTTACTCGGCGGCGCTATTTGATGTGTATGTAGGAGTGCTGTCAAGTGAGCTACTGCCCTTATACAATTTCCCCCGGCCTACTGGCCTTCCGAGGAACAAAGAAAAACTCTGAACCCGGCGGGATTTGAACGCACGACCTCCGGATCAGATCACCGTCGCTCTAATTTCGGATTTATTTGTAATTTCTTCTTAAAGGCCAGTAGGCCGGGGAAAATTGTATGAGAAAAATTGTATAAGGGTAGTCCGCCCCCCCCCCCTCCCATTTCACAGCACTCCTACATACACTTTATAATTTCTACTTTCATTTCACGAGTGCTATGTGGTACCTCACGTTGGGCGCTATTTGATTACCAGTACTATAAAAGAGACATTTGCCATTTATTGAATTCCTGACATTCAATTCGTAGGGTGGCCGAAATGGAGTCGACATGACAACAGTCAGTCACTTAGCATGGCTTTGAAACAGAAAGACAGCAAGATAGCAATGTTAACCCAGAATCTACAACAGCAGGAGAGCGAAAATATGGCCATGGAAGCCAAGTGAGTGTTGGTTTCTGCGAGAGGGTGTTTTTTTTTTGCCTTACACAATGATTGTTACAGTTTGCGCATAAATTATGAATATAAGGTAATAAAAAACGCACTGAGTTAGTTACAACAACAACGACTTTTTTCAGTGTCGATGTATTTAGCCTCGTGATATCCAATGGCTATAGTTTTGAACAATGCTTTTGCTTCGCAGGGAAAACTTTTGACTGCTGCGGCACCTGATACATCGACAATTGATTCAAACGCCTATGCGTTTGAACGAATGAGAAAGTTAGAAATTCAATTATCGAAATAGAGAATTCAGTGAAGAAACTTAGCATAAAATCGTTTGTCGTTCTTAATTCTTCTTAATTTTACCCAGCATTCCGTCCTTCTTCTCTTTCTAACTTTCGTCAACTTTTATTTGACTTTCTTAACAATTCACATGTGTATTTGTTTTTGTACAGATTGGAAGAAGTTACTGCACAAGCCAATAAGTTTTCTCGCCTGATCGAGCAGCGGGAAGAACAGGTGCGAGGCCTGAAAACGAGGCTGGAAGAAGCTGTTCACCAAAACAACAAGATGACGCATGCGGCTGAGCTGAAAGATGACAAAATAAAAACACTCCAACAAAGGTTGGTATGAAAAAAAGTTCTAAAAACTAACACTCTCCACTTGAAAACTGGCTTAAATTATAAATACTCATGATATTGTTGTCCTTCTCGCAGGCTGGAAACTTCTTCTAAAGAACAGCAACGACTGACAGAGGTAAGGACAGTGTTTGGTTTACTCTGGTCTCCACAAAGAGCAATTTTTCTGCGTTGTGGAGGAGCACCTGATGCTTCTAGGTGCTTGATGCCACGAAAACCGGGTTTAGGTCCGACAGCTATGAGCCACTAAATTCATACATGAAGATTTTTTATCTCCCTTTACCTCTAAGGGATGTGTAATATAAGGGTACGTGCTTTTTCTTAGAACTCTTCAACATTTTCCCGTCTTTTAAGTGTGAATATATAAAGTATAATTAACTCTGCTGTCATTGGAGGTTCAAGTGTCCCAACGTGTTTTCTTTACATTTAGGTGCTTGAGTCATATGACAAGAAAGCAGAAAAGGAAAAAGCGCAGAAACAAAAAGGCAGCTCATCTCAAACGATCATCTTCAAGCCAGCTGATAACACAAGGTGCGTAGCTAAGCTTTCCATCAAAATCTGAAGCCAGCTAAATCAGTGTATTTTGCTGGTATTGTAGCAGAGCGGCTGACGAAGAGCTAAGACTGCAGAATGTCCAAAGGTCATCAGCGTAAAGGTGCACTTTGACGTTCCCTCCGGCTTGAAATTCCGCAATCCGGTCGTTAAAGACAGGAAAATAACGAGAGACGGCGAGATACAATCGGAAATAGTGTAAATTCGGCGGAAAATGTTGGTTTAATACACATCGCTACAGCGGTCACGCTGGTCACCCAAGAACAATGTGCTGTCCTCTTTTCTCAGCCGTCTTTTTGAGTAAGCTTACTAAATAACAAGTGTAGCCAGAGCTTCACAAGTACATACAGGTCAAGCTATAAAGCATCGTCTTGCAACATTTTTGGAAAGATTTAATGACGAGTCGGAACTATGAGCGCGATTTCTATGAGGTAAGACAATACACGGTTGGCCAATGCCAAACTCTTACAATAATAATTTGTAGAAAATGAAAATGAGAGTACCTAGTAACCTTGGTTTGAATTTGTTTCTTGAGATGAGAAATTTCTGATATTGTGTTATAGGTCTGGGCAAAACACTCTTGAGATGCTGGCCATCGCCGATAAAAGAGTAGCAGAACTTAACGAGGAAATAAGGATGCTGGAAAAACAGGTGACTAGCACATTTCTCGGGGACTCATTTAACACAGCTGTTTTAAGTACTGCAGTGGGAACAATATACGGTTACATACACGACGGGCGGACTTGTCCCTTTAACTCAGTCCTGTTCGAATGAGTGCGACAATTTCGCTGGATTTTCTTCCGAAAATAGGTATTTCGTCCACTGACTAAAGGGATTTTGTGTTCTAGAATTGTCGCAGGGACTTTTTCAGTCCCATGATTAAGTCCTTCCATGTGCACCGACGTAATAATTCATGAATGCTTTCATCCTTCTTTGCAAACCTACTGACTGTAAAGAATTGTAAAGAATCTCATAGAGACTGAAATATTCGATTCTCGTCACACAAAAAAATGATAAATCAAATTTAACGTGACAGTGTGGGGAGTAGTCGCCTAATCTCCCGAGCCAGGGGCTCATGTGTAAACACTTGACGTCCAGGTCGAATTGGAATTTGGAAAGAGAAGACAAGAGAACAAGCTTGAGGTTTATTAAAAAACAAGCAAGCAAGCAAGCAAGCAAGCAAGCAGGCAAGCAAACAAAAAAAAAACAATAAAAAGACGTACGGGATCTCGTCTTACAGTGTACATTCTGTATCTAATTCACGTAATAACCGTTTGGTTTCCAGAACGTCACGGTCACGGCTCAAAACGAGGCAATGTCGGCCAGAAACGCTCAGCTGGAGATTGAGAACGAGTCTCTGAAGAATGAACTGCAGAACTCAAGAGCGGACTATGCAGCACTGCAGAGCGATTTGAATGACATCAGAGACTATTATCATCAAGTCGACATCGCTGCTTCCAAGATGGGACACAGATGCGAGGTGGGGAGAACAGTTTTCGATTGCTTAAACTTTGGTTTGCTGTTCCTGTGCAATTAGGTTATCCTATTCAAACTGCAAGGCATATGCATATTGCCAGTATCATTCATCCTCGGTTTACTTGATTTGTTTGTTGTTAACAGATGCTTGGTCAGCTCAACGCTACACTTGAGGAGGAGAACAAGGCCCTTGTTGAACAAATCAACAAACTTGTCGAGCAGGTGAATGTACCACTGAGAGATCTACAGTCTCGGACAATAATTATTGGGACATTTGACACCTCTGAAGACGGTACCCCTTCCCCCGTTCAATGTTGTACATACCGCTGGATTTCGGACAGAAAATAGCACATCTTCTACAGTAGTCTTTTCAACATTGCAAAGGCGGGAAGGGGGAGAAGTCGGCCAGGTGTCCCAAGTTTATTGACCGACCCTGTAGCTTTTAGTTATGTGCCCTTCACAAGATGTAGAGGTCAGATGTTGTCCAAACCGAAACGTGCAGTTGTCCTAAGGTCAAACTTGCAATATAGGCAACCAAAAGACAGAAAAACTGATTACGAAACGAAACGATACCAACCCTTGAGTCAAATAGCATTGAAAGGGGATTAAATACTGACTACCCGATAGTCTTCTTAGCAAGCGTTTCCCTTGGTTTTTCGCGTAGGAAGAGTATTTCGCTTTTTTGCCCAGCGAAAGTTAGGACAAGAGCAAAAGCTCAAAAAATCTACGAGCAGAAAGCCTCACGGAAACCGGTGGTACGCGGCGTGGTTACCTGACCATCCTTCTTTTATTCCCGACACTAAAACGACTCCCGATATTCGCACTCTGATCCCAATTAGGTCTCCCACTGATTTTACCCTTTCTTTACCAAAACAAATCTGAGAAGCCTGAAGTTATTTTTAAACAAGTTCAGTTCTTTGGATAGGAGTTATAATTTAATTTAATTTAATTTAATTTATTAATTCATTTACAGTATTTCAATGGAAAAACAATGAAAGCGATACATCGATTCTTTCGTTAAATACAGCGAAATGTCTATTGTTTTAATTTGCCCTTTGATTTAATGTTTCAACAAACCTAAAGTCGTTCGATTTATTTTATTACTTAATTGTTTATGTATTTGTTTATCTTTCTATTGAGCCATTGTCGTAGACGTTGAAACAAGATGGCAGTGTTATTGTGGATCTTGTTGTGTTAAACAACTTATTTTCTAAACTGTTCTCCGCAAAAAGATTTCTCCACAATTTTTCATTACAGTATCTTAAAGATTTCTACTCAATCTAATCGATATTTTTTCTACACTCGAAATGTCTGAATTGGTTTCAC
This sequence comes from Siderastrea siderea, assembly GCA_964030785.1. Taxonomy (NCBI): domain Eukaryota; kingdom Metazoa; phylum Cnidaria; class Anthozoa; order Scleractinia; family Rhizangiidae; genus Siderastrea; species Siderastrea siderea. The sequence continues at coordinate 41,837,252 of OZ034970.1, forward strand.
CACAACTTTCGATGGTCTGTACACTAAACTCTACTTTCAGCAGTTCCCAGTTCACGTGGGTACATTTTCCTGCCACGTTGTGTCTGTCATAAATAAATAAATAAATAAATAAATAAATAAATTTCTATAGCGCCATTTTCCAAGGGTCCAGTGGCGCCTTACAAGAGGGGCGAACAAGAGGTTGAACTGGCACCTTTCACGTGAGATCTTATGGATATCTTACTAGATATCCTTCGTTGAAAACTGTACTAATCGCTGTTTTCTTTGATTAGAATCAAGACCTTTTGGTGAAATCATTGGAAGATAAGGATCAGTTTATGGACGATGAGAGAGCTTTCTCGTGAGTATCAAATACCGTAAACGTTAGAATAAAAAGCTGCACCATCCTTAGATGCGTTTAAAGAAGGAGTGAGATGAAACGTTTGGCTGTCTGTTCTGTTCCTCTTTATTTTCTGACCATCCTCGATTACACCACGCTGATCGTTGGACTAACCCTGGGCAAAACGAGAAACTTGAAGTGCTCAACTTCTCGAACAACTTGTCGCGCGTTCGAAGGCGCAGGGACATGAAGGGTGGTTCGAATAAAAATGAATACAGTGATCCTGTTTTTCCCATTTCTTGGAGGGAGGATATGCGCAAGATTCTAGGTATTTTGATTACATTTCTTCATGTCTGAATTATGCCTCCTGCTTCCTTCCCCGAAACCCCCCCCCCCCCCAAAAAAAAAAAAACAAAAACAAAAACAAAAGCAAAAACCAAAAAAAAAAAAGAAGGAAAAAAAAACACAATTCGAGTAAGCTCGAGCGCCAGGTGGTTGAAAAAGAGTAACTTTGGTCCTTACTGGCAGTTTTCATGTAAAAGAATTGTTTAAAACATATCTCGAGGACAGAGCAGAGCGTAGAGGCCAAGGGATACATTGCGAGGTGATAATATCTTTGTTTGTATTACTTTTCAGGGATCGTATTTACGCCCTTCAGCGTCAAAAAGAGAGGCTCGAAGAACAAGTTGATTTGGCAAACAAAGCGCTGGCAGAGAGTGTGCTCAAGACTAAAAAGTAAGACGCAGTGTTTAGGAAGAAACGTCGCGTATGTAGTTAACAATAAAAAGTATATATTTATTAAGCTAAAAAATATTGTTTGTCTTGTTTACGTTACGCTCCTGCTAGGGAGCTCCGATTGATGACTGAAGACATTTTTATTTAGGAAAGCAGATGAATAGTTAAACGCTTTTATTCTAATTTTTATTTATAGCACATTTTTATTCTATTTTATTTGAGTAAATAATTTCCACAGTTTTGGGTTTATTTTCACAGTTGGTAACGCGGTTTGATCATATTCATGTGCTAATTTGCGCCGTATAAATATTTATCATCATTATTATCGTGGTCGTCGTCAACCTGGGTTCGCTGTTATCGAACCTGTGCGTGTACTTCCGTAAGTTACTGGGAAGTTGTGAAGTTGTGTTTTCTTTGAAAAACTAAAAACTCAGGCCCGTAAATATTGGGGACGTAACAACTAGTGTTTACCTAAAGAAGCGCTTGAAGGGCAACTATAACATTCGTGTGAAATAAACGGCCCAAAAGTTTTGGCGACTTTCAAGAAACGGTCCCCGGGCAGAAAACAAAACTTTGTCACTACTGGACTCGAACCATTTATAGACTGCTTGCGGGCTGTCCGTTCTATAAATCGCTGGGTTTAAGTTAGAAGCAGGCTTTGCATCTTCCCTCAAAGTGTTATTAAGTACTGACAGTAGTTCCTCTTTGATGTTTACAGAAAACCAAACTTCCTAACAAGAGTGATGAGAAAAGCTGGACTGAAAAAGGCAAGAAACATCATTGATTTATAGACTGTTCTGTCTATAAACTGTTTTGTCTTGGCCGAATCTCCTGCGCAGAGGCTCGTTTTCTAGGCACACATAAGACGTCAGCCTAAAAGAGTTGCCCTTGCTTCACTCCTTTTCCCTTATCGTTTTCCCCTTCCCATCCTGCCCCACGCTTGTAACGTAACGAACATCACACTTCTCTTAAAATTTTCGCATTACCATGATTTCTTTACTCTTCATTTTCTTTCAACAGAAGAGGGATGAAAGCGCTAAGAACAAACGAAACAGTGTGCAGCTTCTCCGAGTCGATCAGACCCCGTATCTGGAGGAGTTTGAGAGCGGTAACCCCTCATACAACCACGATGGGCCGCCTCTCATAGCTACTCCCATTAACAGACGAGAAGAGACAGGCAGCGAAGGCTCACGGGAAAGTTCTGCATCCGGGGACTCCAGAGGAGCGACAAAGAGTTTGTTAAATTCTAGTCTCGTTAGTGCCCAATCTGACGTTGTACTCAGGCGACAGAGAGACGGGTTCATGTCTCCTTACGTCAGCACACCGGTCCTGTCACGGCACGAAGACTTCGAATCAGCGCGCAATAGGTCCGCCACCACCCACGATGTGTCGGCGTTCCGCGCTCGCCAAGTCCGTTCTGAGATATTTAACGACAGTGATTGGTCGCCGGGTCGGCTTGGGCGGCCACGAAGCATGGACTCTTTAGATAAAATGCCGAGCAGCTCGTCGACTCTTACTCCGGGTGACACGGCATCGGGTGATGGACTCTCATGGGGAAATGAAGTGAGCGGAACTCTGCCAAGAACTAAAACGCAGGGAATGATGAAACATGTCAGTCCCGCTGCTTCTCCCAGGGGGTTGAGGAAGCCTCATTGGGCAAAGAGCAGCCCCAATATCTCTCCACTCCCCCCAAGAAAGGAGTACCCCAACTCGTTGGAGCCTGTTCCACCCTCGCCTCCCTCGCCCACATCATCGAGGCGGTCGGCCAGTCCTCGTTCCTCTCCTGTTCTCACCAGGAAACTTGAAGAGAGGCCGCCTGCACGGAGCACCAAGCAGTCTCCTGTTTTGAGCAGGAAAGAGAATACAAACAAATTTTCATCGCCTCCAGGAGGCCCACGGCGGTCAAGTATGCCGAACTACGGTCACAGTCTGGATACTGTGCCAGTGCGAGAACGACCCATGGATCAATCCAAACCTAAAGTTTCTGTGCAAGTTGTAGCATCTACCAACACGGCTGATACAAATGCTACTCAGCCACGATCTAATACCGCTGCCTTGTCGCCGTATCAGGACGATCAATGGAAGAGAATTCCTGTGGAAGACTTGCAAAACAACCCTCAAACTCAAAGGTTTAACGGAGATGTGTCTAGCTCTAGTGATCCGTATCACAATAGACAAGGAGGTGGTAGCGGTGAAAGACGTGAGGAGCCGACTACATCCACCCCTCGGGGATTTCAGCAGCAAGGGGGCTTTACAGGAGATAAAAACATTAAGACTACGGAGCCCTCTCGGAATAACGTTCAGCACATAGGAGAAAGGAGCTCTAGTGGAAACAGGAACGATGGTTCTCGAGTAATTCAGAATACACAAGGAAGCGAGGGCCCAACTCGTGACACTAGTCAAACGGGTCCTTCGCATTCACGAGAAAGGAGCCTTAGTGGCGACAAAAATAATGGCCTCAGAGTGCAGGGCCCCAGTCGGGACACTGCTCCAACGGGTCCAGTCCATGCAAGGAGCCTTAGTGCGGACAAAAATGAAGGACTAAGAGCGTCTAAGCGGCAAGGTACACTCTTTGTGGCTTCATCTATGCCCCGACAAAGTGTCCCCGTGACAGCTCACTACGTCACCACGGGAACTGTTGCTAAGAGTGAGCCTATCCCAGCAGGCAAATCTGGTGCAGGAACCTCTGTTTACATTGACGCTACGGGTGCAAATTTGAATTCAACTCCAGTGATTTCTCTTGGCAACCAAGCTGATGTTAGCACTTCATCAGTGTTCGCCATTGTAAGAGACAAACGCGGAGATGAGCACGTGATACCGGGATCAAACACGCCACCATCACGTGACTTGACAATTTCGTCTCGTGATCAACCTTTGTCGCGTGCCAGTGCCGCGTTGTCCAATAGTGCTCCGACAACCCCTTATTCTACTCCTACGTCACGCAGTACTGCTAGCGCAGATTCTAGTTCATCGTCACGTTATGCCGCGTCTTCATTGCCGCGGAACGGTGTTGTTTCAAACCCGGTGGAACTAAAACCGTCAACGAGCGAACAAAGAGACGAAAACAGAAACGACACGAAAATGAAAGTTACCGCAGTGGGTGCTCAAGAAGACGTGAAGCTGAACGTCTCAAGCGTACGCGCCCGCATTCTTGACATCGATCATCAGTCTCCGCCGCGCGTATCGCAGTTGCATCCCGACGACGATGATGATGACGCGCGCTCTGTATCGTCACAACATAGCCGGGATTGTTCCCCTGCACTGAGGAAGGTGAGAAACAAGGCAAGGAAAACGGCCAAGGAGAAAGAAATATTCGTGGATTCCCCTGTTTCCTCGGACACTGGCTCCACGGCGTCAAGTCGAAGGTCAACTGCTGACGAAAGGTCACGTGCGAGATCAATGGGGGCTAAAGAAGCGGAAGGGAAGAAGTCATCGGTCTGGTATGAGTACGGATGTGTCTGATGAATGAAACGTAATGTGAGGCAGAGACAATTCGTTGAAATCACCCTCTAATATTTCTGTATTATCGAACGTTTGCAAATTTACGTTTATATTTATTGATACAGTATTACGGATGATCAGCTAGTCATGTAAAAACAAGAGGTCACCAACCATGGCAATCTTGAGCTTGTCAGACTTCGATCAATTGCTAATTGGAAAGAACGTGAGCTTGGTATGCTAAAAGAATTATACTTTTTGCTGTGGTGTTGTGCTAAATGAGTTAATTGTAGGCAGGCCAGGTAAAAGATAATTGATAACACTCCTCATCACGACTACACGCGACGATGTTTTCATTTGCACGAGTGCCGTCGTCGTCTGCACACAGCGCTGGGAAACACCGTCTGTTTTAATGAGTAACGCATGTATGTAGCTGCCAAGAATTATTGTTTAAAAGAGAGAGTGTGATATCGTCAATTACCCGTTGTAATGGATGTAAATAGAAGATGCTGAAGTTACACTTGTGATCAAGGCACCTTTCCTCGGTTATTTAACTAATTTTTCCAGTGAAGAAAAACTACATGAATATTTTCTAAACAATGAGTGATAGAATGTTTCATAGGTGATCTATTTTCGACGATAAAAGTAATTGAGCTTTGTAATGAACAATAATAACGAATCGGCCATAGCTTGTAATCAAATTATCATCATTTTCGATGTAAAAACAAACAAACAGAAGAACGGAGTAGAATTTACTTGTTTGAAAATATTCAGAACGTTTTATTTATTTAGATATTTAATACGATAGCTGTCTGCCTGATAGTAATTTATAAAATTGAGAGACAAATCGAAGGAGACTGACACTGGAGAAGGTTGATCGTATTTCTACCAATAAAAGATTAGAGTCACTTCTGTTTGCTTTGCAATGATTGAAAGCACCGCTTGGTTTGCTCAGTTGGTAGGGTACCAATCTGAAGAGTGTAGGGAGACGGAAGGTGGGTTGAACCTTCTTCTTCCCATGCCCTTTACTCCCGGGAGAGAGGGCTGAATTTCCAGCCTTCCATGCCTTTTACTCCCCTAAGGGCTGATTTGAATTTCCAGCTTCCCATGTCCTTTACTCTCCCGGGGGCTGGTTTGAATTTCCAGCTCCCCATGCCCTTTACTCTCCTGGGGGCTGGTTTGAATTTACAGCTTCCCATGCCCTTTACTTCCCTACGGGTGGTTTGAATTTACAGTTTCTCATGTTCTTTAATCCGCTGGGGCTGCGGTGAATTTCCAGCTTTCCATAATCTTTGCTCCCGAAGAGTGAGGTTAACTTCCCGTTTCCTATTTTTTTTACTTCCCGCTGGGGTAAACTTGCCACTTCTCAAAACCTTCACTTCCTTAGGGGTGACTGGGGTGAACTTACCGCTCCCATACCCTTCACTCCCCTGGGGGGGAGGGACGAACTTCGCCCTTCCCATACTCTTTTCTTCCCAGGGGGGTAAACTTCCCACTTGCCATATCCTTTACTTCTCGGGGGAGTGAGGTAAACATCCCCTTACCCTTTCCATTCTTGGTGGTTCCTGCCTCGTTGGGCTTTGTCTACAGCTGTAGTTCAAAAACGTATACCGTTTCTCTCGATTTCCGCCCTCTCTTTCCTGCCTCCTTCTCCCCCTCCCCACCCACTGTAGAACTGAACGTGGTATGAGGTTCCGATTCCAGCCACACCACCAAACAGATCTTTAAAAATACGCCAGTCGTGCTCAACGCCAATGGTGACGTCATTAATCAATCAATCATTTATTTGCCCTTTCCAGAATGATTACAAGAAGAAAATTATATATATATAGGCTCGGATAGGAGCTCGCGGCAAACCCTTCTGAGCTTAATAAGATGAGACCAGGTAAATTTTTGCTAAGCAGTTACATGTACGTCTATCACGGATGTTAGTGACATTTACTTTGAATTTTACTTCATTGATATTGCCTAACTTTATTATTACAGTTGACTCCTGGTAACTTTAACCCCCTCAGTAACTCGAAGTGAACGTTTTTTTCCCTTCAGGTATTTTTTTTATATTTTTACTCAATAACTCGAACCTTTTTCGATTTCCCCTAAAGATTGGAGAGTCAACTTATTCTATCTGGAGAAAAAAAAAATTTTTTCTTTAGAGCTGTGCTTTTTCTTCGGAGACAAGCGAAACTTTTTTTCTTGCATAAAGTTTACGGGCTGTGACCCCATATTTCATGGTTGGGAGCTTCGGGCTTCCTCTGATTCTTCTAAGAGCACACTCTCTGCTACATCACTCAGTCCAGTAAATTGGGGAACTTTTCCCTGGTAAGTGATCTGACGTGTCATGGAATGAAGGAACTGACAGTGGTATTTTTCTACGTTTTTGGCAGCTTGAGGGGCTTCAGATCTGGCGGTCGGTAGTTCGATGCCTAGTCCCTGCCATCGTGTTGTTATCCTTTGACAAGAAACCTTACTCCAAATTGTCTCTCTCCACCCAGGTGTATAGACGGGCACTGGCGACATGCTGCTGGGGGTAACCCTGCAATGGACTAGCATCCTCATCTAGCATTACTCTACGTTCCTTCCTGTTATTTAAGCTCTGGTCGTGTGGGTGCCCTGTGGCTCATGTGCGACTTAACACTCTGGCAACTAGAATACATGAAAAATTACCTTACCAATCAATCAATTTTCAGTCTTGAGGCTTTGATAGCCTACCTCTCCAGGATTGCGCATTTTGTAAGACCCTTTCAAGTAACTTTCTTGGCAACAGGCCAAGAGATTAGTTTCTTTTAGAAACTGAGGAAGCACAGTCACTCTTCTACATATCTCGTTAATTCATACGATCCGTATAAGCAAAGGCACGGTTGCTTTCGATTTCCTAGCGTTGCTATTGATCGTTGAAACTAAAGAAAATGTATGGAAACAGGCGAATTAAAGATGTCTTAGTTTGTAATACAGTCAAACCTCCCTGTGCGACCACCTGTCGTAAGCGACCACTTTTCCAAAATACCAATTTTTCTCAGTGAAATCACCGTAGTTGGAACATTCCCTAGACGACCACCTCTTGCAACATGTGATCCCATCTCAGAAAAGCACCGTACAACCTTAATATGACTTACTTGTTAATGTAATGTACGTTGCGATCCTCGTTCTCCCCTAAAGATACTACACTTCATTTTGGTCATAAGTTTATTTGTGCATGAATTAAAGAAAATTAACCTCCGATCAAAATAAAAATTTTGACCTCCTGTGCGCTGACCTCTCGTCTTAAACGACCACTTGACATTTTGGGTAGTTGCTTACTGGAGGTCCAACTGTAGTATGAATGCCACATCTACCTTCTAAGACTCGTCCATTGTAATCAGAAATTATTCGGGAAAGTCGGTTTTTTAGCGATGACCCTGTCACGGTAGTACCGGGGACTAGATTGTTATTAATGTAGCTTGTACTTCATTATCTACTACTGGTTAAAAAGCATGTTTTAAAGAAAGGCAATTTTTAAATTTGGCGGTTTTCTTGAGTAAGACTAATCGTTCGATGAGGCTTAGCATTCCCAGAGCTTCCTGTTATAGATATATAAAACTTTGATAGCTTTTAAGTGTCACGATTTTTGTCCTTTTTTCTTCGTATTTTTTTAACGCCGTTATTGTTATGCACTTTTATTTATTTATTTATTTATTTATTTATTTATTTACAACATTTAAACAGAGATGCCCAGTTCAGCATACGCTGGTTTTGTGTAGTTATAGTCTCTGTTTTTTGTAAAACATAAACAACAAGTAGTTTTCTCGTTCGTTCTTAAGGTGAATATGCTAAACAATTCACACAGATGAAGTCCGTATATTAGTTTGATGTTTATTCAGGGTTTCCATGGCAATTCAAACAATAAAGTCCGTTGCTTTGCGATCTGAATTAAGCCATTTGTAAGACACTCAAACATCAAAGTGTCAATATCTTTTCTATTTTTTTTTTCAGTGCGGTGTACTTTTAGAAAGTAAATGTGTCTCTTTTTAGATCATAAATAACAAGCAGAGTTGTCTTTCGTTCTTTTAAAAGGTGAATGTGTTAAACAATTCACTCAGCTGAAGTACGTAGTTATAGAAAGTGGCTTTATGATAATGTTAGTTTAATAATGTTTGTTCACGGTTGCTATGGCAATACGACCTTAGCCTTCGTTTCATTCCGATCTAAATATACCACATCTCCTACGTTTCAAGCTTCAAAGTGCCTGTCAGTTTTTTTTTTCTATTTCTTGGCTTTCTGAACGCGGTTGTTGCGGTTGTCGCCTTTTTAAATATCATAAATAACAAGTAGTTTTGTCTTTCTTGTTTTTAAAAGGTGAATCCTTCGTATGCTAATCAATGTACGTGCTGACGTACGAAGTTTTAAAAGCTGGCTTTACGATAATACTTGTTTAATATGGTTGCCCAAAGTTTCCGTGGCAATCTTAACATTAACCTTTGTTCCAGTCCGATCTAAATTATCCATAACTCTAACGTTTCGAGCTTTGTTCGTTTAATCATGATGTTTTACAAGTTTACGTCGGCTGTTTTATACTAGATAGTAACAAGCGATTTTCTCTCCATTTTTTTCAATAATGTCATCTAAAGAATTAACATTTTGCAGCTGGGTGTTAGTTTCGGAGATAAAAATTGAAGAGGGCAACGACATTTCAAAAACAATACCAGAGGAATATTTACTGACGCAGCTGTCCTTTTATAAGACTTAATTCGTTACCACTGGCTGAACCTGACGGTAAATAGTTTTGAACTAAGGATGATTTAATATAGTATTTAAATTGGAGGTTTTGTTGAGCTAGCATCATGATACTCACTTAATGAGACTAAATTACACTCTCATAGCTTCCAGTTACAGCTGGCGTTTTGTTAGCTAGCACTGGCGAGCCAACTTTTCATTCATTTGTCTACAAAACGCACTGAAGCGTTTGCGTGAGAACGTCAAACCTGGCCGGACTTTTAGGGTCACCCTCTTTCGAAGATAGGGTGAACCCTTTAACCACGACAACTTTTATTTTTCATAAATTTGGCTCGTGTGTCCCGGACGACGTTTTGTGTGCCACGTGACACATATTTTCCTGTTTTAGGTTTTCAAAGCGACGATTTTAAGAAAATGTAAATAGAAAAAGTAAAATTCAAATAAACAGAGATACAGCAATCGACTCTTTCTCATATAAACGTAACGCTTCATAACGTTGTCTCGGGAAGCCGGAGCAACTTTCCCCTATATAAACAGGGCCAAATGACATTTAAATTACTTTAAATTAGTAGTCTTCTTAATTTAGTAAAATCGCTAAATGAGACTTATACTAATAGTACTCTTAGAGCTTCCTTTTGTTAACGCAAGTAAAATTATTCATAGCCTCAAAGTCTGAAGGGTTTTCTTTACTCCTTTCTTTTTCACACGATTATTACAGCATACGCTGGGGAAGTTGTTATCTTTTTAAAGACATAAAACAAGCATTGTGTTTCGTGATAGGGGAGCTTTTTGTACAAGCATTTTGTTTCGTGATAGTTGATTTCAGGTAGTTTTCTCTGACAAATCATCATTTTTTACTGGGAAACGCAGAGGGTGCAGTAACAACACATTTTGTCAAAAGTAAGTGCAAATTTCACCGAAGTATATTTATTTTCATGATAGTTGCAGCCTTTTAACTGACAAATTTTTGTGAAGCGATATTGCTACCCATTACTCAGCCCCCGTGGGGGCACTCAACAAAGTGTTATACGGGGAGGCTCCGCCGCAATGTTCAACCCCTTACCTGGGGAATGTGGCAAGGCTCTAGACATACTGACAATGACAAAGTTCATCCCAAAATTGGGTCCGTACCCGTGTAAACATGGTGCAGTTCAAACACATTTTATCATGTACACGAGTAATATTTTGGTGTGGGTCGGACCCACTTGTTTGCACTACATTTTGAACCAATGTCGTCAGTGACGTAATCAGTTAATGTAGGAGCCTAAAAGATCGTGGATAATGTCGTATTTTTGATGGCTGGTAGCTGATGGCTGTCTCACGTCTGTAAACCCCCCCCCCCCGGGGGGGGTAGCCTGTGACTTTTGGGGAGAGTGTTTGCCGCTCGGATTCTGAGATCCTTACCCTATCAGCGACACCTACCCATACAACTTATAAATAGAAGTCCCTCCCCCAGACTGTGAAGTGTTTGGATTCGATCTCGAGCAACTAGGGGCTATTCAATCGTGCTGGACAGTATAAAACGACAACTTTTTACACTGGGTAATAACGTACGAATAATTTTCTCTTCAGTGTTTTTCCAATAATGTCGACTAAACAATTAAATTTCGCAGCTGGGTGTTGGTTGAGCAACACCCAGACATGGCTGGGGTTTGATTCGCTAAAACTCGCTACTGAACTAACTTCAAAGAGTTCTTAACTAAGGACCTTCCTATTTTTAGTTTCTATCTATCTATCTATCTGTCTATCATCTATCTGCCTTTATATGTAAATTGGCGGTTCTCTTTAGTCAACATAATCGCTAAATAAGACTAAATTAAAGTCTTAGAGTTTCCTGTTTAAATATAAACACACGTCAAAATATTCATAGCTTCAAACTCTCAAAATTTTTTTCTTTTCTTTTCTTTTTTAATGTGTTATTACAGTATTTTTTCGGCAAGTTGGTGTCATCTTTTTTTTAAATCATAAAGAACAAGTACTTTTCTCTTTTGTTTTCAAGTTGATTCAGTGCTAAACAATTTGCGCAGGTGGGTACTGTATTATGTCATCAGAGTAACATCCTTATTCAACTTAATTAAACCACAAAAGGAAAGCAATAATGTTTTAACAATTATCGCCAGTGCAATATAGAATTCTGTCAACACTCATCGAAAAATAAGACTAGTCCATTCCGTCGGACTTTAAAATGAGAGGAAAAATCACCAATTATTACTGAGAAATGCAGAATATGCAGTAACAAAATATTTTGACAAAAGCAAGTACAAGATTCATCGAAGTTTATTTTATTGTTGTGATAGTTGCAGTCTTTTAGCTTACAGTATTATTACAATACGATGTTTATTTAAAGTCTTAACTTTTAAAAGGTGGCTTTCTAAAGGCTTATTATGTTTTTCCACGGTTTCTATGGCAATTCAGAAATAACATATCCCATTCCATTCTGATGTAAATTAAACACAGCTCTAAAGTTTTAAAAGTATTCTGGCGAATTAATAATTGTCACGTTTGTGAAGTTCGCGCTGGGGTCATCACTTTTAAACTTAATGAATTTCAACAAGTGTACTCTTATGTTTCTAACTTTTGAACAAATTTCAGTTGGGTGTTGGTTTTGTAAAACATTGTCACAAATGTAGCTCGATTAATTTGCTATCGAAGAAATTAAAGGAGAGCAATTACGTTTTGAAGACAATACGCCAGGAATATAAAATTAACGGCGCTGACGTTTGTATAGAAGCTGTAATTGGCTCACACTGACATTAAATGGTTTTTAGAGACATTAGAAAATTTAAAAATTGCTTGTAAATGGTGGTTTTCACGAATTAGTACATTATTAATTGCTAGGAAAGAGAAGACCCTCTCAGAGATTCTAGTTGTTATCTTGGCAACTTGTCAGCCATGTTTTCTCCCTTATTCCGCTGGTTTCTCTTCTTCATGTGGTCTGCGGTTTTACGGGAAGCAGCCCGTGCACAAGGTTAGATTCGCTATAAATATTTATTTAAGGCTTTTCCTGTAGTTGTTTTTCAGTTAACGTCATTTTTATAAACTTAGAGACAACGGTTGCACCACATATCACCAAAAAAAAAAAGAATAAAAAAACTGCATCTCCCCTTTATTTTGTTAAAATTCTATTTATCCTCTCTGGCCGCAACATACATGTCTTAGAATCGTTCAATTTAAGTAGACTTAAACGTAGAAGTGGAATGCGGCCCTTAAACTATATATTTCAGTTTCGGAAGTTTAAGCCTTCAGCTCGAACATCATCATATAAGAAGTACCAAAAAGAGACAGAAGTCATAAAACAGTTAAGACCCTTAACACCCTTCACACTTGTTTTTGTCTACGTACAGTTTCCAAGCCAATTAAAATAATTTTGTTTTAGAGTGATCTAACTCCTGTCGTTAGGTTTCGTTTTTGCTAGTGGTTTCGAAAATTTTAAGATCACTGTTCTTTTGCAACAAATTATGCGAGCCATTCGGGGTATCGCCTAACATGTTATCGTTTTAATTCTTTAGTTTCTGTTTTATGTTTTCAATACTTCAATTTATCGTTATTTTTTCCATCTGAATTTCTTCGATATTCTTTAAGCTATTAAAAAATAGAAAAACATTCTCCTCGATTCAGTATTTTCCAAAGTGTTTTTGACGGAGGATTGGGGACAAAATTTTCTGAACTCTATTTGAAAAGTTAAGCAGCAGGCGGACGCTGCTTTATCGCTCAAACTATTATCGTCTGGTTAATTTTGCCGATTAATTTGTTAACGGCCACAAAAATAAACTGGGAACCAAAGTGCTTCAGAGTAAAATTTTTACGCAATGCTACGGGAATATATGTTGATAAAACTCACACCGATGGGTTTCCATTTTTACATTGCCGTTGGAATAACACTTGTCATATTGGCAACTTGTCAGCCATGTTTTCTCCTTTATTCTGCTGGTTTCTCTTCTTCGTGTTGTCGCCGGTTATACGGGAAGCAGCCCGTGTGCATGGTTGGTTTCGCTTTAAATAATTATTTAAGGAGTTTCCTGTTGTTGTGTTAACGCCTTTTTTATAAAGCGAGAGACATCGGACGCACCACAAAGACCACAAATAATCTGCATGTCTCCATTATTTTGTTACAAATTCTATTTATCCATTCTGGCCGCCAAGAAAAACCAGCCATACATGTCTTAACTCACACAATATATCAAGTAAAAGAAAACTAAAATAAAGAAGTGGATTACGGCCTTTATACGATATATTCTACGTCTTCACCTTGAACATAAGAAGTACCAAAAAGAATACATTTTTAGGGGCTCTTCGAGAGAAGTATTGGAATAGTTGAGATTAGGACATTAGTGTAAGAAAACACCCTTCACACTTGTTTTTGACTACTGTAAAACGATTCCGTTTTAGACCTATCTAACCATTGTTGTTACGTTTAATTTTCGCTTGGTTTTGAAAAGTTAATTAAGATCAGCCTCCTTTTGAAACAATTTATGCTAGCCGTTCAGTGTGTATCGATCAACTTGCTATTGCTTTAATTCTTTATATTCTGTTTTAAATTTTCAACACTTTAATTTATTATACTTCATTTGTATCGTCTGAAATTTTTTGACATACTCACACCTCCGTATTTCAGACGTTTTCTTGACGGAGGCCGAGGGATGAAAGTTACTAATGAAATGTTGAGCAACAGACGCTCTAAGTTTTAAAAGATAGCTTTTGATCATAAGATAGTGTTTTTCAACATTTGCCATTTAAATTCAAACAAATTTATAGTTACAATTTTGTGCCATACCGTGGACAGTTGTAAAATCATCCATGGAGGGCTTTAAAGTCTTGCAACCGTATTTTTCTTTTATTACCCGCATCATAAACTCAGGAAAAAGTAGTTTTTTTCTGAGTAAAAATCGACGAGTAACCAGGGTTAAACATATTAAAAATCTCAAAATTTGTAAAAACTGAGCTTGTGGATGACAGTTTCGTCATCATCAAGAAAGACTTTGTCTTAGCCTTCCTTGAGACTCTGAATTCCATTGACTCTAAGATTTCTTTCACCATCGAAACTGAGGAAAATAGCCAAATCGCCTTTCTAGACACTCGTCAACAGGAACAACGGTGTCATCTATTGACGTGTATCGAAAACCAACACACACCGATAGATATTTGGATTACAATTCACATCACGAGAAAAAACACAACGCTAGCCTCCACCCTCTCAAAACGTGCATCCAACCTTCCGAGGACAACAGGTGGAAATTTTTAAGAAATCAAACATGTAACGGACGCTTTAAAGGCCAATGGCTTCCCTTCATCGGTCATCTCTAATATTCTGAAAAAGAAACATCCCACAGAGACAATTCCCACACCTGAAGAATTAGTCGGTATGTACTTCAAGTGGGCCAAGCCATCAAATACACGTTTTGATTTCGCTTGTATTCCTTACATCAGTGGCCTCACCGAACCACTCACAAGACTGCTTCGTAACAATGGAATTAGAGTCGTCACTAAACCTCACAGAACCTTACAACAATAATTTTCTTTGCCAAAATTCAGGCCACCCACTGATCGGCAAACCAATGTTGTCTTTAAGTTCCCTTGTAATGATTGTTCGTAGGAATACAGCGGTGAAACTGGAAAATGCTTCTTTAACTCAAAAAAAAAAAAAACATGTCAGAAACGTCAAGAGTTGTTCGAAAGGAACTAACATTGCAAACCATGCTTGGACGAACAATCATTTAATCGACTTTGAAAATGCAAGAGTAATTGACTATCGCGTGCGAAAAAACCCTTGAACTCCTTGAGTCATGGAACACTGTCACGACAACTGAAGTAGAAAATAACTCCGAGCCGTTGCCTAGGCAATATTCCATTCTTTTAAGACATTCAACATTTTTTAAATTAACATGAAGATAGTTAGTCGAGGGACTGGTTATGAAACTCGGCAGAGTTCAAAATCGATAACAAAGGAGGTATAATTTATGTTGGACATACCATGACCGTGCACAATCTTTTGTTTTTTCGATAACACTGTATGGCTGAATAACTTAGGGCAGCAATTCTATTGGTCTGTTGTTCGAGCATATTTCAAAAGCTATTGCGGTTGTACACGGGCAAGGCCGAAAACGATAATAAAATCTCGAACAAAGAAATTCAGCAGGTTTCATAACCATTGCGCTTTATTAAAGTGCACCTAACCCCAAATTTTTTTTCCCCGTCAAATAAATTCTGTTATCATTTGGAGTATTTCGTCACAAAAAGTTTTTGATTTGGTTTAATCCTTGATTTTCTGTGCGCAGTTGAAGTACGGAAAATCGGCGAAAATAGACACCATTTTGGTTCAGGGTCGAGCAGTGAGGGCATGGGACTAGTCACGTTGTGACGTCAAATCAATAACTCGCAGTCTCCCGCTATCTCCATCGGAACTATATTTCTCTTGAGCTCTCGAAGATGTACGGAAAACTCAGTATCGACCGTTCGTATTGCTCCGAGACATAGTAACCAAAGAAACGAATCACAAGACGTATCACTACATAATACAGCATTTTTTGACGACGAGTTACCGGAGGTGAAGAGACGAAATGAATGGATTTTGTAAAGCAATAGTGAGCAAAGCGACAGCCTTCCAAGCACTCAGTCGACGGACTCGATACCACGCTCGATGCATTTTAAACAAAGATTTGTTGTCGCAGAAGAGGGTATCCGATCAAACGATAGCTTTTTGTGTATTTCCAATGATTCAACGGCCGATTCACCACAGAATACCTTGCCACATGAACTATTTTTTGTGGAGCCCTCTACGCGATACGCGGTATGTAGAAAATAATTACCTTTGCGAATTATTCAAGTTGGCTACACGCGCTAAATAATTACATGTAAGGGGTGGCCAAAACAGCCTAGAGTTTAAAGTTAAATATCGTATTTATAGAAAGTCCTCCTTCAGCAGAACCGAACGCGCTTTCTCCACAATAACAAACCATTGCCATTATTCCTTATTCTACTCTATGAACGTGCCTCGCTATCCCTCGCCATAAGAATTTTATCTTGAGTCATTTTAAATCACTCGAGCATAACAAAGTATTACTGTGCAGAGATCCCTTGTTCATACCCTCCGTTGAAGTAGACTGCAAGCAGTCTCTTTCTTCTTTTATTAACATTTCTTTGTGTGAAAAAAGGCCGCAAGAAGATCGAAGTGCGAGCGATGAGCGGCGAAGCCTCGAGTCGCGAGTCAAGAAGCGAGGGCTGGTTGATTTACATAATTTGTACATTTCAGCTCACGCGTAGGATCTGAGGAAACTGCTCGTACGTTGAAGCAAGAAAAACTGTTGGTAAGATCATCTCAGTTGAACCGATACTAACAAACTCTCGTGCTTATAATCTCATCAATTACCTTCCTGATTCACTAGTGTTATAAATTGTTGTTATTGTTAATGCTGGCTACAGAAACGGCCAAGACGTAAGTAATATCGCAGTTTCCACATTTACCTCTATGTAAAATAAATAAATGAAGAAAGGAATGCTTTATTAAAATCTTCATTTCTATAAGAGATTCCCTCTGCTTGAATATAAATCTCAAATGCGAGAAGCGGAGAGCAGGAAAGCCAAGACCGAACGTGCGAAATAAAGTGTAAACACTCACGGGCGAAGCTCATCATTCCGGCTTCTTCACGGCCCTCCAAGGCCAATCGTTGCTTTATTTGCTGTTCCAGTTCTCAGTTTGCCTTTATTTCCTTTCTGAATTGAGCGATTCATTCTTCGTTGGTTAGCGGGTTATTAGCAGATATGGCCAGGACGGCACCTTCTTCATCATTTGACGGTGTACTGTCGACTTTGTGTTCCGCATCTATCTCGTATTCAGAGCTAAAATTCATCTACAAATCAGCAGAATCCGCGTAGCTCGTCTCAGTATCTGCTTTGGATTACAACATTGGAATTTTAGTTATACTATGACTTTGTTCGAATTAGCTAGAAGGTCAGAAGGCTTCGATCAACAAATAAAGTCAGAGAAACACAGCTAAAAACTAAGCTGCGTGGAATTCTTGGTTCTTGATCTGACGTCACAACTACGGCTCGCCCCAGGTTCCTCTTACTCGGACTTGAACTAAATTTTTGTTGAATTTAACAGGGCACAGAAAATCGAGAATTTAACCAAATCAAAAAATTTTTGCGAAGAAATGTTCCAGATGATAACAGAATTTATTATTCAACTGCATTCAGTAGAGTACAAATAACACCCAAAACGAGTACAAATATCCCACGGTATTTGTACTCCAGAAGACCGGTTTGACAGGTTTTCTACAAATGCCACGTCAGGCTTTAGGCTTACAAGGTGAACGATGAAAAAATGGCCGAAACGCTCGTTTTTCCCGAAGAAAACAATGAATGCTTACCAAATTTTGAGGTTTTTAACGAAAACGAGTTCCTAGAGACAAGCAATGACCTAGACGACAGTGAAATTTCTTTATTAATTGAAGAAAATCGAAATGTATTAAAATACAACAGAAAATACAAAAACTGACCTCAAGTCCGTTAAAGAAACAAGGGCCATTGAAGAAATTCCCGCCGAGGAACTTAACAACCTTTTATGTCATTTGTTTGTCAAAGTCAGGAAACGGAACCCATCATTTCTCAGGAGCTGTCTTCAACAAATGCACAATTGTTGTCGGTCAGAAATCTCCACCGCTATCTCTTCCAAAACGACCCGTGGTTAGTGATTCGGACGAAGATGACTGAGCTTGAAGTGCTGTTTAACTTTGTTTGACTTGACTTTCGAGTTCTGTTTGTTCTGTCGAGTTCTTTCTTTTCGTAGTTTTACTCGTTGACCAAGAACATTGTTGTTTATCTAACTGTAAACCCGAAAATAATTCAGTTTTGCCTTGTTCCATCTTTGTTTTCGTTGCAAGTTTGAAATAAAATCCCGACGCTTCGCTCGATTGACACAGGTTTGACAAGTTTTCGTTTTTGACCAATCAACAACAACCTCACGTCAAGCGCGCGAAACCTGACTCCGCTGGCGCGCTCACTCGCTGCTCAGAAGTCACGTTAGTTTGTTACGCAACTCAGGCAGTTTATAAACCACTTTTCCATTTTGTAGCTAAGTTGAATAATAAATCCCTTATTAGACGGTTTAGTGTGTAGTATCGTGGGATATTTTTACTCGTCTCTTGTATTTTGACTCGCCCTACGGGCTCGCCAAAATACGGCGCGACTCGTAAAAATATCCCACGATACTACACACTAAACCGTCTAATAAGATATATTTATTTAGCAGAAAAAAATTTAGGGGTTAGGTGCACTTTAACTATGACATGAACATTTATTTTAATTCTAGGACGTTCATTGGCAATATAGTTCCATTCTTTTAAATTATCTCATTTTTAATCAACATTTTTTCTCGTTTTTGTCACTTTCTTTGTATAGATTTATTCTTTTACGTTTTCACACTTGTTACTGTATAAATTCTTACGTTCGCGCCATTTCTATCATTCGTCAAAGGCTACAGACTGGTAGCCGAAAGCTCAGTATTTACAAATTTTTTAACCAGAAAACGTTTTAACGATTTTAAGAACATTCTATCAAAATTGCGCAGTTGCCTGTTGGTTAGAAGCATTGTTGTCTCGGTTGATTTTGCTCGATGAGCTTGCTAACCTGGGGAAAACAAGTGTTTTACGCTATGTTAGAGATACATTAAAAAGATTTCAAAATTTTGGAAATACCTTCTTAATTGATGGTTTCCATCAGTTTGCATAATTGCTACACAGCGAAACAAAACACTCGCCGATCTTTCAATTGAAAACGAACGAAATCATTCACTTAGCATGACTTAGGACCATCTACCATGTCTTCTCTTTTCCTCTGAGTAGTAAACTCCGCTCGTATGGCAGATTTCCTGGCTTCTGATTGGTCTAGAGCGATCACGTGACCAGAGGAACTTCCGGTGACGTCATAAATCATTTCCGGTGGGGGAAACCGCTGACCAGGTGGAAAAAAAGGATCGTGGGCTCATACAACCGGAAGTCACGTGATTTTGAATGGGAAACCGCTGACCAGTTGGAAAAATGGATCGTGGGCTCATACAACCGGAAGTCACGTGTTTTAGGATGGGAAACCGCTGGCGAGTGTGAAAAATGGATCGTGGGCTCAAGGGGAAGTAAAACCGCTGCGAAAACGCGGGCTCAAAGTCCAAAGTCCAATTTTGGGAACGGGGGTGGTCCTTGGAGTGAAAACCAAACAAAATGAATAAATCACATTTTATTGCTTTGTTTACAATAACTGTGGTTTCCTTTGAGTTCCTCTTTGATAAGTGTTCCTTAATGTTCATTACAATCGACGATTTTGTTGGGGTTTTCACTGGTATCCATAGGGGTATGTCTTGAAGGTGTGGGGATGAATGACTCGTTTGTCAGGTGAGTGAGCAAGGTTGAAAGTGTAGGGAAGACTCATAATGCTCTTCATGCGGGGAATGACGTCACTTTGGTTCTTTCCCAGATAGTGCAGGGTTTTGTGGTCAGGATCAACTGGATCTGGGAGGAGTCCCCAGTATCCGCTCGTGGTGGTGTTCTCGTTTTCATAAAGAGTACCATGCCACCAATCACCACCAGGCCAGTGAACTTTGCTAACTTCCTCCCTAAACTCAAGGTCGAGGCTATATCGTCGTCTAGGGGTAGTCTCCATGACGGAAAGAGGAACAGCGTGTTGGCAGTTTGGGCAATGGGGGTTGTGAGACGGATTTGGGTTGGGTGTGTTGCATTCCATGGCACAGGAGGGGTGACAAGGTTTATCACAGCACCTCAACTTGGCAGAATAGTAGACTTGTATCGCACAGAATACACAGGGGTTGGATGGAGGATCGGTGGAAAGAGACCTCCCGTGAACGTTTCGGCGGCAGCTAGGACAGGAGGACGCGTAGACACGTTTCTTGAGATAGTCCTCGGCACAGGGGGTATGACAAGGTTGACCACAGCAGCTCAACTTGGTATTATCGGTGACAGGCGTCAAACAGATCACACATGGTTTGGGTTGAGCCATCACTTGTTGGGTTTCTGGATTATCCATGAGTTGAAGTGTGAAATGAGACGGGGGTTTTTATAGAGAAATCAAAGGGTCACGTGGGAGGGAAGGGGCCAATGAGAGAAAGACCCATCATGCTGTGGGAGGGGAAGAGGTGGGGGTACCCCCCTCCCCCCTCCTTAGATAGACCATGGTGCATTGCGCGAATGGGGGTATATAAGTCAAGGGAGGCCACAGGACGTCACTCCTAGCTTTGAGTTCATGCTGTGTTAACTTATGTCAATTGGGGCTGTCAAAAATGTCCGAAACGAGAAGGCCGTTGGGGTCCATGTGTAGTGAGATGAATGTGAGTGGGCAAGACTATTTGAGAAGGAGAGTTGGTCCGGAGAGGACGCCCATCCAACGCCAGACCATGCGTATGTATGAAAGGAGAGAGGAGACATGGCGCCCGTTAAATAGAGATCGTGTGGTTGCCTTTATTCGTTTATTTTTGTTGTACCTCGTGGAGTGGGAGAATGGTGTTGGACGGCCTCATCCCGAGACGGTCCGATCTCTGAAGAAAGCGTTGGTCCGTCGGGTGATTCCATGGATTCAAAACCACTTGGTTTGGACTACGAGGGAGAGGTATTGGCCTATCACCCTACAGCAATTTAAGGAACTGGACCAGTACTTGGTTGAGCACATGCCCCGAGTTCAGAGAGACGATGAGTGGGCCGCCATTGCGTATTTTTTTAAAGTGGTGGTACAGGAACGCAGGGACGAATATAAAAGATTGGAAGACATAGAAAGGGAGGCGATGGAGGCTGTGCGTCGGTGTTTGGGACAATGAACATTTTTTTTTTTTTATTCCTGTTGCGTTTTGTATTGTGAGTCAAGGCTACTGTGAGTCAAGAGACATTTATTTATGATCCACGTGCAAACTCAGTGATGTCAGTTTTTATTTTTTAATTAAAAAGAGTTGATGTTTTTTACAAAGGGTGGTTGGTCTTCTTTGCCACGCGGGTGGGGCATTCCTATTTACAATTGGAAAAGCTATCTACAATTTGAAAAAATAAAAAGTAAAAGCTATGTACAATGGGAAAAAATAAAAACTAAGAAATTGAAAAAGAAAAGCTATGTACAATTCCAAAAGTAAAAACTAAAAAAAATTACAAATGAAAGTCTTCCAGTTCCATACGTAATTGATCAATGTTCTCGGGTAGACAGAAGGTGCGGTTGAACAAGGCTTGAATTTCGGCTCGGGTTTTCTCGTCCACATCCCGGGATCCCACAATAGCACTGCTTTGATGAAGGGTGGGCTTTTTGGGTCCCCAAGGGACAAATTGACTGCCAGTGACCAGGGTGGCGGCATTCTCATTGACTTGGTAGTAATGGTCCGAGCGGTACCATGATTGACTGGGTATGTCAAACAGGTAGACGGGTTTGCCTTGATCCATAGCCAATTGCACAGTCCAACCAGTGCCTCCTTTCACGCGTTTATGATCCGGTTCCAAGATGCCAAAGGCATAGATGGTATGGGCTTTTTTGGCAATTTGATAATTGCGTTGCAGCAATTGTAGGGTGTAAAAATGACTGGGCATTTGTTTGCCTAGTTTCTCCGCCGCCTGGTGAAGATGGGGGTTGGCCAGCATCAGGACTTCCACCGTAGAAGGGGTGATGAAAGTGGCTCGAGGATGGTTCGGGGGGACCAGGACTTCTAGTTGCATCCCAAAGTGTTTGGCATGTTCTTCCACAAGGGCATCCGTACCTTTGGCTCCCCCGGTGTAGACCACATGGCCATGACCCACTTGCAGTTCCAAGGCACCGAGATCTTGTTCTCCGATCATGTTGATGTTGGGGGGCATGGCTTTTGAGAATGAAGATCTAGTGACCAAGGGACCGTCTTAAATAGGGACAACGGACCAATGGGAAGACAAGAGGTCCTTATTTGGATTGAATAAGCTGACCAATGGGAAGATAACAAGTCCTTATATGGGTAGGATAAGCTGACCAATGACAGTCAAGGGTCTAAGGTATAAAAAGGCATGGTCGGTAGGGGTGACATCAACCTTTGAGTACGATGTCCACCGATCGGAAGAGAAAATCAACCCATCCCCCAGAGGGGAAAAAGAAGAAGAAGGCCATTCAACATATGACGCCCGTGGACTGTGATCCTGTGGTGTGCGACGTGGTGGAAGACACCCGAGCTGCTGTGGAAGATATGATGAAAGAATTGAATGATATGGTGTCCCCCCAGACATCCCCATCTGAATACATGGTGACGTATGTCGAAGATCCTCCTCCCAGTTCGGTGGACACTATGGTATGCCCTTGCCATAATGTGCGTTTGGAGGCCCGAGAATCTCAAAAGGGGTGGAAGTATGTGAAATGTCCCATGCAACCGTGTTTGCTGTTTTGTGGACAAGATCAAGTTCTGGAGTATATGAAAGCCGTGTATAGTCAACCTGATGTAGAAGTGTTGGACATGTGGGGTGGTTTGCAATGCTTTTGCCGTGAACCCGCTACGCTTCAACAGAGTCATTCGACCCAGAACCCCGATCGGTTGTTTCTGACTTGTTCCAAGAAAACGTGTGGCTTCTTCCGATGGGCCGATCAACCCTTGGGTCCCAATTACTGGACGTGGTTTCATGACAACCCTCCCAAAAAAGCCGATCAACAAGCTGAAGCACCCACCCGTGATGCTCAAGGATATCCCAAACGTGGAGTAGACATCCCTGGTCCTCCAGTCCGAAGGAAAGAGGACGTGGAACGAGAACGACCCCTGACAGACTATGAGAAACAATTGTTACGAGAAATTCAAGATCTCAAGAACCGTCAAGAAGTGATGGTAGCCCCAGCTCCACCACCCCCCAAGTACAGTGACAGTGTGGAGAACTGGCAGAAAGGTCTAGAGACCGTCAGCTATGGCCGTCTAGGTCTCTTTTAAATGAGAGAACGAATAAAATTTTTTATCAATGTCACCATGGAGTCTGTATGTGATGCGTGGGAGTCTGTCTTGTCCCTAGGGCAATGGCAATGTCATCAAACCCTTTGTCAAGTCTTATATGATCATCAACCCGGGTCCCAAATCCCCATACCCCCTTGTCCCGAGGACACGCATCCTCTCCACCTCTTTGAAGAAACCCATGTGGACCGCAACCTATATCGATGGGTGGTGTTTGTCTTATGGTTAAAAGCTCACCCAGAGGCATGGCGATGGTATCGAATCATTCAAAAGGCACATCCCCACACGGTCCCTACCATATCGACCTTATGGGATGAATGCCAGAACGTATGGCCCCTCGAAAGAAAAAGGTCTCCCAACCATGGTTGAGTCAGTACCACGATCCTCGTACCCCGGGGAGTTTAGGAGGGGTGCAACGATTTGCTAAAGCCCATCGTCTCCCTTTGAAAAAAGCTCAACGGGTGTTGGAACGGGATTTGGCCTATACGTTACCTAAACCACGACGTCGTCGTTTTCCCACCGTCCCCGTGATCGTAGGGGGGTTGGATGATCAATGGGTCGCGGATTTAGTGGAAGTGCAACCCTTGGCCAAACATAATCGGGGTATACGATACTTGTTGACGGTCTTGGATGTGTTGTCCAAGTACGCGTGGGTCCAACCGTTGAAAGACAAAACCGGGGTGGCGTTGGTCCATGCCTTTGACAAGATTTTGAAAGAAGGACGACGTCACCCGAATCGATTGCAAACGGATCGAGGGAAAGAATTTTACAACCGGACGTTTCAACGATGGCTTGACGAGCAAGGCATTCAACATTTTTCGACCGAAGGGGATGCCAAAGCCAGTGTGGTGGAACGATTTAACCGCACCTTGAAAGAACGGTTGTACCGTTATTTTACTGCGGCCAACACCTTACAGTTTGACGATGTGTTACCCGAGTTGGTGCAAGGCTATAATGCCACCCGGCATCGAAGTATTGGTATGGCCCCTCAAGACGTGACGTGGGACAACGAAGAAGCGGTGTGGAAACGATTGTATGCCAAACGGTTGAAAGACCAGAAAAAACCTAAATTCAAAGTCGGAGATCGTGTCCGTCTCAACAAGATTCATCGTACCTTTGCCAAAGGCTATTTACCCGGTTGGACCGAAGAAGTGTTTGTGGTGCATCGGGTGATCCCGGGATCTGTGCCCACGTATAAGATTCACGAATGGGATGAGACCCCCGTCCAAGGTACGTTTTATGAAGAGGATTTACAAAAAGTCCATGTATCCGAGGTGTTTCGCATCGAAAAGGTACTTAAGCGACAAAAAGATCGTTGGTTGGTCAAGTGGAAAGGGTGGCCCGACAAGTACAATAGTTGGATTCGTAGTCAAGACGTCACGTCTCTCCAACCACCCCAGAGGAAAAGCCCACCCAAACGACAACTGAAGACTAAAGAGACAAGCCCACCCAAAAGACGACGCGACTAAACAATGACATTGGTGCCCAACTCTTCGTTTTACGTGACGTTGATGAGTCATGCGAGTACCAAAGAGTTTCCTGGGAACAAGAGTCATCATTTCAGAAACCGATTGCCTAAACCCATCCGATTTGTGGGACGAGGATGGATGGTGGGTATGGTGAGTTTATCCTTACCCACCATTCCGGTGGTAGCGGAAGAAGGAGGCGTGGGTGATTCCCATCCTCTGTTGTACGTACGATGGCACGAACGGGTGTATGCCCAAGACGATCAAGGCAACGATCGATGGTGGCATCAACGTCGCGAACTCACTGTCTACGGGCGAGATATGAGAAAGGAATTGGCCTCGTCGACGGGATCGCACTTTTTTCATCAATTGGTGTACCGTTACGTGCAAAGCCGTGCCAAACAAACCGAACCCAAAAACAAATGGGCCGAGGACAATGGCGTCAAATTATACCCGACCTTTGAATGGACCTCCGAAGGGGATTTGGTGTTGAATACCACCAATGTGGATTACACACGACAAGTAGCACACGTGTCATGGGGCAGAACCTTGGCGCTGAGAATGGGATGGATTGAACAAGTGTCGACGGGCGTGTATCGATTGGGTCCGAATCTCTTGCAAGAATTTCATTCGGACTCCATTTCCATTCCGACGGATATCCGCGATGCCGCCAACAACCCCATCTTTTGGAAAGTGGAGGGGGATTATCTGAAATTGAGTATGACGTGTAATTGGCGGTTTGTGAATGTGAACCAGACCTTTCGTCCCTCGTTGGAATTTCCCTCCACGCGTCCTTTGCACGTGTATTGTGATGTAGGCACCAGCAGCATGGTAGGGGGCCGCATCACCGATCTCTTAAGAGAAATCAAGTACCAGCCTCAAAACACCACCCACTTTGAACCTCGACATATTCAATATATCCCAGTACGCAACGAAGTGGTGGAAATCGTCGAAACCCAGATGGCCGAAACCAATGGGGATCTGGTGAAATTTGGTGAAGGCCATGCCCTCCTGACCCTCCACTTTAAAAGGGAAGTGGTGGTGTGAAGAACAAAGACAACATGTCGTTCTACGTGACGTTACCCAGTCATGCCAACCGACGTGAATTTCCCAACAACCAACCTAATTCCTTCAAGATTCGTTTACCTCAACCGTTACAGCTCACGGGAGGTGGTTGGCAAGTGGGGTTGAGTGCCATTTCCTTACCAGATGCGCGCGTCAATTTGTATGAGTTGGTGAAGAAAAATGGGTACGTCATGGGGGTGTCCTGGGGCCAAACGTATCCCAAACCGGGTGCAAAAGACGGGGAAATGACCTCGCGAGTAGACACCGCGCGAAGCATCATCAATGACGTGAAAGATTTGGATTGGGTGGTGGATGGCGTGAGTTTCATGAAAGCCATCATTGCTCACTTGGAACAACAACGTATGGAAACGGCCGTTCAAGGGGGTCGGTTTACCAATGATCAAGACAAACACACCTACGTCAAGTTCAAGTGGGAAGGCGAGGATCTGCTCATCGACAACACCAATATCTGCCATTGCGGCACCGACACGCCAGCCCTGACCATCTACACCAAGTTAGCGCTCAAGATGGGATGGTTACGTAAAATTGACAGTGGGTTGATTTTGGGACCCAACTTACAACAAGAATTCATGGGGGATCAAATCCCCAACATGACAAAACCCGCTGACAATGATTGGAACGATGTCACCGACGGTCAGGGGAACGCGGTCTTTTGGACGGTGCGTTCTATTTTACCGGATTATTTACAATTAAGTATGAGTTGTAGTTGGCGTTTCACCAACTTGAATGTGGCGTTTCGTTCCGTGGTGGGGGAACCCACACGATCGTTGCACGTGTACTCCGACGTGGCAGGCAGCACGGTGGTGGGCAATCGCGTGACTGATTTGTTACGTGAAATCCAGTACAAGCGTGAAGCACGCGGCAACCTGTATTTTGAACCGTTGCACATTCAATACATGTCTCTTCGTAACGAGGTGGTGGAAATAATTCACGTTCAAGTGGCTGAAACCATTGGTAGAGGAGGAGACTTGGTCAAGTTTGGTGAAGGTCATACCATTGTCACGTTACACTTCAAAAAGACATAAAAAAGAGAGACGAGAAGGGAACCCAAATCAATCATGCCTCCGAAACGACGACGACGACGACGACGGCGACGACCACAGCGTCCACAAGCGGGGGAAGGGGTCAACGCGGTGATTGCCGGGATTCCTAAGGCCGCTTGGTCCATCACCAAAGGGGTAGAAAAGTTAGCCAAAAAGAATTACCTAAGATCAACGAAGAAACGTATGGAAGAAATGCGAAGTGGGAAACGCAAACGGTGGGCGGGGGAATCGTTTACGTGCAACGTCATGTGAGTATAAAAAGAAAACAAGGGTTGTGAAAACAAACAAAGATGCCCAAGACAAGAGTGCGTCGAAGAAGAAGAAGAAGAAGGCAACGAGGGGGTCTCTTGCCCCTGGCGGCCCTCATTCCAGCCTTGATCGCTGGAGGAAAAGCTGTGGCGTTGGGTGCCGCAAGTGGTGCCGCGAGTTACGGGGCTAAAAAAGGGTTGGAAGCCGCTTTTCGGAAAAAGCGACGACAATGATAACGGTATAAAAAGGGGGTCACGTGAAGCACAGACAAAACGTTTATCCCTGGTGAAGAAGAAGACACCATGCGTGGGGGAAGTTTGACACGATTTCGAACCGACGAGTGGTATGATCAACAAGGCAAAGGAGTGATGACGGATCTGATGCGTGGGGGGTTGCAAGGTCTTATAAGGACGCGAAATCCTTTAAAATTGCCTAGTAATATCAAGAGAGGCTTGGAAACGGGTTTGACACGAGGTATCAAACGCAAAGCCGAAGACGTCCTTAAAAAGGAAATCACCAAACAAGCCAAGAAAGCGTTGAGTCATAAGAACGTGAAAGACGCCGTGCGTGTAGCCACTGCCTTATTTCCCAAACAAACCAAAGGTGCACGTGATATTTTGGGAGTCTAATGGAACCCGTGCATTCACGACCTCGACGAATTCGTAGTAATCGAGGGTTGTCTCAATGGGGTGGACTGTATCCGTTTTGGAAACTCATGCGACGACGACAACGTGGTGGATGGTTGAGTCCCGAGGTGATGAGAGTCCCCGGGTTTGATTTGAGACAACGTTTAGCACGACGACGACGCTATAAAAACCCCTCACGACGACGACGGGGTACCACTCGACGACGTTAAACATGCCTGACGTGAGTACGCAAACCGCCCCGGCTCACGAGCGTTCCGAAGGGACCGTCAACCCTGCCTTACGGATTTTCAAGGTGCCACCGACCGACATTAGCATCAATGCCTATCGCATGGTCACCATTCAACCCACCACCACGGGTATCAATCCCATGGAATTCATCATTCCGGGGTTGGACGATTTTGTGGATTTGGGACGCAGTTACTTTACCATGGAATTGAGTTTGAAAAAGAGTACCAATGCCAACTTGGTGGCCGCGGAGAAATTGTGGCCCGTCAACAATTTGGCCCATTCCATCATCAAACAAATTGACTTGCAGTTGAATGGCACGTTGATCAGTCCACAATCCGACACGTATCATTACAAAGCTTACCTAGAAACCTTGTTGAATTATGACCGAGAAGATGGCAAGACCGTGTTAGGACCCCAAGGATGGTTCAATCAAGTGGATTTCCCACCCCAATGGACTGCCACCAACACAGACAAAGCAGGAAACCATCAACATTGGCAAGATCTGCCTCCTAATCATCAAGCGGCCTTCAATACCTCTGCGGCCGAAGTGGAGAAGTATGCTGCAGGTCTTACCCACAGTCTAGTGTTTACCCCGCACTTGGAAGTCTTTCACACTGGCAAACTGTTGGTGCCAGGCATCGAAATCAAGATGAA
Organism: Siderastrea siderea; assembly: GCA_964030785.1. Taxonomy (NCBI): domain Eukaryota; kingdom Metazoa; phylum Cnidaria; class Anthozoa; order Scleractinia; family Rhizangiidae; genus Siderastrea; species Siderastrea siderea. The sequence goes on from OZ034970.1 coordinate 41,865,757, forward strand.
ATTTCATTTCAATGGTCCCAGCCTGTTTTTGAATGGAGTGGGTCTAGCTGGCCGATTGATGGAAGGGGATGTGAAACTACGGTTTCATCTCTGTCAATTGCGTTTGAATGACGCCATCTACCAGAGTATATCTAGCAAAAGACACAATGAAGGCCAAGTGGCGGCTTACCCGACCGTCCGCAGTGAAATCCGGACCTTCAGCATGCAAAACAACCTGGTCCGCTTTGATATCCCGAACCTGTTTCAAAACAGAATACCTGACCGATTGATTGTGGGGTTACTGGACAGCCGCGCCTTCAATGGAGATGTGACCCGAGATCCGTTCTGTTTCCAGAAATTTGGTCTGACCTCCATTAAACAGATTGTCAGAGGAGAAGAGTACCCTTATGAAACCCTCCAGTTAGTGCACAACAATGGCACCCGAGATAATCTAGGCTACTTCCGTTTTCTGCAAGCCAGTGGTGCTTGGTGTAAAAAGAAAGGCAATATGGTAGAACTGCTGGATTGGGGCGAAGATAAAAATTGTACCTTGTACATGTTTGACAATGTGGCCAATGGATGTGCTGACAGTCAAAACCTCAACCCCAAGCAAACAGGTGATTTACAACTGGTGTTGGAATTTGGAGCTGCCCCCGGTGTCAATATAACCGTACTCGTGTATGGAGAATTTGAGAATTTGCTGGAGATTGACAGGAACGGAGCCGTGTTGTATAACATTTACCAGCACTAAAGATGGAACATGTGGCCTTGAATAATGTGCAATTGGATTATTTAGCCCGAGACGACCCCCAATTGAACCCTGTCTTTTACGGGACGGTGGCCTGTGATCGTTTACCCAAGAGTCCTGTCAAGACTACCCCTCAAGGGTACATTGTGAATACCGACCCACACGATCAACCGGGACAACATTGGTTAGCGGTGTGGACCGATGGAAAGGTGTGTGAAGTCCTGGACAGTTATGCTTTGCCATTGGATACGTACGTGCAAGCTACCCCGTTACGAGATTGGATTGTCCAACATTGGAAGTATGTGGTGACCAATGGCAAGTCCCTCCAAGCCATTTCAAGCAAGAGTTGTGGTGATTACGCCTTGTTGTATTTGAAAGCCAAAGCCCGTGGACGGACCTTGCAAGCGTTTTTAAATGAGTTTTCGGATCATGATTATGTAAGCAATGACCATCAAGCCGGTCAACGCCTTCAACAATTGATTGTAGGCCAAGAAGCCAGATGGTATCAACTCTGTTGTCATCCGTATCATCAATGTAATCATTAAATAAAATTTGTTGGAAAAAAGTGGTGTCGGAGTCGTAGCTCAGTGGGTAGAGCCTTTGGATCCCCCCTCGAATACATGAGGAGGGTCGTGCGTGGGTTCGAGTCCCACCGATTCCAATAAAAAGGTGCCTTTTTTTTTCTAAGGGTAGTTCGTCATCATCATGCAAACGGGGAAACCGTTTCGTTTTCATACCCCCTCCTCTATCTTGGTGGTGGGTCCTTCGGGATGTGGGAAAACCGCGTTTACGGAAAAACTCTTGGTAGACAACCCGGAGTTGTTTGAAACCCCACCGACCCAAATGCATTATTGTTATGGGGCCTGGCAAGATCGATTTCAAGGCATGCAAGATCAAGGGGTGGTGTTTCACGAAGGGATTCCCGATCATGAGGCCTTAGTGCAATGGTTCCCTGAAGGACAGGGGGTCCTGGTCTTGGATGATTTAATGGATGAAGGGAGTCACGATAAACGCGTGTTGGATTTATTCACCAAACATTCCCATCATCAAGGGGTGACGGTGCTCTACTTGTGCCAAGACATGTTTCCCGTGGGTCGCTATGCGAAAAGTATATCCCGCAATGCCCATTACATTGTGGCGTTCAAGAACCCTCGAGATCAATTAGGGGTACGCAATGTCATGCTTCAATCGTTTCCGACCACTTGGAAAGACACATTGGAGACGTTTCATCAAGCCACTACACGACCGTATGGGTATTTGGTCTTGGATTTACATCCCGCCTCCTCCGATCAACAACGGGTGTTGAGTCACCTGTTAAAAGACGAAGGATGGACTCGCACCTATCAAAAACGACTATAAAGGCACCCCCTTGGAACAGGTAAAAAGAGAAAGCAAACCATGGCCGATGATGACCGTCAACCTCCGCAATCGTACGATACCGTGTCCCCTGCGGGGGTGGGGGCGGCCAGCGGCAATCAAGTGTCGCCAGGGACCATCCAAGAAATTTTGGATACGGGGGACCAAAACTTGATTGAGCTAGCCTTCGACCAAATAGACGATGCGGGTGATTATGATGCCCTCACCAGATATCTGGAAAGGCTCCCTGACCTCGGGGCCCCTGTACAGGCCTCTTCCCCAGCAGGGGTAGGAAGTCCAGGAAGTCAATCCTACCGTAGCATACACACTACCCCGGAGTCTTCTGGTGCTCGAACCCCTGCGAGTCCTCCTAGCGTACCTTTGGCAGCGGGTGCTCGAACAGCAGCGGGTGCTGGGGGTAATGGACGTGGTGGTGGACGTGGTGGACGTGGTGGTGGACGTGGTGGTGGACGCGGTGGTGGAAGCGGTGGTGGTGGTGCTGGTGGTGGACGTGGTGCTGGTGGTGGTGGTGCTGGTGGTGCTGGTGGTGGTGGAGGTGCTGGTGGTGGAGGTGCTGGTGGTGCTGGTGCTGGTGGTGCTGGTGGTGCTGGTGGTGGTGGTGGAGGTGGTGGTGGTGGTGGTGGTGGTGGTGGGGGTCGTCGTGGACGACGACCGAGACGAATACGAGGACGACGACGAAATACCCCCACTTCCCCTTTGACACCTGCCTCCAATCCAGCTACCCCTCGAGGATCTTGGACATCTGGGAGTTCTGGCAGACAGCCTCGTACCTTGCGTCAAGCGGATTTACAAGGACGTTTACGTATGCTGTTACAAGATCAAGAACAGTTGGCCCAAGGACGTGAAATTGCTAATGTCACCATGACCAATAGCATTGTGACCAGTTATAAACAAGGAGGAGCACCGAGTGTACAAACCTCGTCGTCCCGTGTTTCGCCGTAAAAGATGAAAACCGTCGTGTCGTTATTGAATGGATCGAAACAGCATGGTCTTCCCTTCCCCCCGGAATTATTACAACGCATGGATTCCTTGTATGCCTTTTATCATCAACAATGGTGGTGTTATCGAAAAATGTTGAATCATTACAGGTGTATCAATGCCTTGTTCAATGGCATGGCCTTACTCCTGATGGCTGCCGGTATGATTGCGGGCCCCCTTTTAGAAAACAGTACGTTGGTAGCCTGTTTGGCGGCCGTGGGCACCGTGGTCAAAGGATGGAATGATTTTAAACAATACCGATTTAAAGTGACCATGAGTCGATTTGCGTTTACCACCTATGCCAAAGCCTTGACCGAATTGAAAACCCATGTGCGGGGTATTCCCTTGGAGGATCTGGAACGATTTTTAATCAAGATGCAAACCTTGGATGATACCATTGTGGATTTCACCCCTCCGTTACCCAAACGATGTCTCCAAGATTACCATGGTCATTTTGTGTACCAACCCTTGGAAGCCCTATGCTATGTAGATGGATGTCCTCGTCCCTTGAGACCTAAAGAGTATTGGATCCATAAAAAGCCGCTCCCTCCTAGTCCCACACTCTTAGAACCATGGCCGTCCAACGAAGACGACGACGCAGAAAAAGGAAACAACGAGGAGGGGCTTTAATGCGTCGCAAACCCCGTTTGGTCGATAAAATTGCCCATGGCATGAGTATGTTTCTATCAGGTCCCGCCCCTGGGTTTGGACTGGCTTTAGGCAAATTAGGGGGTCAAGCCTTGAAAGGCATTACCGATAATGTACAACATTACCGACGACAACGAGGTGGGGGTTGGTGGTCCGATTTTAAACGCAATACCCGTCAAGGTTATAAAGAGACGCGGGATGCCATCAAACAAGACAAAGCCCTTCAACGTCTATTGACGGGTCGACCATGGTGAGGAGGAGAAGACGACGCCGTCGTCAACGAGGCGGTTTTTTAAATCTATTGGTGCCCGCTATGGCAGGATTGGGGAAAGCCGTGGCCTTGGAAACGGATAAACGTATAAAACGCACGATTCAAAAAGCCAATCAACGGTATCGTCGTCGTCACTGATAAAGGATGCAACGTCTTCGACGTCAATTACCGTTTTTACGGTCCATGTTACAAGAAGCCAATGGTTCCAAACGTCAAGAGTTGTTACAACATGCCAATGCCGATCAAATCAATGCTGTGAGTGAACTGGTCTTGAACTTTTTAAAAAACAAGATTCCTGTCACCCCACCCATGCTGGCTAAACTTCAACCCTATAAAAAGGTACTACGTGATTTGGGACGTCGTCGACATTCCGTCAAAAAACGTCGTCAGTGGTTAGTCCGACAAAAAGGAAGCGGATTGTTTCAAGGACTTCACGAGGTGTTATGTCAATGTGTTCGTTAACCCTCCCTACGTGGATGACTCTATTACAAGAGGCCAATCGGGCCACCGACAAGTGGAAAGACGAGTGTCATTATTGGAAGCATAAATATCACCTGTTATATCGAGAGTACCAACACATCTTGAGGGCCCGTCTTTGTAAGAGTTGCCGTGAGCAGGAAGACGGGGAACTTTGCTCCGAGTGTAGTCAACGATCATGGACGAAGTGTACATGATTCCCCACAAGGACTTGGAACAACTCATTCAATATTACAAAGGAGAACTCACCGAAAATGCCTTGTTGAACAAAGCCGCGACGCTCGCCGCCAAAAAACATGTGTTATTAGCCAACCCCCAATTACCTCCCGCCCTGGTTAATGCTCAAACCAAACCGTTGAGTCAAGAATTAATCAAGTTAACCAAACGCATTCGTCAATTTCCTGGCGGGGTGGGGGTTGGTGCCCCGGGTGCCCCGGGTGGTCCGCCAGGTGAAGAAGGCGAGGAAGAGGCCGGGGATTTGGTGACGGGACCTGTGGAACAATGGTTGAAGCGCATGATAAAAGGCAGCCCGTCGACTCCCAAACCACCCATTACCCCTGCAACCAAGAAAGGCAAAGGAGCAGCCACTACCAGTAAGATTGTCAAGAAAGGGAGCCCATCCACCAGTCGAGGGGATACCCGGTCGCGTTTAGAAGCCATTCGAGAACAGCGCAAGACCTTGGAAAAAAAGTTAGCCGAGAGTCGCAAAGGCAAAGGACCCGCTCGTGAAGTGGAACGATTGAAACCTTTACCCGGTTGGGAAGATTGGGCTCGTGGCAAAAAGTTACGACGTCGATTGGATTACGACAGTGACTAAAACATGCCCACCAAGAGAAAAAGGGGACGGAAACGCCCCCAACGAGGAGGAGCCTTGGATGTGCAAAAATGGATTGCGAAAACCGGCAAAGAATTTCATTGGCCTGGTTATCAGTACATGGGCCCTGGCACCCATTTGGCTAAACGTCTGAAACGTGGGGATCCCGGCATCAATCGCTTGGACCAGATTGCTAAACAACACGACATTGATTACAGTCGTGCTAAGAATTTGCAAGATAAATGGAAAGCCGATACCAAGATGATCCAAGCCATTGATCGATTACCCGGCAAGAAAAACAAGACGGAACGGGTGGTCAAGAAAATTATGCAAGCCAAGAAACGTTTGAAATTGTAATCATTTAATAACATAATCATCACATGTTGAGTAAAAATAAAAGCAAATGAAAATATCACATTGTTATTCAGCAGTCTTCTGTAGTTCGTGTTGAGTCTCAAGCAGGATTTGCGAGACAAAACCCATTGTGATGTAGACACTCCTGATAAAAAATAAAAAACAATGTCACTTGTGTCATTTTGATTGATGAGTTGTCACAAATACTAATACGAATGTTCTCCCAAATACTGACACGGATGTTCTTCCAAAATACTGAGACGATTCTGCCAAAAATACAAAGACGAGGAGGGGTTAACTGACAAAGTCATCCAAATCAAATGAAGGATCCTCCTCCATCATGTCATTTACAAAGTCCAACAAAGACTCGTCCGACGACAAGTCATCGAGTAAATTGTCTAAAAATCCTTTCCCATCGTCCCACATGTCACAAGAAGATTCGTCACCTACGGAATGATCCAGGGGATGAAGGACCCCTGAATCCATGTCCATGAGGGTACTAGATTGATCCATGGCATCCTCAGGGCTGGGCGACAGGGTATTGCAAAAGTCCGACATAAAATCATTCAACGTGACCGTTAATTTGAGGGGCCCTAAGGCTTGGCGTTTCTCCTCCGTTCTCTTTTGAACCATGGCCCTTGTGAGGGCAGCGGCCTCACGCTTTCTCACTCTGTATTGTTGCTGCCACTGCTGACCTGCTTTCGAACGGTAGTATTCTCTTTTATAGGCCCGGAGTCGTTCTACATTCAGGGCATAGTACTGTTTCTGGTAGGCTGCTATTCGGTCGCGGTGTCTGGCCCGGTACCTATCACTCTCAGCCCGTCGCTGCGCCCGTCGTCGGGCTTCTTTGGCACGGAGCTTGGCCACTTCCTTGTAAACGTCGTCCTCAACGCTTACCAGGGGGGTCTCACTACCTTTTGCCTTTCTGGCCTTGCGCCTGGCTCTGCTAGCCTTTTGCTGCGCCCGTCGTCGCTCTTGTTTCGCCCTGAGCTCTGCTAATTCTGCCAGGATGTCATCGTCGTTTGAGTCGCTGTCGTTAAGGTCATTGTCGTTTGAGTCGCTGTCGTTAAAGTCATTGTCGTTTGAGTCGCTGTCGTTAAGGTCATCGTCGTCGTTGTTTTCTTGGTAATTCACTGGGGGTCTGCGACGGTGACTGCGGCGGACCTCTCTTTCGGGAGACCTCGGGCGAGGGGGGCGGTGCTGGTGGGGATCTCCGGGGCCACCCATGAGGCGCTGGTGGGGGTGTCCGGGGCCTCTTGAACTGGTGGTGCCAGTTGGTCCAGCAGAAGTCGAGGCCCCGGATGTACCACGCGGTGGTGATTTGCGGGTAGCAGCCCGGGTTCCAGTGCTGTTGCACGTAGGTGTGGCGTGCTGCTTGGGCTGCTTGGGCGAGCTGCCTCCTCTTCCTCCTTTCCTCAAGCAGCGCTTCCCCAAACTCTCGGATGTCTCCGTCCTCGAGCACCCAACCCTTAACCTCATTTAAAATTTCGTCCACTTCAAACTTCTCGAACTTGTTCACCAGGTCGTCTAGACTAGAGTCCATTTTGAGATGACTGACCTCGAGGGGCGATCTGTTTTATAGTCTCTCATTCGTTCCCGTGATGCACCAGGGGTCCTCACTAGAGAGGGGGGAGGGGGGATCCCCCCACCCCATCCCACCCCTCCCTAGGGCACCCCTGGACCCTCTCTCTCATTGGCTCCTTCCCCTCCCCTAGGCATCCCGTGCTCTGTTTGGTCATCCTCCCCTAGTTAGCCCAGCATGCTTCGCGTGGAACCCCCCTTAGAGAGACCACAATACTTTGCGTGGAACCCCCCTTAGAGAGACCACAATACTTTGCGTGGATCTCTATAAAAACAGAGCCCCGATCTCCAGTGAGTTCATCTCATCATGTCCTCACAAGAGAATGTGGCGGGGCCAAGCGGCCTCGCTAGACGTGAGATAATGTCCATGCTCGGTTTGGACATCTCTGATTCAGAAGACGACACCAATTCCTGTATGGGGCCTTTGATTTGCACCGAAAACATGGCGGACAGTGACGACGACATTTGTCAAGAGGCCTTGAACCAATGGGAACAAAGTGGGGGTGGATTGGATCCCTCTGAACACGTTACCTTCCAATTTGACTTAGAACCTTTTGTGAATCGGAAGAGTGATCGCATGGGGGTACAAGAACGTCATTTCAAGACCCAGTTACGTCAAAGGGGGAACTTGCTTCCAGGCCAAAATATAACCCAAGCTCTCCAAGATGGATTACGTCGAGCCGTCGATCAAGTGTTAACCACCACCCCCGACCTCCACGATCAAGATCGACTCTACTTTACCATAGCATCCGATCGCTTGCACAATAATTTTCAGGGGTGGGGATTACGTGCAGGTGAATGGCGTCGAGACACAGAACGGGTGGAAGCTCTGTTCCTACGTTTAGCCCAAGCCCTCAACAGCAACGAACAATTTGAAATGGATGACTCCTTTCAAGTCTCCATCACTCAAGTTCATCATGCTCCTCAAGGCACCGGCAGACCCCGTCGTGGGAAACCAGGCCATCCTACCATGACCATGTTAACGGCCAACAAACGGTCGGTCATCCGCATCCAAAATGATGATGAGCTCTGTTGTGCCAGAGCCCTCGTGGTCGCCAAAGCTCGCGTGGACCAGCACCCGAAATTGGCATCCATTCGCCAGGGGTACGGTCCGCTGCAGAGACGTCTCGCTTGGGACCTCCAGAATGAAGCCCAGGTACCGTGGGGTCCTTGCAGCTATGATGCCTTGACCCAATTCAGTCAAGCTCCCTCCCTCACCGGTTACCAGATCATCCTGGTGGATGCGCAGCGATCGTTCCACATCACGACGTTTGGACCCCTTTCTGACAAACAACTGATCCTGTTGCACAACCAAGACCATTATGATGTCATCACCAAATTACCGGGATTTTTCGGGTCCAGTTATGTGTGTGCGGATTGTTGGAAACCCTATGACAATGAGGGGATGCATCGATGCACCAAGACCAAGTTGTGCGGAGCCTGTCGACAGAAAGATTGTCCAGACTTTCAATATGCTTACCCCCGGCACCTGAAAGCCACTCAACGTTGCAAGTCGTGTCATCGGGACTTTTTCGGACCCGCGTGTTTCGAAGCCCATTCCAGCAAGACCCACGCGGGCAAACCCGTCACGGACCTCCAGGCCTCCGTGTGCTCTCAACGACACCGATGCCCTGACTGTTATCAACAAAATGTGGGCTTGTCCCGCATTCAACGTCACCTTTGTTGGCACGTGGATTGCCCTTCTTGTCATCAGTACGTCCACGCTGACGACCACCGTTGTTTTATACAAAGAGCCCCCAAACCTCAAGACCAAAAGAAGAGAAAGAGGACCCGTCAAAAAGGTCCTGGCGCCAAACGAGGTGCCGCCGCCGCGGAACCCCATGCCTCCTCCGAGGACGAGGAAGACCTGCCTCCCTTACACGTCTTCTTTGATATCGAAGCCATGCAACCCCAGGGAAAACACATTGCCAATCTCGTCGTGGCCGAAACCGAAGACAAGGATGAACCCAAACCTTTCCCAGGTCCCACCTGTATCCGTGACTTTCTGGAATGGTTGGATACCTTGACCCTCAACGATACCCGTCAAGTCAATGTCATCGCTCATAATTTTCAAGGGTACGATGGGTACTTTATCATCCAAGAATACTATGGGGACAACCGCATCGTCCAACAACTCCGCAACGGATGTAAACTCTTAGAGATCAAACATGACCGCATCCGCTTCATTGATTCCATGAGTTTCTTCCAGATGCCCCTCTCCGCGTTTCCCAAAACCTTTGGTTTGACAGAACTCTGCAAAGGGTACTTCCCCCACAAGTTCAACATACCTAAGCATCAAAACTACGTGGGCATCCTCCCCTCACGCGATTACTACATGCCTGAGAGCATGACACTCGAAGGAAGACAAGCCTTTGAAACCTGGCATCAACAACAACGCGACCAGGGTGTGGTGTTTCATTTTCAACAAGAGTTATTGGCCTATTGCAGTTCCGATGTACGACTCCTCAAACAAGGATGTCTGACTTTCAAACGCATGTTTGAAGACTTAACAGGCTTCAATCCCTTCGATCACGTCACCATTGCCTCCGCTTGTAATAGAGATTTACGTATGAACGGGATGATCCCCAACAGTATTGCCAGCGAACCCGCCGGTCAGAAGGGATGGAGAAATAACAACATCAACCAGTCCATCCCAGCCCTTGAATGGTTAACCTGGTGCGATCACCAACTACGTCAACGCGCCCTCCAAGATCTCAACCCCGACGATCTCTTGGCCAGTGCCAATCCAGAGCCTCAGTACATTCAACATGTCCGAAATCAAGGCGAGTATAAGATCCCCGGGACCAACATCTATGTGGATGGTTATTGCCGCGACACCCACACCGTCTACGAATTTCAAGGCTGTTTCACCCACGGATGCCCTACCTGTTATCCCCATCGCTACGAAAAACATCCCCGCAACTATGATCGAACCATGCAGGACCTCTATGACGTCACCCAAAACAAAGTCCAAAAGCTTACCAACCAAGGGTACAACGTCATTCAAATGTGGGGATGTCAATGGGACCACCTCCGAGACACCCACCCAGAGATCGACTCCTTCGTCCGGGAACTCAACTTTATCCAACCACTTGAACCTCGGGATGCTTTCTGTGGAGGTCGTACCAATGCCATCAAACTCTACCATCATATTACCCCTGGCCAAAAAATTCACTACATTGATGTCACCTCCTTGTACCCGTGGGTCAACAAGAAGTCCACCTACCCCAAAGGGCATCCTACCATCTCTTATCTGCCGGGTCACACGGACATACACCAGTACTTTGGACTCATTCAATGCAAAGTCCTGCCTCCCCGTGAATTGTACCATCCCGTGCTGCCTTACCGTCATGACAACAAACTGCTCTTTCCACTCTGTGCCCGTTGTGTGGAAGAAGAAATGGACAAACCTCTTTTGGACAGATCCTATCATTGCCCTCACCCCGACGAACAACGCGCCCTCACAAGTACTTGGTGCACCCCAGAACTGTATAAAGCCGTCGAGCTCGGGTACCAAGTCCAATACATCTACGAAGCCTGGCATTTTAAAGAAACCTGTGAGGGCCTCTTCGCCGATTATGTCAACACCTGGTTGAAAATCAAACAAGAAGCTAGTGGGTGGCCTAAGAACAACATGACAGAAGAAGAAAAGCAACGTTACATCGAACAGTATTTCCTGCATGAAGGCATCCAGTTGGAATACGACAACATCAAGAAGAACCCCGGCCTACGAACATTAGCTAAGCTCATGCTCAACTCCATGTGGGGCAAGTTTGGACAACGCCTCAACAAGACCCAAATTCAAGCCTTTGATGATCCTCATGCCTTCCACTGTTTCTTGGATAGCGATGCCTTAGACGTACGTAACGTCGCCGTTATTAATGAACAAACTGTGGAAGTCCACTACCAAAATCAAAAAGAGGACATCCGCGTCTCACCCAACCTCAACATTTTTGTGGCCTGCTTCACTACCTGCCACGCCCGCCTTAAATTGTATGACGCCCTCGAAGCCTTAGGGGAAAGAGTCCTCTACTTTGACACCGACTCCGTCATCTACCTGGAGGAAACACCCACTCAATTCAAACCTGTATTGGGTTCCTATCTTGGGGACTTCGCCTCCGAATTAGATGATAAAGAATACATTCAAGAATTTGTCAGTGGAGGACCCAAGAACTATGGGTATACTACGAATAAAGGAAAAGTGGAATGCAAGGTCAGAGGCTTCCGACTCAACAGTGAAGGACACACTCAACTCAATTATGACGTCATGCGTCAAAATGTCAAAGAGGAAATCCAGAAACCCCTTCCCAAACCACGGGAAATACAAGTAACAAAAACCCATCAAATTGTTCGCAACCCAACAAACTACACCTTGCTCACTGAACCCCAACATAAATGGTACAAGCTGGTGTATGACAAACGAGTCATTGATCACAACACCTTCAAGACCTACCCCTATGGATACCAGTAACTGAACACTCATCATAAAAGGAACACTTATCAAATAGGAACTCAAAGGAACACCACAGTTATTGTAAAACAAATCAATAAAACATGATTTATTCATTTTGTATTGTTTTCACTCCAAACGACCACCCCCGTTCCCAAAATTGGACTTTGGACTTTGAGCCCGCGTTTTCGCAGCGGTTTTACTTCCCCTTGAGCCCACGATCCATTTTTCACACTCGCCAGCGGTTTCCCATCCTAAAACACGTGACTTCCGGTTGTATGAGCCCACGATCCATTTTTCCAACTGGTCAGCGGTTTCCCATTCAAAATCACGTGACTTCCGGTTGTATGAGCCCACGATCCTTTTTTTTCCACCTGGTCAGCGGTTTCCCCCACCGGAAATGATTTATGACGTCACCGGAAGTTCCTCTGGTCACGTGATCGCTCTAGACCAATCAGAAGCCAGGAAATCTGCCATACGAGCGGAGTTTACTACTCCTCTGCTCTCCTTTTCCTCTGTTCATGTCCATTCCGATCCCTGCTGTTTTTAATATCCGGTTCTTGGGTCTTTTAAAATTCTCTTTATTAAAGCTAGCGATCTTAGCAATGATTAGTGTAATTAAAATCGTTAGGTTTGTTGGCTACCTCGATGGCGATTTTCCCCAGCGATCCGGCTGGTAGCGATGACATGCAAGCGATCGATGCCTCTGATATCTCAGGAAATTTTAAATTCACCGACAATTCCCAGAAAATCACTGGTAGACCCGGGCTATTGTGGCTTATCGTGCTCTGTTATGAACACCGGTGTGGCCTAATTTTTCGATTAATAGATGAAATACTTACCGGCGTCAGTAACTGTTTACAGTACACCCGACACTGTAGCGCTCCAGAAAGCTGGTTCCACGTTCAAGGGAAAGAAAACCCAGCTGGTGAAACGTCTCGTGCATTGACTGCAAAGGAATTGTTAGAGGGCACCCGCTGGCTTCATGGACGAAAGTGCCTGTGGTAACAAGACTCACTACACTTCCAAGCTCACCAGTTTGTGCATGAGATCGACCAGAAAATAAAAGTCAGAATGTAGTCAGAATCAATACTAGCAACCACGATCAGCGAATGCAATACCCGTCGAACCAATCCTTGGATATTGGAAGCTCACTGTGTAAAATCATTTCTTTTCGTTCAGCGGCCTCGAAGTCCTCAAGCAATGCATCGTTCTTGCACACAGAGGGATAGAAGGATTGAGACAAAACAAACAACACTGGGACTGCATGCAACACCATCACTTTAATGTAGAGATCAAGACCGTGCCAGAGTGAGCTTGAAGGTAACGAAAGCCACTTTCGAGATGGCCAGACAGCGTGCAAAAGAAACAACATTTCCATTCGTCGATAAAGAAAGGTTTCTTAGGCGAGATGTAGGTATTTTTAAAGTGTGCGTATACCACCTATATTTATCACAAAAGTGCTACGCAGGTTCTCACATTGTTTGCTTTACAAACATTTTGTAGGTGGAAGTGAAGGGAGATCGAGATTTTGAATCCTTTGAGAGCGCGAAACAGTAAAAAAGAGTTCACGAGAGTCAAAGGTCAAATGAGAGCAATGGAAAATTGAGAGACTCAAACTCGCCGAAAGAAAACACTTTTTTAAACCCTCGTCAACTCTCTTTCTCGCTTAGCCCGGGCCTTAGAGTTCGGCTGGTTGTTCTCAAGTGTTACCTCTCTCTTTATGAAAACACACAACCTTATCATACCAAAGAACAGGCGAGTGACTGTTGTAACCAACGAAGCATTACACAGCGGGCCTAAACCAGATGCTACTGTCCTGAACGATTATTTACGTCGATCAGATCAAAACTTGCTAAAGCAACAAGAAACAAGTGTAGCTCTTCAGTGTATCCATCTTTGGTCGCTGCCTTCACATCTGCCATTTTCATTTTCGCGAAGTTTCAAGACACCTTCGTTTACAAAAACAAAAACTTCATTTTTGACACAGAACCGTCCCGAAAACAACTATTTCGGATGAACGTGACCTGTTTAAAAATGATGATTATGCTGATGGTTTGGGCTATTTTTCAAACCTGAAGGGTAAATTGAAAGACAGATGTCGAATTTCTACTTTTTTACCTTTTTTTTTCGGAAATTTTCAGCTAAAGGAAAAAGCAAAACCATAACATGACTTGTGTTATGGTCTGATGTTTATATTTTGGACAAAGTGTACTTTCTATAAGTTAGAAAAAACAACCAATTGTCGATAATAAAGAGTTTTGGCCACCTTTGAATGCTTTCTGACACGTCTTTGTACGGTAATGTAATCCCTCGCAAACCATGCCTCGACTTTTCTGTGCCGGGTTTTGACCTTTTTGTTCTCTCTGCAGAATTCAACACTTTATATCACCCAGACCTTCGCCAAGACGTTTTTATTAAAGACGAGCACCGCTACCTGAATGTGCCCAGAGTCGGAACGTACAGCGTGTACGACACTTTCGATTGCAACTTTGAATGCCTCAAGAATCTTTCCTGTCTGTCTTTGAACCTGGCCGCTTCAAAAGGAGCTGATGGAAAGCTTTGGTGCGAGATACTGTCTTCTGTAAAGTACGACAACCCTGAGGAGTACAAAAGAAACGAGACTTCACACCACTTTTCCATCAAGGTAGGACTAAATCTCATTTAAGGGCGTTTAATGCGCAACTGGATTACAATCCAAACAGTATGACCTAAGTACGCAATAGCCGTTTTGGGCGTCTCAATCAATAAGGCAGTGGAGAGTATGCAAACTCTTGGCATTTTTCTTTGCTCGTCGGTTTTCAACATTATTAACAGAACAAAGTAATGGGAACGTAACTGACGTGGACAGTTAAAACATACGTGAATCATTCCATTTTTTCTTATTTCAGACCCCATGTCTGTCATCACCGTGCCAAAACGGGGGTACATGTGTGCCCAACTACAAATACCACGCGTTTAAATGCAGCTGTAAAGATGGTTTCATCGGAGAATATTGTGAAATAGGTAATTGTCGCAAGCTGGGGACAAAAACATATTTTCCGTGTCCTGGAAGGGAGTCGAACCCATTGCTCTCCACACGCTGTTCAAATGCTTGGCTACGATCACTGAGCTACTGGCCAGTGTGCAGACCTCTCCTAGATATTTCCACGTCCACACGCAAGCTACTGTAAGGCGTCCAGCATGGACTGTGTGGTGATATAGAGATAGACGTTTGAATGTTAACAGTCCACCGGCGCACGGTTACGTCGGGTTCGACTACCTTAGGAATTTTAAAAGACTCAGCTCCCGGGGGTGTGATACTCCAGATTTCAAGTGTGGGGAGGTGCAGAGGATTTTTTGGGGTTTGAAATTCACGATTTCAAGATATTTTTGGATAAGAAAATTATGGCAAGTAATGGGTAGTTGGGATTTAGTAGGGATTTGTTGTGTGCTAAAAAAAAAAAGAAAAAAAAAGAGAGATCCTACCAAACCATCTCTTGATCGTACTTAGTAAAAGTACTTAGAAATTAGTAAATTTAGCGTAGGATTTTTTCTGTTTCATTTTGGTTCAGGGGATTTTTTTGTGTTTCGCTTCAAGCCCGAGGGATTTTTTATGTCCCCGTTCGCACCCCCTCCCCCGGACTCAGTTAGGCTTCGTTTGATTAAGAACTGAAATATGGCGGGGTTAATTTATAATGGGTCCGCCATACAGGCATTCATCCAAGAATTTTTTCTTAGCATCTCATCGCGATAAGAATGAAGTAATAAAAAGGCGGAGAGTTCTTTTTCTTTACTGAGGTGATTGCACAATGATGACTTTTAAGATCGAGTAATTTGTGTTTTTCAGCTGGGAATTCCTGTAAGGACCTGTATGACATATACCAGTAAGTGGAACTACATATTTTTGTTTTTATGAAATCAAATGTTTTAAATTCTCAAAAGTATGAAAGGAGCCTCCCGACCACAGGGCGCATCAGTGTGTCATATCTGCGTAACAGGTGACGCCCTATAGTAGGACCTGATGGAACTTTTCTTATGCCAGATCACTGAAATGCATTTGAGAACGATCTCTTGTTTTAATTTTTTTCCTATATTAAACAGGTCAAGCGTGAGTCAGATAGTTACTCTCATCTTGGACTCCAAACCAACTTCCGTTCTGTGTCACATGGGAGATTTTGGATGTGGAGATGGCGGATGGACGTCGGTCATGAAGATTGATGGCACTAAGGTATGCTACTACCTGCTTGCTCATATCTAAATCTATACTTCTTTTGTTCGGTAACCTTTCAAAAAATTACAAACGTTCCGTATTTTTGCTTTGATCCGTCCACGCTTTAAGGGTGGGCGAGAATGCATGCACGAGAATCCATGCTTGTGCTTGGAGGTATTGATGATTCGAGCCCCTCCCTTGACCTTTTCTTTGATGACAAATAAGAAGCAAAACTAATGGACAATACACAGCCATAGGTGAACTAAAACTTAAATGGTGTCGTCCTTATAAAGGTTTGAATAATACATCCTCGGAAATAACTAAGAAAACGGAAAATAACTAACACCTTTAAGCTTATTAAGGATAATGGCGTGACTGCGTGTTATTCACAAAAAAAAATCTTTCACAGGATAATATTTAATAGCTTACCTCCTAACCATAGGGAATTTATGCTACTTACCAGCTTGTTACTCATTCCATACCTACGTTTCTCTTTGAGGACCTAACAGTCATTTTGTATTTCAATCCTTTAAAGGCAACCTTCCATTACGATTCCAGTCTTTGGAGCAACAAAGAAACCTTCAACCTTGCAGGAGGGGAGACTGGGCTCGACACGCAAGAGACCAAGTTACCAACCTACTGGAACACATCCTTCTCCAAGATCTGTCTCGGTATGAAGATCGACCAGCAGCTAAATTTTGTTGTGATAAATAAGCACGCTGATTCCCTGCACTCACTGATTGCTGACGGCCAATACCGCGCTACCTCACTGGGTCGTAACACGTGGAAGACATTAATTGGTTCCCAAGCTTCCTTGCAGGCCAAATGTAACAAGGAAGGGTTCAACGCTCGGTGTCTCTCCAGTAGCGCTTCCAAAGCAAGAATTGGTATCCTTGGTAACCAGCAGGACGACTGCGGCTCCTGTAACTCCAGAATCGGGTTTGGTACTGGTGGTTATCCGGATGACTCCAACACGTGTGGAAACCAAGCAAGGCTTTCTGCAGACAATGGGGACAAGTTTATTAAGGCGATTGGATTTATCTTGGTTAATTGAGAAGTAACGGCGGATGAAACTCAGAAGCCAGCATCTTTTTGTTTAACATAACCACGTAAACTGATGCCCAAACTTGTCTTAATCGTTGCCCCTTTACATGAAGTTACTCTTCGTTCAATGTAGGTTATAATATTTAACTGCGCAATGATTTCACGCTAGTAAAGCAATCATGTATTTAGAACACTAATACCTAATTTTTGCGACCTCCTTTGCTAAGGATTTGCAAAACATATATATACTTATTTGGGACTCGAAGTATATGGTTGGGGTATGGCTGGGAATGTACCCACACTTTGTAAAATTCTGCAAGAGCCAACGGACAATATAAGTGCGCCGAATCCTGTTTTTATATGTAAGTAGAATTAAATAAAATGAGGAAAACAGTCAAGCCGTCTTTCTTCGGGGGATCTACCAAGTTTCTGGCAAATTTACGTTTATGAATTGAACACGCTCTAGTATCTCAAAGTTAATTTTCATAAATTCATGAATAGATATAAGTTGAGATTGTGAAACTTTGGCTGAATGTATCACTGTGTGAGTGGAAAATCCTTTAAAACTTCTAAATTGACTCAACTTTCTCCACAGGCAACTGTAATTAATGCGAACGCGATGGCAAACAGTGCAAAAGGCAGTGGGTTCCCTGTGGTTAAACAAGAGTTTTAATAGATTTGGCGCAGCAAAAGAAAAAAAAAATGAAAAGCAGAGAAGTCCGGATAACCAGTGAATGATTGTCAGTTGAATATGCTCAACACATAGCACGTGGAACCTAGCTACTTCTCACTGTTTTAACGTGTAAAAGTTTCTCATAGTGTTAGTCCATGTATTTATCACTGAACACCCGCTGATTACGACATTGTATTACACGTTTTAACCCTTTTAGCCCCAATATTCACGTGCATATTCTCCTTACTGTTCTCCATATATTTCTTATGTTACTAGTTGAGAGAATTTGATTAAACATCAACACTGTTCATGTCTGGTAATCATTTCTTTCATTCTCATGACCTATATATTTGATCAACTAGTGATATTGTAAGAAGAAATTAGATTCTTGTCAGGTGAATGATTTGATTTACTGTACTCATTCAAGTTTTGGCCTTTTTAAAGTTAAGGAACAACTAAAAACGTCAATCATGTTTTCTCGTGTGTGTACAATAGTGAACTTTATTATATCAGCCTGGCTTAGTCCACGTGATTTGTAATGGTTAATGATTTTCAACGTTTCTTGCAAATGCTCTTAATCCGCGTGTTCTGCTCTTAAGGTGATGAAAATCAAATTTGTCCTTAATATATGTGAACCATACAGTGGGGGCGCGGTGGGTAGTGGCTAGCGCGTTGGATTTCAGCTCTGAAGGTCGGTGGTTCGACACTCAGTCTCGCCATCGTGTTGTTTCCTAAGGCACGAAACTTAACCCACGTTGTCTCTCTCTACCCAGGTGTAAAAATGGGTACCTGCGACATATTGCTGGGGGTAACCCTTGCAAAGAACTAGCATCCCATCCAGGGCGAGTAGGAATACTCATAGTTGCTTAATGCTACAGAAACCGGATTAAGCTTTGGCCGTGTGAGACATTATCTATCTTTTTTTAACCCCTTGAGCTTATTGACAGCCACACAGGAACTATATTTTGACACTCCTTGTGAGGTACAGGAAGTTGACTTGCGGAAACACTTACGGATTCACTTTCTTTCCTTTCTGGCCGTGTGGCCTCCTTGGCTTGCGTGCAACTTTATCTACCTGTATGTGAACCATACAAGTCGTGAGGGTAAAGGAAAAAAATCATCATGATCAAGGAGAAACTGAATCTACCCATCCAATCGAATTCATCTTTACCTGTCCACGCTGGGTCATATGAATAAAGTCTCTATAATTGTTTGACACTTCGGGTGGTTGAATTATCCTTGATCCTTGTAATTTTGGAGATTATTTATTTATCCCATCTCTTTTAAATACTCCAGTCACCAAAAGCATCCCGCTAATTTTGTTGCGAGTTATTCCTTATTCCTAAAATTCCTAACAGGGATGGCTCACGAATCTATTACTCGCAATTGCGGCCACCTTGCAAAGGGGTTCAATAATTGGGAATTTTTACTGAAACAGGGTATGGGTTAAATTTTAAATTAGGTTCAGTGGAGAAATGTTCTTGTAGCATGAGAGATTGGCGTAAAAATTTTAGAAGATACGCCCAAGTAGGGCTTCTGAAAAATCATGATGTGAAGAGGAGAAGAGGAAGCTTTCATTATATAGATACGAGTGTTCTAGTGGAAAATAGACCACTGGTTAAGTTCCTACGAAACTACATGGGACTCGGGTGGTGTATTTTCCATATCCTTACTAGTTTGCGTGCTGAAAGTGTGGAGGAGCAGGAGGAGGAGGAGAAGGTGGACGAGGAGGAGGAGGAGGAAGAGGAGGAGGAGGAGGAGGAGGAGGAGGAGGAGGAGGAGGAGGAGGAGGAGGAAGAGAAAGAGGAAGAGGAGGAGGAGGAGGAGGAGGAGGAGGAGGAAGAGGAAGAGGAGGAGGAGGAGGAGGAGGAAGAGGAGGAGGAGGAAGAGGAGGAGGAGGAGGAGGAGGAGGAGGAGGAGGAGGAGGAAGAGGAGGAAGAGGAGGAGGAGGAGGAGGAAGAGGAGGAGGAAGAGGAAGAGGAGGAGGAGGAGGAGGAGGAGGAGGAGGAAGAGGAGGAGGAGGAAGAGGAGGAGGAGGAAGAGGAGGAGGAAGAGGAGGAGGAAGAGGAGGAGGAAGAGGGAAAATAAAATTTTGGAGAAGGAAATAGAGACCGTGATGAGAAAGCTAGGATAGTGTTGAGTCAAAGAAATTAATAAAGTAGGAAAATTTTTTTGTCTGTTGGAATTAAATTGTCACTTATAATCTGTGTGTAGTTGGTTTGTTGGCGCCATCATTAAAATGCACAATTTATGAATCAGTGAACGGAAAACAGTTTTCTGTTATTTAATAGCAATACTTGTCTGCAGTAACAATGAAAGCAGCAATTGATTACCCCTTGATTACCCTTGCCAAATTTCTCGATTTCTCGACTTCTTGGGCTCGCATATTACTGAAACTTTCTTCGATGGTAGGCCCATCGAACGAGCGACACAAAAAGTTGATTTCAGTACACACGAGTGCATGAGATGTCACGAAAGGAACGGGGAAATAAGCTGATCGCTGACTGGGCACAAAAAATACAATGCATCAAAATTTATGCTCAATCAGAAGCAAGAACGCAAATGGACTCTTGAACTAGTCCGTTAAAGGTATCCTCCCAGGGGCTGTTCGCGTCCTCCTGCGCCCGTCTTGTAAACTTTCGTTCGCACCAGGCTTCTGCTGGCATCGATTTCGCCCGTTTTATCTGCCTCTCGCCCCGACTATCTGCCCGATGCCCAGCCTCGTCCTCATTGGAAATTAATAATCATAAGTTCAGTTATAAGCAAATAGAAAACAACATACATTGCAAAAACTGGTTGGAAACTCCAACAACAAAGGGCACAAGAGAAACAAAGTGAATGCTTGAAAGCTTGCTCAGTTATTTTGCAACTGACCATTGAAATAAGTCACGTCTATGAAGAAAGAAAGATGGTAAATGTTAAGCTCGGAAAGAAATAAGAAAGATGGAATATTCAGTTTGTCACAAGCGTGGGACAAAGAAAATATCTGAGTCCCCGACGGGAATCAAACCCATGACCTCCCGTACACCGGTCGGGCGCGCTAGCCACTGAGCTACTGGGAGACTTACATTTACCATCCTTCTTTCTTCATTATCACACACGGTGCTTTCGACATTGCTGATCCTAGCAGCATGCGGGACGCGTGTCACAACGAACTCAGTAAATATGACCTCGCTCGCCACGAGTCTCCCAGTAGCTCAGTGGCTAGAGCGCCCGACCGGTGTACGGGAGGTCATGGGTTCGATTCCCGTCGGGGACTCAGATTTTTTCTTTGTCCCACGCTCGTGACAAACTGAATATTCCATCTTTCTTAAGTCACGTCTATGTTGTGCAAACTGAATAGCTTGTGCTAAAACTAGTCGTTGCAAAAGTCAGTAACCTTTTTATGGCGATTTGTTCGCCTACCAAGTGTTGCAGAAATTCATAGGTACAAAAAGATTCCCTAGGCATTTGGGTAAATTTTTTTGTTCACTGTAGGACAATAAAAAAAATGGGGGGAAGGGATAGGGGTCGGTAAACGGGATTTCCGTGCTGGCACGAGACAAGCATAAGGATAGGAAGGTACAGTATGAGGTTGGGAGCTGTGACCAAAGGCTGAGTAAAGTGGGGGAGGGGGGGGGGCAGACACGACAGGAAACAGGATGTTCCAGGTCACTGGAGACAGGATAATCTAAGAAGGCGGGAGCACTAGAGCAAAGAGGATGGAAAGAGCCAGAAAGGCTCAGGGAAGGAAAGAAACAAAGAGGCCAGTAAGTGGGGATTTTTCCGGGTGTTGTTAAGGGCGGTGCCTCCTTTTGTTACTGCGCATACATTCTGCGCATCTCGGGATATTCAAGTTTCTTAAGGAATTTGCCCACTAATACAACAATATTTTTGCACGGTTTATGACTAAGTGGAAAAAGCAGATCTTAGCAAGGGCTATCAGAATCCAAAAAGAAAATTGGGGGGGGGGGGGGGGTAACCACGAATTTTTCAGAGATAATTGAGCTTAAATTTGGAAAGAAATTGCCATACATTCTTTGTATTTTAGCGCTTTTTTGTAATTCTGGTTGCTCAATTATCTCTGAAAAATGCGTGGTTACCCACAGTTTTCTTTTTGGATCCCAATCACCCTTGCTAAGGTCTACTTTTTCCCCAGAGTCATAACCTTTGCAAAAATACATCTCTATTAGGAGGCACCGTCATTAAATGAGACGGGATCATCTAACAAAACGGCGGGAAGCAGGAGTGAAAGACATGGGAAGCAAAAGAGAAGAATGCGAGAACTGAAAAAGCAGAAAGTGCACAAAACAGCACAATAGTAGCTCTAACCAAAACGTAAAAACGTTTAATTAAACAACCATAGTTGCATCTGACATTTTTGTAGTTCAATAAATTTTGTTTTATAGTTAAGCCATTTCTTCTTATGACGACAGCCTAGCTGTCGCCATTCACAACACAGGTTCTGCAAGTCAACTGTTACCCTTGTTTGGTGGTTGTGTCACCCGTAATTTTTTCGTCATATTTTGCTTCCACTCTTTTCAAGTCTATGCCTTTACTCACTGGAAGATGTCTGAATCGGCATTTCTCTACAAAATAACAACCGGTGGTGCGCCAGAAATAGCATTTGTCTCCATTGACTGGGCCTGATAACTTGCTTGTATCCCTGGTCAACAGAAGCAAGCACACATTGAGACCACTTTAATTACTAGGTAAGTTTACAAAAGCAATAATACAAGAGAGAAGAACTTGATGGCTTTTATTGCAACTGTCACAATTTGGGTTGTCACCCACAACTGAACGGCCATAAACAAGGAATGAAATATGCAATAAAGCGGTGATTATTAGAAAAATAGATGGATGGAGAGACAGACCGGTCAAACAGACAAACAGACTATTTAACACTTCTAGCACCAGTGACCCATCCTGTTGTTTCTTTTTAAGAGGGGCCACAGGGTTGGTGTTAGAAGATACGGCTTGACTTCCTGGTGAGCCTGGGGAGCAGTATCGCTTCACCTCCCAGCTGATAACCCTTGGGAGTGAATTTTTTTTACGAAATTTATATCTGTTTGGTGGTACGCAAATGTTGCTTACTGTGTATTCGAGAAAACGTTGCAAACGTCTGTAAGAAATCTGGATTTCCCACACCTTTTTTGCCTCTATACAAAATATCCCTCTCAAATAAAAAAAAAATGATGATTTTGAAAGGCTTTTTTTTCAAAGCAGAATATATGGTCTTTTTGCGAACATTTCAAAATTAACTTCGAGGTGTCTATATGTAGTGTAACTTACCATAGTTCACGTGTTAATAGTTGTCTTGATGTTTCCTCATCCAGTAATCTCTTTAACCCTCTGCTTTATGCATTTAAAATTAATTGCCGACTAAACGTAACAGTAACAATCCAACTTAATAACAAGGTATTACATATATCCTTGGAAATAGACGATAATTATTGTAACAAAACTAAATTGTAGTAATTAATGATGCTTTTAACTATCAGTGCCAAATGTCCAATTCTATAACTTAATGCTGCTGCTTCTTAATTGCCCTTGATAATTGCTTTTACATTCTAATTATCTTTTCTTTATTTATCTTTTTTCTTTTTGCAGCCCTTCCCTTCTTTGTACTTATCTTGTAAGTTGCGTGCAGGATAAAAGTATTTTGCCCACGCGAAAAGCATAGGAGCGGGTTGTGAAGTGGTCCAACTTTCGACACAAATGTTGGTGGCTTGAAATCGGTCTTTGGCTCGTATTGTGTCCTTTATGGACAAACACTTTACTAAAAAATAATCCGGCTTCACCAAGGTGTATAAATCAGAGTCAGGCAAGGGGTTATTGGGATGGCACGTGGCACGTTTTATACCAGAGTATCTTGTACAGATTTTCCCAATAGTAAAATCCCCCAAATTGATGGCACCACAGGGCAACAGAGCGGGGGGGGGGGGGGGGGATACTACTTTTGCTACCAAAAGTAGTAGTTATTCCTTCGACTGAGTTACTTTGTTCAATGAGATGAATGAGAACGCTTTGATTTTTCATTGACATTTTCCTGTCGTCAATCTCATAGACTGGAGGGTACTGTGAACAGATACAGAAAGCTCGACCTGACTGTTGGCGAGAAAGAGATGGCCATCGCGGAGCTACAAGCCAAGCATAATTTTTCACTCACTTAGTAAAAAGGCTGAGTTACTTTGTGTTCTGATGGGATAAAGGGCTTGGTTCTCATCCCACGGGTAGTTCTAATAACATTTTAATAAATTTTGCTAAACAGGCTTGAAGAGTATGTGGAGGAAAGAGGAGTAAAAATCCAAGACTTGCAGTCCAAGTAAGTAACTTGTTTGATGTGCTGCGCAGTTGTCCGACAAATCTTGATCAGCATAATTTTTCACTCACTTAGTAAAAAGGCTAAAGTGCAGAATGAGTTTCTAGAACGCCCACTAGTCAGGGAACACCACCAGGGGAAAGTACAGTCAGTCAGACAGACAAACAGACAGTCAGTCAGTCAGTCAGTCAGTCAGTTGGTCAGTCGGTCAGTCGGTCAGTCAGACAGTCAGGCAGTCAGGCAGTCAGTCAGGCAGTCAGTCAGACAGACAGACAGTCAATTAGACAGTCAGTCAGTCAGTCAGACAGAGACAGTCAATCAGACAGACAGTCAGTCGGTCAGTTAATTGGTCGGTCAGTCAGTCAGTCAGTCAGTGGAATCAACGCTATTAACGTGTCTGTCGTTACTGCTTAAGTACTTCTTCATGTGTATGATTCTGCTTGTTTTCAAATTGCAAATCAATCTGAATATAGGTACTTGCGTGACAACTACAATGAGATGAATGAGAACGCTTTGATTTTTCATTGACATTTTCCTGTCGTCAATCTCATAGACTGGAGGGTACTGTGAACAGATACAGAAAGTTCGACCTGACTGTTGGCGAGAAAGAGATGGCCATCGCGGAGCTACAAGCCAAGTAAGACAGAGGAAATATAGAAACCTTTAATTTTCAGCAGTTAATTCTAAAAGAATCATTTAAAGGGAGAATTCAACCACACTCACAAAGTGAGAGCTACCATGAACAACATAATAAACAGTACTGCAGGAAAGTACCCCTTGGGATTTGCGTGGTCACACTTTAGGATTTCATCTACAGACTCAAAGGTTGGAATCACGTAGTACATTGTAGTAAACATCTTCACAGGAAAGGGCGGTTTAATAACTTTCGTTTGAATGGTCAAACTAAAGCATTTTTATCCGCAGAATTAAAAGTTAGAACCACCTTTGTTACCGGAAAAACAAAGTTTTATAGGACAGGGCTGCTCAGTAGCTTTCATTTGAATAGCGAGACTTTTATCCTCAGACTATGAAAATTGTTTTATTGCTTCAATGCATTTACGTCATTTTAATGTTTGTAGGCTTATTGAGGCTCAGGAGGGAACGCGCGAGATAAAGAAACTTAACCACATCATGAAGACAAAGGACACAAGAACCGAAAACTTGGAGAGCAAGTAAGTCAGTGTCCATCGTAGGTACGATACCATCTGATTATTCATGCCGTGCAAACCCCCTCCCCCGGGGGGTACTCCTATATATGGCCTTTTCGGGGATCTGCCACTGGACAGAGTATGGTTTTTGGCTTCTCTGTCTTGATCATGGTGTATAATTGTATGCTAGTCTGTGCTAAACAAGATCTGAACTTGTCCTAGACAGGGTATGGTTGCACGATTGTCGTCAGTAAATATGGCGTAGACAGTATTCAGCAATCCTAGATCAGAAATGTTTGACAGTCTTTGAAACGAAACAGGGACAGGTTTCAGACCCTCAGCGGCACCGACACCCCTACACCCAAACGTGGGTTAAGACCCCCCCTCCCCCCCGGGGTGTGCAACTAGTCAAATTTTAAAGGAAATTTTATTAAATGTTCATAAAAGCGATCCTTACTTTTGTGCTTGTTGTATAATAAATCCGGTTAGTGTTTTTTAGTAGACGAGCATGTGATGATTTTCTGATTTGGTGTTTTTCAGATTGGAGGATTTGGAAAGCCATGTCGCCAGCCAGCAGACTGATATAAACATAAAAGACGATAAAATCGACACCCTTCAAAAAAGGTACTCAGTTGCTGTAAAATTAATATTGTCCGAGTCCTTAGATGCCAGAGCTTGTGAACGTAAGCGGTTTCCAGGTAACTAATAGAAACATTATTTTGTTTTGCCAGGTTGGACGAGACCTTGAACTTAAATAACAAACTCGACCAGTCTGTGCGTAAGAAAGAGGAGAGCATTCGTACTCTGGAGAAAACACTTCAAGCTAACGAAACAAGGTATCAAAACTTTTGATGTGGCGTGACATTGTCCGTTACAATTTCCTGTCACACGGAGTTGTCCATCGCCGCCGCCTTGTTACAATGTCATGTGATCCTGTAGCGTCCTCTTTGAGTAATTTGCATGGTAAACATGGCGTGACATTTTTTCTTACCTGGTTTCATGTTGCAGTAAGTTTAATCAATCGTGACGTAGCTTTACTCTGTCACGTGCATTGTTACGTAATGCGTTTTGATGCACATGAAAGGTGTCTCATGGTACTAAAATTTGAGAGTGCAAAAAATATATATATTTTGTTGTGAGGCCCGAGGACGGCCAACAGTCGACCAAACCACGCCATCGGGGTCTAAATTCGGAGGTCCAGATTGTGTGATGAAGGACTATGCACCACCACCGGCTAAGGAGCTAATCACAATGAACAGCTCCTGCAATGAAGGACAGATTTATAGAGTATATCTAGTTCAGTTTACTAGTGGTAAGTCTAATATCTACGTTTTCCATTTTAGGGAAGAGGAATTAGAAAAGTTACTTGAAACAAAAACTGAAAGATTGTCAGAGTACAAGACGAGGGTGAAAGAACTGGAGACCAGCCTAGAGAGTAAAGAAGATAAACTTGGAGAGCTGCAAAAACGGTAAGCAATATTTGCTAAAAATTTTATCAATGCCTGTCATATCTCTCAGATAGGTTTTCTACGGGATCCTGAGTTGGCTACACGCATTTTCTAATACATCAATGCTTTTTCATTTTAGTTTGGATGACTTGAGAAATGCAGCGACAGCAGATGCCAAGCTGAGTAATGCACTGCAAGAAAAGGACATCAAAATTGCTGAAATGGAACAGAGGTACTTTTCACTTACGGTACAAAATTGCGTCCAACCCTGCGCGGCGCAAATTCTTAATTCCCGGCCACACAGAAATGCGAATAACAGTTCCGAAGAGGAGTGATGGCGTAGTAATAGAAACGAACAGCGGCTTTAATTTTGTTGCGCATGATGGGGCGTATCCGAACCTTAAATTTAACTGCCTTGTGATTTTGTAGAATAAAAAGGAAAATTTGCGTGTTCACACCAAGAGCTCAATACTAAAGAGTAAATTCTTTACTCGTCTCTAGGGTGAAGGATTTGTCTAGCACCTTTGGACAGGTTGATAAACTGGAAAAGGCCAAGAAAGATATGGAGCAGGCAGTATTGAGTTTGGAGACCAAGTAATGTTATATGAATATCTGAATATGTTAGGAAGGCCTTTAACTCTTAAGGGCAGCTAAGCTCAAATGAGAAAGCATTCTCAAAAAATTATCTTGTGAAATGAAGACAAATGAACAGCACTATAAGAAATTACCACACAGTTGCTCTCATTTGAATAGCCACATCGGGTTTCATCAACAGACTCAAAAATTAGAACCACCTCTTTCAGCATAATGAACAGCACGGCTGAAAAGTAACTCTCAATACCTTTCATTTGAATGGTCACACTTTAGGATTTCATCCACAGACTCAACAGTGAGAACCACCTTGTATCCTGCATGATGTGTAAGTTACAATACCTTTCATTTAAAGATTTTAGCCATGGACTCAAAATTTAGAACAACGTCAACTGGTGCAAGGTTTGATGTCAACAGCACCGGAAGAACAACAATTTTTTAATGAAATAATCTCATTCCCCTCCCCAGAAAAAAAAACAAAGACAAAAGCAAAGAAGCAGTGAAGAAAGTAAAGTATTTAGTAACTAACTGACACGGACGTTTCCAGCAAAGGAAGGCAAGGTCCGAAAGCTTTGAACCGATTAAAACGCTGTGTGACACTAACTCTTACCAATTTATGTAAGTCTGTGGCCCTCAAAACTAAAATAGTCCGGAAATGTCGAGGTAGAACCGTGGAAAGGGATACTAAACATGATTGGCTTTTTTGCAGGTTGGAAGAAAGTGAAAGCCGAAACAGAAGACTGAACCATAATCTTAAACAGAAAGAAGCGAAGATCGAAGGCTTGGAGAAACGGTAATGAAAAAAAAAAATTCTTGTCAATTTATTTGAAGTGTTCAGTGTCAAATTGCTTCGTAATTTCCTTGTTGAGTTTTCGACGAAATCAGTCACATGGCCAACCAAACTAGACAAACCGACCTGGCATCCAGAGGAATTCCACCCTACAATGTTGTAGTTATTTGGGGATATAGTCGCCTAA
Organism: Siderastrea siderea; assembly: GCA_964030785.1. Lineage (NCBI taxonomy): Eukaryota > Metazoa > Cnidaria > Anthozoa > Scleractinia > Rhizangiidae > Siderastrea > Siderastrea siderea. Next base: position 41,893,808 of record OZ034970.1, read on the forward strand.
TGCTACAGCAAGCGGACCTGAGACCGGCCCTGATTAGCTATCTGGCTCGCTCAGTCCGTTGGATAGGACATAAGATGCGTGGAATTAATACTAAATTTTACTCGGCGGCGCTATTTGATGTGTATGTAGGAGTGCTGTCAAGTGAGCTACTGCCCTTATACAATTTCCCCCGGCCTACTGGCCTTCCGAGGAACAAAGAAAAACTTTGAACCCGGCGGGATTTGAACGCACGACCTCCGGATCAGATCACCGTCGCTCTAATTTCGGATTTTCCCCGGCCAGTAGGCCGGGGAAAATTGTATGAGAAAAATTGTATAAGGGTAGTCCGCCCCCCCCCCCCCCCATTTCACAGCACTCCTACATACACTTTATAATTTCTACTTTCATTTCACGAGTGCTACGTGGTACCTCACGTTGGGCGCTATTTGATTACCAGTACTATAAAAGAGACATTTGCCATTTATTGAATTCCTGACATTCAATTCGTAGGGTGGCCGAAATGGAAGTGAGTCGAGATGACAACAGTCAGTCACTTAGCATGGCTTTGAAACAGAAAGACAGCAAGATAGCAATGTTAACCCAGAATCTACAACAGCAGGAGAGCGAAAATATGGCCATGGAAGCCAAGTGAGTGTTGGTTTCTGCGAGAGGGTGTTTTTTTTTTGCCTTACACAATGATTGTTACAGTTTGCGCATAAATTATGAATATAAGGTAATAAAAAACGCACTGAGTTAGTTACAACAACAACGACTTTTTTTCAGTGTCGATGTATTTAGCCTCGTGATATCCAATGGCTATAGTTTTGAACAATGCTTTTGCTTCGCAGGGAAAACTTTTGACTGCTGCGGCACCTGATACATCGACAATTGATTCAAACGCCTATGCGTTTGAACGAATGAGAAAGCTAGAAATTCAATTATCGAAATAGAGAATTCAGTGAAGAAAATTAGCATAAAATCGTTCAAATTCTTAATTTTACCCAGCATTCCGTCCTTCTTCTCTCTCTAACTTTCGTCAACTTTTATTTGCCTTTCTTAACAATTCACATGTGTATTTGTTTTTGTACAGATTGGAAGAAGTTACTGCACAAGCCAATAAGTTTTCTCGCCTGATCGAGCAGCGGGAAGAACAGGTGCGAGGCCTGAAAACGAGGCTGGAAGAAGCTGTTCACCAAAACAACAAGATGACGCATGCGGCTGAGCTGAAAGATGACAAGATAAAAACACTCCAACAAAGGTTGGTATGAAAAAAAGTTCTAAAAACTAACACTCTCCACTTGAAAACTGGCTTAAATTATAAATACTCATGATATTGTTGTCCTTCTCGCAGGCTGGAAACTTCTTCTAAAGAACAGCAAAGACTGACAGAGGTAAGGGCAGTGTTTGAGTTACTCTGGTCTCCTCAAAGAGCAATTTTTCTGCGTTGTGGAGTAGCACCTGATGCTTCTAGGTGCTTGATGCCACGAAAACCGGGTTTAGGTCCAACAGCTATGAGCCACTAAATTCATGCATGAAGATTTTTTTATCTCCCTTTACCTCTAAGGGATGTGTAATATGGGGGTACGTGCTTTTTCTTAGAACTCTTCAACATTTTCCCGTCTTTTAAGTGTGAATATATAAAGTATAATTAACTCTGCTGTCATTGGAGGTTCAAGTGTCCCAACGTGTTTTCTTTACATTTAGGTGCTTGAGTCATATGACAAGAAAGCAGAAAAGGAAAAAGCGCAGAAACAAAAAGGCAGCTCATCTCAAACGATCATCTTCAAGCCAGCTGATAACACAAGGTGCGTAGCTAAGCTTTCCATCAAAACCTGAAGCCAGCTAAATCAGTGTATTTTGCTGGTATTGTAGCAGAGCGGCTGACGAAGAGCTAAGACTGCAGAATGTCCAAAGGCCATCAGCGTAAAGGCACACTTTGACGCTCCCTCCGGCTTGAAATTCCGCAATCTGGTCGTTAAAGACATGAAAATAACGAGAGACGGCGAGATACAATCGGAAATAGTGTAAATTCGGCGGAAAATGTTGGTTTAATACACATCGCTACAGCGGTCACGCTGGTCACCCAAGAACAATGTGCTGTCCTCTTTTCTGAGCCGTCTTGTTGAGTAAGCTTACTAAATAACAAGTGTAGCCAGAGCTTCACAAGTACATACAGGTCAAGCTATCAAGCATCGTCTTGCAACATTTTCGGAAAGATTTAATGACGAGTCGGAACTATGAGCGCGATTTCTATGAGGTAAGACAATACACGGTTGGCCAATGCCAAACTCTTACAATAATAATTTGTAGAAAATGAAAATGAGAGCACCTAGTAACCTTGGTTTGAATTTGTTTCTTGAGATGAGAAATTTCTGATATTGTGTTATAGGTCTGGGCAAAATACTCTTGAGATGCTTGCCATCGCCGATAAAAGAGTAGCAGAACTTAACGAGGAAATAAGGATGCTGGAAAAACAGGTGACTAGCACATTTCTCGGGGACTCATTTAACACAGCTGTTTTAAGTACTGCAGTGGGAACAATATACGGTTACATACACGACGGGCGGACTTGTCCCTTTAACTCAGTCCTGTTCGAATGAGTGCGACAATTTCGCTGGATTTTCTTCCGAAAATAGGTATTTCGTCCACTGACTAAAGGGATTTTGTGTTCTAGAATTGTCGCAGGGACTTTTTCAGTCCCATGATTAAGTCCTTCCATGTGCACCGACGTAATAATTCATGAATGCTTTCATCCTTCTTTGCGAACCTACTGACTGTAAAGAATTGTAAAGAATCTCATAGAGACTGAAATATTCGATTCTCGTCACAAAAAAAAATGATAAATCAAATTTAACGTCACAGTGTGGGGAGTAGTCGCCTAATCTCCCGAGCCAGAGGCTCATGTGTAAACACTTGACGTCCAGGTCGAATTGGAATTTGGAAAGAGAAGACAAGAGAACAAGCTTGAGATTTATTAAAAAACAAGCAAGCAAGCAAACAAAAAAAACAATAAAAAGACGTACGGGATCTCGTCTTACAGTGTACATTCTGTATCTAATTCACGTAATAACCTTTTGGTTTCCAGAACGTCACGGTCACGGCTCAAAACGAGGCAATGTCGGCCAGAAACGCTCAGCTGGAGATTGAGAACGAGTCTCTGAAGAATGAACTGCAGAACTCAAGAGCGGACTATGCAGCACTGCAGAGCGATTTGAATGACATCAGAGACTATTATCATCAAGTCGACATCGCTGCTTCCAAGATGGGACACAGATGCGAGGTGGGGAGAACAGTTTTCGATTGCTTAAACTTTTGTTTGCTGTTCCTGTGCAATTAGGTTATCCTATTCAAACTGCAAGGCATATGCATATTGCCAGTATCATTCATCCTCGGTTTACTTGATTTGTTTGTTGTTAACAGATGCTTGGTCAGCTCAACGCTACACTTGAGGAGGAGAACAAGGCCCTTGTTGAACAAATCAACAAACTTGTCGAGCAGGTGAATGTACCACTGAGAGATCTACAGTCTCGGACAATAATTATTGGGACATTTGACACCTCTGAAGACGGTACCCCTTCCCCCGTTCAATGTTGTACAAACCGCTGGCTTTTCGGACAGAAAATAGCACATCTTCTACAGTAGTCTTTTCAACATTGCAAAGGGGGGAAGGGGGAGAAGTCGGCCAGGTGTCCCAAGTTTATTGACCGACCCTGTAGCTTTTAGTTATGTGCCCTTCACAAGATGTAGAGGTCAGATGTTGTCCAAACCGAAACGTGCGGTTGTCCTAAGGTCAAACTTGCAATATAGGCAACCAAAAGACAGAAAAACTGATTACGAAACGAAACGATACCAGCCCTTGAGTCAAATAGCATTGAAAGGGGATTAAATACTGACTACCCGATAGTCTTCTTAGCAAGCGTTTCCCTTGGTTTTTCGCGTAGGAAGAGTATTTCGCTTTTTTGCCCAGCGAAAGTTGGGACAAGAGCAAAAGCTCAAAAAATCTACGAGCAGAAAGCCTCACGGAAACCGGTGGTACGCGGCGTGGTTACCTGACCATCCTTCTTTTATTCCCGACCCTAAAACGACTCCCGATATTCGCACTCTGATCCCAATTAGGTCTCCCACTGATTTTACCCTTTCTTTACCAAAACAAATCTGAGAAGCCTGAAGTTATTTTTAAACAAGTTCAGTTCTTTGGATAGGAGTTTTAATTTAATTTAATTTAATTTAATTTAATTTATTAATTCATTTACAGTATTTCAATGGGAAAACAATGAAAGCGATACATCGATTCTTTCGTTAAATACAGCGAAATGTCTATTGTTTTAATTTGCCCTTTGATTTAATTTTTCAACAAACCTAAAGTCGTTCGATTTATTTTATTACTTAATTGTTTATGTATTTGTTTATCTTTCTATTGAGCCATTGTCATAGACGTTGAAACAAGATGGCAGTGTTATTGTGGATCTTGTTGTGTTAAACAACTTATTTTCTAAACTGTTCTCCGCAAAAAGATTTCTCCACAATTTTTCATTACAGTATCTTAAAGATTTCTACTCAATCTAATCGATATTTTTCCTACACTCGAAATGTCTGAATTGGTTTCACCACAACTTTCGATGGTCTGTACACTAAACTCTACTTTCAGCAGTTCCCAGTTCACGTGGGTACATTTTCCTGCCACGTTGTGTCTGTCATAAATAAATAAATAAATAAATTTCTATAGCGCCATTTTCCAAGGGTCCAGTGGCGCCTTACAAGAAGGGCGAACAAGAGGTTGAACTGGCACCTTTCACGTGAGATCTTATGGATATCTTACTAGATATCCTTCGTTGAAAACTGTACTAATCGCTGTTTTCTTTGATTAGAATCAAGACCTTTTGGTGAAATCATTGGAAGATAAGGATCAGTTTATGGACGATGAGAGAGCTTTCTCGTGAGTATCAAATACCGTAAACGTTAGAATAAAAAGCTGCACCATCCTTAGATGCGTTTAAAGAAGGAGTGAGATGAAACGTTTGGCTGTCTGTTCTGTTCCTCTTTATTTTCTGACCATCCTCGATTACACCACGCTGATCGTTGGACTAACCCTGGGCAAAACGAGAAACTTGAAGTGCTCAACTTCTCGAACAACTTGTCGCGCGTTCGAAGGCGCAGGGACATGAAGGGTGGTTCGAATAAAAATGAATACAGTGATCCTGTTTTTCCCATTTTTTGGAGGGAGGATATGCACAAGATTCTAGGTATTTTTATTACATTTCTTCATGTCTGAATTATGCCTCCTGCTTCCTTCCCCGAACCCCCCCCCAAAAAAAAGAGACAAAACAAAAAAAAAGCAAAAAAAACAAAAGCAAAAACCAAAAAAAAAAAGACGGAAAAAAAAACAATTCGAGTAAGCTCGAGCGCCAGGTGGTTGAAAAAGAGTAACTTTGGTCCTTACTGGCAGTTTCATGTAAAAGAATTGTTTAAAACATATCTCGAGGACAGAGCAGAGCGTAGAGGCCACGGGATACATTGCGAGGTGATAATATCTTTGTTTGTATTACTTTTCAGGGATCGTATTTACGCCCTTCAGCGTCAAAAAGAGAGGCTCGAAGAACAAGTTGATTTGGCAAACAAAGCGCTGGCAGAGAGTGTGCTCAAAACTAAAAAGTAAGACGCAGTGTTTAGAAAGAAACGTCGCGTATGTAGTTAACAATAAAAAGTATATATTTATTAAGCTAAAAAATATTGTTTGTCTTGTTTACGTTACGCGCCTGCTAGGGAGCCCCGATTGATGACTGAAGACATTTTTATTTAGGAAAGCAGATGAATAGTTTAACGCTTTTATTCTAATTTTTATTTATAGCACATTTTTATTCTATTTTATTTGAGTAAATAATTTCCACAGTCTTGGGTTTATTTTCACAGTTGGTAACGCGGTTTGATCATATTCATGTGCTAATTTGCGCCGTATAAATATTTATCATCATTATTATCGTGGTCGTCGTCAACCTGGGTTCGCTGTTATCGAACCTGTGCGTGTCCTTCCGTGCGTTACTGGGAAGTTGTGAAGTTGTGTTTTCTTTGAAAAACTAAAAACTCGGGCCCGTAAATAGTGTTTACCTAAAGAAGCGCTTGAAGGGCAACTATAACATTCGTGTGAAATAAACGGTCCAAAAGTTTTGGCGACTTTCAAGAAACGGTCCCCGGGCAGAAAACAAAACTTTGTCACTACTGGACTCGAACCATTTATAGACTGCTTGCGGGCTGTCCGTTCTATAAATTTCTGGGTTTAATTAAGTAGCAGGCTTTGCATCTTCCCTCAAGTGTTATCAAGTACTGACAGTAGTTCCTCTTTGATGTTTACAGAAAACCAAACTTCCTAACAAGAGTGATGAGAAAAGCTGGACTGAAAAAGGCAAGAAACATCATTGATTTATAGACTGTTCTGTCTATAAACTGTTTTGTCTTGGCCGAATCTCCTGCGCAGAGGCTCGTTTTCTAGGCACACATAAGACGCCAGCCTAAAAGAGTTGCCCTTGCTTCACTCCTTTTCCCTTATCGTTTTCCCCTTCCCATCCTGCCCCACGCTTGTAACGTAACGAACATCACACCTCTCTTAAAATTTTCGCATTACCATGATTTCTTTACTCTTCATTTTCTTTCAACAGAAGAGGGATGAAAGCGCTAAGAACAAACGAAACAGTGTGCAGCTTCTCCGAGTCGATCAGACCCCGTATCTGGAGGAGTTTGAGAGCGGTAACCCCTCATACAACCACGATGGGCCGCCTCTCATAGCTACTCCCATTAACAGACGAGAAGAGACAGGCAGCGAAGGCTCACGGGAAAGTTCTGCATCCGGGGACTCCAGAGGAGCGACAAAGAGTTTGTTAAATTCTAGTCTCGTTAGTGCCCAATCTGACGTTGTACTCAGGCGACAGAGAGACGGGTTCATGTCTCCTTACGTCAGCACACCGGTCCTGTCACGGCACGAAGACTTCGAATCAGCGCGCAATAGGTCCGCCACCACCCACGATGTGTCGGCGTTCCGCGCTCGCCAAGTCCGTTCTGAGATATTTAACGACAGTGATTGGTCGCCGGGTCGGCTTGGGCGGCCACGAAGCATGGACTCTTTAGATAAAATGCCGAGCAGCTCGTCGACTCTTACTCCGGGTGACACGGGATCGGGTGATGGACTCTCATGGGGAAATGAAGTGAGCGGAACTCTGCCAAGAACTAAAACGCAGGGAATGATGAAACATGTCAGTCCCGCTGCTTCTCCCAGGGGGTTGAGGAAGCCTCATTGGGCAAAGAGCAGCCCCAATATCTCTCCACTCCCCCCAAGAAAGGAGTACCCCAACTCGTTGGAGCCTGTTCCACCCTCGCCTCCCTCGCCCACATCATCGAGGCGGTCGGCCAGTCCTCGTTCCTCTCCTGTTCTCACCAGGAAACTTGAAGAGAGGCCGCCTGCACGGAGCACCAAGCAGTCTCCTGTTTTGAGCAGGAAAGAGAATACAAACAAATTTTCATCGCCTCCAGGAGGCCCACGGCGGTCAAGTATGCCGAACTACGGTCACAGTCTGGATACTGTGCCAGTGCGAGAACGACCCATGGATCAATCCAAACCTAAAGTTTCTGTGCAAGTTGTAGCATCTACCAACACGGCTGATACAAATGCTACTCAGCCACGATCTAATACCGCTGCCTTGTCGCCGTATCAGGACGATCAATGGAAGAGAATTCCTGTGGAAGACTTGCAAAACAACCCTCAAACTCAAAGGTTTAACGGAGATGTGTCTAGCTCTAGTGATCCGTATCACAATAGACAAGGAGGTGGTAGCGGTGAAAGACGTGAGGAGCCGACTACATCCACCCCTCGGGGATTTCAGCAGCAAGGGGGCTTTACAGGAGATAAAAACATTAAGACTACGGAGCCCTCTCGGAATAACGTTCAGCACATAAGAGAAAGGAGCTCCAGTGGAAACAGGAACGATGGTTCTCGAGTAATTCAGAATACACAAGGAAGCGAGGGCCCAACTCGTGACACTAGTCAAACGGGTCCTTCGCATTCACGAGAAAGGAGCCTTAGTGGCGACAAAAATAATGGCCTCAGAGTGCAGGGCCCCAGTCGGGACACTGCTCCAACGGGTCCAGTCCATGCAAGGAGCCTTAGTGCGGACACAAATGAAGGACTAAGAGCGTCTAAGCGGCAAGGTACACTCTTTGTGGCTTCATCTATGCCCCGACAAAGTGTCCCCGTGACAGCTCACTACGTCACCACGGGAACTGTTGCGAAGAGTGAGCCTATCCCAGCAGGCAAATCTGGTGCAGGAACCTCTGTTTACATTGACGCTACGGGTGCAAATTTGAATTCAACTCCAGTGATTTCTCTTGGCAACCAAGCGGATGTTAGCACTTCATCAGTGTTCGCCATTGTAAGAGACAAACGCGGAGATGAACACGTGATACCGGGATCAAACACGCCACCATCACGTGACTTGACAATTTCGTCTCGTGATCAACCTTTGTCGCGTGCCAGTGCCGCGTTGTCCAATAGTGCTCCGACAACCCCTTATTCTACTCCTACGTCACGCAGTACTGCTAGCGCAGATTCTAGTTCATCGTCACGTTATGCCGCGTCTTCATTGCCGCGGAACGGTGTTGTTTCAAACCCGGTGGAACTAAAACCGTCAACGAGCGAACAAAGAGACGAAAACAGAAACGACACGAAAATGAGAGTTACCGCAGTGGGTGCTCAAGAAGACGTGAAGCTGAACGTCTCAAGCGTACGCGCCCGCATTCTTGACATCGATCATCAGTCTCCGCCGCGCGTATCGCAGTTGCATCCCGACGACGATGATGATGACGCGCGCTCTGTATCGTCACAACATAGCCGGGATTGTTCCCCTGCACTGAGGAAGGTGAGAAACAAGGCAAGGAAAGCGGCCAAGGAGAAAGAAATATTCGTGGATTCCCCTGTTTCCTCGGACACTGGCTCCACGGCGTCAAGTCGAAGGTCAACTGCTGACGAAAGGTCACGTGCGAGATCAATGGGGGCTAAAGAAGCGGAAGGGAAGAAGTCATCGGTCTGGTATGAGTACGGATGTGTCTGATGAATGAAACGTAATGTGAGGCAGAGACAATTCGTTGAAATCACCCTCTAATATTTCTGTATTATCGAACGTTTGCAAATTTACGTTTATATTTATTGATACAGTATTACGGATGATCAGCTAGTCATGTAAAAACAAGAGGTCACCAACCATGGCAATCTTGAGCTTGTCAGACTTCGATCAATTGCTAATTGGAAAGAACGTGAGCTTGGTATGCTAAAAGAATTATACTTTTTGCTGTGGTGTTGTGCTAAATGAGTTAATTGTAGGCAGGCCAGGTAAAAGATAATTGATAACACTCCTCATCACGACTACACGCGACGATGTTTTCATTTGCACGAGTGCCGTCGTCGTCTGCACACAGCGCTGGGAAACACCCTCTGTTTTAATGAGTAACGCATGTATGTAGCTGCCAAGAATTATTGTTTAAAAGAGAGAGTGTGATATCGTCAATTACCCGTTGTAATGGATGTAAATAGAAGATGCTGAAGTTACACTTGTGATCAAGGCACCTTTCCTCGGTTATTTAACTAATTTTTCCAGTGAAGAAAAACTACATGAATATTTTCTAAACAATGAGTGATAGAATGTTTCATAGGTGATCTATTTTCGACGATAAAAGTAATTGAGCTTTGTAATGAACAATAATAACGAATCGGCCATAGCTTGTAATCAAATTATCATCATTTTCGATGTAAAAACAAACAAAAAGAAGAACGGAGTAGAATTTACTTGTTTGAAAATATTCAGAACGTTTTATTTATTTAGATATTTAATACGATAGCTGTCTACCTGATAGTAATTTATAAAATTGAGAGACAAATCGAAGGAGACTGACACTGGAGAAGGTTGATCGTATTTCTACCAATAAAAGATTAGAGTCACTTCTGTTTGCTTTGCAATGATTGAAAGCACCGCTTGGTTTGCTCAGTTGGTAGGGTACCAATCTGAAGAGTGTAGGGAGACGGGAGGTGGGTTGAACCTTCTTCTTCCCATGCCCTTTACTCCCGGGAGAGAGGGCTGAATTTCCAGCCTTCCATGCCTTTTACTCCCCTAAGGGCTGATTTGAATTTCCAGCTTCCCATGTCCTTTACTCTCCCGGGGGCTGGTTTGAATTTCCAGCTCCCCATGCCCTTTACTCTCCTGGGGGCTGGTTTGAATTTACAGCTTCCCATGCCCTTTACTTCCCTACGGGTGGTTTGAATTTACAGTTTCTCATGTTCTTTAATCCGCTGGGGCTGCGGTGAATTTCCAGCTTTCCATAATCTTTGCTCCCGAAGAGTGAGGTTAACTTCCCGTTTCGCATTTTTTTTACTTCCCGCTGGGGTAAACTTGCCACTTCTCAAAACCTTCACTTCCTTAGGGGTGACTGGGGTGAACTTACCGCTCCCATACCCTTCACTCCCCTGGGGGGGCGGGACGAACTTCGCCATTCCCATACTCTTTTCTTCCCAGGGGGGGTAAACTTCCCACTTGCCATATCCTTTACTTCTCGGGGGAGTGAGGTAAACATCCCCTTACCCTTTCCATTCTTGGTGGTTCCTGCCTCGTTGGGCTTTGTCTACAGCTGTAGTTCAAAAACGTATACCGTTTCTCTCGATTTCCGCCCTCTCTTTCCTGCCTCCTTCTCCCCCTCCCCACCCACTGTAGAACTGAACGTGGTATGAGGTTCCGATTCCAGCCACACCACCAAACAGATCTTTTAAAATACGCCAGTCGTGCTCAACGCCAATGGTGACGTCATTAATCAATCAATCATTTATTTGCCCTTTCCAGAATGATTACAAGAAGAAAATTATATATGTATAGGCTCGGATAGGAGCTCGCGGCAAACCCTTCTGAGCTTAATAAGATGAGACCAGGTAAATTTTTGCTAAGCAGTTACATGTACGTCTATCACGGATGTTAGTGACATTTACTTTGAATTTTACTTCATTGATATTGCCTAACTTTATTATTACAGTTGACTCCTGGTAACTTTAACCCCCTCAGTAACTCGAAGTGAACGTTTTTTCCCTTCAGGTATTTTTTTTATATTTTTACTCTCAATAACTCGAACCTTTTTCGATTTCCCCTAAAGATTGGAGAGTCAACTTATTCTATCTGGAGAAAAAAAAATTTTTTTCTTTAGAGCTGTGCTTTTTCTTCGGAGACAAGCGAAACTTTTTTTCTTGCATAAAGTTTACGGGCTGTGACCCCATATTTCATGGTTGGGAGCTTCGGGCTTCCTCTGATTCTTCTAAGAGCACACTCTCTGCTACATCACTCAGTCCAGTAAATTGGGGAACTTTTCCCTGGTAAGTGATCTGACGTGTCATGGAATGAAGGAACTGACAGTGGTATTTTTCTACGTTTTTGGCAGCTTGAGGGGCTTCAGATCTGGCGGTCGGTAGTTCGATGCCTAGTCCCTGCCATCGTGTTGTTATCCTTTGACAAGAAACCTTACTCCAAATTGTCTCTCTCCACCCAGGTGTATAGACGGGCACTGGCGACATGCTGCTGGGGGTAACCCTGCAATGGACTAGCATCCTCATCTAGCATTACTCAACGTTCCTTCCTGTTATTTAAGCTCTGGTCGTGTGGGTGCCCTGTGGCTCATGTGCGACTTAACACTCTGGCAACTAGAATACATGAAAAATTACCTTACCAATCAATCAATTTTCAGTCTTGAGGCTTTGATAGCCTACCTCTCCAGGATTGCGCATTTTGTAAGACCCTTTCAAGTAACTTTCTTGGCAACAGGCCAAGAGATTAGTTTCTTTTAGAAACTGAGGAAGCACAGTCACTCTTCTACATATCTCGTTAATTCATACGATCCGTATAAGCAAAGGCACGGTTGCTTTCGATTTCCTAGCGTTGCTATTGATCGTTGAAACTAAAGAAAATGTATGGAAACAGGCGAATTAAAGATGTCTTAGTTTGTAATACAGTCAAACCTCCCTGTGCGACCACCTGTCGTAAGCGACTACTTTTCCAAAATACCAATTTTTCTCAGTGAAATCACCGTAGTTGGAACATTCCCTAGACGACCACCTCTTGCAACATGTGATCCCATCTCAGAAAAGCACCGTACAACCTTAATATGACTTACTTGTTAATGTAATGTACGTTGCGATCCTCGTTCTCCCCTAAAGATACTACACTTCATTTTGGTCATAAGTTTATTTGTGCATGAATTAAAGAAAATTAACCTCCGATCAAAATAAAAATTTTGACCTCCTGTGCGCTGACCTCTCGTCTTAAACGACCACTTGACATTTTGGGTAGTTGCTTACTGGAGGTCCAACTGTAGTATGAATGCCACATCTACCTTCTAAGACTCGTCCATTGTAATCAGAAATTATTCGGGAAAGTCGGTTTTTTAGCGATGACCCTGTCACGGTAGTACCGGGGACTAGATTGTTATTAATGTAGCTTGTACTTCATTATCTACTACTGGTTAAAAAGCATGTTTTAAAGAAAGGCAATTTTTAAATTTGGCGGTTTTCTTGAGTAAGACTAATCGTTCGATGAGGCTTAACATTCCCAGAGCTTCCTGTTATAGATATATAAAACTTTGATAGCTTTTAAGTGTCACGATTTTTGTCCTTTTTTCTTAGTATTTTTTTAACGCCGTTATTGTTATGTACTTTTATTTATTTATTTATTAATTTATTTACAACATTTAAACAGAGATGCCCAGTTCAGCATACGCTGGTTTTGTGTAGTTATAGTCTCTGTTTTTTGTAAAACATAAACAACAAGTAGTTTTCTCGTTCGTTCTTAAGGTGAATATGCTAAACAATTCACAGAGATGAAGTCCGTATATTAGTTTGATGTTTATTCAGGGTTTCCATGGCAATTCAAACAATAAAGTCCGTTGCTTTGCGATCTGAATTAAGCCATTTGTAAGACACTCAAACATCAAAGTGTCAATATCTTTTCTATTTTTTTTTTCAGTGCGGTGTACTTTTAGAAAGTAAATGTGTCTCTTTTTAGATCATAAATAACAAGCAGAGTTGTCTTTCGTTCTTTTAAAAGGTGAATGTGTTAAACAATTCACTCAGCTGAAGTACGTAGTTATAGAAAGTGGCTTTATGATAATGTTAGTTTAATAATGTTTGTTCACGGTTGCTATGGCAATACGACCTTAGCCTTCGTTTCATTCCGATCTAAATATACCACATCTCCTACGTTTCAAGCTTCAAAGTGCCTGTCAGTTTTTTTTTTCTATTTCTTGGCTTTCTGAACGCGGTTGTTGCGGTTGTCGCCTTTTTAAATATCATAAATAACAAGTAGTTTTGTCTTTCTTGTTTTTAAAAGGTGAATCCTTCGTATGCTAATCAATGTACGTGCTGACGTACGAAGTTTTAAAAGCTGGCTTTACGATAATACTTGTTTAATATGGTTGCCCAAAGTTTCCGTGGCAATCTTAACATTAACCTTTGTTCCAGTCCGATCTAAATTATCCATAACTCTAACGTTTCGAGCTTTGTTCGTTTAATCATGATGTTTTACAAGTTTACGTCGGCTGTTTTATACTAGATAGTAACAAGCGATTTTCTCTCCATTTTTTTCAATAATGTCATCTAAAGAATTAACATTTTGCAGCTGGGTGTTAGTTTCGGAGATAAAAATTGAAGAGGGCAACGACATTTCAAAAACAATACCAGAGGAATATTTACTGACGCAGCTGTCCTTTTATAAGACTTAATTCGTTACCACTGGCTGAACCTGACGGTAAATAGTTTTGAACTAAGGATGATTTAATATAGTATTTAAATTGGAGGTTTTGTTGAGCTAGCATCATGATACTCACTTAATGAGACTAAATTACACTCTCATAGCTTCCAGTTACAGCTGGCTTTTTGTTAGCTAGCACTGGTGAGCCAACTTTTCATTCATTTGTCTACAAAACGCACTAAAGCGTTTGCGTGAGAACGTCAAACCTGGCCCGGCTTTTAGGGTCACCCTCTTTCGAAGATAGGGTGAACCCTTTAACCACGACAACTTTTTTTTTTTTTTTTTTTATAAATTTGGCTCGTGTGTCCCGGACGACGTTTTGCGTGCCACGCGACACATATTTTCCTGTTTTAGGTTTTCAAAGCGACGATTTTAAGAATATGTAAATCGAAAAAGTAAAATTCAAATAAACAGAGATACAGCAATCGACTCTTTCTCATATAAACGTAACGCTTCATAACGTTGTCTCGGGAAGCCGGAGCAACTTTCCCCCATATAAACAGGGCCAAATGACATTTAAATTACTTTAAATTAGTAGTCTTCTTAATTTAGTAAAATCGCTCAATGAGACTTATACTAATAGTATTCTTAGAGCTTCCTTTTGTTAACGCAAGTAAAATTATTCATAGCCTCAAAGTCTGAAGGGTTTTCTTTACTCCTTTCTTTTTCACACGATTATTACAGCATACGCTGGGGAAGTTGTTATCTTTTTAAAGACATAAAACAAGCATTGTGTTTCGTGATAGGGGAGCTTTTTGTACAAGCATTTTGTTTCGTGATAGTTGATTTCAGGTAGTTTTCTCTGACAAATCATCATTTTTTACTGAGAAACGCAGAGGGTGCAGTAACAACACATTTTGTCAAAAGTAAGTGCAAATTTCACCGAAGTATATTTATTTTCATGATAGTTGCAGCCTTTTTACTGACAAATTTTTGTGAAGCGATATTGCTACCCATTACTGAGCCCCGTGGGGGCACTCAACAAAGTGTTATACGGGGAGGCTCCGCCGCGATGTTCAACCCCTTACCTGGGGAATGTGGCAAGGCTCTAGACATACTGACAATGACAAAGCTCATCCCAAAATTGGGTCCGTACCCGTGTAAACATGGTGCAGTTCAAACACATTTTATCATGTACACGAGTAATATTTTGGTGTGGGTCGGACCCACTTGTTTGCACTACATTTTGAACCAATGTCGTCAGTGACGTAATCAGTTAATGTAGGAGCCTAAAAGATCGTGGATAATGTCGTATTTTTGATGGCTGGTAGCTGATGGCTGTCTCACGTCTGTAAACCCCCCCCCCCCGGGGGGGGTAGCCTGTGACTTTTGGGGAGGGTGTATGCCGCTGGGATTCTGAGACCCTTACCTTATCAGCGGCAACTACCATACAACTTATAAATGGAAGTCCCTCCCCCAGACTGTGAAGTGTTTGGATTCGATCTCGAGCAACTAGGGGCTATTCAATCGTGCTGGACAGTATAAAACGACGACTTTTTACACTGGGTAATAACGTACGAATAATTTTCTCTTCAGTTTTTTTCCAATAATGTCGACTAAACAATTAAATTTCGCAGCTGGGTGTTGGTTGAGCAACACCCAGACATGGCTGGGGTTTGATTCGCTAAAACTCGCTACTGAACTGACTTCAAAGAGTTCTTAACTAAGGACCTTCCTATTTTTAGTTTCTATCTATCTATCTATCTGTCTATCATCTATCTGCCTTTATATGTAAATTGGCGGTTCTCTTTAGTCAACATAATCGCGAAATAAGACTAAATTAAAGTCTTAGAGTTTCCTGTTTAAATATAAACACACGTAAACATATTCATAGCTTCAAACTCTCAAAATTTTTTTCTTTTCTTTTCTTTTTTAATGTGTTATTACAGTATTTTTTCGGCAAGTTGGTGTCATCTTTTTTTTTAAATCATAAAGAACAAGTACTTTTCTCTTTTGTTTTCAAGTTGATTCAGTGCTAAACAATTTGTGCAGGTGGGTACTGTATTATGTCATCAGAGTAACATCCTTATTCAACTTATAGTCCAGTCCGTTAGCGTCGAAATTTACGAAAATCGTGACAAGTCGCGTAAAAGCACCAAATTTGGCATACATGTCCTTGAGGGCATATAAAACAAATTTAGAAGGGGTGCCACGTGATCCGAGTATCCGGGGGGCCACAGCACTCAAATTAATTTTTATTCATGGTCACAGGACTCCCACGCTCATGAAAAGACCACACACTGGCAAACTGAAGAGGATTTGATGGGCTTTTTTAACTGGCCTTGTCAGCGAACGACAGAAAATGACAACAAACAGCCGTTAAAGTTTACCGAGCCACATATCCTTGTATTTTCCGCTCCCTTTTCGCCTGCCTGTGTTCCCTGTGGTCAAATAGACTTAAAACTGAATCGTTTCACTTCAGATAACTGTGAAGGGAACGAATAATTATTAGTTCGAATTAGTCGACAAACAGTCCCAAATCAGCAGCTCAAATCGCAAAGGAAACCATTGCCTGCTACAGCTATTCAAACATTACTTATTTCGGGTTATTTTCGTCAATCGTTCAGGAACATGTACGCCGACCCATTTAGGAGAAGGATAACTGAAAGAACTGACTTCCGTTCTTAATTCTTTTGAGTTACGTTTCTTTACAGCCTCTCCCGCATTAAGTTCCTTTAGACAATAAAAGCTAGTCGGGTTGACGAGAAATCTGGAAAATGTCAGATGTTTTAAGTGTACTGTTGAGAAAAACATCGCGAGAGACATTTTAAGGTCACTGACATCTCTGCCTTTACTTTAAAAGTCAGTTTAATTCACAGTACAATGACTGAAGAAACAAAATTAGTAACGAACATTTATATATGAAATAATCATATATTTGAACTTATGATAGAATTATATGAAGATCATCGCAGTGAAGGTGTTTCAACTTAAACAGTTGAAAAGAAGAAACCTGAAAGAATTCAGGCTTGAGCGGGGAATCGAACCTTGCATGACCTCTGCGATACCGGTGCAGCGCTCTAAAGCGCTATGATTATTTCTTATATTAATGTTCATTTCTCCATCTACGGGGTAAATACGAACTCTCGATTGACCAGCTCCCAGTTGGCTTGATAGTTCAGTTGGTTAGAGCGCTGCACCGGTATCGCAGAGGTCATGGGTCAGTTCGATTCCCGTTCAAGCCTGAATTTTTTCAGGTTTCTTCTTTTCAACAGCTTAAGTTGAAACACCTTCACTGCGATGATCTTCATATAATTCTAAAATTGACAACGTTCAGTTCAATCCGCCATGAGTCGTGTGTCACCAGCAAGTACCATAAGAAGCACGCACGCTTGCTAAACTCTCTTTCACGGTAGTCAACCAGCTCCAACGATTAGTCACCACTTTTTCCAGCATCGTACGTTTTTCTTTCTTTTTTGTCTTGCAGTTCTTAATTCAGTACACCGCATCGGGTACTTAACTTATGCCGATAACATTAATCAAATCCCTCCCTCTTAGAAAACGGGGGCACCCAACGGTTCGTTTTCGGAGGAATATCTGTTCGGCAGACCGAAGTCGCCTGAGATATTCGGATTTAATTGCAGTGAAAAATAAAGATTTCTGTGGCGAAACATCACCTCACGGATTTTCTTAAAAAATGACTGATTAATTCCTTTTATTTTTGGAGGGACAAATATGTCATTTAGAGTGTAAAATAAGGTCAGCTAGCATTTTCGGAATGACATTAGCAGCTCGGAAATTCGACGGATAGGATTCCGTTTCCTAAAATTGTATGCGCCTTAACTGATTTTCAGCTAAAAACGCCGAACAGTTCAACCCGTATTAGCTCACACAAATATGCCCTTAAAAAGCTCGGAAACGATCTTAGAAACCAGAAAATGGTATTTCAAGTATTTTGCTAAAAGTTTCTCTTTGGGTGCCCTTAAGAAAAGACGCCGAGTTCTGCAGAACAGGATTTTATTGTATATTTCAGGCGAGCGTTCGCCTGAAAAACGCGTAAAACATTAATCAGGCTAAATTACTTGCGACTGTTAGATTCCGAATACAACGCATAAAAGGAGAGCGAA
Source organism: Siderastrea siderea (assembly GCA_964030785.1). NCBI lineage: Eukaryota > Metazoa > Cnidaria > Anthozoa > Scleractinia > Rhizangiidae > Siderastrea > Siderastrea siderea. The sequence goes on from OZ034970.1 coordinate 41,911,671, forward strand.
AAGGCCTAGATATGGTGACGAGCTCAATCTTTCGCCCTAGAATAGCGAGGGACGTAAATAATTACCGTCTTAGAGTTTCAGTGTAGGTCTTTTAAATAACGCGTAGATCAGAGGGGATGGTTATTAGCTGTTATTGTAATAGGCCAGAATCTTCTCTGACAACATTACGTGTTCTTCACGATTAACGTAAAAAACGCTATTGCTTCCTTATTTTATTTTTACCATCACTTGTTTTTGTTTTTCCTCTGAATGTAGCTAGCAGCCTTAGCAGCTCACACCTACAACCGCCTGCAGAACAGGCGTTTCTAATTAATGCCTGTCTTGCGCGCAGGCTCCTATTTACACCCGAGAGAATGGCTGATTAACCCATAAAAATCCCCTTCTCCAGTTTGGTGAAAAAATTCTGAAGTTCGCCAGGTCATTCTAGCTAACTGATGCCTTTTGATGTTTTTGTTGTCGAGCTTTGTCGGCCTTTATCTCTTATAACGATCGATCTCGAGATCTACAGTATGCGTGGCTGAGTGATCACAAATTGAATTATTGAATGTGTTGGTTTATTTGTAACACTTTTTAATTAGAAAAGAAATTTCTCTCCCAGATATGTCTTTGTCAAAAGAAAGCTTGAACTAAGACTTAGATAAGCTGCTTAACCCTTTTGGGATAAGCTTTATTTTCCATTAGTCCGGCTTATGGTTGTTGTCCACCAGTCACGGCCAGTAATCTATTTGACCACAGGATCCCCAGGCTCATGAGCAGATCTCTTGGTAGACAAATGTACATACAGTATGTGGATTTGATGTGGCAAGTAACTCTAATGACTGTTTATTATCATTTGTTCCGTTCGCTGATGAAATCAGTTAAAAAGTTCCCTACAATAATTCTATTTTGGTATTAGTGATTTGTTAGTGAGCCTGGTTGTCCTGTGACCAAGTTATTGACAATAGATTTGCGTTCCACGGCCCCCCGGATGCTCGGATCTCGTGGCACCCCTTCTCAATTAGTTTTATACGGTCTCAAGAATATGTGTGCCAAATTTGATGCTTTTACGCGATTTGTCACGATTTTTCCCTTAACGGACCGGACTATTAATTAAACCACAAAAGGAAAGCAATAATGTTTTAACAATTATCGCCAGTGCAATATAGAATTCTGTCAACACTCATCGAAAAATAAGACTAGTCCATTCCGTCGGACTTTAAAATGAGAGGAAAAATCACCAATTATTACTGAGAAATGCAGAATATGCAGTAACAAAATATTTTGACAAAAGCAAGTACAAGATTCATCGAAGTTTATTTTATTGTTGTGATAGTTGCAGTCTTTTAGCTTACAGTATTATTACAATACGATGTTTATTTAAAGTCTTAACTTTTAAAAGGTGGCTTTCTAAAGGCTTATTATGTTTTTCCACGGTTTCTATGGCAATTCAGAAATAACATATCCCATTCCATTCTGATGTAAATTAAACACAGCTCTAAAGTTTTAAAAGTATTCTGGCGAATTAATAATTGTCACGTTTGTGAAGTTCGCGCTGGGGTCATCACTTTTAAACTTAATGAATTTCAACAAGTGTACTCTTGTGTTTCTAACTTTTGAACAAATTTCAGTTGGGTGTTGGTTTTGTAAAACATTGTCACAAATGTAGCTCGATTAATTTGCTATCGAAGAAATTAAAGGAGAGCAATTACGTTTTGAAGACAATACGCCAGGAATATAAAATTAACGGAGCTGACGTTTGTATAGAAGCTGTAATTGGCTCACACTGACATTAAATGGTTTTTAGAGACATTAGAAAATTTAAAAATTGCTTGTAAATGGTGGTTTTCACGAATTAGTACATTATTAATTGCTAGGAAAGAGAAGACCCTCCCAGAGATTCTAGTTGTTATCTTGGCAACTTGTCAGCCATGTTTTCTCCCTTATTCCGCTGGTTTCTCTTCTTCATGTGGTCTGCGGTTTTACGGGAAGCAGCCCGTGCACAAGGTTAGATTCGCTATAAATATTTATTTAAGGCTTTTCCTGTAGTTGTTTTTCAGTTAACGTCATTTTTATAGACTTAGAGACAACGGTTGCACCACATAGCACCAAAAAAAAAAAGAATAAAAAAACTGCATCTCCCCTTTATTTTGTTAAAATTCTATTTATCCTCTCTGGCCGCAACATACATGTCTTAGAATCGTTCAATTTAAGTAGACTTAAACGTAGAAGTGGAATGCGGCCCTTAAACTATATATTTCAGTTTCGGAAGTTTAAGCCTTCAGCTCGAACATCATCATATAAGAAGTACCAAAAAGAGGGAGAAGTCATAAAACAGTTAAGACCCTTAAGACCCTTCACACTTGTTTTTGTCTACAGTTTCCAAGCCAATTAAAATAATTTTGTTTTAGAGTGATCTAACTCCTGTCGTTAGGTTTCGTTTTTGCTAGTGGTTTCGAAAATTTCAAGATCACTGTTCTTTTGCAACAAATTATGCGAGCCATTCAGGGTATCGCCTAACATGTTATCGTTTTAATTCTTTAGTTTCTGTTTTATGTTTTCAATACTTCAATTTATCGTTATTTTTTCCATCTGACTTTCTTCGATATTCTTTAAGCTATTAAAAAATAGAAAAACATTCTCCTCGATTCAGTATTTTCCAAAGTGTTTTTGACGGAGGATTGGGGACAAAATTTTCTGAACTCTATTTGAAAAGTTAAGCAGCAGGCGGACGCTGCTTTATCGCTCAAACTATTATCGTCTGGTTAATTTTGCCGATTAATTTGTTAACGGCCACAAAAATAAACTGGGAACCAAAGTGCTTCAGAGTAAAATTTTTACGCAATGCTACGGGAATATATGTTGATAAAACTCACACCGATGGGTTTCCATTTTTAACACTCGCACATTAGAAAGGACTTCAAAAACAACGAAAAATTTGAAAATTGCTTTTCATTTTCAATTTATGGTTTCCATCAGTTAGCATATGCTCCTCAGCAATACAAAACACTCGCCGATCTTCAGGTACATCTGCCACGTTTTCGTCCTTTCTCTACTCTCCTTTCGTTCTTTTGTCCGTGTTATTTCCGGTGATACCTGAAACACCCTAATGGTCCTTGGTATTCCAGTTGTTTTAGTTTATATCCACTTCGTAGGTCGTCTGAAATTCTTTTACTTTTAGCTAGAAGTCTTCCAAGCGATTAACAAAATTAAGATCACCAGGTTTGTTGGCTACTTTGACGGCGATTTTCCCCAGCGATCTTGTATCTACGACAAGCGATCAAACCGCCAATACCTGAAATAATTTACTGGCGATTCTAGCCGAGAAAATCACCAGCAATCGCTTTGTGTGTGCTATAATGACACCCGTGTGCCTTAGTTTTTCTCTTTATACATGAAATACATGCCTGCTTTGGTAAATGCGTGCGAGATTGCAGCGCCTCGGAAGACTGGTTCCATGTTGAACTGATGAAACGCCTCGTGGTTTGACTGCAAAGGAATTGCTAGAGGGCAGTCGCTGGTTTCATGGACCAACGTTGCTTCGTTATCAAGACTAACTACCCTTCCAAACTCAGCCAGTTTGTACATGAGATTGATCAGATAACGAAGTCAGAAAAGAGTCAAAAGGAACTGACTAACTAACTGACTAACTTACTGACTGACTGACTAACTGACTGACTGACTGCCTGACTGACTGACTTACTGATTGACTAATTAACTCACTGACTGACTATTTGACTGGCTGACTGCCTGACTGCCTGACTTACTGATTGACTAATTAACTCACTGACTGACTAATTGACTGGCTGACTGACTAACTAACTAAGTGACTGACTGATTAACTGACTGACTGACTGAGTGAGGGATTGACTGACTCATTGTAAGATCAATGTACGGTCAAACTGACTATATAGATGTTGGCCCAGCCTCTTTAGCAACCTCCTTCTCAGGGTCTCTCCTCTTCCTGTCCATTGGGAAGAGCTGGGAACGAGGCTATCTCCTAAGCACTCGGCTTACCCTACCTTACAGTAAACAGGCCTTCAGAGACTGAGGGGGTAGTACTGGGGACTAGATTATTATTAATGCAGCTGGCAGTTCATTGTCCACCACTTGTTAAAACTGTCATTAAAGTCTGTTTTCTAAAGTAATACAATTTTTAAATTGGTAGTTTTCTTAAGTTCAAATAATCGCTCAATGAGGCTTAATATTTTCTTTATAAATATAAAATTTTCATAACTTGTAAGTGTCAAGACTTCCCGTTACAAAATATAAAATTTTCATAGCTTGTTAGCTATAGCGTCAGGACTTCCCGTTATAAGTATAAAATGGTTACGTGTCACGCTTTTTTTCTTGATTTTTTTTAAACACGATTATTGTAGTGTACTTTTGAAAAGTTGTTGTCGTCTGTTTCTTGAAAATCGTAAATAACAAGTACTTTTCTCGCTCTGTCTTATGGTGAATATGCTAAACAATTTACGTAGCTGGAGGTGAGCACACATAAAATTATTCAAAGCTTCGAAGTCTGTAGATTTTTCTTTCTTCCTTTTCTCTTGTTAACGCGGTTATCACAACGTACTATTGGCAAGTTAATGTTGAATCATAAATAACAAGCTAGAATTCTATTTCGTTTTCAAGGTGAATGTGTTAAACGATTTGCGCAGGTGGGCGGCATTTTGTCATCAGGATAATATCGCAATTCAACTTATTAAACCACAAAAGGAGAGCAATAATGTTTAACAATTAGCGCCAATGTTATATGAGATTCTGTCAACACTCATCCGAAAAAAAGAAAAAAACTTCTTGGGAATTTAAAGAAAGCTGAAAAATCAGGAGTTGTTACTGGGAAACGAAGAGTATACAGTAACGAAACATTTCGACAGAAGCAAGGAAAAATTCAACGAAGTTTATTTTAATGTTCGTGATAGTTGCAGTGTTTTAGCTTTCAGTTTTTTAAGTGACATTAAATTTTAATAGCTGAAGTCCTAATTTTTAAAAGGTGTCTTTAGGTTTGTTATGTTTGTCCATGGTTTCTATGGCAATTCAAAAATCCCATTCCATTCTGATCTTAATTAATCAGAGCTCCAAAGTTTCAAGATTATTTTGAGGAGATGATGACTATTACGTTTGTCATGTTAGTGTCATCATTTTTAAGCAGTGTACTCTTGCGTTTTTCACTCCTGCAAAAATTGCAGTTGTTTGTTGGTTTAGTAAAAGATGTCTTAATCTGGTAACCAGGAAGATAAATGAGAGCAATTATGTGTTTTAAAGACAATGCCACAGGAATATAAATTAATGCACCTGACGCTTGATTGGCTGTAATTGGCTAACGCATACAATAAAAATTTCAAATATTAGAAAATTTAAAAACTGTTTCTAAATGGTAGCCTGCGTGCAGACGCCTCCTATTTCCTTTGCTTCACGCGAAATTTAAGACCCAAAACAGCATGAATTCCTGAAAAACAGCAGGATACTGGAACACGATTAGCGACGCCGTTACGCAGACGTCCCTTTTCCGCGTGAAGCAAAGGAAATAGGAGACGTCTACACGCAGGCTACTAAATCGGTGTTCATCACGATTTAACATAGACGCTACAAAAGGGAAATTCCCTGAGAGATTGCCGTTGGAATAACACTTGTCATATTGGCAACTTGTCAATCATGTTTTCTCCTTTATTCTGCTGGTTTCTCTTCTTCGTGTCGTCGTCGGTTATACGGGAAGCAGCCCGTGCACAAGGTTGGTTTCGCTTTAAATAATTATTTAAGGAGTTTCCTGTAGTTCTGTTAACGCCTTTTTTTATAAAGCGAGAGACATCGGTTCTGCCACAAAGACCACAAATAAACTGCATGTCTCCATTATTTTGTTACAAATTCTATTTATCCATTCTGGCCGCCAAGAAAAACCAGCCATACATGTCTTAACTCACACTATATATCAAGTAAAAGAAAACTAAAATAAAGAAGTGGATTGGGGCCTTTAAACGATGTATTCGGAGTCTTCACTTTGAACATAAGAAATACCAAAAAGAATACATTTTAGGGGCTCTTCGAGAGAAGTATTGGAATAGTTGAGATTAGGACATTAATGTAAGAAAACACCCTTCAAATTTGTTTTGACTATAGTAAAACAATTCTGTTTTAGACCTATCTAACCATTGTTGTTACGTTTAATTTTCGCTTGATTTCGAAAATTTAAGAGCAGGCTCCTTTTGAAACAATTTATGCTAGCCGTTCAGTGTGTATCGCTCAACTTGCTATTGTTTTAATTCTTTATATCCTGTTTTAAATTTTCAAGACTTTAATTTATTATACTTCAGTTTTATCGTCTGAAATTATTTGACATACTCACGCCTCCGTATTTCAGACGTTTTCTTGACGGAGGCCGGGGGATGAAAGTTACTAAATGTTGAGCAACAGACGCTCTAAGTTTTAAAAGATTGCTTTTGATCATAAGGCAGTGTTTTTCAACATGTCATTGAAATTCAAACAAATTTATAGTTACAATTTTGTGCTATACCTTGGACAGTTGTAAAATCATCCATGGAGGGCTTTAAAGTCTCGCAACCGTATTTTACTTTTATTACCCGCATCATAAACTCAGGAAAAAGTAGCTTTTTTCTGAGTAAAAATCGACGAGTAACCAGGGTTAAACATATCAAAAATCTCAAAATTTGTAAAAACCGAGCTTGTGGACGACAGTTTCGTCATCATCAAGAACGACTTTGTCTCAGCCTTCCTTGAGACTCCGAATTCCATTGACCCTAAGATTTCTTTCACCATCGAAACTGAGGAAAATGGCCAAATCGCCTTTCTAGACACTCGTCAGCAGGAACAACGGTGTCATCTATTGACGTGTACCGAAAACCAACACACACCGATAGATATTTGGATTACAATTCACATCACGAGAGAAAACACAACGCATAGTCTCCACCCTCTCAAAACGTGCATCCAACCTTCCGAGGATAACAGGTGGAAATTTTAAGAAATCAAACATGTCACGGACGCTTTAAAGGCCAATGTCTACCCTTCATCGGTCATCTCTAACATTCTGAAAAGAAACATCCCACAGAGACAATTCCCACACCTGAAGAATTAGTTGGAATGTTCTTCAAGTTGACCGAGCCATCAAATACACGTCTTGATTTCGCTTGCATCCTTTACATCAGTGGTCTCTCCGAACCACTCACAAGATTACTTCGTAACAATGGAATTAGAGTTGTCACTAAACACTCACAGAACCTCACGACAATAATTTCCTTTGCCAAAATTCAGGCCACACACTGATCTTCAAACCAATGTTGTCTTTAATATCCCTTGTAATGATTGTTCGTAGGAATACATCGGTGAAAGTGGAAAATGCTTTTTTAACTCAAAAAGATATATATATATATATATATATATATAACAGTAAGAATTCAAGAGTTAGTTTTTATGGACATTTACTCGCTACTCTGAGTTTCATGCCTCATGCGAGGCAATCATCAGGCGACTGCCAGAAAAAACGGTTACATATATATATATATATATATATATATATAAATATATATATATATATATATATATAAAGAACACGTCAGAAACGTCAAGAGCTGTTCGAAAGGAACCAACATCGCAAACTGAAGCAGAAAATAACTCCAAGCCGTTGCCTACATAGTAGGCAATATATTCCATTCTTGCAAAACATTCAACATTTTTTAAATTAACATGAACAGAGTTGGTCTAGGGACTGGTTATGAAACTCGGCAGAGTTCAAAAGCGATAACAAAGGAGGTACAATTTATGTTGGACATACCACGACCGTGCACAATCTTTTGTTTTTTCGATAACGCTGTATGGCTGAATAATTTAGGGCAGCAATTCTATTGGTCTGTTGTTCGAGCAAAGTTGAAAAGCTATTGTGGTTGTACACGGTCAAGGCCGAAAAACGATAACAAAAACCTCGAACAAAGAAATTTATCAGGTTTCATAACCATTGCGCTTTATTAATTAACTATGACATGAACATTTATTTTAATTCTAGGACGTTCATTGGCGTTATAGTTCTATTCTTTTTAATAAAATACATGCAAAAATTTCAGCGTGCTGATTGGCTGAGAGCACGTCAATTAATCCCAAACAGTGCAGAAAGTTGAAATTGAGTGCAGAAATTTGAAATTAAATTGATTGACAGGAAAGTCGCGAAACCGTAACAAAACAAAATGGCGGACAGGTTTGGGGAAAGTAACAACATTTTATTTCAGAGTTTGAAGGAGAATGCAAAGAACAAAAACACTCAACAAAGCACAAACAACTGGGTAAAAGTCTGGAAGTCTTGGGCTGCTCAAAAGGGCTATGACGACAGTATTGAAAAGTACGAACCAGAGGGCCTGAACAAAATTCTCGAGGAGTTTTACGCAACAGTTCGTAAGAAAGACGGGGAAGATTACGAGCCTGACAGCCTTCGTGTAATGGTTACTGCTACTGACCGATATCTAACAGAAAAAGAGTACAAACACTCCATAATTCGCGACAAAGAGTTTAAAAGCTCCAAGCAAGCTCTTGAGGGAAAAGCCCGGCTTCTCCGGCAACAAGGCAAAGGCAAGCGGCCGAACAAGTTCGTAAGAAAGACGCAACAGTTCGTAAGAAAGACGGGGAAGATTACGAGCCTGACAGCCTTCGTGTAATGGTTACTGCTACTGACCGATATCTAACAGAAAAAGAGTACAAACACTCCATAATTCGCGACAAAGAGTTTAAAAGCTCCAAGCAAGCTCTTGAGGGAAAAGCCCGGCTTCTCCGGCAACAAGGCAAAGGCAAGCGGCCGAACAAGTCACGAAGTCTGACAACAACCGAGGAAAATGAGCTGTGGGAAAAAAAGAAGCTGGGAAAGGGAAGTCCACAAGTCCTGGTCCAAACAGTTTGGTGGCTCTTGACGCAGTATTTTGGTCTTCGTGGTCGCCAGGAACACCACAGCATGAAGATTTCTCCTTTGGACTGGACGAAAACAACATGGAGTACGTCGAATTCATCGAGAACCCGACCAAAACACGCCAGTCTGGATCGTCTGCAAAGCCCCGAAGCGTTCTTCCAAAAATGTTTGCCACTGGAGATGGGAGATGTCCCGTTGCAATCTTCAAAGAGTTTCTATGGCGTCGTCCTCCCGAATTACGTACAACCGGTCCACTTTATCTCTCTTGCGTGTCAAATCCGTCCTCGCAAGTTTGGTACAAGCGGCAGCCGATGGGAGAGAACAAGATCAATGGCATGATGAAATCCGTCATCGAAGGAACGTCACTGGAGGATTCATCGAAAACATTTTCCAACCACAGCGCTAGGAAAACAGTTGTAAAGAAGTTGAAGACAGCAGGCCTCGAGCGAAGTTCAATTGTTAAAGTAACGGGCCACAGAAACGAGAAGTCACTGGATGACTATGACGAAGGACATGAAAGTGAACAGCGGCAGCTTTCCCACACCATCAGCAACGCAAGAAACATCAACAGCCAGTTAGCTCGAGGAAACAGCTCAACACCGGTCAGTAGTACCACCAGCAGTTCCAGCAACTTCAACCCGTTCTCGCCCGACGTTCAGTCCCGCGGCAACAACTTCAACCAAGCAGCTTTTGCGTTTCAGATGCCCAGCTACATATCCGGCCAGAATGATCAGCGTCAGTGTTTCATGAACATAAACCATTTCCACCAATGTCAAGTCACTTTTAACATGGGAAACACAGCAGCTCCTGAAAAGCCACAACCAGCTACACCACATGGCGAGGACAGTATTTCTAAGTGATTCATATTTCGAAAAGCTTTTTGAAAATGTCGATCGATTTCGTCTTAGTTAGATTCGACTACGAACAAGAACAACTTGAGCTCTTGAAATAAACAAGTTTTGACGTTATTTCACACTTCTTTTTTCTTTGAGGTTTCCGAAACTTTAGAACGATAGCTGCTTCCAGAGAGAATATTTTTGATCTGTAAATTTCCACAAGTGCTTGCATGTCAGTCAAGGATGTCATTTTTCAACCAATAACGTGAATGTAGGCGGGACCAGTGAGCCGTGACACGAAATAAACACGATTGAAGAGGAAAACAGAGTGAAATTTTTGCATGTGTATTATTAACAAGTAATTACATGATTTTTCTCGTGCAATTTGGAATAAATAAGCACTCGTAAATTTTTCAAAGACTTCAAATTGCACTCGCCCTACGGGCTCTTGCAATTTTGTTAGCCTTTGAAAAATTTACTCGTGCTTATTTATTCCAAATTGCACTCGAAATCATGCGATTAGCTATACAAATTATCACATCATTCATCAACATTTTTTCTCGTTTTTGTCACTTTCTTTGTATAGATTCATTCTTTTACGTTTTGACACTTGTTACGTTATAAATTCTTACTTTCGTGCCATTTCTATCATTCGTCAAAGGCTACAGACTGGTAGCCCAAAGCTCAGTATTTACAAATTTTTAACCAGAAAACGTTTTAACGATTTTAAGAACATTCTATCAAAATTGCACAGTTGCCTGTTGGTTAGAAGCATTCATGGTTGTCTCGGTTGATTTTTCTCGATGAGCTTGCTTCCCTGGGGAAAACAATTGTTTTACGCCATGTTAGAGATACATTAAAACTATTTCAAAATTTTGGAATACCTTCTTAATTGATGGTTTCCATCAGTTTGCATAATTGCTACACGGCGAAACAAAACACTTGCCGATCTTTCAATTGAAAACAAACGAAATCATTCACTTAGCATGACTTAGGACCATCTACCATGTCTTCTCTTTTCCTCTGCTCTCCTTTTCGTCTGTTCATGTCCATTCCGATCCCTGCTGTTTTTAATATCCGGTTCTTGGGTCTTTTAAAATTCTCTTTATTAAAGCTAACGATCTTAGCAATGATTAGTGTAATTAAGATCGTCAGGTTTGTTGGCTACCTCGATGGCGATTTTCCCCAGCGATCCGGCTGGTAGCGGCGACATGCAAGCGATCGATGCCTCTGATATCTCAGGAAATTTTAAATTCACCGACAATTCCCAGAAAATCACTGGTAGACCCGGGCTATTGTGGCTTATCGTGCTCTGTTATGAACACCAGGGTGGCCCAATTTTTCGATTAATAGATGAAATACTTACCGGCTTCAGTAACTGTTTACAGTACACCCGACACTGTAGCGCTCCAGAAAGCTGGTTCCACGTTCAAGGGAAAGAAAACCCAGCTGATGAAACGTCTCGTGCATTGACTGCAAAGGAATTGTTAGAGGGCACCCGCTGGCTTCATGGACCAAAGTGCCTGTGGTAACAAGACTCACTACACTTCCAAGCTCACCAGTTTGTGCATGAGATCAACCAGAAAACAAAAGTCAGAATGTAGTCAGAATCCATACTAGCAACCACGATCAGCGAATGCAATACCCGTCGAACCAATCCTTGGATATTGGAATCTCACTGTGTAAAATCATTTCTTTTCGTTCAGCGGCCTCGAAGTCCTCAAGCAATGCATCGTTCTTGCACACAGAGGGATAGAAGGATTGAGACAAAACAAACAACACTGGGACTGCATGCAACACCATCACTTTAATGTAGAGATCAAGACCGTGCCAGAGTGAGCTTGAAGGTAACGAAAGCCACTTTCGAGATGGCCAGACAGCGTGCAAAAGAAACAACATTTCCATTCGTCGATAAAGAAAGGTTTCTTAGGCGAGATGTAGATATTTTTAAAGTGTGCGTATACCACCTATATTTATCACAAAAGTGCTACGCAGCTTCTCACATTGTTTGCTTTACAAACATTTCGTAGGTGGAAGTGAAGGGAGAGCGAGATTTTGAATCCTTTGAGAGCGCGAAACAGTAAAAAAGAGTTCATGAGAGTCAAAGGTCAAATGAGAGCAATGGAAAATTGAGAGACTCAAACTCGCCGAACGAAAACACTTTTTTAAACCCTCGTCAACTCTCTTTCTCGCTTAGCCCGGGCCTTAGAGTTCGGCTGGTTGTTCTCAAGTGTTACCTCTCTCTTTATGAAAACACACAACCTTATCATACCAAAGAACAGGCGGGTGACTGTTGTAACCAACGAAGCATTACACAGCGGGCCTAAACCAGATGCTACTGTCCTGAACGATTATTTACGTCGATCAACTCAAAACTTGCTAAAGCAACAAGAAACAAGTGTAGCTCTTCAGTGTATCCATCTTTGGTCGCTGCCTTCACATCTGCCATTTTCATTTTCGCGAAGTTTCAAGACACCTTCGTTTACAAAAACAAAAACTTCATTTTTGACACAGAACCGTCCCGAAAACAACTATTTCGGATGAACGTGACCTGTTTAAAAATGATGATTATGCTGATGGTTTGGGCTATTTTTCAAACCTGAAGGGTAAATTGAAAGACAGATGTCGCATTTCTACTTTTTTACCTTTTTTTTTCGGAAATTTTCAGCTAAAGGAAAAAGCAAAACCATAACATGACTTGTGTTATGGTCTGATGTTTATATTTTGGACAAAGTGTACTTTCTATAAGTTAGAAAAAACAACCAATTGTCGATAATAAAGAGTTTTGGCCACCTTTGAGTGCTTTCTGACACGTCTTTGTGCGGTAATGTAATCCCTCGCAAACCATGCCTCGACTTTTCTGCGCCGGGTTTTGACCTTTTTGTTCTCTCTGCAGAATTCAACACTTTATATCACCCAGACCTTCGCCAAGACGTTTTTATTAAAGACGAGCACCGCTACCTGAATGTGCCTAGAGTCGGAACGTACAGCGTGTACGACACTTTCGATTGCAACTTTGAATGCCTCAAGAATCCTTCCTGTCTGTCTTTGAACCTGGCCGCTTCAAAAGGAGCTGATGGAAAGCTTTGGTGCGAGATACTGTCTTCTGTAAAGTACGACAACCCTGAGGAGTACAAAAGAAACGAGACTTCACACCACTTTTCCATCAAGGTAGGACTAAATCTCATTTAAGGGCGTTTAATGCGCAACTGGATTACAATCCAAACAGTATGACCTAAGTACGCAATAGCCGTTTTGGGCGTCTCAATCAATAAGGCAGTGGAGAGTATGCAAACTCTTGGCATTTTTCTTTGCTCGTCGGTTTTCAACATTATTAACAGAACAAAGTAATGGGAACGTAACTGACGTGGACAGTTAAAACATACGTGAATCATTCCATTTTTTCTTATTTCAGACCCCATGTCTGTCATCACCGTGCCAAAACGGGGGTACATGTGTGCCCAACTACAAATACCACGCGTTTAAATGCAGCTGTAAAGATGGTTTCATCGGAGAATATTGTGAAATAGGTAATTGTCGCAAGCTGGGGACAAAAACATATTTTCCGTGTCCTGGAAGGGAGTCGAACCCATTGCTCTCCACACGCTGTTCAAGTGTTTGGCTACGATCACTGAGCTACTGGCCAGCGTGCAGACGTCTCCTAGATATTTCCACGTCCACACGCAAGCTACTGTAAGGCGTCCAGCATGGACTGTGTGGTGATATAGAGATAGACGTTTGAATGTTAACAGTCCACCGGCGCACGGTTACGTCGGGTTCGACTACCTTAGGAATTTTAAAAGACTCAGCTCCCGGGGGGTGTGATACTCCAGATTTCAAGTGCGGGGAGGTGCAGAGGATTTTTTGGGGTTTGAAATTCACGATTTCAAGATATTTTTGGATAAGAAAATTATGGCAAGTAATGGGTAGTTGGGATTTAGCAGGGATTTGTTGTGTGCTAAAAAAAAAAAGAAAAAAAAAGAGAGATCCTACCAAACCATCTCTTGATCGTACTTAGTAAAAGTAATTAGAAATTAGTAAATTTAGCGTAGGATTTTTTCTGTTTCATTTTGGTTCAGGGGATTTTTTTGTGTTTCGCTTCAAGCCCGAGGGATTTTTTATGTCCCCGTTCGCACCCCCTCCCCCCGACTCAGTTAGGCTTCGTTTGATTAAGAACTGAAATATGGCGGGGTTAATTTATAATGGGTCCGCCAGACAGGCATTCATCCAAGAATTTTTTCTTAGCATCTCATCGCGATAAGAATGAAGTAATAAAAAGGCGGAGAGTTCTTTTTCGGTACTGAAGTGATTGCATAATGATGACTTTTAAGATCGAGTAATTTATGTTTTTCAGCTGGGAGTTCCTGTAAGGACCTGTATGACATATACCAGTAAGTGGAACTACATATTTTGTTTTTATGAAATCAAATGTTTTAAATTCTCAAAAGTATGAAAGGAGCCTCCCGACTACAGGGCCCATCAGTGTGTCATATCTGCGTAAGAGGTGGCGCCCTATAGTAGGACCAGATGGAACTTTTCTTATGCCAGATCACTGAAATGCATTTGAGAACGATATCTCTTGTTTTAATTTTTGTCAGTAGTTTAGTAAATGAGAATACGAGAACACCTAGTCAAATCTTCAGTCAAATTAAAGAGAAAATATTTCCAGTCAAAGTATACGAATGCAGTCGGCGAAATATACCCACAATTTTATATAAAATTTCATATAAAATTTTATATGAAATCTCCAAGAAACTTCACACACACTTGACTGATAAAAGCACGCGAGCGCACCTAGCCAAATTCTCACTCAATTTTTGGCTGAAATTTTACAAGGTCTATTATGACCATAAGCATAACTTCCCACACCATTTTTATGAATATATCTTTTATCGTCGAAGCAGCTGAGTGATATTTTATTCACCACATAGCTACCAATTTGATGTTTTTCACTTTTGATTAGTCTCATCGTGTGACGCATCTGCTTTTTATTGAAAAGCGTATCTTTATAATTGTCGTGTCGCAACTGTTGTTTTATCACATTCTTTTTTATTCCCTTTGCTGTGCAACTACCCTGTTTATTGTCTTTCATGTAAGAATACATTTTTGACCTCAAACCAACAAACTCCACAATTAGGATTCCTTCTGCTTCGTCCTTAAATTTTCCAATGACTTTCTTGTTTGAGTCATCAAAAAACGGACTATTCTTTAGGTAACCACTGTTATCGAATAGATGTTTGTCTTTCCAAAAATCTTGATAAACATCATCTACTTCAATTTCATAGGTCAGACTGTCAGTATCTGTGAACAACAACCGAGCTTTGTCACCATACTTGTTTTTGATGTAATTGTAATGAAAATCATACATCAATGTTTTTGATAAGTCTAGGATGCACATTCCAACATATGCCGGTCTGTTCAATGTTAAAGTTGGTTTAATTTTGTGAACGGCAACTAAATCCTCATTGAATATTTTACAGTTTATGAAACTCGGTTTACTGGCCCACTTCAAAAGTTGTTCTTCATCAGTTACAACTTTGATATTCTGTCTCTTTCTCAGATTTTCCATAGTCTTTCCGAACACTGAATTGTTCATCAACTTGAAAAAATCCTTTTCAAAAGAGTTCTTTGCCTTTGCTCTCTTTTTTGTGTTAAAATCAATGTAAGGTTTCAACCATGGACTCTGATTGAATTCAAGAGCTCTGTGAATCTTTGTCAGTTTCAACCCCAAAGACATATAGAGTTGTAAGTTGCGATAATGCAAAACATATCTCTCTTTATTTGACAACGTTGGTATCAACTTTTCAACCAGTCCAACCTTTATTCTAAATTCTTCAGCAATTTCTCGGCAATAAGGTGACAACATATCTTTAGTTACTTTGATTTTTTCAGGGGCGAGTGGATAGTCGTTGTGGAGATTATGCAACTCTTCTGGATATTCCAAATCAACCTCTAATATCAATCCTTTTTCAGACTCATCATCGAACTTGGATAAATCCACCTCTTCTTCAGTCAACCATTCAAACCCACCTGTTGGAAGATATTGACTCATTGCCCAACCATAAAGATTGTTTGCATCCAGATACATGATGTATTTTGATGCCTCCTCCGGATTGTAGTTTTCCATATACTTGTTGTTCGCCTTTCCATATCTATTGGCGATGTAACTGATTCCACCACGCATACCTTTTTCAATGAATTGAAACATATCAACATCACTTATCAACTCCAATTCAGTTTTTGTCATTTTCAACATTGCATCCCAACTCAGACCGGGTGATGTGAAATAATGAGCAGGATCCAATCCATAGTATTGTTGACATGCTTTGCGGAAATTTTCAAAAACATCAGTTAATAATAAAATATCCGATTTGAGATATAAATCGTGATACTCTCCCATTGATGATAGACCAAATTCATTCCAAACATTCTGTGCATGTTGATACTCTTCATCTGTGATATGTTCATTGTTCATAATACTGAAAAAATCTTCTTTCTTCGGCAACCTGATGTCCTCAAACTTTTTAAAACTATTCATATAGTCATAAGGATAGACACCTTTCTTTGTCATCAAACTCAATTCTTCACCTTGAAATACTTGTCCCGTGTGTTTGAACGCTTCAGCAGGAAGATTATTCACCAAATTACTCAATGACGAGCTCATGAATTGAAAGCTGTCGATGAACACAATGTGTTGGCCCAACATGAAGGCTAAGTATTTCTCCATGTTACAGGGAATGACATTTATTTTCATCTCATGTTCCTTTCCTTCTTTATCAATATACGCATTCTTTTTCACAATATCACCAATCTCTTGCATTATAAAGTGACTGTCATACCCCTTGAGATTGTGAAACACCACAGGTATCTTATTAGTCAATTTGAAATTTAGATTACATACTTGGTGTGCTGAGCCTCTGTATTTGCCGGTGATATGACAGTGATCTCTTACTCTAACATTTCCTATTCTAACATTTTTAACATTTCTTACTCCAACATTTCTTACTCCAACATCACTTATGTCATAAGGTTTCTTGCAGATGTGACATTCTTCAGCTCTTTGGAAACTTTCCTCATCCTCGTCTGTCATTTCGAGAGGTTTTGTAAAGTGGGTTTTTACAACCTCTTGACAGTATTTAACTTCAGCCAACATATCCTTCATAAACTTGTGAATGGCCATTTCTCCTCTGTAAATTTTAATTGGTTTTGAAAATTTATCGTCATAACAGCAAACAACTTTATAACCATATCCACAAGCCGTATGTTTTTGATATTGTTTGGTGCAGGATTTTTGCGGAGCTTTCTCATTAACTTTTTCGGTGATGGCTTCAAAATCAGCATAAATCACGAAAGGTGCTGGTAACTGTTTACGATAATTTCTGAATGCAATTTTTGATCCAGGTTCTGGCATTTTAATGGCTTGTTTCCCATTAATTTCAATACAATCAACTTTGTGTTTTTCAAGATGCTCTTTTGAGCTTAAACATTGAAGACAGTACATACAGAAATGCTTTCTTCCATTGTGATTCGTTTGACTGTGCATAAATTTATTGAAATCCTTTATTAAACAATAATGTTTCACCTCTCCCCTGGTTATTAAGAGTAGATTCAAACAAGAGTTAAACTTTTCTTTTGAAACGTAAATCACATACGGTTGCCTTTCCTCATAACCGAAGACATTAACACGAATATTATTCTGTTTCTCTATTTTGTTGTATTGTTTCATAGAAACGGGAAACTCAATTCCCGAGTAATCCAATTTTTCTACATATTTTTTATCACACTCTTTTATTCTCTGTGGATTTTCGTTTTGTGGTAAGAGCTGACGAATATGACACCAACGAAAACATTCATCGTCGTTATTTTTCATGTTTATAATTCCTTTAGCTGAGTTCTGCAGCTCTTTGGGTAAAGGAATATATGAAGAACCTCTGAGTGGTCTGTACCTTACAACATTGATGAAATGACCATTAACTGATTTAATAACCCATGCTGAGCCTTCTGAAATCCATTGCTGAATCATATTTACAATCTGTTGTTGTGTTATTTGCAACAAGTTATCAATATCTACATCATTTGTTACTGTTTGTGGCTTTGCATTGAAATAAGCTTCCTTTTCAATCAACTCATCTCCTTTTTGTTTTTCGAACGTAATCTTCAATATTTCATTGAATTTGAGACCTTTCATCTCATTCAGAACCTTTAATAGATTGTTCTTAATCACTGAACGAGTGTTCTGAAGTTGAATTAATGGGTCTTGTCTGTTTGTGAGACCAATTTCATATGATCTTGTAAACCCTCGCATGGCTTGTTCTTTCTGTGTGAAAGTTGGTCCAGTTACTTTATTAATATTTTCCAACCACTTTCTCCATTTAATATTTTTTTTATTTTGCTCTTCAATCACTTTATCAGCATTTTTCAACCACTCTTCCCAATTAATAACGTTTTCAGTCGTTTTTTGAATCACATTTGGTAGCTTATTGAGTGTTGTTGTGACAACTGTTGGTTTGAGTATGGGAACGTTAATCTCAGATACTTTACCAAATAATCTAGGGTGTTGTCTTGGTGTTGGAACAGGCGGTATTGGTTTATGAGTCCTTGGTGTTGGAACTGGCTTCCTTTTCTTTTGATTTAGAAGCAATTTGATAAGTTTTGATTTGCTAAGTTTCTTCAAACTAGCTTTGTTCATTTCTGTTTGTGAATCCATTCTTCTTATTTTATTATATATAATAATTTTTTAAATTTTTTTCATTTCACGTTTCACGAAATGAAAAAGTTTAAGCAAAAGACAATCTGACCTTATTTCCATCCTTATCCACAAACTCATTTCCATAGTTTACATAATAATGAATCGAACCGTATTTTTTACCCAATACTTTTGAACACTGATAGATGCTTTTGCATTTTGTGACTACCTGTGTGTCAACATTGGTAATTAACACCTCCCTTGCGTTACTTGGTCTGTTATACACTCCTTCATCAAGATTTAACACTTTTACCAGCTCTGCTTTTGAGAACTTATGCGCGTTTTTGATTTTTTTCCCAACAGCTATTTTTCGAATTTCTTGATAAGTCATGAATGTTGTCATTTTATTTTTATTATATAATAAGAAAATATTTTTAAATTCATTTTCACATTAGATCATTAATATCTACCCAGGAATTGAATTTTTCTGAGTAACCGCTCCACTTCACCAAAGCTTTACCTTTTCGAGCGTCTCGTCGAACCACTTTCTCAATACGGTAAACGTCTTGAACAGCCTTCTGCATCTCCTGTTCATAAAAAGAACCTGATATCTCCTCGCCACTGAGATCTTTAAGTCTGTAAGTGATCGGATTGGTGTATTGTATCTTGTCGACTGTGAAAACTTCTTCTGTCCAATTGGCTGTGTATCCTTTGTCAAAGACAGGACGTTTGTACTTAGATATTCTGACCTTATCACCGACTTTGAACTTTGGTTTTTGTCTTGATGTTTCAATATCACCGTACAGATTAAAGTAAACAACTCCTTCATTTTTCTTTTTGCTTGCTTCTGCAGGTGTCATCTTTGTGCTTGAATGTCTGGTATTGTTATACTGTTTCACTAATTTGGGTAACATTTCAAGATACTGTGTATTACCTTGAACAGTAAACTGCTTCCACATCTTGGTTTTAATTGTACGGTTCCATCTTTCACAAACTGACGACTTTTCCTCATTCTCAGTTGAGTACAAGGTTATTTTATTCTTATCCAGTAGTTCCTTAACATGTTTGTTATAATACTCTTTTCCTTTGTCTGTCCAAATATATTGTGGTTTTCTGCCTTCTTTGAATATTGTTTTGAATGCTTGAGCAACAGTTTCTCCTTTCTTATCTTTTAATGGGATGATCCAACCGTATTTAGAGAATACATCTAGAACCATAAGAAGATATCTGTAGCCAGCGTTCCATCGACTGAATTTTTGCATCTCAACGATATCTGAACACCATGTCTCGTCAATATGGTTTACAATTACCCGCCGCCGGGTGAAGTTACGCTTTATCGGTTTATGAAGCTCATCAGCTAATTTTTCTTGCCAGTTTTCTTCACTCGACGGCCTTTTCAGTTTAAACCAAGACCAAGTTTTTGCTTTGTGTTAATCATATTTCGTGCCATCCAATGACCCCATTGTCTCTCATTATAAGGAACAGAATCCAACGCTTTGACCATTTTCCTGTCGGCTTTGTTTTTGCATTTTTTATCATCTTTGCAAACAGAATAATCAACATCGTGTTGCATCGACACGGCATCAGTTTTGCCGGTCGGTTTGTCAAAAATCTCGAGAATCTCTCCCGTTTTTTCATCCCATCTCACCTGATTTTCAAGATCGTTGTAGGGGCCTGTGTATCGATGCCCTGGAAGAGTCCAACCCCCTTTGGGTTTAGGGAGTTTTCCAATGGCTTTATGTATATCTAAACTTCCACCGTCCAAATCCTTTCTGTCTGTTTTATACTTTTTATTCGGTCTTATTTTAGTGGACAATTGATCAAGCATTTCCGATCCTGTTTTTTGAATGAAAGGAGTTGCTCTTTCCAGAGCATAATCGATAGCCTTTTTCTGAAGTTTTGGGTTTCTCAAGGCTTCTGATCCATAATATCTTCCCATTTCAACTGCTTTTTTTCCAAGCCAAGGAATACCGTGTTGAATTAACATATCAGTGCCGGTTGATGCCATCGTATCCAAAATGCCCGCCCCTTCAGACGGGCTAATTAGTTTCCCGTTTGTTTCACGAATCTAGTTTTAGTTATTCCACATTCAGCACATGTGCAAAAGAACATTAGTCGACCGTTTTTTGCATATTTATATCCTGAGGGTTCAACGCACTCAGTTTCTTTTCTTTGTTTTACGCAATACGTTTTCATTTACAATATGGTGGGAAATTTTTTCAAAATATCTTTCAATGAATTTCTCATTTTTCATGGTATCATTGACATCAAAGACTTGCAAAAGGTCGAAATACGATGAACCTTTGTTCATCTCATTCAAAAAGTATAAACAAAAATATCCGCAAGTGGTTGTACCCAAATCTTGTATCTGGTTATTTTGATGAATCAGAGTGAGATTCTTTTTCTCTGCATGATTCACAATTTCTTGAAATGGTGGCAACCCAAAACTGTCGAAATAATTGATTCTCCCATTCTTTACAAATGTTGCGACCCAATGACTTCCACTCATGTACGACGGCTCAAGATTGTAAATGAAAAAAGCCATTTTGTGGTTGTGTGGAACAGTTTGTTCTCTTGACAAGACACCACCTTTGTTAATTGGAATTCCGAGATGTCGACACCATTTTATCAAATCGTGATTGCTCAATGGCACATTTTTGAGGAATTTCAAAGTATTGTCCCCAACAGTGGAATCCCATTGAATGGACTGTTTTTCCCAAGGAGCAACCCTTCCCCCGACTTTTTTTTTTTCCCTCCACCAAAGTTTTCCCATGTTCCATAAAATGGAGGTGGTGGTTGATATATTCCCATTCTGGGAGCCGATCCACCATCTTTCAAAGGGGGTTTTCCAATTCTTGGAACTCCTCCTGAACCACCCACCATCTTTTTGAAAGCTTCAAGAGCGAGTGGAACACCGATCGACGCAAGAAGAGTGCCTAGAAAACCACCAGTTTGTTTTTTTGTTGGTTTTATATGAACACCGGAACCGGTTTGGATTGCATTGATAATATCTCTTTTTTGTTTTTCACTCAAGAGATGTTTATTTGCGATGAGTTGATCTATTTTAGAATTTGGAATGAGAAAACCACCAGTTTGTGAACCACCGGATATCTTTTTTACAACCTGAGATGCTCCTTCGGAAGCGACACCGGCGAGAGCGGATAATCCAAGTGTTTTTGCCAATGTCGGTCCGAAAGTTCGACCGAGTGACAAAATTGAACTCAAAAGTGAACCACCAACCTGTTTTCTGATATTGGTCTTGGCCAGTTTTATTTCCATTCCTTTATTCATATTGCGGTTCTTTTCCAACCTTTTAACGATCGTTGAAGGAACAAGAAGAGTATCACTTCCTCTGAGAGCATCATTTTTCAACCTTAGTTTGATTGTTTCACGGTTGTGAAAAGCTTTACTAAGTTTCATTTTCTGAAAATCAGAAAGTGTAACATTTATTTCATGTAGTTCTGTAGACATTTTATTTTATTGATGAAAATAAAATAAATTCACGATTTTTTCAAATCAAACAATTATGATGACAGTCGACACCACATTCAATCAGTTTTTCTATATTCTGAGTGACAGAATCTTTTGTTAAGTCAGTTATTAATGAATAATCCAAAACTATTTCCATTCCTTTATACTCATTATTTCGTTTACTTTCCAACCTTTCAACAACCGTTGGATGAAAAAGAATATAATAATTTTCCATCATTTCATCAGTCGTTGAATCTACAAAAAGAGTATCATTTTTCAACCTTTCAACGAAAGTTGATTTATCAAGAAGAGTATCATCTTTCATCCTTTTTAATGACTTTGAAGGAATAAGAAGAGTATCACTTCCTCTGAGGGCATCATTTTTCAACCTCAGTAAGATTTTTTCACGGTTGAGAAAAGCTTTACAAATTTTTTCTTTCTGATACTTTGAAAGTGTGACATTTATTTCGTGTAGTTCTGTTTCCATTTATTTTATTTACGAAATAAAATAAATTCACAAATTTTTTAAATTAAACCATCATAAGTTCATTTCCAACCTTGTCAACAATAACCTCTTTTTCGTAAAATACAATGGCATGAGCTCTCACATTAGCTGTTGGTGCTGCATTCAATCTGTAGTTCAAAATCAGTTGTTTTGGGTCTCTAGTGATAGCCTCTTTTTGGTAGGTTAGATCAAAATAGACAAGACCGTAAAGAGATGTAAAATTATGAACATTTAATTGTGTTCCTGTGTTCATATCATTCTTTCGAAAAGCATAAGACATTAGATCGTTGAAGATTCTCACTTTTGAATCGGCATCGTAATCTAATTCAGGATAAAAAGTACTGTTTCCATACTCCAAACGACATAATGCAAGAGAGCTATTGTTATCGGCTGCATTCAGCTTGAAAGTATTAAAAATGTAAGGAGTTCTCTCAGATTCCTCATTGTTTGGGCCATCAGTTCTCTGTAGATAAATGAATACATGTTTAACATTGTCAATGGCCGGGTTAATTTGAAACATGTTTTGAACTGCTCTTGTATCTGCACTCTGAATATACATATCTTTCATGTACGTCCATTTGGTTGGTTTGAGAAAATCTTCCACAAATTCACCGTATGCACTATCTTTAGGAGTTAATCTTGGAAGCCAAAGATAAAATCTTGTAACAACCACCCGCCCATCATCAGCAGCGGCCGCTTTGTGAATCAATTCATCATCACCATTCAAATCCATTTCGAATGTGATCTGCATGGGAGGAAGCATCTTGTCTTCCAATTCCTCAAAGAAACTGTATCTGTTCAATGGAATGATTTCATTTATGCTTTTAGCTCCACCACCACCATTGTTCTGGTTTGCTTGAGTTAAAATTCGCCTTGCTTCAAAACCCGAATTTGTATTCGCTGTTGAATCTTCTGTGTCAAGATACCAAAAACTATTTTTTGCTACTGACCTGCTAAAATCATCACTATACTCCAGCAAATTTTTGACATTTGTGATTCTATGAATGTTGTCACTATCATACACTGTTTTACCAGCAGATTTGATAACCATATGTTTGATGAGAGAATGTGACCCATTAATCATCGAAATTCGGTCAGCAGCTGCAAAACCGGATCCATCAGCTTTCTTTTGAAGCTCTTTGGTTACCTCGAAATATCCGTTGAAATAATCGAAAAAAGTGGATCTGTCGGTTATTGTGAATTTATATCCTGTTTTTTTCTGAGTATTGTTGTTTCCAGGTTGTTCAATGATATTGTCAGGGGAAAATCTAACCATTTCATATCTCTGCAGTTTATCACTTGTTCTGAAAGTCATCTTTTATTTATATGTTTGAAACTTTTTTATTTTTTGTTTTTTTTTGTTTTTATTCAATATAACAATCTTTCACAAATTCACAATACATACCATCTTTTGGAACCATTCTTGGAAGACAAAGATGAAATCGAGTTACAACCACTAGTCCATCATAAGCGGCTTCTTTGTAAAACATTTCATCATCATCATCATTCAAGTCCAGTTCGAATGTAAGCTGCATTGGAGGAAGCATCTTATTTTTCAATTCTTCAAAGAAACTGTATCTATACAATGGAATTATCTTACTGTTTCGTCTCTCTTCATTTAAAAGTTCTATTTCTTCAAAATCCGGATCCTCTGATGTATGAACACGCCATAAAGTATTTCCAACAACTGACCTGTAGAAACCATCTCTATACTCCAACATTTTTTTAGGATTTACAATTCTATGAATGTCATCACTATCACTATCATAGAGTATTTTACCAGCAGATTTGATAACCATTCGTTTAATGATAGGACGTACTCTATCAATTATTGAAATTCGATCATCAGCTTCGAAACCAGATCCATCAGCTTCCTGAAGCTCTTTGGAAACCCCAAAATATCCGTAGAAATAATCAAAAAGAGAAGATCTATCTGTTATTGTTAATTTATATCCTGTTTTCTTCTGATAATTGTTGTTTCCAGGTTGTTCAATGATATTGTCAGGGGAAAATATAGCCATTTCATATCCCTTCAGTTTATCACTTGTTCTGAAAGTCATCTTTTATTTATATGTTTGAAACTTTTTTATTTTTTTTGTTTTTTTGTTTTTATACCCCCTTCCGGAAATCAATCTATTCAATATCACGTTGTAATCTTCTTCTTCTTTTTGTTTGTTTGTTGCTTTTGGAACTTTTTTTCCCAAAGACTGAAGGTCTTTCATGAAAAGATGACCTGATTTTTCAGCAACTTTTTCAACAACTTTTTTACCAATTTTATCACCAGCACTTTCTATTCCCGATTTCAAAGCTTTTTTAGCAACAGGTTTTAAAACTTTATCCACAATCATTTTTATTGGTTTGAAAATATTATCCACAATTAAACCTGACCCTTTATGTTTGTAAACAAATCTTCCAAGACTTGGATGAAAAATTCGTTTGTAATTGTACGTTGGCATTTTATAATTATCTTTTATTTTTTTTTTCTCTCAAAATCAGAGAAAATGATGTATCGGCGTCGTTTAAATCAATAATTCGTCTTTTTCCATCGGTAATGTAAATCCGCAGAGTGTGTATCATGTACTTATTCACTGGATAATATTGAACTCTTAATGGTTCCTTGGTAAAAGCATAAGATGGTTGTAAATCATTTGTTCCAAATGTGTAAATAATATCCGTTTCATGTTCATCAACAAGACTCTCCGAAATGAGATCACAATGTATGTTCAAAATCTCTGTATCTTGACTGAGATTTGGTGTGTAGTCGCCATTACTTGAACTGGTTAAAATTCGTTTGTTAAAGCCAATCAGATCGCTAAAATTCGATGTTGTCAGGTCCAGTCGGTAGTTTGTTGCAAGATTTACTGTTGTTTTGAAAGTCGTGTTATTGAATTGCAATGTAATTGGATACGTGATTGAGCTTGAAGTTGTTATTTTTGTCTGTTGCTTGATAAAATCATTGAAACTGACATAATTCCATGTGCCCGGTGGGAAGATTATATCTTTCCAAGTTTTTCCACCATCTGAAGAGTATTTTATTTTTTGGTTGTTCAACTCTGATGTAATATTGAACCATGTGAAAGACATGGATATAATTCGACCTAAACCGAGTTCATATTGTCTGTTTGGATCAAGTATTATTGGTTGATTATATCTGATTGTGAAATCGCTAGGTTTGTTTTTTGTTTGTTTCTTCTTAACGTTGTGAGAAGATAAAACTAATGTAGTATTCATTTATTTTACATGGAAAAAGTTTTTATAAATTTTATTGTATTTATCTTTGCTAATTATGTAATTTCTCAACAAAATATCGAGAATGGCAACACCTGTGTTTCTGAGTTCAATGCTATTGTTTCCAGCATCAATCGAACCGACTATTAATCCCAATTTTTTGATTGCTTCTTCGGGATTGATGAAAACTGCGATGGCTTTTCCACCTCGTTTTGTTTTCTTTCCTTTGAGACCGGAACCTTTGAAACTCTTCAACTTATTTTTGTTAAAATTGATATAATCGTTGAGAACTTTTCGAGAGTCGTCGATGACCTTTCTTCTGAACTGTGCTTCAGATTGGGTTATTAAACCTTTATTCAACTGCTTTGTAATGTGTGTTTTATAACCTGGGAGTTGTTGTCTTTTCTTGACTGCATTTTCTATTTTCTTTGATAAGAAAGAATGTCTTGTTTTTTCTGTCATATCTTCTCTTTTGAGTTGTGCTTCAATGTCATCATAGTTGGTCAATCCAAGTTCATCTAAAGTCTCATTTATTCTATCTTCTTCAAAAATCTCATAATCTGGAACTTCATCTTCTTCATATTCTGGGGGGTCTTCAAGTTGTTGCATATACTCAGGATTGACATATATTTTCTTTTTTCCTGTTTCCAAATCTTTGAGAACATCATCATAGGAGGGTGGTTTTGGAACAAGCTGTTTAGTATTTTCTGGTTCATGAAACAAATCTTCAAGATTGTAATCTGGTATTTCTTCATCATCTATATTGATACTATAATCTGGAACCTCTACTTTTTTCCTTTGCAACCGTCTTTTAAAAGGTTGAGGTTGCGTCAACTCCTTCAAACCGGATGTTATCGGTTTGAAAAGCTTCTCTGCTTCAACATCACTCATTGTATCGGTTATTTTCTTTTGTTTTAGCGTTTCTCTGATAGTATTGACATCTCGACCTATTTTCGATCTTTTTTCAGCCATTTCTTTCCACTTGAGGAGACTCATTTTATTTCATTGAAACAAAAAATATTTTTTTTGTTTCAATTGAATATAAAAAAGCTCGCATGGCGTGTCGCATGGCGTGTCGCATGGTGAGTTGCATGGCGAGTTGCATAAAATTATTCAGAAAAATTCTATTGTAAATTAATAAAATGGAAATACCAAACTATGATGTGAAAGGTGATAAAGAAAGTAATTTCACCCAATTATATCCTTATATGCCAGATAGATGCTTCAGAATGTTAATCTGCGCTCCGAGTGGAAGTGGTAAAACCAATCTTTTACTTCACATGATAAACAAACCCCTGTTATTTTTTGATAAGATTTATCTATATGCTAAAAACTTACAGCAAAACAAGTACCAATATTTGTTGAAAAAATTTGAACCTCTTTCGAAAAAATATGGTTATAATATCATTGAAGCTAGCAACGGTGAGATAATTCCTTTACCTAACATGGATGATGGAAACCAAAAGTTAATTATTTTTGATGATTACTTGAACACTGGAGCGAAAAATGATCAAGAGATACGAAACTATTTCACAAACTCTCGAAATAAAAATTGTAGCTGTATCTATCTGTCTCAGTCTTTTTACAATACAGACAAAACCATTAGATTAAACTGTTCCCATCACTGCATTTTCGATTTTCCAAGCAAGAATGAACAGAGTAGGATATGTCAAGAATTGAACGTTAAGAAAGACGACTATCTCTTGGCAACAAATGAACCTTATACTTTTCTATATGTTGATAAGCCACGAAAATTCAATGCAAAAAATTTCACTAAAATAATCTGAAGAGTTAATAAATGAGTTTTTACAACGGAGTATTGAATTTCAATCATTTTATGAATTCGAGAGGTCTCAGAGGTTTACCTGGTATTGGATTTAAATTAGATGCTAATAATGATTATGATATGCAGAATAAAAAATTAGTGAATGTAAAACAAGGAACCAATAATAATGATGTGGTCACAAAAAGCCAGTTAGATAGTGAAATAGCTAAGATTCCAAGTGCGGATACAACTCAGTTTGTGAAAAAGACAGGAGCAACTATGAGCGGAGACTTAATTTTACAACCACAGCCATACCCAATTCATGGAAACACGAATAAAGCCATCTCTTATAACACAGCTCGGAATATATTCTTGAGTAAAAAAGAAGGCGGGTCTATGTTACAATCTTTAGACATGAACAACCATTTCGTAACAAATGTCAAAGACCCAGTCAATGCAGATCATGGAGTAAATAAAAAGTATGTCGATAATCAGCTTGTGAAAAAATTAGATAAGGACACTACTATTGATATGAAAGATAATGCGATCACCAATGTCAAATTTCCAGTAAACCAAAAAGACGTTGCTACTGTGGAATATATCACTCAGAGAATCACTAACTCGCAAAAAAATTATCTCAAACTTAATGGCACAACAAGTATGTCGGGAGACTTGAATTTAAATAACAATAAAATTATTAACTTACAAACCGATTCAAAAAATTCGAAATCCGCAGTTAATGTTGAGTTAATGGAAAATGAAATAACAGATTTGAGAAATCTTGTCACTCAAAAAATTCATGAATCTCAGATTACTAGCTCGGGGAAAAAAGATGTATTCAGATATTTAATGGAAAACGACGACGAATCTTCAAGTGAATCAAATATTCAGGTTTTGGGCATTGTTGATTTTTCCAATTCTCCACATCAAATTAATAAAAAAGCTTACCAACTTAAACTCCTGTTCCAAAAAAGCTCACCAAACCAGTACCAATCACGCCTCGGTTTTAACCTTTATAAACTTCCTGTTGGATACTATACTTTGGTAGTTGAATGGTTTCCGCCGGAAATGAGTGAGTTGAGTGTGACAGTGCAAGGCACTACGATTTCAATTTCTAATTATGCAACGAAAGAATTCGAAAACTATACCAAAACAGTTATTAATTTTCATCGATGGGGTAGCTCACCTCCACAATTTATTTATCTCAATCTACACGGTACAGTTACTTTTCCGTCACTTTTAACAATTGGGCATCTAATTGTTTATGGTGTAAAAGAAACAATTTCAAACGTTGACCCAAGTGTCTATGACACCGCTTTTGTTATTGAAAATGGTAAGATGGTAATGGAAACGGATTTGTCTTTAAACGGACACCAACTACGCTCTTCCATTCACCACATAAACGGTTTTTTAAATTCGACAAAAGGGAACAAAAATTTTGTTTTAAATGGCGCCGAAATAATGTCATTGCCGGGTGAAGCGATTTTGAAAAATATTGATATATATTGTACGCGTCCAATCACTTCTTCTTCTTCTCATGTCACTGTGCATAGACACAAAAAAATATCTTTGAAACTTAAAACATCTTTACGGAATTTTTTTACTGGAACTCTAAGCTCTTCAAGAAATTTTACCTCAAAAAAAAGTGGGTGGTATCAGACAATAAACCTAAATTCTTTCCAAATGTCTTCGTCTGGGATTTTGGCTTTTGAACTAAATATGAATGATGATATTTGGAAAAGTTACAACGCAATTATACTTCGTATTGAGTATCAAACAAGTGCGTGATAACTTTCCACAAAAATTTTCATTTATAATATAGCACAATGCGGGATATCCATCTGATTGGAGCATGGAATGCTTTTTAGAATATATTATTATCCCAAAAGAAATAATGAGGATTCCGAAACAGATGCGTCACACGATGAGACTAATCAAAAGTGAAAAACATCAAATTGGTAGCTATGTGGTGAATAAAATATCACTCAGCTGCTTCGACGATAAAAGATATATTCATAAAAATGGTGTGGGAAGTTATGCTTATGGTCATAATAGACCTTGTAAAATTTCAGCCAAAAATTGAGTGAGAATTTGGCTAGGTGCGCTCGCGTGCTTTTATCAGTCAAGTGTGTGTGAAGTTTCTTGGAGATTTCATATAAAATTTTATATGAAATTTTATATAAAATTGTGGGTATATTTCGCCGACTGCATTCGTATACTTTGACTGGAAATATTTTCTCTTTAATTTGACTGAAGATTTGACTAGGTGTTCTCGTATTCTCATTTACTAAACTACTTTTGTCCTATATTAAACAGGTCAAGCGTGAGTCAGATAGTTACTCTCATCTTGGACTCCAAACCAACTTCTGTTCTGTGTCACATGGGAGATTTTGGATGTGGAGATGGCGGATGGACGCCGGTCATGAAGATTGATGGCACTAAGGTATGCTACTACCTGCTTGCTCATATCTAAATCTACACTTCTTTTGTTCGGTAACCTTTCAAAAAATTACAAACATTCCGTATTTTTGCTTTGATTCGTCCACGCTTTAAGGGTGGGCGAGAATGCATGCACGAGAATCCATGCTTGTGCTTGGAGGTATTGATGATTCGAGCCCCTCCCTTAACCTTTTCTTTGATGACAAATAAGAAGCAAAACTAATGGACAATACACAGCCATAGGTGAACTAAAACTTAAATGGTGTCGTCTTTATAAAGGTTTGAATAATACATCCTCGGAAATAACTAAGAAAACGGAAAATAACTAACACCTTTAAGCTTATTAAGGATAATGGCGTGACTGCGTGTTATTCACAAAAAAAAATCTTTCACAGGATAATATTTAATAGCTTACCTCCTAAGCCTAGGGAATTTATGCTACTTACCAGCTTGTTACTTATTCCATACCTACGTTTCTCTTTGAGGACCTAACAGTCATTTTGTATTTCAATCCTTTAAAGGCAACCTTCCATTACGATTCCAGTCTTTGGAGCAACAAAGAAACCTTCAACCTTGCAGGAGGGGAGACTGGGTTCGACACGCAAGAGACCAAGTTACCAACCTACTGGAACACATCCTTCTCCAAGATCTGTCTCGGTATGAAGATCGACCAGCAGCTAAATTTTGTTGTGATAAATAAGCACGCTGATTCCCTGCACTCACTGATTGCTGACGGCCAATACCGCGCTACCTCACTGGGTCGTAACACGTGGAAGACATTAATTGGTTCCCAAGCTTCCTTGCAGGCCAAATGTAACAAGGAAGGGTTCAACGCTCGGTGTCTCTCCAGTAGCGCTTCCAAAGCAAGAATTGGTGTCCTTGGTAACCAGCAGTACGACTGCAACACCTGTAACTCCAGAATCGGGTTTGGTACTGGTGGTTATGAGGATGACTCCAACACGTGTGGAAACCACTCTCCGGCTAATGGAGATAATGGCAACCAGCAAATTAAGGCGATGGGATTTATCTTGGTTAATTAAGAAGTAACAGCTGATGAAACTCATAAGCCAGCATCTTTTGTTCAACATACCTATATGTTAGTAGACACGATCGGTTTACATACTTGTTATAGATGATTTTCAAATCTTTTGACTGCTAAACGTAAATTTATGCCCAAACCTGTCTTCATCGTCGGCCCTTTACGTGAAGTTACTCTTAGTTCAATGTAGGTTATAATAAAGGAAATTAAGGAAAGGTTAAGGAAATTGGTATTCAGAACACTGCCAATCATATTCGCAGAGAGTACAAAGCGGCTAGGCCCTTGACTAACGATTTTGCAATGGCATTTCATTCTTTGAAAGTAAGTAGCATTAACTATATTGAGGAAGATTTAATGAAAATACGAAGATTCCCTGCAATATGTAGGGTATAAGTTACGCAGGCACAGTTAGACATTTGTTGCAAGTGTTTGGAATTAGGAATTATAGATTTTTACCATTTTGGTATGAAAGAGAGGTCTTTGCCTTGGATGTGGTTTTCGTTAGTTTGGTGTGAAAGGAGTAACAGATTAAGGACGGTGCCTCCTATAATACAAATGTATTTTTGCAAGGGCTATTGGAATCCAAAAAGAAAAATGTGAGTAACCATGCATTTTTCAGAGATAATTGGGCAACCGTAATTCTAAAAAAGCATTAAAATACAAAGAATGTATGGCAATTTCTTTCCAAATGTAAGCTCAATTATCTCAGTCTGAAAAATGCGTGGTTACCCCCAATTTTCTTTTTGGATTCTGATAACCCTTGCTAAGATCTGCTTTTTCCACATAGTCATAAGCCGCACAAAAATATTGTTATATTAGGGGGCAAATTACTTAAGAAACCCAATTATCCCGAGATGCGCAGAACGTATGCGCAGTAACAAAAGGAGGCACCATCCTTAAGGGTTCATCAGGTCTAAAACTGTACCAATCAAATGTAATCAAATATCCTGGCCTGAAAAAGGCCACGATTTCTTGCGTCAGTGGGCAATAAAACAAGAACCATGTTTGTGGCTGCAGTGACTAACTCCCGTATTCCTCTTTGCTCCCTGCGTGGAAGAGTTGAAACGGTTGTAATGTTAAGTTTCGATGGAATATACCCATTTTTTTCAAATTCCCTTTTATAAATTGATCACGCTAAGTTGATTTCAGAGTCATATGTGTTTGTAATAAGATATAGCTGAAAAAGAGCTACAGAATTCATAATGCCATCTAATGAATGTTAATCTGATAGTTGCGTCAACTGAAAAACTGTAAGCTGAGATTGTGAAACTTTGGCTGGATGTATCACTGTGCGAATGAAAAAATCCCTTAACACTTTTGTTTGACTCAGCTTTCTACACAGGCAACTGTAACTAAGCTGGACACGATGGTAAACTGTGCAAAAGGCAGTGGGTACCCTGAGGTGAAAGAGGATTATTAGCTGCTCTCTCCGCCTTAAGTCCCCTTTCCCTTCCCCCGTCCCTACGTCGTTTTGTGTTTTTGCCTGACATGTCAATTTTCGTGCCCACCAAACGAATGAGAACTCGAACCACAGGAAACGTTAACGAACGGACAGTGATGGACAGTGATACATCTTTATCTATTGATATGTATTTAACTAACATTAGTATTAGATTATTATTATTATTTATTTTTCTTTATTTTAGCAGGGCCTGGATGAAAGTTACTCTAATTCTAATTTACCCTGTCTAAATAAAGTGTTGTTGTTGTTGTTGTTGATGGCGGCGCCACTTGACTATATTTCACAAATAATTCGTCTCGTATTTTCTCCAATATAGTTATTTCAAAGTTTTATTAAAGTGATCACGGTTTTTGATTTAGGGCGGCAAAAAAAAAAATTACACTGAGAAGTTCGCATAACCAGTAAATGACTGTCAGTCGAAAGTCTTCAGAAAGTTACATGTGGAAGCTAGAAGCTCTCCATTGTATACCACGTAAAAGTTTCTTATAGTATTTATTAGGATATGCAAGTATTTAATACTGAAAACACCAGCTTATACCGCAAGATGTTAATGCACGTTTTAAAGCTGTCTGTTTTAAACGACAATTTAAAACGTAGGAGCCAATGTGGCACATATTACTGAACTTTTAGGTGAATGATTTGATTCACACTACTCTACTTGATATAAGTTTTGGCCTGTTTTAATTTTAGGCAGAACTAATAAGTCAATCATGTTTTTGCGTGTGTGTTCAATTAACTGAACTTGTAACGTAACTTTTTAGGGCCTGATAATAACTTAAAGACCCTCAAAAAATTGATTAAAACACCTCAGCTCAGTCAACGTGATTTGTAATGTTTCATGATCAAAGTAGAGACTTTCCATGATTTCTGAGGTATGTGTTACGTTTCTTTCAAATGTTATTTAACCATGTGTTGTGCTCTAAAGGTAATGAACATCAAATTTCTCCTCAATATGTGAACAATACAAGTCGTGAGAGTAAGGGGAAAAAAATCATCGTGATCAAGGAAAGCCGACGGAATCTACTCATCTAATCTGATTGATATTGTACCTCTCCACGTTGGATTATATGAACTCCATGACTGTTCGACACTACAGGACTTCAGATCCTTGGACTTCACTCCTTGGACTTCAGATCTAAACGTCGGTGATTCGAGGCCCAGTCCCTACCATGGTGTTGTTTCCTTACACAAGAAACTTTACTCCACATTGTCTCTCTCCACCCAGTTGTATAAATCGGTACCAGCGACATACTGCTGGGGGTAACGCTGCTGATGGACTAGCATCCCATCGAGGGCGGAGTAGCAATTCTTTCAGTTGTTCATCCTACAGAAACCGGGTTCAGCTCTGGGCGAGTGGGCCTCCTTGATTAGTGTGCGACTTTATACCTACCTACCCACCTACCTACCTACCTACCTACCTACCTACCTACCTACCTACCTTCCTACCTACCTACCTACCTACTTTCCTACCTACCTACCTTCCTACCTACCTACCTACCTACCTACCTACCTACCTTCCTACCTACCTACCTACCTACCTACCTTCCTACCTACCTACCTACCTACCTACCTACCTACCTACCTACCTACCTACCTTCCTACCTACCTACCTACCTACCTTCCTACCTACCTACCTACCTACCTACCTACCTACCTTCCTACCTACCTACCTACCTACCTACCTACTTACCTACCTACCTACCTACCTACCTACCTACCTTCCTACCCACCTACCTACCTACCTACCTACCTACCTACCTTCCTACCTTCCTACCTACCTACCTACCTACCTACCTACCTACTTACCTACCTACCTACCTACCTACCTTCCTACCTACCTACCTACCTCTTACCTACCTACCTACCTACCTACCTACGTATCTACCTACCTACCTACCTACCTACCTACCTACCTACCTACCTGCCTGCCTACCTACCTACCTACCTACCTACCTACCTGCCTCCCAACCTACCTACCTTCCTACCTACCTACCTACCTACCTACCTACCTGCCTACCTACCTACCTACCTACCTACCTAATTCTATTACTGGCAATCGCGGCCATCTTACAAGGTGGTTCTATAAGTGTGAGTTCTGACTGAAATAGGGTATCGTTTTTTAATCGCTTTGGCATGAAATAAGTACAGTGGAGAAATGTAATTGTAGCATGAGAGACCGGCGTAAAAATTTTGGGAGTTTTGTCCAAGTAGGGGATTGCAAAACATGCAGTGATGTGGAGAAGGAGGGGCTCACACTCGAGGACAATTATCACCGAAATATTATGGTGGGCTTATAGCCAGGAGGAATTATAGTCTTGGGCAGGGTTTGTGACTTAGCTTATAACCAGGTCTACCTCTAAGAACATTAGTTGTGAAATGAGATACAAAGAATTCTATATTTTGTCTCAAATATGGTAAGAAACTAATCTGGATGGTACACCTACAACCGAAATTCTGAGACCCCAACCACAATTCGGTAACTTTCTCTCTCGTACCAATTTCACTCTCAACTGGTCTTCGTCACTTTCCGATTAATATCAGTTTCCCCACGATGGAATTAGTTTCATCCTTCTTCAACAACCGAGCCCAGAAATGTAGACTGGGCTCCTGATGTAGGCTAACAACTGCCAATGAAACACTCAACATGAAAAAAACCTTAAAATAATGTTCAAAATAAAAATTGCGGTGTTTTTAAGGTTACATGGGTGCTTTGAGCTCGTTAAGTTTGTAGGCAAGTTCATTGATGAGTTTATGTGTAAGTTAATGGATGAGTTCCTGGCTTAGTACATGGGTTAACTTATGAGTGAGTTCATTGTCGAGTTCATAGATGAGTTTAGGGATAGGTTCATGATTTCATGGGTGAGTTCATCGATGAGTTCATGGATGAATTTGTTACGTAGCTCATGGGCAAGTTTATGGGAGAATTTATGGTGAATTAAAGGCTGAATTCATGATTGAGTTCATGATTGAGTTCAAGTAAATGGGTGGGTGCCTGGGTTCCTGGTTGAATTCAAGGGTGAGTAAGTAGGTGTGTCATTAGTGAGTTCGTGTGTGAGCTTATGGCTGAGTTCGTAGCTGCGTTGTGGTGTGTTCATGGTGCTTTCAAGGATGTGTTCACGGGACGGTCCGTTCCTGGGTACTTTCCAGGGTGCGTTCATGGTTAAGTTCATGGTTAAGTTCAAGAATGAGTAAAGGCGTAGGTGAGTGGATGAATTCATGGGTGAGTTCACAGGTGCGTTAGTTCATGCTTGAGTTTATGGTTGAGTTGGTCGGTTAGTTCTTTGATCAGTTCATCGGTGAGTTCGTGGGTGCGTTCATGCATGGATGACTGTTTATGGGCGTGTTCATAGGTACGTTCTCGGGAGGGGAGGGGGGTGGTTCACGGCTGAGATCATGAGTTTAATAATTCCTCCCAAACCATCTGGGTGGTGTCGGAATTATATAGCAAAATAACAAGGCCTGGCGATTGACCAGTTACAAACGAGTGGTGTCACAGACCAAGGACCAATAGAAACTAAGCACGTGAATACTTGTGATACTTTTTGTTATGCAAAATCATAACTGGAGCAGAATTAGTTTAAGGTACTTGTCAAATTTCTAACTTGACACAGGAAATTCCGCTAGCTGACGATTATCCTTTACACTCACCAACATTTTCTAACTTTGTACGTTCTGTTGGCCGCTTCAAAGTAAATTGTTCGCGTGTGATATTCGTTAAAATAATCCGCCTTCTTGTATTGCAGTGGTTTTAGTTCACTTTTACCGCGACTGTTCATCAAAATTTTAACTCGCCTAAAGAGTTCAAATTTAGACTCAAAAACAAATTCGTTGTTTACTAACTTTTCGCCCTTGTGTCTTTGCAGGACCTTGCAGATGTATTCGGTGAGCCCATAGCATGTATTGAAATTGAAAATTAAAATTTTATTCTTTGTGCTTAGATCGCCTGTTCAAGTCCCTAAAGTCGAACTTATAGGACTGTTCAGTTTAAACTTTCCTTAGAGAAGCAGTTTTACAATACCCAGCGAGCAGAGCCTCTTCGATCTTTCCTAGGGAAAGTTCGAAACGATTCTACTCACAGGGTAGTTTTTCAAGGAAGCGTTGTACTCATCTCTTTTTCTTTATATGCATTTTAAGTTTCGTTTTTCTAACTGGTTGTTATTACATGCTTAGATAAATCATATTTTATGGACACAGCACAATTATTTATTCCAAGGTATATTTATGATTAGTTCAGTTCCAATAGCCGTGGGATGGGGGAGTGAAAGCCCCCTTCTCTCTGAGGGATGAGGCGATTATGTGCTTCACTACTCCCAGTAGATCAGAAGTTATTCCATCGAATGGTTATCCCTCCACCCCCTACCCCCCCTCACCCCGCAGCATATTTGGTAGGATTTCCTAACGGTTCCCTTGTACCCATATGTACACCTGGGTGGAAAGAGACCATACAGAGTAAAGTTTTTTGTCTAACCACTACTGCACTGCGCCTCCACAGTTCGAAGGGTGCGCCTGCCTACCTTAGGCGGTTGATTTATCGTTCATTTGTTGTTGTAAGGCTTGTTACGACTTCCTCAAAGCCACACTAGTTGGCTTTTCAACGTGTAAGTTTTTTTGTAGTGCATCATAAATTTATAAACTGGATACTTCAATGATACAGACAGTTAAATTCAACTTAGCGCTCATTTATAGTGATACCATGGGTTCCACTTGCCGATAATACCTTAAGCCATCTTAGTATTAAGCCTAAAACTATATTTCGATTTACGCTATTAACAGATACAACTGACTACGTGCTGTCTGTTCGATATCAAACTGAAGAATCCTGCATAGCAAGGCCTCGCCTCAATTTTCGCCCGGCCAAAAAGCGAAAAATGCTTCGGACGTGTGGAAAAGCCTACGCAAATGCTTGCTACGCAGGCTAAAATTGGAGTTGCATTTCATCTTTGGACAAGGATACTTCAAAACCTTGTATATATCCATCTTTCACTGTTTTAAGAAGTCACTGCTCTTTCCTTGGCCCTTTTAACAATTTTCTGTGCTTTCGGAAAAGAAAAGAAAATAAGAAAACAAAAGAAAAATAAAATAAAATAAATAAACAAATAAATAAATAAATAAATAAATAAATAAAAAGAAACATCGATTCACTTTCATTGTGCCCCTTCTTGGCGTACTCAACATAATCCCAGAAAAATGCGATCACTAAACCACTATTAAAAGGACATTGTCACGGGGATTTTAGCGTTTTGGGGCGAAAAATGTGCTGAAATTTAAATTAAATACCTTTTCTTTTACACAGAATACTCCTAGAACGTCAAGAGAAGGAAAAGAATTTCTCAATTGTAAAAGGAAGAACAAACCATAGTCAGTTTCTGATGACTTTTCCAAGAAACAAAGAAAAATTTGAAAACACCAGCCTGATGTTTTCAAGTTGCAATCAATTTCCATCCTAGCGATCCGCTGCCAAACACAGTTAATTACAGTCTAAGAAAACTGGTAGAGTGGTTTCAAACGAAACTCAACCAGTATTTTTTGGGTTTTCTTTGATTAGAATATGTCTTTCAGCTTTTCAAAGTTATCCTCAAAATTGGTGACAGTGTTCCTTTAAAGTGTGAGAACTGTGGTATAAGACGACCTTCTAGCACCCTGCATTTTATGCTAAGTAATTCAGATAATATTTTTAGTTCGTGTGTTGGTTGCAAGCACGTACCGATTTAAGTGGCTGTCTCCCTAAGATCCTCATAACCCAAATTGGTCACAAAATAGATTTCCTTCAAATCTTGTATGTGAATTGCACTTTGTCTGGGTACTTTAAAAACAATTTTCGTTTGGGCTCTAAATGCTTTCTTCAACAGTTTACAAGGGGGGTCCCCTGGTGGACAAAAATGCACATTTTATTGGTACAAAAATGCCAATTTTCAATAACTTTGGTAACTCCTCACAACACTTAAAATTTGATGCAGGACAAAATTCTACTGTTGGTTGATAAGTACAACTCTTCCTTATCCTACATTGTTACTGGCATTTCCATGTAGTTGTTTTGAGTAGTTAAAACAGTTCCTTTTAACAACCCAGTTTAACAGCTTTTAAAAAAGTAGGAAAAATGGGTAAACAAAAATACATGTTAACAAAAAGTGAGACCTCGTCTAGCAAATTCCTTGCAGTCATTGAAAGTTAAAGACTTGGTCTTAATTATAATAAAATAAAATCGTGCGGCCAGACGGTTTAAAGAACGTGGCGCCGCTTTGAAACACCAGTATTTCTTAATTATGCAAATTACGAACCACAACCTATGCGTGGAATTTAAGAGCAACTGTGATGCGAGCAATGCTCCCTTACATCAGGAAAACACGAAAATAGTTTCAAACTACAACAGGACACAAATGTAAACTGGTAACATTTCGCATATAGCTTTAATTAAAATGTACAGCATTCAAATAGCTCATTAACTATGTTCAATTCACAAGATAAATAAGTTATGAAGTACATGCCACTCGATGATTGCTAATTGCGCTTTACAAAACAACCTTGATCTAGAACTATTAATCTGAGAATAAATCAATAAAAGCAAGTCATATTGCCTATATCACAGCCTGTGTTCTGCAAACTTATTTAGCGAAGTGCCTTGCAAAACAATGAAATCAACGAAGGGCATCTTGTTCTGTTTACATTTGCACCTATTACCTCAATTATTTTGTCATCTTCGATCAAATATAGATCCGTGCGTTTCAGAGATCATCTTAGAAGCGTCAAAACAGTTGGTTTTGGGAAAATTCTTTGTTCAAAGGCCTTCATTTAGACCAAGCTTTCCATGTATTACTTCTCTCGTGTTAAATTTTCCGACAGTAGCCGCTGACCAGTAGCTAATGTCAACAAAAAGACCTGTTGCACTCGCGTTTCTATTTGAATGTATGATCGCTCACCAATGAAGGGTGAATTCATTTGAAAATAAGGGCTGGAGCTCATGAGGGAAAATTAAAAATTCAAAATTTTGCCCTTAATTAGAGCTGCAAGCACATAACCACAGTGTGTGACGTGGTTGCTATTTTTTTTGTATTTTTAGCAAGGTGAAATAACGTGATAACTCGGACTTTGGGGGGGGCATCTTAACGTGTTTGAAAATAAACTTCTAGTTTCATCTAAGCAGTTAAATTCTGGAATCCGACCCTGGCGAAACGTCAGTATAGCAAAAATATTACAACTTGATAGAAATATCCTCCGTTGAATACTTTCTGTTTGGTAAAACAGTCGTGGGAGCTTGGTCCATGACGACTTAATGGTTATGATCCAGTTTGCAGTATGTAGCCCCCAGAACCACCTGATCGTAGGGTACTGCTTACCAAATGTGAACCTACGATACCCCAAAAAACGTCTTGCTTTTGAAATTTCGCCCCGACTTGGTTTTGCTGCACTTTCTCTAGATTAGCAGTTAATACCGCCAAACATAGTGAATGTCACTTCCGGAGGGCATGTACTTAACGCCGGAACGCCGGAACGCCGGAACGCCGGAATGCCGGAATACTAAAACCCCGAACGCGGGAATACTTAAACCCGGAACGCCGGAATTCTTAAACCCTGAACACTGGAATACTTAAACCCGAAATGCCGGAATACCTCAACTCTAAATGACGATTTAACATATAGAAGATCGCTGAAAAGACAAACAATTAGGGTTAAGCCGCGCTACCGCATTATTAATGTTACCTTCTGACTCCCGCCAAAACCATTCTCCTCACTATCCCCTCCTTTCCCGCCAACCATTATTATTATAATTTATTTGATTGCTGGGCTGTTTCGCGCTGGCATCGACATGGAGGACTCTCCAGCAAGGTAAGCGTATGTACCTGAAATTTTCTCTTTGACTTAAAGCGTTTAAAGTAACATTTTACAAAGTGATAAACTGTTATTCCCTTCCTTTAGTCCCAGCCAAAGGCCAGAGAAAAAGAGGTGAGACACTGAATCTTAACTAGCCTGCGCGCAGGTTTTGGCGGGAGGCAGAAGGTAACGTTAACAATGTAGCGTGGCTTAACCTTAATTGTTCGTCTTTTCAGCGATCTTTTGTATATTAAATCGTCATTTAGAGTTGAAGTATTCTAGGGTTCCGGGTTTTAGTATTCCGGCGTTCCAGGTTTAAGTGTTCCGGCGTTCCGGCGTTCCGGGTTTAAGTACATGCCCTTCCGGAGTTGATCACAGACTAGCCAGCTGGGTAGTATGAGAACCAGGCTTAATCAGTGGAAGTTACGAGTATCCTCAGATTTTTGTTAGGGATTGAATAGCGGGTGAGATACTCGAGCTCGCACAAAAATTACTCTACTATAAGTTCTATCTCCACTAGACTACTCTTAATCTACCTGTACAGTAGACGCCCGTTATCTAGAACAGAAACTCGTTTCCTCTTGAATACTGTCTCCAGTCATTTACTACTGCCATTGCCGAAGGAATTTTTGATTTCCTTGAAACCCTACTTTATTTTAAATTAACCCTATAATGGGGGAGGGGGGGGGGGGGGGCGAGTGCACAGACTCTGCCTTTGGGGACTTGAAACTTTTCTATTATTTTTTAATGTGTGAACAAGCACTGTTTGGTACATTACTGTTTTAACTGAAAACAAAAATGACTTTCTTACTGAAGGTGTCATGCTATTAGATAATTTTAGAGTTCTTTTTATTATTTTTGTTCACTTTTTGGTCAATTGGGTGGCTTTCCGAAGTCTTAGGGAAATCACGAAATCCAATACGGTGGATCCAATTGGAAATTATGACATAAATCTGACGTCGTGTGACGTCATCAGTATCCCTTGCCGATCTCAAAGGAGACATTCTTGGACAAAATTCTTGGACATACTTTTGACCCTCTAAGTTTCATTTTCATTGCTTTATTGCTATCGGAGTTTGCTGGAGGCCTGCCCCACAACGGCTTCAGTAGACCAAAGAAGGCCCGGTCTAGACAGGGTTAAGGTTGTCTCTTAACTGCAGCTGATTACTTCCTCAAAACTGAAGGAACCTTTCAAAGCCCCAGAAGTCGAAAACAGGAAGGTTATTTTCAAATCTATGAAGACGTACCCAGCTGTACGAGTTATTTTACTTAGCCAAACCATGGTCTTCATTGGGTTGTGTGCTTGCAGATTAAATTAAGGACAAAAATTTGTTTCTTCTCCCCATGAGCTCCAACCCCTTTTTTCAAATAATTTCACTATTAATTTGTGAAGGATCATGAATTCAAATTTTAGATAGCTAAGAGCCAAAACGCGAGTGCAAAATGGAGCAGTACCCGGTGTTGTTGTTGACATTAGTAACTGGTCAGCGGCTACTGCCAGAATAATATAACACGACAGAACCAGGAGGGAGTGATGAACTCGCCGCTCGGCTGGTTCGAGGTGTCGGGCCATCGTGACGTCACGACGTGAAATGCGCGCGAGTTTGCCGAGTCTTCAAAAATGGCGCTGGCAACTATGTTAGGGTTCGGGCTACAAACGTATTTTTTGTGCTATTAAGCTTTCAGCTAAGCTTGTTTTCTTGGGTAATGGAATTTTAGTCATCCCTTTTTTCGATATAGGTAAGTGGCTCTTTGTCTTAACGTTAAAATCACACTTAAATAATGTTTTAAGAGTCATGTTTACTCTCTGCGATCGAAGAAATATGCGGGAAAATTGTTATTGTCCGCGTCCCAAAAAGTGTGTTTATTTCAGTTATATACCACAGGGAAACTTGAAACTTGGCTACGGACTAGCCTATAGTTTAACAAAAGTACCCAAGTTGAAACAAGTGGTATAGTATTTGCCAAAAAAATGATCAGTCCGTTTGTTTAGCTGAGTATAATAGAAGGCGAACCTAGAAGGGTATGTTTAGCACTTAAAAGTTAACTTTTCTTACAGTATTTGCTTCCATCTTCTGTATAAGGAAAGAATAGTGATATTTAATTACTAGGGAAAGAGTAATCGAACTTAGTAAATTTTTGCCACCTCATTTAACCCGTGTAAACTACACTTTTGTAGAACAACATAAAAATCTGAATCAGCTCGCAAATTATGCGGGCGCCTGAGGAAACAAGTCTTTGCTGATCTGGTTCTGTACCGTTTTTATGAAAACTAATAGATATATTTGAGTACCATTTGGATCAGTGATTCAGTGATTTATTGTCAATACCTCCAGTTTCCTCTAGATTCAGTTGCTGTCCAGGTTGCATAGTGTTTTAGAAAGAGTTTGACCGTCTACTTGATCCACAACTGACGATGACCGTTTCGCAAATAAATTGAATTGGTCCTGTCATTTGATTTTCAAAGATTAATTAATTTTAAAACAGTCAAACTGAGGACCATTCTAGTAAAGAGAGAACCTTGTTAACCCTTAACATCAGTAACCTGAAAAAGTTGGCGTTTTAGATAAACTGTGGTTTTTTATAATTATTCGACAAGAGATCAGCACAAATTTGGCCGGAAAGCCGGCGTGTCAGCTGTTTTGCCTCGCCTCCAGCAAATGTTGTCATCTTTGTCGTTTTTTTAAAAGATAGTTTAGCAAAGTAAGGAATTACTGTGGTCCATTATTAACTTCGAACCAAGCACATGAATTCACAGTAAACGTTTCTTTGTACTGGAGTATTCTTCTCCACATTTTAATGATGTTTAAAGCCACTGATCATTTTAATGAAATTTTTACGCAATTTTATTTTCCTAAAATAAGAAAGAGTTTATACATATAAAAGTTATGTTTTTGTCTCCAAGCGACATATCTTAGGGTTTGTGAGATACAGCTTCTGAAAGGTGATCTTGATCACGATTTCAATCGATCGACCAAAGCGTCCATGAAATCTTTTGAGTCTTATCGCCAATTGGTTATTTTGTTTTGAGGACCAATTTGCAGTAAGAATACTTTTTATATTATAGCATGCAGCATACCTTTCGTTCTTTTATTGTTTTGATCTGTTCTTTTTGAGAAACTGGACTGTAAACATTTGCGAGGAAGCCATTTGTTAACTTTCCTTTGAATTTCCGGGGCAGATTTATGTGTGACGTCACGATGGCCCGACACCTCGGTTTTTCATTCGCCAATACCGGCGCTTGTGCCCAGGCCCAAGTTCATCACTCCCTCCTGGACAGAACTAAATGCAGGGAAAGCTTGTTGTAAACGAAGGTTGTTGAACGAAGAATTTTCTAAAAACCGACTGTTTGACGCTTCTAAGATGATCTCTGAAACGCACGGATCTATATATTTCATCGAAGATGACAGAAAATTGAGGTAACGGGTGCAAATGTAAACAGAACAAGATGCCCTTCGTTGATTTCATTGTTTTGCAAGGCACTAAGTGTTCGCTAAATAAGTTTGCAAAACACAGGCTGTGATATAGGCAATATGACTTGCTTTTATTGGTTTATTCTCAGATTAATAGTTCTAGATCAAGGTTGTTTTGTAAAGCGCAATTAGCAATCATCGAGTGGCATGTACTTCATAACTTGTTTATCTTGTGAATTGAACATAGTTAATGAGCTATTTGAATGCTGTACATTTTAATTAAAGCTATATGCGAAATGTTACCAGTTTACATTTGTGTCCTGTTGTAGTTTGAAACTATTTTCGTGTTTTCCTGATGTAAGGGAGCATTGCTCGCATCACAGTTGCTCTTAAATTCCACGCATAGGTTGTGGTTCGTAATTTGCATAATTAAGAAATACTGGTGTTTCAAAGCGGCGCCACGTTCTTTAAACCGTCTGGCCGCACGATTTTATTTTATTATAATTAAGACCAAGTCTTTAACTTTCAATGACTGCAAGGAATTTGCTAGACGAGGTCTCACTTTTTGTTAACATGTATTTTTGTTTACCCATTTTTCCTACTTTTTTAAAAGCTGTTAAACTGGGTTGTTAAAAGGAACTGTTTTAACTACTCAAAACAACTACATGGAAATGT
This sequence comes from Siderastrea siderea, assembly GCA_964030785.1. Lineage (NCBI taxonomy): Eukaryota > Metazoa > Cnidaria > Anthozoa > Scleractinia > Rhizangiidae > Siderastrea > Siderastrea siderea. The sequence continues at coordinate 41,955,883 of OZ034970.1, forward strand.
CAGTAACAATGTAGGATAAGGAAGAGTTGTACTTATCAACCAACAGTAGAATTTTGTCCTGCATCAAATTTTAAGTGTTGTGAGGATTTACCAAAGTTATTGAAAATTGGCATTTTTGTACCAATAAAATGTGCATTTTTGTCCACCAGGGGACCCCCCTTGTAAACTGTTGAAGAAAGCATTTAGAGCCCAAACGAAAATTGTTTTTAAAGTACCCAGACAAAGTGCAATTCACATACAAGATTTGAAGGAAATCTATTTTGTGACCAATTTGGGTTATGAGGATCTTAGGGAGACAGCCACTTAACATGCCGATTTGGCCAGCTGATCAGTGTGATGAAGAAAATGTCTGCCACAGTGCTACAGATTTTATAAATCAGGCCGATCAGTTCCACCCACTGGAAGTAGCTATACCAATACCTTATTACACATTATTTTCGCACACTTCAATTTTCGCGATTTTCAGTTCGTCGTTAAAATTTCCATTTACGCTCACCTTGTAGCTGATTTGAACCAAAGACTTGAACCTGTCAACGGCTTGTATGTTCTTCGGCGATGTAACTGTTTTGTTGGAGTTGTACATCACTATTTTTTAAACGCTAGACATTGTACCCTGCAGGTTTTTTATCAACTGGTGTGCCGTGATTACGAGCAAAAGACTGAATACAAATCAAACACAAGACCGAAGGTCCGCAGAGCGGAGCACCATACTCATGGAGAATAAATATATCCATGCGAGTCAATTTTCATGGTCACGATGTCACGTGACCGTACGACGTACCGTGTACCATACTTCATGTAAGATATTTGAAGTGTTTGAATGCTCGCGTGTTTACATATTGGTGAAAAATGGCGGACTGTGTTCGAACTAACGCTTTAGTCTAAGCCATCTTTTTAAGGCGTAAGTAAAAAGGATGTACTCCCATGGATATTTTACCACAATTACAATGTTTTCTTGGAAATGACTGCTCCCCACAAGTTATTACAGAATGGATACTCACTTCTCAACACACTCTATTTTCACGACGGTAACTTGAAATACCGGGAATGAAAAGGAAAAGACTTGAAGGAATGCTTTAAACTCGACGGCGCATATAGAAGAAATTGGAGAGCTTGAAGGGAAGAAATTCCTGTTCCAGGAAAAACTCCTTGTTTCAGAGGAGATCTGAGTCTTCTCAGGCCCTCGTATGTAAAACATGAATTGTGTCAGGTAAGCTTACATTTTTGTCGTAGCGATGCTAGCTTTCCCCTTTTCCAAAGGTAAATAGCTTGGCCAAAAAAACTGTTGTTTGAGGATTTAACTTGGGATAAGTCCGTCTGCAAGGGAAAGATAATTGCAAAAGCTGATAGTCAAAATTAAAGCCACAGAAAACTCGCCTGAAATGCAGACTATAAACAATTATTGGATGAGGTTTCTGCGATATCCAGAATAATCAAGGTCGAGGTAACTGTTATCAGCCGAAGCCGGAGGCTTCGCCTGATAGCAGTTACAGAGACCTTGATTATTCCGGATATCGCAAAAACCGAATCTAATAATTGTTTTATTATACATTGTTTTACAGGTAAACAAAATAACGGCAAACAATTTCAACATTTGTGTCCTTCTTGTCTTCCGGCTTCTGAACGCTTTTTTCCTTAAGGTATTCGTGGAACAGTTCCTTCGCAATTTTTGTCAGCCTTCTTTTGTTTTCCGAGTCTTTCTGTTTCTGCAATTTTTCAATTTCTTGCTCGGTTGAAGAAGCGAATCGAGGAGCCATGAATTTACTTCGCTTTCAGATGCCTCCCACATTGCTCTTGGAAATCATGCATTGCTAATAGGTTGCATTGTAGGTTGCGCTGATTCCCAGGTTTAACTGTAGGCTCTTAGCCAATGAAAAGACAGATAGTGGCTACAATGTATAATAATAAAGAGAATTAACAGCACGCCAACCGCTGAGGACCGCTTCGTGCTTGGGCCATAAATTTAGCGGAAAAAACGAGGATCCGTAACTTACAGTACAGACCGAGAATTCGAGGCTAATAAGATGTTTATTATACGTCTTTAATCGGAGGAAAAGGAAAACATTTCAGGTCAAAAAGTTGAACCGGTTCACTGATTTGACGGACGTGTGTCAAAGGAATAAAACGCGCGAATTTCATTGGCTTTTGAAAATCGTTGCTCGTCTTCAGCGTGAACTGCGACCGATGAATTTTTTCACCCGTAACATACTCACCAAGCAAGATTAAGATGTTAAAAGACTTCTTCGTTACTGAGAGGACAGCAAAAAGAACGAAATCTCGTCGAGACAAAATTTTACTGAGAACACTGAAGTCAACCTCGTCCCCAGGGCCTTCTCCTCGTTCAAAATGGCGGTCGGAGAAACCCCTGGCCAAGGCTGCTGAAATACTCCAAGAATCGTGGAGTATTTTGTCACGTGACACATGATGAAATGGCTTTTTCGGAGGTTGTTTCCAGCGTATGGCCGCCCTGTTTGTTTTCTGCAATCGGAAACCGTTGTTCAAACGAAACGAAGTCATTTCATCGTGTTTACGTGACGAAATTCTAACGAATTTTTGGAGCCACTTTAGCAGCCTTGCCAGGGGTTTCTCCGACCGCCATTTTGAACGAGGAGAAGGCCCTGGGGACGAGATTGCACTGAAATAGTGTTTTGTCGACGTGGAAGATGTGGCGGCATTCAGTCACAAGTCAGAACAATGAAGGAACTCTTACGGTAAATGACAAAAGAAATTTCTACAAAACCTAATTTAATCTGCCTTCAAAGATAAACAATTTTGCGACTTGCTTTGAAGCTCAATTCAGCTGTGAATTTTTTCAATGAAGAGAATAGTTACTAATGAAAAACTAATGAGGCAATTGCTAGAAACTCTTTTATTGCTCTTTTATTGCTAGTTTTCACAATATTTGACTCTTTTTAACTCCTTTTTTAGCATGTTTTGACTTTCCCGTTGCAAAACAGGCTCCCAAGATGGAATTTTTAAAAAATGCTTTAAGCCTCGCAGAACGCTTCGCAGTTGCTGACAATCAATTGTTTTTCTTTAAGTCAGAGAAAGCTTCCAGTGAGTTTCGGTTAACGAAAACGTTTTTAGTCCTGCTTCTTACTTGTTTTCAATCCTGTCTAAGGCATTAACCTGCTATTTTTCTGTGAATAAGACTACAGCGGAAAAGAGATTCAAGGCCACCAAATTTTAAGATCAAGATGCTGCATCACTGACATGAAAAAATTTACGGCCTTCCTTCACGATTGCATCACATTTTCAAAGCCCCTCCCGAATCAGCATCACTGAAATCTCAACCTCCTCTCTCCGTCAACAGCATATACGATCACAAACCACCAAAAGAATTCTATAACAGATTATCCCCATGCACGTTTGCAGCTCCAGATGGTCTTAACAGGGTTAACCGTCAACCGTCAAACGGTATAAGATGTAAGCATCTACCTTCCACTTAGCAGCTCCTCTATAACTCCCCAAAAAATGTTTAAAAGTAATTAACTAGTGAGCAGATCACTATAGGTGAAATTGAAGTTAGTGTGTAAGCAAAACTTTGCTTCTTATAAACATAAAGACCTGCGAAGACGAAACAAACCCTAAAACACAGGAGTACACACTGAAGGAATTTTCTTCTCATAACCGTCGACCGTCAAAAAGCTATATTTTTGACCGTCAACCGTTAAAGCTACTCCCCCAATTGACACCCTCTTCCAAAACAAAACTCTTACCTGAGTTTACCAATTAATCAAGCCTCAATTGTATTTATATTTTCTGAATCAAGTTCAGCGAGGCAGATACACGACTTGGTTTCAAACGTGGTGCCAAAGTTGAACTCAGTGCAATCTATTCAGTTTGGCATGGCAGTAGCACGACGTCCGAGACGAGCCGAACTGCTCTTTAAAATTAGACATTTCAACCACGGCTTTGCTATGATATGTCATGTTTTGTCCAATCTTCTGCTGGTTGCTTATTACCTATACCCAAAACAGCCTATACAAAGGTTGAATTAGCTTCCCTGTCTATAAACAGGCGGCTTTAAGATACTGAGTTGTTTTTTTTTGAGGTTTACTTGGCAATTTTAACAAATGTGTTTATTCTTTAAACTGGAAAAAAACTAATGACTTCCCGATAAGTTTTGAGGACTAAATTTTTTAAAGAAATAATAAAGATATTGTTGGCGTTCTTTAATGCAGTATGAAAAGATGACTGTTGGTTTAGTGAGGGCCGATTCGCACAAGGGTGAACATATTCACCTCATTGTCTACCAAAATTATGAGAAAATTTAACTTTACCAAATTTTAGTTCTGGCAAACATATCCCCTCTTAGAAACAAACTAACATTAAGAAACCACATATCAATCGAAATCAAATGGAGCACCTCAGTTTTTAACCAATGAAAGCGATACGAAATTAACTTGATTGATGTTACTAATGTGTTTTTAACTTTGACAAAAATTCATCGATGTACAGCTGCAGTGGAGGACGACGGGGTCTTTTGAGACACTAAGCTTTGAGAAGATTTGCTGCCACCTTAAAACGACGTCCGCACTTGTGAAATGCAATTTTCGTACAAAAACTGGTAAAATAAATAAACAAATAGATTAAAAAAAAAAAGAAAAAGAAAAAAAAAACCGCAAGTGCCCACGAGATCTAAAGTATCGGCAGCGGAGATGAGTAACATCGCCATTCAACCTGTCAGTCACTAAAAGGTCATTTATTTTTCACAAATAATACAAGGTGAATGTTTATCGATCAGACTGACGTTTGATGGGCTACTTTTGGCTTAAGCTCGGTTTTTGGGTTTATAAATTAAGGATTCGTGCATCAGTCAGCATATACTAAATGCACAGCCTGATAAAAAATCGTCACGGAGCTTCGTCGACCTTTATCTGAAAAGACTCTAATCAGCCATGCTTTCTCTTTCTACCTCATTCTTGTTCTTCTTCGTGTTGTTTTACGTGACACCTGAATCCACCAATGCCTTAGGTAAGTTGCTCTTCAATAAATTGTTTAACTAATATTCCTTGTTGCTACTTTTAAAACGTCTTTTTTTGTTTTGCAAAGAGGCATCAGTCTCACCTAAACACAGAGCATGACAAATCTTGTTAGTAATTCTGTCGAGCCTCACTGGAAAACAGAAACGGAAGCAAATTCTACAAATGTTGAGAATATAAAGTAACACCAACAATATGAGAAAAAGAAGTCCCACTATAAATGTTGAGTTTATCAGGTTAAATTGTAAAAAAAAAATATACAAAGGATAAAAGTTCGGGTTTAATTGAAAGTTTAAAGCTAAGGTGCGAGGGGTTGTACTCTAACAATAACGAGACATTGGTCAGGGACAACATAAAAAATTCCATATTTAAAATTCCATATTTTTTAAAAATAAAAACTGCAGGAAATTTGTATGGTCCCAAAGGCAAAGCCATATTGATTAATTGTTAGTAAAAATCTGTGCAGTTATATCAGCTTTAACAGGTTCCTTAGTTTTACCCAGGTTCCAGGGATTTGTGTGTCAACCCACGTTTAATTAATTGAAGTATTTTATTCAAACCATGCAAAGAACAGTCAAATAGTAAATGCTTAAAGACATGTATTCAATGTTTTGAATTTTTTTCGGATACTATAAAGAGATGTCACTGTATTGAAATCTATAAAAGTGTGCAGTATGGAGTCTGGATTGGAGCATAACTTACGGCGATCATGAGATGTGACATTGAATTTTTTTAATTCTCGTGTGAATGTTAAGATGAATGTTAATTTAGTAAGAGTCTATTTGTTGTAGGCTCACTAATTTATTTGTCTCTGACAAAAGCTATAAGAAAATTCGACTTGAGTTAACAACTTTTAATTTTTTTAATAATAATAAAATAAAATAAAAAATAATAAGAATAAAACTACAAAAGTCAATATATCAAATGAAATGGAACACATCAGTTTAAAACCAACAAAAACCGATATAAAATTATTATGTTTAATGTTATATGGCTCCGTTTTGACATCTGACAAAAATTCGTCGAGTTTCGAGCCAGAAAGACAGCGCTTTTAAAGACCGGAAGGCTTTGACAAAGTTTGGTAGATCTTTCGACCAAAGAATTGGCAAAGTAAATAAAATTTGACAGATGCCAACGGGACCTAAAGCATCGCCAATCGAGCCGAGCAGTATCGCCATTCAACCAGCTAACCACAGAAAAGGCAATTAATTTTTTTCTACATAATGAATGTTTATGTGACGTTTGATGAGCTGCTATTGGCTTCAACTATCATTGTAGGTTTTTAAGTTAAAGGTTCGTTGCATAAGACAGCTTATAATAAATTCACAAGATAAAATATCCTTAAGCCTTTTCTTAACTCTAAAAAATAGATAATCTAAGGGGCCATGTTTTCTACTTTCACCTCCGGGTCGTTCTTTCTCGTGACTCAATCACGAAACTCGAATGAAGACCCGGAATTGCTGATGCCGAAGCTGATGATGACAGTGACGACGACAACGACGATGAAGATGACGGGCGATGTTCAGCAGCTTAGGAAGGTTATCAATAAATAGCTAGGTGTTTAGTTATACTGTTCGAATGTTTCCCAATATAATTTTACCGGTCGTATTCCCAAGCGCGGTAATGTAGTCGCTCCTGAGCTAACCTTGATATTTTTTGTCGGGTTTTATATTGACACAGAATTCAACACTTTATATCACCCGGATCTTCATCAAGACGTTTTTACTAAAGACAAATACTATTACCTAAATGTACCAAGAGTCGGAACGCACACAGTGTACGACACCTTTGATTGCACCTTTAAATGCCTCAGCAATCCTTCCTGCCTGTCTTTGAACCTGGCCGCCTCCAAAGGAGCTGATGGAAAGCTTTGGTGTGAGTTACTATCTTCTGTAAAGTACGACAACCACGAGGAGTACAAAAGAAACGAGACTTCACACCACTTTTCCATCAAGGTGGGGCTATTAAGTTTGTTGAAGTTTATTATACTACGATGAACGCAATCTTTCGTTCTTTCAATGTGCATGAAAACTATGCTTTTCATTTTACAACAAACGTACGCGAAATACAGACACTGTTTCATAACTTACAGGTAAATTGTTAATTGTTTTCTTATTTTAGACGCCATGTCTGTCTTCGCCGTGTCAAAATGGGGGAACATGTGTGCCCAGCTACAAATACCACACGTTCAAATGCAGCTGCAAAGAAGGTTGCGTTGGTGAATATTGCGAAATAGGTAATTGCTGCAAGTCCGCTTCCTTGACGGGAGTCGAACCCATGTCTTTTCGCACGCCGTTCGAATGCTAAGTTACAAGCACTGAGCTACGTACAGGTAAAAGGTTAAGTTGCACACGAGCCAAGGAGGCCCACTCGGCCCGACCTTAATCCGGCTTCTGTAGCATGAAGCAACCGCGAGAACGACTACTCCATCCCCTCTGGATGGGATGCTAGTCCATCGCAGGGTTACCCCCAGCAGTATGTCACCGGTACCCATTTTATACACCTGGGTGGAGAGAGACAATGTGGAGTGAAGTTTCTTGTCTAAGGAAACAACACGATGGCAGGGACTCGGCCTTGAACCACCGACCGTCAGCTCTGAAGTCCAACGCGCTAACTGCTACGTCACCATGCCCCCAAGATACGTACAGTGGGATTAATTAATTGATTAACATAGTTCGCTGCACACCGCACGCCGTTTATTGGCAGCGTTAATTTCAAAAGCGTCCTGAGTCGATAAAGAGAAAGATATCTGCGGCAGGTGTCCGGGGGTGATGGTTTCGACTCCCAGCAGAATTTTAAAGGACTAAGCTCAGCTTTGTTTCATGAAGAGCTGAAATATGGCAGAGTTAATTTATAACGGCTCCGTCTGAGATAATAATAAATAACTAGTAGTTCTTATGGAGAGGCAAATGCTGCCATTCACGTATTCGTATATTCAAACTTCTGCTTTTTGCTCATTACCGATAACTTGATGAAGATGTTGCTTGTTTCCGACAAGTGAGTGTAGGTGAGATAGATTTCCAAATAGTCCAATTTAACATTAGTGTGCTTAGTAGCCTGGCCTTTGAGTGGAAGCGAGGCTGGAGTTGACCTTGTTGTGATACAAATAATTCTGCTTTTCATATGTAAATACAAACTAGTTAGCATGAGAACCACATGATTTACCTGTGAAAAGCAGGAGGGTCTTTATCAAAACAAGGTCATCTCCAGCCTCACTTCCGCTCAAAGGCCAGGTCACTAAGCACACAGCTGTAAAATGGACTATTGTTCCAAACTGCTCCTCGATTGATTTTTTTTCTTTGAAATAAAGCGACAACATAACATACCGGAGCTCACAAATGCACACTACCGTCCCTTGATGAATGCTTCCTCGAGTTGCGTTTGACACTATTCAATAAACACTGAAAGCAAGGTTGTTTACCATTTACAACAACTTTCCGGAAATTCCGGTTGGAAAGTAAATGGTACACGACTTTTCGGGTCGTTCCAGTGGAAAATTTCCGGGAGCAACGGAACGTCTGAAAAGGTAGTCCTGTTTTTCCAGACGGAATGTTCCAAACGGAAATTCGTTTACCATTTGTTCAAACTTAATCTTTGATACCAGTTTTAGGCTTTCGTGGCCATTTTCTGTCCCAACGACAACTAATTAGGGAGCTTAACGGGAAGGCAAACGTCACTTTTAAAATGACTTCACAATCTTTGAAACTTCTAGGCGATTATTCCGACTCGTTTAACCTGTCTAGTGCAGTCGAATTATCCAGGAGCTGAATTTGTAAGGACGGTGTTTCAGTTCAGGAAGAACTTATTTAGAAAATTAATTAGAAAATAGCTGTTTCCCCAATTAGCGCCCTGTCTTTGCAGGGTGCTAGATCACTAGACACGTGAATAAAGTTATTACTATTATATAATTATTATAAAAACGAAAATTCACCGTCGTGTGTTTGTGTTCTACGCAAAACGTTGAATTTGGTCATTTCACGTTGTAGTTGTGCACAGAACGGCAAAGAAATATACCAAAAATAACGCACGTGCAGAGTCATTGTTTTGTTAATCAAAGCTTTTGTTTTGCGACCTTCTCGTTAGCCGTCGCCGTCGTGCAAGTTTTTGGTAAATGGTAGGGATTTCTGCAAATGGTAAGCGCTGACGTGATCTCGAACATACGACACATCAAACAGCAAATGAAAACGCATCTCTAATTGACTGTTATAGCAGTATCCATTTACCAGAGTTGCTGAATGGCTGCACGTGGAGCCGTCCGAAACAAATTTCTCACGTCGGTCTGGAATAGGGTGCTGCCTCCGTTAATGCTCTGGCAGCAATAAAAAGGTAGAGTGTTATGTTCATTAAAGTAACTATGGCATAATAATGGCTTTTAACTGATCAAGTTAATTTTATTACTTTTCAGCTCCAAAATCATGCAAGGTCCTGTATGACTTAAACCAGTAAGTAAACCTTAACACTACACTTTCTTTCCAAGAGTCGAGTGTTTAAGATTGTCAGAATCATGAAAGGATTTTGCCGTCCCCCGGGCCCCCGGAGTCCGTCAGTCATGTTTGAGTGGTCAGTCATGTTTAACCCAGAACCTTTGTTATGTTATTCGTCATCGACGCTTCGTTCTTAATTTTCCAATATTAAACAGGTCGAACGTGAGTCAAGTGGTTACCCTCATCTTGGACTCCAAACCAACTTCCGTTTTGTGTCATATGGGAGATTTTGGATGTGGAGATGGGGGGTGGACGCCAGTCATGAAGATTGACGGCAACAAGGTATAAAATCTATTGCGTCTTTGTTTTTTGAATCGTAGACTTCTCAAGTTTTGGCGAGTTGACCCCTTTCCCCCACCCTACTTAAGTTACCAGAGAACTGAAGAGGAATGTTTTGACCCTTTTTCTGATGGGTAAATAACAGGCAAAAATAATGGACAATTTGCAGTCTTGGATGAAGTAAAAGGTGAGCAATTCCTTAAAAGGACACTGTCATGGGGATTTTTATGTTTTGGGGTAAAAGTGCTCTGAAATTTAAATTAAATGTCTTTTCGCGTACACAGAATACTCCTTGAACGTCAAGAGAAGGAAATCAATTGACCTTCTCAAAGGAAGAACAAACTATAGTCAGTTACTGGCGATTTTTCCACAAAACAAAGGAAAAACTTGAAAAACTAGCTCGATGTTTTCAAGTTGCAACCATTTGCACCCTAGTGATCGGCAGCCAAACAAACTTAATTATAAAAACGATAAAATAATAAAATTTTGTTGGCTGCGTGGCACTTAACAGAACAGACAAGAGTTATTTCAATAAAAGAAATAAAAAGTGCCAAAAAAGATTTATAATCCTTGACAGTTCGGGCTTAGCGCTTCTTCAGTAGGAGCCAAGTTGAAGTTAACGTCCGTTGGGGAGTGCAGCACGATGCCATGTTTTGAAAGAGTTCGAAGATGCACAAGTGACGACCCAAATAAAACGGAAGTGGGAGTTGAGGCCGCGCGGCTGTCTGGTGCCCAGTTAAAAATGAGGCGCTTTGTTGCCTGTTTCCTTCACAGAGCATGATGCCCTGACAAAAAGGCGACGAAAGCGACAGGAGATGCGCTTCATTTTTGGACACAAAAATAATTATACCTTTGGTCATACTAAGGATGATGGCCTGACCGCTTTTGATCCACAAAAAATAAAATTTATACCCTCGTTTCTTAGGGGGAGAACTAACAGCTATTTTGTATTTTCATTCTTTAAAGACAACCTTCCATTACCATTCCAGTCTTTGGAGCAACAAAGAAACCTTCAACCTTGCAGGAGGAGAGACTGGGTTCGACACGCAAGAGACCAAGTTACCGACCTACTGGAACACACCCCTCACCAAAATCTGCCTCGGTATGAAGATCGATCAGCAGTTTAATTTTGTTGTGATAAATACGCACGCTGATTCCCTGCACTCACTGATTGCTGACGAGCAATACCGAAACACCTCACTGGGTCTTAACGCTTGGAAAACATTGATTGGTTCCCAAGCTTCCCTGCAGACCGGCTGTAACAAGGAAGGGTTCAACGCTGTGTGTGGGGGAAGAGATCATTCCAAAGCCAGAATTGGTGTCCTTGCTAACAACGAAGCCCTTTGCTCAAACTGTGACTCTAGAATCGGGTTTGGTACGGGTGGGAAACATGATGACTTCAACACGTGTGGAAACGAAGCTACGCTTGGAGGAGACAATGGAGACCAGCACATCAAGGCGGTGGGATTTATCTTGGTTAATTAAAAAGTAACAGCTGACGAGTCTCAGAGGCCACAGGGAAACCAGCATTTTTTGATCAAGATATCCGTATGCTTAGTAGTCACGACCGGAAAACGTGAACAAACGGTCAGTGACCGTGGAACCTGACTATTTTTTACACGGATGATTCGTCTTCCATCTTCTCTACAGTTATTTTAAAGCTTAACAGGAAAGCCCAATGGGCATTTTAACTGGCCGTTCTGACCCACCCCACCCCCAGGTTTAACAAATGTTAGCTCGATCCTGTATTTATACGAACCGGCGTGACGAAAAGTGTGACTGTGTGACACAATATTTCGACTATAGCGTTACTGGATGACGTAATGTTTAAACTCTGATGACTCAGCTTAGTTTTCTTATCGCTTTTTTTTCTGCTGAAAAACGTAAATTCAACTCAAACGTTGAATGTCGGTATAATTTCGCCCACAACTGAGAATGCTTACAAAAAGACTACGAAATATGTACTCTTGTGCCTAGACCGTGAATACAGTGAGCATAGAAGTAGAATCAAAATATAACGCTTGATAAACGAGCTCGAACAGATCGTCAGTTTCTGGGGCAAGTTAAGGCATATCTCATGACGTGATGTGCTGACCCGGAAGTCCCCTTGCCAAAGTAAAGAAGGTGACTCGGAATTCGTAACGATTTAGTCAAATTGAAAATTATAGAAAAGTTCTTTTCTAAAACCGAACAATAATTACCTTTGAAAATGTAAGAAGGTAATACGAAACAAACTAAACATGTTGCGAGAATTGACGAAATTAGTGGAGCTCGTTCTTTTCTTTGTGGTATGACAATTTCGCCGTGATAAAGCGGTGAAACATTCATTGAAACAAAGTTGACTCGGAATTCGTAACGATTTTGCCAAATTGAAAATCGAAACGATCTATATTCTAAAAACGAACAATAGGTTTGGAAACGAAAAATGGTAAAATTGGCGAAACTAGTGGTGCTTTCTCTTCTTTGCGATATAAAGATTCCGCTGCTTTAAAACGGCGAAATATTCTTTGTGTGAGGGTCACGATGTGACGAGTCCAACTTCATCACGAGGTGAAATATTTGTTCATATTTTGTTTTAGGCACGGTTGGATGTATTAGCAAGTATTGAGTCGAACTTATTTGTGCATGTGTTGTACGTAGGATACGCTACCTAAACCGCCAGCAGTTTATCTGTGTCATATTAGTGACGAGCGTAGAATTCTAGTAGTAATACCTCTTTTGCGCATGCGTTGTATGTAAGACATGAACCGCTACCCCAAACCGCTGTCACAAGGTTAACAGCAGTTTGTCTGTGTTTAATAAGTACGGAACGGTGGCATGAGACAAGTGACGTTGTTAGTGCGATGTGATACCCTTCAGTTTTTTTTACCTTGCGTGACGTAATCATGGCGTAAAGACTTGTGACGTCATAACCGGAAACGGAAGTTTGAGGGTACGTCAAGAGAAAACGGGAAGTTTGCGGAGACTGTGTTGGTCGAGACAAAACCAGATGACCAAGGCAAGTGACGGAGATTTATAAACTGGCGGTCGCCTAATGCGACGGCCGATTAATAAAAGTGTTCCCGAGTAAAACGTAGCTGAGAAGTTTGAATAACTAGTGAGCTGAATGTGTTAATCACGTGGTAGCTAAGAACTGGGGACTGTTCATTGAATGGATAGCTGTGAATGGTTTTGTGGGTCAAACTACCAGTTCTTTTTTTTTTTTTGTAAAAAATTCTCCAGGTAAGTAGAGTCCTTCATCCTACCTCGCAGTAATTAAATCCAGAAAAAAAAAATCACGAAAAATCTGCAATTACTTTGATTGTTTCCATTGGGACTCCCTGTTTTGATCCCGGCCATCGCCTTTAGTACATATTATGGTATCCATGTATTTATCTCTTTTGTATGCTGGAATACCAGTTAAACGAAATGTAATTGCATATTTTCTGTTAATTTATAAAGCTGTCATTTTACAGTAACTACCATTTGAAAATTGTCATGGCGAGTTTGAAAGGAGGGCTATTTATGAGTTTGTCAGTGTTGTGCCTATCACTGAATGTTTAGTCGAGATTGTTTGTTTCACTCTGGTTATATTAAGCTTTGATTTCCTTTAGTTTTAACAAGAAGAACAAAAATACTTGTAACATAAGTTTATTTAGCCTAACAATAACTTAAATAGGAGAATTGCTCGGCTCAGTCAAAGTGATTTGTGATGTTTCATGATTAATTATAGTCTTATCATGATTTCTGATATTTGTGGTACGTTCCTTTTAGACGTTTAATCCATGCATTCTGCCTTATTAGTGATGGAACAGATGGTGAGAATAAAGGGATACGTATAGATCATAATTATCAAGGAGAAAAACTGAATTGATTGATCTACTCGTATTCAGATTTGACTTGTTTTCAGTATTATTCTACATTTTAGGCAGTTGAGTTATCCCTGATATCTCAAAAATATATGATTACCAAGCCTGTATTATTCCTAAAACTCAGTATTATAATCAGGGTTATCCGTTATCCGTTAAATTGTTATGATAGTCTTCCCGCTAATCATTTTGCTAGTTATCCCTTATTCCTAAAATCCCTAATTGGAGCTAAAGTATCATTTCGTGTAAACCCAAGCTATTGCCAATGCGGCACTGATCTTGTAAGAAGAACGGCTAGATGACGAAAATCGTGGGAAAAAAGAAGCCATACCAAGGAAAACTGCAGGAAATTTGTTTTTTTACTACAGAAAACAATAGTATTTTAAGCATTTAGCGTTGTGTTTACCATTTAAGCTTATGATTTCTTTCATCGTCGCGTCGGTCATTAAGCTTAAATTTTACTGAATGGTATAAGTTTCGTCAAATCAGGAAGGCCTTCCGCTCCGAAATATCAAGACAAGACATAAAATAAAAAAGTAAAATGGGACAGAGGCATTGAATAAAAACTGTCACACATTCATTGCGAGTCAGTACGAAAATCAAAAAGCAATCTAAACAAGTACTAAACAAACTACCAAGAAGGAAGAAAGGGCGACATTTTTTCGGCTATACCACGCAAAATTAACTGATACTTGTTTACCTGCGTATCAAACTAATGCGATGTACCGCGTAGCACTCTGTAATAAAATTAGTAATGATGTAAAGTGTATATATGAGTTCAACGAAGTGAGCAATACTGCCCTACATAATTTCCCCCGCCACAGGTAGCAATGAGAACCAGGATCCGCAAAAAAAAATTCTTTGACCCCGGCGGGATTTGAACCCACGACCTCCGGATTAGACCACCGTGGCTCTAACAACTGAGCTACGAGGCCAAGCTGGGAGCAGGTCGTGGGAATTAAGATTTCCCCGTTGTACTCTGTTTTCCAAAATCTCCAAATGTTCAGATAGAAATCGGATACCATGCAAAAGGAGTTGAATTGCTTTACCCGTTGTTTGAATGTTGTTTTTACCTGTCCTTCCGCAATCTCTAAACTGAGAACAACTGCGTTTTGTGCTTTGCGTTAAACAAACTAAGATGGTGAATTCTGACGTTCCTCACAAAAGGAATCTTCTTTCTGAGTTGTATAGAAATTACCTGTTCAAGTTCAAATTCTGTCTTTAGTTCGATCAAACAGGCACACGATGGCGCTGTTATGCGAACGGATTACAAATTTGTTCGGTTCAACTCCCGCAGCTAATATGGTGAAATCGTACAGCCTCAAATAGCCTGCGTAGCAGTCGTTTCCGTTTCCTTTTAGCTAAGCGAGAGAAGCGTAAGCCAAGCGGAGACGTGCAAGGGCATGGGGCGAAAAGGAGCAAAAAAATTAGAAGCGGGGGAGGGGCGCCTCCCAGCTTGGAATCACAGAAAGAAATCTGCATTATTCCAATCCGCTTGGAATGATAATTACAGCAATGTTTCAAGAAAAATCAAACACGTGCTACATTTCGGAGCTTATAATTAGGAGATGTTTTCCCCAAAACTTGTGTCACTTCGTTCACTTCGGAGCAGTTTTATTGATTTATTCAGCTTTGGAAATAAACGCTGCAAGGTTTTGGCGGCTTTTTCTTTTAGTCATGTGACCGAATTTCTTTCTTTCTTTTACAACAAATGTAGTTGTTGAGTTTTTATTAAAATTAACAATTTTACCACAGAAATTAGCTTTTTTTTATGCGGTGCGAGTCTACAATAAATCGATCACGTCGGTCGACAAGCATTCATGACGCGAGCCGTGGTATGAACTCTCGTCTCCTTACAGCTCTCTACCAATCAGAGAACGATCGAGAAACTAATAAGATGTGGTAAAATTGTTGTTATACAAACCTGATGCTTTCGATATAACCAATGAATGGCTGGCATCCCGGGGAACCATTTAGTATTCTTCTGTTATTTCTTTTACTAAGACGCGTGAATTCGCAAATGAAAAAAAAAAAAAACTTTCCCACAATTGCCCTTGAAATACATGGTAACAGAGTTCATTTGTTAGTGAAATTTTCTTTTTACAGAGTCAAAAGTTAAAAGTACGTTACGTAACATGACTCATCGATTAAGATTTCAATTACCTTTTCAGACAGAGTTCACGTAATTTGTGTTGTGCGTTCAGCGTAAAAAATGTCACTTCCTTTCAGATAAACGTTAGCGTTGTCTTTTGATTTAGTAAGTCTTGTAATTGCTCTCAACTTTCGGCTTCAGATCTAAGGGCTCGACTTTTAAGACGATATCTCGGAATTTCTTTACTTAGGCAAAGAGATCTAGTCGCAACAACCACCCTCTCCCCCCCTCCCTCCCCCGCACACACAAACACGCCCTAAGACCCAGTTACCTACATACTACGCACACAGATGGGTGTAACGATTGTCGCTTTCCATCTTCCCGGCGCAGGTGTTTAAAATACCTTCATGTCACCTTGTCATGTGAATTCACTTAACGCCGAGACAGGACCATAACTTCTAAAACAGAAAAGCTTGTGCAACGGTTCAGGTGGATTAACGATTCAGGTTCTATAAATAATGCTCAGCGTTTTTAACAAATTTATCTCACAATTCTTCGAATCATGAAGAAGCATTGAGCATCCCGAAGAGCTCTATCTCTTTGCACTCTGTGTCCGAAAATCCGGACGGTAATTTTTTCCCTCCCTGCTTTTTATCATTGTATCAACTGGCAATGTCAGGAGGAAGAACTTCCGGGAAAGGTGTACTTTGATAGGGGCGTTGTTTTGTTAGTTAGCGTGTAAGATTTTTGATCGGACTATGACTTGGTCTCCGACCTGTCCGTGTTGTCTTTTCAATTGAAGCCGGTAATCTATTTATGCTTGTCCAACTATTTCCTACGTTAAGGCATTTTATTTTAAAAATGAGAATCAATATATGAAATAATTATGACATATATGTGAGCTGGGGATGAAAAAATGAAATGATGAAGAGCATCGTAGTGAGAGATATCAACTTAAGAAGTCGATAAGAGAAGAACGTAAAAAAATTAATTAAAAAAATCTTTTGTCGCCTACTTAAGTTGATATCTCTAACTGCGGTGGTCGTCATTATTTTATTCAGCAATGTTCGAAAACGCATGAAATTGAAAGACATATCTTTTTTTTATATGAAACGCACTGACAGGTGAAGACGATACTGCCGAAACAGCCTGTTTGGTCAAAAATATTTTTCTACTCTTTGAACATCTGAAAACGGAGACTCTTGATAACGCATTATGTGCAGACGGGGCCTAAAGCAAGCAAAAATGCTGTCAGTGTCCATTTTTATCCGTCTTACACCCTTCAGCCTTTTCTTTAGCTGACGCGTTTTCACTCGTTCCCCTGAAAAAGATGCGTTTTCGACTGAATCCGTTTTCAAAAGTCTCCGTTTTCAGCAGTGTATTCAAAAGTTTTTATCAACAACGCATCAAAATATTTTTACCATTTTTAAAATTAATTTTGATTTGTACTGACGAACATACTTGCCGTCCAAATCTTACACAAATACACCAACATGGTCAGGAAGCTTTTGATATCTGTCATCCGTACATAACAGATATTCAGCGATGTACGTAAATGACTATATTTGGAAGTGCACTGCAGATCTTCTTTTACGGCTTGTTCAGGCGGCCAATTTGAAAAGCGAGGCAATTTTAGCAGTGTTTTCTGGAAATTTTAACACCCTGAAAGAAATGTTACAAGATTTCATGCTCTCAACAAGTCAGCAAGTATTTGCCCCAGCTAACGAGAATATCCATAGGTTAATTTGGAATTTTCAAAGTGAGAACTCAACCGAGAGAAAGCTATAATTCTTGAAATTTTGCTTTGTTGTTTATGGCGTAGTAAGGCGTTTTTATAATAGAACCACAGTTTTTCTCGTTCTGAAAATGGTATTCGATGAGAATTTGTTGAATAATAAAACAATAAGCCTTTTATCTTGCGAAATATCCACTGATTCAGCCAATTTGGCTTACGGCCTCGTCGGCTAAGTATCAGGTGATATTCCGCTTGATTTCGCAAAATAATTGTTAAATACATAATCAACAAAAGTTTTTCGAACGATATTTATAGTTAAGCTTACTTAAGAATTCTCTCAAGTCTAACGCTTTTAAATTACTCTTTTAATTATAAAGATAACATTTGGCAAACAGCATACAATAAATAAGTTTCCTAACAATTTTAATAGTAGTTAGGTCCCAAGTATGGATACTGCCAAAGACCATTAACAAAATAGACATTAACAACTTTTTAATTTAGTTCTTCTTGAGATTTAGCTCCGAGGGCAAAAAAAATTGACATTACTGCTGGTTATAAATGGAACAGGAAAAAGTGAACAGTTTTGTTTCAAGCCGGTAGTTCAGACCAGCGTATCATCATTCAGTTGACATCTACAACTCCCCTGGACAAAACCACCAAAAAAGGTAGTACTAAGCCAAAGAACCTAAAGAGAGAGAATTGCCTCACATAAAAGGAGGGATTAACTCAAAACGAAACTCCACTTGGCACATATTTTTTTATGCTACAAAACAAACAAACAAACAAACAAACAAACAAACAAACAAACAAACAAAAAAGATGTACGAAAGAAATTATACTTAAGTTTTTCAATTTATGCACGGTTTATTTTCTCCGGTACAATCACTCTTTCCGGCGCTTAACCCTCTAGAATTTTGCAAAAAATATAACTGCACACTCCATTCTACAAAAGAAAACAAATCAATTTAAACTACTCCATAAACCCCAAAATATCTCAATTGACAAGCTCTTCATGACCTGGTATGGTACTAACTTTCGTGAAAAAGGTGGTTATTGTTCATTTGGGAAGGTGAAATAATTAAGTGTATTGTCGTTTGTCTCACAATGCTGTCACTTGTAATTTGTAATTTGTTTACCCACGAAACACTTAGGAGCTCTGAAGCTCGTTAAAACGTGTTGGTGCGCTCCAGATCTAATTGTAATTTGGAAGTGTTGGTTTTTGAGGAGAGGGGAAGACCGGAGTACCAGGAGAAAAACCTCTCGGAGCAGCGACGAGAACCAACAACAAACTCAACCCACATATGACACCGGGACCTGGAGTCGAACCCGGGCCCCATTGGTGGGAGACGAGCGCTCACACCACTGCGCCATCCCTGCTCCCCTGCTTGAGATGTAGATCGCCACGTTTCGACTGCTTACTGGTAGTCTTCATCAGGCGATGAGGTTATTAGGAATGCGTCACCAAATTTAACATGATGGCCAGTTTCGACCTTCATTATCCATCAGAGGTACGACTTTAAGTTGTTCCCTCAGCCATTCGCTCACGCAGTAGTCTTTTGATCGTTGGTATCCATGATTCAGGAATTTTGATTCCGTTTTGAGTTCCTTGTTGATGCTATCAGGGTGAAGTCTTATTTGGGTGGCTTCCTTGACCTAACGGGATGTTGTTGAAATAATTTGGTCGTGTTAAGAGCCATAATAAATTGAAAAGGACAGAAGGGAAGCTCTATATGTAGGCAACCAGCAGATGCGAGGAGGAAACATGAACTGTAACCAAAGCAGCCAACACAAATTTTAAATGTTGAATATCTTCCTTGACTATTTCATCTTTTCTTATTTCTTCCCCGAGCTTAAAATTCACAACCTTTCTTTATTTATCACCTATAGGACACTTCGACATTGCTGATCCTAGCAGTATGCAGGACGCGTGTCACAACGAACTCGGTAAATATGACCTATGCTTGCAACGAGTCTCCCAGTAGCTCAGTGGTTAGAGCGCCCGACCGGTGTACGGAAGGTCATGGGTTCGATTCCCGTCAGGGACTCAGATTTTTTCTTTGTCCCACGCTCGCGACATGCTGAATATTCCATCTTTTCTTATAGCTTCCTTACTTTCCAAGCTTGTCCAAACAGGTGGCTTTCCTATATTGAGTTGGCACCTGACAATTTTAACAATTGTTTATTCTTTAAATAGAAACGGATAATGATTTCCCGATAGGTTTTGGAAACTTTTTTTTAAAGAAATAATAAAGATATTTATTTGGCTTTTTTATAATCCAGTATGAAAAGCTGTCTGTTGGTTTAGCTAGCCAGGGCCCATTCGCACTACGCTGCCCAAATTCCCTTAACTGTCTCTAACAAACTTATTGTAGTATTTGACTTTTGACAATATTTTAGTTTTGGCAAACATATCCGCACCTAGAAACAAACTAATTTGGGAAAAACCACATTCCAATCGTAATGAAATGGAACATCTCTTGTAACCAATGAAAAGCGATATGAAATTAACTTGATTGACGTTACTCAATGTGCTTTCAACTTTGACGAAAATCGCCCCAAGCAGGATGACGGCGCTTTTGAAGACTGATGAGCTTTGGAAAAATTTAATAAGACTTTGAAAGGGCGTCTACACTTGTGAAATGCGTTTTTCGACCCAAAAATTGTTAAAGTACATAAAAATTTGGCAAGTTCGAATGAGACATAAGGGGTCGTTAGTCAGGCCAGGCAATATCGTCATGGAACCTGTCAACCACAAAGAGGACATTTGTTTTTTTTTTTACTTAATAATGCAAAATGGATGTTTATCCGTAGCACTGACGTTTAATGAGCTAGTTTTGGCTGAGATGCGCTTTTCAGGTGCATTGTTCAGTGTATGCTAAATGCACAGCGTGATAAAAAGTTTCCTCGACCTTCAATCACAGCTGAAAAGATACTCTAGTCCGTCATGTTTTCTACCTCTAACTCCTGGTTGTTCTTCTTGGTATTGTCGTCTGTGATACCTGAGGCCTTTAGTGAGCGAGGTACGCTTCTCTTTGATAATTTGTTTCGGGAAATCTCTCGTTGTCAAATTTAATCTCGATTTTTATTTGTTTTGCAAACAGACACCAGTTGCAACCATACAGCAAGCATAATTAATTTTTTTAAAAATTTTATCTACCCTCACTGGAAAACAAAACGAGCTCGCCAAGTTCTTTAAATGTTGCGAATATGATGTCTTATTTTAAGAAATATATAAAAAAGGAGAAATCGGGTTTGATTTGAAATGTGAAGCTAAGACGGCTATGCCTGGGGCTACACTCTCAGTGTTCTCCGTTAGGTGGTTTACAAGCAAGTTACGAGGCAAACAATGGACATTGGTCTAAATAAAATTCCATGTTTGACTTTCCAAAATCAGCTGTACTCAAAGACATTAAAAATGTTGAAGGAAATCTTGTATACTCGTTAAAGGAAAGCAACATTTTTATGACAAGTCCGTGTAGTTATATCAGTTTTAACGTATTTCTCAGTTTTACCTAGTTTCCAGGGCCTTATAGTAAGTTATTATTATGTCTATTCGGATGATCTTGTAACACGCCTTTATACAGTTCAATAGGCCATGTGAAAATGTGTCCCCGTGTTGAAAGAAAAAATTCAGTCGACCTTTGAAGTGACTTGCAATTTATTTTCTTTGATCTAACCAAGATGTGCTGTCTCTGTACTGCGATAGATCTAAATAAAATTTCATTGGTCTAAATAAAATTCCATGTTTGACTTTCCAAAATCAGCTGTACTCAAAGACATTAAAAATGTTGAAGGAAATCTTGTATACTCGTTAAAGGAAAGCAACATTGTTATTACAAGTCCGTGTAGTTATATCAGTTTTAACGCATTTCTTAGTTTTACCTAGTTTCCAGGGCCTTATAGTAAGTTATTATTATGTCTATTCGGATGATCTTGTAACACGCCTTTATACAGTTCAATAGGCCATGTGAAAATGTGTCCCCGTGTTGAAAGAAAAAATTCAGTCGACCTTTGAAGTGACTTGCAATTTGTTTTCTTCGATCTAACCGAGATGTGCTGTCTCTGTACTGCGATAGATCCAATATTGCATGCGCCATCATAAACCTTTTAGGCAGTTAACAATAATACTTTTTGCCAAGACTTAGCCTGCAACTTTGTGTGTTAACCACGTTATAATTAATTTTTCGCATGTCCTTTTTATTTGAATTACACAAATTAAAGAAAGTTTCCCGTGAAGCAAATTATGTAGATCAGAAAGACGTAACTGCGTTGCATGCCACGAAGGTGCAAATCATGGAGCCTGAACTGGACTATCACACGCACAGAACATCATATGTGATATTGAATGATTAGATCTCCTTTAGTTAACAATTGTCAAATATTATACATGCAGCAACTTAAATAGAAAATGACTTAGTTTGGTATTCCGTACACCTAGGTATACCTCGGCAAAGTTACACTTCCAACGTGGAGAAATTTTTTTTCCAGTGTTTTTACAGTTGAAAGTTCGATGACGACGCATTTATTGAAAAATATGTAATAATGTTAACACGGCGTTTCCAGACAAAAAACAAGAAAACAAACAAACTAACAATAAAAAACAAACAAACAAAAAAGCGCCCTTTGTTTTAGCTGACCTGGAATGGAAACAATAATTTGAAAGTATTGTAAATAATTGACTTTCAATCCATGCTTATGAAAAAATTCCTGAAGAGATAGAAATTTCCCATTTTCATTCAATTGATCATGTACAAAGGAAATTTCTCGTCGAGCCAAATGCCATGCCAGAGCAGCGTTTTATGATCGATAGTTATGTCTTTTAGTTTCACAGTACATAGTGTTTTCTATTTCCTTCATGGTAATTAACACGCAATTCCTAAAAATACTCTAAAAAATGACTAGGTCAGAAAAGGTTGGCAATCTACGAGGGAGACAATTAATCTACGGATTGCCTCGTAAATGCCCGATTCTGTACTTAGAGTATAGTATACCGGTCGTTTAATATCATGTAAATATCAACCCTGTCAGCTTCATTGCGTGATTTTTCTTTTTATGAATCTTCCTCAGATATGCTTTTTATTTGTCGGTAATCAGTTGGAACTCGACAATTGGAACTTAGTTAGACTCAGCAATGATTGATATATGAACCAGAGTAATTAAAATTGAGTAATTAAAATTGCGGTCACATGTTAAACACGTCCAGCTTCACCCTTTTGGCTAATTTTCAAAGTTACGGGGAAATAAATAGACGTTGTAATGATACGTCGCGAGAGTCCTCGATTTATTTTAAAATAAAGTGAGGGGATATTGTTCAAGTATTTTGGTCGTGTGAAATGCTACGATGCACATAAGGGGTCGTTAGTCAGGCCAGGCAACATCGTCATGGAACCTGTCAACCACAAAGAGGACATTTGTTTTTTTTTACTTAATAATGCAAAATGGATGTTTATCCGTAGCACTGACGTTTAATGAGCTAGTTTTGGCTGAGATGCGCTTTTCAGGTGCATTGTTCAGTGTATGCTAAATGCACAGCGTGATAAAAAGTTTCCTCGACCTTCAATCACAGTTGAAAAGATACTCTAGTCCGTCATGTTTTCTACCTCTAACTCCTGGTTGTTCTTCTTGGTATTGTCGTCTGTTATACCTGAGGCCTTTAGTGAGCGAGGTACGCTTCTCTTTGATAATTTGTTTCGGGAAATCTCTCGTTGTCAAATTTAATCTCGATTTTTATTTGTTTTGCAAACAGACACCAATTGCAACCATACAGCAAGCATAATTAATTTTTTTTAAAATTTTATCTACCCTCACTGGAAAACAAAACGAGGTCGCCAAGTTCTTTAAATGTTGCGAATATGATGTCATATTTTAAGAAATATATAAAAAAGGAGAAATCGGGTTTGATTTGAAATGTGAAGCTAAGACGGCTATGCCTGGGGCTACACTCTCAGTGTTCTCCGTTAGGTGGTTTACAAGCAAGTTACGAGGCAAACAATGGACATTGGTCTAAATAAAATTCCATGTTTGACTTTCCAAAATCAGCTGTACTCAAAGACATTAAAAATGTTGAAGGAAATCTTGTATACTCGTTAAAGGAAAGCAACATTTTTATTACAAGTCCGTGTAGTTATATCAGTTTTAACGCATTTCTCAGTTTTACCTAGTTTCCAGGGCCTTATAGTAAGTTATTATTATGTCTATTCGGATGATCTTGTAACACGCCTTTTTACAGTTCAATAGGCCATGTGAAAATGTGTCCCCGTGTTGAAAGAAAAAATTCAGTCGACCTTTGAAGTGACTTGCAATTTATTTTCTTCGATCTAACCAAGATGTGCTGTCTCTGTACTGCGATAGATCTAAATAAAATTCCATTGGTCTAAATAAAATTCCATGTTTGACTTTCCAAAATCAGCTGTACTCAAAGACATTAAAAATGTTGAAGGAAATCTTGTATACTCGTTAAAGGAAAGCAACATTGTTATTACAAGTCCGTGTAGTTATATCAGTTTTAACGCATTTCTTAGTTTTACCTAGTTTCCAGGGCCTTATAGTAAGTTATTATTATGTCTATTCGGATGATCTTGTAACACGCCTTTTTACAGTTCAATAGGCCATGTGAAAATGTGTCCCCGTGTTGAAAGAAAAAATTCAGTCGACCTTTGAAGTGACTTGCAATTTGTTTTCTTCGATCTAACCGAGATGTGCTGTCTCTGTACTGCGATAGATCCAATATTGCATGCGCCATCATAAACCTTTTAGGCAGTTAAAAATAATACTTTTTGCCAAGACTTAGCCTGCAACTTTGTGTGTTAACCACGTTATGATTAATTTTTTGCATGTCTTTTTTATTTGAATCACACAAATTAAAGAAAGTTTCCCGTGAAGCAAATTATGTAGATCAGAAAGACGTAACTGCGTTGCATGCCACGAAGGTGCAAATCATGGAGCCTGAACTGGACTATCACACGCACAGACCATCATATGTGATATTGAATGTTTAGATCTCCTTTAGTTAACAATTGTCAAATATTATACATGCAGCAACTTAAATAGAAAATGACTTAGTTTGGTATTCCGTACACCTAGGTATACCTCGGCAAAGTTACACTTCCAACGTGGAGAAATTTTTTTTCCAGTGTTTTTACAGTTGAAAGTTCGATGACGACGCATTTATTGAAAAATATGTAATAATGTTAACACTGCGTTTCCAGACAAAAAACAAGAAAACAAACAAACTGACAATAAAAAACAAACAAACAAAAAAAGCGCCCTTTGTTTTAGCTGACCTGGAATGGAAACAATAATTTGAAAGTATTGTAAATAATTGACTTTCAATCCATGCTTATGAAAAAATTCCTGAAGAGATAGAAATTTCCCATTTTCATTCAATTGATCATGTACAAAGGAAATTTCTCGTCGAACCAAATGCCATGCCAGAGCAGCGTTTTATGATCGATAGTTTTGTCTTTTAGTTTCACAGTACATAGTGTTTTCTATTTCCTTCATGGTAACTAACACGCAATTCCTAAAAATACTCTAAAAAATGACTAGGTCAGAAAAGGTTGGCAATCTACGAGGGAAACAATTAATCTACGGATTGCCTCGTAAATGCCCGATTCTGTACTGAGAGTATAGTATACCGGTCGTTTAATATCATGTAAATATCAACCCTGTCAGCTTCATTGCGTGATATTTCTTTTTATGAATCTTCCTCAGATATGCTTTTTATTTGTCGGTAATCAGTTGGAACTCGACAATTGGAACTTAGTTAGACTCAGCAATGATTGATATATGAACCAGAGTAATTAAAATTGAGTAATTAAAATTGCGGTCACATGTTAAACACGTCCAGCTTCACCCTTTTGGCTAATTTTCAAAGTTATGGGGAAATAAATAGACGTTGTAATGATACGTCGCGAGAGTCCTCGATTTATTTTAAAATAAAGTGAGGGGATATTGTTCAAGTATTTTGGTCGTGTGAAATGCTACGAGGCATTGAAAAGGATACTGAAGGGACGGTGGAAGTAAAACCTGAAGCTTGCTAGCAATCCCGATGCTGATGCCAGTTCCGACGATGGTGATGATGATGATGATGATGATGCTGCTGCTGCTGCTGATGATGATGATGATGATGATGATGATGGTAATGGTGATGGTGATCAATTGGATGATGATGATGATGATGATGCTGATGATGATGATGATGATGATGATGATGATAATGATCAATGATGAGGCGATGTTCAACAATTTAATCAAGCTGTCAATAAAAAGATGGTTAAACTCTAGGCACCGTGCGAATGATTCTCAAAACATTTCTACCAGCCACATTTTTTATTAGCGGTAATCACGGTAGCTGCTCTTCAGCTAACTTTGTTATTTTTCTTGGAGTTTAATTAATTTAATTTGTTGTTCTAGTCACAGAATATCACCAAGATCTTCGTCAAGCCCTTTTCATTAAAGAGGAGGACTATTATCTGAATGCACCAAGAATCGGAAAGTACAGAGTGTATAACATCCTTGATTGCACCTTTAAATGCCTCAGCAATCCTTCCTGCTTGTCTTTGAACCTGGCCGCCTCCAAAGGAGCTGATGGAAAGCTTTGGTGCGAGTTACTGTCTTCTTTCAAGTACGACAACCTTGTGAAGTACAAACGAAACGAGACTTCACACCATTTTTCCATCAAGGTAAGTAAGTAGTAAGTAAGTAAAACTTTATTTAAACACGGAAAATCATCAGTTAATTAATTAAGCTTAATTAAGTAAATAACTAAAACTAATTACAACTGCTTTGCATGATTGCCGTGTGGGAATCCGATATATCAGCTATCTTCATAATAATTTGCTTAAAAGGTGTGGCTATTTGTCTTATTTTTTTTTTACAGAGTTCAATTCCAATGTGATTATGTATAGCCAAAAGCTAAGAATATGACCAAGCCAATTAGCTAGTAAACAGCAGGCAACTCTTGGCATTTGAATTTCCTTGTCGTTTTTCAATAATATTAACGGAACAAAGACGGCGGAACATAACTAAATTGAACAGTTAAATTACAGGGAAGTTATTTTTTTCTCATTTCAGTCCCAGTGTCTGCCTTCGCCGTGCCAAAACGGGGGTACATGTCTGCCCAATTACAAATACAACAAGTTTAAATGCAGCTGCAAAGAAGGCTTTGTCGGGGAATACTGCGAAATAGGTAATTATCACGAGGGCGGGACAAAAATAGTTTCCATGTTTGGATGGGAGCTCGACCCACTCCCTTCAACAAAGCTTTCGAATGTTCAGTTAGGACAACTGAACTACATTCAGGGGGATTAATTAATTGATTCACAGAGCACGCAGCATCCCGTTCGCGTGCTTTTATCGGTAATGTCAAAAGCGTCTTGTGGGTTTATAAGGAGAAAGATGTTGAATGCTACAGCAAGAGACAGGTGCGCGGTAAGTGAAGGTGTTTAACTCCCATCAGGATTTTAAATGCCTGAGCTGTGCTTCGTTTGAGGAAGAACTGTAATATGTCAGGTTTTATATATCACAGGTACGCCTTACATAGGCTGGCGTCTGAGACGATTAAACGGCAATTTTTTTTCGTCTATAG
Source organism: Siderastrea siderea (assembly GCA_964030785.1). Taxonomy (NCBI): domain Eukaryota; kingdom Metazoa; phylum Cnidaria; class Anthozoa; order Scleractinia; family Rhizangiidae; genus Siderastrea; species Siderastrea siderea. Next base: position 41,982,895 of record OZ034970.1, read on the forward strand.
AGTGATTTTTCATAGTAGTGACTATTAAGATCGAGATAATTATTATTTTTTCAGCTGGAAATTCATGCAAGGACCTGTATGACGTATACCAGTAAGTGGAAGTGCATGTTTCAATTTTGGTGTAAAAAAATGAAATGCTGGAAATTCTTAAAATTATGAAAGAATATTGAAATGTGCTTGTGAGCGATCTCTTGTTCTTAATTTTGTCAATATTTAGCAGGTCCAACATAAGTCAGAACGCTACCCTTATCCTTGATTCAAAACCAACTTCCATTCTGTGTCACGTGGGAGATTTTGGATGTGGAGATGGGGTATGGACGCCGGTCATGAAGATTGATGGCAGCAAGGTATAAGAGACATTAAGCATCACGTTTACGGCAGAAGGCAAACGTCAACGTGCCGTTTGCCGTCCGCCGTAATTAAGTGAAACATTTCTTCCTAAGCTAGGCGTAAACTCCTTAAAAGCTGGGATACACAGAAAAGGAACTTTCAAGGAGCGTAAAATATTAATTACTGGTTGAATGTGGTTTCCACGGAATGTTTTGACGTAACTGCGTAATATGAGCCTCATTCACACAGCATCCATTTAGGGCACGCCACCCCTAAATTATGGTACGCGGGCCCAAGTTTTTAGGCTCGGCGCTCGGTATTACACAGCAAATTTGTTTCCAATTCATTGCATGTTCCTTTCTTGAGCGGCACCCCTAATGACAAGAAAGGGCACCGTTCTTTGTGAACCCCTTGGCCTGTACATCAGCGGCTTTCAGTATCCCTGTGGGCGACAGCACGCTATTTCAACATTGCGGAGTATCCAGTACGTTTGTGTCCGACACTTTTATGGTTTTTGTGGTTTAGAAAACAGAGAAGAATGATAGATATTTCCCATGAAACGAGTCGACAAAGTTTCTAATCCTCCGTAAGGTGCAAAAACGAAAATGTGTACGTATGCAAACGATTGTAAGCTGTATTAATCCTCCAAGAACGAGGGAACAGTGAATGCTTCCTCATTTAATGGCCTGGTAAGACATGGCAGAGGCATGTTTTACTCAAAAGCAGAGGCACTCAAACTGATTTTAGAGTGACAATAATAACATTTGCATCCGTTGCGTATACAGAACGTGATTTCCCTCTATTTTTGCAAAGAGTTGAACAAAACGAATTGGTTGAACAAGACGCCACTTTTGAATCGTGAAGAGCGCATTGCGGCCGAAATTTGGGTACGTTTTTCCGTTTTTTGGCCGGCCGAGGCTACCTCCGGAGGTGGTGTCCACCCGCCTAAATTTAGGTATGCGGGCCGATTCAATTTTCATTTACACGGCATTTATTATAGTCCAATCAATCTATGACTTTTTGATGGTCAACACCAAATAATTATAAATTGCAACAGAATTTTATTCATCGCCGTTCAATTGAGGGTGACCCAATTAGCCATACACTAAGAATCCCCCAAAAGCCGTTTGGTGGAACATGCAAAAATAAAGCGGTAAACACCTTGGGCTTTTGGCCAAAGGTTACCCGAGTCCGGGCAAATTCAAACATTTAAACAAAAAAGTATGCTTAATGTGTTCTGATCCTTGAGAAGTATATATTGCGAAGAAACATTATAGGGTTAGTTGCAAAAAATAAATAAACAAATAAATAAATAAATAAATAAAATAAAAACTGCTCCTTTAAAAATATTTACCGGCACGCCCAACATTAAAGTTATTGCATAGGTCACCTATGTATAGAACACTTAAAGTGTTATCAAATAATCATTTTTTAAAAAATATAATTTAGAAGTAAATTTGATGAAAAGGATACCACTGTTTACTGATATTTTTCACACTGCAATGCTAAGTTAGAAAAAGTTTGGACTAAAAAATTGAAAGGAAAAAAATCGTGCCAACTAGTACGGCTGGCATTATTTATTTTGGACCACGTGAGGCGTGGAGCACGATAGGCGTGTACTTGATTGCCTTCATTGATATGCTGGACGATTTCAATACGATTACACTTACCGTGAACAAAGCCAAAAATAATAAAAAGAATAATCAGGTGTTAAATCTTGTGCCGGAGCCTTCGCTTCGCTACCTTCTTTTGCCAAGCAGAACTTAGTAGCATGAATGGCGTCCACGTGTTGTATCTGTCTGAAGCCCTTAGAAGATGGACAGCCTTCTGCGGTATTGACTGCAAAGGGCAGTGATAGCATAAATTGAGTACTAAGTAACACGCACGCTAAAGGAATAATTCAAGTGGAAGCTGGCCATAGTGTTCACCAAAAATGCCGTCGAGATTTTTGTAGACCAAGAAAACTCAAATCAAACCGATCTGAAGAAGCCACTATTAACAAGAATGAACCCACTATTAGCCGTCGTTCCGTTAAGCAATGATTTAACTATAAGGAACATTGCTTTCTCTGCGGCCAGCCTGCGAAATACGATGGGAAGAAACGAGGATTTGATGTCATCCCTGTGCGCACTCAAGATTTCCAGTATTCCATAGCTCATATCTGCAAAGAAAGAAACGACGAATGGTCTGTAACAGTCTTGGGTACACTATAGTATGCTAAGGACCTACATGCCGCAGCTGTTGTATACCATCAAGCATGCAGTGTTAACTTTCGTACTGGTAAGCAGGTCCCGCAAAAACACGGAACTGATAGCAATGACAATGGACCGAAGCGACCACGGCAAGGACGACCGATCGACACTGCTAAGCCTAAGGCATTTCTGAGGTTGCGCAGTTTCTTGAGGAGAACGAGGAGGAACAAATTACAATAGGTGATCTTACCAAGAGGATGGAGAAGTATCTGGAAGATTCCGAAGAACATGCGTATAGTGCTGTGTATATGAAAGCAAAGCTTAGGGAACACTAATTGGGGATAAAATAGTAATAACTACTATAAAGACGAAAGCCAATGTAGTCACATTCCAGAGAAGAGCAACGTCAATTGTCAACCAATTCTATTCCCAGCCAAAAACAGAAGACTTCGAAGCAGAAAAGGCAAGAATTATTGAAACAGCGGCAAAGCTAATCAGAACTGAAATCAAGGACTTAGAAGTCTCGAGTGATAACTACCCATCAAGCGTCGAAATGTCTTCTACTGAGAAGACTTTGGGCCTGGTCCCCTGTCTTCTGCAGCTTTTTCTGGGGACCCTCTTTGTCGGCAAAAATGTTAACTAAAAACTTACCTCAATAGGGCAAGCAATTATTCAAGCAGTCAGACCAAGAGTCATTTTGGCACCGCTTCAGCTTGGCCTTGGTGTGCAGATGCATCACCATTTCGCATCCAAGTTCCTTACTGATTCACTTCACTCACATGGATTCTGTTCTTCTTACTCAACTGTCCTGCAGTATGGACGGAGTGCCGCAGCAACCCAAGGGACAGACATACCAGGCTATACATCAGACCAGTTTATTCAGTATATTGCCGACAATGTCGATCCTAACACAAGAACCTTAGATGGAGCAGTAACGTTCCATGGGATGGGCATTATTGCGACAATCACACCTGGTACCAGAACTACCAGATTAGTTCCGAAGAAAGCTGTAACTAAGGAAGAAATTTATGCCGCCGACATATAGATATTCATCATTACAAAGGGCCGAGCGATGATATTCCACGACTTTTTTACAGAACGTACCGACTTAAAGGTGCAGGATTCGTCAGCAAACCTCGACTTTCTTTGGAAGCTGACTCAACCAGTGCTTCGACACCCACGGCCTGGATGGTCAGGTATGATGCAAATGGTTTGCGGAGGCTGTTAACCTGGCCAGTCAACAATCATGCTCCTCCCGATGACTGATTTGGAGCCGAGTGATATGACGTGCATATATTCTACACTTGTGTTTATAAGTGAGCAAGCGAAGCGTTACAGTGTGATACCAGTCATAGCATTTGACCAGCCTCTATGATGGAAGGCCCTGATGGTTGTCACAAATGAGCCTGAACAAAGTCACCTCAAATCTATCGTTCTCAGGTTAGGAGGTCTTCACATTCAAATGAGCTTCCTTGGCTGTATCGGACATCTGATGGCGGGTTCTGGTATACCAGACGTACTTGAACTGGTTTATGCAAAGAATGCCGTAGGGTATATGCTCAGTGGTAAAGCAATAGCTGGAGCTATCAGAGGCCACTTTCTCCTTGATGCAGCTCTTAATGCGCTGTTGGTGAGTCACACATTTAACGCCCCCCTGACAGTCACCGCAAGTGTAAGTAGTGAATCTGATGTTCCTGCAGACCTAGAAGAGCGAGAAGAGAACCTGTCTGATTCACCTCCCGTTGACAAAGATTTAAAATTGGCTGGAGTGCTTTACCAGCAACTTATCAACGATTTCACCATGGCTGAGAAGGTTTGTTCTTGTGAAGTTCTCCACAGCATTGCAGTGAAATTAGAAAACAAGAAAAATTGCATGCGGAATCAACGCATCACCGTTTTGTGGGCATGGTAGACGTCTTACGCAAGTTTATAAAGCTGAGTGCACAGCCAATTGGGATCTTCATCTTCAGGCTGTTTACGACATGCTGCCTTTCTTCGCTGCTGCAGGTCACAACCTGTATGCGAAATCAGCCTACATATAGCTGCAGATGATGCTTGACCTTCAGACGAAGCACCCAGAAGTGTACAAGAGCTTTCAAGATGGCCTGCACGTTGTGCGCAGAAGTGACCGCTACTGGGCTGGGCTTTCTATCGACCTAGCGATTGAGCAGGTCCTTGTGCGAAGCATGAAGACGAGTGGTGGGCTTACCCGACGTCGTCGGATGACGGAAACGCTTGGTTTGGCTAATGTCCATGCCTTCTTGTGCAGAGGTTAACGATGCAATGTAACACCTCACGGGTGTAATGTATCAAACCAGTGAGCAGCACAAGGAAACAACAAAAGCAAGACAAGAGCGTGATTATAAAGATAGCGACGAACTCATTGCATTCCTTTCCCAGAGAGATCCGTTCAATCCGGTTTCATCTTTGCGCAGCATTACGAGTGGATTTGTAGCAGAGGTTGACGTGAATGCTGACAAAGCCAAGGAAGTTGGATGGAAGATACCGAGTTCGATGGTCGGCAAGAATGTGCGCAATCACTCATTCCGAAGAAAAGACCAGGTTGTTACGCTGGTGTCAAAGACTGCTGTAAGATTTGTCGAGTGCACCATCCAGGTGGACCCACAGCTGTTGTTTCAGAGACTCACTATCGTTGTTACAGGAGGTCGTTTCGACGACCCGATGTCAATGTTCAAGTGCGAGACGTGCAGCTACCCTCCAGCTGTATTCGACTACACCCTTCTCCCTAGGCAAGCTAACAAGCCAGCATTGGCAGATGCCATTTGGGCCAATACAAAGACCCATCAAACAGCTAAGCCTACAGGAAACGTCCATTTTGTCCTTGATGGAGGTGCTCTCTTACACCGCGTGTCACGGCCACGTGGCCTTACGTACGATGTTCTTTGCTCCCTGTATGTCCAGTACGTAGAGTGCAAGTATGGCAAGGCCACAGTTGTGTTTGATGGATATCAGGATGGGCCATCAACAAAGAACTGGCCCACGAGAGACGGGCAGCAGTGTACGGATCGACAGTTACCTTTAAGAGTGATATGGTTGCCAAAATGAAGAAAGATGAATTCCCTGCAAACACAGCGAACAAGCGGAGGTTTATTAATCACCTAGGGGACAGACTGCAACGATCTGGTTACACAGTTATCCATGCCACACAAGACGCAGATCTACTAATCGTCCAGACCGCCATACAGTCTGCAAGATCGGTGCCGACAGTGCTTGTGGGTGACGATACAGACCTGCTTGTTTTGCTCTTGTTTTGCTTTGCTACCATGCCGAGATGGATGCGTACGATCTGTTTTTTAAACCCGAACCGAAGCAAATGTCCAAGAGAAGTAGAGTCCGGGATATAAAGGAGACCAAGTCTTCGCCGGGTCCTTCTGTGTGTACAAATATTTTATTCGTGCACGAAATTCTTGGATGTGACACGACCTCCAGGCTCCATGGCATTAGAAAGGGAGTTGCACTGAAGAAATTCACCGCCAATACATTGTTCCACCAGCAAGCCGAAGCTCTTAACCACCCAGCTGCTACAAAGCTGTTTTGACGGGTGAGAAAAAGATTGTTTTGGCGGGTGAGAAAGTGTTGCTCTGTCTGTACAATTGTAAATCGCCGGATGAAAGCCTCGATTCACTGCGGTACACTAGATTTTGTCAGAGGGCTGCGACAGGGACAACCTTTGTACAACCAGAGAACCAGAGAGCCTTCCACCAACGTTGGCACCTGCTGCGTATCACAGCCAGAGAGTGTACTTTCAAGTAAAGCAGTGGAAAGGGATAAGCCTGAAGACTGGGGATGGAATTGGACTGCCGGAAAGCTGCTACCCATCAAAACAGACCTACTACCAGCTCATGCGTCCCTTCTAGAAGTTGTAAGATGTAACTGTAGGACAGACTGCAGTACACAGAGATGCACGTGCAAGAAGCATGGGTTGGACTGTTCCCCTGCTTGTGGTGAATGCAAGGGACACAGTTTCGCCAATTAAGCCGCCCCTGACCTGGATGCAGATCTGGATACTCCTTCTTCAACGATTTAACCTAAGACATGACAGATGTGTAAAGTTTTTTAACAGATTTTTAAAGATTTATCAATGGAACTCGATGATACGCGTCCGTCATGTCCGACGCACGCACACCGTCATAAAAACCTCGAGATAAGAGATACAAAAAAATCCATTTTCAAGATTTGGTCCTAAACTATGAAACTTTATTCCACCGGAAATTAAGAAACTTAACAAAAGTGCTTTTAAAAAGGAACTACGTAGACTTGTCAATCAAATATTTGTACGCGAAGACGATTATATTAGCGCATCCTCGATAATAGACAGGCTCGCCTCAAACATCTTATAATTCTAATCCGTATAACTTTACTGTTAGTAAGCGTATACTTTTATGCTTGTTATTTTCTTTAGTGCCTGCGAATTTGTTCTTATTTCATTTAAAGCTATTTAAATGTTCTTAATTAATTTATTTTCTTTCTCGTCTTCCTCAACGGAGTATTAAAAAAGGAATTTTGATTAGATATAGCTAGACAACTTTATATTTTTATTGTATTCACATTTTGGCGAACATGTGCACTAACCAAGCAGATTGTCAAGTTTGACTGTCTTCATAGGAGGAATTTTAAGCTCAGCGAAAAATTGAAAAATGAATCAATTGCGGTGTTTTCACAAAACGTGCTTGTCTATTTTTGGGTGTCCTGTGCACCACTCAGAACTAGACAGGCGCAGATGTTTTGGTAACAATTACTTAGCTCTTTTTAAAAGAAAACCCATACTACATCGAGTGTTCTTACATTATCTAACCTTCTTAAGAAGAATTTAGAAAGAAAAATCACAATTACAAGATTTGTTGTTTGAAAGTGCGAGTTCTGCTGACTTGGGTATCCTGTGGCAAAAGCTCGAAATGTTTAACGCTTAATCTTCACATGTTCCACCGAACGGATTTTGGGGGATTTTTAACGTATTTTTAATTGGGCCACCCTCGATTGAATGGCGATGAGAACAATTCTGTTGCAATTTGTTTGATGTCAAACTACAGTTTGACTGGACTATAGGAGTGCCGTGCCTTAACATGTGGGCCCGCGGACCATAGTTTAGGAGTGCCGTGCCCAAAATGGATGCCTTGTAAATGTGGCTTCGAGCGCCTTTCTCGTGAAAGAGTTGACAGCCAGACACCAGCTCAATTTCTCGTACTTTTTTCTTTCTTTTTGTGCAAACGCTGACAGTTGACCAGTTGGCTTACGTAGAAAAATAAATAAAGCATCACTGAGCTTAAACACAGACTGATAATTGTAGCAGAACGATTAAAAAACTTCAAATAAAAACTCACGTTCTTAACGAACGCAAACACAGGCCTCTTCTCGTTGAAAACGGCAAACGGCAAACGTGAAAAATAGCGGGAAACTCATGATCACGTGGTATTTTTTCCGTACACGTAATGTTTTGCCGTGAACGTGAAGCCTAATCGCTCTATTATGTTTATTGCGTGCTTTGTTTTTGAATCTTGAACTTCTGATATTAGGAAACCATTCAAGACTACAACGTAGTCAGTATTTGTGCCTTGGTCCGTTGCACGCTTAAAAGGCCACCAGGGATAAACGCACGAGAATCCAAGATTGTAATTAATGGTTTTGGTGATTGATGCTCCCCCCTCCCACTTAACACTTACCTGATCATGAGGTAAAAAAGAAGAACTACTTTGATAAGTAACTTGATGGGTAACTAATTTTAGGCCCCATTAATTTATATCGCGAAAAGTTGTCTCAGGAACCCTGAGACAACCATTCTCCCGAGACGTGCAACTTTACCTAGCTTTTATATGATAAGAAGTTGGCCCGGCTGACTGAGGTAAAGTTGACCCTACTTAAAGGAGCATAGTCACGAGGATTTCACAGATTTGTGGTCAAAACAGCTAAAACTATCAGTAGCTAACTTCATTCATGCCCAACATTGTGTTTGAACATTTAGAGGAACATATAAACCATGACCATTTAATATCAATTTAATATGTCAGCACGCTGAAAGAATTTGAAAAGTTTAGCTTAATTTTTTCAAGTTGCAATCCATTTCAATCGGTGCCATGCGTAGTAACAGACGACAGAAAATAGTTTCAGTGAAGTAATATAGTCTTTGGTAAAAAAAATAGACCATTATTTGTGGGCGTTCTTTGATGTGAGGACACATTTTGGATTTTTTAAGTGAACTAAAATAGCGTGACCATGCCCATTTAATTATTCCGAAATCTTCCTTTGACATTCTTGACCTCAATACGCCCTTTTCCTTCAGAATATTTCGTTGATTTGATCACTGTAGCGTCTGTTTGTCTGAGGTTTTCTTCTTCAGTATACATTCTGTTGATGTAGTCGTTCTTAAACCAAAAACCAGGCGTCACGTGACACGGCACGCAAAAAGTCGTCCCGGGTAGGCGAGACAAAGTGTTTATAAAAGAAAACGTTGTCCTGCCTGCCAAGGTTACCCTACATACCTGCCGAGATGAGACAACTCGCCCCCCGAGTTGTCTTGCTTCCCCAAGACGAGTTGGTGATTAACCCATTTGTAAACAGTTCGTTGAACTTTTCAAAGAAACAGGTGAAAACTAGCTCGCCTGTGGTAACTAGGGGGAGGGTTGTCTCGGGTACCTGAGACCCTGTAAACGGGGGCCCTACATGGTCTCGGGTACCTGGAGGGCCTTGGTGTGACTGCGTTTATTTTACAGAAAAATCATTTGCAGAATATTCAGAAGTTACGTTTCTTTGGGAGAAACTAACAGCCATTCTGTGTTTCCATTCTTTTAAAGCCAACCTTCCATTACAATTCCAGTCTTTGGAGCAACAAAGAAACCTTTAACCTTGCAGGAGGGGAGACTGGGTTCGACACACAAGAGACCAAGTTACCGACCTACTGGAGCACACCCTTCTCCAAGATCTGCCTCGGTATGAAGATCGACCAGCAGCTTAATTTTGTTGTGATAGATAAGCAAGCTCATTCCCTGCACTCACTGATTGCTGACGGGCAATACCACGCCACCTCACTGGGTCTTAACGCTTGGAAGACGTTGATTGGTTCCAATGCTTCCCTGCAAACCGGCTGTAACATGGAAGGGTTCAACGCTGTTTGTAAAGAACTTGATCATTCCAAAGCCAGAATTGGTATCCTTGGTAACAACGAACCCCGCTGCTCAAACTGTGACTCCAGAATCGGGTTTGGAACTGGCGGGAAGCATGATGACTACAACACGTGTGGAAACGAAGCTACACTCAGAGGAGACAATGGAGACCAGCACATTAAGGCGATGGGATTTATCTTGGTTAATTAAGAAGTAACAGCTGACGAGTTTCAGAAGTCACAGGGAAACACGCGTTTTTACCAGGATATCCGTATGCTAGTAGGCACGACCAGAAAAACGTGAACAAACGGACAGTAAAGTTATTTCAAGGCTTAATAAAGTGCTTGCGAGTAAAAAGTAGCTGAGAAGGCTGAATAACCATTAAGCTGAATGTGTTAATCACGTGGCATCCTGAGACTGCGGACTCCCCATTGAATGGACAGCTGTGAATGGTTTGTGGGTCGAACTGTGGGTTGAACTACCAGTTTTACTAGCTGGCGGTAATGAAATCCAGCTTGCCAACATTGGGCCTTTGATTTACGCTCTAGGAATAATTTATTTTTCCCAGACAAATGTGGACGAAAAGTCCGCTGTTTTTTTTGTTGTTTCAATTTGGGCTCACTATTATACTGAATCCCAGTTACGTTACTTGTAGGTATACATTGCCTTTAATGTTTATCATTACATCCACGCATTTATCGTGTCTGTATGCTAAAATACCGAGGTAAACTAGCAACAGAGTTATTTCCGTAGAGTTACAGACATAGACTTAGAGTTAAGCTTTAAGCCAAAATCCTGAATTCAAGATTTTGGATAGCCAAAATCCTTAATTCAAGATTTAACCCTAACCCTAACCCCAACCCTAGGCCCTAACCCTATCTCTAACTCTACGCCCTACCTCTACAAATAAAATAACTTTAGAAATAGCCGTCCCCTAAAATACCAGCTTATAAAGAAACGTAATTACATGTTTTTTTGATGTATAAAGCTGGCATTTTAAACGACAATCTAAAAATTGTCAAAATAATTTAAAATAAGGGCTATATAATGTATTTGTCAATGTTGTACGTAACACTGAATGAGTTGCCGGTAGATTTGTATGATTCACTGTTGCGATTTGTCTTTTAACAAGAATAGAAAAGAGAAAACAACACTTTTTTGATGCTCAAAATAAAGTTGTAACGCGTCACTTTAATTTTTTTTAGTCCAACAATAACTTGAATAAAAAAAATTCACGGCTCAAGCAACATGATTTGTAGTGTTTCATGATTAAGCGTAGACTTGCCTTGATTTCTTATTTACGCGCTACGTTACTTTCAAACGTACTTAATCCACGCATTCTGCTCTAACTCGACGATGAACATCAAATTTCTCCTTCGTTGTAAACCTGAACTAGAATGACCCACAGAGTAAAGGAATACATGAAGACCATCATCTAATCTGATTTAGATTTTACATGTCGACCTTGGGTGACAGAAATGAAATTTTAACTGTTCCACCGTTTCGGGGGGTAGTGTTATCCTTAAATATTTCTCTATCGTCTAAAGAATACGTAAATTACAAAGCCTCTACTGACTTTTTTGGCGGGTTATTCCGCATTCCTAAGATCTCTTATAGGGCCCCATGTATTATTCCGTGTAAACCGAACCCATTACTCGTACATACGACCATCTTGCAAGGCGGCACTATTATTTTGTGTTTGAAATAGGGTAAAGTTTGTGCCGAATATGCCGTTGCATTGCATGAAATACCGGCTGTAAAAATTTTAGGAGTTAGGTCTAAGTAGGGCATCTGTAAAATCATATATCTGGACTGAGAGCAGTAGTTATTTTCTTCAAGAATAGAAGAACGCGCGAAGGATCGGAAATGGACGGAATGTGCGGTAGCGAGCCGCAAAAACCGTGGGCGCAAGCTCGAGGAAAAAAATATCGAGTGCACTGCTTTCATACTCTGTTTGTAGGCCCCAGCACTGTGGTCACAGAGTATTCTTATTGGTCAAATGTCGTAGCGATGACGCTTAAGTGTCAATAAGTTGTCATTGATATTGAATCATAGGGTAGTAACGAAAAAAAAAAAAAAATGGTGGTGCGCCGGTGGGGAAAATGATACAAAAATTTGGATTATCAACTGAGTCGATAAGGTAAGTTGACCAACGTAAAGAAATTGAACGCACTTTATTGTAGCCATTTACCTTATCAACTCAGTTGATCGATATTTCAACACGCGCGCAGGATAAGCACAGGGAAAGTATTGAAGACGGCAGAAGCAAACGAAAGCAAGTCCCTAAACCATACTTGGGAGGGACATACCACGCTTTTCCTAAAATAACATTGTATTTTGGTGCAACTTTTTTGGGGAACTCAAGTATACCTTTTGCGCTGGTAGCAAGTTCACCTGCTTTTCGAACGATATGCATCAATACAAATCAAAGCACCAGGGTTATTAACAGTTTTGTTGATTGGGACCTGAAAAATCTATAAAGAGTAATGAAGCATTCAACGTTGCACCGTTTGATAACAAAAGGCTACAATATTTGCTTGTTTTTAAATTTTACGCTATGGAAACCTGCCACTTCCAAAGTACCCTTAATCATCGACTAGAGTGTTTCTATGCTATTTTTAATTTTCACCCGTAAGCTAAACCCAAACTTGCTTCCGAAACGTATGTTTCCCAGTTAAGCCACCCAAGGAAACACGTCTGGAAACAATGTTTCCGCAACAATGTTTCCTAATTTAGCCAGGCCCTAAGAAATGACAGTGAATTACAGTCTCAGTCCCATCACCAATTTTATTTGCTTCAAAATGCAACTATTCCTCATACATCTTTTGTATTCAAATAACTAAAATCATAACAGAATTTTGTGCACGTCAGTTCCTGATTTAGGTTTAAACTAAAAGCTTTTTCCATTGAAGCCGATTGCACTTTTTTTTGTCTAAAATGTCCTTTTAATGTTCAGTCCCTTGCAATTGTCACCGAACCAAGATGTACCCAATGGCTTCAATTGCTTTGACACCATTATCTCCTCCGAACCAAGCCTCGTTTCCACATGTGCCGCCATGATTTCCTCCAAGGCCAAACCCGACTCTGGAGTCACAGGTTAAGTAGTCGTCTTCGTTGTTACCAAGGATACCAATTCTTGCTCTGGGACCACCAAAAACAGCGTTGAAACCCTCCATGTCACAATTGCCTGCAAGGAGGCTTGGGACCCGAGAAGCGTCTTCCACGTTTCACGACCCAGTGAGGTGGCGCGGTATTTTCCGTCCACGATCAGTGAGTACAAAGAATTTGCGTGCTTAGTGAGAACAAAAAAACTGATCTGCTGGCCGATTCTCATACCGAGGCAGATCTTGGAGAAGGGTGTGTTCCAGTAGGTCGGTAACTTGGTTTCGTGATTGTCAAACAAAGTCTTTCCTCATGGAAGGTTAAAGTCGATCTTGTTGCTCCAGAGTTTGGAATCGAAGTCAAAAGTTGGCTAAGTGGAAATAAAAGAAAAAAGCACGACAATGAACAGCACTATGAACGAAGAACAACAAATTAAGTTGAACCATTTACAAACTAGGCATGTCCCTAGAGGTGGTTTAGAGGATATTAAACAGTTTGTCTAGAGGTACCTTACTGCCATCAGTTTTCATGACCAGCGTCCATCCGCCACCATCACATGCTCCAAGGCCATGGCATGTCATGTGACAGTATACTGGAACCTTCCCATAATGCATTTGGAGTGGATAAGCACTGTTTCCTTGAGCCCTGGTAAAAACGAACATTTGAGTGGTATTATTATACGTGTGTAAGCTTCTGCTGCACACCAGAGGACATTTATATTTAGAACTTATGCTGAACAAAGACTTTACCTTAAAAAATACACAATCAAGTTTTCCCTACTGGAAGAAGGTCACATAAAATATTCCAAATTTGGCGATAACTGCTAAAAATGCGCAAAACAGTGGGCACCTAAATTGCGAAAAAAGGGCTAATTTATGTTATCTCTTATTTACAGCTGTCCTTTGACTTCAGCCCAAACTTCTGCACTCAGAGTTTTGCACCATACAAGGGAACAAGGCTTTTCTCGATGAAATCTATAGGTTGCCCCTGCCTGGGAGGTTTGATGTACTCCATATCCGCCATTTACGCTTGAACTTACTTGTGGTTGTTGTAAACCTCCTTACACGAGGCAAAAGTCGATCCTGTGAACAGATAGAAAGTAACATATAAAAGTTGACTTGTACAAAATTGAGCTTCGTAGAAAATTACGAGCTTTCCGTATTTTTCAGGAGCGCGGTCTATTCCGCGCGTGGAATCTTGAGAATTCAAGTTCTCGCGTGGCCATTTTCCCCACCCACGTGCGGAGTACCATGAGGAAACTTGTGCGCTTGTTTCATTTATTTTGAACTGGATTAAACCTTGGCAGAATATACCTGGCCCGACGTTGGGTTTTCCACGAGAGGAAGCGTTGACTACGTTTATAAGCTTATCAAGCTTTCTCCCCAGTGAATTTATGACTTTCTCGGCGTTGTTTGAGCGTGGAGTCTTGTTTGTCGAGGATGCAGTGGCCATTACAACCACAAAGAAAATAAGAATAAACCAAGCATTAAAAACGACTGCATTTTGTTAAGTAATCAGTCGACAAAATTTCCTCCAGCTTCCAGTCTCGAAACGAGCGCGAAAATTTTCCCGTAAACACTACACTAACCAATAATAGCTTACTATAAATTTGTTCATTCTTAAAAAAAAACCGCTGTAATAAATCAGTGTTTAAGATAGATCAATTCAAAAAAATATCAAGGTACACTTCAGTGCCGGAATAGGCAAATTTTATACCGCAAGAATTTTTTATACCGCGAACAATGAAATAAAACTACTCGCTACCTCAGAGTTGAACCTCGAAATGTTGATTGTATTGCTATTTCAATTAATTTGATGAATTATTTAAATAAGTCGCAACTCTAAAAGCTGTTTGAAAATCATCAGTTCTCTTGGGTTCTTATGTTGTGGTAACAAGCCAGTCCTTCAGTGAAAAAGTTTGTTGTCGTCAGTTTGCTGATTTCCCACATTGCACGGTTGAAGTCAGTTGTACAGAGTTTCACGAAATGTGCTTATTCAGACTTACAAATGTATTCAAATAAATACGTAAAGGCACTAGAAATAGACAGCGAATAAATATGTTGCTCACCGGTTAGTTTCCAGTTGCGAAGGAGACTCAGGACAGAGTTTCATGATATAATCTAGTTTTTATCTTTCAAACACAGTTGACCCGGATATATTTTGAGCCTTTGCATAATCCGAGAAGACCTGTCATCTCGAACTAATTCCCGTGTCCCCACAAAGTTTATGATGACCGGCAGAGGCCAGATATGAGATGACGGCAGAATCTGCCATTATGGCTTCTTCAAACACACCAAAGCAACGTCTGCGAACGAATAGACAAACATCGAGAAACTTGAGGGTATTAAATGAGGCTGCACCCTCACCGAATGTACGCGAAGGCTGTTGAGGAAAAATCCTCGGCACTACTTAGTGAAGTTAAAAGAACCGAGTTACACCAGTCTGAATTGCCTAGGTCGCGTGGTTTAATTCTGCAATTTTCCTGCACAACAAAACAGTAATAACCTGAATGTTTACCGAGGCAATTGCCTCGGTCGCCTCTATGCTAGGTATGGGCTAGAAGAATGCCCAATCTCACCCATTAAAGAACGCGCATCTTCACCTGCTAACTTTTAGTTTTATTAAAATCTCAATTATAGTGGGTAATCCTATCTGTGTCTGATCGAATTGAATTTTCAGCTATCCAAAGGCATTCAGCATGCTCCAGCCTTTTCCTTCGCTGTCCACAATGTTAACGTGCAAAACAGGCTAGAGATTCACCAAATAAACTTGTACCACATATATACTTTCATTTAAAGCGAATAATACATATTTTTCCAGTGGACTAGAGGACGTTGTAGAAATGCTGGTTGGTTATTTTTACAAATGATAACGAGCCACGTATGAACAACTGAAATTGATCAGAAATGTTTGACGAGGATCCAACCTTAATGGCGCCTTCTGTTTTTCCTTCGATTCAAGCAGATTTGTACATAGCATGTCTAGATCTGAGAGTTGTATTTCTTGTTGGTACTTGTGACTAACCAGACAACCTATTACAAGGCGATAGACTTTTGTCTCTTTCATTAGAAGAACTAACTTTTTAAAACCGCCCACGTATGCAAGATCAGAGATTTCAGTCGCGTGATAGACACAGCCGCGAAAGGAAACCAAAATCTCCCGAGAAACCAAATTTTTACCTAACGATGGAAATCAAAATACGTCGTGTAACGTTTTACAGAGATTTTTATTCAAATTAAACAGTCACATAAAGATTATTCAGCTGGAAACGATGGCATTATTCTTCATAACATGTTACAAACAACTGATACATATCAGTAAAAATCACTCAAAGATAGAATTCTTTATACGTTTACCAGAACAAAGTACGGACATTTCGGGCACGAGTGGTAGTAAAAAGTATATATGGTAGAAGCAGGAAAGTGTACTCGAGATTTAAGGTAATGATTCATGGATTAAACGTGGGCCGAAGATGATGCAAATGACAATAGTCTGCTTCAGTGAACCTATCGATATTTGAAAAGTTTCGACACTGGATGCTTGTGTCATAGCGATATTTCTCTTTGCCTCATTGACGCTGGCCTTTAATTGAAATTTTTCTTGTACGAGAGACGTTACTTTTATCATGGAGGAAAACTATTTTTTTTGTTATCCACAGTCCAAGAAGGGGCTTGTGAATCAACTTCCTGTCACACTTTTGAATATTTGCCTGCACACTCCCTCCCTCCTGCAAATGAAGATAAAATGTAAGTTTAGACAATCAAAATAAACTTCAGGCAAACCGTCCCACAGAAGGGGACACTACATGTACAAGCTAGCATGCGCAAGCTTGCAAGTAGTGGCCCACAACTGCAAGTGCACATTAATTGTTATGACATTAGAAGCAATTACTATACTATACGTCCTCCCTGGATGGGATGCTGATCCACTAGATAGTTATTACATGCATGAAGCATTTTGAGGTAATGAAGAAATCGCGCACTAAAGGAGAGATACAGTGTAAGGGATAGTGGAGCAGTGGGACTGAGTATCTCCACAACCCCCACCATGAAAACAGGGCAAAAGTTTAAGTTGCATAGTCCCTGAATAAGGTGTACGCAAGGCAAGGCCTCTCTGCTCTAGGGTACGGGTGGGACCGCGCTGCAGTGGTGTGAGACCTATAGCTTGTCCTCATAAATTTCATCATATTGCCTAACAAAACTTCATTAACTCTGCACGCATTGCGTGCCTATGTTTTGTTTGTGTGCCGATGTTTTATGTTTTGCCTATCGTAAAAATTAGATCGTGAAAAAATTGTCTTATTTTATTTTGCAAAACATTCACAAGACATTACAAGTAGGAAATATAGTACATACTAGGACTACACACACACACACACACACACACACACACACACACACACACACACACGCACGCACGGCACACGCACACGCACACACACACGCATACGCACATACCACACGTGCACACACACTTGGGCAAGAGATCTTGTTCGCTTGGCTCGGACTACTGTTATTACAATACTATTGTTAAGTTTATTCAACGAAAAAGTACTCATGCGCGTTCGGGCTATTACAATGCCTACAATATTTTCGTTACAAAAATGAGATAAAATAAAGCCACATGGCGCATAGTCTTTTTCTAGAAAAAAGACAATAAATTCTGGCGATAAATAGGTTTAGAAAAGTGGGTTGGTTGAAAATCTGGTCCAAATTGTACGTTGAGACTAGAAATGGAAATTCGAGGTGATGTTCGTGGGAAAGGAGCTTATTCTAGTTCTTATGATGGATAGCTTTTCCCTCTCTGTGGCAATCCGATGCTCATTTCAAAACTGCTTTCACTTTGGTTAAGAACACTGCTCTTAATGGTAACACACCCTTAAGCTTGCAATTTTAAATATACTGTTTTGAGAGTAGAATCAGATCATTGTTTTGTAGAGCACGTCACTTTCAGTAATTATGTGATTCCCAAACAATTGTTGTATTGAGCTCCAAAAGCTTTGTACCACGGTACATTAAAAGCAAAGAATACTGAATACTTTTAAATTTATGCTTCACGGCATTTTGTTTTAAAATAGCGTTAGGGACAGAAAAGCTGGTTTGCATGCACTACTTTCCTCAAAATAGCTTAAGCTGTAGTGGTGCGGTGCCCTGAAATTGTCTTCCCATCGAACTGCAGCAAGCTAGAACTCTAAGATCCGCCGTTTCGCCCTGGCAGCACCCGTTTCTTTTATAATCTTATTTGACTAAAACACGACACTCGCGTAAGACAGATTTTCTTCGGGGTTGCCGTTCGAATTGTTTGCGATTAAGTAGCAGCTACGTAAGGTCTTCCACGATTGGTCCGCTAAACAATAGAACAAACAAAAGAAAAAAGAACGAGGCGTAAAAACAATAGAGCTGCTACATATAGCGGTCCAATGAAAATACAAGCTCTTGAGAGGTGCTACACTACTGTGCGAAATTTAAATGCGTTTCTGCTTTTTCAGATAAATAAAAAGCTTGGCTGAATGAAATTTATGTTTATGATGGTTTGTTGTCCCTTTTTTGTTTTGTTTTGTTTTGTTTTGTTTTGTTTCATTTTCGTTCTCACTTTGCAACATATTTGCTAAGTTTTGCAATGCTTAAATACTTTGATCAGTCTTCTACAAATCTGTCGATACTATGTTAAACATATATTTTGTTACAAGCTTAATAAATGCAATAACAAAAAATATCGATTCATATATTCAGTCGTTTGAACTGATATGGCATTTCAATTTCGCAAAGCACAGTGTAAGGCAAACTCTAGACTTTCATATAAACAGCTGTGTAGATTACCAAATAATGGTTGCTTTCTTTATTGCTTGCATGGAAAAGTCGTCTCAACATTTGCCGAGCTGCCAAGGAAATGTCGAATAGTTTTTATTAACATTGTGTGGGTGAATCAAGAGCACACTCCAAACTGTTCAGGGATATTCTAATTGAACAACGAAAATATCACTATTCTCACTCTGTCAATGGGTGTACCCCTAAGTCGCTAACGTAACTCCGAGGGTTTTCCCGCTATTACTTTTGAAAAACATTGTAACAGCTTCCATTTGTAAGTGGAATTTTCTTTCCACAAAATCAAAAGCACGTTGCGTAACGCGACTCACCGATTAAGATTTCACTCTGCTTCGAATTCCAGACAGAGCTCTCATGAGTTTTGACGTTCGTAAGCTTGAAAATCTCATTGCCTTTTAGATAAACGTTAGCCTTGACTTGCATTTTGAGTTTTACTTAGTAAGTTTTCTAATTGCTCTCGATTTTCGACTTCCGGTGTTTTGACTCAATGTTTTTGGCGATATCACGGAATTTCTCCGGCACTTACCCAAATGGCTAGCCCCAACATCCCCCTTCTTCCTCCCCTCCCCCCCCGCCCACACACACACACACAAACACACACACCCCAAGACCCAGTTACCTTCATACCACGTAGACAAATGAGTGGACAAATGAGTGTACCGATTGTCGCTTTTCAACTGCCGCAGATGTTTAAAAATACCCTCTCGTCACCTTGTCATGTTAATGCAATTCACTTAACGCCGAAACAGGACTAAAACTTCTCAAACAGAAAAGCTTGTGCAACTGTTCAGGTGGATTAACGATTTGTTTTATAAATAATGCTCAGCGTTTTAGCAAATTTATCACATCATTCTTCGAATCATGAAGAAACATTGAGCATCATGAGATGGCTATACCTTGTTACACTGTGTGTGGAGCTTGCTGCGTCAGAAAATCCTGACGGTAAGTTTTTCCCTCCTTGTTTTTTTAAGCATGTTCTCAACTGGCATTGTCACGAGGAAGAAGAAAGTAGCACTTCAGCAGGCGCGTTGCTTTGTTGGTTAGCGTGTAAGAATTTTGATCGGACTTTGACTTGGTCTCCGACCTGTCCACCGACGCCATCGTGTTTTCAATTGAAAGCAGTTATCTTTGTATGCGTTACCAACTATTTGCTACGTTAACATATTTTGTTTTAAAAATGAGAATGAATATATGAAATTATCATATATGTAAACTACGGATGAAAATACACTCTTTTATTTTAGAAGAACCATTTTTATTTGAACGTTGAGGCTGAGATTTGCCCCAAAATTTAAAAAAATGTATGGGCTAAAATTCGAACATCCTCAGGCTCAGCCAAATTATAAGCGTTCTTATTAAAAAAAAAAGAGTGTAATAAAAAGATGACGACCATCGCAGTTAGAGGTATCACCTTGATTAAGTTAAGCAGTCGATAAAAGAACCGAACAAACTGAAAGCATTAAAAAAAAAATCTCTAACTGCGATGGTCGTCATTATTTCATTCGGCATTAGCAACTTTTTAATTTAATTCTTGTTGGGCTTTGGCTCAGGAGGCAAAACGTCTCACGGACATTACTGGTTATAAATGGGACAGGAAAACTGGAGAGTCTTGGTTCAAGCCGGTCTACAATACCCGGGACATAACCAACAAAAAAGTTAGTACTAGGCCAAAGAACCTAAATACAGAGAATTGCCTGCCATTAAAGGCAGGATGAAATCAAAACGAAACTCCACTCGGCACTACGAAAAGTCAACGAAAAAACAGTATACGAAAGTTTTTCAATTTATACACGGTTTATTTTCTCCGGTATAATCACTCTTTGTGCTTTATTCTCTAGAATCCTGCGAAAAATATGGCTGCACACTCCATTCTACAACAGAAAACAAAAAAGTACAAATCAATTAAAACTACTCCATAAACCCCAAAATATCTCAATTGACAAGATCTTCATAACTTGGTATGGTACTAAATTTCGTGTAAAAGGTGGTTATTGTTCATCGTGGAAGGTAAAATAATAACTAAGTGTATTGTCGTTTGTCCCTCAATGTGGTCACTTGAGATGTAGATTGCGACGTTTCGACTGCTTACTGGTAGTTTTCATCAGGCGATGAGGTTATTAGAGATGCGTCACCAAATATATCACGATGGCCAGTTTCGATCTTCATTATCCCGAAGAGGTGCGGTTTTAGGTTGTTCCCTCAGCCGTTCGCTGACGTAGCAGTCTCCTGTTGTGTTTCTTAATCATTGGTACCTATGATTCAGGAGTTTTGATTCCGTTTAAAATTCCTTGTTGATGCTATCAGGGCGAAGTCTTTTCATGAGCTGTAGGAAACCTGGATTTTGAGTTTTCACCGATGAAATATGTTGACGACTTAATAAAACTATCACCTCACCGTCAGTTCTGCTGTTCCGTGTCTTTGATTTCTGCATCATCTTCTGCAAATATCCCTGTTTCTCCCTGATTCTTCGGTGAGTTCGATGTGCTTACTTTTATCACCCCCCATTTTGAAAAACCACTCATTGCCAGTCCTACGCAGTTAACTAGAAAACCTCCTAAAGCCGCCCTGAAGCCCCCGGGTAGGAAGCGCTTAGCCCGTTGCTAGGAGATTTGTGCCATTGGCCAATCGTAAGGCCGAAAGACAATCGCTATTGTTTTTCCAATTTTAGAGCAAAAAGCTCTTTCCAGTCCCCCGACAGAACCTAATTTGAATTGTAACTTTTAATCCGCTGCACAACAGCCTTCCAGATATGGAAGTCCGTCATGCAATGTGCTTACGAGCTCGTAACCATAACCTGGAAAAGATGGCCTACCCAGGGGCCTTAGGGCGGCTTTAGGAGGTTTTCTAGTTGGCTGCGTAGAACTGGGAATGAGTGTTTTTCAAAATGGCGGGCGGTAAAAGTAAGCACATCGAACTCAGCAAAGAATCGGGGAGAAACAGGGATACTTGCAGAAGATGATGTAGAAATCAAAGGACGCAAGACAACAGAACTAAAGGTCGGGTGATAATTTTATTTAAGTTTCGACATCTTTCAGCGCCGTTTCCTTGAAAGAACTTTCGATTCGAACTCCATGATTCCTAAAGCTCATGGTCTTATAAGGGTAGCTTCCTTGACCTAACTGGATGTTGTTGAAATAATTTGGTCGTGTGAAGCGCCACAATAAATTGAAAAGGACGATACAGAAGGGAAGCTCTATATATAAGCAACCAGCAGATGAGAGGAGAAAACCTGAGCTGTTCCCAGAGCAGCCAACACAAATTTTAAATGTTGATTCCAGTAGCTTCCTTTACTTTCCAAACTTGTCCAAACAGGTGGCTTTCCGATATTGAGTTGTTTTTCTAACGTTTACTTGGCAATTTTAACAATTTTTTATTCTTTAAAATAGAAGTGGATAATGATTTCCTGATAGGTTTTTGCAACTTTTTTTAAAGAAATAACAAAGATGGTTATTTCGCTTGTTTTGTAATGTAGTATAAAAAGATGTCTGTTGGTTTAACTAGTGTGGGCCCGTTCGCACTACGCTGACCAAATTCACTTTACAGTCTCAAACAAACTTATTGTAATATTTGACTTTACAAAATTTTAGTTTTGGCAAACATATCCGCACGTCAATCGTAATGAAATGGAACATCTCAGTTTGTAACCAGTAAAAAGCGATATGAAATTAACTTGATTGACGTTACTTACGTGTTTTGAACTTTGACAAAAATCGTCCCAAGCAGGATGACGGCGCTTTTGAAGACTGTTAAGCTTTGGAAAAATTTAATAAGACTTTGAAAGGGCGTCTGCACTTGTAAAATGCATTTTTCGACCCAAAAATTGGCAAAATAAATAAAAATTTGGCAAGTGCGAACGGGACATAAGGGGTCGTTAGTCAGGCCAGGCATTATCGTCATTGAACCTGTCAACCACAGAGAGGACATTAATTTTTTTTGCAAATAATTCAAAATGGATGTTTACCCGTGGAAATGACGTTTAATGAGCTACTTTTGGCTTTTTAGGTGCATTAGTCAGTGTATGCTAGATTCACAGCTAGATAAAAAATGGTCAATTGCAGCTGAAAAGATACTCTAGTCCGCCATGTTTTTTACCTTTATATCCTGGTTGCTCTTCTTGGAATTGTCTTCTGTGATACCGGAGGCCATTCGTGCGCTAGGTACGCTTCTCTTTCATAATTTGTTTCGGGTAAACTCTCGTTGTCAATTTTAATCTGGATTTTTTACATGTTTTGCAAACAGACACCAGTTGCAACCACACGGCAAACATGATTAATTTTGTTAGAAATCCTGTCCACCCTCACTGGAAAACAAAACGAGCTCAGCCAAGCTCTGTCAATGTTGAGAATATGACGTTATATTGTAAGAAATATATAAACAGGAAAATTTGGGTTTGATTTGAAATGTGAAGCTAGGATGGCTTTGCGAGGGGCTACAATCTCAGTTTTCTCCGTTAGGTGGTTTACAAGCAAGTTACGACGCGAACAATGATCACTGGTCTAAATAAAATTCCATGTTTGACTTTCCAAAATCAGCTGTACGCAAAGACATTGAAAATGTTGAGGGAAATCTTGTATACTCGTTAAAGGAAAGAATCACGCGCAGAGAAGATTAGATGTGATACTAAATGTTTAGTTCTCATATGGCTAACAATTGTCTAATATTATACATGCAGCAACTTAAATAGAAATTGACTAAGTTTGGTATTCCGTGTACTTCAGTAAACCTTTTAAATTGGCATAGTTACAGACATACGTACATTACATATTTATTGAACACATCCACTTTTGAGGCTTTTCAGTGATCAATTTTATAATAAACATGGATTGAATGTCAACTATTTACAATACTTTCAAATTCGGGGAATTTTTTTCCCATTTGTTTTACACTTAAAAGTTCGATGAGGACGCATTTATTGTAAAATTTGTAATAATGTTACACTGCATTTCCAGACCAAAAAAAAAAAAGCGCCGTTTATTTTAGCTGGCCTGGAATGGTAACAATAATTTAAAAGTATTGTAAATAGTTGGCATTCAATCCGTGTTTATTATAAAGTTCCTGAAGAGGCAGGAATTTCCCATTTTCATTCAATTGATCATGTACAAAGGGCATTTCTCGTTCGAGCCACGTGCTATGCCAGAACAGCGTTTTATGATCGATAGTTATGTCTTATGGTTTCACTGTGCATGTTGTCTTCTATTTCCTGCATCGTAATTAACACGCAATTCCTAAAAATACTCTACAAAGTTGACTATGTCAGAAAAAGTTGGCAATCTACGAGGCCAGCAATCTACGGATTGTCTGTGAAATTAATAACTTCTTACTAACTGAACGCGAGGGCCGTACCGGGGAATATTGGCCGAGGTCGTGGCAGTACGGACCGAGCGCAGCGAGGTCCGTACAAAAACGACCGAGGGCCAATATTCCTCAGTACGGTCCCGAGCAAGTGAAGTTAGTAAGTAGTTTATTATATGGCATCATTTTTCGTACGAAACAACACTTCCGGTAGTTCATTTAAGTCAATTTCCGGCGCGATGAAAACTGCTCTGCTTCTAATATATGTGTCAGTTTTTCGGCATCCTCTACAACACAAGATAGTTTTATTTGAAACTACGTCTTCGTTATGGGCGGAGACAATTCGGGAAAAAGAAGAATAATAAAAATGCCGCGATAAAATCTCAGAAACGTGCTTCTCAAACTGGAAATTATGGCAGCGTGTTAGTCCGTAATGTGAACGAAGGAACACTCGAACTTAAAAAAAGAAACTGGAAATTATCTCTCCATCGAATACTGCAAGTTGTTTGCTTCAGTGGCTTTATGGAGAACTTTGTGGATGCTGAGGGCAAATTTTCGTCGCACCTAACAAAGTTGTTTTTAGCGCAAGCTACAGCAAGAGCGGACTTGTGAACAAGCTAAAACTATTTTCAAGGATGTCCACTACAAGAGCAAAAATCTCGCTGAGGAATCAAGGTACACTGTTAGTTTAATACATGTACGTGTAGCTTTAATTTGTTGTTGTGGAAAGCGCTGACTGAAGCGATGGCCAATATTAAACTAGACAAGAACATGATCGTTTCCTTTCGATTTACAGTTGCTGATGAAAGCCGTTTGCTAGTTGTTCTGCAGTTTTCAGTTTTTTTTCACCGAGAGGTTTTCTTGTGAGAAACGTACTCTTTTGTTAATACTGAATTTTAATAATTATTGTTTGAGTGTTGGCCAATTTACGTGACTCGTTACAGCTTACAGTCTAATAGCCGCACAAAAAAAACAATAAACACACAGTCACTGAAGAATGTTGGCCATGATTTTGATTCACTGCTGGCGAGTGTTTTGCTTATATCAAAAAGTTGGTAAAGTTAATTGAAGAGCGCTCTTTCTAAACAGGCGTGTTTACCTCGTTCATTCCGGTTTTGTCCCAGCTCCAAACCTTTCCGTTTTTTCTTCTTCTTTCGTTTTCGGAGTTTGAATTTTGCGGGAGCGGGAGCGCGAAAAAAAAATATCCAAAAAGGACCGTTTCCATAGTAATGGTCCGTACTGTAGAATCCCGACCGAAAACTAACCAATCAGAACACTCGATTTAGACTGGAGAAGTGCTTGCCATATAATAAGCCGCCATATTCAACAGAAAAATGACTTTGTGCCCGATTCTCTACTTGGAGTATAGTATACCGGATGATGTTAAAAATAAAGTCGTTTAATATCGTGTAAATATCAACCCTGTCAGCTTCATTGCGTGATTTTTCTTTTTTGTGAATCTTTCGTCAGAAATACTTTTTGTTTGTCTGTAATCACTAATGGAACTGCGAACTGGTTAACAGTTTCTAGACTCGGTAATGATTGAAATATGAAATTCAGAGTAATTAAAATTGCGGTCACATGTTAAACATGTCCAGCTTCACCCTTTTGGCTAATTTTCAAAGTTATAGGGAAATAAATAGACTTTGTAATGATACGTCACGAGTGTTACAATTTATTTTAAAATAAAGTTAGGTGAAATTGTCGAAGTATTTTGATCGTGTGAAATGCAGCGATACATTGAAAACGGCGAGGCAGAAGGGAAGGTGGGAGTAAAAAGCGCAGCTCGCTAATGATCCTGATGCTGATTCTGATTCCGATGACGACAAAGATTATAATGCTGCTGCTGCTGATGATTATCAATGGTAATGGTAGTAATGATAAAAAGGACGACAACGACGACGACGATGACGATGATGATAATGGTGATGATGATGGTGATGATGATGACGATGATAATGATCTCGATCATATTAACCAAGCTGTCAATAAAAAGGTGTTTAATCTCTACCGTGCGAATGTTTCCCAAACATTTCTACCAGTCACATTTTCGATGCGTGGTAATCACGGTAGCTGCTCCTCAGCTAACTTGATTTAAATTAATTTGATTTGTTATTCTCGCCACAGAATTCAACTTCTTATATCATCAAGATCTTCGTCAAGCCCTTTTCATTAAAGAGGAGGACCATTACCTGAATGTACCAAGAGTCGGAACGTACAGAGTGTACAACATCTTTGCTTGCACCTTTAAATGCCTCAGCCATCCTTCCTGCCTATCTTTGAACCTGGCGGCCTCCAAAGAAGCTGATGGAAAACTTTGGTGTGAGTTACTATCTTCTGTAAAGTACGACAACCCCGAGGAGTACAAAAGAAACGAGACTTCACACCACTTTTCCATCCAGGTGGGGTTCAAGATTGTCTTATATTTAACAGGATTCAATCTCAACGTGATTACAGTCAAAAGCTAAGAATATGACCAAACCAATTAGCTAGTGGACAGCAAGTAAACTCTTGGCACTTGAATGTCCTGGTCGTTTTTCAATAATATTAAGGGAGCAAAGAATGGAACAAAGACAGCGGAACATTACTGACGTGATCAGATAAAATACAACTATTTTTTTTTTCGTTTCAGTCCCATTGTCTGCCTTCGCCGTGCCAAAACGGGGGTACATGTCTGTCCAACTACAAATACAACAAGTTTAAATGCAGCTGCAAAGAAGGTTTTGTCGGAGAATACTGCGAAATAGGTAATTATCACAAGCGCAGGACAAAAATAGTTCTTATGTCCCGGATGCCGGGAGCTCGCACCCATGCCTTTCCGGGCGGCTTTCGAATGTTTAGTTAGGATCGTTGAGCCACATTCAGGGAGATTAAATTAATTGATTCACAAAGCCTTTCGCACGTCTTTTGCTTGCTTTAATCATTGATGTCAAAAGCGTCTTATGTGTTGATGAAGAGAAAGATGTTGAATGTTACAGCAAGCGACAGGTGTGCAGTAAGTGAAGTGGTTCAACTCCCATCGGAATTTTAAATGGTTGAGCTATGCTTCGTTTGACGAAGAACTGTAATATGTCAGGTTTTATCTATCACAGGGACGCCTTACATAGGCGGGCGTCCGTTTCTTCAATAGAGTGATTTTTCATCGTGATGACTATTAAGATCGAGATAATTATTATTTTTCAGTTGGAAATTCATGCAAGGACCTGTATGACGTATACCAGTAAGTGGAAGTGCATGTTTCAGTTTTGTTGTAAAAAAAAATGGAATGCTCGAAATTCTTAAAATTATGAAAGGATATTGAAATGCGCTTGTGAGCAATCTCTTGTTCTCAATTTTGTCAATATTTAGCAGGTCCAACATGAGTCAGAACGTTACCCTTATCCTTGATTCAAAACCAACTTCCATTCTGTGTCACGTGGGAGATTTTGGATGTGGAGATGGGGTATGGACGCCGGTCATGAAGATTGATGGCAGCAAGGTATAAGAGACATTAAGCATCACGTTTACGGCAGACAGCAAACGCCAACGTGCCGTTTACCGTCCGCCGTAATTAAGTGAAACATTTCTTCCTAAGCTAGGCGTAAACTCCATAAAAGCTGGTATACACAGAAAAGGAGCTTTGAAGGAGCGTAAAATATTAATTACTCGTTGAATGTGGTTTCCACGGAATGTTTTGACGTAGCTGCTTAATTTGAGCCGCATTTACACAGCATCCATTTTGGGCACGGCACTTCCAAATTATGGTACGCGGGCCCATTAAGGCTCAGTACTCGGTATTTAGACAGCAAATTTGTTTCCAATCCACTGCATTTTCCTTTCTTGAGCGGCACCCTAATGACAAGAAAGGGCACCCTTCTTTGTGAGACCCTTGGATTATACATCAGTGGCTTTCAGTACCCCCGTAGGCGAGAACAGGCTATTTTAACATGGCGAACTATCCAGGACGTTTGCGTCCGGCACTAGTTTTTGAGGTTTAGAAAACAGAGAAGAATGATAGATATTCCTCATGAAACGAATTGATAAAGTTTCTGATCCTCCGTAAGGTGCAAAAACGACAACGATTAACGACAACGATTAACTAACGATTGTTAGCTGTATCAATCTTCCAAGAACGAGGAAACTGTGGATGCTTCCTTATTTATTGGCCTGTTACGACATGGCAGAGGTATGTTTTACTCAAAAGCAGTGGTACTCAAAGTGATTTTAGAGTGACGATAATAACATTCGCATTCGTTGCGTATACAGAACATGATTTCCCTCTAGTTTTGCAAAGAGTTGCATCCAAATTGGTTGAACAAGACGCCATTTTTGAATCGTGAAGAGCGTGTGCGCAATGCGGCCGAAATTTGGGTACGGGGGCCCGTTTTATGGCCGGCCGAGGCTACCTCCGGAGGTGGTGTCGGCCCGCCTAAGTTTCAGGTATGCGGGCCGATGTAATTTTCATTTACACGGCATTTGTTAGGAGTGCAAAGTCTTAAAATGTTGGCCTGCGGACCATGCTTTAGGAGTGCCGTGCCCAAAATGAATGCCATGTAAATGCGGCTTTGAGCACCTTTTTCGTGAAAGAGTTGACAGCCAGACATCAACTCGATTTCTAGTACTTTTCTCTTTCTGATTAGCTTACGTAGAAAAATAAATAAAGCATCACTGAGCTTAAACACAGACTGATAATTGTAGCAGAACGATTCAAAAACTTCAAATAAGAACTTACGTTTTTAATGAACGCGAAAACAGGCCTCTTCGCGTTGAAAACGGCAAACGGCAAACGTGAAAAATAGCGGGAAACTCATGATCACGTGGTATTTTTGCCGTTCGCGTAATGTTTTGCTGTAAACGTGAAGCTTAATCGCTTTATTATGTTTATTGCGTGCTTTGGTTTTGAATCTTGAACTTCTGATGTCAGGAAACCATTCAAGACTGCAACGTAGTCGGTATTTGTGCCTTGGTCCGTCGCACGCTTAAAAGGCCACCAGGGACAAACCCACGAGAATCCAAGATTGTAATTAATGGTTTTGGTGATTGATGCTTTCCCCCTTCCCACTTAACACTTACCTGAGAAAAAAAAAAAGAACTACTCTGATTGGTAACTAATTTTAGGCCGCAATTATATGGAGAAATGTTGTTTCAGGAACCCGAGACAACCATTCCTCCGAAACGTACAACTTTACCTAGGGTTTGTATGATAAAAAGTTGGCCCGGCTGACCGAGGTAAAGTTGATCCTACTTAAAGGGGCATAGTCACGAGGATTTCACAGATGTTTGGTCAAAACTGTGCTCCAACGTATCGGTAGCTAACTTTATCCATGCCCAACATTGTGTCTGAACATTTAAAGGAACATACATACCATGATCATTTAAAATCGATTTAATTTGTCAACACGCTAAAAGATTTGAAAAGTTTAACGCAATCTTTTCAAGTTGCAACTCATTTCCATCGGGGCCATCCGTATCAATAGGCGACAGAAAATAGTTTCAGTGAAGTAATATAGTGTTTGGTAACAAAACTAGACCATTATTTGTGGGCGTTCATTGATGTAAGGACATATTTTTGATTTTTAAAGTGAACTAAAATAGCGTGACTATGCCCTTTAATTATTCCGAAATCTTCCTTTGACATTCTTGACCTCAATACGCCCTTCTCTTTTTTCAATACGCCGTTTCCTTCCTTCGTTGATTTGATCACTGTAGCCTCTGTTTGTCTAAATTTTTGGCTTTACCTCGGTGTAAGAACCTGTGAAACTCACGGATGACGTAAAACAAAGGAAACAAAAACATTTTAAACAATACCGTACAGCAAAACAAAAGCTAACAAACAAAGAAAATCTTGTCAGGTTCTTACACCGAGGTAAACCCAAATTTTTCTTCTTCAGTATACATTTTGTCGATTTAGTCGTTTTTAAACCAAATACCAGGCGTCACGTGACACGTGGCACGCAAAAAGTCGTCCCGGGTAGGCGAGACAAAGTGTTAAAGCGAAGTGTTAGAAAAGTTTAAGTTTATATTTTAGAAAAAGTTGTCCCACCTGCCAAGGTCACTCTACATACCTGCCGAGGTGAGACAACTAGCCCCCCAAGTTGTCTTGCTTCCCCGAGACGAGTTGGTGATCATTTTGTAAACAGTTCGTTGAACTTTTCAAAGAAACAGGTGAAAATTAGCTCGCCTATGGTAAGTGGGGAGAGGGTTGTCTCGAGTACCCGAGACCATATAAACGTTTACACGGTCTCGGGTACCCGGGGCGCCTTGGTGTGACTGCGTTTATTTTACAAAAAAAAAAAATATTTTGCAGAATATTCAGAACCTAAGTTTCTTTGGGAGAAACTAACAGCCATTCTGTGTTTCCATTTTTTTAAAGCCAACCTTCCATTACAATTCCAGTCTTTGGAGCAACAAAGAAACTTTCAACATTACAGGAGGGGAGACTGGGTTCGACACACAAGAGACCAAGTTACCGACCTACTGGAGCACACCCTTCTCCCAGATCTGCCTCGGTATGAAGATCGACCAGCAGCTTAATTTTGTTGTGATAAATAAGTCGGCTGATTCCCTACACTCACTGATTGCTGACGGGAAATACCGCGCCACCTCACTGGGTCTTCACGCTTGGAAGACGTTGATTGGTTCCAAAGCTTCCCTGCAGACCAGCTGTAACAAGGAAGGGTTCAACGCAGTTTGTAGAAAAGGCGATCATTCCAAAGCCAGAATTGGTATCCTTGCTAACAACGAACCCCACTGCTCAAACTGTGACTCCAGAATCGGGTTTGGAACTGGCGGGAAACATGATGACTACAACACGTGTGGAAACGAAGCTACGCTCGGAGGAGACAATGGAGACCAGCACATTAAGGCGATGGGATTTATTTTGGTTAATTAAGACGTAACAGCTGACGAGTCTCAGTAGCCACAGTGAAGCCACCATGTTGCGACCAAGATACTCATATGCTAGTAATTACGACCAGAAAAACGTAAACAAACGGTCAGTAAGGGCGCAACCTTTTTTTACACTGAGAATTTCTTTTCCATGTTGTCTACAATTATTTCATTAAGCAATATACCACACATTTCTATGGTTTATTGGCTCAATAAACCGCGCGGGATGTTGGAAGAACACGAGAAGAGATTGTAGGCGTGACCACGAGCCGAAGGCGGGTAATTTACAAGCTTTTCGAGTGTTTTTCCAACATCCCAAGTGGTTTATTGAGCCAATAAACCATAGAAATGTGTGATATGTTGCTTTTATATAATAACTACATTTTCTATGTGGTTTACTGGTATGTTAATTAATAGGCATTGACCAATCACAGCGAGTGCATTATGTTCAGTTATTGTATAAAGGCTTAATAAAGTGCTTGAGAGCAAAAAGTAGCTGAGAAGTCCGAAAACTACTGAGTCGAATGTGTTAATCACATGACATCTGGAGACTGCGGACTCCCCATTGAATGGACAGCTGTGAATGGTTTGCTGGGTCGAACTATGGGTCAACCTGCCAGTCTTTGTAAAAAAAGAAAAAAAAGCACCCACTCGTTAAAACTAATACGAAAGTTTCAAACGCCCCGGATCATAAAGCCGTTGTACTTGATCTTAAAATTCTCAGTGAAAAGCGTGGCCCCGGCTTGTGGAAATTCAATAACTCCCTTGTGGAAGACAATAAATATGTCGAGCTTATAGAAAAAAACTACGCGGCTATACGTGAGAAGTATTCAGATTTGAAACACGATCGATTAAAATGGGAATTAATTAAAATGGAAATAAGACGTCTCACCATTTCATACTCAAAACACAAAGAAAAACAACGGAGAATTCGAGAAACGGAACTTCAAAAGCGTTTGGAAGCTTTAGAAATTAAAATTAACAACTGTAATACGGACGAACAGTTAAGCGCTGAAATTGAAGAATATAACAACTTAAAAATCGAACTTCAACGTATTAACGAAGCCAAAGGGAAAGGTGCAATTTTTCGATCTAAAGTCAGGTGGGTTGAACAAGGTGAAAAACCTACAAAGTATTTCTTTAATTTAGAGAAAAGAAATTTCAACCGTAAAGTAATTACGGAAATAAAACGAGAAGACGGCAAAATACTTGTTGAAGAAGACGTGATAATGAAAGAAATCGAATCCTTCTATGAGAATTTATATGCTTCACATGACGAGGATAACAATGGGGCTTTTAATGATTTTGTACGTGATCTGCAAACTGTCAAATTAACAGACGAAGAAAGAGAAGACCTTGAGGGTTACATAACAATAGAGGAATGTTCCAAAGTCTTAAAAACCTTCCCCGCTGGTAAGTCGCCGGGCGATGATGGTTTCACGGCGGAATTTTACAATTGCTTCTTTGATTTGGTGAGCCGCGACTTAGTAAACAGTTTTAACACCGCATACAATGAAGGAGAGCTGTCGATATCACAACGCAGAGGTGTCATAACTCTTGTGCCCAACTGAGAGGACTCCTGTTTGTCAGATCTCTCAAATTGGCGACCAATTACTCTCTTAAATTTAGATTATAAGATCGCATCAAAAGTAATAGCAAACCCAATAGAAAGGTTTTTACCAAGGTTAATTCACCCTGACCAAACTGGCTTTGTTAAAGGGCGATACATTGGTCAAAATATTAGGCTAATTAATGATATCATGGAACAGACAAAATTACAAAATATTCCTGGGATATTACTTTTACTTGACTTCCGGAAAGCATTTGACACTATTGAATGGTCCTTTATTCAAAATACTTTAAATCTCCTTAACTTCGGTGAAGGTATTAAACGCTGGGTCTCCACTTTTTACACGAGTCCTGAAAGTGCGGTCCTGAACAATGGATTTTCTACAAATTATTTCCAACTGTCAAGAGGAGTGAGGCAGGGCTGCCCCCTGTCGCCATATCTTTTTATCTTAGGAGCGGAAATTTTAGCATGCAAGATTCGACAAAACAAGGAAATACAGGGAATCAAAGTCTTCAATTCTGAAGCTAAGATAAGTCAATTTGCAGACGACACGTCATTAATTTGCAACAGTTGCGCCTCTACTAAAAAAACAATCGAAGTGGTGGACGCCTTCGGGAATGTCTCCGGCTTACGATTAAATCCCACTAAAACCAAAGCTTTATGGCTCGGCCCTTGGAGAGAAAAAGAAGAAAAACCATTTGGGTTTAAATGGCCTAAAGAACCGGTTCGAGCATTAGGCATTTTCATATCATACGACGAAAGGCAAAATAACAAAAAGAATTTTCTAGTTAAAATTGACAAATTAGCCTCTAAACTAGAGGTTTGGCAGTCACGTAAGCTTTCTATATTAGGCAGATGCCTAATAACAAAATCCCTTGGTATCCCGCAATTAGTTTACTCTATGTCAATTCTGGATGTTCCTTTGACTTGTATTCCAACTATCAATACAACTATTTTCCAATTCATTTGGAAAAAAAAAGAAAGACAAGATCAAGCGTCAAGTAATGTACCAAAATTATGATAAAGGAGGAATACGTGTTCCAAATGCGGATGTAATGGCCAAATCCCTAAGGCTCGCCTGGATATCAAGGCTTTTATCTAATGATGAGGAATGGAGCCAGGTTTGGAAAGCAATCCCAAACCACTTTTTCGACATGTACGGTGGTCTAAATTTCTTGTTAAGATGTAACTACGATTCGAGGTTTCTTAAGCAGACCGGTATGCCTCAATTTTACCAAGTAATGCTACAGTGCTTTCATGAATTAAAATCCTCCTACGAAACTGACCTTGGACAGGACTTAGTTTTATTCAACAATAAAGAAATTCTTATAGATCGTAAGACTTTTTTCTATAAATCGTGGTTTCAGAAAGGGATTTTCCGAGTTCACGACCTCCTTACGAATAACGGTGCTTTTCTCTCGCATAGTGAATTCACCACAAAATATAACTTAAAATGTAACTTCTTACAGTATTTACAGGTGGTCTCAGCAATACCCAGGCGACTAGTTGAAAAAGCAAAACTAAATTTGGACCCTAAATTTACTTATTTACCAGATGATACTTTCTTTCAGCTATCATCTTCAATAAACATAAATCTTCTGAAATGGAAGAGCAGAGATTACTATTGGCTTTTCATAAACAAAGACAATCCAGAACTCAAGGCGCCTAAGAAATGGGATCGTGATCTGCAGTCCAACGAAATAGAATTGACCGGCTATTTCAAACATCTAAGAAATATCTGTAAAGAAAACAATTTGAGAGAGTTTTACTTTAAATTTTTACACAGAATTATTGTAACAAGAAAGGAACTTTGTTTATATGGAATAGAAAGCGACAGTACATGCGTGTATTGTCAGGAACCTGACTCAATTGGCCATTCTTTCATCCACTGTCGATGGTCGAAAGAGTTTTTTACAGAAGTTATTAAGTGGTTCAATGAAGAAAATGGCATCTCCTACTCCCCTAACATAATCGAATTACTCTTTGGTAAATTTCCAACTGTAATCACCGCTCCATCAACTATGATGTTAAAAAAGTTTAACTATGCTCTTTTATTTGCTAGATACTATCTTTATAATAACAAGTTAAATTCAAAAGAACTGAGATTGAGGGAATTTATAAAAAAATTAGAATTGAAATATCGCATTGAGAAATTATAATCAATGATAAATTAAGCCTCTAACAAGTCCAGATAAGTTTAAAGGAAGCTATGGCGTATAAAATTATATACATGGTGAAGGTTATGACTTGCACGGTGTCCGCTTTATATACAGTATATATCATCCTTATTGACTTAGACGTCGCCAATTTTTGTTGTAAAAAATTTTTGTATGTTTTTTCTTTTCTTTTTTTTTTTTATCTGAAACCAATAGTTTAATGGAGCGTAGACCAGTGTAATTTATGTATCTAATATTGTGCGAAATATTGTGATGTATTAGTGTAATGTACCATGTTATTGAAATAAAGATTCTTAAAAAAAAAAAAAAAAAAAAAAGCACCCAGTAAATGGAGTAAATGAAACCTTCCATCCTAGCTGGCGGTAATTAAATCCAGCTTGTTAACATTGGGCCTTTGATTTACGCTCTAGGAATTACTTTTCCCAGACAAATGTGCGCGAAAAATCCGCTGTTTTTTTATTGTTTCAATTGGGGGTC
Source organism: Siderastrea siderea (assembly GCA_964030785.1). Classification (NCBI taxonomy): domain Eukaryota; kingdom Metazoa; phylum Cnidaria; class Anthozoa; order Scleractinia; family Rhizangiidae; genus Siderastrea; species Siderastrea siderea. The sequence continues at coordinate 42,017,845 of OZ034970.1, forward strand.
ACTATTTTAATCCCAGCTACACTACTTGTAGGTATACATGGCCTTAAGTATTAATCATTGTATCCATGCATTTATCGTTTCTGTATGCTAAAATACCAGCTTATAGAGAAATGTCATGCCATATTTTATTGATGTGTAAAGCTGACATTTTAAACGACAATCTCAAAATTGTTAAAATAATTTAAAAAGAGGGCTATATATGTGTTTATCAATGTTGTACATATCATTGAACGTGTTGTCGGTAGATTTGTATGATTCACTATTATGATTTGTTTTTTAACAAGAATAGCAAAAGAGTAAATAACTCTTTTGGGTTGTTGAAAAAAACTTGTAACGTAACTTCAATTTTTTTTTGCCCAACAATCACGTAAAGTAAAAAAAAAAATTCCCGGCTCAAGCAACATGATTTGTTTTGCTTCATGATTAATCATAGACTGACTTGCCTTGGTTTCTTATGTATACACTACGTTACTTTCAAACGTATTTAATCCACGCATTCTGCTCTAACTCGACGATAAACATCAAATTTCTCCTTACATTGTAAACCTGAATGGCCCGGAGAGTAAAGGAATACATGAAGACCATCATTCCCAAGGAGAAGTAATCTTTTGATTTAGTGTGATTTAGGTTTTACCTGTCCACCTTGGGTGACAGAAATGAAATTTTATCTGTTCCACCGTTTCGGGGGTAGGGTTATCCTTAAAACTTGGAATTTTGAACATATTTATCCCGCGTCTATAGAATAGTTACATAAATTACCAAGCCTCTACTGACTTTTTTTGCGGGTGATCCCGCATTCCTAAGATCCCTAATGGGGCCCCATGTATTATTCCGTGTAAACCGAACCCATTACTCGTATATGCGACCATCTTGCAAGGTGGCACTATTATTTTGCGTTTGAAAAAGGGTAAAGTTTTTCAATCACTTTGAACTCAAATAGGTTGTTCTGAAAATGCCGTTGCATTGCATGAAATACCGGCGGTAAAAATGTTAGGAGTTATGACTAAGTAGGTCATCTTTAAAATTATATATCCGGACTGAGAGCAGTAGTTATTTTCTTCAAGGATGGAAGAGTGTGCGAAGGATCGGAAACGGACGTAATGTGCCGCCGCAAGCCGCAAAAACCGTGGGCGCAAGCTCGAGGAAAAAAATTTAACGCGTGCACTACTTTTATACTCCGTTCGTACACCCCAGCACTGTGGTGACGGAGAATTCTTATTGGTCAAATGTCGCAGCGATGACGCTTAAGTGTCAATAAGTTGCCAATTGATAATGAATAAAAGGGTAATTGTGGTGCGCCCGTGGGGATGTAAAACATAAATATTTGGTTTATCAACTGAGTCGATAAGGTAATTTGGCCAATAACTGAAGGCTCAATTCTTTATTGTGGCCATTTGCCTTGTCAGCTTATTTTTGTACTGTCGATATAACAACACGCGTGCAGGATCTGCAAGCGCAGGGAAAGTTTTGAAGACGGCAGAAGTAAGAGAAAGCATGTCCCAAACCCATTCTTGAAAGGAACATACCACACTTTTCTTAAAATAACACTGGATTTTGGCTTAACTTTTTTTAAACTCAAGCATACCTTCTGCGCTGTTGGTAAGTTTACCCGCAAACCTTTCGAACGATATGCATAAAAAGAAAACAAAGCATCATGATTTATGACACTGAGATTGTTGAGGACCTGAAACATCTACAAAGAGTAATTTTGATATAACAATACAATATTTGCTTGTTTTCAAGTTTTACGCTCAGGAAACGTGCCTCTAGTGATAGACTGGGGAAGTTCAGGTTTTTAATTTTCACCCGTAAGCTAAACCCATTCACCAAATTATATATACTAGTCTTATGAAATATCCCTCGGCCGGATGCCTTCATACTTCGTTTCCACTGTTCCATTAACTGCAACTGAAAGCATAACCAGTGCCAAATATTTTTAGTGGGTGTCACTTGCGCGTTAAACTGTAAGAAGAGGGTTGATTAGTCCCTTGGTACAATTAGTTTTCTTTAACAGTGAAGTTACTGAATCAGGTGGTGTATCGTAATTTTAAGGGGGAGACCCTTAACTACAGATCTGGCATTGTTGCTAAATAAAGGGAGTTTTGTGGATGGTATTTTTTCATACGCTGGTTTGCAGCGTTTTGTGCCGCTAGCTTAGTGAAATGTATGAGGATGGTCACGAGGATGAACATCAGAATTTTAAAAAACAACTTTGCAAGTGCGTAGCTTGTGCCAGTCCCCAACTGTCCATTAAAAAGAAAAATCCCTAAAACTCGAAGGAAAGGAGGTAGAGTTTTGATTTGTTTCTTTTTTTGCTAATCGGAGATTATTCAGCCTTCTTTATAATCTGAAGTATTTGAAAAGATAGAAAAATTACAGAAATATGTATAAGTGTACGTACTTATGACGTCATAACTTCTATAGTGTGAATTTCAAGAAATCGATACGTCACGTTTTGCATCTTTCTGATCGTGTAAGCTGTTTGAGTTTTTAGGCTTTTTTCTGTTCAGGTCACGTGACCTGCCAAATATGGTTGTGACTTGAAAATCTTGGACACCTTTCCTATGGAACAAACATGGCCAAGCAGCTTATCTGTGGAAGTTAGGGTTTGCGAGATATGATGATTAGGAACTTTCCATAGCAACAATATAGCAGTTAAGAGACTTCCCCCTTAATTCTCGCCTCAGGAGTTATAGCAAGTTATAGAACGGGGTCTACCATTTGTACCAATGCCATGGATTGTGAGACCGCTTTTGCAAATTGTATCCGTTCGTGTGTATTGGACATGACCGTGACTTCTCCTTAGCCTTTCCATTACTTAGAAGAAATGACAGTGAATTGCAGTCTCAGTCCCATCACCAACTTTATTTGCTTCGAAATACAGCTATTCCTCATACCTTTTTTGTATTCAAATAAGGAAAAAAACTGATACAAAATTTCGTGCGAGTCAGTTCCTGTTTTAGGTTTAAACTAAAAGGCTTTTTCTATTGAAGCCGATAGCACTTTTTCCTAAAATGGCCTTTTAATGACCAGTTCCTTGCGATTCTCACTGAACCAAGATGTAACCAATGGCTTCAATTTCTTTGACACCATTATCTCCTCCTTTCCAAGCCTCGTTTCCACACGTGCCACCGTAAACTCCTCCAAGGCCAAACCCGATTCTGGAGTCACAGCCTAAGCAGTCGTGTTCATCGTTACCAAGGATACCGATTCTTGCTCTGGGACCACCACACACAGCGTTGAAACCCTCCATGTTACAGTTGGTCTGCAAGGAGGCTTGGGACCCAAGAAGCGTCTTCCACGTTTTACGACCCAGTTTGGTGGAGCGATATTTTCCGTCAGCGATCAGTGAGTACAAAGAATTTGCGTGCTTAGTGAGAACAAAAAAATTGATCTGCTGGCCGATCCTCATACCGAGGCAGATCTTGGAGAAGGGTGTGTTCCAGTAGGTCGGTAACTTGGTTTCGTGATCGTCAAACAAAGTCTTCCCTCCTGGAAGGTTAAAGTCGATTTTGTTGCTCCAGAGTTTGGAATCGAAGTGAAAAGTTGGCTAAGTGGAAATAAAAGAAAAAAGTGCATGAGAATAAACAGTACTATGAACGAAGAAGAGCAAATTAAGTTAGACCATTTACACATTGAGCATATCTCTATAAGTGGTTTAGAGGATATTAAGCAATTTGTCTAAAGGTACCTTACTGCCATCAGTTTTCATGACCAGCGTCCATCCACCACCACCACATGCTCCAAGGCCATGGCTTGCCATGTGACAGTACACTGGAACCTTCCCATAATGCATTTGGAGTGGATAAGCTCTGTTTCCTTGAGCCCTGGTAAAAACGAACATTTTTGAGTGGAATTATTATATGTGCGCAAGCTTCGAAGACGCACCAGAGGACATGTACGAACTTATGCTGAACAAACACTTCATTTAAAAGATTACACTATCAAGTTTTCCCTATTGGGCTGAAGAGGGTCAGATAAAATATAAATTTGGCGCAAATGCTTAAAAATGCGCAAAAAGGGCTAAATTATGTTATCCTTTATTTACAGCTGTCCTTTGACTTCAGCCCAAAATTCTGCATTCCAAATTTTGTACTTTACAAGGAAACAAGATTTTTCTCGATGAAATCTCTCTGTCTCCCCTGCCTGGGAGGTTTTATGTACTCCATGTCCTTCCGCTTGAACTTACTTGTGGTTGTTGTAAATCTCCTTACACGAGGCAAATGTCAATCCTGTGAACAGATAGAAAGTAACATATAAAAGTTGACATATACAAAATTGAGTTTCGTAGAACATTACGAGCATTTCGTATTTTTTAGGAGCCCGGTCTAGTCCGCGCGCTGAATCTTGGGAACTGAAGTTCTCGAGCGTGGCCATTTTCCCCATCCACGCGCGGAGCAGCGTGAGGGAACTTGCGCCCTAGGCCTTGTTTCATTCAGTTTGGATTAAACCTTGGAAAAATATACCTGGCCCGACGTTGGGTTTTCCACGAGAAGAAGCGTTGACTACGGTTATTAGCTTATCAAGCTTTCTCCCCAGGGTTTTCTCCAGTGAATTTATGGCTTTCTCGGCGTTGTTTGAGCGTGGAGTCTTGTTTGTCGAGGATGCAGCGGCCATCACGACCACAAAGAAAATTAGAATAAACCAAGCATTAAAAAACGACTGCATTTTGTTAATTATAAGTAATCTATTGACCAAATTTCCTCCAGCTTCCAGTATCGCTCAAAGATGAGTTGTTATGAGCACTCAGGTGTTTACGTCCCTACATTTCAGTACTTAAATCGGAACGCGAAAATTTTCCCGTAAACACTACAATTATATAATCAATAATAGCTTACTACAGTTTTGTTTATTCTACGCTTAAAAATCCATAGTGATAAATACGTGTTTAAGGTAGATCAAGTTAAAAAATATGAAGGTACACTTCAATGCCGAAATAGGCACATTTTATACCGCAAAAAATGAAATTTTATACCGCAAACAAATTTTATGCCTAGAACAATAAAATAAAACTACTCACGACCCTAGAGTTGAGCCGCGAAATGTTAATTGTATTGCTATTTCAAATAACTTGATGAATTATTTAAATTGGCCGCAACTCTAAGCGCTGTTTTCATCAATACTCTTGGATTCTTATGTCGTTGTAACAAGCCATTCTTTCGCTGCTAAGTTGTATAGAGTTTGACGAAATATGCATGCGTGCTTATTTAGACTAACAAACGTATTCAAATGGAGACGTAGAAACACCACAAAGAGACAGCGAAAAAATATGTTGCTCACCACTGAGTCAGTTTCCAGTCACGGACGAGGGCGTATACTGAGTTATTAGTTCAATAAAAATGCCGGCAAAAATGACTCGCTTTTTATAAACAGGACTGAAGCTAGACCAAAATTTTAACCCGGAGGCAATAAGAAGATAAAATTATGAAAAGATAGAAATAAAGATATAACCGATTTATTTTTATCTAAAGCAGTTGACCCGAATATATTTTGGACCCTTACATAATCCGAGCCTAGAAGACCCGTCATCTCGAACTAATTCCCGGTGTCTCCACACAGTTTATGATGAACAGCAAACGCCAGATATGAGACGATCGCAGACACCGCCATTTTGGTTTCCTCAAACACACCAAAACGGCGTCTGCGAACGAATATAAAGAACTTTCATCAAGGACAAACGTCGAGAAACGTGATCGTTACATTTGTGACTGTACCCCATCCACTAGAAGCACGCCGTAAGGCTGTCGAGAAAAAAATCGATCGGTACAACTGAGTGAAGTTACAAGAACCGAGTTACACCAGGCTGAATTGCCTTGGTCTCGTGGTTTAATTCTGAAATTTTCCTGTACAACAGAGAAGTAGTAAGAAATGTCTACCGAGAAAATTGCCTCGGTTGCCACTATGCTGGCTTAGTTGGGCCAGAAGAACGCCCAATCTCGCCTATCAAAGAGCGCGCAACCTTACCTGCTAACTTTTAGTTTCAAAAAAAGATCTGAATATCTTATCAGTCAGATCGAGTCCTATGGAATTTTCATCTATCGAAAGGCATTCATCTAGCTTTTTCCTTCGCTGTCCACAACGTTAGCGTGTAAAACAGGCTAGAAATTCACGATATAAACTTGTTCCACATACATACTTTCATTCAAAGCTAATAATCCACATTATTGTCAGCGGACTTGTGGACGTTTAGGTCACACTGATCTGACGGCAACTCGATCGCGAATTAATTTTTGTAAAACATGCTGGTTGGTTATTTTTACAAATGATCTCGAGCCACGTATGAACAACTGAAATTGATCAGAAATGCTTGACGAGGATCCTACCTCAATGGCCCCTTCTTTTGCTCCTTCAAGCAGATTTGTACATAGCATGTCTAGATCTGAGAGTTGTATTTCTCGTTTGTACTTGTGACTAAACAGGAAGCCTAATACAAAGCGATAGACTTTTGTCTCTTTCTTTAGATGAACTAGCTTTTTAAAGCTGTGCAAGTCGCGTGATAGACACAACCGCGCAAGGAAACCAAAATCTCCCGAGAAACCAAATTTTTATCTAACGATGAAAATCAAAATACGTAGTGTAGCGTTTTCCAGAATTTTTTATTCAAATTAAAGTCACATAAAGGTTATTCAACTGGAAATGATGGCATTATTCTTCATAACATGTTACAAACAACTGATGCATGTAAAAACCACTCAAAGATAGAACTGTCAATACGTTTACCAGAAAAAGGTAACACACCATTGTGTCAGTACGAACATTAGGACACGAGTGGTAGTAAAAATATATATCTGGTAGAAGCACAAAAGTGTAGTCGAGATTTAAGGTAATGAGTCATGGATTAAACGTGGGCCGAAGTCGATACGAATCTCAGTGGGCCTATCGATTCTTGAAAAGTATCGACACTCGATACTTGTGTCATAGTGGTATCGAAGTTTCGATACGCCTGGCTGGAAGAACGGGTGACTGAACATTACGTGCTGTGTCTCTGTCTTGTGTCAGAAGACAATGCCGTCCCCAAAAAGCTTAATCTCTTTTAGCCCAATTGCGTGATTAAGTTGCTGTAATAAAAAAGATTTGTTCGTGTACCATATTTGCTCGAGCCTAAATAAGAAGTTATTGCCCAAGGAGGAGTCGTTTGATGCACGTATAGCCCAATGGCATCATTGAGAGGAATGTTACTTAGACCATAGAATGGCAAAGCGATGACGTCACAAAAAAATTTCAGACACTTCTGACTGGGGCTATTATCTCAAAATCTACTAGTTGCGTTTGACGAAAGAGAACACAAGCCTACTCTTGTTTTGCGTTTCTTGTGTCTTGCACCAAAATGGCTCCCCCATGTACTTTTTTGTCTCCCCTGGGAAAGTGGTTAGTACTCGGACATCGTATTCGCGTTTGTCTCGAAGGTGACGCCGTCCCGTCCCGGGCGTCTTGAGATTCAAAGCACTTGAATGGAAAAACCGAAAAACCTGCGATTAGCAGGTGTTTAACATCGCTCGCTTACAGTTATTTCAATTAAGGTTGTCGGAAAACCCATGCGATAGGACAGAAGGGTGATATGGGTAATTTATTTTAACATTTTCCAAACTTAGCTTAACTTAATATTTCAGATGACTAAAGTACATAAGCTTTTTAGCAGTCTCACGATTCAATCCACTGTAAGGCTGGGTAAAGATTCTCCATCAAATAATCAAATATTTTAATGTTTGATTTTCTTTATCTCTAATTTCTCTTTGCCTCATTGACGTTCCTTTAATTGAAGTTTTCTCGTACAAGAGACGTTGCGTTTACCATGGAGGAAAACTATTTTCTTTATCCACAGTCCAAGAAGGGGCTTGTGAATCAACTTCCTGTCACACTTTTGAATATTTGCCTGCACACTCCCTCCTGCGAATGAAGATAAAATGTAAGCTTAGACGTTAATCAAAACAAACGTCAGGCAAATCGTGACATAGAAGGGGACACCACATGTACAAGCATACACAAGCTTACTTGTAATGACCCACAACTGCAAGTGCACATTAACTGTTATTACATTAGAAGCATTTACTATACTGTACGTTCTCCCTGGATAGGATGCTGATCCGCTAGATACTCGTAGTTATTACATGCATGAAGCATTTTAGGTTAATGAAGAAACCGCACACTAAAGGAGAGATGCACAGTGTAAGGGAGCATTGGGAAATTTCCACATCCTCCACCATGAGAATAGGGCAAAAATTTAAGTTGCATAGTCATGAATAAGGTGTACTCAAGGCAAGGCCTTGATGGCACAGTGGTACGTACACAAGTCACACAAGGTAAAAGACAAATTGTCAAAATATATTTTGCAATGTCAAAATCTGGCAAGCCCTCGGCTTGTGATTTTACCCCTAGGAAAGCCGTGTGTGTGCATAGGAAGTTAAAATAAACTTTGTCCACTTTTTCCCCGCACTGCTGATCTTGTTTTTTATCAATACGTTACCTTCACTAAATTTAAGTGTGTAATGACTATAGATTGCAGGCTTGTAAGCCTTATGTACATTAAACCCGCAACAGCAGCCAGTTTTGTCTGAAAAAAAAAATGAAAACTCTCTGCAGGCTAGTCACACATTGCGATTCATTAAATTTTGATTATTAAAAGGAGCTCACCTGCTCTTCTTCTTTCACAAAAAACTGTCCAGCTTGAAAGTGCCGTCTTTTACCAATACCACGCCTCACATATCTGGAATGAATTGGACACCGGTTAAGGACATACAAAGCCGCAGCAAGGCCACACCCAGCTATCTTCAACGAGGTGGTGGTCATTGTGTGACTGTCCACTGAACTGGCTTCGACTTCTGACACCTTGCATTTGTCAGTAGTGATCTTTATGGATACAAGTCCATTTTCCCAGCTTTTAACTGTTTAAAATAATGCAAAAATTCCACATTTTAAGACTGCCTATTTGAAAATAATAGTATCTCCAAGATTAGGATTTTAATTGTTCATGTTAAATCTGTTTAGCTGTTTATAATGCACCGACTAAGCACAGTAGTGTGCACCACATATGTAAGTTGTGAAGAACCAAACCACAGTCTAAAAAAGGTGTAAATCCTACATAGAGGAGAAAGGGCAGGACGGGGGGGGGGGGGGGAGACAGTTATACCTAGTTGATGCTGCCCACAAGACTACCATGTCTCCACAAAAAAAAAACCAAGACGTTTTCAGACGAGACAGCAAAATTCTCTTTCTTTTTGCTACAAGACAACATAGTGCTGAAAGGAACAGGCACGCAAAATCAGCATAAATGAATGTTTGGCCCAGGGCAGGATAGAACACACAAGCATATAAGATTTGATTTTCTGAATCTATGTGACAAGCCAGGCACCAAAATACCAAGTCTGCTAGGTTTGACGACTTGTATACCGGTATCTTCACAAAACTGGAACTTTCTGACAGAATTTCCTATTTCTGGTATGCAGCCTACAGTTGTGGACAAATGTCTTTGGGCAGATTCAACAAAGTAGCATTAAATTCCTGCTGTCTCTGAATTCTAAGCTGCTTCCCAAGGACTTCTGTCCAGCATTGTAGGCCTGGAGAACGGAGGTTTAAAACATACAGCTGCCCAATTCATAATAAAACACAGAGGAAGTTGATGCCTACCTTGTTGGTAAAAACTGTTTACCAAACCACCTTTAAATGAACCTGTGGAGTCATCTTTGTCAGGTTTTCTGGCCACTTGGAAGGCAATCACTACATCAAGCCTGTACCTCATCTTACCATGAAAGATTATTTCCTTCACATCAGAATGACCATCCCATTCAACAACACGAACACCATCTGTTGAGATTCGTCCCTCAGCGGCACTGGCTGCTATGCTTTCTTGAATCAGGGGTGCATGGTGCTGAGTAACAATAGTTATTTTGTTATTCAATGCTTGAATAGCTTTGACAAGAGCCATCACTCCTTGGATACAATCTGATTTTGACATCTCAGATGAAAAGCTTTCTTTCTCATGAAGAAAGCACATAACAACAGATGGAGCATGGGACAGTCTCACTGCTATTTTCAAGAAATTATTAGCAACTTGGACATCTTCTGGTCCATCAGTGTTGTCGGGAGATACCCATATCATTTTTGCAAGCTCTTTTACTTTTTGGATTGCACTGGCAGAGCAGACTGACGCAAGGTATGGTTTATCTGTAAGAGTGATGAGCCTTGGTTCTTCATCCCCATGGTCTGGTTTATGGACTTTAAAATAGTCATCAACAGTGGTGTCACAGATGAACATTGAGCCAGGGTGATGGCTGAAGGATAGTGGTGGTTCTGGGGAAATAAAAATGTCACCCTCATGGCAAAGTTTGTCTCTTTCACAATTCAAAATGTGACATATTAATTTTTCTAGACTTGTGTTACAAGGGATAAAATCATGGATGTAACAACTTTGAGCAGAAAACATGCTATGTTTATTCCATGTCCCCACTGCAAACTCAGTGATCAATCATAAACAGTACCATTGCTGTAGGGCAGGAAAAACCCAGGTCCGATTGCCTGGGGCAAGTAAATTTTGCTCTTGGGCAAGTGAAAATAGATGTTTGGTGGCCTGGTGGGCAAGCGAAATTAGCCTCAGTAGTCAGTGGCAGCTTGATAAATGATAATTCCCAGTTAGAAACTTAGGACTGCAAGATGAGTGAAACAATGAATTGAAAGCATGGATTAATTTAAAAACCAAACTCCCACATACCCATTTGGCAGATATGATGATAAAGTACGAGATCAAGCCTCCATCTTCTGGACAGTGACACAGACACCCAGTAACTAGCAGTTACTCTGTCTGACACAGCATTTGTGTCACTTTTTAGTATCTATTACCAAGTTACAGTGTAAGTACTGGAAAGCTCATTTTGTTATAGTCTATTACAAACAGTACCTAGGACATGAACTACAGTGTACGGTAGTTGATAAATAAGGCACGTTGCATTCCCATTGGGCAAGTAATATTTAACTGGGGGGCAAGTGAAAACTGAAATTTACTCGCCCCGGTGCTGGGCAAGTGGATTTCAAATATTTTTTTCCTGCCCTGTTGCTACCACACAAGGTGAGTTCAAGCATATACACTGGCACATTTAGTTAACTCTGAATACAGTTTCATCTTAAAATAACCATCATTTGATTTACCTTGCTCTGTGACCATTAAATCTAGCTTGCTTGCTTTTCAGTTTTGAGTTAGCTATAATGTTATCCAAACTCTCAATTATCCAAACTATTTTGAATTGCCTGTCCTACCAAGTCTAGATAAAATATAATAAGGTTCTACTGTATTAATATCATATTCACAATATGTTCTAAAGGTCTGAAACTGGGTAAAGGACTTTGAATCACTGGGCACTGAACACAGCACCACCACCCACCCCATCCACTGACAATTCTCAGGAGTACCCCTCCCTCTAATGTTGAAGAGAAAATCTCTTGGGAAGTCAATGATCAAATGCTAATTAACGCTGTTAAGAAAAATCAGCTTATTCCCTTTGGTAATAAAAGTTAAATCAAATAGTTTATATGTTATATGTTCCACATGAAAACTTTCCTTACTTGCAGATCTCACTGCCAGAGATGACGTTACACCACAGGCCCAAAACATGGGTATGAGATCTCCGATTTCAGAAGGTTCCCCAAATTCTGTTGCATAAATATCTTCAATTCCTATCACAGATGGGTCTCCAATATGTATTGGTGCTCCATGTACTGCATCATAAGCTGCAGTAATAACAAGAGCTTTCTCAACCAGATCTTTTGGAATTGGACGCATTGAAACCACCATGGGGTTGGCAAATGGCCCAACGGGTACACACTGAATGTTGGTTGTAAACATGGATACATTACGGTTTTCAGTGACATTTTGAAGTGGAATTCCAGCAGTTATCATTGCTTCTTCAAACGAAAAGCTGCATCCAATGTAGAAGGATACATAGTCAGCCATGGGGTATGCAGTCAGGTTGCCAGGTTTCTTTATAATGATCCCATTCTCAGATACACAGTACTTTTGGAGGTCAGTTCTGCAAGTGAAATTTGAGACTAAAATCAGACAGATGTTTAAAGTAACTGAAATAAAAGCTCACGTGTCATCAGAAACATTACACCCCATTCCCCTCCCCACTTCCCCCAAATGTGTGATTCCAGAAATTTTTTTTACCCACCCCATTGATGGTCACAGGAAATTCTGAGGGGGTTAGGGGATCTCAAAAGCCAAAATTTTAGGAATGAAGCTAATCTGGAATTTCTGGAGAGATGGATGGGGGAGGGGGGGGGGCAGAACTAAAAAACCATCCCTGGGGAAGGTATGGATATTTTCTGGTACAGTACAATCTGTCAGGTTTTCTCAGCATATTTCTGGACTGTCAGAGACTCTCATGTGGTGGTTAAATTAGTGTTGAGTGCTTCTGACTTGGTGTGCGACACATGCAGACTGCAGACTTTCAGACTGCAGACTTGCAGACCTTCAGATTTGCAGACTCGCAGACCTGCAGACTTGCAGACTCGCAGACTGAACATACTGACCTTTCCTAATTCATTTTTAAACTCACGTTGAGCAAACCTTGCTGTTTTCCACATCATTGTGGTGCGATTCCGAAGCTTGTTAGTCGTGTAACTATACAGATTTGTGCTATCTAAAATTAATAAAACACTAGTTGAAAGTTGCATGCACGGTTCTATGTCCTCTATGAATAACAGCTGTGTAAGTGGGTTGACTGGTGTGGCTCAAGCTTATTTGACCCCTAAAAGATACCATTCCAAACCAGGCAGTCAAATAAGCTATTAATTTTAATTTCAATAGCGCCGTTTCTTTCTTCTACTTTATTTACTTCCTTACTCGTAACACTAAGCGAACCTCAGTTGGTAAAAGCACTGGCGTTCCGTCTTAAACACCGTACTGGCCACCCCGTTTCATACGGAAGTCCCTTTTTCAGGCGTTTTTCAAGGTGGCTAGCAATTATTGCTACGAGATGCCCTGAAAACTATCAAAATTTAACTGGTCTGCTGTAAATCCTATTCGTTATGTAGCTGGCTCTTTATATTTAATTGCCGAAACTGAGCACAGAGATGAACCCGGGGGGGGGGGGGGGGGGGGATCGTGGGTGTATTTGTGTAATGATTGAAGAGAGGCAAATGTTGCTAAGTTCAGTCTTCAAAGCAATGGCCTATAAAGGCTTTCTTTTAAAGGGTCATTTAAAGCATACCGAAATAGTGGCATCAGCGGGGTTTGCTCAACGTTAGTTTAAAAATGAAAATTAATAGGAAAGGTCGGTATGTTGAGTCTACAAGTCTGCAGGTCTGCAGGTCTGCAAGTCTGCTAGTCTGCTAGTCTGCAAGTCTGCAAGTCTGCAGTCTGCAAGTCTGCAAGTCTGCAAGTCTGCATGTGTTGCACACCGCTTCTAACTTCCTTTTGGAAAATCAGAAAGTGGATGATTCAAGGCAGGTCTCTGTACTATAATTACCATGTCATTCACCCTTAATTGAGAAACTTCACTCCACATTGTCTCTCTCCAACAGGTATATGGTATATAATTGGATACTGGTGAAAGCACACTAGGGGTAACCCCTGCATGCTTTTCGATGAACTAGCATCCCATTCAGGAGGGAGTGCTAATAGTCTTGTGGCTTCCTTAACGTTACTCCACATTATGTTGACTACACCCAGGTGTATAAATGGTTAATAGCGAGAACATGTTGGGGGTAATGCTTCTATGGACTAGCATCCCATCCAGGGGTAGTTGTAACATTCCTAGTTCCTTCATGCTATAGGAAAAGGAGTTTATTAGTGCCGGCTTTGTGGGTATGATGAATGATCAATTTGAGACCTGGTGAGATGACAATAGCTTTCTTTCTGCAAATCTGAGACGTTTTGACTACAGGTACCCTGAAACACTAGGCAAAAATTGAGGCCCTAAAATGTTTAGGCTGATCAAATTTGAGACTGTAAGCTTAAATTATGTAATTTGGGTAAAATTTTGCAAGAACTGAATCTATTTAAAAGATCATGCACCGCACCACCCCTAAATTTACCTTAAAATTTGTAAGAACAATAATGTGCATCCTCGCATTATGCCTCTCCTACAAAACAGCAATCAGTGACAGTTGCCGTGTTAATTCTCGTACCTTACATTGGAGTCAGGAGCCAAGTTTCCGGCCGACAGTTCACCAATTTTACTTCTGTACAGTAAGGGACACGGAGCTTTGTTTAGCTCACAAAACTGCTCAAAATCATCCGCCAGAAAAGAGGGAAGAATCGCTAAATTCGCCTGAAGATAACCCATGCAGTATCCCGAGCTTGATTTTCCCTCCAACTCCTCATTCGTTCGGAACTCGTATCTTGCTTTCGATGGCTTCCATGAACCGACAGGACTACTTGAGCCACTACTTTGCTTGAAAGCCATAATGGATGTCACGGATCTAATAAATTATTAATCGCGTTCTTTCCGTGAGTAGTGTTCACGTGTGACGGAAACAAATAACATAGAAGACAAAATAATACAACTTCAAAACAAAAGGAAAATACAGTCACAAACAAAAGAAATCTCTCTCCTCAGCAGCTAATGCGTGAGTCAACTCAAACGCCGAACCCCCCGCTCCCCGGGACAAGGTGGGGATTAGAGGGGAAAGTAGGGGATTAGATACAAAATCATGCCCGAGGGGGTGGGGCATTGGAGGTGTTTAGTAAATTTAGCTGCGCCCTGGGGGTGGGGCATAGGTGGGGATTTGGAACTGCATTGTCAAGTTGTTATCATTCTTGCTCGGAACTGTTCTAAAACAAAACAAGTGCAAAACCATTTCATTCAGTCTTTTGCACATCGATGGGGAGTGTTTCACTGCAAGTAATTGACATGGTATAAACCACACAACCTCCTGATTTTATTATTGAGGCCCCATTAGGGGGGCTATGAACGTCGCTAGCAGTGAATTTCAAAACCCTTCGTTTCACATATTGAGGAGAAAGCCATGTCCCTGTCGGTATTTTACTATGGTATTTGCGTTTGTCTTCTTCGCTGTCGCAGTTTCAATCCATCTTTGTGTCGTTTGTCGCCATTTCATCTGTCTTATGTCGCTGTTTCAAGGCCATGTCGCTTGTCGAAATTTACCCTAACAGGGCCTCATTACTAAGTTAGGCAAGATAGCAGGCAGTTTTGCAACTTCCTTGTCATCAGTAACATTTACGTTCATCTCTTCCATCTTTAATTTTACTTGGCACAAAAGCCTCCAAGGGTATCCAAGTTACAAGGTTTGTTAAAGTTTAAACATTTCGACAGCTAAGCTACGGATTTCGGACCATTTTACCTAACACTCGTAAACGTTTCCGTAACGTTTCACTCGTTCGGTGAGAAAAATAAGGCTTAATTTTGTTCCTTAGACTCGGTTTTACAATAATGGGCCTAAAGCTTGCAACAAATAACCAACAGTCGCTTAGCTATTAAAACTGGATTAAGATCCCAGTTCACAGTCTTTAGCTCTACTGCTAGGGTCAAGGTGAAATGGGTGAAGAAAGACATTGGTAAGGAACAAGAGCGACTGAAATGTGCCGTGGGCTAGTGGATTTTTGAAGCTCACTTGCCCGTGTGCCCAGTGGCTAGTGACTCAACTCAACAGATGTCGAACCCTGGGGGTGGGGCTATCAGGTAATGTTTTGACTCAAGAAGGCATCCCCAGGGGTGGGGGCATTGTTCGAGATTTGACCAAGGGTTTTTCCAAATCCCCACCTTGTCCTGGGTGGGGGGGGGGGGGGGGGGGTTCGGGGTATTCGATCACTCATGTCAGTATAAGGTATTCGCAGAAACTAATGTTCCCACAGGTCACCCAAGCTCACTCTGAGGGTGCGTTTTGGGAGAATCCGAAAACGGATTTGTGATCCGAGATCATATGGATTCTTCGACGCCAAAGAAACGCAAAATCCGAAAAAGGATTATTTTGTCGTGACAAGACAGGCTGGAGGCACGCAATATATATATCAAAACGATATTTCTCTCGTACTACCCTAGAATTCAACGAGAATGGAATACAAATAATTTATAAACAAGGACAGTATCTGCAGTAGTTCAAGTGAACTCGTTATTTGCGTTACCAATGAGCAAAATCTGGTCCCTGAATTACAGAAATGGTACACAAATGAAGTTATCCTGACGTGTCAATGCTTCTGTCTGTTCTTTTGGAGAAAACTTTTCAAATATACGGAACGGAATAATCACCTGAAGTTACTTTTTCACGATCGAATGTTTTGCCACGCAAGATCGAGAGAAAATATGGCGAGACCAGTAAATTTGCATGGAAGACCGCTTGACAGATGTACTATTTTCGGATCCGTTCCCCAAAGAAACGCACAGATCATGAATCCTAAAAATCCGAATTTAGATTTGATCTGATGTATCCACTCGGAGTGTGGATTCTTCAGATCACTAATCCCTGATTAATCCATTTTCGGATTTAGGTAAAGAAACGCAAAATCCGTTTTTGGATACAAGAATCCGGATTTGGATTTTCCCAAAGAAACGCACCCTGAGAGGAGCGCATATAATAACCTGTTCCTTTTTGCATATATATTATGAGTCGGCAAAATATAAGAGTTTGTATCGAAAATGCAACTAAGATGCTCTAAATGCCATAAATGCGAAATAGTTCATAATATAAATGGTTCACTTTGTTTCTGTGTTGTATTAATTGCTATTTAATGCTTTTTTTTAGGGTGATTTGAAACGTTTTGAGCGAGAATAAGCGTCATTCTAATTTTTGCTCCTAATTAGTATTATAATTATGAAAGGTGATTTAAATGATCTATATTTTTTGAAATGCGCCATTTCCACTCACAATTTCCTCAAACCTGAATGAATCCATAGTCGAAAAACAACTATACGCCGGAAAAGTTCCATCTTCCCCAACATTTGTCACCATAAACGGCAATAGTTTGAGCTTTTTGTACAAGAAATCAAATGCCGGTATTCGACCGCCGACCTCTGCGCACAAGTATATGCAAATACCGTACGCTAATCTCATCTCTCTGTTCTCTTCTCACTGGACAATTCGCACAATGGCGTGGACATGACAAAAAACTACTGTGTCGGGGAGGTGTGAACGGCAAGGAAATGGTCACGCTTCACGCATGAAATGTCACACTCTGTTTACAATCTGCCGGGAAAAACCACTAGACAAAAACTCGCAGCACCCTGTTAAAGTGATAATAGACTGAACTGACCTCATCTTTAATGATATTCCAACAATATTAAATTATTTTTACCCTTACCACAATTTTGCTTTTTTGTTGTATCCAGCACTCACGTTTGGCTTTTTCTCAGATATTTGTCTTCCGTTTTGAGAAGACACTTCTTTATAACAGACAAGGAGACTAAACTCTTCCACCACTTGTTTGCAACAACAAGCTCGCTTATATAGTGCAAATTTCCTCATCATACGATTGCTACAAAATACATACACGCTTTGCGTGCTACAATTTCGTGCATCTTGTATTTGAGAAAAACTAAAAACAAATATGAAGTACACGTATTTATTTTCATTTCCTTAAAAGAAAGGGAAATGAAACCAGTTTCGAAGCAAGAGATGTTGACAGTAAAAGGTTGCTTGAACTTGCAGTTTAGGGCAAACATAAGGAGGATCCAAATTTGTTTTTTGATTATCTTGAAGACATGCAGAGACGAGTGGAACGCGCGCGAGTTTATGTCTGCTGGTTTTTTTCCGGCAGATTGAGCTAGATTGCAAACAGAGTGTGACATTTCATGTGCAAGCTATTGCCGTTTATGGTGACAAATGTCGGGAAAGATGGAACTTTTCCGGCGTATAGTTGTTTTTCGACTATGGGTTTATTCAGGTTTGAGGAAATTGTGAGTGGAAATGGTGCATTTCAAGAAATATAGATCATTTAAATGCTTGGTGCGGGTGAATTGTGTATCACCCTTTATAATTATAATACTAATTAGGAGCAAAAATTAGAAGGATCACGCTTATTCTCGCTCAAAACGATTCAAATCACCCTAAAAAGCCATTAAATAGCAATTAATACAACACAGAAACAAGGTGAACCATTTATATTATGAACTATTTCGCATTTATGGTATTTATAGCGCCTTAGTTGCATTTTCCATACAAACCCTTATATTTTGCCGACTCATAACACATGCAAAAAGAAGAGGTTATTGTATGCGCTCCTCTCAGAGTGAGCTTGGGCGACCTGTGATGTTCCGTCACTATTTCGTGACCAAGAAAAGGTCATGTGACTTTGTTGGTTGTGTTCTGACGTCATTAGATTTTTGAATCGTTAAGTTTCGTTCTACAGACTTTCAATATTTTAAAGTATTTTAAACCACACGACTGTAGAAAACAAAAATATTAAAAATCTTCATAATCTTCCCTTCGTGTAAGTACTGTTGGCATTCTACATTCTGATTGACATCGATGTGAAACCGATGTAACGCATCATATAGAAAACAGTCCCCCACCCTCCCCTTCCACACGAAAATACACTTCCTTTCTCTTTCAAATCAGAAATAGAGGAAAATATCAGCCGTATCGCAGAAAAGGGCCAGATCTTCTCTCCTCTGACGATCGAAGAGAAAAGTCTACCCAGCGGGGTTACGGACCAGCGTCAGGGGTTTGAAGACTACTGAATGCGATCCATGAAGAAAATAAATTTTGCATTGTTTTATTTGCTTCGATAGATCAAACATGTCACAGGGCGCCCAGAATAGTTGAGAAAAGGAATAGTAAATAAAGTAACAATTATCAACTTGCGTACGTTGTTAGTTTTTAGTAGTTTTCTTTTGTGTGCGCATCAAGCTGATAGAAGCTAGCGACTGTAGTCGTGAGAGCGGATGTGTGTAATGCTAATTTTTTTTAGTATAATTGCTCAGGTGATTATAGAGAAGCGCGCGCACTGATTGGTCGAGGTTTACGAGGTGATTATAATACTAAAGCACTAATTTTTAAAATGGCCACCGCGCGATTTTTGAAAAGAGAAAATGCGTTTGCTCTGATAATCACCTGAGCAATTATACTTAAACAATTATTCTCCTCAGGCTCAGCGAATATTGTTGAATAATGTCCTCGACTTCGTTTCGGGGATTATTCCACAATATTCACTTCGCCTTCGGTGAATAATTGTTAAATATAAAAAAATTGGCGTAACTCAGATCCGCTCGCGCACAAAACAGCTCAGCTCACAACTACAGTACTGTCGCTAGCCTCTATCAGCTTGATGCACACACAAAAGAAATCCACAGGAAACTAACAACGTACGCATTCAGATAATTTCAACTTTATTTGTTATCCCTTTTCTCAACCATTGTCGACCCCCTGTGGATAGAGCCGCGTTTTTAAACAGGCAGTCGGCACTCGTTCGCGCTCGGCTAAATAAACACCTGTTTTGCAGCCTAACATATGGGGAACAAAATGATTGTACCATCACTGTTCCGGCCATGCATTACCGAGGGCCTGAGATACATCCGTACCCCCAGCAATTCCTGGTCACCCTTGTTCGGATCTATGGGGTGACTTGAGGGCTTGCAGGTTGCTTTCCGTTTTCTGCATCCACAATGCGTTTTCATGTCTCCATCTTTTCAGATGCCCAAAGAAGTAACCGAGAAGTTTCGTGGACACAAGGGTTTTTGTATCTCTTATCACCTGACTAGCGAGACTCATGCGTTTTCAACAAGGACTAACAAGGTAATTTTCTCCCTTCTTTTTATGCGTTTAAGGTTTTGACTACTTCTCAAAGTTGGAAATATTCGAAAACGGAGGAAAAATATCCGTTTTCAAATGAAACAGCATTAGTTTGGACAGAAGGAAACTTTACTGACGAAGCGCTTGCGTAAACAAAAACATTGTTGCCGCTTTTCACAGGGCATCTGACAGCGGGGACTTGCAGACGCGCACTAATGAGGAAGGGACCTAAAACAGTTTAAAACGCCGTCAGCGCCATTTTCACTGACTTGTCTCACATTCTTCATCCTTTGTTTCAGAGACATTTTCACCCGTCCACTTTCAGTCATGTTTTTTTTAAAAGTCTCCAATTTCGAAATACGTTTTCAAAGACGATTTCGATCGTTTCAGTGCGGGCGATAGTTGGACGGAAACGCATCAGATGTATGCATTTTCAAATGAAAGCCCGTTAGTGTTGAGAGGGCCTTTACAGAAACTTTTAAGTTCCTCTCAGGCCTCGGCTCAGAAGGAAAAAGTCTGCACTCTCTTGTAAAACATTATTCACGGTTATGAACGGACAGGAAAACTGAAGAACTTTCTTTCAAGCTGGTAGTTCAGACCAGCGTACAAATAACGTCTACATGACCCAGGACGTAACCGCGCTAAAAAAGAACGAAGGCAAAGAACACTAAAAACAGGAAATTGCTTCCCTTTATCTTAAAAACAAACAGCTAAAAGACGTGTTTCATTAAAGGCTTTATTAGAAAAATACCGTACACAGACATGCGTGGGAGGTTCTACTGAACTTAGCAGACAGACGTGCGAGTACTTAATTGAAGTGAGATAAACAAACGTCTATTTACGAAAGTACACTTAAAACGTTCTGTATGAACTCGAGGTAAGATGCAGCTATCCCCGCGTCACGCATAGGTTCCTCTGTCTCCGTACAGGAAGGAGATGCGTTGTAAACAGTGATGGGTGTTAATGGTTACCTTATTCCGTAGGAGTTTATCCCTAACACGTGTAACATCCGTATACTGATGATGTAAGTCATCATTCGTAACTCCACTTCTTTTAAGAAGTATATTGGTATATTGAAATACACCAATATCTCAGTAACCATTTACAATGCATATAACTTTATGGCATTTTTTTTTATCTCCAAGCATTTGCTTAACAGATTCATATATCCCCCCTCGTCCCCGGCAGTCAAGGGTTGAATTTTCTATATCGTCTGAAGGTCACGTTATTTACCCTCCGCAGGACATCTTTAATGCTAAGCAGTAAAGACACAACTTCTGATCCGGGGGGGGGGGGGAATCCTTATATGGCCTAAACGGGGACGTGCGGCCCACATAATAGAGTATGGTTTTCAGAGGGTTTTGCCTTCAGCAGGGTATCGGTTTCATCAATTTTTGTCTTAAACAGGGTATCGTTACACGACCTTATGTATTCGTTAATTTACAGAAACCTTACGACAAGCCGAAGTTTTACCAGTTTGCTGATGTAGAGCATACTGAGATAAGAAACAGGCTCTGACTAGTCCATTCTAGCAGTAACGAGGGTATGATGTTGGGTTAAATGTCCTAGACAGCGTACAACAAATCTGAATTCCATAACTTAAACAGGGTAGCAAAATCAGAGATTTGTGTCTTAAAAAATGGTCAGGGTTTGAACACCCGGACCGCACCTCTCTACCCGAACATCTGCTGAGTGTCCCGCTGGTTCATATCCCCTCGCATTTTAGTGCAGTTAATTATCCGCAATAATCTGGAGAATCTTGTCCACTTTATCCTGAAAAGAAAGAAAAAATAACGTAAAAATTCCTACATCAATCAACTATTCCAAACAACTTGCTTCCGGTTGATACAGGCCTCATATGATTAAACATGTTCACAATTTTTGTAGTTTTGTAATGATTGCATTGGGCATACACGAAATTTGGACCCAAAGCTAAAAGAAGAGGTCATCGTAAGCTTTAACAAAATAATCAGTTCAAAAGGGTCAACTTTCTTTATCCTGCTTAGTTAATATAGAGGGCCATTATAAAATAAAGAAACTAGTTAAAACTTTTAATCAAACCTAAGCCTTCAAGATTGTAATATGTGAAAGCTGCACCTTAGAAGGAAATTAATCCTTGATATGGCAAAAAACATGCCAAAAGTTCCACCTGAAAGTCAGTTCTTGGGTCAAAAGTAAAAGTAAAAAGTAAATTCATAATTATAGTGGTCAGCGCGTTTAGCTTTCCTCGGTACTGCCTTACGAGAGACCAGCTAGTTTACAGGTGTGCCACTCAAACAACTGAAGCAAGTATTGTTAATGGAACATAACATGGTCAATAATCCCAACTGGCGGGAGGCAAACCAGTTGGCCATTTACAAGCACAGCCGAAGGATTTAAAACTCGGGACTGCCGTGAAACAAATCCATGAAGTGCTCATTCGAACCCGGAACCCGGGACCTACGGACTCGAAGTCCATCACCCTAACCACTCAGCAACTTGCCTCCCAGGAAATCAGGAAAATAAGGCCGGGAAGGGCAAACAGTGTCACCCTATGATTTTCTCTCCCAATCTCAACCTTTTTACTTCCAAGTATCCACC
The DNA here is from genome assembly GCA_964030785.1 of Siderastrea siderea. Classification (NCBI taxonomy): domain Eukaryota; kingdom Metazoa; phylum Cnidaria; class Anthozoa; order Scleractinia; family Rhizangiidae; genus Siderastrea; species Siderastrea siderea. The sequence continues at coordinate 42,040,102 of OZ034970.1, forward strand.
TTACGTAATGTTCTGGATTCACCACAATCGTTGGCCGGAACTTATAATATCCAGGCCTCGGATTTGCCACATAACCCTTCAAGCTCCAGTATCCACATGCATATTCTCCTTACTGTTCTTCATATTTTTGTTATGTTACTAATTGGGAGAATTTGATTAAACCTCAACACATTTCATGTCTGATGATCATTTGTTTTATTCTCATGACCTGTATATTTGCTCAACTAGTGATATTGTAAGGCCAAATTATATGCTTGTCAATCTCGGGGTGTAAAGGGTTAAGCTCATAATGGAAGACTTACCTCTGCTGCATTCATCACAAACTGCTGAACTTGAAAGTGCTGTCTTTTCCCAATACCACGCCTCACATACTGGAGTGAATTGGACACTGATTAAGGACATACAAGGCTGCAGCTAGACCACATCCAGCCATCTTCAATGAACTGGTGGTCATTGTGTGACTGTCCACTGAACTGGCTTTACCCGCTGGTATCTCCTCGCCATAATTAGCAGTTTTCTTTATGGATACAATTTCACTGCTCTTGTCAACTGTAAGAAAATTGAATACAAGCTACTCAAACAACTGGTTGGGTATTGCTATGGAAAGAAAGACGAGCTTATCTTCCGTCTCCTGTTTAATATGGACCTGGACCCATGGTAGCAGAGCAAGAGGAAGGCGACCTAAGACCTACACTTACTGATGACACGTGCTTAAGGATGACACAGGACTTAACAATGCGGAATTGAGAAATGCAATGGAGGGTAGAGGTTCTTGGCAATCTATCGTAGCTCGTGGCCTTAGCAGGTCTCGGCAAAAGTAAAAGTACGTAAAACTGTACCTAGCTAACCAGTATATCTATAGGCGTTTTATCAAAAATGGTGATAAAATCTGACAAAAAAGGAGCAGTATGTTTTTAATGAATTCAGGTCCAAAAGGCAAAACATAATTATAGTAAGATATTAGCCAAATCAAAACAGCAAAAGTGAAACACCTTGAAAGTCACGTTGTTTATGCACCAACCAGGATTGCTATTTAAGACATCAAACATGCAGTTCTAATGGGATCGTGGTATCTATCTCAATTGAGAATTTTTGTCCAAAATAATGCCAATTTTCAGTGCTACAAGTATTGCCAAATTATCAAAAATTTGATCAATATTATACCTCCACAGTGAGCTCAAAACATTGCACAAACCTTCTTCAAACAATGTGTCAACCAGATCACTTCTAGAATATCCTTTGACGTCATTCTCCTCAGGAAAATTTTCTCTTGCTACTTCCAATCCTATCATCGTGTCAAGCCTGTGATTTATGTTCCCTTGATACAGCCTTTCCATTATATCACAACTCTCATCCCATTCTAGAACAGAAATACCACTTCCTGGTACTCCGCGTCCCTGGGTGGCATTGCTTGTAATGCCATCTTGCATCAGCTGAGCATGATGCTGAGTAACAATTGTTATTTTCTTGTTTAATGCTTGAAGAGCTTTGACTAGACTCATTACTCCTTGGATGCAATCTGATTTCGACATCTCAGATGAAAAGCTTTCTTTCTCGTGAAGAAAGCACATAACAACAGATGGAACATGGGACAGTCTCACTGCTATTTTCAAGAAATCATTAGCAACTTGGACATCGTCTGGTCCATCAGTGTTGTTGGGAGACACCCAGATCATTTTTGCAAGCTCTTTCATTTTTTGGATTGCACTGGCAGAGCAGACTGACGCAAGGTATGGTTTATCTGTAAGAGCGATGAGCCTTGGTTCTTCATCCCCATGGTCTGGTTTATGGAGTTTAAAGTACTCATCAACAGTAGCGTCACAGATAAACACTGACCCGGGATAATGGTAGAAGAGTAAAGGTAGATCTGTTAAAATGCAGAAAAATTGTGTAAATAATATAATAAAATTGAACCACGAAATCTTCGAATATTGCACTTATAAACGTTTTTGGTAAGTATTCACGGAAAAGTGTGGCCAACTATTGTAATCAGAAAGGTGAAATGTCTCGAGCAAGTTCAAGCTGTCCATTCTCCGTTAATTAGAACTTGATGACAACAAATATAAAGTGACGAATTAATCTTCTAATTAAGAGGCTGTTTTTTGTGGTTTACACCAAGAATTAGAGTGACAATTAGAAGATCAACTTTTGCAAACAACTGCCACCAATCTGGAGTTTAAACAGCAATTCATGTTTCTAGAGGTTTCTTGCGTGAAAAGACGCTTTGACTACTTTAATTTTGGAGTTTGAGATCCCACGCTTGCAACATGTTGAATATCCTATCTTTTCTCGCTTCTTTTCCGACTTTAAAATGCACCATCTTTCTTCATTTATCCAATCCTAGAATTGCTGAAAGCGAGTCACCATGAACTCAGTAAATGGTACCCCGGACAAAACAATTCAGGATTCGGTTAAATGATTGTAACTTTTAAATGCTTTACCTAAAATCCGTAAAAACAGCAACAATATTTAGAGGGAAATTTCACATATGGACAACTTTTAAAGTTCCTCATGTTGACATTAAGACAGTGAAAAAGGCGGGAAAAAGAGCACAGCCGATACGTTTTTGCGCCAAAAATTCGCCCTACTTGTGCAATGTTCAAATTTTTCATTCATCATAGACCGAGTCATTTTACTTAAAAATGCATGATGCATAGCTACAATATTAACCAAATTGTCGCTTTTAAAATATAAATTTGAACAATCTTTACTACAAATAGAAACATAATTTAAAAAGATGTGTTCCACAAGCAAAGGAGAAAGCACACAAAAACAAGGTTCTCCTTAACCACATAGAAGCTTTTGAACGTATCAAAAAAGGTGTAGCGGTAAGCAGAGCACTTACAGAGGCTAGGTTTTAATGATAGGTTAAAAATACTGCAAAAAAGGTGAAAAATATTTTAATAACAGGTAATGCGCGAACCTTTCGATAATAAGTCGCCGGGGATAACGCATCCAAGGAACGAAATTACTGGAGCGACTCGAAGACAACGACTTGTGCCAGAGCCGAATTTTTTGCTTCCCAGAAAGAAGTACGTAGAAATTAGTTCAAGGACTTCCCATTGCCAGCTCCCTCAAGAAGATGAAAAAAATGTTCTTTGAATGTCTCAAACAAATTTTCCAGTGAAGGAAACTGAAGAGCTTTGTCGACGTTCGCTAGTAAGAAAGAATGCGAGAACCGATGTGACCGCACATGTTTTCCCGCCCTTGTTCTGGTCTTAAGGTAAACACTCGTGTATTTCAGGAAATTTCCATGTGTGCAATTTTCTTTTCTATTATGTTGCCATTCTTAGGTAAAGCATTTAAAGCATTTAAAAGTTTAAATCGTTTAACCTAATCCTAAATTGAATTGTGCAGGCAACCTCGTCTCCAGGGCCTTCTCTTCGTTCAAAATGGCGGTCGGAGAGACCACGAGTCTCCCAGTAGCTAAGTGGTTAGAGCACCCTATCCGTGTACGGAGGGTCATGGGTTCGATTTCTGTTGGGGTCTGAGATGTTTTTATCTTCGTCCCACACTCGCGACATGTTGAATATTCCATCTTTTCTTATCAGTTTACATTTTAGACTTAGACGTTGGAACTGTGCATATCGAATTTAGTTCAGAGTCAAAGTTCAGTAAAGATTTCGTTATTTGTCAAACTGAATCAAGGACGCAATGCCTATCAGTATGCTAGAAGTGCCGGTAAGTCAATTTTAACTCTCATAAATTCCTTGGTATCGCTATACTGATTCTTTTTTATGTTATATCTAAAACACCTTTCAAGTTATAGCCAAAATTATGTCATATTCCACCATCCCTTCATTATCATCTCTAAAGTTAATGGTTACTAATAGTATTGTAGCAATGAATATTAAATTGTTTAAAATATCTCTAAAAAGTCATCTCTAATTCATTGATGAATAACTGGGACAATGACAAAGAAGATGAATTACATCTTCAATATTATCAGTTGAGATTACAAAGAGTGCCCTTTTCCCAGTTAACTTTTCTCATTGGACTACAGTACATTGGAACGTGATGCAAATACATTGTAAACGAGAAAAGTAACCTGTGAAAAGGGCTATTCTTAGCTTTCTCATCTAGAAATTTCTATCTTCAGGTTTCGATCTTAAGTTTGTAGTTACTTATTCGCAGTTTTACTAAAGTTTTTCTATTAGTGTTTTTCTAGTTAGACCCAAATAAATTGAAGGTGTATAAAAAGTATAAATAGTCTAGTATAAAGAGTATAAAAGTCTAGTTTTTGCGAGTGTTGGATCTCACTTGGCCTCGGCAAATTTAGTAACACAAGAGTATGCTTGCAATCGTTGATGTGTTTCTCTTCCGTTTGTCCTACTTGGTCTTTAATCGTACCGTCATCTAAAGCGTCATAATTGAAGTCAGTAATGTTATAATGGTTAAACATCTTCATGAGATTGGCATAAAAACATTTTTACTATCACAGTGGAGATCAATTATCATTTAATAGAAGCGACTGTTTTACAAGGCTGTTTGATTGGGAGGCGGCGTGGCCGAGTGGTTAGGGCGCTGGACTTGTAATCCGGGGGTGCCAGGTTCAAGTCCCGCTCTGACCATGTGGATTTGTTACACGGAAGTCCCGTGTTCAAATCCTTAGCTATGCTTGTAAATAGCCAACTGGTAAGCCTCCCACCAACGTTTATGTTTCATCAGTCATGGTACTTTCATAGGTTATTTTATTTTTAGTTATCCTTAATTTGAAGATAACTTACATATGATAATCACTGCATACAATATCGGATGCCTTGTTATTAACTTCTAGATAACGTGCGTGCCAGCTAAGGTATTATAAAGGGGCTCTGTCCCGTATTTTTTGGATTACTTTAGAAAGCTAAATGACGTCTTTGTGTACGAGAAAAGGTATTAAATGTGGATTTCAGCACATTTTCCACTCAGAAACGTGGAAATCTCCGTGATGCAGCCACGTTAATGTCAACGACGTCTAGTGTAGTAGCCTGTACCACTGAGGCGTTCAGATTGAGAGGAGCAAAACAACTGGTGGAGAGAAAGAAAGGACTCCACTGGGTCATGGAGAGGAACCTTCCCGCGTCCACCGAACTTCAGTGGCTCGCGACTGCTTTTATTTCGCTTCTTACAAGCTGGAACAGGTTCTTACATTTGGCAACAACAGACTCACTTACATGTCAAATGTGGTAAACAGAAAGATGAGATCATGGATCACAGGCCTCGGGGCAGGAATCCCCAAGTTTTCCTAGCTCTACAGGAACCCACCGGGGAGGAAGAGGAGCGGAAACTGTACGGGAGTCGGGAAAAGACTGGGCGGGAAGCGGGATTTCGATACGCAGGAGAAAAAGATATAATTACATAATACTGCGTAATATTTTGCAGTCCCAAAACCCCACAAAGCTGGGGGCCAATAAAAACGAAGCGGGATACATTGTTAAACGTCAGGGGAAGTGGGAAGGTTGGACAACCCCCTCCCCCCCAAGATGAATCCGTATTGTGTCGTAACAGTGGGCTATTGTTTTCTACAACACACGGCGTACCTTACGTGTAACTTAGGAGGGCATCGCGAAACTTGCCCCTGGGGTCTGAGACCACAGCAATGAGGGTCTCAATGGGGTGGTGGCTTTTACGGTTAACGGTTAAAATTCTCGTTTTTTACGGTAAACTATTAATTTCTTTCCGTTACGGTTAATTTAAATCTAAAAAACTAATTCCCGTTGTGTTAAAAAGTTAAAAAATAATTTCCATTGTGGTGATACACATTTAAGGTTTTAGGACCATTCCGGGATGAAAAAACAAATAAACAAACAAACAAAAAAAAAAGTAATTATAATAAGAATTGTAATTTTGCTTTTCTTTCGGCAACAGGGCAGAATGTGTAGCCATCGTAGCCGCATTAGCCACGAGGCAAGACAGATGAACAGTCTTAACAAGAGGTCTTGACACTTTCAAAATGACAAATCGTGGCTACAAAATTTTTTACGGCTAACTTTTCTCGCCACTAACGGTTAAAATTTTTCAATTTTTACGCCTAATGACTAAATTTTACGTCTTTTTACGGCTAACGGTTAACCCCATTGAGACTCTCAGCAATGACGGATCAGAATCAGCAGGTTTGCAGGGTTTGAGAATCGGGCGTTGCAATTTTTGTGGGTAAAGGTAAAGTCGCACACGAGCCAAGGAGGCCCACACGGCCGGAGCTTATCCCGGTTTCTGTAGCATGAAGCACCTGAGAGTACTGCTAATCCCCCCTGGACGGGATGCTAGTCCATCGCAGGGTTACCCCCAGGAGCATGTTGCCGGTACCCATTAATACACCTGGGTGGAGAGAGACAATGTGGGGCAAAGTTCCTCGTCTAAGGAAACAACACGATGGCAGGGAATGGGCCTTGAACCACCGACCTTCAGATCTGAAGTCCAACGTGCTAACCACTTGATCACATAATCACATAATTCAACTTCTCGTTGCAAAGGGATCATTAATAAACCATCTATCTATGTTATCTATCTCTATCTATCTTCACCAGTGCCCCCACTCAAAAAGGAAAAGGGATGAAATGAATGAAATTTTCACGGTTTTGGATTTTGTGAAATGGAGTTGTCCAAATACTACTGACTGTAACTGTTATATGCTAATGCAATGAAACATGTTCCTGAGCGAAGTTCTGATGCATTTGATGTTGAAAATCTCGGTGAGTAGCAGTGCACAGGACTCTCGCTCAGCCACGGAGCTAAATTCCTAAAAAGTCCCTGTTACAGTAGCGTATTTTAATTACAGAATAAAACATTTATTCCATAGTTCCCTGCAAATAAATACAAAACCACACAACAATAAATAATGGTACAGGAGGACGCTCTTTCAAAAAGCTACCCCGAAAACCACCACCACCCTAACTAACCCTAACCCTTACACCACCGCCGTCGCCGCCACCACCACTACCACTACTACTACGATCACGACCACGACCATGAAGTCCTATGAGCGCGAAGACGACGACGACGACGACGACGACTACTACTACAACTACTACTACAACTACTACTACTAGTAAATTTTTAATTACTTACTAGAATTCAAATTCTAAACCATCTACATAAAAACTAACTACACGAACGATTCGTTAAAATAACTGCTTTGCACCAATAGATACTGGGCTTTTAGACCATTTAAAGACTTCTATGTCATAAAGCCTGTTGCAATTGTTGTAGTTTCATAAATAAGTCGTCAAGATTGCTGTTTACCATGTATGGTCGTGCTAAATCTTGGTATAACAAATTCTTTGTTACATAAGGCGATTATGTATCACACCTTTGGAATAGGGCAAAAAAAATACGCTTACACATGTTCAAAGGGTTTTCACTGAATTGACACACGGTTCACGTACTCTAATATCTGAACACTCTTTAAGCTTAATTGTCTAAAGTCCTGCGAACAATCTGGCTGCACACTCCATTCTACAAAAGAAAAAAAAAGTGCACAAATCAATTAAAAAGTGTTTCATAAACTCTATAATATCCCAGTTGATATGATCGTGGTATGACATAATGAAGTTCAGCTGTCCGGTGGTGTTTTACTAACAATACCACAAGAGCGCACGTTGATTTTGAGGTGATAAATAACCAAAGAGGCCCCCAGAGCCCGTTTTTCTAACCAAACATTTGCTCGGTGGCGAGAACTTTTGAACGCCGTGGTACTTGACGCGACCTCCAGTTTCCTTAACAGGAAACATGTAGGGTTATTTGCTAATATCCTGTGTGAAACCACCTGAACCCAGTTGTTCATGATCAAAAGCCGGTAATTACTAATCATACTAATGGGGTTAAATGTTAATCTAGGTTTCTCATTCTCCTGTTCGAAAGCGTTTTCACTATTAAGTTAAATGAATAATTTGAGGACAGCTTAAGTCAATTCGTAGAGTAAAAAGAGCTCATGGAAATCTGTTTTGTAAAGGTGTCGATTGTAAAGTTTTAGTTTGCACTAATCCTGGATTAGCTTAAGCCTGTTTTGAACAACTCGGCCCAGCAAGTTAGAAATTCAGTAACTGGGATTGGGAATTAATGATCACATAATATTTTTAAAAGAAAAGTTTTTTGAACCGATCTGAATTTTTTCTTTCTAAATTTTCGGTGGCTTCTGGAGTCCACCTTCATCAGAGCTTAGCCAAACCTAATTACGGAAGGGGGCTTTTCTTGGTATCGTGGCGCTCCACTATAGACAGCGACGCCGTAAACGAGAGGAAGGCGTTCCCTCGCGCTTATATGCCGTTAATTCAAAATCAGGGACGCCACCAACAACGCACGAGCTTATAAGCGGGAGCACCAACGAACTTTCAGTTAAGCGCTGATGAACGTGGACAGAAGAAAAAGAAATTAAAATTGTGATCGGTTAAAAAAAAAAAACCTTTCTTCTAAAGATGTCTGCTACCGATCGCAATACTGGTTCTAGTATGATCACATTATATCCAAATTGTTTTGTCAAAGTACAGGGAAACAACTACCGTAGAGCCCTGCGTTACAAAAGAAAATGAATAAGAAATACACGCCTGTCTTTGTTAACACGACCTCCTCGTTGTTAGGGCTATTTTGTGGCGTAAGTAAACGCTGATGCTAACCTTGTTTATCAGACCATCTGACCACTCCGTTAGTATGTCTAGAGTGACCACTCCGTTAGTATGTCTAGACCAGAGTGTTCTAGCGGAAAACAGACCCCTCGTACAGTTCATACATCCGGGAGTCGAGTGGCGTATTTTCCAATATTTCCTGACTAGTGAGGATATCGATGACGTCATTTCCCACTTTTACACAGTTTCTAGTGCAAACATACTCCTCTTTATCATAAAAAGAAAATGACACGGTCGATTGAAGATAAATACACTCGACAATAAAATTCAAATCTGTGCGCCGCCGTGTAAGTATCCCCTACATGTAATTGTATGAACAACTTTTTATGGCCAGGTGGTGGTTGTATTGACACGGCTTCACGGAAGAATGCATAGGTAACTAACTGAACTGATGTGAAAAGCAGAAAAAAATCATTATTCTCTTACTAGTCTTTAGAGTTTTGTTGCGATATTTAAATGTGGCATGTTGGTCAAACCAGGTTTTGGCCCGGGCTGGAATCTGCAGCTTAATGAGCCTAACGCACAGCTGTAGTTTGACGAAAACTAAGGTTGTTACCTCAAATTTATTAAGCAAAAACTGCCCCAGTTGGAAGATCTGTCTCCTCCCAGTACCACGCCTCACATATCGGGAGTGAATTGGACAACTGTTAAGGACATATAAGGCTGCGGCAAGACCACACCCAGCCATCTTCAATGAGCTGGTGGTCACTGTGTGACTGTCAACTGAACTGGCTTTATCTGATGGCATCTCCTGTTTGGCAGCAGTGATCTTTATGGGTACAATTCCACTGTTCAAGTTTACTGTAAAAACCAATGCAAAAAATGGTGTGAAATGTTACAAAAACGTGCGCCAAAATGAGACAAAACTCGCCAAAATTAACTTGCAGGGCATGACCTTGGCGGTAATCAACTAGCCAAATACCAGTAAACGTTCTGTTTTGGCTAGTGGAATTCTCCCAGTTACTGGTTACATGTATGTTGGCTACAAAAATACGGAAGGCAATTTTTTGTTTACTCTGAAATAGCTTATTTTTATACAAGAAAAAACTGCTAAGCACGATCATAACATTCGTAAAAGACGCGTCGATTAGATGTAATCTTCTTTTCTGTTAATTACTATCAAAATCTACTGCCGCTTTTAAACCGCAAGTGTCTTCACTACATGTACGTTTCTCCATACCTCACTCGTTCGTAGGGTATTTATAGTCTTGTCCTTTAATCGCTTCTACATACGTCGTTTCCTTTGTAATGCATTTATCTTGCCTTCAACATCTCTATACGTGTGATCGTTCGTTCGTGCGTATTGGTATTGTCTTCTCGACGTTTTCTGTACGTCAGTTCGTTTGTAAGGTGTTGCCTTCTTAACGTTTTCCCATACGCTACGTGGTTCGTAAGGTACATGTATTAGCGCCATCTTAACGGTCAGTTCGTGCCGTATTAGGCTTGTCTCCCCGACCTTTCTCGGTTGTTTTGTTTTTAGTTCGCAGCGTATTAATTATGTTCTTCCTGCTGGCTTCCGCAAGTTTGATTCTCCTTACATGCTGTAGGTGTTACAATACAAAAAGAACTACCAGAATTATCCTGGCGCATTTAGGAGTATAGCCGGCTAGAAAAAAAATTGACAGCAAGAGTAACTTCTAGTCAGAACTTGGTACCTCTTAGGGTTTAAAATGAACTTGAACCACGCCCATAAAATAAGACTGTTACTTTTCAGAGATTGCTTTTAAACTTTCCTACAAACACCTCTCTCTTTGATATGGGAGTTCCACCCCCTAGAGTGTAGGTTACAATCCATGTACATGTAATACAAACCTTCTTTGAACAATGCATCCACCAAACCTTTTTTGGAGGTTTCCTTAGTTTCCCTTGCCGATTGTAAAGCAATCATTGTGTCAAGCCTGTAGTTGATTTCACCTTGATATAGCCTTTCCCTCATATCACAACTGCCATCCCATTCAACTACACGAATGCTCTCTTTTGAAATTCCATCAATTGAGCTGGCTGTTATACTGTCATTAATGATCCGTGCATTGTGCTGAGTAACAATGGCTACTTTCTTATTCAATGCTTGAAGAGCTTTGACAAGACTCATTGCTCCTTGGACACAGTCTGATGACGAGGTCTCAGATGTAAAGCTTTGTTCCTCATGAAGAAAGCACAAAACAATGGATGGAGCATGGGAGAGTCTCACTGCTGTCTTCATAAACTCATCAGAAGGGTGAACACCCTTCATTTCCTCATCACTGCAGAGACTTGCTGATGTTTTAGAGAGCTCTTCTATTTTCTTGATTGCACTCACAGAGCAAGCGGATGCAAGGTATGGTTTATCTGTAAGAGTGATGAGCCTTGGTTGTTCATCCCCATGGTCTGGTTTATGGACTTTAAAATAGTCATCAACAGTCGGGTCACAGATGAAAGTTGACCCAGGATAATGGCAAAAGAATAAAGGTAGCTCTGTTGAAATTAAATAAATATATAAATAAATAAAAAATCAGTGTACAATTGTACAACAAAAACCTTCACCTATCCATGTAAGTGTCAGAGTTCAAGCACTTAATTGGCTCAAGGATCTCAAATGCCACAGTAAGCTTACTGGGGCTTTGAACCCTGGTAGATTAGACAAAGTTATGGAGCGATTGCAGAATACCCCACATCTCTCATGTGTTGTGTCGGAACCCTTTGAAAAATGGGGTGAAAAACAATAGGCACCTAATTGTTATTCAATGAGATGCAAATGAGTTGCAGGGTATTCTGCAATCTAGTCAAAGTTATTCCCTCTATTCTGCTGAACAGGTTTTATTCAAATACAGATAGCTCAGTTGAGACCACTTGTTATGCGGGAGTTTCTGTTTGCTGTTACACACACATTGGCTTTAAATTTGTATGTGCCATAATATGTTGCAATGCCAGTTATGTAATGTTATTTCACGTATACCACGTATGTGAAACAGTTTTTGTTTACAACAGTTGCTAACTACATGTAGTTAAGCTGCCCATTGCAAGAGACTGCATAACACTGAATGCCCAACCATTGAACATTTGAATACATTGTTAAACTGACGAACTGCTGCCAAGCAGAACCAGTCAAGAAGTAATGTTTTCTGTTATTTCTTGGATTGCTTTGTGTGTAATTATTTGTGTTTCTTTGAATCAAATTAAATTAAAATAAATAAAACAACATCAAACTTTATGTACAGTCTACACTAAATATAATTCTGCTTTTGTATTGTCAGGTATCTGCCTCTTCCACAAACCGTAAAGAAAGAGTCACCTTATGAGAAGTGTGAGTGAATGGAAATGAGTGAAGCACAAGACCCCATCTGGGTACAGGAGACTGGTCAGGCAAAATGACCAGCTAAATTAATATGACCATTAATGATACCAATGACTGTCATTTTGTAAACTAATGAATAAAAATTCACCAGTTCATACGATGTCCCAAGATATTTTTTGTTTCCATCCCCTAATAATGGTGACTTTGATGGCTACAATACATTAAATAACACTTTAAGTCCTAAAAATGTTGCAAAATCAAGCAAATTCTCTCAATAAGTACCACATAATTAGAAACATATGGAGAACAGCAAGGATAATATGCATGCTGATACTGTAAACTGCCGCTTATAAGCCCCCCCCCCCCCCCCCCCCCGCTTATAAGCCCTCCAGGTTATAGGTCCATCTACTTGTAAACAAAAAAATACAATACGTGTATATCCAAGCCCCCTTGGATATACACGTAAGCCCCTCTCTAGTTTTCCTTGCTTCCTTAATATTAAGCACTCTCACAGAACACTGCGAAGATGAAGTCCGAGCTTCTGTTTTGTTACGTTTCGGCTACGTTTGTGTATTCACAGTTTTGATTTTAGTGCTAAAATTGAAAGGAAATCGATTTATTATGACGTTTCAAAGGTTAATTAAAAACTGGTAAATTAAAAACGTATTTCGATCAAAACTGCTGTGGCTCATTTTGAAACATTTTTCTTATTCCTCTTCTAAGCCCCCCTGGACATAAGCCCCTCCCTTTATAAGCCCACCCAAAACCCCTTACGAAGTTGTATATAAGCCCAGGGCTTATATAAGCAGAAGTTTACGGCATTAGGGCTTAACGGGTTAAAACAAAAATTGTCTGAATCCCTGAATAAGGTATAATTATTCCTTGTAGCCCTTACTTGCTTCTCTCACTGCTATTGATGATGATCTACCACAGGCCCAGAACATGGGTATGAGATCTCCAATGTCAGACGGTTCCCCAAATTCTGAGTTGTAAAGATCCTCAATTCCTAACACAAATGGATCTCCGATATGTATCGGTGCTCCATGCACTGCATCATAAGCTGCAGTAACAACAAGAGCTTTCTCAACCAGATCTTTAGGAATTGGACGCATTGACACAACCAAAGGAGCTGCGAATGGCCCAGCTGATGCACAGCAGATGTTAGTTGGAAACATGGACACACAACGCCCTTCAGTAATGTTCTTAAGTGGAATTCCAGCAGCTATCATTTTCTCCTCAAACGACATACTGCATCCAATGTAAAAGGACACTAAGTCATCCCAAGGGTACGCAGTCAGGTCACCGGGTTGATCTGTGATGACTCCATTTTTATTTACACAGTACCTTGGGAGATCGGTTCTGAAGTGTGATTTAAAAACAAGACAAAATAAAAAACGAAGAAATGTTATTTAGTCAGGGTAGATGCATTCACAGTTGGTCTCTGTACTAAAACACAGTGATCACAAAATGTGGGGGGATCCCTTGTTACAGGCATAAATTGTGTATTCCAGAAAAAATCCATACCTACCCCATGGAAGGTCATTGGAAATTCATAGGGAGTGGGTGGTCCTAAAAGCCAAAATTTTAGAGGCAAAGTATGAGACTAAACTGGAATTTCTTGCGGGGAGGGAGGTTCAAAACAAAAACCTTCCGCTGGGGGGAGTATGAATATTTTCTGGAACTACACATTGAAGCACCAACTACACTGTATTCTCATGTTGTCTGTACTGTGTTGCCATTTTGATAATTGGAAGCATGAGGGAAGAGTAAATTTTTGGGACTAATTAATTATAATTCACATAGAGACGTTGGTGTTCATGCCCATGCAGCAGTGTCAGGTGAGTACTACTACTTGTGCGGGTAGTGCTATCTGGGTGCATACATGTATGTCAATTTACACACTTGAATGTAGTGTTCACAGCCTATGTCACACAAGCCGCACTGACAAAAATTCAAATTTGCAGGTCTCGATCATTAACCCTTAGAACCATTTTAAGGCATTATTAAAGTCTGATTTACAGGTGGGAACACTTACATGTAAGTTAACTACATACCTAATATCGGCGTCCGGAGCCAGATCCCCAGCCGACACTTCGCCAATTTTACTCCTGTACAATATGGGGCATGCAGCTCTGTTCAGCTCACAAAACTGTTCAAAATCATCCGCCAAAGCAGAAGGCAGAATCGCCATATTAGCCTGCAGATGACCCATGCTGCATCCTGCTGTCGTTACTCCCTTCAACTCTGGATTCGTTCGAAACGCGTACCTTGCTTTCGAAGGTTTCCATGAGCTCATAGGATCAGTTTGTTTGAGAGACATTCTCTGGGAGAAACTTCACGGGCGAAGCACACAACAAGAGGCGGACTAGAGGTCACGTGATATCGCTCTTTTCTAGCAAGTGCCGGTATGTCACAAAATTACGTGACTACCAGTTATATCACGCGGTTGTGTCGCATTCAGTTGTTTATATCGACTGAGAGAATACCTGTGATATACATCTTTCTTCTACAAGAAGCAGAGACTAGGGACCTTACATCCAAGAGGTGAGCGCTACGAAGGTAGCTTCTGCACTGCTTCCGAAATGACTGCCGAGTTATTATTATTATTTTTATTATTATTATTTGCGGGTTGTTGTTGTCGTTTTTTCGGTGATTTGTCACGGCATGCGCACGTGACTTCAGTGTGACACATGTGACTGTCACGCACTGCTGTAACAGATTATTGACTTATGATGTCGTTCCGTTCCTGACATGTTACAGTAAATGAGGTGGGCAAAGCAGCTGACAAATGTGGCTCTGCGTTCTGCAATCATCACTATAAAGCATTTCTCTTTACGGATAAGATCGAACCTCTCGAAATTCTCGGGTATGACAGCTTCACTTGTGGTCCAACGAAAGAACATTTCAGGGTCGTCTCAAGCGGTCTTCTTACAAGCCAGTGTAGTTGTAGTTCCATCGGCATATAGCGAACAGTTTGAGACATTCTGCGAGTTAAATAAAGGGCCATGCCCCTTACTTTACCGCAGTAAAACTGGTAATACAACTGCAGGACATCTTGCCGGAGACACAGACATTAGGTAAGAGTCTTGCCTGGTTAAGTTTGCTTAGAATTATTAACTCATTTCAGCCGTACGGGCTGCGGTACATGGTTATCCATTAACTTCATAATTATGAGACGATGATAAATATATGGTTTTATATCCCAAATATGTTAATACCATTTTATACTTGTACGCGTTCGGAGTGTTCAATTTTTAGATCACGAGACCCTTACCCGTGAAAAGGATGGACTGGACTTAAAAACTGAACGTTGGATTGCGATCTAATTCATTCTGGTAGAAAGCTGAACAGTATTTAAAGTGTACTTATTATCGTTAGTCTCACGATGTGGTCATTTAAGTCATAGATTGCAACTGCTAGTCTTCTTCAGGTGACAGGGTTGACTGCATGATGTCACCATGTGTATCCTAGTGGTTGGCTTTGATTGGTGGGTTTTGATCCTCATTGTTCTGGTGAGTTGTTGTTTCCTTGGAGGTCCAATTTGATTTTGTTATTCAGGCGATTTGCTGATGTAACAGTCTCCTGTTGTGTTTCATGATCATTGGCCTCCACACTTCAGTGTCAGTATAAACTTCCCAAGGAACAACTTCAAAATGGACCGCTGAGGAAACAGCCACTCACCCAAGCCAATCACAGCTGACCATCGTAATTTATATGGTGTTACAAAACCAGTCAACCTCATCGCCTGACAAAGATGAACAGTAAGCAGTTGAAACATAGCAATCTACAATTAAAGTGGACACATTGTGAGTTGAATGATAATGATTTTTCTGTGTTCTTGGTGACATCCGCAACACAAATCGTGTAACCAAAGACTGACCCTTCATGTTGTAGGTATTCTTCTTGGGCCTGGTGCTTGATTTTCTGGGACCTTGCTTGCACTTATTTTGTGCCTAAGCTAAAAAGAAAAGCAAAATTCTCAGAAATCATTTTGTAAAATGAATTCCATAGGAGAGTAGTGTCTAGTGGCTTTTCCTATTTGTATTTATGACTAGTGACTCCATGTAAAGCTCAAACTATGTGCCTCGGTCACTGTACATTCATTCCACATCATGTTACATGGTTCAAATATGGTACATACCTGTATGGGCTACATGTACACTGTACCTTGACCTTCTGCACCACCTGATATAAAAACCCAAAAAAACCAAAGGGAACATCATAAACACAATCCCAAAGCAAATCCAGTCAGCGTGAGGAAATGTATGGAGACTAAGGGTAGTTAGGAAAGACATGAAAATTGAATACATCACAACTGTCAAGTAGAACATGGCACCATTGATTACACATGACTATAATATGAATGCACTTCTGTGTCCATAATTTTCGGTTGCCATTTTGGATTTCTGTCTGATTTAATTCCGGTCTTAACACCATTTTAGAACAGTCCTGGGTACCTGCATTGTCCTAAGAAATGCTCAGGAGGTTAGTTGCGTTGCGGATCTCAAGCAATTTCCCTGGAATGACATGGTGACGTTTTATATCGGCTCTGTCGGTCACTGGGTCGAGAAGTTGCTCCTGGCCGCTGGAATTCCAATCCAAAACGTAGAAAGGAAGCTAGGTACTTCCTACTACAAGACAAACATCCAATGTAAAGAGTCTGGACCATTTTCCTGTCCTATGGTCGTTTGTATGTACCCAATCTCCAGAGAACTTCTAGAAAAGGTGATAGCCGCTACAGCGCATGTGGAGGCAATACATGATGTACTGGTTCATATTGGGGACCCATCTGTAATTGGAATAAATGATATCAATCGACCAGACTATGGAGAGCCACCGAACATGGAAGACAAAGTTCCGGTGTTTTGGGCCTCAAGTGTAACAGCTAATTTGGCCGTCAGATATGCTGGTGAGTTTTTTTTTTTAACTGTTTGTATTGAAGCAATTTATTCTCAGTGGGCTCGCCTTGGAAAAGTGATTTTGTGTAATTCGCGAGTTTAGAAAACTTAAGACATAACTTATTCGGCGAGTAGTTTGGAACTGCCCGCCAATCTCACCGTCCTCAAAGACAGCCTGTCGCAGTTTCGCATATAGTAGGGTCGATGGAAATTAGTAAGGAACCACGGAAATAAGACCCGCGGGAACTGTAGCGAAAGGGGCCGTGAGGGTGTTGGGAGGATTTTCGCACTCGCTTTCTCGTTCACTTTCCCTACTATCCGGGGGCCCGGAACAATGTACCTCAGGGGGCCTTCCTTACGGTCAACACCAGTGACGGAATTATGGTCACCCGCTGACGGAAATTACGGGAGAGAGACCACGCTGACAAAGATTATGGCGGGTCACCCGCTTAGAGAGCTTGCAGGAAATAAGCACTGAAAACGTTATATCATTTTTTTTGTTTGGGGTGCTTCGTCTCGAGTTTCGGCAAAAGGGGGGAGTAAATCCCAATTTCCACGAGACATTTCATACGTACATTTCCAAACCTTTTTTTTCACCGAACACGCTCGACTAAGTCAAAGAGGGTGGCTTCTGTGTGCTGATTTCTCTCCTTCCATTTTCCTTCCTGAATAGATTTACCTCTAGCTTTCACTGACGATACCCAGCATCTATTCGTTTGCGATACAACCATCGAAGAATTTCTTCCCAAACATCTGCCCGTTGATGCGGATACTACTAAGCCACGGCTGGTGACATTAAAGGAGGAACCCTTTGTTGCTTCTGTACTTTCTGAGGATGCCGCTAGCAGGATAAGTTGCCTAGAGACCGAAATTCAGGAGGACGTTGGAAAAAGAGGTATCGCGCAACTTCACATTCCTGACGAACTTGTGAAAGCCGCGCTCGTGTTATCCCACTCATCATCCGTGGCCATTCATTTTGGTTTCCCTTGTAACACGAGTCAGGAATTTCCTGATGAAAACGATGGTCCTCCCGGTGCTATCGCGATTGGCAAAGCTGTTAAAGCTCTTGGGAAAAGCGTCGCGTTTATTGCGAGGTCTTATCAAGTGGAACTAGTGCGAAAACTTGTTGGCAAGTTTTTGGGAGATGAGGTGACTGTTTTGGAGTTTGCGCCCGTGCGAACTCACGGACCAGACAGAGTAAGGACAGCTACCGAGGAATTCCTTTTCCATGATGGTTCCAATCAAGTGAGCCCAAAATTTGACGCACTGGTTGCGATAGAAGCGACATCGAGGACTGATCAGGGATGTTACATGACCATGAAGGGCAGGGACTTATCGATTGTTTGTAAAGACAGTCCTGTGGATGAGCTTTTCATTCAAGGTACTTATCAAAGCGAAAATAGGTAGGGAAGGGAGGATAAGACATCCTCTCTGCGTTTGCCCCAAGATAAGCAACTTATTCCAAATTATTACGTTGCGTTAATAACTGCGAGGATCTTCTTTACATTTATTTCTTCATTCCGCAGTTCAAATATATGAATATCATATATTCATAATTTCATCTTCATCTTTCCTGGGTATATTACGAACCAATTTAATGACCAGCTCCCAGTTGGCTTGTTAGCTCAATTGGTTAGAGCGCTGCACCGGTATCGCAGAGGTCAGGGTTCGAGTCCCGGCAAGCCTGATTTTTTCAGGCTTTCTTTTCGCAACTGCATAGTTGCGTTAATAACTGCGAGGATCTTCTTTACATTTATTTATTACGACTTCGTTGTTTTTACAATAAGTCTACTGCTGTGACAGTTTTTGTCATTTAGGGTGTGGATCATTACAGCAGGGTAGTTAAGACATTATTATGACCCTCGCACTGAGGTTGTCAACTAATAAGCAGTTGGAAAAGGAGAACCTGAAAACAAAATTAGGTTTGAACGGGATTCGCGCCCATGGCCCTGCGATACTGGCGCAGCTCTGGGCTACAAAGCCAACTGGTAGCTGGTCATTTGTGAGTTCGGTGAATTAAATAGTTGTGAATATATTTCATATATCTGCGTTTATTTAGTAGAGTATTTATTCGGAAAACATCAACTTCTTCAGATATTTGGGTTAACTTAAACGATAGAGCTCAGTCACGTTCATTTTTGTCTTTTTGTGTGATAAGTAAATTGCTTTGGGTACAAAAAAAGACCAGCTGGGATATTCGGAAAAGCAACAGCAGCTTGTTATTTTGCAAATAAGATCCTTGTTCTCTAAAATTTTCTGCCAATACGAAATTCAGCTCAAAGCATGTTAATAAGTTTACTAAAATGACCCAAGTGTTCACCTTGTAAGTTAACAAAGCAAGTCTCTGCAGAAACGAACCAACCGCTACCTCTCATTAAATTTTGATTTTTATTTTTTCAGCTCGCAATTCAGGAAAAATTGCCACCATTGGAATAGGTGATGGCGGAAATGAGATCGGCATGGGAAAGGTCCGCCAGTGCGTCATTGATCACATCGACCATGGACCAAACATTGCCAGTAGTATTGCTACTGATCATTTGATCACTGCGGGCGTGTCTAACTGGGGTGGCTCCGCCTTGGCGGCAGCACTTTTTATCTTAAATCAGTGTCCAGTCCATTCGCGGTACACCAGACGTGGAGCAGGGAACGAGATGGTTGTTTCTTTTGAGGATGCTTTAAATACATTGGAAAAGGTAACAATAATCCTTTGAGTTCCAAACTTGAAATATTAACTCTTGTTATTGTTTTAACTAATTTCCTATTGAGGGTGCGCTGCTGTTTAGACTGCTCTGATAATTTAGAGGTCTTGGGTTCAACTCCTTCGCCAAAGGTCCCTTGCGGTTACATCACCGCAAGGGACTCACCTCCTCCCATCGGGCTCAAATCTTCCACCTCTGATTTAACTCATCTCCGTACGGTACCTTTTTGCGTGCAAATCTGGGTTAAAGACTTTAGCTGGTTAGGTTATTGCGAAGAACCCCCCGCCCCCCATTCGGCACAATGTACCTTTTCAGGCGTGATCTCGTGGTGGAGACTTTCCCAGGACAGGTCACCGCGATGAGTTGACCCTTCTTCGGACAATCTTCTTTTAAAGTTCACATGAGATAAGCTTCCGAGTCCTTCTCTGGAACCCTTCTCGAGACCCGGCTTGAAGGATTGTAACTGCACAGCAATCACAACTTTTCTTTGTTGCATGAACTTGTTGATCAGTTGCTTTGAAAAGGCCTTTGCAAAGATCCAAACAGCGTTTTTTTGTATTCAGGAAGAAGAGGTCCTCTCATATCTCGACGAGCTTGGTGTGTGCGACGGCATTTCCCAGTGGAAGAAAATGTCTGTGGATGGTCAGCCATTTGACCCAGTTCACAAGGACAAGCTACAAAAACTGCTAGTTCTTGCAGCATCGTCCAGTTAGTCATAAAAAAGCCCAATTCTTTCTCATACATTTCTATCGTTGCTGAAAGCCTTCGCGCAAGGATGCAATCTCTAAACTGCTTTCACCGCTTAACGACCAATAAAAATGTGGCGCGCGATTGCGCCCATCAATTCCAAAGTAGAATGATACAGTCGAATCAGGGGTGGACACGTACTGTAACATAACCTGTGGTTCTATAGCATAACCTCTGGTTTGCGTACCTCACTTTGAAAGTATCTCGACTTTCTGTGATACTTAGGAAATGATTTGAACAGAGCAGTCGCGGTGCTAGCCTATCTAGTGTGATTGTCCGGGTGAGAGGAATTCTAAAAACGACCGCAGTGGGTGACATTGACTGATAGGAGGGTAGACAACGTGAGTGGAAGTCATGCTCAGAGTCAAGTAGGTATTGTACTGACTTGAGTGGTAAAGTAAGCTGTGACGTTATTAGCCGTGAAGGCTCCGAACAGTGTCTTTAATGGCCAACAGAACAAACGGAAGGTAGCGAACGTTCTAAATAACGATAACAATTGGTGTTTACTAAGCGATGGTGAAGGCAGTGACACTCTGAAAACGACGACTTTGACCTTACTGGATTTCACCGTTGGGCAACAATGGCGAAAACAATATCAGTGTCGTGTGCAAATCTTACGACAGATCATAACGTGGAGAAATCACTTAATGAACACCTTTTAGCAGAAAATCAGTGTAAAAAGATTTAAAGGACAATTCCGAATATAACAAAGTTTGTTGCTTATGGGACTTTAAAAAAATTAAACGATGGAACTGCCAGCACGAGGAATTGCTTGAAACCAGAGACAGAGCTTTGCAAATGTGTCAATTGTTTTATTGTCGTGTAACTTCATACAGTTCTTATTGTATTTACATTTTGTCAGCATTATTGGAGAATTCTGTTTCTTCAGCTGGAGATTAGCCTAGCAGAAATTTTTGGGGAGTAGACTATCATTCACTTTTGTTGAGCAACGTTGATTACTGCTTCCTTCAGACAACTCCACACTTAAAGCAGCTTTTTACAAAATAAAAAGTAAAACAACGAGCATAATCTGGGAGGGTTAACCCTTTAAGCCCTAACAGTGACGAAAATGAAATTTCTCTTTACATTATCAATAACTGTTCAAACATTCAAGTGATGAGAATAAAGGAAGTGATCACCAAGGACAAGATGTCTTGATACTTAGACAAATTCTCCTCATTAGTCCGTTAGAAATGCATGGAGAACAGTAAGGAGAACATGCATTTTTATATCAGGGCTTAACAGGTTAACCACGTGCATCTTTACATCGTACAATGGCTTTTACTACGCTTGGCTCGACTCTGAAAAGTTTTGTATTGTAATAACATTGCCGTACCAAATCCAAGTCACTCGACCTAAGTACCGACATGGAACATTTTACCCGAGACTTGAAAACATTGTCACTGATGTACTTTCTAAGTTTACCTGCGCAAGAATTACCTTTTCACAGAGCCGAAAACGGATGACTCTATTAGGCACAGCAAAGTTACTCAGTTGCAGTTGCAGAGCCATTTTGTTTTATTCACTACCCGCTTTCCCGTGGGGTAATCCCTATTGTGGGCTATACGGGGAGACTCCACCCGTAAGGGGTGCCTTTTTGCCCTTACAACACAGGGTAGGCGAATTTGCTGTTTTAGCACGTGGAATGGTCATCGAATTGCACCTGAGCACAGCTAAGTCTAAGTACCAAACATTTTAGTGGAATTTTGGCAAAAAGCAAAAATATGCTTAGAGCATACAAATAAAAAGCTTGGAGCTTTCGAGCAACTAAAAATCTCGCAATGATCTTCTGTTTTACGCTTAGTTTTGAAGCATAGAAAAGGTGCAAGGTTTGTCCTAGGTATATAGAAGAGGTACAATTTCGACAAAAATCAGAGTATTAAAGGTAAAGGTTTGAACCTTGGGGCGGAGCCTCTCCGTACGTAATCCCCCTTCCCCCCATCCCGGACCATTTTTTCCCGAGCCGTGCCAAAATATAGAAGACAGGCTTGTTTACACACTATGAAATGTTGATCCGATCGATTTGTACTCTAAGTGAAATCAACCCGAATTGACAGGTTCTTAACCATGCATAGACTGACAGACAGACAGACAGACTGACAGCCTTTATTTTAGCACAATTCAAAATTAAAGCCCTGCAGCTTGTGGGGTCGTGCAAAATAATAAAAACTTATTCGTTTCTCTAACAAGCTAAGCCAACACATCATAGCATGTAAATCGGCCGTTAGTTTCCTCACAGTGGTCTGAAAAAATAGACTGAGTCACGAGAGGTCGTGGACTTCAACATCATTTTTGTCGTGATTGTTGTTGCCGGCTTCGGCCACCTTAATCGGGATAACCTTCGTTTTCTGCCGTGAACGATACCAGACATATACCAGAAGGGCTACGAGTATCACCACAACCACAAACATGACGACACTTATCGCTATCAACGCATTTCTCACGGCATTGCTGGTACTGGCCTCGGCAACAGAAGGCTCGTCAGTTTTGGGTACACACTGAAAATCTTTGACGCTTGCGCAGTACTGCGTTGAGAAAAACACGTTATCTGGCGCGCTTTTGAAGCCAGTGTTGAAGCGGATGATTGCGCCAAGCGTCAGGGAATGTACCTTGTCGATTTCCTGTCAAGGTGAACAAAACGTCATATGTGAGTATGATTAATAATGGACAAGATGATTCCTTTACTGGTAACTAAGATTTTTTTCAACTTTGTGTAGTAAATTGTTAAAATCCAAGATTCGCAGTAGACTGTCTAGTGTGATCATCCGGGTGAACTTCTATTAGTTCTGAGAAGGACTGTTTTTGGTGACACGTTTCGAAAACCTTAACAGAAGTCCCTTTCAGAGTCAAGATGTAAGTGTTACTTTGGTTGCTGGTATTAACAGCACAGTAACTTGATCTGGTAATTGACCTGATTGGTCAGTTCAGCTGTATTTACGGCCAGTAACATCAGGGCATAATTAAGCAGTCAGGTTAATGACCATAAAATACCGTCAACTGACGATACACTGGTCACGTGAGTATGAAGATGACTTTCGCTCAAGTTGTCGAAACGTCACTCAGTGTTAGGACAAACTATCCTTTTTAGACTACTCTTAGTACTACCTCCTTCACTAGTCCATATAAGTCTTCAGTTATATTGCTTGTGCTAAGATTCTCTATGGCTTTTAACCATGGAAAAAGTGCTAATGTTGTCATGACTGACTAGCACCAACCAGTACATAGGTTAGTTTAGGGTGATGATATGTTCAGTATAATGCTCTCTCTATGGCGTTTAGTATACACCATGGAGGTTGCTTTTGCAATCTCATGATTTGAGGCGAAAATACATTAGCGTTGTCTATGGCTTTCAGACCACAGGCAGTTCTGTTCCTGTCTATAGCTTTTTTTTTTCAGTATGGATAGCCGGCTTACGTTATCTATCGCTCTTATACTACTGATTACTAAAACGCATTGTATGGCTTTTACATATGTTTGGTGATAACTAACGCCATATTTGTTTACCTCTTGGGAAAGGTGACGTTCATACCAGAATCTGTCACCGTCTCTGATTCTTAAAAAGTTTCGCATCATAATTCTGAAAGAAAAAGAAGATTGTCTACAATCCAAACTAAAGGTTGTAAAGATCAAGCTGCAGTTAGCTGCAGTGGTGAGCGCACTCGCCTATCACCAAGCTGCCCCGGGTTCGATTTCCGGTCCCGGTGTCATATGTGGGTTGAGTTTGTTGTTGGTTCTCATCCTTGCTCCGAGGGTCTTTCTCCGGGTACTCCGGTTTTCCTCCCTCCATAAAAACCAACATTTCCAAATTCCAATTCGACCTGGACGTCAAGTGTTTACACATGAGCCCCTGGATCGGGAGATTAGGCGACTATTCCCTACACTATGACGTTAAAATTTGATTTGACTTGATTTCCGGCCAAAGTTACAAAGTTTTTGACCAGGAATTGAACTGACACAGACGGGGTTTCATAACTGGAATGGAGCTGGTCGCTTATTACAAATACAAAGTTTGGCTAGATGTGATTTCAACGGCATTTTTTTGTGATTGTACGTTGACTTGCTCAATGAAGATGGTGGGTTAGCAGATATTCTAAATACACTGTTTAACTGAGGACTGATTCAAACCGAATGAAGACAATTTCACAAGGTGAGAAATTGGATCGCCACTGTTGAAGGCA
This sequence comes from Siderastrea siderea, assembly GCA_964030785.1. NCBI lineage: Eukaryota > Metazoa > Cnidaria > Anthozoa > Scleractinia > Rhizangiidae > Siderastrea > Siderastrea siderea. Next base: position 42,064,501 of record OZ034970.1, read on the forward strand.
CAAGGCAACGATTGGCGTATTTTTGATCAGTCTGAAAATATAACATTTTAATATGGGTATTTAGGTCTCTTTCTATCAAAAGTTGTTAAAACAGACCCTTATGTAGCATGGACACAAAAACTATAAAACCTCATTATTTTATTCCTGGCACTTTAAATCAAGTGTTTCCCGTAACGTTCACATACGTTCTAAAAGTTGGTCCCAGTTCACTGCCACTCTCATGGTCCTCGACCAAGCCTCCTACCCATAAGTCAATGTTGTCAATGTCTTGGTAAAGGTCCTTCATTTTAGACGCAGCCTCAGCATCCTTGGTGATCTCTGAAAAACTGGTAAGCCCTGGAATAAAAAAGACTACAGTTTAGGTGGGTATTAATTGGTCTATGGGAACATTGCAATCACTGCACGGGTTAACTTGTGTATGTTTATGCGCATCCTTACTGCGCACGCAATTCACTTCACAATGCCATGCCAGGTCATGCATCTAACGCGTGCGCTGAGGAAGAAATGTAGAAATACACAGCGTTGTTGGGCGTTTTAATGCCTACGCATGGATTTAAATAGTCGGTTCCCAGTTTTCTTTGGAAAGATCACTTTCTTTCTAGATTGACTACGTTTTTGAAAAATTGAAAGAAAACTGTTTTGTGAAAGTCTGATTTTTCAATTTTTCTGCTCTGCAAATGTTCGCCGTTAAAGAATGTACTCAATAGACTCACTTAAGTGAAATTTTTCTAGCAAATATTACCAAATTGTTTTCGATTAACAATCATTGAGGCCATGCGGAGTCACGAAGGCCGATCTTTCAAAATCGGAATACTTTTCCACATGCTTTATGTCTGAAACGAAGTCTGCGACCTCCCAATGTTAGATTTTTTTTTGCATTCCTGATAAGAGTGACCCGTTATTTTATCTTTATTATTCCACTCTTGCACCATTTTACCATGCAAGGTCAAGAGAACGCGCAAAATATGCCACGGTATTACACAGTAAAATTGTGTATTGCACTGCAAAATCCCGGTTTCACAGGTTTTCTGGCCGAAGGACTGAAAAATTGACGTGATTTTTCTAAGTGGAATAATCACTGCTCGCATTTTTCCTGGCCCCTTCGGGGCTCAGAAAAATACTACGCAACTCGCAAAATATCCGCGCGTATTACATGGTAAACCATCGAATAAGATTTATGTATTGTCTGTATTGTATTGCAAAAATATGTGTTGTAGAAGATTTTCGCGCGAATATATATCCTGAGGGCTTTAAATACCGTACGACTCGAAATGTGTTAGGAATCACCAACCTGACAAACCAAGCGCCTTTCTTACAGAGTTGTAATCCGGCAAACCATGATCTCTACCTCGCTGTATATTCCTGGACGCCAGATCTGAACCAACTTCACGACCAGAAGGAAACAACGCATTTCTCATGTCGTCCACCATCTAGATGCCAGAACGATATGAAATAGATCAACATTAGTAGCTATAGGGTATAACTGAGCCCCTCTTCTTCAAAGGTAATGCATCTGGTGTTGTGGGTTGTGGTAAACAATGCAGGTTCGTCATTGCTTTTTGATGTGGGAGATGTTTGTTGCATTGACTTTTGCATCATTTGTCTTTTACCGATGGCAACACGAAGAAACTTTACTTACGGGTCGTCTTCGTCAAGGCGCCATTAAGTGTTTCCGCTCACTCAAAAAACAAAACATCAATTCGTTACCTCCAGTAGTTGTGCACATATGCAAAGCCCATGTTTCTTCGTGAGACGTAATCCTTTAAGCTCTGACAGTGACGAAAATGAAATTTCTCTTTACATTATCATCACTTGTTCAAACATTCAAGTGATGAGAATAAAGGTAATGGTTACCAAGGATGAGATGTCTTGATATATAGCCAAATTCTGCTCACTAGTTCCATAAGAAAGGTGTGGACAACAGTAAAGAGAATATGCATGTTTACATCGGGGCTTAAAGGCTTAAAAGGATTACTTAAAGGGGCAGTATCACGAGGTTTTGCTCCCATTTGACCCCACTGAAAAGCCAATAGTCACATTAACATAATACATGAAAGCCTAAAAATATTGGTCATTTTCTTGTTCAGACACCATACTAATTCAGTGAAGCTATTACTAAGTGTCTTTGGTCACGGATGGCCAAGATGGAAGTGGATTACAACTTGAAAACGTCCGGCGAACGTTTTCAAATTCTGTGCTTGTATGTTACAAAAATCATTACAAACTTGTTATGGTTTGCTCTCCTTGCAAAAAGGATATATATATCTCCCTCTTGGTGTCCCAGGAGCATTTTGTGTGTGAGTGAAGGAATTTAATCTCAATTTCAGCAAAGTTTTGATGAAACGCGAGGAAAATGCCCGTGACACTGCCCCTTTAAGAACTACAACAAAGAGTCGACAGGTCGACTGTTCAAGCCACTGACGACACGTGCAAGAAGCAATAGTGATGAGGATGAGGATGATGGTGATGATGATGATGATGACGATGATGATGATGATAATGATGATGATGATGATACTGGTTGGTGGTGGCGGGGACCACGACAATGATGATGATGATGAAGACGAAGACGAAGACGAAGACGAGCTCGTCAACTTTAATGATGATCACATCACAGTCCACCGTACGGAAAACGATGGCGGCTGTACATTTCACCACAATACCTTGCAAACCCAACACAGCCAATACGCACATAAAAAGCCATATTTTTGCATAAATATGTCCCTGTGCTAGCAGCGTTCTGTTTGCTAAGTAAGAAGTTTTTAGAACTTTTCTTTGCGTTTTTATGAGCGTTTGTAGGGTTCTTGTTCGCTAAGAACTATGGGCAAATGTGCCAGTCGCCATCTTTTTCGGTACGGTGGATTAAGACACAAACCTTCAAATCTACTTCCTGTGCTGCTTGTCTTACTGCTCCTCTGAAGAGAGGGTCTATCCCCCCTTCCCTTGTTACTCTCTCAGGTGAAAAGTAAGCGTCTCTCAGGGGGAGGTGTCCATAAGGGGACATGGTACCATCTTCTTCATAGCGCCACAAGTGAGTGTTGACCTGACTGTGGCCAAATCTGAGATCAACATACACAGAGTTAAGTTAAACTGTTTTCCCAAAACACTGCATTCATCCTATAAGGGTTCTTTTCCTTATTGTCTAAAATGGTTCCAGTAAAATGTCAGTACAAAACTGAAAAAAATTACCGAGTGGAGGTGGATAGGTGAGAATGGAATTATAGCCCTTACCCTGAGGAGCACCAGTTGTACTAGTTGAAATATAGTGGCCAGTAATTCTTTCCCTTTGTTGCATTTTCCTCCTTGAACTAGTTCGGTAACACAGCAAGTTAGAGTTCCAAAGGTCACGTTTCTTTGTACACGTTTTATGGTCTTTTGCATTTGAATTTTTTTAAAGAAATTATCCTTGTCGTTCATGCAACAAAAAACGAAGCTTAACTTTGGCTTGACGTACCTCTAGTCTTAGCTCTGGCTTCCTAGGGAAACATTTGCTTTGACTTCTTTTAAGACGTCAAGAAGAACTGACCAAGAAGCAAACCCCAGAATCCAACGATTTGTGTTTTGCTTCTTGGGAAAAGGTAAAGGGCAGACCTGAGTGTTACCCCAATAATACTGCCGATAACAACTACAGTGAGTTGTTGTTAATGCATCTCCACTGTTTACCTGAAAGCTGCAGTTGTCATCATGTTGCTCATGCCCACGTCCACACTCTGATTGTACCCCTGATAAGCAGGTATGTGCTCAGTGCCCCCCAATGTCGAAGGCAAGTACTCACGGAATGTGATAGCCTGGATCTCGGCCGCTACTAGGCGGCGCGCGGCCTGGAAAATTTGCTCATCGGTAGCCTGGGAAATAGACAGTTTGGTACAGGATTAGACTTCCTCACAAGTTGTAAAGTTGTTAACATTCTCATTTTGGGGGGTTTTCAGCCATTGGTTGTAATAGTTGTAATAATGCTTCTCCAAGCGACATGACGTAGCACTCCACCCAATCTAATTTTTTTCCTTCTGTTTTCGATCACTTCCGCGAATTGTTTAAACTGCTGACGTACCTGCGGATTATTACTTTTGTACTCATCACAGAGCCGGTTGTGCTCGCGTACAAAGAGTGTGTGAAGTGCAATTAAACCCGGCTGTTCATTAGCTCTACCGTCTCCTGCAGCCACCAGTATACTGGCGTCGCGGCCAGTGGGATTGTCGTTTGATACTGCCACTGTGTTTTCCTATTTAATTATAAAACACAAAATGGAGTCAGGGTAGGTACTCGTAGTGATGTCGTTATCATGTAACTTAAAATGATGATTACGATGATGGTGATGACTATAATGATGCCATGATGATGATGATGATGATGATGATGATGATTATGATGATGATGATGATGACGACGACGACGACGATGACGACAATGTTGTTGTTGACTACGATGACAACGAAGATTATGCTGACGATGCTGATGAGGACGGTAATATGATGACGAAAACAAAAACGCAAAGATGATGAGATGATGAAATGATGATGACGATCAATGGCAATTAAGATAATGACGTCATATGATAATGTTAGGTGTAGCTGTGCTATTAGTTAGAACTCACAGGTAAAAGATCACCAGGGCCAACTTTCAACTTGCCATCCCTAAATTCTCGTAGTGCCCGGTTTCTTTCTTTTGATTCACCGTACACGACAGAACCGTCGATGTAGGACGTCAGCTTGTTCACTTGCTGTCTCGGTGTGTTGGTGCTACGACCGGTACACCTATTATAGGAACGATAAGAAAATGTAACGATTAACAGTATTGCAAAATATGCAGTGCCCTTGTCCCATAAAAACTGACCGCGGTGATGGTCAGATTTGCGAGTGAAATTTGGCTAACCGGAGAGCTCGTCCCAGGCGTTACGCATGCAAAATGTCCCTAGTGATTAATTTTCTTTGCGATTGCGGCAATTCTTTTATTATCTTCTCTGTTAGGACCGAAGGCCAAAAAGTCATTTTTAAAGTGTAAAAAGTGCATCAGTTATTGATACATTTGCTTAGTTGCTGCAGTAACCTAGTTTTGCTACGATACGTCCTGCCTTTTTTACCTTTCACACTATTGAAAGAAACTATTATCAGTAACTGAGTTCTTTTAGTTACTCTGAGAATCCAAAGCTTCAGTCCTGTGTTTTATTATTGTAGACCAAACCTGTTAAATGTGGAGCGCGTAAAAGGGAGGTAGACATCGCCTTTATTCTGTCGGTCAAAGTGAATATCTCCCTGCAAAAAATAAATAAAAAAAATTGTCAATGTTGAGATGGGTACTTCCGCTTTGAAATTGTACACGGCAAATTATCTGATCAAAGGTTGAATGCCTAACGCAGACCAATTTGTTTTGTATAATCCCACCTGAAAAGGCCAAGAATTCGTAAATTAATGAGAAAGAAAGGCCCCGAAGATGTTACTAAAACTCACCTTTGGAACCTCAATGGGCAGCCATACATCACTCAAAACATCTGTGAATTCACTGCTGGACAGAGTACCTGAATGATCCGTGTCATGTGCCAGGAACTGCGAAAGGATAAAGAAGTAAGTCACAGTTAACTCTTCGAGTCCCCCCCTCTCCCCGCTCTCCATGACAAAAAAAAGAACTGAGTTGTAGGGAGCAAAAGAGTTCCCCTACTTTTCTATGAAAATGCATCCCAGGGAATCCCTTCATTATTTACCTTGTTTCACTTACATCATTTTCACTACATTTGCTGATTGCAAATGCAAGGAGGGGTGGGATGGTTTATTAGCTGAACGAATGACTGAGTGGCAAAATTGCCAAACAATGGCGATCATTAAGCAACAAATGAGTAAATAAATGGATGGGTGAATGAATGTTAAGAATTTTTCACCTGTCCAAAATTTGTATGAAAGTCACTGAGACGACGAGCACTTAGCTTGGATTCAATCTGCAATAAAATATAAAATGCATTTATCTGATTAGGCTACCATCACGTCACTTTAGTTCACAACCGAGGGAAGCGATAAATGATTTTGTTACTTTCATTATTATTCTATTTTCGTAAAGGAAATGTTGAGAAAATTATAAAACATTGACGAATATATTGAGAAATTATGGGTGAGCTTCTAAGTTGCACGCACAGAAGTGCTAGATCATGGGCACCTGACCTTCCTTGGATGGGATTGTAGTCCTTCGCAGCCTTCCGAGTAGGTTAATACACCTTTTTATGGGTTTCTTATGACTAACCACGATTGTGACTTCTGGCTTACTTGTCTATATGAGATCATTTTAACTCAACTCAGCACGATCTCTGATCGGCAAGAGTTCAGATCGGTTCCCGTAGAGGTCTTATGAAGATTTATGAATTGACCCTTTCGGGATAATTTTTTGAGGTGGTCTCCTGTAATCAAAGACAAAGATGAACTTTCCTAATCTTGTGCAGGTCTAAGTCCTTACCGGTTCCTTGTAAATTTGAGCACTTGTCATACCGGAGTCATGTAATCACTCTCGTACGGACAAACTACGACAAAGGACGTCCTGAATCATATCGGTCTCAAATTAATCACAACCCAAGGAGATACTCAAGAAATAGACATTATTATATAAACTGGAGTGTTTTATAGAGATTTCCACCACTGAGAAAAATCGTATTTGGTACACGTAAAATTACGATAATTTTACATGTGAAAATACGGCCAATCAGCTTTCGCGACGTCACGCGCCTTCTTTCGCCCCACTTTTGACAACGGCTTGCCACGATTTCGTAGTTCTCGATCGCTGTTCGCTTGGCTTGTTCAAAAAAGAAATAACTACTAACAGGTTACGATGGCCTCGAGCAGTACACCAGAAAAAACAACCAAAAATTCGGCAAGTGAAAGATTCGTGTCCCTCACCAACGAAGATGTTGAAAGATTTGTTGAAGCTGAAGCCAACAAAAACACTCAAAGAAAGATGCACAGCGACGTAGCATTGATGAAGTCGTTTTTGCCAAATGAAAACGAAACAAGACAACTCCAAGACATACCGCCGCCAGAATTAGACGCTTACCTCAGCAGATTTCTATTGTCTGTGAGAAAAGGCTGGTGATGAATATGAGGCAACAACACTCAGAGGAATTATCGCTTCTGTGGAGCGTTATCTTAGAAACCTACGCTACAGCGAGTCTGTTATCGAAGGACAACGTTTGACAGTTGAATTGTTCGAGAGGCACTTGTTTAAACAAATTTCTCAATTTTGACACGAGACTGTGGATCAGTTTGTGTGTAGGCTTCCACAACTAACGGCGAGTTGCGACTTTGTCGAATTTGAGTATGACCATATTCGGGTTAATCGATAAGTGCTATTCCAGTTATTTACGTCGCAAGTATAATCTGGAACAAGAAGGTACGGTGACTTTAGATTGTCTACTAATGAATACGGACAAATAAAGCAGTAAAGAGTGGTAATAATTTAAATAGCATGAAAATCAAATAATAGTGAAAAGTTTTCTATTGTGTTAATGAATGTAATTGAAAATTGTTTGTTTGAATGAGTTGAACCGGAATTACTTTTATCTTTTGCCTTTACGCTTACTGCTGTTGCCTTTAAATAAAAATTGTCTCAGTAATATTGTGGGCTTTTGTGTTTATATAATAAACACACTAATACATGGGCGCGCGGAGATAAGGAATTTCTCTTCGAGTGTTCAACGCGATATCTCACGAGTGAGCGTAGCGAACGAGTGAGATGTCGAATTGAACCCAAGCGAACAGCGATCGAGAACTACGAAATCATGGCAAGCCGTTGTCAAAAGTGGCGCGAAAGAAGGCGCGTGACGTCGCGAAAGCTGATTGGCCGTATTTTCACATGTAAAATTATCTTAATTTTACGTGTACCAAATACGATTTTTCTCAGTGGTGGAAATCTCTATAAAACACTCCAGTTTATATAATAATCTCATTTACCTGCTGAAAGAGTTCATTGCTGATTTTTCTTGGAGAAGGCCTATTGGAGCCCAATCCGTAGATGGCATCAACATATCTGCAAGTCCCGTTGTGCCGTTGTTGAGGAGTACACGCGCCCGCGGGCAGAGCTATCCCATCAGTGTACATCGCAGGTGCATCACGTGCCACGTCCTCTTGTGCAGCACCCCACCTGACGTGATTTTTATTGTTTGAGGTACCGTCCAGACGCCTGTAAGAAAGGAAACAGAAAATGATGGCTTAATTCACTTGGTTGACGGTGTATATGTATGGTATTATCGCGATTTTGATTGCAATGAGGAAATATGAATATTATATATTAGAACTGCGGGATGAAGAATTAAAGGTAATGGAGATCATCGCAGTTATAAACGCAACTTTTGCAGTTGCGAAACGAAAGCTTTTTTCAGGCTTGTACGGGATTCGAACCCTTGACCTCTGCGATACCGGTGCAACGCTCTAATCAATTGAGCTAACAAGCCAACTGGGAGCTGGTCATTAAGTCGGTTCGTTATAAACCCGTGAAGGATTGGCTACAAGTAGCCAATCAATTATAAAAACGTTTCACAAAGCATACACAAGGTTTCATTTCAGGACCCATTCACGAAGACTTCGGCTTATGAAGAGCCCAAATGCTCGAGACAGCAGCAATAAAACAAAACGACATTCTTCAATTTTTCCGGACATATCTGAATGTCGTTTTGTTTGGAAAGAAGAATCTTTCTTATCGTTTCTTAACAAAGGAATTTCTTAACCAAAACCCTTCGTTAAGAAACCATACTTAGGACTCCAGAATCTGGCCTCTGCTCCCATCGTAACAAGGCTTCGCCGGCTAAGCTGTTAGATAGAGCAAATAACTGGTACGACGGACGTCATGGGTTCGATTCCCATTGTAGCCTTGATACCTTTTTTCCCAATAAGGCCACTCCATTCATTTCTTTACTAAGTATTTCTGTTCCTTATTAACATATCTGCAAACTGAAAGATAACGCGAAAAACCTGGTTCCTATGTTATTTGGAAAGGGATAATGCTGGCCATCTTACAGGCCGATGTTGGTGGTGCATGCCTAACAGCTCTATGTATGAGAAGTATGTACCCCCCAAAGTTCTAGGAAACACTTCAGGGCCACGGATTTCAAAGCATGGATAGCATCATCCACTAAAATTTCTCCATTTGTACACATTTTTTTCCGTTGGATAACGAACCTGAACAGGGTTCGTTGTCCATTTCTCTGAACATGAAATGCCGCGCCACGCAGCACTGCAAGGTTGTACAATTGAGAAATCAGAGAATAAAGGCTTCAGTCTTCGGAGTTCCATTACCGATGCTCCTTCAAGTAAGCGACGGGGCAACACGGGAGCAGGTCGCGGATAATTAAGATTTTAGTATGCGGCAATGAAGGCGGGAATGGTACATAAAATGTCGTCAGCAGCACTGGTCGTACAACTGAAAACTCAGAAAGTCAAATCCGAAGGGTGTATTTCAAAGGTGCTGTAAAAAGAAATCCCATTAATTTTCTACTGAGCAAACTTCTTTGAACTCGGTTGGAGATTGCTCTTTTACCAGGACAACGTTCTGTAGAAAATTAATGGGTTTCTTTCAGCAGTTTTTACAATGCAACATGTCATGTACCCTTCATATCTTCATTGCCACGTACTACCATCTAAACTACCCACGAAATGCTCCGTCTGGCCTCGTTGCTCAGTCGATAGAGCATCCGTGATCTCAATCCGGGGATCGTGCTTTCGAATCCCACCAAATTCAAAGAAATTTCCGTTACCTCGTGTGGACCACATTTTCTCACTAGCCGCACTAGCTATAGGGCAATGCTCAGTTGAAAGATAATTGTTTTTTTCAGCACTTAAATTTACGATGCGGACTGAGGTAATTCTCCGATTTCTTATTGTTTGCACAATGGGGCCTGGATGTGTAACTGCGTATTCCCGAACTGAGACCAATGGATCAAGGCTCGGTCTGAAATCAAAGGCTTGTTGGGCTACATAGAAGCGGAGGCGAAGGCAAAGCCAAGTGATATTCGGTTACCGGGTATCCGGTAAGCAAACAGCTGGTTGAAGCCAGGTACAAAATTTCCTTTTCATTTCGTCACGATCATGCAAAAGGGCATGGAAAGAGTACAAGATATGATTCCGCTTGAAATTGGCAGTTGTTATTCCTCCAAAATAAACAAATAAACTTGGGTTGCGGGGCGGGGAGGAGGAGGCCGGGGGGAAAAACCCAGGGGTTTGTCGCACAATAACTGGTTCAAGCACCTCATTCCCTACCTTTCATCTGTAACACTTGGCACTGGTCCTATCATTCTACCGTCCTGGCATTCGCTTGCAGTGCGGGATAAGAATGAAATCAAAACGATGTTCAAGGAAACGAAGACTGCCTTCTTTAAAATCATCGTGCCTCCTTCTGTGATTCTATAGCAAGAAACAAAACAGGATATTAATGTCCTTACAGAGAGTTCAGGGATGTTCGATGCCGCGAGTATTACGGACAGTCAATGTTCCTTGTCCCAACGAAAGGCTCATATATTTTCTTTTATATTACTTTGCTTAATACCTACATCGGTTAATACGGGCAAGTGGATTTTTTTCTATGACCCTAATGCCTTGCTGGCTGGAACGCAAACTGAAAAGCGTCAGTGCAAAACGAAGGTACAGGTTTAAGACTATTTTAAAGAGATTAGGTTTTGCTATGCCCTTTCACAAACTCTTTGCTTTAATTTTTTATCCCTAAAGCATGTGCCCGTCACGATATCCCGAGAGCCTGCTTGATACAGACACCTGGGCCCGGTTGTTCGAAAGCCGTTTATCGTTAACTCGGATTAAAAGTTAACCAACGTTCATGTTTCGTTCTTTGAAAAGAATTTTCACAGCTAATTTTAAGTGGTCATTTGAAAGTCAAAATGTGAGGCCAAGGAAGTTTCAGGAATCCTCATCGCTTGGCAGCAAGACTGAATTAAAAATTGACTCAAGTCCTCGGTTAACGTAACCTTGCTTCGAACAACTGATGAGCCTCGGACAATACAGACACTTTTGCGTGTCCCTTTGGTGTTCGTATTAACCGGGTACTGCTGTGTATCTTTGTATACAGTGTGTGTTTAATTCGAGTGGCCATTCTTCCCACGAAAGACCGTATTCTAGTTTTATGGATAGCTCAACATAATCATAAATTTTGGGTCATGCTGTAGTGTCAGTGTCAGTGTCTCATAGTTGTCTGGGAGACCTTCTGATGTTACTGTAGATACAGAGACTTCTTGTCAAAGGCGATACCGTATTACAGGCTGTAAAAGACTTAAGACAGCGCGTGAAATTTAGGTGCAAAAAGCAACACACACATTGCAGTGGCGGTCCGAGTAATGGCAGAGTTGTTCTGTCCACTGAAGACGTCCGCCTGCTTCTGTAGTTACATACAAAACAGGATATTAATGTACTTAAAGGGAAAAAATGAACACAAATCTTACCTTTGTAGTAATATACAGTGCTTCTTTCAAAGATAGTTTATTGTTTCAATTACATATAAAACAGAATGTTAATCGCATTACTTATTTACGGTTGTTTCACGTACTTTGGGTAAGGACCTCAACACATACCTTACCGTTCTGAATGGTGTCAGTCGTCCTCTCACTGTCTATCAGTGTATGTGTACTCACTGTTTTTGATTCTTTGCAGAGTTGTTTTTCTTTCCTTGAGTTCTTCAAAAGTTTTGTAAAATTTACATAAGCAAAAAAGTTAAATGATCAAACACATTTAATGAGGAGACCATCGAACCCGATTTAATAACAGATAAGTTATTTTGGTACCGCCTTTTGAGTTCCAACTCACTGATTTCTGTTGAACGAGTTTTAATTACGGAGTAGAACCTACCAACCGCCTGGCGTGTCCTAAAATGAAATATTAGTTTTATTGTATCTGAAATCTTTCACTTTAGAAGTCAGACGTCTAACCACATGTCGTGCATGCAGAGCCGAACTGTAAGCTTGTATACAAGAATGTGTTTGCTTACGGCGCCGGCTTTGACACAGGCACAAATAGGAATAAGTTGTAATATAACAAAGGAGAATGATCTATGATCAATATGTTTTGAGTTTTGATCCCTAAACATTGCATCAGTCTCGTGATTTCACGATAAAGGGCAAAAGAAGATATGAAATACTGGCGTGAAGCAAAAACAATCCCGTTTAGACCTACTAAAACACTTGTAAGTGCTGTTTACTTAAATATGGATTAAAATTGCTTCATTAAAAGAGCTCGCAAAAGTTTATTGAAAAGAAATGCTATGTAATAAAATCGAAAGTGTAATTTAAATGGAAAACGTTTTGAAAAATACTTGTTCTGAAAACATTTTTCGATGTTAAGGAAGTCGCACAATAGGCTACCGTTATCTCGAACAAAGAAATCGTTGGAGCAAGCGAAAAAGTCAGGAGTGAATTGTATTATGCAACAGTATCCAAGGGAAACAGATTTGTTTACAGGGTATGGAATTCTAAAAATAAAATATAATATTGTGAAATGAAGTGAAACAAAGTTAAGTGAACAACAACAATTTAAACTAGAATGGAAATGCAAGCTATGCAAGGTGAATTTTAGACATCCTGGAAAAAAGGAGGTTCATTGACATATGACACTGATTTTATACGTGTTCATTGCTTTCCCCTACGAACAACCATCCATGTATAATATCGTGAAATTTAACTCAATTGCAAGCGACCTTCATGGATGAGACGTTCGTGTATTTGATTGATAACTTTTTACATGGTTATTGCCACTTGTGGTTGAAAAAAAAAACGAAAGAAAACAAAACGAGGACGTTGGCCTGAGGGATTTGGTGTTGGCTTTGTCCGTGTTGTATTGTAAAAGAATGATTTCTCTCATGTGCAGTTAACCTTTGCACACCACGCGATTGAGTGATTCGTGATCAAGCTGCTTGATCAACTGCATGTTGTAAAAATAGGAACTGGTTAGTAATAACAGAATGGTAATTTTTGGTCACACACGAAGAACCAGTACCGGCAAAACGGTCCAGCTCGGCAAAAGAGGGGACCTTTATGCCTTTCTCCCCTCCCCAGGCTAGGGATTCACAAACTACTGGGCTGCATACACGCGCTCGTTTACTGGGCACTCGACTAAAGACAGACAATTTCAGATGGAGTAAAATGGCTAAGGGCAAAGACCCAAAGCCGATTTAATCATTAAAACATTCTTGAATTAATTACAAAACAATTGGTTCTAGAAATTGTGTTGAGCCCATGCAGTAAAGGTGAGGGCACAAAAGCGCCTACGAAACTAAACTAACAATACCACAGGAAACAAAGTGGACAGGACAAGGGGAGGAGGAGGGACTTTGAAAAACGAACGTGTCATCCAGCGAGAAAAAGCAAAAGTGAAGGAATGAATGACTGCTTTGTAGCCAGGCCACGAGTCAAAACATACAAGCGGGGGGCTCAATACATTGAAGAACCATACCCCCTTGTCCAGGCCCCGCACGTGTCCTATTCCGTTACATAAGAATATCTGTTGTATAAGAAGCTTACACACGTGCCTACGGTGTTGCACTATTAAAATAAACTAAATTCACCGGGAAGAAAGATATAAAAATTCTATTCGCATGGCAAATAATTTATTTTCTTCCAGAAGTGTTCCAGTAAGACCTGACCGTTTCGATAATTTTCCATCTGAAATTTCGGGGTTTTTCTTGGTTTTATGGAACTGGCACTCCTCAAATGTACCTACGAAGCACATTTTTATTTTTGTAACCAAGAAGCTTACAAGTCTTGTTTGCTTCCGGCATTGGAAAGAAATCTGTCGATGATTTCAAGTTGCACATAATGGACGTGGGCAACACACTTTCTTTGTTCCAGTGAAAACGAAAGAGTTTGACGTTTCTAACTACCACAAAGGATAAACTAGAGCTTTATTTGTGTAGAAACAGTGACAGAACTTCTGGCACTGTTCCTATTTTTCGGAGCATATTTATCCCACAGAGTCGAGGAAAAATTTGAGAAATGAAAACAAATTCGTTCGTGACGGTAATTTTCTCGGCACTGACATATTAGCAACTTTTGCTGTCAATTTTCAGCTTGAATTTTCACGAACAATGCAAGCTTGCTGTTCCTTTGTTTAAATATAGTCAACTGAAGGCTTCTTGACTATCTTTTACTTTTACTCTTACGTTAATATTTCATGACGACGTAGTTCTCGAATTTGAGATTTATTTGTCAGTGAGTGACGTTGGCACACTCGGAACATGCAAGCTCACTTCACTGTTCTCCATTATATTTCTATGGTACTAATGGGGAGAATTCACCAACGCGTCAATACATTTTGTCTTTGGTGATCATTTTCCTTATTCTCATGACTTAAATGTTTGAAAAAGTAGTGATACTGTAAGGCGAAATTACATGCTTGTCACTTTAATTTGTAGTTTAAAGGGTTAATGTACTCAGCTTTGAAAGAGTAGTTGTGTGCTTTGTTGTTGGGTTCATTTACTGCGATTTCTACGAGTTTGCTTGGCTAAGGCTTAAATGTCGCGTAAGCCAAAGTCAAAACGGGAGGACAAAAAACAACGAGTAGTTAGCTTTCCTGTGGTGCTGTTTGTTGTGCTGTGCAAGGAGTTAGGTTTTATTTTTTATTCTGTTCATAAAATCCTATCGTGTGATCATCAGTACGAAAGCATCGCTTTCCGTGTCGTGTCGTTGGTTTTTCAATATTTCCAAAGTGATGTTACAATGCTATTGAAATATGAAACATTAAAAGTGTATAAACTGGTTAATAAACTGAATTGGATGATAGATGACTTATTAAGAACAAAAGCTCACGGAACAGATACATTTTAAATAGAGCTAAAAATATTAAAAGAGTTCCACGGATACAACAACGTGTGCTTTTTAACAACATTTTATATTATATTTATCAGGATAACTTACAGCTCTTATGGTGAGCAAAGCTTTTCCATGACTATCAAAAAGTTCCTGCGGTAGTTCTTAGTAGCTGGGACGCACAAAACACACCATCAAATACCAAAATCCCATTACATAGAATCATTTGTTAGCAACCGTTTATTTTTCCCTTTTTAAGGTTTTTACCTTTGATGACTTTGCTATTTTGGTTTCCCTTTGTTTGTCAGGACCCGTGACTACTGAGTGATCTTTACAGATAAAAAAACCAAAAGTCGCAAAATAAACGACAAGGAAGGAATGTCAAAACGCCTAGAGCAAGAAAATCCGGGGATACAATAGAAACTATTCAAATCTCCCTGACAGACGACGGGCGGCTTAAACGTATTGCTCCTTCATTAAACTCATTCAACATAGAACAGTGGGTAACAGTTAAAAGACGGCATCGATCACGACATTGTCTTAATGCATAATAGCCGTATTCAAATTGTACTGCATCCAAAGCGAGTTTCATTCCATCAAAAATTCGGTAATTGTTGTTGGCACGCGTAGTTGGTGACATTGGTCGGCTTAATAGAGTAAACTTCGAAATTGAAGTGTAACTTTCGAACCAACGAACAAACAAGCAACAAAATTTTCAAGGCAGGTGATTTTGAAACAGTAAAAGTGAATAAACTGGTTAACAAACTGAATTGGATGATGGATGGCTAAGTAAGAACAAAAGAACACTGAAGAGATACTTTTTAGATAGAGTTAAAAATATTAAAAGAGCTCCACGGATACAACAACGAGTGCATTTTAACAACATTTTCTATTAAATATATTTATCAGGATAGCTTACAGCTCTTGAAGTGAGCAAAACTTTTCCATGACTATCAAAACATTCCCTGCGGTAGTTCTTTGTTGCTGAGACGCACAAAAACACACCATCAAATACAAAAATCCCATTACCTAGAATCATTTGTTAGCAACCGTTTATTTTTCCCTTTTTCAGGTTTTTACCTTTGATGTCTTTGCTGTTTGGGTTTCCCCTTGTCAGGACCCGTGACTATTGAGTGATCTTTACAGATAAAAAAACGAAAAGTCGCAAAATAAACAACAATGAAGAAATGCCAGTCAAAACGCCTAGAGCAAGAAAATTCGGGAACACAATGGAAGCTAATAAAATCTCTCTGACAGACGACGGGCGGTTTAAACGTATTGCTCCTTCATTAAAACTCATTCAACATAAAACAGTGGTTAACAGTTAAAAGACGGCATCGATCACGACATTGTCGTAATGCATAATAGCCGTATTGAAATTGTACTGCATCCAAAGCGAGTTTCATTCCATCAAAAATTCGGTAAATATTGTTGGCACGCGCAGTGGGTGACATTGATCGGCTTATACAGTAAACTTCGAAATTGAAGTTTAACTTTCGTACCAACACACAACCAAGCGACAAACTTTTCAAGGCAGGTGATTTTGCTCTGTTCTTAGCTGAAGTACTCATTAATATAGTTGTTCATTATGGTTAGCAAAGGTTTGGTTAAACACTTAAATATAAACATAAACGAAGAACATTAAACTGACTAAAGTCGTCACAGTGAAATCGCCAACGTCTTATATTTTCGCTTATTTTAACTTTTTAATATCATTTAATCGGAGGCTCTTTTTTTCTCAACTTAAGAAGACCTTCTAGAGACCAAGTCTCTTGGAACGAGCAGCACGATGGCTTTAAAAAGGGGAACAGAAATTTCCTTCCGCATCTTCGTGATTTCATGTTTTATGCACACTGCCTCTTCTTCTACGCCAACGTTAATCTCTGTCCAAGACTGGTACGAAGTTCGAGATGGCAGCTATGCGATAGAACAACGTGTTGACGACAAAGGGGACCAGTGGTCCAAAGAAGTGAGCTTGGATCGGCTTGAGGTGCTCGTAAATGATGCAGTTCTGAACATGACTTTTGAAACCTGCATCGAGGATAAATCGACTCAGCAGAATAAGTATGCAGACCACGCTGGACAAAATTCAAAGTTTCAGGAAGTGCATCAGGTACACTGGTTTAGTTTTTATGTCTTCTCTATTTACTGCCAAAAGTGGTTAAGTTAAGGAAGAATCGCCACAGCAAATTACTGCTCAGTAGCTTTCATTTGAATGGTCACACTTTAGGCTTTCATTCACAGACACAAAAGCTAGGACTACTTTGTACAGCATAATAAATAGTACCACAGGAACGTACTGCTCAGTAGCTTTCACTTGAATGGTTACACGTAATTAAGTATTTCATCCATTACACAGATCCCAAAACCTTAAGCAGCATAATGAACAGTACAAAAGTTAGGTACTACTCAGCAGTTTAATTGAATGGTTCTTTGGGATTTTAATTTTGTTTATAATAAAGTTTCGATATAACGCACGATCTGATTGGTTGAAACAGCGTGCTTTATCAGAGTACAGATGCACGGAGTAGCCCGTGACGCCATTCTGCGCGCGCTGGCAAGCTGAAAACCTTTCTTGCGCGCGCTTGCAAGCTATGAAACAAACTTGATTTCTTGCAATTAAAAGCTCGTTTCTTTACAACTGTGAGCAAAGCTATATTATAAGACAAATAAGAAAGCCAAAACCGTGCTTTGTTCTGTGATAAAGCACTTAAGGAAGTGACGAGAGCACTCAAGAAGTAGGGAGAACCACTCGCCTGCGGCTCGTGTTCACCCTACACTTCTTTCGTGCTCTCGTCACTTCCTTGCGTGCTTTATCACAGAACAGAGCACGGTTTTGGCTTTTTTATTTGTTAATTACAGAAACCTGAAATGTTATGATTAGAATCACCCTGCATAGCATCATTGATAGCACTTCACGAAAGTACTGCTGGGCAGCTTTTATTTTAATGGTCATACTTTACGATTTGATACAGCACACTCATATTAAGCTGGAATCACCTTGTACATCGTAATAAACAGCTACGAAAAGCAGGTTTATTCGCTGATAACGTGTAGGCGATGATGAACCAAAGCTAAAAATTCAATGCAATATATCCAATTAGTAGATATCAAACCACTGGATAGTGTTTTTCCTGCGCTCTGATTGGCTATTCAAACCCGGCATAGTATCTGCTTTTCAACTCCACTTCGGTGAATAATTGTTAAATATTTAACAATTATCCTGCGAAATTGCGCGGAATATCACCTGATACTTAGCCGACGAGGCCGTAGGCCGAGTTGGCTAAATCAGGGGATATTCCGCAAGATTGAGCAGGATAATTGTTTTATTATTCAACAAATTCTCATCGACTACCATTTTCAGAACAAGAAAAACTACGGCTCTATGATGAAAATACTAAAGCTAGCAACACATAAGCTTAAGCTTAACAAAAATCAAAACAGAACTTCAAGAAATCGAAGTAGTTGTTTACTACCGTTCACTTAAAGACTTATTTACAAACTCATGTTTGGAAATGACAAGACAAAGTCAAAAAAATATTGCTACCTTACCGAGAATAAGTCCTCTTCCTGTGAATTAAAATCTTTTCAACTTTAGTCTTCACAACTTTCCGTGAGCAATTGTGCTGCTTCGTTCGCAATAGCATTTTCTTGGTTGAGTTCTCACTATGAAAATTCCAAATCAACCTCTGGATATCTTTGTGAGCTGAAGCAAATACTTGTTGACTTTTTGAGAGCATTTAATCGTGGAAAGTTTCTTCCAGGGAGTTAAAATTTCCGGAGAAGACTGCTAAAACTGCCTCGCTTTTCAAAATGGCCGCCAAACAAGCAATGAAAGAAAAGCTGCAGTGCACTTCCAAATACGGTCATTTACGTATATCGCAGGATATCTGTTATGTAGGATGACAGATATTGAGGGCTTCCTTACCATATATGGGCATAGTGACAATTTGTTGAATAATAAACTCAATTATTATTCAACAAATTATCACTATGCCCATATATGGTAAGGAAGCCCTCAATATCTGTCATCCGTACATGACAGATATCCTGCGATATACGTAAATGACCATATTTGGAAGTGCACTGCAGATTTTCTTTCATTGCTTGTTTGGCGGCCATTTTGAAAAGCGAAGCAGTTTCAGCAGTGTTCTCTGGAAATTTTAACTCCCTGGAAGAAACTTTCCACGACCAAATGCTCTCAAAAAGTCAACAAGTATTTGCTTCAGCTCACAACGACATCCAGAGGTTGACTTAGAATTTTCATAGTGAGAACTCAACCAAGAAAATGCTATTGCGAACGAAGCAACACACTCGCTCACGGAAAGTTGTAAAGACTAAAGTTGAAAAGATTTTAATTCACAGGAAGAGGACTTATTCTCGGTAAGGTAGCAATATAGTTTTTTTTACTTTGTCTTGTCATTTCCAAACGTGAGTTTGTAAATAAGTCTTTTTAAGTGAACGGTAGTAAACTTCGATTTCTTGAAGTTCTGTTTTGATTTTTATTAAGCTTATGTGTTGCTAGCTTTTAGCGTTTTCATCATAGAGTCGTAGTTTTTCTCGTTCTGAAAATGGTAGTCGATGGGAATTTGTTGAATAATAAAACAATTATCCTGCTCAATCTTGCGGAATATCCCCTGATTTAGCCAACTCGGCCTACGGCCTCGTCGGCTAAGTATCAGGTGATATTCCGCGCGATTTCGCAGGATAATTGTTTAATAGTCAGCAATATCAATACTGTTTAAACCTCGTTACAAATTAGATTTGCTTGATTAGGTTGCTGTTTGGCTTTCAAGGACTATTAAACTCTACTTTTATTCTGCTGCTACAGATTGTTACAGCGCAAAAGCAGACCCGCAACATTGCAAACAACGACAAAAAAGTCCGCAAACGATTTGCATTCAAGAAAATATTTTTAAAACAAAATTCTATTGTAGGCATAGGTCCATACGTGTAAACTAATCCACGAGAATGGCATCAACGGATACGGCATGGAAATCGTCTTTCGGATTATTGCCAATGATCAATGGGTAAACAATGACTAATGTTTGTTTGTGGCTTATCACGAGTACTTTCGGTTTCGTGTATTGCTCTTGAATGAAGATCATCGTTCACAGATGGTGTTGATAAATTATCGATTACTCATTGACAAACGGAGTTGAGTATTCAGTGCTCAGTTTCTAAGAACGACATTAACACGTGCACTTGTAAAGAAGATGTAGCAGATGGGTTTGAGATTCTAAACTGGACTTCTGCATAGGACAGGGCTAATTTTCTTTTGCGGCCCACTTCAAACGACCTTTTACTAAACTGCTCATGTTAATCGAGAGTTTCGAATTTTATAAGTAGGTGTAGTATGATCGTCCGGGTGAGTTTAGTCCTGAAAAGGACTGTTAAGTGATGGCATTGGTTGACGTTTGGATAACCAAGCGGGAGTCACCAATTTGTGTTTATTAAGCACTCGAGTTACTGTGCCTATTATACAATATGCCGGCCCGGTGTGGTACGATATACTAGAGCTTCTTGCACGCAATGTTGAGAGCATCCACAAAAGAGATATGTTGGGTTATGTTTTATGTTGTGTTATGTTATTTTATTATGTCAAGATAGAACACTATGCGCGTCATATTTCTCAATTTTTAGCGCTCTCGTGTAAACTTTATTATCGAATCCGGTGTAATCCTGTAACAACTGTATCTTAAAATCGGCCATGGCGATTTCTTGGCCCAAGCAAGAAAGCTCATGTTGATACTGAATTTCTTAGCTGAAAATTCCATTAATACGATCACGCCGTTAATATGACAATATTTTTATGGGCCCGTCGACCGTCGTTATATTAACAGGTTCCACTGTGATTAATTTGGAATTCATATTTGCCTTTTTTCCTTCGCAGCCAGCTGGATTCCACCATGTCCACCGCAGTAGTGGTCCCTTAAGTCCTTTCTGTGTGTTTGACGTGGTTTTACCTCATCAGAACGCGTCATACAAAACGAGAATTTCCGGTGAATATTGCGCCCCTGAGCACGTGACTGGCGGGGGAGCGGTCGCCGATTATGACGGAGACGGAATGGAAGACATATACTTCACCGTGTTTCATGAGAGAAGTGTGCTGTACAAAAATAATGGTGAGCAGTTTTTCCATTTTCGTTACAGTAGGAACATTGTGACTTTTACGATATTTTTTTTAATAGCGTTGCCCGCAGAGCGGTCTTCTGCCGTCATTGGTTACATCTGAAAGTTGAAATTTACCTGGTAAACGAACTGACATCATAACTAGAAAGGTTATATAAAACTTAGTTACCATAGGAAGTTTGAAGGGAAAAGGGTGAAAACCGACGGCAAAAGATTCATCTTAAAGTTGCAACGCTTAAAAACGTTTCAGAGTCCCATAGGGGTTTAGCGCTTTTAAGGGCTCCTGGGCTTCAGATTTTCGAGAGGGAAAAATCGGTGCTCTAGGGCTCCATTGCTTGACTCCAGGGTTCCATTTATCCAGAATCAGTGCTGGTCTGGGCCCCAAGTTGAGAAAGGCTTCCGGCTTCGGGTTCCAAGAAAAAAAATTGCAGTTGCAAAAGTGGCCAAGCACGGGAAAATTGATTGTGGATAAACTTCTTATTGGTTGAGAACTGAGTCGAGTTTTTTTAACCAATCACAGAGAGCAGCAAAGCAAAACCAAAAGGAGACGCGAATTACTTTGGACTTTCACGTTCACTTGAGTAAAACACGTACCATCAGTAGTCATTTGTGACACCACCAACCATTACCTCCTCCCGTGCAACCTCGTTCCAAGGGAGGCAGAGAGGAGAGATCCTGGGAACGAGGTTGCCTCCCGTGAATCCTTATGTAAATATCCTTCCTAATGCGTACGTTGTTTGTGTTTTGCATTACTGATATCTTAAACCTTCCGCTTTTCCCCTTATTTCAGGAGACGGAACATTCACTGACGTCACCAAACACACGGGCATTGGACCCAGTTCCCTCGCCAATGGCGCGGTCTGGGCTGACATTGATCAGGATGGAGACCTGGACCTTTATGTGACAACAGTCGGTGATACAAGACATTACTTGTATATTAATTACGGAGGACACTTTAGAGAAGAAGCTATGGAGAGAAACTGTTCAATGCAAACGAGTGATAACCGAAAACTTTCTGGAATGACACCAAATGTCGGTGATTTTGATCACGACGGGTTTGCTGATATTTACGTGACAGAATGGCTTCCGCATTCTTTGGGAAAGGTAATTTACAAAACTATATTGCTTTGGTTCTTTGGTTCTTGCCAAAAGGAGCGTGAGTAGCGATTTTCTAATCTTTGCTAAACTCAGTAGTATGATAGGTATGGCATGGCTCATCAAAAAGAGTTCTGTTCTAAAGTTGATGCCATAGTCTAATATTCCTTGTATATATATTTTTGCATCTTGATATGAGGTCTCCTGAGCTTACATGCTAGTGCTAAGTGCGTTTTTCCCTAAAGACCTGCGTGCATCATTACTTCATTTATATTGATTTTATCTGCGTGCATGTGCTCTAGCTTTCCACCATAAAATGTTCCTCGGCAAAGGGGGTTAATTTCAAAAGTGACGGCGAGGAATCGGGGTAATCTTGTTGGGAGGAATGAGGACCTGTTGACGGAGAGAGCGAATGTGATTCACGCCCACAGAGCAAATGTCTAGTACATTTTAAGGTTTCCTTTTCCAAGGTTACTACGATCATTCACATCACGTTTATGTGGAATCCTCCCCTCTAATACCACCCAGAAAAATGCCCTTTATCGTTCTCTATTAAATAGTACTTTGCAAATTTTATCTGTAATTTTTACTCGTCAACTTCCAGCCATCAGTGTCCAGGCTTCTCAGGAACAGAGGTCAGGGGGCACCTGGGTAAGCTTTTAGATTAAGTTTTCTTGCATTGCAGAGGGTTGTTGGTGCTGCCATATTAGTCTTTTATCAATTCTCCCGCTGAGAAAAAAGTAAACTCAGTATTCCTACTTCTAGATCTCGTGTGACAGAAAAAATCAAGATAACACGCGAATCTCAGTTCTTGAGTTCAGTTCATGGTCTCTAGCAGGAGCTGAGCCAAGCCTACTGAAAGAGCCACTCAGTTCTTAATCTGCACTAAATCTCGTCTCAAGCCCCGGCAAAACGGAGACACAAGTCAGCGCAAGTTCGGAAATGTAAACTTGCGTGCGCAGACTTGCGATGGGTGGCCAATTGGACTCGCAAGTAGACGCCAGTTCAACGCAAGAAGCAAAAAGCCATTTCAGTGCAGCCTTGCACGCACGCCTGTCCTGAGGAAAACAATTCTGAAGCCAACTTGCGTCGACTTGAGTTGGGTAGCCAAATGGTTAAAAACGTGCGTTCGCTTGTGTTCAAATTTGAGTTCGATCGAAATTGTTTTACGTACTAACTGCTAAACCTGGGCCCACAAGTCGAGTGCCATTTTCAATTGCACATTTTCTCTTGCGGGTGTCTTTCAAAGTCTTTCAAGACAAACCGAGCAGCCTTATTTTTTCATTCTAACAAGCCTCGCAAGTCCACGCAAGCCAAGTTTTCAATTTGCGATAACTTGCGACACCGTTGGCAAGAGCTCTACGTCTTATGACCCACGAGGAAAAAAGGCTATTCACGTTATACGTAGTCAGCGGCAGCAACCACGACAAAAAACAACAGCAGCAACAACAAGAAAACAATATTTTGATATTTGCGGCAATTCAGTGTTAACGACCATACTCTTTTTTCCAACTTCCTTTTTATTATCTAAGGATCTGCGCGATGGACATGTCATCTCTCCCTTGAACATAAATGAGTATAACTAGTGCTTTTCGTTCCCTGATCGAAGACTCGGTCGCCAATTTTAAGCGCTCATCTCAGCCATGCAGATGTCCAGGGATTTGAACAGTCTTTCCTTCCGCTCAGGAATAGTCGAGTGAGAAGAACATGCAAACGCGTGCGAAAGCAGCCATGGTGTATTGCGTGGAAACGTAACGCAGCACGTCGCTCGACGACGAGCATGTGTGACGTTTGCGCGTGCTTGCATGTTGTTCTCGCTCTGGACTATCCCTGAGCAGTTGTGAAGGTCTTACTTACTCATTTTTAGGCGTCAAAGCGAAGTAATGCAGGTATTGACTTCTGCGTTAAGGCCCTGTGCATCTTTCATTTATCCACCAGGTACTTTGAAGATGTTACTCTAAACGCCGGGGTGGATATGGATGGTTATTATAATGGTTCGGCACTCAATAACGGAACATACACCTTTGGGTCTTCATTTACAGTAAGCCAGTCTTTCTTACAATCCGTTATATAGGCATTTTAATAATATAATTTATAGCTTTTCATTGCTGATGAACACGGTATCTGACAGTGAGAAGACGCTTGCGAAGGATAACCCACGATAATTTAATTCAACATAATCTCTGTTGGAATCACACTAGATTCCTTGTCTTATGCTGTGGATCGATAATTGTCCACGGCATCGTTTACAAGGACGCAGTTTCATTTGCGCCCGCACGGCTTCGGCAATGCGTTTACGCCTTTCGTATACATGGCGCCGTTCTAGACCCTTTCTAACATCATGCCATCTTGTAAACGCTGTCAATAGTGTATTGGGGTTTGAAAATGAGAATGCAGTTTCTTCTATCGTTTACCGCCACTCCATTCTTTCTTGTCAACGAAAACGACTAAACAGGTTCCGTGTAAAGTATTGCCATTTCAAAGGCGTAAACCGTGTTCCAAAATCTGAAACTACAAGCGACTAATGAAAGGTTGCTTGACTGAATGCTCACAAATCCCGTAACAGGGTGATTATTCACAAAACCGATAACAAGGTTGATTATTCATAAATCCTGTAACCAGTGTGGAATCTATCGACTCCTCTTAAAATGTTAATCTTTTGACCTCGTGCATCAGAAACACATCTCCCCATTTGATTATTGTACCAGGAATAACTTTCTACATCTAAACGGGCATTTTCTGTTTGATGCAGGATTTTGACAAAGATGGTTGGCCAGAGCTGCTGGTGACTGCAGATTATGGCAGCAGTAGAATGTTCTGGAACACGAAAAACGGCACCTTTACTGAATGCACACAATCTTGTGGACTGAGCGCAAACCAGGTACTCTTATTTTTGCAAATTTTCTCAAAATTTTCTTCTTACCAAGCACCAAATGAAGTAATTTGCTACTAGTATACATGATGACCTCTTTGTTGTCTTTTCCACGGATCCTTGGAATTCTTCGGAATTCTATTGCGTATGTGACAAGTCCTGCGATTTTTTTCCTAGAATGAAATATATGATGAGCATATGTCTGCTACTTCGGAGCTGACAGCTGAACTTTTCAATCGGGGTGGAAAAGGAATAACTGTGCCTCACTTATTTGGTTTATCAACCAGGCATGGTCATATGGGGTTATAGTAAAGCTAATAATTTTCAACATCATTGGTTCTGTCTTCTTGTTTTCACATGATGTCCACGTTATGTTAAATTTCGTGGGTCTGTGCGTTTCATACCATGCTTGGACATGGTTTTATTTATAGGAACTAAAAGATTGCCAAATTTCATTTTTCATACTTGAGAAACAAGAGCTGTTTGAATCTTTCCGAGCCGAGAAATGACCCAAAATTTAAAAGACAACTAGAAGTTGCCATTGTGATCCGTTTGGTCAAACTGGGAGTCTCTTAAGTTTGTGAATAACTTGAAATTGTTAAGGTTGACCATTCAAATGAAATCTACTGCTTTGCATTTGTTTTCAAAACAAAATTTAGGAATTTTGTCTACTTTTGAACTTACCGTCTCTTGAGAGTGCATAACACCTACTTACTATTCTTTGTAGAATGCCATGGGTCATGCGATAGGGGATTGGGATAACGATGGTTACCTGGACTGGTTTTCTACCGCTATGTGGCAGAACATCAGCGAATGTTCCATGTCTGCCTGTACTTTTGTTGGCAGTGGAAACGTGTTATACCGCAATCGGGGAGGGAGGCAGTTCGAAGACGCCACAGATCAGGTATATACGAATTTTTTGTACAAGCGATCACCCATTGAGAAAAGGCAGGATCGGCACTTAAGGGAGGCGGTCGTTTACGCGAGGCCATAAATACAGAGTTTGACTTTGAAGTGATACAAGGGTAAGAATTGCCCCTTAGTGCGAGGGAAAGGTGGTTTAAATGCAGTATGAGACTCTAAATATATTGTTCCACTGAGAGCTGATCCAGACAGATTTAATTAGTTAGTTACCGAGATAATCTTAACCCTTAAAACCCTAACAGTGACGAAAATGAAATTTCTCTTAACATCATCACTACTTGTTCAAACGTTCAAGTGATGAGAACAAAGGAAGTGATCACCAAGTATGAGACGTCTTGATAATTAGAGAAATTCTCCTCCCTAGTTCCATAAGAAATGTATGAAGAACAGTAAGGAGAATATGCATTTTTATTATTCCACTCTTGCGCCATTTTACCATATAAGGTCAAGAGAACGCGCAAAATATGCCACGGTATTACACAGTAAAATTGTGTATTGCAGTGCAAAATCCAGGTTTCACAGGTTTTCTGGACGAAGGACTGAAAAAACCAAATTTTGATGTGATTTTTCCAAGTGGAATAATAAATCTCTTATTCGATGGTTTAACATATAATACGCGCGGACATTTTGCTCATTAATCGCATTTTTCCTAGCCCCTTCGGGGCTCGGAAAAATACTACGCAACTCGCAAAGTATCAGGGCGTATTCTATGTTAAACCATCGAATAAGATGTATTTATAACAAGATTAAGGTAACAACATATTCTTAACTGATCGCTTGCAAGAGATTCTAAAGACATTATTTCACAGAGATGGGCGCGTTATTATATTACGAGAGAGTCTAATTACAGTGTTTCGCTAGGAAATAATTTAAACGGGATTTCATTACATTTTACGAGAGATGGTCGCTTGCAAACGTTTTTCAAATGCAGTGTTTCATTACGAACTAATTCAAGTATGAGTTCGTAAAACTGGTCTCTTAGGAGAGACAGTCGACCATTGTGGGGACTCTAAAAAGGTGTCGAGGAGAGATGCAGTCACTTACCTAAAAGAAAACTCGCTTGGAGAGATTCAAATAAAATATTTAAAACATTGGGTGGCACATATAAAAACAACCCCACCAGATGGGCAATCTTCTGTTCATCCAGGCTGGTGTAGCAAATGGCGGCATGGGCTGGGGAGCAGCATTCATAGACTTCGATAACGACGGATTCCTAGATTTCATTTCAACAAGCGGTAAGTAACTTGTATCAGTGAGTGGTTTTTATCCCTGATTTTGGGAGTGGATCACATTTCTTTTAGGTGTATGTGAACAAAAACATCATGGGGTTATTCTCTTTACCGCCATAAACGCGGTAATACCACTGCACTGTTAATTCGACCAACTTTTAGTCTCCTGTCAGTGGTTGTGTTAGAGGGGACAGCAAGCAACTTAGATGGCAACTTGTACTTGATTTTCAAACATAAAGAAATGGAAGCTCATTTAAGCAAATTTAAAACAATCGACAATCGTGAACTTGGTCTATGGTTTACCCTGTTTTATTATTATCATTTCTTTGTATTTGGTTATGTGAAGGGGGTCGGGGGTGAGGTACGGACACCGTAGATCCCCCCCCCTGCTTAGGTCCGCCACTGCTGCTGTACCTCCAAACCTTGTGTTGCTCTCGTCCGGTTAGAAAAACGTTTATTGTAGAAGTCGCTATCACTTTTTGGCTCGTTGATTGTATTTAGGTGTTTAACCAATGGATACATGGAAGACCTTATTCATCTGTCGCATTTCAGTCGCGTCCAATCATTAATTCAAGCAGCGGAAAAAGCTAATTTTGAATCTTATTTGACTGAAAAATAACGTCTGAACCCACGTCATGCCTCTGTCGTTTTATGAGGATTACTTATGGAAGGTGATATCTCCTCTGTGTTTTTTTTTTCTTCTTAGGAAAAGGCTCAGATAAGATGCATTTATGGCAAAACCTTGGATCTGGCCAGAACGGAAATACTCAGGAGGTAAAGAACAGGCGTGATCTGACCTGTGGTTGATAGTTGAATACAAACATTCTTAACTTTGAAATTATTCCTTTTTTACGTCCAGAAATCTCCTAGCCTGACTTTTTTATTAAGCTGTTCAAGGTGGTTCTAACTTTTGGCTCTGTCGTGAAATTCTGCAGTGCGCATGACTATGGTGGGGCACACACATTATGGTGTTGATTGTTTCGGTAAAATAATTCATGATTCAAAATTTTCCGCACTTCTCCCCTTAAATTTCGTGTTTAAACTAAGACATTTTGCTCTTGGTGATAACTTCTTTCATTCTCGTGGCCAGTGCATGCTTGATCACACATTTACATTAATGTCAAAGAGTGAAATAAGACGCTGATCAGTTGGGGCTTCAAGGCCCGTGGTGGGGGTACTCAATGAAGTTCTATACGGGGAGATCCGCCAGAAGGTTCAAACCCTTACCCTTCAATATACTAATTTTTACCAAAATGGTACCCCTTTCATACATCTAGAGGAAAATTGCACCTCTCCCTTATACCTCAGAATAAGCCTAAACAACAGAATTTCAGTCGTTCTGGTTCAGTTGCTCAAAGGGTACAAACTTTTTAACATGTGTTTCGCGTTGTCATTTCCACCAAAATTGGCACCCTTTTATATACTTAGCTTTAGCCCGCCATCTCCCCCACTTTGCAGTGGATTTTGTGACCCTTTTATAAAATAAAACTACAATTTCTGTAGCCATTAGTACACGGCGAGCTTAAAAATTAGACACCCCTTTTAGGGAGAGCCTCCCCGTATAGCTCACTATAGGGAGTACCCACCACCCCCAGGGCTTCAAGGTTTAAAAGTAAATTTGTCCATGTTGTCCAGTTTGTGTGTTTAACACCGCATATTTTATTCTTTTCCAGGTGTCTTCTTTGTATGGATTAAACGGCACAGGAAAAGGGAGAGGCCTGCTCAAGTGGGACTATGATGGTAAAACATTGCAGGAACAATGCTGGATTTACGACTTTATCAATATTACGCCTATGTCGTTGTTAATTCCATGGTATACCAGCGAAGAAGTAGAGACAATTCAGGTTTTGGTGCTAGTGCCCGGCATTCTAATATAATCATAGAAAGTTTTGCAGATTAATAACTTTCTGTTGATCAGATGTAGAACTCCAGGTTCTTATGATAAGCAAACATACTTGTAGCGTTACACTGTTTTAAGTCAGTTAGTATTGTTTTTCTGTTCAAGATGATGGCGACGAAGACATCATAGTGTGTAACAACGTAGGAGCTCCGTTCTTTTATCAGTATCAACAAAAAGAACCAAACAACTGGATTAGGATCCGTGTTATGCACCAGTAAGTTGTTTACCGATGTCACACATGTACCTTGCCAAGTTGTGAAAATGTTTTTTTCTTTTTAAAAAAAAAAAACTCAGTTGTGACTTAAGGTAATATCCTCCCACTGGAGGCGACCTGGTGAATTGGTTAGTGTGTGGACCCAATACTCGCGTGGTCAGTCGCCCGTGTGGAGGGACTTGAAAAACGTTTTCGTGGAGTTGCCTTGCTGAGGTCTAGGAAACCCTACCCCGTCTCAGACCAAAAATGGGCTAATTTGTCACCCCATCTCAAACTAAAGAGTTACATTTTATCCAACATTTCAGTTCGGAAATGAACAGAATGCATTTTTCGCACATTTCATAGCCTTGACTTAAATTAGAAAAGAGAGCTACCAAAGCTACATTTTACTAAAAGGTGTATACTAATAAAGTGTCAAAGTAAGTAACGGTATTGTCAAACACGCTTTTATATTGAAAAGTCCCATCTCAGACTTAAAAACTAAAATTCGAACCCCATCACAGGCCTGGGAGGGGTGGTACGTGCCTGTATCATGGTGTAATAGTCCCCGGCCGGGGTCGGCAGGTGGTTTTAGTTCTTGTCTCATGTTGTTTGCAAAAAGCCATGGACCTCATCCAAAGATGTCCCGACATAGCTTAAATTGATGTAGCGCGGTTTACCGAGAAGTCAATAAAATCATCACAAAGTGTGTTTCTCTAGAGAGTTTGGGTGCTTACGTTTTGAAGGCTTAAAACTGAAGGGTAGTACGAATTACAAGATCTGTATGGTAATGATCTTTCCCCTCCCCTGACAACAAATGACAACAACACAGCGAGAAATCTAAACAGTTAATTTATTTACCAAACGAGGGGCGACTAAACATGCCCACATAAAAGACGATGAATAGAAAATTAGAGCTAACAGCGCTAGCGACAACCCTTTGGCTGGCGAGAGGAAAGGTGGCGGGAAAACTTTTCTTGAGATATTGACTATGCGATGGTTACAT
This sequence comes from Siderastrea siderea, assembly GCA_964030785.1. Classification (NCBI taxonomy): domain Eukaryota; kingdom Metazoa; phylum Cnidaria; class Anthozoa; order Scleractinia; family Rhizangiidae; genus Siderastrea; species Siderastrea siderea. Next base: position 42,094,622 of record OZ034970.1, read on the forward strand.
GCGTTCGATGTGAACAACATTAGGTCTGGGCACAGTATTTGTTTTTATATGGAAATTATTTGTCTAGGTGATGAATCAGTAGCATTAGTAACATGAATTAGCTTTGTGTACATAGTTTCTTTTTTCTATAACCTAAGTGTATAAATGCGGTTAGGAAAACTTAACATGATAGGGGTAGGGAGTAAAGGAAGCGTGCGATCGATTTACGATTGATTTGTCAAGGGGCTGAGGGGAGGAACGAGCAATCGGTAATCTTTTCTTCGGGAACTGGTTGAATGGCAATTTTTCGAGTTGAAGACACGAAGACAAGGTTTATATCATGCCATGCATAAATATATTTCAAACGTAAATAACTGCTGACTAGTTAAGAAATTACAGAATAACAGTTACACTCAAGAGTTTAGAAAAAAAAACTAAAAATTTAAAGAAAGCAATCTTCGCAGTTATGCGGTAAATTAGGAAGTTGCAAAAAGATCCTGGAAGAGGGTGAATCGTGGGTTTTCGATGTGACTGTCTACTAAGGGTGCGCGTGTATCATCATCGTACGGGGGTTAGAGAGAAATTAAGAGGACATTTATTAGCTTTTACTTTTTACTAAAATGTTTAACTTCCCACGTAGTAGTTAATATTCAGTAGTGCTGGCTGGGTTAACAAAAGACTACATTGTATTGTTGGTATCATGAATAGACTTGCGTTATTTTTATGTTTGTTCAAGGTGTCTTAAAAATTCACACAAGTTATGTGACAGCCTTGGCGCTCGGGTGCAAGTTATCATGGGAAACAACCACACACAGGTAAGGCGATACGACTTGTTATTACATGTATGAACTGCGCAATTATAAAATGAGTATTTTACTGATTTGCGATAAAACAAGGTGAAAAAAAGGTGTTATCGGTGAAGCAGGAACTTTTTAGCTCGTTGTATGTTTGGCGTGAGGTTTTGATAAACACATGCAAAATTAAAATGAAATGGTTTCGTTTGCAAATTATGGGTAACACTCTTTAACGCAGAGATAAAGCTTATTTCACAAACCACAAAGCGAAGTTTTTAATGGTTTTCTCTTCCACTCTTTGGTGAAGAGAAACTTGGTTTTGGTGGCCAACGATTTAACCCAAAAATGTTACCTTAGTCTTTGATCTCGAAGCTCAAAAGCGAGTGCGCCGCTACGAACAGCTCTTGGTCTAGTTAAGTAGTCTGTAGATAAATCGTGAAACTAAAATGACTTGATATAAACAAAACGAACATAAATCAGGAAATAAATAAAAGCTAAACACTGCACTTTTGTATACATATTGAAAGCCAAGTTCCAGTTCATTTATACATTGTACTTGTAAATACATTTGCCAATAACTCATAGGTAACAGTCTTCCAACCATCAAACAGTCCCCTTGACAATCTGTATTTCCTTTAAGACACAGGAAATCGGTTCCAGTACACATTTCTTAGGTCAGAGTTCCCTGGTGGCTCATTTTGGACTGGGGCAAGGCAGCGGTAACGTCACCGTAAACGTCACGTGGCCATCTGGTATCATGGTGACATACGAAAACGTGATTCCCAACACAAGACTACGAGTCGTACAACCAAATAGGTAACTATAAGGTATTATCGAATGGCTGGGATGGTCCGATATGACAGGACCATTCTTACTGGTTTTTTGAGTGCTCCACTGAAATTTCAGTTGTAAGAATGCTGTCGTCACTTTCTAGGTTTACTTGTTTTAAATTAGCTCATGAAACTTATTAATAATTCTTTGGGTAATTTTTTAGGGGGTTCAAACACTTATCAACACAGACTTTTTACATGGAGAAAATTGGTTTTATTGTGACCAAAACTCGTGAAAATAAGAAACATTTGATGGTATATATATTCTGTAAACAACATAGCATTCTGGTGCGTTTTAAACATTTGCCTTTGAAGTTCAAGCTTCTTCCCTTTTTATCGTGAAAACAGGGTTTATAGTAAGCTTGTAGCCCATGGCCAGAACCAAAAACAAACCAGACATTCTTCAAAGCCACAGTGTAGGGTTATCGGATGCTGTTTACCTGTATGAACTTGGACCGACGCTTTCCAGAGAAAAATGCTCAAACAATGATGTTTTCCTTGTTATTGATTTCAGTTCTGATTCAGGGAAGACGTTTTCATATTCATCACTTGATAAGTGCTCCTCTCTGAAAGTTACAGCGATTACCAAACAGGTATGTTTGGCGAACTCAAACGTGTACACACTGAGACTAGGGACCTAGCCACCCAATCAACCAAGTCTGGAATGAATCGTCGTCTTCACTTCAATCGCTCCTGCAAAACCAGAATCCGACTCTCCGGCCACATAATAATAATAACAGTCTTTTATTTGATTGTGACTTTACGAAGCAGCAGTAAAAGTAAACTAAAAATGCTAGTTATACATATTTACACAAACCGAAAAAGACAACATTAATAAAGGATCTTTTAAAACGTTCCATCTTGACCGTAGGTAGAATAAAATTATGTCCTCTATCACGCGGCATCCTGTCTCTTGGAAGGCAATGGTCCGTTGAGTACACGACAAGGTTTTTCGATAATAATATTTCAGAAAAGGCTCACTTAATGATGAAACTTGCTATACGGTCGAGGCATACTTGCAACTTCTATGATGCATGAACGCCGAAGAATCACTGGAATAAGCAGGCACCATCGGACTAGGGTTTAGATTGCAATGCAGTAACGCAGCACATTCAGCCAATGTGGAAAGAGAGACAACTTCGTTTGGATAACGATGTCCCAGGCCGAACGAAAAGACAGGAAAGAATGGTTCAAACTCCATTTAAAAAATTAGTTTTCGAAAATGATATTATTCTTACTCACACAAACACGGCTCTTGATTCTTCGTTTTTAATGGACAAATCTGTAAGATGAATACCTAATCAAAGTTCCCCCCTGCAGTTAGTGCCTTTTAGTGCTTTGTTTAAGACGGACAGTCGATGCAGGTCTGTCATAGAGAGAGGTGACTCTGTGTTTTTCTGTTCAGCCTTCCAAATCAACAGTAACTGTCAATCCAGATGGAAAAACAGTGAAATTCCAAATAAATCCTGGAGTTAACGTCACAGAGTTAAGCAACGAGACTTTCACTTACACCGCGAGTCTGGTACCTAGTCCAGGCGGACAGCTGCTGACCTCCAATACCACTTCTTCTGTCGTGTTTACGCGAAGCGTCGTAAGCAATTGCCAAGGTGGTAGGATGATCGGACAAGTGCCAACGGTAACAGATGATAGGTAAGGAATGAGGTCTTCTAATGGGCTATAAAAAGTTTTTAGTCATATAACGGAATGGTCGTGTTGACGGAGTGCTGTCAAATTGTGATGCCTTACAAAAAGTGAGAAGGCGTAGAGGGAAAAACAACAAATCAAGAGACTATAAATAATAGGAAGGCGAAGAGACTTTTAAGCCGGTAACCAAATGTAGTTTAACAGGATAGTTTGGACTATTTCTTTGTCAATAGAAATAGTCCAAAGAAGTGGTATTGGTATTCTTTGTCAACTTCATTTCAAATAATCTTTTTAATTTCTTAATTAGTCTAAATGGCACTTTAGCGAGATGGCCGTCATTTTTAACGCAGTTTTCAAAAAAGTAAGAAGGCGTAGAGGGAAAAACAACAAATGAAGAGACTATAATGATAGGAAGGCGAAGAGACTTTTAAGCCGGTAACAAAATGTGGTTTAAAAGGATAGTTCGGACTATTTCTTTGTCAACTTCATTCGAATAATCTTTTTAATTTGTTAATTAAATGGCACTTTAACGAAACGGTCGTCTTTTTTAACGCTGTTTTCAGGTAAAAAATAAGTGGGGAACTAGGTTTTTGAGCGGGCCTAATAAAATCCATCGTAAAAATAAAATAGTCGAAGGGCGGAGCTCCAACGTGTTTCAGATTTCTCCGACAAGAGCGAATCATTCATAGGTTGAAATAAGGGTCCAGTCTTTCCATGAAAATTAGGTAAGAGGTGCGAGCAAAAATTGCAGCAAACGATGTGCCGAATGCGGGTATTCAAACCTATTTTGTGCTTTTATAGACGACTGGACGGTACCTCGAACAATAAAAATCATGTGAGATGGGGTGCCGCACAAGAGGACGTGGCCCGTGATGCACCTGCTATGTACGCTGACGGCATTGTTATGCCTGCGGGCTCTAACAGGCCGTCGCCAAGAAAAATCAGCAATGAACTCTTTCAGCAGGTAAGTTTTATTCAACGACCATCAAATGAGGTTGACGACTAGTGGGTTAAAAGTGATTTCGTATTTTTTCTTTTCTTTTCTTTTCTTTTTTTGCAGATTGAATCCAAGATAAGTGCCCGCAGACTCAGTGATTTTAGTCCGGGTTTCGGGCAGGTAAATGCCAGTCAGTCAGTCAGTCAGTCAGTCAGTCAGTCAGTCAGTCAGTCAGTCAGTCAGTCAACCAGTCAGTGAACCATCCAGTGAGTAGTCAGTGATATATCAGGTTGACATTCTCAAGTTTCGTAATAGAGCGCGCCAAAACACCACCGCAAAGTTTTACCCTCAATATAAAAACCTAAGATTGATCAATATAAAAGAGGATCAGAAATACGTGATACATGTTTATTAATCGGACATCAAATACACGTGACGAGTTAAATTGGCCTGGCCCAGGACATCAAAATAAATCGATCCCCAGCATCGCGGAATTTACGCCAGTCAAGTTGTTAATTTTTATTTGATACTGGTAACAACATGGCTGCTTTAAATTTCGTTTCCTTTCCTCTTCCTAGTTTCTGGCTCATGACACGGATCATTCAACTACCCTGAAAGGCCCAGCTGAAGATTTTGATGTTTTGAGTGATTTTTCGTTACCTATTGAAGTTCCAAAGGTCAGTTGTGAGAATACCAGCAAAGAACTTTTGAACCTTTTTGCTTATATATGCAGACTGTATACGGATATCCTGTCAAGTTTCCGGGTAATGGACCAGATAATGACTTAAAACCTTGCCAGCAAGGAAACGTTATTGTGCTTTGTTGGTCAAAAGTGGACTCAAAGATCTTCTATTTTTTATAACAGAACATTTACACAAGTGTATACAAGTAAATAAATATAATAAATAAATAATTTTTCTTTCTTATATTACAGGGAGATATTCACTTTGACCTACAGAATAAAGGAAATGTGTACCTTCCTTTTGTGCGCACCACCTATAACAGGTAATAATAATTTATATGTATTTAGTTTGAGAAGGTGTTCAAGTTTTCGACTGCGACGTTAACATCACCCAAGCCTTTCTATCACCGTATTAACTGCCTGTCTCTCTTTGCTTGCCGGGTGTGATCTAGGTGCAACCTTGCGCGCAACATGGCACTTTTTTAAGTGACTTGCAGCATGTGCCAATTAGTGATACTCGGCCTTAATGCTACTTCGACATGCTTCGAATTGCAAAAATCAAAATGGCTGATCCACCGGGAAATTTAGAAGCGGCAGGTAATGTTGCTTCGTATATCTGGGTCTTAATTCCAACTTATTCATCTGTTTTTGCAAAACAATTTAATGTTTATATGCATAGTACGGTCTCTGAAAAGTAAATTCGTGATGCGCAGTACAAATCTGCTTACGGTTAAACATTTTTTTAGGATTTCCTCTCGGTGGATGCCTTAACAATGCTGTCATCTCTATCTATTACGAAAAATTCACTTGGTCGCGCAAGAGAACAAAATTCATTTAAAATTTACCAATAATACCGACATTAATGTATATCCATGCTTATATTACGGAATGGTCGTCGCTTGGAGTAAGTGAAGTGGTAACTTGGATTAAATGAAAACAAATGAAATTGCTCTCTCAGAGAAAATCTGAGTCCTCCCAACCGGAGTAGAACCCATGACCTTCCAGGTACCGGTTGGATGTTCTAACCACTGAGCTACGGGGGACTCGTGGTGAGCCAGGCCATGCAACTAGGTTCAACTGCGACACATGTCCCGCCTATCTGCAGGCTCAAAATGAATACATGATAAGCGAAGTGACGACTTGGATTAATGAAAACAAATGAAATTGCGCTCTCAGGTCAAATGCTCAGAAAAATTCTGAGTACTCCCAACGGGAGTCTGAGCGCAACACAACATATTCTACTGTCTTCCACTGTATTACAGAAAAAAAGTTGACAAGGTACATATTAGGCAAGAACGTCATGCTAGACTACATATAAGGCACTAATAACATTACAATCCTATATGAATATATACACCGAGTGATTAACGCACCTACCTCCACTAACACACACTTTCGTTACTCACTTTCCTTCATTTGTACTCACTTTCCTTCATTTGTACTCACTTCCCTTCACTTGTACTCACTTACCTTCACATCAGTGCCTTATATTTGGGCTAGCATGACGTTCTTGGCCTCTATGTGGGCTGGCCACATATTAGTTGCTGCTGGTTTGAAATATATACCTTAGCTTAGGGTATTTGATTTGTAATTCCGTGGTTTCAAGGGAATTTTAGCATAAATTCTTGCGTGATATTTCAAAATTTTCCAAATATAACAAGCCGTGGGCTTGTATTTTACAAAGAAAGTCATTAGAAAATTTGTCAAATAAAAAATCTTAACAAAATCACTTTAAAATTAAAATCTTCATCATATCTCAGTGACTTGATGCTTGGTCTTGTAAAAATATATTATTATCTCTGCTTCATTAGATGCACCGGCCGTGGTACCAATATTCCCAGACAACAGGTGAACAAACTAACGTCCTACATCGACGGGTCTGTCGTGTACGGCGAATCGGAAGAAAGAAACCGGGCGCTACGAGAATTTCGAGATGGCAAGTTGAAAGTTGGCCCTGGTGATCTTTTACCAGTAAGTTCTAAGTTTGAAAGGCACGTTTAAACATAGGAATACAACTATTCCAGCCATAACAGTCACTAGAACACTGACTGTACAAAAAACAAAACAAATAGCAACGACAACAACAACAACAACAAACACTAAATGATGTCTTGTGTGCAAAATCTTTCTCATTAAAGGCTGGTTGCACACCATCATCTTCTTTTAACCTGGTTTTCACTCACTCGGCGTTTTTAATCTTTCCATTTCGGATTTTATCATTGCCACGTTGACCAACTCCAATTGAGGATTAGTTATTTCACCCCCTCTACCCTTCCCCCCCTCCCGGAACTTGGAGCCGTTCAATTATTACCAGTAGTTAAAATACTGACGAAAAGGGTGTATTTTGAACCTAAAAGTGTAACACCAGTTTTGAATCAAAAGATGTAGTTACAGCCCGTTATGACTACTTTTCCAATGAACTAAGCAAATAAAAGGCCACGAAAACATAACTATAACTATTGGCATCCGCGAAGTCATTGACGATACAACAACTACTTCACTCTCAGTCTGAAACTGACGTCCTCTCAGGTTGTCGCCGAGAACGTCATGTAATATCATCGACAACGTACCCTTCAAAGGCTACACTCGCCTGGAAGATCACACTAAACGGAATAGCAGGTGCTCAATAAATTTTTAATGTTTCATTAACAGGAAAACACAGTGGCAGTATCAAACGACAATCCAACTGGCCGTGACGCTAATGTACTGGTGGCTGCAGGAGACGGCAGAGCCAATGAACAGCCGGGGTTGATTGCACTTCACACACTCTTTGTACGCGAACACAACCGGCTGTGCGACGAATACAAGAGCGAAAATCCACAGGTAGATAAATAGATTTGCCATTTTTCAATGGCTCTATTAGGAAGCTCCTCTTTAAGCTTCTTTATACACAACCTCAGCCAAGCAATCAAGGTTAGGAGAATTTATTCTTTCGATCAGCATGTTCGAAGGCACTATATTAGAAAATATCAAAAAGCCAAGTACGTATCCCTGCACTCATGAGCGCTGGGATGTTATGCCTTCAACTATTTTATGTTCCCCAGGCTACCGATGAGCAAATATTCCAGGCCGTGCGTCGCCTGGTAGCAGCTGAGATCCAGGCCATCACATTTCGTGAGTACTTGCCGTCGTTATTAGGAGGTACTGAGCACATGCCTGCTTATCAGGGGTACAATCAGAATGTGGACGTTGGGATGAGCAACATGATGTCAACTGCAGCTTTCAGGTAATAATCAGTCAAGATGCTTTTCAATTTACACACCATCCAGTTGTTAGGCGGACCGGGGACCCGTTTTTCGAAATTCCCGATAACTTTCCGGGCCCGATAAGTATTTTTTCGAGTTCGTTTATTTGTCAGCTAATGGTAATTATTGGTATAGTACAAACTTAGCGATATGCTTCACGAAATTATAATTATAACTATAATTATAAGTTGAAATTATAAAGATTAAAACTAAGCTTTCAAAATCAATAAAATTGTAAAGCTATTGGAGAATACTGTGCACCTAAAATAGTTTTCGGGCCCGGAAAGTTGTTGGGAGTTTAGAGAAACGGGCCCCAGGGATATCTAAACCAAGACCAAGCCTCACTTGAAGCAGAAGGGAACGGTTACTAGTGACATCAGCTGCTGTAACTTGATAATACGTAACGTTTGTAAAGTTGCATAAAAGCCCAAACGCAAGTGCAAGAAACGGTTGTCATCTTACTTTTCAAATCTTAAGGGGGCTATGTCACCAATTTGTATTATTAATTTAATAACCCAAAAGTCATGTTTGTATTGATGGAAACCCAAAATAAATTTCGTTATAAACTGATTATGTTTTGGTCTCTCTTCAAAGATTCATTTCATTTCTTCCTCTTGGACCTCTAAGACCCTTTCTTGAAAGAAATGCTCTTAGTTTTGATTTGATTAGAGTTTGCTCCCAAGGCGTAAAAATAAACTTACCTCAGAATATGGCTTACAAGGACGAATTTTTCACGACCTTTTACTGAAATAATCAATTGAAAAAGCATTGACAACGGGTTGTAACCACATCTTTTGATAACTTTGTAATTCATTATTGTTCAATCGGCTCAGATTCGGTCACAGTCAAGTCAACACTCACTTATGGCGATATGAAGAAGATGGTTCCATGTCCCCTTATGGACACCTCCCCCTGAGAGACGCTTACTTTTCACCTGAGAGAGTAACGAGGGAAGGGGGGATAGACCCTCTTTTCAGAGGAGCAGTGAGACAAGCAGCACAGGAAGTCGATTTGAAGGTTTGCAATCCGTTTTTAATTAATCTGTACTTACTGTTTAGTTTTCTCATCCAAACATCTCAAAAGGCCCATTACTTCTTCACTACACAGTTGTATGTATAGCACCCAAGAAGGTGCCAGTAAAAAAGCGAAATGTTCCCGTATGGCTCTGATTATGGTTCAGTATATATTCTATTATTTTGTGTGGTTAAGATCATTAATGAGGTACTCATGGTCATAAAAGGCACGATAATGTGGTTTTGAACGTGTTTTGTTAACGTTTCATCATTATGGCACCTAGATGGTTGATGACATGCGGAATGTTTTGTTTCCGTCCGGTCGTGGACTTGGCTCTGATCTGGCGTCCAAGAACATACAGCGAGGGAGAGATCATGGTTTGCCAGACTACAACACCGCCCGAAAGGCGCTTGGTTTAGCAGGTTGGTGACAAGTGGACGAAATGTGAACCTCGTGTTACTATCGCTGCTCGCTTTTGAAGCGGTTATGTTGTTGTTAAGATAGCGTGTTCAATTCCGCTGAACACCTTTACTATCAGCGAGTATCAGTTTTCTTCAACCCTCTACTCAATGAGACAAATAGTTCACAAAATAGTTTTGCGTGGTCTTCTCTGTAATGTCAGTCGTCCAGTTAGTGAATCAGTCAGTTAGCGATCGGGTCAGTCAATCTCAAAATCCAGCACTTCTTTTAACTGACGTTATAACACGTAGTTTATTTACTTCTCAGGGCTCACCAGTTTTTCAGAGATCACCAAAGATTCTGAGACTGCGTCAAAAATGAAGGACCTTTACCAAGACATAAACAACATTGACTTGTGGGTAGGAGGCCTGGCCGAGGATCATGAGAGTGGCAGTGAACTGGGACCGACTTTCAGAGAGTAAGTAAATTAAGTAATTAATGCTGCTCGAGTGTCATAACCCATAGCCTGCGTGCAGACGTCTCCTATTTCCTTCCACCCGCACATCTGCGAAACGGCGTCGCTAATCGTGTTCCAGTATCCTGCTGTTCGGGTTTTAAATTTCGCATAAATTATGATAACACAGTTTTGTTTTCTGTGCCAGAATCGTTTCCCTCTGATCGCTCCATGATCGGAGGTCGAACAGGACTAAGAGGAGGAATCTGAATTTTTCTCACAGAAGCATTGCGAACGGCTTTCACAGGAGTTGACGTAACCAGCGAACTGAGATCGTTCGACGAACGATCTACCGACTCCTCCAAAAGAATTCGCTTCTCGGGAGAAGCCGAAGTTCATATGCTGTCCTTTCCTAGTGTCTCGATCTTTTTTTTTACCGTAAATCCTGCCTTGAAAGCTTTGGAACTATAACCGCTAAAAAGTTCGTCCTCGATTTTTCTCACGTTGGCGTAAAGACCTCTCCGCTTTCGCAACTTTCCCACGCACGATCAACATATATATGGCGATGTTTCGTGTACGATGAACTGAAGAGAAAGGATTTCTTCCTGAACTTTAAATTCACTGCGACTTTTCACAAGGTTTCTGTCGTTGTTTTTCAGAATAGTCGAGAAACACAACATACAATCGGACATGTTTTGATCAATGGAAAACCCCGCTAAATGTAGATTGCATACATTATCTCGAGCACTTCCCGACGATAGCCAATCAGAGTTGTTTCTAACAGTGGCTATTGTCAAGCAACCAATAAAAGCACTTTCCACGAATTCCTGAAAAACGGCAGGATACTGGAACACGATTAGCGACGCCGTTTCGCAGACGTCCCTTTTCCGCGGGTGGAAGGAAATAGGAGACGTCTGCACGCAGGCTACATAACCCATAAAAAGTGAGTGTCATACCCTAGTCGCGCACGAGCGTACACGCGTTGTGTTATTGGCTATGAGGTCATGGACGACTCCGTTTCGTGGGATAATTGTTTTATTATATAGCCAATGTTTGACTCATGGGAAATTTGAAGACCATACTGTTAAAAGAAGCATACATTTTCGCCATCTAACTTGAGATAGGAGAGTCACGAGTAGAGATACTTCTCTACTCTTGAGATACGAGCTGCTCGCCAGTATTAAAGAGGGAACCAATCAGAAAGCACGCTCAACCTGCTCATATTTTCCAGAAGTTGTCTATATGTTAACAACTTCTTTCAGAGGCTGAAGTAAATACCGTTTTGAAAAAAGATAAGAAAGTCGCACTCGGGCCAAGGAGGCCCACACGGACGGAGTTTATCCCGGTGTCCTAAGTATGAAGCAACAGAGAGCATTGCTACTCCCCCCTGGACGGGATGCTAGTCCATCGCAGAGTTATCCCCCAGCAGTATGTTGCTGGTACCCATCTATACACCTGGGTGGAGAAAGACAATGTGGGGCAAAGTATCTTGTCTGGGCAAACAACACGTTGGCAGGGACTGGGCGTCGAACTACCGACCTTCAGATCTGAAGTCCAACGCCGCGCTAGCCACTACACCACTGCGCCCCCACACCGTTTTGAAGTTTCAGTAATTTATTGGCCACTGGTTGGGGGTGGTGCACTTTGTTCCGCTCATTGCGTTTTTCCAGTTAATGTGGGTGGATTTGGCACCTTTTCATCGATTTTATGTATGTTTAGCTATTATTTCACACAAACAGCAGCATAATTCAAAGTAATTTTCACCATTAATTTTTCTACCGCGCATATAAGCAGATTCTCTTTAACTGTAGGCTATGACAACTTTCGATTACTTCGCTTCAGATAATTTGAAAGAATCTTCCTTTTATTGCAGAATCATTATGCGTAATTTCTTGAGAATCAGAGACGGTGACAGATTCTGGTATGAACGTCATCTGACAGAAGAGGTAACTGGAGGGATTTTGGTTGTAATTCAATGTCTGTTTCTTCTTTTTTTTTTCTGCCAGGAAAAGGTTTAGTGACAGGTCGATATGTATTCAAACCGAATAAGGAAACTGTTTAAAATCTTCTTGTGAAAAAAAGCGAATTTGGGGGGAGTTTTCTTTACACGGGGCTAGTAAACGAAACTCTTTTCTAGTTAAAATCCCACGAAATGTGTCTATATAGTTGAAAAGCACAACAACCATTCTTATTCGGACGGTTGTTCACTTAAGCAAGTTGTAACGCTTGTTTAAATTACGAATTCTAACTAAGTTAGAATAGCCTGTTCACAGACGTTAATACTGGCCATGTTTTTCACTTGATCAGAAGAAGGAAAATGAAACTTTGGGTCATCGGTATGAAGAGGAAATAAAATCTCGCAGTATCATGAGACGGTTATGATTGGATAAGCCAGAACACTATTAAATTAAATTCTTGGTGAAATGAATTTGTTTGAGCAAAGGATTAATTAAACAGCAGAGTTCTTTTGTCGAAGGCCCTATCGTGTGATAAGTTGCCCCAGGAAATTTAATGTTCACAACAAATATTAGCCCGAAAACGTAGTTCGAGGGCTCATATGAAGTTTGAACATCAAATTTCCGAGGGAACCTATCACACATAGGGCCTGAGACAGATGGACTCTATTGTTTTTATTGTACAACGCTGAATTTTGAACGAAAATTGCCAAAAACGGGCACTATGCGCGGACACTATCGCGTCACGTGATCGATTTCCACCAATGGGAGCACGCCAAAATTTGGCGTTGCACTATAATGGAGGATAGAGTAATGCAATGCCGCCGAACCCCACCTTATCATCACCTTGTTCGTACGACAAACATTATTACGGCCACTTTCGTCCCGAGAAAAGGCATATGCACTCATTCTCCTTTCAAGAAAACCCCGAAAACCTGACCACGTTGTTTAAACGAACGAATTTGAATGACCCATCGGTGTTCTTGTTAGCGGGATTCCACTATGCAAAGGTTCTTTTTACACGACAAACAAACGTTTGCGAACTCTTGCTTTTGAACACAAACTGGCTCACATGAAAGCCAATAAAACAGTTAACCAACATGTTCGGTTTGTAAACTTACGTCTCCCATTTGAATAGATAAGGACCCCTCGAGTAAAAAGGCCGATGGGACGGATCGCATGTTTCAGTATAATTGTTCGAACCAGTGTGCTTCCAAGTGGAGTTATTGTGTTGTCTAAGTTTCTCGACTCCAACATGAGGTTTTGTTTACCTAGGAAGTTAATTAAACCTATTTGCTTACTTCCTTGTGGAGTTACTGTGTTAACCTCGATACTTCTAATCCCAGCAGGCTTTACAACAAACAAAATTTTTTATTCACTTTGACAGGAGATCAACAAGGTACACTCCCTGAAGCTCGGCGCAATCATCCGCCTCAACACTGGATTCAAAAGCACGCCAGACAACGTGTTTTTCTCGACACAGTACTGTGAAAGCGTCAAAGATTTTCAGTGTGTGCACAAGACTGACGAAGCTTCTGTGACAGAGGCCAGTACCAGCAATGCTGTGAGAAATGGGTTGATAGCGTTGAGTGTTGTCATGTTCGTGGTTTTTGTAGTACTGGTAGCTGTTCTGTTGTGGCTCTGGTATCGTTCGTGGCAAAATAGAAAAGTTGTTCCTATGAAGGAAGCGCCAAGTAACCCCGGAGATCGATGGGCACGGCCAAAAGATAACACACCCATCATCTCGAACTAATTTTAGTTCCCTTGTTAGACTACCAGCAGTCCCTCTTTCCAATCAGGGATAATGAAGCGAGGAGCGAAAAATGCAAGTGAGCGCGGCAGTGGCAGTTCAATACCGCGCTCTTTCTCTCGCTTATTTCGGTTTTCGCTAGATTTTCCTATACTAACATACAGTCGGTTTAAGAACGTTCTTAAATGTTATTTTCCCTCCAGGATACTGGTAATATGTAGTTTGATTTTTAGTACCATATATTAATCGTAGCCTTTTATTGTACTTTTTGTATCTTTTACTTGTGTTTTTACAATTGTGAAGTAACTTTATTGTAATTTTTTTTGTTTTTGTGATTATTGAAATTTTTGTAATGCAGGGCTCCTCTAGATATTAGCCCCGCTGCTGAACTGAATGGGCCACGCTGCCTTATAAAGTTACTTGGAGCGGGGACCAAACGCACTGCAGTATTATCGTTAAAAAAACAAAAAAACAAAATAACCTTATCTCGTACCCATTTTCTCACCTACCGACAGACGCCAGTGAGATCTGGGTACGAGATTAAAAATGACCCTCACCCTTCACAGCGGTCAAACGTGCGACGCGTGCGCAGTTTCCGCCATAATTTTGCAAAGAAAATAAAGACAAATGTATAGTTTTCACTTAAACCCCAAAGCTTTACGTGGTTTCTGAAAGTTTAAGCTTTTAACGTTGACTATGTGTTCAAAATGAAGAAATTATATAACGTAGCTGTCACGCACAAGTTTTGCCGACGTGAAATTCAGTTTCCCGGGACATGTCATGTATTTCTTTCATACGGACTTCGCCTTCGTAAACTCCGAATCAATTTAAACTTCAAGACTCTGAAAGACCGGAAGTGACGTAGTTTTTGCGTTTGACCTCGGCTGTGAACCCTCACCCTCACCCTAACCCTCACCCTAACCCTTCTAGCCCTAAACCTGACCTTAACTGTAACCTATCCCTATCCCTACGCCTAACCCCAACAACCCTTACCCTAACCCAATCCAAGGATCTGAACCCTTACTCTAACGGCTGGGGTGTAATTTCGAACATTTGTCTAGTTTTTGTGTCTCTTTGTTCTTAGTGTGTCTCCTTGTAATTGTTATATCCTCTATAGGACTATTAGTTATTTATCTATATTTATTTATCTTTTTTATTTGTAATTTACACAGGACTCTATTTAAGCTGGCAGTTTATGCTTAAATAGATGTTCATGTATAAATATTTATACACCTGTTCGAGAATAAGACAATTTGGAGAAGTAGGTTGTACCTGAAAAAAAAACAAACAAACAAACAAACAAACAAACAAAACAAAACGAAAACAAAACGCCGCCTGGTTAAGGTTCAAACCAACGTTCTCAAGTGCGACGTCCCAAGCAAAGGCCCCTTTTACATGTTGTTGCTAAGAGAGCGAATAAAAATAAATAAACTGCATGTGTATGCAACTTGTTATATCTGTCTTCATTTTGTGGTGATTTGTCATTAACTTCGTTCAAGAGAAGCCTCTAACTCCGGGACGCACGCAAATTTACGTTTACAGGTTACGCAATTTTTCAAAACGCATGGCATTTCTAACTGTATTGTAAAATACTGAAAATGCGAGGACCGAGGTTTAATTCTAGCAACTACGGTTTGGGTTAGAGTTCTTGCGGGTTTTCATTGTTGCTTTATGTAATTTTTGCTATTTCGAAAACAGAAAAATGTTACTGAGAATTGAAGAATACAGTAGCTCTTGAACCTAATGGCTTACATGCAAATTAACTTCAGGGTGCAATCAAGGACCCGTTTGATATCGTTTTACCATTGAACTGCGGTCATTGTTTTCGAGAATACAGAAAACTGAGTGACAAGGTTAAAGAACCGCTGGTTTCATGTTGCACACTGACATACAGATGTGTCCGAAGTGTATTTTAACTATTCGAATACTATATAACAATTGAATAATGCATTCACTTACATTGCAATATCCGCTGCGGCTACGCGAGCGTGAAGGTAGTTTTTTATTATGTCACTCTGTTGTTTGCATTTATGACGTAGTCGTACACTCACACACACAGATATGGCGAACAACACGGAACAACAAGGAAAATGTCGTTGAGATGGCGAGATTTCTTGCCTTTGCACACATTATTGTTGGCTTTTTACTGATCAGCTTTGGTATAGCCAATGCAATCACGACAAATTCGTTTCGTTTTTATTTCTTTTGGACTGGCTATATATTTTTTGGAATTTGGATCGGCGTATGGGTAAGTTGTCCTTCAAAAATAAAAACCAAAACCAAAACAAACCAAAAGCAAAACAAAACCAAAAGAATCAAGGTTGAAAGGTAAAGTAAAAGCTACTATTTTTTATTTTTTTATTTTTACGTTTGATCTAGAATCAAGTAATGGTTTGTGAAAGGTAACAAAGTAAAAGCTACTATTTTTTTTATTTTTACGGTTGATCTAGAATCAAGTAATGGTTTGTTAATTTGTTTGTTGACAAGGATGGAGAAGAGACATGCAAATTTGTATGCCCATGCAATTTTAGGGTTCAATTCGTTGCACTGATTTTCATAGTTCGTATATACTATTGCACTGATTTCAGGACTTTTAATGATTCAACTTAAGAACATTGCTAACTGCAGGTTTTGCTCTCAACTGCCTTTGCGATAAAGTAAAGGGTTGGTGAGATGATTTGCTTTTACCGATTAATATTAGGACCGACTGGAAGTCTGTAATACCGTCGCAAGGTTCCCTAGTTAAAAATTTGATAAGCAATCAGATGAGCTTTCACTGAAACTTTGTGTATGTTACTTACCTACGCGTGTCATGGTTTTGACGTGTTTGTCTGATTTAAATGCACGCCTAGTGCACCCAGTAATTAAAAGATGCATAATAAACGGCTACCGGGAGTGCTTATTTGACTTCGTTGAAGTTCTATTATTCAATAATTCGATGAAGTTCGAGTAAATTTCCATTGATTAAGATTAGATTCGCTTAAACTCGATTACCAAGTTCGGCAATCGAACTCAAAACATTAAGTTCATTCGGAAAACGGGCCGTCTGTGTTATACATAGCCTGGGAAAACAGCCGACGTTTCGCGAGGTCGCCACTTGAACGAGGGCTCAAGTGGCGACCTCGCGAGACGTCGGCTGTTTTCTCAGGCTTTGTTATTCATCGACTTGAGACTCACTGCTTTTACGCCGCCGTTGTCTGATTGTGTAGGATGTGGCTCCTTTATCGTACAGGAAGGACGTTCGGTTATCAAGTTTAAAATGGAACACAGTCCTTTGACTGGGTGTGATTATGATCGATTTTATCAGCGTAAACTGTGATAAGGAGGGCCACCCTAGTTCTTTGGTGGTAATCTCTTTAGTTATTATTATTATTATTATTATTATTATTATTATTATTATTATTATTATTGTTATTATTATTATTACAAGTGGGACCGGAAAAACAATATTATAATTATCTATCCTGTGGAATAATAATATTTAAGCATGACCATTTATCACTGTTGATATTTTCTTCACCGCATAGGTTAGCGTTCTTAGCTTTCCAAAGAGTAGATTGTTTATAGTCCACTACTTTTTCGGTATGCTTACTCCAGGAAGAGCGCCATCTTTTTAACAAATTGACGTCAGTTATTTATGATCGACATTGTGATTAATAAAGGGCGGAACCATTTGTTCCTATAGCAAGACATCAACTGATGAGATCGCAAGCGGCAGTTCATGTTGCCACAATTAAAATTAATCGAGAAAGGCTAACATGGGACTGGTGAAGATACGCGACCGTTTAATATAGGAAGCAAATACAAAGCTAGCATGGGTGAAACGCTGGGATAAGTAATAGAGGGATGATCGCTTAAAACTTGTATACAGTTTGATCTGTACACGGAATCCATGCTAGAACCCATGCCGTGAACGTTTTCGCGGGTAAAATGGTTGCCCTCTGCGCGCGCGTGCGGCTAACGCCTGCAGCAGGGCGGGAAAAGGTTGGGCGATGAAACGAGCAGTCCGCTCTTCAAGCGATGTGTGATGCGGAGAAGGACTGGCACGAGCGCTCTTTCCGCGCTTCCGGTGCGTTTGGTGGCCGTGCACTATGATTGAAACGTTTTTCCACAGTCCTGGCTCACAGCTTAAAATCCTTATGTCTGCGTGGACATTAGTCAATCTTTTTCACAGTAAGTTCCGGAAAAATGCGCTCAATTTGAGAGTGTCGAATGCTTGCTCTTGCCGAGAAACATGACATGGTTGTCTTTCCTCGTCTCTTTTAAAAAAGCTCCAAATTACTCCACCCTAAATCTTACATATATTAAAGGCCGATAAATTTTACATGACATAATAAAAAATTAGCTGGAGATATTTGGAGATAGTGGCGTTTTGCAACTTTAAACTTTGCCTCCTTGCAACGCGCCATGGTGATGATTCGTCGCAACGCCACAAACTGTATGTAAACAAATTAAAAGTGAAATTAAATTTGCAGATTTCTCCTCCTTTTATCACAGGTAACCAAAGCGTAATATGAGAGTTTGTATGGAGCTGAAATTCGATCGAAAATAATCGGCGGTTTTCCGCCGAAAATACATTAAAATCAAAATAAAGTTTTTAAAACCTTACCTGTTGTGTGTTTGTTGTGTTTTTATCGCTTTTCCGAGCTTCCAGAGGCCGTTTTGGGCGATTTTCTGCTTAACGGTCGACGCGACGGCATGTCACGTACTAAAGACAGCTAAAGGTAGGAAAACGGGAATTCAAAATTGCCAACCGACACTCGAGGTCCCGATCAAAATACCCGCTAAAAATCGATTCAATCTAAAGTCAGCGCTTTAAAACCACAAACATTTCAAAAAGGATAAATCTCCTACCTTTCTATGTGATTCAATCGTCAATTAGTTTATCTCTCGAAGTACAGCCCTGCTCTAATAACGAACTAACTTTTCGAAATCGCCGCCATCACAGGCTTGTAAGGAAAAGAGGGTCAAAACTAACGGTCAAGCCTGGGACAAAGCGCCAAATTTCGCTCCACCGGGGGACGACTTGAGTGACTTCTATGTCGCCAAATGCCAAACTAACCCCCTCTCCGGTAAATCAAGTGTTGTACCGCTCAAATTTCGGCGGGAAATCGTGCGCGGGTCGCATTTAGGTATAAAACTTGACTTACCAGAGAGAGGGTGAGTTTGGCATTTGGCGACATAGAAGTCACTCAAGTCGTCCCCCGGTGGAGCGAAATTTGGCGCTTTGTCCCAGGCTTGACCGTTAGTTTTGACCCTCTTTTCCTTACAAGCCTGTGATGGCGGCAATTTCGAAAAGTTAGTTCGTTTTTAATGCAGGGCTGTACTTCGAGAGATAAACTAATTGACGATTGAATCACATAGAAAGGTAGGAGATTTATCACTTTTGAAATGTGTTGTGGTTTTAAAGCGCTGACTTTAGATTGAATCGATTTTTAGCGGGTATTTTGATCGGGACCTCGAGTGTCGGTTGGCAATTTTGAATTCCCGTTTTCCTACCTTTAGCTGTCTTTAGTACGTGACATGCCGTCGATCGCGTCGACCGTTAAGCAGAAAATCGCCCAAAACGACCTCTGGAAGCTCGGAAAAGCGATAAAAACACAACAAACACACAACAGGTAAGGTTTTTTAAACTTTATTTTGATTTTAATGTATTTTCGGCGGAAAACCGCCGATTATTTTCGATCGAATTTCAGCTCCATACAAACTCTCATATTACGCTTTGGTTACCTGTGCTTTTATCTCACAAAAACAAAGCAAAGAAAACCGTCTAAACTGAGGAGCAATTTTATTTGTAGTGCCTAAAGAAACAGACAAGCATAGGAGAGGTTTGGGGGAAAAAAGAAGAAGAAGCGCGGTGTTAATGTTGATTTGATTTAATTAATTAACTAGGGACGTGTCATGATTAACCTTGCACGAGCTGCACGAGTTATAAATACGCGTCATGCCACGCGTCATCCAAACGCCATTTTTCATCTTTTTACTTTGCTCTGCTCGTTTTAAGACAGTTTTTTAGCATCGATTAAGGCGGAAAAGACAAAGAAAAGATAACCCAAAGTTAACGTTTTTCGGAAACTATTAATAGATTATTAGGATTTTGAATTTGGATCTTTGAATTTTGAATTTTGGTCTAGCACCCAATTCGATCCAAGTCCACTGCATCACACCTTTTTGCTCGGACACGCTCGTTTCATCGCCCAACCTTTTTCCGCCCTGCCTGCAGTCTTCTCTTTCCCGCCATTTTTGAGGTGAAAACTCCACCCCCGCAGTGAAGTTTTTCAGTCGACAGAGTCAACAGCTGTAGGTGAGTCTCTGTTAACTTTAGTTATTTTTATTATGTATTTATGACTCAAACAAATTGTCGAAATACCTTTTACAAATAATAATACATGTTGGTTTTTTCAAACGTAGAAAACGTTCTTCTTAGAAAAGGCACACTATTTTTTATAACCTGCGATCAGGCCGAATTTTAGCATCGCTCTCATATTCTCTTATGTTGGTCGCTCGCTAAAATAGGGCCTGATACAATCTCTCACAGAAGTTCATGTCGGCGGCCAAATTTTGGCCGCGGAATCTCGCAATCTGATTGGCCCTTTAACAATAGAGCTGTCAACGGAAGTAAATTGTCTACGAGATTTCGATCCGACCGCCATCGCCAAGGGACAACCAAGGAACAAGTCTGCCGAAGTAAAATGTGTTGCTCTAATAAATTCTCGTCGTTCTAGGAGAATTGTCACCATTTCTTTCTCTCCTGAGAATGGCGTTCGGTTTGACGTAAGCTGTCTCTCACCTGGAGCAGAGAAGTACAGCAACAGTGAAGTATGTATTCTGTTTTATCGCATCGTGTCGCGGCACAGGTAACCAAAGCGTAATATGAGAGTTTGTATGGAGCTGAAATTCGATCGAAAATAATCGGCGGTTTTCCGCCGAAAATACATTAAAATCAAAATAAAGTTTAAAAAACCTTACCTGTTGTGTGTTTGTTGTGTTTTTATCGCTTTTCCGAGCTTCCAGAGGTCGTTTTGGGCGATTTTCTGCTTAACGGTCGACGCGATCGACGGCATGTCACGTACTAAAGACAGCTAAAGGTAGGAAAACGGGAATTCAAAATTGCCAACCGACACTCGAGGTCCCGATCAAAATACCCGCTAAAAATCGATTCAATCTAAAGTCAGCGCTTTAAAACCACAACACATTTCAAAAGTGATAAATCTCCTACCTTTCTATGTGATTCAATCGTCAATTAGTTTATCTCTCGAAGTACAGCCCTGCATTAAAAACGAACTAACTTTTCGAAATTGCCGCCATCACAGGCTTGTAAGGAAAAGAGGGTCAAAACTAACGGTCAAGCCTGGGACAAAGCGCCAAATTTCGCTCCACCGGGGGACGACTTGAGTGACTTCTATGTCGCCAAATGCCAAACTCACCCTCTCTCTGGTAAGTCAAGTTTTATACCTAAATGCGACCCGCGCACGATTTCCCGCCGAAATTTGAGCGGTACAACACTTGATTTACCGGAGAGGGGGTTAGTTTGGCATTTGGCGACATAGAAGTCACTCAAGTCGTCCCCCGGTGGAGCGAAATTTGGCGCTTTGTCCCAGGCTTGACCGTTAGTTTTGACCCTCTTTTCCTTACAAGCCTGTGATGGCGGCGATTTCGAAAAGTTAGTTCGTTATTAGAGCAGGGCTGTACTTCGAGAGATAAACTAATTGACGATTGAATCACATAGAAAGGTAGGAGATTTATCCTTTTTGAAATGTTTGTGGTTTTAAAGCGCTGACTTTAGATTGAATCGATTTTTAGCGGGTATTTTGATCGGGACCTCGAGTGTCGGTTGGCAATTTTGAATTCCCGTTTTCCTACCTTTAGCTGTCTTTAGTACGTGACATGCCGTCGCGTCGACCGTTAAGCAGAAAATCGCCCAAAACGGCCTCTGGAAGCTCGGAAAAGCGATAAAAACACAACAAACACACAACAGGTAAGGTTTTTTAAACTTTATTTTGATTTTAATGTATTTTCGGCGGAAAACCGCCGATTATTTTCGATCGAATTTCAGCTCCATACAAACTCTCATATTACGCTTTGGTTACCTGTGGTCGCGGAATTTTCATTTGACGGCTTTCAACTAGTATTGATAACATGAACAGAGTAGTGGCTGTTTCCGCGTCTTACGAAACAAAACGAACAGCAGACGAGCAAGTATCTTTCGCCAAGAATGATCAACAAGTCAACCGATAATTCGGTAAACTTAAAGGTGAACTAATGTTTGGCTACCCTGCGAGCAGATCGAAGGGCCTCTGCTCGCACGGTAATGTTTGGCGAGAACCGCAATCAAGTCGCAATAACGATTTTCAGTTTATTCATTCATTGTTTAATACTTATGTCGTTTTATTGATCTCTGACATTGACATCAAAGGATCTGACTAGTTTTATAATAGATGTTCTTCGTTTTAAGATTCGCTGCTGCTTAGAGATAAAATTCGCTGCTAATTTCAAATATTTATCACTTCTCGAATTAAATTACAAAATACCCCTTTGTTTATAAACGGTTTTATTTATATTTTTATTCTAAAGAATGAAACTGAAGGTATTTCTCTTAATTGTCCAAGGTTTTTTACGCAGAAAATCGATACAATTGGGAAGAGAATATTTCCAGATACCACCTGAAATGGGAAATGATTCAAGCATGCAGCATAATTTGGTACATCACAACCTCGTCGTGTTTTGAATTTTCATTCAGTTTCAGCTCAGACAGAGCAACCATGTACAGTACCGGAACCTTCAAGTTAGCAATCGTGTAAATTTGAGTACTTGTGCCTAGAAGATATATCGTAGCCTATGATTTTCGTTTTTTGCCGACATTTACGTGACTTTCTGCGAATTGCCGTTATGGGAAATTTGCATACCGAGGATCGTGCAAGCAGAAGAAATTTTGATTGGCTGTTTTGTTGAATGTCAATCAATCAAAAAAAGTGGGCGGCAGACGTTCCATAGAAGAATTGTATCAGGCTCTATTTTTCGTTTCGCCCGTCCCGCCTGAATGTTTCACCAAGCGAAACGAAAATAGAGCCTGATCGCAGGTTATATTTTTTATAACGGGCGTTTTAAAAAATCATTGCGTTTCTCGAAAGCTCCGTCGGGAAACTTTTCAGGCAAATTTGGGGCACGATAATATCCACTGTATCTTGATAAAGAAGAATTTTCTAAGCGTGAAAACTTTGCTATTAGTTAAATATTCCTTGCCTTAAAAGACATGTTAGAATAACGCGTCTGTAGAATGAGTGGTTTATGCTTTTATAAATGGCTTTTGGGGGCCGAAAACTTTTCGGAGTCTTTTGAGAAACGTACACCTGGCGGGTATTTTTTCCGAGGTCATTAACTCCGCTTTACCTTATTCTTGCAAGGTTGACTTCGTTACACAAAAAATTAATTTAATTTTTTATCATTAAGGTTAACGAATTACAAATGATTTACTTTATGTACATTTAAGCTTACATTCTTCAATTTTGGTACAAGCCTTCAAGAACTCTTGCGTTTGTGATTAAGCGATTTAGCTTACGATAAGCTTTAACCTTAGATGTTTGAAGCTTTTTATTTCAGCATATAAAAGGGCTGATTGAATGACCATGGTCAGTCACATTTCGGACGCATTTGTGAAATGGTGTGTTGTTCTTTTTGTTTTACAACGCCGGCTATCAACAATTTTGGGTTGGCACTCGGCGGCCACCGCCGCCGAGTCGCTCGCGCCCCCGCCGTAAGAGGTGTGTGCCATTAAAGTGACATGATATTCAGTTTAATATTCTGCGTTTTTCTTTTTGTTGTAGGCTTTTTCTCAAGATAAAATTGCTTGGTTTTAGCAGGTGTTTATACATAAAGAGTTTAATACGGGGAAGGAGACGAAATAGAGTGACTTTCAATTGATAACTACACTGTAATGCTATAAAGGCTTACATTGAATTGCACGACGGAGGTTGCAGTTCCCTCGGCTCTTTACGGGTTAGAAACTGTGGAATTTTGCATTATCCTAGATAATTTGCTAGCCTGGGAGCCCTTTCTCAAAAGCCGTATTCTTTTATAACACCCTCTTTCTTCAAAACAAAGTAAGTCATAGGCGTGAAATGGCTTTCCATAATGCGTAAAGGAACTAATTAGTATAAGATTTTTACCGCCATTTCGTATTCTAAAAAGTTTTCTTGACATTTTTGAAACGGTCGCCTGCTTCCAACATGCCTATGCCTATGTCAGGCCCGTTTTCACATGACATAAGCACAGTTATGCCTGTCACTGCTTATGCCTATCCTTCTGGTTGCGCTTTATGTCAAAAAGTGAAAACGGAGCGACGCATAAGCATAAGCATATAAAGGATCAATTTTTTCTTATCTTCTTATGCTTCCGCTTATGCTTATGTCGCTAATGAAACCAGGTTTAACTAGGATACGGTTCGCTCTGTATTACCCTTCCGGGGCCCTTCAGGGTATTGCCATACTGAAACACTTTTTACATACAAAACTTGCAATAGTTGTAGTAATTTTACCTCATTTTGCTCTTCTTTTCTCCAGAACTAGAAGCTATAGCAGAAGGTATGAGAGATGAAGTTGTCTATGTTAATGCGTTTCTCTGCGGTATCCCAAATCATTTCTGACGCACCCAAACAAGCGAAACTTATGTAGGGTGGTCGTCTTTCTTTTTCCTGTTCTGTGTAGTTTCATAGGCATAAATCTGTCTCTAGAATATAACAGGCCATCGTCCAACAGACACCCAATAACTTGTTATTTTGCCAGTTTTATTCCAGAACTTGATGTTGATACTTTAATGTGCGTTAAATCCCGGCAGTAGCTGCATTAACTGAATCCCTGCTATGTCACAGCATGTCCCCGGTCAGGGTTCCAATTGACTGATGCGTAACAAAGACAAGGTGAACAATTCGATCATGAGTCGTGAAAAGCAGAAACTGGGAAAGTGGATTAAAATTATGAATTATTGTAGTGGGGGCTTTCTGTTATTCCATATAATTCTTAAATTATTTCACTGAAATTTATATTTCAGAGGCTGATGAGGCTGGGCCAGCGCCTCCAGGTGTGGGCGGGGGAGATGGTACGTAGCGATGAGATGATATTGTATACATTTAATCTTTTTGGAAAGAAATTACCAATTGTAGTGCATGTAACTTGCAATCATAATTTTTTCGGATCCTTTTTTTCCTGCGCATTTCAGTCATTCCAAAACAAGATAATAATAAAATAATAATAAATGCCAGCATGTCCTAGGAGTTGGCAGCCGGGGTTTCAAATGACTGATGCATAAAGATAAGGTGGTCAAGTTACGAGCCGTGAAAAACGGAAACTGAGAAAGTGGATTAAAATTGTGAATTATTGTAGTGTGGGCTTCCTGTTATTCCATATGATTCTTAAATTATTCTACTGTTATTTATATTTCAGAGGGTGGTGAGCCTCATGGGCCACAGGCCGCCCGTGCCCCTGGTGGTGGTAAGTAATGTTGAAATCATACTGTATACATATAATCTTTTAGGAAAGGAATTACCAACTGTAATTGCATGTATATAACTTGCAATCATAATTTTAAATGTAATATTATTTTTGATATTTCAGAGGGTGGTGTGGCTGCTGGTAAGTAAATTGTTCAAATTCATGTTGAATGTCTTCCAGAAATTAAGTCAATCCATGGAAGTCTTTGATTATGGGCGATTTATAACCCCCCCCGGGGGGGGGGGTGGAGGGCACTCAGCAGACACTCGGGTACCCTGTTTAAGACAGAACTCAGATCTTTTGTACCCTATCTAGGACATTTAACCCAATATCACGCCCTCCTAGAATGGACTGTTTCTTACTTCAATATGCTGTACATAGGCAAACTGGTAAAACTTCAGCTTTTGTGAGAGTTGTGTAAATTGACGAATACATAAGGTCATGTAATGACACCCTGTTTAAGAACCCTGTCCAGTTTATACAGGTGACCATCGTATACAGGTGTGCGCCTTGAGAGAATTGACTGTATCGGTTTATCCATTGACTACTCCTGGATGTATTTATTATTTCCTATACATTTCAATCTTTCCAAAAAATGGCAATAAAATCCATTTTTACTGTTATCAATACAAGATGATAGGTGGACATTCTTTGAGCCACAAAAACCGGAAATTATACAAACTGGACAGAAATTACCAATTGTAGTGTAAAACTTAATAATGACCCAATATGTCATAATTTTAATTATCTTGTTTCATTTTAGAGCATGGCATTGAGGCTGGTGATCGTGATGGAGATCATGAAATGGCTGATGGTGAGTTATACAGTTGAACCTCCAGGTGGCCACCTAGCTATTAAGCGGCCACCTCTATTTAGTGGCCGTGGCCACCTTTTGATGCTCCTGCTCTTCTATTGTCTTCATACCCCTATAAATCAGCCATCCAAAATCTAATTAACATACATTCTGCTTTGTTTTGGAAAAGGTGATGACAGAAGATAGTCCGAGATAGAGTCGTGACAACTGATAGAATCACTTTCAAACAGTCGTTTATTATTGTGTTGATGACTACACTACATTTTTCTGGCAATTGACCTTACGGTAATCCCTTGCCAAATCAAATGACCTAATTAATGCATTAATTATTGAACCTTCATGGTCCAATTTAAGCAACAGATGTTTGTGCAGATTTTTTTAAACAACACCCTTTGGTGAAGTTACAGATATTGTCGCTTTTATGCTTGGTGCCTATTTATGTCAATATCAACTAACTATATATGGTATACTTATAATATTATCGTTCTTGTTGAGACCTAATGTCACAGAATTTCTTGAAATTGGATTTGTGATTTTTAAAGGACAGTATTTTCACGGCAAGTAGCTTTAAGACTGAGTCCACCAGAGGACCAGGCAGGGGTGACACATGCTATCTCTCCGATTTGGATGAAACTTGGCCAGATTAAAGGGCTTATCCAAAAACTCTTAAACACAAAGTGTGTCGGCTTTGCGACTTTTGCCTTGGGAGTTAGACCACCCCCCCTGGTTTTTGGCCCCAAATACCAAAAATTCCAGCAAAATAAGCATCAAAATTAAACATCGCTCCTCGTTACAGAATACAATGAATTTTATTTGTGTTCGACATAATTAAAAACTGGACCTGTGTTAGCTTGCCTCCGCAGTTTCAAGTGATTTGGAGCGACAGGTGCCAATCAAAAGCTTTCAATGCTTACCCATGTCACGAAAGATTTAGCAACAAGGTAAAATACCTAAACTTCTGATCTAAATATCGCCAAAGTGCAACCTTCTTTTTCAAAA
Source organism: Siderastrea siderea (assembly GCA_964030785.1). Classification (NCBI taxonomy): domain Eukaryota; kingdom Metazoa; phylum Cnidaria; class Anthozoa; order Scleractinia; family Rhizangiidae; genus Siderastrea; species Siderastrea siderea. The sequence goes on from OZ034970.1 coordinate 42,121,604, forward strand.
CGATTTTTATCACAGTTCAGAACCGTCCTTGAGCTGATAAAATCGTGAATAAAATTTTTGGCATCTGTTACGTTTTTGCGACAAAAGCCGTTTGAGCAGTGTGACTAGAGGCCGCTTCCAACAAAGAGAGAAGGGGCAAATCTAAGAAAGTAAACAATAACAGAGTCAGTTTACGAAAGTAATTTCTCAGTTAATGAGATAGAAAATATCCGTAAATGCTAGTTATAGTAGTTAAAACTCGCTGGAGGCAATATTCATTGCAATACACCTCAAAGTACCCGGGAAAGTAACAGTAATAACGCCGAATTTTACTCTTACAGTCTGAATATAGGAATGAACAGTCATGTTATTTGAATTCTAAAGCATCGAGGTGTTACATACGAATTTCCCTGGCCGCTGTCTTGTTGTTTAGATCGCTCTTGATACCCTGCTGAACTAGCACAGCTCGCGTACTCGACCTTTCAGTTAGTTCTTGTCAACACTTACATCACACGCTGTATATAAACACATCAATCGTAAGTCGTATTCATCCCTGGCATTATTGTTTTTCCTGATATATAGACTCCTGGGCTCACATTTGGGATTATCCATGCCATTTTGGTTCAATCAAGCGTTAAATTTTTGATTTACCTGCATAGGAAAGCAAGTATACACTGAAGATATCGAGACTGTCGAAACTGAATGCGTGGGAACATGAGCCCAGGACCAGGTCAGCGGCAGATACAATTACTAAAGGCTGTTATCGTTTGTAACAAATCGCAAGTTAAAAAACGTCAAAAAATATTCAAGTTTAGTGAAAACTATGTTTTACTGTCCATTTAACATGGAGCTTTGTCTTCCAGTTTAGTGCAAAGATAATTCATTACATAAATTACGTACATGTACCGGTTATGCGTGACACTTGACCTAGTTACATGATGATGTAAAATCACAATGAAACTTGCAGTATTGCGTTACAGATAGAGTCCTGAACTGACGCATTGGCTTATCCATTCGATTTGGGGTCTCACAAACGTTAAATTATTGATTTAGCTACATCAGCATGCAAGCAAACTCCACAGATTTTCGAAAACTGCAAGCCTGTTTGCAAATACGTAACTGAACTTTGGCAGCGGTAGTTACACTGAATTGCTGGAAACAAATAAATCAGAGGTAACAATCGACTGTACTAGAAACAGAAAAAATCAATTTGTTAAAGAATAATGATAAAAGTCATGAAATGAATAATTCGCCTTTCGGTTCAATTTCGTGTGATAAATGAATTCTAGGAAATGAAATCTAGCTGTACAGCAAATACAGCAAAGAACAGGGCGAGAACGTGATTAGAGAACGTAACGTCTCAGGAGCACCCAACAAGAAAATTTTAGCAAAATACTTGAAATATCATTTTCTGCTTTCTTAGACTTGTTTAAGGGCTTTTTAAAGGCATATTTGCGTCAGCTAATACAGATTGATCTGTTTGGCATTCTTAGCTGAAAAATTAGGCCGCAGAAACAGAATCTCTCCAAAAATGCTAGCTGACCTTAGTTTGCTCTCTAAACGACATATTTGTCCCTCCGAAAACAATAGGGACTAATAAGTCCTGTTCTTGCTTAAGTCTAAGGTGATGTTTCGCTAAAGAAATCTTTATCTTTCATTGCAGTTAAATCCGAATATCTCAGGCGAGGTTAGGCCTTCCAAACAGATATTCCCCGAAAGGAACCGTTGGTCGAATAAGAGGGGGTACTACTCCCACAATTGAATAATATATGGGCGTACCACGTGTCAAAGTTTAGATTTGGCCTTCCCATATTAGAAAGGGAATACATTTTACCAATATAATTGTCTTAAACAGATGGGGCATTTGAGACTTTTTTGGTCTCAAACAGAGTCACACCAGGTTTTCGAATCTCTAGCAGCATCACTCCATATAAACTTCAGAAAAGTACAGCCTCCCATCCCCCACCTCTCCACCAAAGACAACACTCTGCCAAAGATAACAACAGGCCTTCACAACTATCAGCGTGCAATCGGAGAATTATATCTGGGCAAGTTTATATGGAAGTGATGCTGCTAGAGATCCAAAAACCTGGTGTGACTCTGTTTGAGACAAAAAAAAGTCTCAAATGCCCCATCTGCTTACGACAATTATATTGGTAAAATGTATTTCCTTTCTAATACGGGAAGGCCAAATCTAAACTTTGACAGGCGACGCCCCCATATATTGTGAGACGGAGAAGCAGACCTACAGAAATGAAAAATGTGCTAAAAGTGGCACTATTGACCACTATTGTGCAATGAATGAAAACTGCTGCAGTGTTGATTAGGGACAATCCCAGGGGCGGGGCATTTGCCCTCTTCCTTTGTCCCCACCGCGGGGCATTTGGCAGGCCCCCGGAAAGTGGCCATCCAAGAAAAATGGTAATGTGGGGGTGAGAGGGGGGGAGCTGGGTGCGGCTGGAATTGACCGATGCATAAATCCGAATATCTCAGGCGAGGTTAGGCCTTCCAAACAGAAATTCGCCGAAAGGAACCGTTGGCCGAATGAGAGGGAGGTACTAAAATGTATTTCCTTTCTAATACGGGAAGGCCAAATCTAAACTTTGACATGCGGCGCGCCCATATATTGTTCAATTGTGGGAGTAGGACCTCCCTCTCATTCGGCCAACGGTTCCTTTCGGGGAATTTCTGTTTGGAAGGCCTAACCTCGCCTGAGATGTTCGGATTTATGCATCGGTCAATTCCAGCTGCACCCAGCTCCCCCCCTCTCACCCCCGCATTACCATTTTTTCTTGGATGGCCACTTTCCGGGGGTCTGCCAAATGCCCCGCGGTGGGGACAAAGGAAGAGGGCAAATGCCCCGCCCCTGGGATCGTCCCTAATCAACACTGCAGCAGTTTTCATTCATTGCACAATAGTGGTCAATAGTGCCACTTTTAGCACATTTTTCATTTCTGTAGATCTGCTTCTCCGTCTTATAATTGGTTAATAAAGTTAAAATCGCCAAGCAATGATACTTTTATCATTATTTTTTTACAAATAAACCTTTTCTCTTTGCAGTGCAGTCGATTGTTACCTCTGATTTACAGTGGAATCCCGATTGTTTAAACCCTCGATTTTTTTAACCTCTCGATTTTTCAAATCATGGCACGTTTCTTTTGTTATCTCCCGTTTTTTTGAACCCTCGATTTTTCGAAACTCCTGATCTTTCGAACCAATTCTTGCCTCCCATGGAAGAGACTCATAAGAAATTTACCTTCGATTTCCCGAACCCGTACGAAATTTTTAAAGTACTACTAAGTAGCTTATATTTAAATGATCGCACGTCTCAGCGACGCAAAAGGTAGAACCACCTTCCATAATACAGTAAACAGTACCAAGGAAAGTACTGCACAGTGCCTTTCATTTGAATGGCCACTCATTAGGCCTCGCTTTCCTGTGGGCACTGTTTGTTATATCTATACGGTGGTTCTAACTTTGAGTCAAGTGAAATTTTAACGTGTGACCATTTAAATGAAAGCTATAAAGTTAGCAAGAGTGCCGTGGAATTTCTGTTTCCTTTCCCGATTTTTATAAAACAATCCCTCGTAAATCAAGCGTGATTTCGTGATACCTTCGATTTTTCGAACTCCCGATTTTTTTAACCAATTTTCGTTTCCTAGGAGGTTCGAAAAATCGGGATTCCACTGTATTTGTTTCCGGCAATTCAGTGTAACTACCGCTGACCAAAGTTCAGTCACGTATTTGCAAACAGGCTTGCAGATTTGGAAAATCTGTGGAGTTTGCTTGCATGCTGATGCAACTAAATCAATACTTTAACGTTTGTGAGACCCGCTAAGTTCGAATGGATAAGTCAAATGTTTCAGTGTTGTCTTTGCTGGAGGGGTGGGGGATGGGAGGCTGTACTTTTCTGACGTTTATATGGAGTGATGCTGCTAGAGATCCGAAAACCTGGTGTGACTCTGTTTGAGACAAAAAAAGTCTCAAATGCCCCATCTGTTTAAGACAATTATATTGGAAAATGTATTCCCTTTCTAATACGAGAACGCCAAACTAAGGTGTAAACTAAGGTCAGCTAGCATTTTCGGAGAGCTTTCAGCAGCTCGGAAACTCGACGGATTGGATTCTGTTTCTGCGGCCTAATTTTTCAGCTAAGAATGCCAAACAGATCAATCTGTATTAGCTGACGCAAATATGCCTTTAAAAAGCCCTTAAACAAGTCTAAGAAAGCAGAAAATGATATTTCAAGTATTTTGCTAAAATTTTCTTGTTGGGTGCTCCTGAGACGTTACGTTCTCTAATCACGTTCTCGCCCTGTTCTTTGCTGTATTTGCTGTACAGCTAGATTTCATTTCCTAGAATTCATTTATCACACGAAATTGAACCGAAAGGCGAATTATTCATTTCATGACTTTTATCATTATTCTTTAACAAATTGATTTTTTCTGTTTCTAGTACAGTCGATTGTTACCTCTGATTTATTTGTTTCCAGCAATTCAGTGTAACTACCGCTGCCAAAGTTCAGTTACGTATTTGCAAACAGGCTTGCAGTTTTCGAAAATCTGTGGAGTTTGCTTGCATGCTGATGTAGCTAAATCAATAATTTAACGTTTGTGAGACCCCAAATCGAATGGATAAGCCAATGCGTCAGTTCAGGACTCTATCTGTAACGCAATACTGCAAGTTTCATTGTGATTTTACATCATCATGTAACTAGGTCAAGTGTCACGCATAACCGGTACATGTACGTAATTTATGTAATGAATTATCTTTGCACTAAACTGGAAGACAAAGCTCCATGTTAAATGGACAGTAAAACATAGTTTTCACTAAACTTGAATATTTTTTGACGTTTTTTAACTTGCGATTTGTTACAAACGATAACAGCCTTTAGTAATTGTATCTGCCGCTGACCTGGTCCTGGGCTCATGTTCCCACGCATTCAGTTTCGACAGTCTCGATATCTTCAGTGTATACTTGCTTTCCTATGCAGGTAAATCAAAAATTTAACGCTTGATTGAACCAAAATGGAATGGATAATCCCAAATGTGAGCCCAGGAGTCTATATATCAGGAAAAACAATAATGCCAGGGATGAATACGACTTACGATTGATGTGTTTATATACAGCGTGTGATGTAAGTGTTGACAAGAACTAACTGAAAGGTCGAGTACGCGAGCTGTGCTAGTTCAGCAGGGTATCAAGAGCGATCTAAACAACAAGACAGCGGCCAGGGAAATTCGTATGTAACACCTCGATGCTTTAGAATTCAAATAACATGACTGTTCATTCCTATATTCAGACTGTAAGAGTAAAATTCGGCGTTATTACTGTTACTTTCCCGGGTACTTTGAGGTGTATTGCAATGAATATTGCCTCCAGCAAGTTTTAACTACTATAACTAGTATTTACGGATATTTTCTGTCTCATTAACTGAGAAATTACGTTCGTAAACTGACTCTGTTATTGTTTACTTTCTTAGATTTGCTCCTTCTCTCTTTGTTGGAAGCGGCCTCTAGTCACACTGCTCAAACGGCTTTTGTCGCAAAAACGTAACAGATGCCAAAAATTTTATTTACGATTTTATCAGCTCAAGGACGGTTCTGAACTGTGATAAAAATCGTTTTGAAAAAGAAGGTTGTACTTTGGCGATATTTAGATCAGAAGTTTAGGTATTTTACCTCGTTGCTAAATCTTTCGTGACATGGGTAAGCATTGAAAGCTTTTGATTGGCACCTGTCACTCCAAATCACTTGAAACTGCGGACGTAAGCTAACACAGGTCCAGTCTTTAATTATGTCGAACAAAAATAAAATTCATTGTATTCTGTAACGAGGAGCGATGTTTAATTTTGATGCTTATTTTGCTGGAATTTTTGGGATTTGGGGCCAAAAACCAGGGGGGGTGGTCTAACTCCCAAGGGAAAAGTCGCAAAGCCGACACACTTTGTGTTTAAGAGTTTTTGGATAAGTCCTTTAATCTGGCCAAGTTTCATCCAAATCGGAGAGATAGCATGTATCACCCCTGCCTGGTCCTCTGGTGGACTCAGTCTTAATATCAGTTCAAAAGTAGTAACAAGCCTCCAAGCACGTTTGTATTTGAATAAAGTTGATGTTTATACTAAAGCATCCATCATATCGATTTCTGATGATCCCCTTTTAAGCAGCCATCTCCTATTACTGCCAGGGTGACTGTTTAATATAGGGTTCAACTGTACTTTCTGTTATCATTAATTTTGAAACAATATTTTTCTTCTACCTTGCATAGTTTAATTGCGAACACTCTTGATTTCAGCAGCTCGTGCAATTCACGAAGGAGAAGAAATTGGTAAGTATAGGTCGAATGTGCTGATATAATTATTTATAATTAATTTGTATACAGTAATATGTATTGTGAAATTATTGACACAGCCGACAGTGTTCATGACTTTCACTAGTTTGGTATGGATAGTTTAAAACTACATACCCTGCGAGCAGAGGCCCTTTGATCTTCCTAGATAAGTCGGGGGTAAAAAATACATCAACTGATGTCATATTTTAAAACGATAGTTTTGTTGCACCCAGCATTGTTCAATTATGATCACTCTTGATTTCAGCAGCTCATGCACATTTGAGCAGAAGAGGAATTGGTAAGTAGGACAGATGTGGTGATATATTAATTTGTATACAGTAAAATATGCAGTATTAAGTTATTAAAATTTAACAGCTGACAGTAGTATTATTAAGTGTGCATCTGAGGTATCATTTTGAAAACATTTTGAAATTTTTATCACTACATTCACCCTTTGTTGCTAAAAATTCTTGATTGAATGTTTAAAGTTGTTATTTAAATGTTTTGGAAAAAATTCCAAGTATTGTCAGTTCTCCCAACAGAAGTCTAATGAATGACCTTGCAGTTACTTTATGAATAATAAATGATGTTAAATTCCCTAATTAACTGCCATATTCTTTATTAATTTAATTATAGCCATATAAATTTCATTCATGTTGTTTGTGATATTTTAGTAGGCATAATATTTGAAGTCGCTAATTTTTAATGTTGTAAAATTGCAGATCCAAGGGTACATAGAAACAGTAAGTTGTTTTTGATTATGGTTGTCAAAAATGATTAACATCAGCACAGCTCAAGTGTGGATGAAGCAGTTGCTATGGTGCTTTTTAGGTCGCTTTTTTAGCTGTTGTAAAAAGTCAATAAAGCCACTGTGACCCTCCAAAATGTGGCTTTACCCCAGGGGACCCAGATGCTGTATTAGTTATACATAATCATTAGATAAAAAATGTTGCCATTTACCTGACTGTGTTCCGGTGCCTTTTTTTGGCCGGTTTGGAAGCGATTTGAATCAGAGAAAAGGTGGTTTACGTTGTGAGTTTCAAATGACTGGTCTGTCGCAACGTAAATATAACGTGCCTATATTACGTCTCAAGTTTCCGATATTATTTACTCAAGTTACTAATACCATTAACTATTAACTCTCCTCGCGGGGGAGTTTCGTGTTTCAAGTCTTTAGGTCAATAATTTTCAGAAGATCTGAGATGTCCTTTGGAAGCCATTTGGGCTCTCTGTGTATCTTAATTGAACAAACCTCAGAAATCTTCATTGTCATTTGCACTTGTGTTACACTAACTTTTTGCACTGGTGTTACAATTGAACTGCACTGCTCCTAAACAATCAGTATCGAGTAATTTCCTCCTGTATTATTACTTGTAAGAAATGTCGACATATATTGCATGTTTATGCTGTTAATTTTGTTGTGTTCTTTTCTTTTGCAGAGAAATGTAACAACTGTGGTGGGAGGGGCTACCTTTGAAACAACTGCCCCTCCCCCCGAGACATCAAAAGAAGGGGTGGACGTGGATGGTGAAATTCTTTTGGACGTGGAAGGCGAGGTCCACCACGAGGTGGACCACAAGGTGGTGGTCATCATGGGCACCACCACCTTGTCCAGTTTTTTTTTTAACCCTTTAATTGACTTCAAGCTTCACCAAGGGTTAAAACTCCTGTGGATATTTGTTATTAAAAGTTTTTAAAGAAACAAAATCATTTGTATGATGCTATGTGTGAACTTATATCCTCTTATATCCTCTTGTACTTAAATGAGTTAGTAGGAGGAAAAAAGGGGAAATGTTTGGCTGAAGTTAATGGCATTAGCTTATAGCTGCCATGAGATATACCAAAGGGGAACTGATGCACCATTAGTGTTTCAAATGCAAACATTTTTCATGCAGTACAAACAAACTCTGCAGTCAATGACATTTTATTGTATTACCACTTTAACGCAATTTATTTATTCAGAAGCTGAGTTGCATTTTCAATGGAAAATTTATGATTCTGCTTACACATCGTTTTATATCTAAGTATCGTAGTTCAGTTTGAGATCAAAATTGCTATGATACAGGGAGGAAATGTGCTCCTTATCATTGGCTCTCCATGTGTGTGTTTGTGACATGTAATTCAGGAGTGTGGCCTCCTTGGGAAAGATTATGTACCTATTGACTGAGCTAGAGGGCTGGATGGGAAAATGTTTGACTCAAGGTCATTGCATATGGACCAATGACCGGGAGCCAAATATTTTCCTGTCTGCCCGACGCTACTCAGTCAATAAACAATTGATCATATCTACCAATTTATTACAGTTAACTGTTGATTCACATACCATGATTTGACAAATGCTGAATGTCCAAATCAAAATTCGATTTCAGTTTGTTTGCTATCATTGTTCAGTTTTCAAGTCCAAATTGAGGTGATACACAAAGACAAAAACTTTTCAAATTTTAATAATTATGAAAAAAAATGTCTGGGACAGTGCCAGAGTAATATATAGATTTAGCCAAGCCTAAAAGCGGAGCCGCCAAGGAATAAACTAGTGTTCATTTCTCAAAAATAGTCCTGAAACTTTTCGGTCTGAAATGTATTTCGGGGCTTTTTTTGGTTCATTCGTTTTTAAAATGTGTTTCTCAAAAATTTGCCCGAAAGTGTTCTGAATTGTCCTCCAATATTTTGGGGATCTGTTCTGTAAAACAAAGCTCGAAAGGTCATTCTAGAGGCTGAGCATACTTTACTCACGAGCCGTCTTGCTTGGTGTTTGCAAAGTTTCCATATCCTGTCATTAACTGTCAAGGCTTGTCAAACCTCCTTGGATTATTGGCTGTTTGCTTGAATGAACTTGAAACAGCGCTCAATTACAACAACAAAATTTAAATGGGTTATCATCATCACGTTCGGATGTTAACAAATAACATGAACTGCCACCATTAGTCTGGTCAAAAATTTATACTGGCATTTCACCGGCATTTTACTGGGATTATCTGAAAGAAAGGATTTGGGAGCTTTGAAGCACTTGTAATAAACGTATCGAAGAAATGTCGTGTAGGCTTTTATAGCAGCCGAGAAAAAAATTTGAGCGCTTTGAGGAACACTCATTACTTACCGGATAAAATAGCTTTAAACTCAAAACTGCTTCGCTTATATTTTCATTCTCTAACTTCAGACCATTGAAATTGAAGACAAACAAACACGTCACCAAACATGCTTAACTCTATGGCATAAGTTTTGCGGCTGCAAATGATTTGTTTGAAATTTGAGTGCTTTTAGAAATGCACAGAATTGTTTTTGGAAGCTTTTTGGATATAATAGGTTTAAACCGACAACTGCTTTGCTTGTAGTTTTTAAATTAACTGTTATATTTTGTTCTCTAACAATAGACCATCAAGATTCAAAACAAACAAACACCAAATATGCTTTAAATTATGCTGGCATAAGTTTTGCAGATGCGTTTTGCTTTGCCCGCGGTTAGGTCCGGGTCAGCCATATTTGCAATAAATTGCTGCTGCAATAAAAACAACCTAATTTGTCCGCTATAATAATTAGGCGGCGCGACGTCTCAAACGTCGCACCCGTCTAATGAAATGGGTAGCACATTCATAGCATAGAAAGGAAGGAAGGATAGGAAGGAAGATATTGTTGAGTGTACTGGTTAAATAGTTGTGAACAGTAAACACCGATCTTTATGAACACAGGTTTAGAGGTTTTAGATTGCAGGTAGCCTCTATTTATTTCTCGAGGTAAAGTCACTGATTTTATCAGTTAATCAATTTCTGAAATATTTGACATTCTTGGGTAATATCATTTAATTTCACTGTGTCGATAGAGTTCATTGAGAGGTCATTAAGCGAGAAAGTTCTCAAAGCAAATGTCATATACGCGACATTTCTTTCGTCAGATTAGCTTTGTTGAAGAGTTTGAAGGTGAATTTTTCATTTGTAGCTATGACGTAAGCAGATAGCTTTAGTTATCTATTGGAGACGCTAGCGAAAGAGACTCTTCGGAAGCTTTGACGATAAAAAGTTTACTTACCATTCTAGGTAAGTTACGTATATTAGACTGTTGATGTTTTGAGCGCCATAGCATGAGTCACATTCGAGCCCGAATCAAGTTCGATTCAAGGTAGAGAACTATTTATACATAACAGCCCAGGGAAAGCAAGCTGACAGACTCTGCAAAAATGAGGTATTTTTATACAGAAAAACTCGTGAAAAATAAATTCTGTGTTGCTAAAATTAAGGCATGGAAACACCTGATTGCCTTATCCAAAATTTATAGTTGATGTTCTCCATTCTAATACCCCTTCTGGTCTTGGCAAATTAATTTTTTAATAGCTTCACCATGTTTTACCACCACCATTTTTTCACTTGTTCAACTGGTGCAAATTATTCTTGTTTAGCATCACCCATAGGATTGTATTACGGCATGGTAATTGAGACGTAACAATACATTCTGTTCATAGTCGATTACCAACATGGAAAAAGTTGTTCTGTTTTCGCTAACTCGAAAAACTCTAGTTGGGAAATATAAAAAATCATTTAACATTATGCCAACTTTTGGTGGTGGCCGGTGGTTGCTATTTTCCAGGCATTTGGTGGTGTAATCATCACACGGTTCAATTCCAAACATTTTGTCAGAGTAAGGACTGCTGTCTGCTCCATACTTTAAATACAGTAACCACTCCCAGGTCTGACATATTAGAGCACCCTGCTACTCTGTTGCAACAGACAAGCAATGATTTATATTTTCTGTTGCAATATTACAATGCATGCATGGAACCAGCATCTGTCCTTAACTTATTGACAACCGTCACAGTGAGGACGTCTGTTATCAATAATTGGAATTAAACCTCAACTTCTATCAAATTCTAGCGATGATGTAATTTTGTACATTGAAAAGTATGTTCATAAATTCTAACAGGGACTTTCATTTTCATGGAGTAAGCTTATTAAACTTAAATGTCTTGGTGTTGTGTTCATTCACGATCAGAGGCTTCATGTAACAATTTATAATTAATGAAGATATGTCCATCACTAAGATTCAAAGTCGTTTGAAGACTTTGCACATCGTCGCAAGCAATTCCATCCACAAGATTAAACTCCTGGAAATTTCTATTAGCACTTCGCTTTCTGAACCCATGGAACTAAACACTGCTAACGTCTGCAGTTTTCCTGGAGCTGCGGAAATCCCTGCGTGCCGTAATGCGCTCTTCCTCCACTGCAGGATATCATCTAGCCAGTTGTTATCTTGGTCTCCTTTCCATCGCATTAGAACAATTTCCCTGTTAAAGTTCATTAAAATCCTGTCATAGCATTGTGATTTTAAGTCTCCCAGCGAAACAGGAACACCAAATTTAGTAAAAATCATACATACCTTTTGACGCAAATCACCTTTCGTGTATTGACTGACGGGATTCCACCATACATTCACCTCTTGGCAGTCATGTTGCTCTATTTGCAGTAGCAGTTTTGTTTCCTCGTCAAAAAATAACCCGCAAATACCATACAAACCGTAAATATGAAATTGAACTTCTCTGGGTACGGCTATAGTTTTGTTGAACTCGAAGGTAAACTTTATCAAAATCGGTTGCAACTTCCACTGCACGTAATGTGATTTCATGCGCTCTTTTAGAAGCAGTGGAATCGGCAGTTGTTCTATCCTCGAGTAGATAATGTGTTTGGGAACTATTTCGTTTTGCTCAAGTGCTGTAACAACAGTAAAGAGCGATATTATAAAACTTCTCTAGCTCGGTCATTGTGTGCGAAGTTCGCGTAAAGGGTGCACCCGCGTTGGCCGGCGCGAAAAGAGGTCTGGCACCCTGCACCATGATTGACAGCTTCTTCTCATTTTGAATGTGATTGGATAATTTTTTGAGGGTGTGATTGGAGGTGTGTGAATGCGTGATTGACAGGACGCGACTTTCGTCAACACGATTGGACGATAAAAGAGGGTGTGTGGGAGGTGTGTGCGTGCCACCGGGAAAAGAAAATTGTTTTTCTTTTGCAAATCGCGGAAAATTGTCAGACGCAGTGTTTGTAAGAGGCTTACCCTCCTGAGGCCTTTCTGGCACACACCCGCCTAAAACCTACTAGAGTTCCAGAGGGTTCTTTTTCTACTTGTTTCTCCTCAAACGAAATTGAGCCACGAAGAGAAAACCCCTTAAAGAGCCGTGATAACAAAACCTTTATTGAACTAGCTTGTTAGGTTCGTATTGGGGAATATTGATCTCGCTCTTTTTTTTTTCAAGTTTATGGAGCTCACCTCCGCTTGGTCCATAAACTGAGAACTCGAACACTCATTTTCCACAAAAAGAACCTAACACTAGCTCAATAATATGTATTAACACGATTAAGAAGGCGTCCTCTGCAATATCCTGGTAAGAATTGTTTATTAACATTCAAGTCAAGTAATTAATATAACAACTTTTTCTTTTATAGAAATCCTTCTTAAGTTTGATATCCTTGTTACAACGATCAGCAAAGGACATATTCGGAGAGCAATGTCAGTACTGTTACCAATTAATGATAAGCAATCTCAATCTATAACAAAATTTAAGAAAAATAGTGGCAGATGCTTCAACTTTCAGGAGAATAAACGATGAACCGTTTCTTTTCCATAACTTTTCAGATAAAAGGAAGTCATTCAAGTATAACTGCGCCAATATTTCAGGTGTTATGATGAGCACTGACCAATAATCTACTGAGGCATAATGCTTAGAAAGACCCATTGTTGTTCTTATCAATGCTGCTGATAGCCAATCAGATTTGAGACTTTTGTTGTAGTTATGATAACTAATATAAAATAGTGCAGGTTTCAACCAGGGTAATTACCAATGAAGTAAATATGTATATGGAATCAAAGATGAGAATTAACATGTGCGTACAAAGAGAAGATTGGTTTTCTCTAAAAAAATTAGCTGGTTGAGAAAGTGGGCAATTTTTCTAACTAACCACAGAATGAATAATGCAAAACCAAATCAAACATGAATTACTTTTGCCACCCAATTGAAACTGCTCTATGCAAATGTTGATATGCATAGTTCAACACCAAGTTCAATGCCACTGGCTACAGTACCTCAAAACTGGTTACCTGTTTTTCTACTTAGTTATTATTTTTTGCCCACATTCAAACAATATGTAACTATTTGCAATAGCTTTTCAGTGAAGTTAGTTGAACTTCTCACATAAGGGAGATTCTGCGAGATAAATAAAGGCCCATTTCCCTTACTTTACCGCATTAAAACTGGTAATACAATCGCAGGACACCTGGTCGGAGACACAGACATTAGGTAAGAGTCTTGCATGGTTAAGTTTGCTTAGAATTATAAACTCATTTCAGCCGTAAGGGCTGCGGTACATTGTTATCCATTAACTTCATAATTATGAGATGATGATAAATATATGGTTTTATATCCCAAATATGTTTAAAATACCATTTTGTACTTGTACGCGTGTTCAATTTTTAGATCAGGAGACCCTTACCCGTGCAAAAGGATGGACTGGACTTAAAAACTGAACGTTGGATTGCGATGTAATCCATTCTGGTAGAAACCTGAACAGTAAAGTGTACTTATTATCGTTAGTCTCACGGTGTGGTCATTTAAGTCATAGATTGCAACTGCTAGTCTTATTCAGGTGACAGGGTTGACTGGTTATGCGTGACGTCACCCTGTGTATCCTAGTGGTTGGCTTTGATTGGTGGGTTTTGATCCTCATTGTTCCGGTGAGTAGTTGTCTAGTGGCTTTTCCTATTTGTATTTATGACTAGTGACTCCATGTAAAGCTCAAACTATGTGCCTGGGTCACTGTACATTCATTCCACATAATGTTACGTGGTTCAAATATGGTACATACCTGTATGGGCTACATGTACACTGTACCTTAACCTTCTGCACCACCTGATATGAAAACCCAAAAACCCAAAGGGAACATCATAAACACAATCCCAAAGCAAATCCAGTCAGCGTGAGGAAATGTATGGGGACTAAGGGTGGTTAGGAAAGACGTGAAAATTGAATACATCACAACTGTCAAGTAGAACATGGCACCATTGATTACACATGACTATAATATGAATGCACTTCTGTGTCCATAATTTTCGGTTCCCATTTTAGATTTCATTCTGATTTAATTCCGGTCTTAACACAATCTTAGAACAGTCCTGGGTACCTGCGTTGTCCTAAGAAATGCTCAGGAGGTTAGTTGCGTTGTGGATCTCAAGCAATTTCCCTGGAATGACATGGTGAAATTTTATATCGGCTCTGTCGGTCACTGGGTCGAGAAGTTGCTCCTGGCCGCTGGAATTCCAATCCAAAGCGTAGAAAGGAAGCTAGATACTTCCTACTACAAGACAAACATCCAATGTAAAGAGTCTGGACCATTTTCCTGTTCTATGGTCGTTTGTATGCACACAATCCCAAGAGAACTTTTAGAAAAGGTGATAGCCGCTACAGCGCATGTGGAGGCAATACATGATGCACTGGTTCATATTGGGGACCCATCTGTAATTGGAATAAATGATATCATTCGACCAGACTATGCAGAGGCACCGAACATGGAAGACAAAGTTCCGGTGTTTTGGGCCTCAAGTGTAACAGCTTATTTGGCCGTCAGATATGCTGGTGAGTTTTTTTCAACTGTTTGTATTGAAGCAATTTAGTCAGTGGGCTCGCCTTGGAAAAGTGATTTTGTGTAATTCGCGAGTTTAGAAAACTTAAGACATAACTTATTCGGCGAGTAGTTTGGAACTGCCTGAAAATCTCACCGTCCTCAGAGACAGCCTGTCCCAGTTTGGCATATAGTAGGGTCGATGGAAATTAGTAAGGAACCACGGAAATAAGACCCGCGGGAACTGTAGTGAAAGGGGCCGTGAGGGTGTTGGGAGGATTTTCGCACTCGTTTTCTTGTTCACTTTCCCTACTATCCGGGGGCCCGGAACAACCTACCTCAGAGGGCCCTTCCTTACGGTCAACACCAGTGACGGAATTATGGTCACCCGCTGACGGAGATTACGGGAGAGAGATTACGCTGACAAAGATTATGGTGGGTCACCCGCTTAGAGAGCTTGCAGGAAATAAGCACTGAAAACGTTATATCATTTTTTTGTTTGGGGTGCTTCGCCTCGAGTTTCGGCAAAAGGGGGGGGGGGGGGGGGGGTAAAACCCAATTTCCACGAGACATTGCATACGTACATGTCCAAATCTATTTTTTTTTCACTGAGCACGCTCGACTAAGTCAAAGAGGGTGGCTTCTATGTGCTTATTTTTCTGCTTCCATATTCCTTCCTGAATAGATCTACCTCTAGCTTTCACTGACGATACCCAGCATCTATTCGTTTGCGATACAACCATCGAAGAATTTCTTTCCAAACTTCAGCCCGTTGATACGGATGCTCCTAAGCCACGGCTGGTGACATAAAAGGAGGAACCCTTTGTTGCTTCTGTACTTTCTGAGGATGCCGCTAGCAGAATAAGTTGCCTAGAGACCGAAATTCAGGAGGACGACTTGGAGAAAGAGGTATCGCGCAACTTCACATTCCTGACGAGCTTGTGAAAGCCGCCCTCGTGTTATCCCACTCATCATCCGTGGCCATTCATTTTGGTTTCCCTTGTAACACTAGTCAGGAATTTCCTGATGAAAACGATGGTCCTCCCGGTGCTATCGCGATTGACTGTCTTGGAGTTTGCACCCGTGCAAACTCACGGACCAGACAGAGTAATGACAGCTACCGAGGAATTCCTTTTCCATGATGGTTTCAATCAAGTGAGCCCAAAATTTGACGCACTGGTTGCGATAGAAGCGACATCCAGGACTGATCGGGGATGTTACATGAGCATGAAGGGCAGGGACTTAACGATTGTTTGTAAAGACAGTCCTGTGGATGAACTTTTCATTCAAGGTACTTATTCAAGCGAAAATACCTGTGGGTAGAAAAAGTTGGATAAGACATCCTCTATGGGTCTGCCCCAACATAAGCAAATTATTCCAATTATTATAACTCCGCTGTTTTTGCAATAAGTCTACTGCTATGTCAGTGTTTTGTCATTTAGGATGCCGATGGATCATTACAGCAGAGTTTCTAAGACTATATGATGACCCTCGCACTGAGGTTGTCAACTTAAGCAGTTGGAAAAGGAGACCCTGAAAAAAATTCAGGCTTGAATGGGACTCGTGCCCATGATCCTGCGATACTGCCGCGGGTCTGGGCTACAAAGCCAACATGGAGCTGGTCATTTGCGAGTTCGGTGAATAAATAAATGTGAATTTACGAATGTATATTATATAGTTGTGAATATGTTTCATATTCGTTTATTCAGTAGAGTATTTATTCAGAAAACATTAACTGCGTCAGATAGTTTTACCTTTTATTTTTTATGTGTGGTAAGTAAATTACTTTGGGTGAAAAAAAAGACCGGCGCTGGGATATTCGGAAAAACAACAGCAGCTTGTTATTTTGGGAAAGAGATTCTTGCTTCCTAAAATTTTTTGCCAATGAGAAATTCAGCTCAAGGTATGTTAGTTTATTAAAATATCCTCTGTGTTCAAGGTTGAAATTAACAAAGCAACAGTCTCTGCAGAAACGAATCCACCGCTACCTCTCATTACATTTTGATTTTTACTTTTTCAGCTCGTAATTCAGGAAAATTGCCACCGTTGGAATAGGTGATGGCGGAAATGAGATCGGCATGGGAAAGGTCCGCCAGTGCGTCATTGATCACATCGAGTATGGGTCAGACATTGCCAGTAGTATTGCCACTGACCATTTGATCACTGCGGGCGTGTCTAACTGGAGCAGGGAACAAGATGGTTGTTTCTTTTGAGGACGTTTTGAATACGGTGGAAAAGGTGACAATAATCCTTTGAGTTCCAAGCTTTAAATATCAATTCTTGTTATTGTTTTAACTAATTTCCTATTGAGGGTGCGCTGCTGTTAAAACTGCCCTGATAATCCAAAGCCTTTGGGCTCAACTCCATCCCTTTGCGTTCAACTCCTTCGCCAAGGGTCCCTTGCGGTTACATCACCGCAAGGGACTCGCCCCCTCCCATCGGGCTCAAATCTTCCACCTCTGGTTTAACTCGTCTCCTTATGGTACCTTTTTGCGTGCAAATGTGGATTAGAGACTTTAGCTGGTTAGGTTACTGCGAAGAACCCCCGCCTCCACCTCGGGTTCAATTCGGTACAATGTACCTTTTCACGCGCGATCTCTTGGTGAAGACTTTCCCAGGACAGTCACCGCGATGAGTTAACCCTTCTTCTGTACTGGTACACAACCTCTGGTTCTATAGCTTAAACTCTTTTTTGCGTACCTCGCTTTGGAAGTATCTGGACTTTCTCCGATACTTAGGAAATGATTTGATCACAGCAGTCGCGGTGCTAGCCTATCTAGTGTGATTGTCTGGGTGAGAAGAGTTCTAAAAACGACTGCAGGTGGGACATTGACTGATAGGAGTGTAGACAACGTGACGGGAAGTCATGCTCAAGGTCAAAATAGGTATTGTACTGACTTGAGTGGTAAATTAAGCTGTGACGTTATTAGCTGTGAAGGCTCCGAACTGTGTGTTTAATGGCCAACAAAAAATACTTAAGGTAGCGAACTTTCTAAGTAATGATAAGAATTGGTGTTTACTAAGCGGCGACACTCTGAAAACGACAACCTCGACCTTACTGGATTTCACCGTTGTGCAACAATGGCGTGCAAATCTTAAGACAGATCATAACTTGGAGAAATCACTTAGTGAACACCTTTTAGCACAAAATCAGCGCAAAAAGATTAAAAAGACAAATCTGAAGGTAAAAACGTTTGTTACTTACGGTACTTTACAGAACATAAACTAAACGAGGGTTACAAAAATTAAACAATGGAACTGCCAGCACAAGGAATTGCTTAAAACCAGAGACAGAGCTTTGCAAATGTGTCAATCGTTTTATTGTTGTGTAACTTCATGCAGTTCATATTGTATTTACATTTTGTCAGCATTATTGGAGAATTCTGTTTTTTCAGCTGGGGAGTAGCCGATCAGAAATCTAAAGACAACATCCAATTTTGTTGTGCAACGTTGATTACTGCTTCATTCAGACAACTTCATACAACCAATTTGTAACAAAATAAAACGTAAAACAACCAGTATAATCTGAGAGGGTTAACCCTTTAAGCCCTAATTATAACAGTGACGAAAAGGAAATTTCACTTTACGTTATCAATAATTGTTCAAACATTCCAGTGACGAGAATAAAGAAAGTGATCAAAAAGGATGAGATGTCTTGATATTTGGACAAATTCTTCTCATTGGTTCCATTAGAAATGTATGGAGAACAGTAAGGAGAATAAGCCTCTTCATATCAGGGCTTGAAGGGTTAACCACGTGCATCTCTACATCGTACAATCTTTTTTACTATGTTTGGCACGACTTTGAAAAGTTGTGTATTGTAATAACATTACCGTACCAAACCCTAGTCGTTCGCCCTAAGTAACGACATGGAACATTTTACCTGAGCCTTGAAAACATTGTCACTGATATACGTTTTAAGTTTACCTGCGCAATAATTATTGTTTTACAGAGCCGAAAACGGATGGCGCTATTAGGCACAGCAAAGTTACTCAGTCGCAGTAGCTAACATTGCCATGCAGAGCCATTTTTTATTCACGTACCGTTTTCCCCTTAAACTGAAAGAGGTAACAGCCAAGTCTAAGTACCAAGCATTTTAGTGAAATTTTGGCAAAAATCAAAAGCAAAAATATGTTTAGAGCATATAAGTAAAAAGCTGGGACCCCTTGAGCGCCTAAAAATCCCGCAATGGCCTTCTGTTTTACGCTTAGTTTTGAACTATAGAAAAGGTGCAAGGTTTGTTCAAGGTACATAGAAGGGGTACAATTTCGACAAAAATTGGAGTATTAAAGGTAAGGGTTTGAACATTGGGGCGGAGCTTCCCCGTACGAAACTATATTGAGTATTCCCCCCCCCCCTCCCCCACCCGGGACCATTTTTTCCGAGCCGTGCTAACATGTATAAGAAAGGTTTCTTTACGCACTATGATCTGTTGATCTGATCGATTTGTCGTCTATGTGTAATCAACACAAATTAACAGGTTTTCAACCATGCATTCGTTTCTCCAACAAACTGAGCCAACAAATCAAAGCGTGTAAATCGGCCGTTAATTTCCTCACAGTGGTCTGAAAAAATAGAGACTGAGTCACGAGAGGTCATGGACTTCAACGTCGTTTTTGTCGTGATTGTTGTTGCCATCTTCCGCCACCTTAATCGGGATAACCTTCGTTTTCTGCCGTGAACGATACCAGAAATATACCAGAAGGGCTACGAGTATCACCACAACCACAAACATGACGACACTTATCGCTATCAACGCATTTCTCATGGCATTGCTGGTACTGGCCTCGGCAACAGAAGGCTCGTCAGTTTTGGGTACACACTGAAAATCTTTGACGCTTGCGCAGTACTGCGTTGAGAAAAACACGTTATCTGGCGCGCTTTTGAAGCCAGTGTTGAAGCGGATGATTGCACCAAGCGTCAGGGAATGTACCTTGTCGATTTCCTGTCAAGGTGAACAAAACGTCATATGTGAGTATGATTGATCGTGGACAAGATGATTCCTTTACTGGTAACTAAGATTTTTTTCAACTTTGTAGAGTAAATGGTTGTAATCCAAGAGTCGCAGTAGACTGTCTAGTGTGATCATCCGGGTGAAATTCTATTGGTTCTGAGAAGGACTGTTTTCGGTGACATTAACTGACGTTTCGAAAACCTATTATATAAAGCAGAAGTCCCTTTCAGAGTGACGAAGTAACTGTAACTTTAGTTGCTGTTACTGTGCTCTGGTCTTGATCTGATTGGTCAGTTAAGCTGTATTTACGGTCAGTAACACCAGGGCATAATTAAGCAATTAGGTTAATGACCATAAAATACCGTCAACTGACGATACACTGGTCACGTGACTATGAAGATGACTTTCTCTCAAGTTGTCGAAACGTCAGTCAGTGTTACAAACAACTGTCCTTTCTAGACTGCTCTTATTACTACCTCCTTCACTAGTCCATGTAAGTCTTCAGTTATATTGCTTGCGCTAAGATTCTTTATGGCTTTTAACCATGAAGAATGCTTAATAGCTTAATTTAGGGTGATGATATGTTCAGTATAATGCTCTCTCTGTGGCGTTTCGTATAGACCATGGAGGTTGCTTTTGCAATCTCATGATTTGAGGCGAAAAATACACTAGCGTTGCCTATGGCCTTCAGACCACAGGCAGTTCTGTCCCTCTCCATAGCTTTTCTTCTTCACTTTCGCTATCTATCGCTCTTACACTACTGACTAACAAAAAGCGTTGTGTGGCTTTTACATATGTTTGGTGAAAACTAACGCCATAACTGTTTACCTCTCGGGAGAGATGACGTTCATACCAGAATCTGTCACCATCTCTGATTCTTAAAAAGTTACGCATCATAATTCTGACGGAAAAAGAAGATCAAGCTGCAGTTAGCGGTCACTTCACAAAGTTACAAAAAATTTTGACCAGGAATTGAACTAATTCAGACGGGATTTCATAATTGGAATGGAGCTGATCGTTTACTACAAATACAAAGTTTGGCTAGATGTGATTTCAACAGGGATTTCATTGAGATGGTTGACTTGCTGAATGAAGATGGTGGCTTAGCACATATTGTAAATACATTGTTTAACTGAGGACTCACTCAAACCGAATTTCATGAGGACAATTTCACAAGGCAAGAAATTTATCGCCGCTGTTCAAGGCACAAGACAACAATTGGCGTATTTTTGAGCAGTCTGAACATATAACAAATTAATATAGGTATTTAGGTCTTTTTCTATCAAAAGTTGTAAAAATAGATCCCTATGCAGCATGGACATAAAAACTATAAAACCTCATTATTATATTCCTGGCACTGGCAACATACGTTCTAAAAGTCGGTCCCAGTTCACTGCCACTCTCATGGTCCTCGGCCAAGCCTCCTACCCATAAGTCAATAGTGTTGATGTCTTGGTAAATGTCCTTCATTTTCGACGCAGTCTCAGCATCTTTGGTGATCTCTGAAAAACTGGTAAGCCCTGAAATAAAGAAGACTGAAGTTCAGGTGGGTTTTTAATTAGTTTATGGAAACAAGGCAATTACTGCACCGGTTAACTGCGCATCTTTACTGCGCGCGCAATTCACTTTGCAATGCCATGTCAGGTCATGCATCTAGCGCTTGCGCTGAGGAAGAAATGCAGAAATATACAGTGCTGTTGAGCGTTTTAATGTCTAAGCATGGATTGAACTTTCGTAAATGCTTGGTTCCCAGTTTTTCTTTTGATAGATTACTTTCTTTATAGATTGTCTACTTTTTTGAAAAATTGAAAAGAAAACTGTGTTTTGAAAGTCTGATTTTTCAATTTTTCTGCTCTGTAAATGGTTGCCGTTAAAGGATTTAGTCAATAGACTCACTTGAGTGAAATTTGACTCTGAAAGTGCTCCTCCAGTATATATTTTAAAATTGGTTTCGATTAACGATCCCTGAGGCCATGTGGAGTTACGAAAACCGATCTTTCAAGATCGGACTACCTCTGGAACGAAGTCTGTGACCACCCAATTTCAGTTTTGCATTTCTGATAATAGTGACCCGTTAATCTATCTATCTGTCTGTATCAAAAGTATGGCAAAAATATGTGTTGTAGACAATTTTGGGGGGAATGTCCCGAGTGCTTTAAATACCGTACGACTCAAAGTATGTTAGGAGCCACCAACCTGATAAACCGAGCGCCTTTCTTACAGAGTTGTAATCCGGCAAACCATGATCTCTACCTCGCTGTATATTCCTGGACGCCAGATCTGAACCAACTTCACGACCAGAAGGAAACAACGCATTTCTCATGTCGTCCACCATCTAGATGGTGATATGAAATAAATCAACATTAGTAGCTTTGGGGTATAATACTGAGCCCCTCTTTCTTCAAAGGTAATGCATTTGGTGTTGTGGGTTGTGGTAAACAATGTGGGTCCGTCATTGCTTTTTTATGTGGGTGATGTTTGTTGCATTGACTTTTGGATCGTTTGTCTTTTACCGAGGGCACCACTTACGGGTCATCTTCGTCAAGGCGCCATTCAGTGTTTCTGCTCACTCAAAAAACAAAACATCAATTCGTTACCTCCAGTAGTTATGGACCTATGCAAAGCCTATATTTCGTCATGAGAGGTAACCCTTTAAGCTCTGACAGTGACAAAAATGAAATTTCTCTTTTCATTATCATCACTTGTTCAAACATTCAAGTGATGAGAAAAAAGGAAACCAAGGATGAGATGTCTTGATAATTAGCCAAATTCTCCTCACTAGTTCCATAAGAAATGTGTGGAGAACAGTAAGAAGAATATGAATGTTTTTATCGGAGCTTGAAGAGTTAAAAGGATTACTTAAGAATTACAACAAAGAGACAGGTCGACTCTTCAAGCCACTGACGACACGTTCAAGGAGCAATAGTGATGATGATGATGATGATGGTGATGATGATGATGTTTCTGCTGCTGGTTGGTGGTGGCGGGAACCACGACGATGATGATGATGAAGACGAAGACGAAGACGAGCTCTTCAACTTTAATGGTGATCACATCACAATCCACCGTACGGAAAAAAGATGGCGGCTGGACATTTCACCACGATGCCCTGCGAACTTAACACAGCCAATACGCACATAAAAAGCCACATTTTTTGCATAAATATTTCCCTGTGCTAGCAACATTCTGTTTGCTAAGTTTGAATTTTTTAGAACTTTTCTTTGCGTTTTTATGAGCGTTTTTAGGGTTCATGTTCGCTAAGAACTATGGGTAAATGTTCCAGTCGCCATCCTTTTTCGAACGGTTGATTAAGACACAAACCTTCAAATCGACTTCCTGTGCTGCTTGTCTGACTGCTCCTCTGAAGAGAGGGTCTATCCCCCCTTCCCTCGTTACTCTCTCAGGTGAAAAGTAAGCGTCTCTCAGGGGGAGGTGTCCATAAGGGGACATGGCACCATTTTCTTCATAGCGCCACAAGTGAGTGTTGACCTGACTGTGGCCAAATCTGAGATCAACATACACAGAGTTAAGGTTAAACTGTTTTCCCAAAACACTGCATTCATCCTAGAAGGGTTCTTTTCCTTACAAGATTGTTTGTGCACACGTTTCATGTTTGCTTTCTTCAAGCTCTTTTAGCAAAGAATGCCGAAGGCTTGATCGCTTTTTTACGTGTTTCGACAAGACTCTTCACGTTTACCTTATCTATTCCTTTATACAACAGGTCTCTCCACCTATTGTCTTAAATGGTTCCAGTGAAATATTGGTACAAAACTGACAAAATTACCGAGTGGAGGTGGAGAGGTGGGAAAGGAATTATAGCCCTCACCCTGAGGAGCACCAGTTGTACTAGCTGAAATATTGCCCAGTAATTCTGCCCTTTTGTTGCAGTGTCCTCCTTGCAACTAGTTCGGTAACACAGCATGTTAGAGTTCCAAAAGTCACGTTTCTTTGTACACGTCTTGTGGTCTTTTGCATTCGAATTTATTCAAAGAAATTATCCTTGTCGTTCATGCAACAAAAAATGAAGCTTAACTTTGGTTTGACGTTGCTCTGTCCTTAGCTCTGGCTTCCTAGTGCAACATTTGGTTTGAATTCATTTAAGACGTCAAAAAGAACTGACCAAGAAGCAAACCCCCAAATGCCATGATTTGTGTTTGCTTCTTGGAAAAAAAAAACTACAGGGCAGGAATGAGCGTTACGTCAATGTTGCCGATAACAACGAGGAGTTGTTGTTAAGGCGTCTCCACTGTTTACCTGAAAGCTGCTGTGGTCATCATGTTGCTCATACCCACGTCCACACTCTGATTGTACCCCTGATAAGCAGGAATATGCTCAGTGCCCCCCAGCGTCGAAGGCAAGTACTCACGAAATGTGATGGCCTGGATCTCGGCCGCTACCAGGCGGCGCGCGGCCTGGAAAATTTGCTCATCGGTAGCCTGTGAAGCAGACAGTTTGGTTCAGGATTAGACTTTCTCAAAGTACCTTTTTCACAAGGCGTAAAGTTGTTAACATTCTAATTTTGGGGGATTTTCAGCCATTGGTTGTAATAGCTGTAATAATGCTTCTCCAGGCGACATGGCGTAGCACCCCAACCAATCTCATTTTTTCTTCTGTTTCCCATCGCTTCCGCGAATTGTTAAAACTGTTGACGTACCTGCGGATTATTAGTCTTGTATTCGTCACAGAGCCGGTTGTGCTCGCGTACAAAGAGTGTATGAAGTGCAATCAAACCCGGCTGTTCATTGGCTCTGCCGTCTCCTGCAGCCACCAGTATATTAGCGTCGCGGCCAGTTGGATTGTCGTTTGATACTGCCACTGTGTTTTCCTGTTCAATTATAAAGCACAAAATGGAGTCAGAGTAGGTACTCATAGTAGTGTCGGTATCACGTAACTTAAAATGATGATTGCGATGATTGTGATGACTATAATGATGCCATGATGATGATGCCGACGCCGACGATGACGACAATGATGTTGTTGACTGCGATGACAACGAAGATTATGCTGACGATGCTGATGAGGACGGTAATATGATGACGAAAACAAAAACGCAAAGATGATGAGATAATGAAATGATGATGACGATCAATGGCAACTAAGATGTCGATGTCATATGATAATGATAGGTGTAGCTGTGCTATCAGTTAGAACTTACAGGTAAAAGATCACCAGGGCCAACTTTCAACTTGCCATCCTTAAATTCCCGTAGTGCCCGGTTTCTTTCTTCTGATTCACCGTACACGACAGAACCGTCGATGTAGGACGTCAGCTTGTTCACTTGCTGTCTCGGTGTGTTGGTGCTACGACCGGTACACCTATTATAGGAACGATAATAAAATGTAACGATTAACAGTATTGCAAAATATGAAGTGCTTTTGTCACAATAAAAACTGATCGCGGTGATGGTTTAATTTGAGAGTGAAATTTGGCTAACCGGAGAACTCGTCCCGAGCGTTAAGCAGGCAAAGTGTCCCTAGTGATTAATTTTCTTCGCGAATGCGGTTATTCTTTTATTATCCTCTCTGTTATGACTGAAGGGTCAAAGAGTCATTTTTAAAGCGTAATATTAGCCCTCAGGCGTACGAGGGGGAGGATGCCACCCCCCATAAGTTTTTTCATGAATTTTTCCAAGACGAATTATCATCTAGACCTGCCGTTTTCAGTAGCTGTACACATATCCCTTAGATACATTTTGACAGTAGTTTAGAGAGAATCGGTTGCTATGGCTACGAGATATTACGTCATAAGTAGCAGGTGGTCAAGCCATTTTTGAAAAAAAATGCATGATTTTTTTCCTTTTTAGGAGAAAAATGCAAACAATTCAATAAAAACGAGCAACATGTTTTATTCTGTCATATTCTACATGTCAAGCATCAAAAATTCCAATTTTAATGCTTTCTGACAATTTCTAGTTTTCAGTAAAATCCAAGTTGGCACCCAAAATGGCGGCCAACTTGGATGATGTCACAGGCCCCCAGCAGCGTGGCAACCCATAACATGTACCTCATCTTGTAGAGCACATCACAGGCCTTCTACTAAAGGTGAAATCTTTTTGAAATATTGTAACATGACGAAAACCCAAGGGGGTCCATCAACCCCTCCCCCCCTTTCAGTACCACGGTGGGGGTGTAACTTTGCTTGTACGTCCGAGGGTTAGTGGATCAGTTATTAATGCATTTGCTTAGTTGCTGCAGTAACCTAGCTTTGCTACGACAGCACTAACCGTCCTTCCTTTTTCACCTTTCACATAACTACTGAGTTGTTTTAGTTACTCTGGGAATTTCAAACTTTTCTGTGTTTTATCTATTATTGAGGACCAAACCTGTTAAATGTGGAGCGCACAAAAGGGAGATAGACATCGCCTTTATCCTGTCGGTCAAAGTGAATGTCTCCCTACAAAAAGAAGAGAAACAATTAAAAAAGAATGTCAATGTTGAGATGGGTACTTCCGCTTTGGAATTCTCCACTGTAAATTATTTGATCAAAGGTTGAATACCTAACGCAGACCAAATCTTTTGTACAATCCCACCTGAAAAGGTCAAAAACTCTTAAATTAATGAGAAAGAAAGACCCCGAAGGTGTTACCAAAACTCACCTTTGGAACCTCAATGGGCAGCCATACGTCACTCAATTCACCTGTGAATTCACTGCTGGACAGAGTACCTGAATGATCCGTGTCATGTGCCAGGAACTACAAAGGAATAAAGAAGTAAGTCACAGTTAACCCTTCGAGTCCCCCCTTCTTTCCGCTCTCCATGAAAAGCAAAAGAACTGAGTTGTAGGGAGCGGAAGAGTTCCCCTACTTTTCTATGAAAATGCACCCCAGGGAATCCGTACATTATTTACCTTGTTTCACTTACATCATTTTAACTACATTTACTGATTACGAATGCACGGTGGGGTGGAATGGTTTATTAGCTGAATGAATGACTGAGTGGCAAAATTACCAAACAATGGCGATTATTAAGCAACAAATGAGTAAATAAATAGAAGGGTGAATGAATGTTAAGAATTATTCACCTGTCCAAAATTTGTATGAAAGTCACTGAGACGACGAGCACTTAGCTTGGATTCAATCTGCAATAAAATATAAAACTCATTAATCTAATTAGGCTAACATCACTTTAGTTCACAACCGAGGGAAGCGATAAATGATTTTGTTACTTTCATTATTATTCTATTTTCGTAAAGGAAAGGTTGAGAAGATTATGAAATATTGACGAATATATTGAGAAAATACGCGAGTCGTTTAATAACATCCTGGGTGAGCTTCTAAATTGCACGCACAGAAGTGCTAGTGGAATCACCACCTTCCTTGGATGGGATTGTAGTCCTTCGCGGCCTTTCTCGTAGGTTAATGCACCTTTTTATAGGGTTTCTTATGACTAACCATGATTGTGACTCCTGACTTCCGTGTTGTCTATAGGAGACCATTTTAAACTCAACTCAGTACGATCTCTGATCGGCAAGAGTTCAGATCGGTTCCCATAGAAGTCTTATGAAGGTTTATGAATTGACCCTATCGGGATTATTTTTTGAGGTGGTCTCCTGTAATCAGAGACAAAGATCTGTATGAGAACTTTCCTAATCTCATGCGGGTCTACGTCCTTACCGGTTCCTTGTAAATTTGAGCACTTGTCATACGGGAGTCATGTAATCACTCTCGTACCAGACAAAGTTTGTACCGTCCTGAGTCATATCGGTCTCATATTAATCACAACCCAAGGAGATACTCAAGAATCTCATTTACCTGCTGAAAGAGCTCATTGCTGATTTTTCTGGGAGAAGGCCTATTGGAGCCCAATCCGTAAATGGCGTCAACATATCTGCAAGTCCCGTTGTCCCGTTGTTCAGGAGTACACGCGCCAGCGGGCAGAGCTATTCCATCAGCGTACATCGGAGGTGCATCACGTGCCACGTCCTCTTGTGCAGCACCCCACCTTACGTGATTTTTATTGTTTGAGGTACCGTCCAGACGCCTGTAAGAGAGGAAACACAGAAAATGATGGCTTGGTTCACTTGGGTGACCGTGTATGTGTATGGTATTATCGCGATTTTGATTGCAATGATGAATATATGAATATCATATTAGAACTGCGGAATGAAGAATAAAATGTACAGGAGACCATCGCAGTTATAGACGTAACTTTTGCAGTTGCGAAAAGGAGGCCTGAAAAATTCAGGCTTGTACGGGATTCGAAACCCTTGACCTCTGCGATACCGGTGCAGCGCTCTAACCAATTGAGCTAGGGAGCTGGTCATTAAGTCGGTTTGCTATAAACCCCTAAAGGATTGGCTACAAGTAGCCAATCAATTATAAGAACGTATCACAAAACATACACCAGGTTTCATTTCATGACCCATAGTTCACCTGAGACGGGATTCACAAAGCCTTCGGCTTATGAAGAGCCCAAATGCTCAAGACAGCAGCAATAAAACAAAACGACATTCTTCAATTTTCCAGACACGTCTGAATATCGTTTTGTTTGGAAAGAATAATCTCTCTTATCGTTTCTTAACAAAGAAATTTCTTAACCAAAGCCCTTCGTTAAGACACCATACTTAGGACTCCAGTATCTGTCCTCTGCGCCCATCGTAACAAGGCTTCGTCGGCTCAGCTGGTAGATAGAGCAAATAACTGGTACCACGGACGTCATGGGTTCGATTCTCATTGTAGCCTTAATACCTTTTTTCCCAATAAGGCCACTCCATTTATGTCTTTATACTTAGTGTTTCTTATTTCTTATTAACATAACTGCAAACTGAAAGATAACGCGAAAAAGCTGGTTTCTATGATATTTGGAAAGGGGTAATACTGGCCGTCTATTTCAGGCGGATGTTGGTGGTGCATACCTAACAGCTCCATGTATCAGAAGTATGCACCCCTCAGAGTTCTATGAAACGCTTCAGGGCCATGGTTTCAAAGCATGGATAGCATTATCCACTAAAATGTCTCCATTTGTACACCTTTTTTTCTGGATAACGAACCTGAACGGGGTTCTTTGTCCATTCTTTGAACATGAAATGCCGCGCCACGCAGCATTGCGAGGTTGTACAATTGAGAAATCAGAAAACTAAGTCTTCAGTCTTCGGATTTTGATCACCGATGCTCCCTTAAGTAAGCGACGCGGCCGCACGGGAGCAGGTCGCGGGTAATTACGATTGTAGTTTGCGGCAATGAAGACGGGAATGGTACATAAAATGTCGTCAGCGACACTGGTCGTACAACTGAAAACTGAGAAAGTCAAATCCGAAGCGTGAATTTTAAAGGTGCTGTAAAAAAAATCCCATTAATTTTCTACTGAGCAAACTTCGTTGAACTCGGTGGAAGGTTGCTCTTTTACTAGGGCAACGCTCAGAAGGAAAATAATGGGTTTCCCTTCAGCATTTTTTACAATGCAACATTTTAAGTACCCTCATGTCTTCATTGCCTCGTACTACCATCTAAACTACCTACGACATGCTCCGTCTGGCCTCGTTGCTCAGTCGGTAGAGCATCGGTGATCTCAATGCGGGAATCGTGAGTTCGAATCCCACCGAAGTCAAAGACATTTCCCTTACCTCTTGTGGACCACATTTTCTCACTAACTATAAGGCAATGCTCAGTTGGAAGATAATGGTGAAATTACACTGCAGACTGAGTTTATTCTCCGATTTCTCATTCTTTGCAAAATGGGGCCTGGATGTGTATCTCATTCTTTGCACAAGGGGGCCTGGATGTGTAACTGCGTATTCCCGAACTGGGACCAATGGATCAAGGCTCGGCCTAAAATCAAGGGCTTATTGGGCTGCATAGAGGTGAAGGCAAAGCCAAGTGATTTTCGGTTAAGCAAACGGCTGATTGAAGCCAGGTACAACATTTCCTTTTCATTTCGTCACGATATAAACAAAGGCACGCATAGCGTGCGTCAGCTATTTTGTAGCTGTCAATGAGAGGTACGGAAATGGTTATTGAATGAAGATGCGAGTACAAAGGTACACTATTGTGATGCTGTTTAATTTAGTAACGTTGAGCATTCGAAAAGTATTGGTTTTTAGACAGAGTTTACCTTATAAGTGGAGCTGTGTCCAATATTGTGCAACCTCGTTCCCAGGGCTTTCCCAGATTTGAGGGTGATCAAAGATCAATGTTTGAGTCAGCCAATGGGGCTTATGTTAGTGACTGCCTATACATGATTGATCAATAAATGGTACGCTAATGCGTACAAGTGTGGCTTCAAATTACAAAACAAGAAGAGAGTGAAATAAAATCTGTAAAATATCTGACGACAGTCGAAAATTAACGTTGTTACCTAGTTACCAGGGCAAAGTTGGACTCTTTGGGATAAGCGTACCCGTGAGCATGGCTTGGATTAATTCCGTCATGTTGACGTGACGATTTCTTGGAATATGGTCGAGAAACACGTTTTCTTGTTACCATACATGCGAAATATAACAAGTGTTTGGAAAGCGTGCACTTTGGCTGATTTAGCAAATTTACGTAAGACGAAGTGTGATTGTTCTCATATTACTCGCGTGCTGACGCATATAACTAAGAAATGGGACAAACGAAATAATACAAAACAATCCCTTCTGAAGCCCATTCTCAGATGTTCCTCGCAAGCTCAACGGATTGAAATTTAATTTTGTGGCTTTCCATTATAAAGATTTTTTCCATGGAGAAATATTTCGGATTTAGTAGGAAGCGTAACTTGTCACAAAAATTAGTTCTGTAATGTTTGAACCAGAAGAAAATAGCCGATCTTGAAAGTCACGTCTTGCGCCATTGGTACTAACGTCTTCACTTCTTGCGTGACACCATGCTTGACGAACGTGGTAACCCCCGTATCCAGACAAATATATAAATAAGCTCTGTTTTATTTTCCACAATATTTCACACGGACGTACATTTTGGAACACGCGGCTAAAATCGAGAAACCAAGATCATGCCATTGTGTGGCTTGTGCAAGTCTTGCGTGACTAGTCACTGAGCAAACTCAAAAAAGCCAGAAACAGCGCGCGTGCTGTCATAGTGGTCTCAGCTTCGCTGAAGCCACACAAACATGAATCAGTGGTTGTGTTCAGCGAATAAATGTTGTTTTGAGGAGTGTTTTTGATGTCAAAACAAGATGCGAAATTGGGTGAAAACAATGCAAGGGATGTTTTGTTATGTAGAGAGGTGGGAAACAGGAACGAACCGTTGGAATTTTAAATGAGCGAATTTGAGAATCTTGGAGGGGTTCGCCTGTGTGATAAACAACGTAAATTTTATCACGTGGAGTACATGTGATCAGGTGAAGGTCAAATTTTTGCTTTAACAGCTTTATTGTATACATGTATTTGGTTGTTTAGCGGTGAAACGGAAGTGAAATTCTGATACTTACAAGGCTATATTACTTTGGTTAAAATATACGTAGTAGTTCAGAGTCGTTGTAGAAGGGAATTATGTTGGGAGATGGAAGAAAACATTTAGCTTGTGGTAAACAATAAAAAAAATTTACCCCCCCCGGGATTTTACCACACGGGCAGGCAGTCATGTGATAATGTGTAATGTTGGTCGTTTCACGTGTAAAGAACGTGTTATGTTGATTGAGCGTGAGATCAGGTTACTGTTTTGTGTGAACAAGTGGTGTTTTGTCATGTACAAACATGTGATGAGACAAAGTTCAATGGTGATTCGCGAGACTTTCGTGAGACTGCCATAATTTCTTTTTCGGCGCTTTTTATTGGCTTTCGTGGCAGCTATAGTTGTGGGTTACACAAAGGGAGAAACTTAACTAAGAAAGCGGAGAATGAGTTATGTTATGCATTTTTTGTAATCTGAAAAATGATAACCGATTTTTTGTCTATAAACTGTAAAACGAGTCTTGCGTGGAGCTGTTGCGTGTTAGTCTAGGTATTGGAGGTGATAATTGTTTTGAGTTGGTCCTTGTCGTGCTGCCCTTTCCGCACAAACTTTGCACAAACAACACCGCTACCTCCACGCAGCCTAACCAGAACCCCATTCCTCTGGTAAGTCGGCTCTAACTTTGCGCCTAGCTAGTTGTACGTACGAGCAACGTTTATGCCACCCAGGGACACACTCTTTTTCCTTGTCGACTTTGTGCCTTAGACGGACATCGTGAACGAGTGGGCATTAATTTTAAAACCTACCAAAAGGTGCGAACAATAATTCGTTTCAGTTCGAAGTTCACGATTCTGCTCTTTTTATACCTTCAAGCTATTTACCATCTATTTACCATCATTTACTATGAGACATTCCTGCACAGAAGTCACGTTATTTCTCACACTCTAAAGTTGAACCATAGAACCCCAAACGTACGTTATACGCATGTGTACGAAGGATTTGTTCCAATTCTCATCTACCAAAACAAACGAAGCTGACAAATATTTCCTAGACCGAACATCATAAATTTCAGATGACCCACGAATTCTGTACTAGAACTCGCTTCTGCTACCACAAGGAAGCCAGCCATTTCTATTTGATATATAAACACCCAACGGCAAGCAACTGAAATCCAGACACTCTCGCCGTGTGGATTCTCCTGGCGATCTATTCTGCATTTTTGTTTCGGCCCCGACAACTAGCCTTTCGGTAAAATTCGACAGTCATCAGGAATGCCGAACATGGTCCACCCACCCAATCAACCAACCAACCAACCAAAGAACCAACCTTCCCAGAAACTTGAGGCTGCATGCCGTCTATGAGGCTATTTTGTAGACAAGATAGCTCGAAAAGGGCATGGAAAGAGTACACGGTATGATTTCGCTTGAAATTGGCGGTTGTCATTCCTCCAAATAAACTTGGGTGGCGGGGGGGGGAGTCCCGGGGGCATAATCCCAGGGGTTTGTCGCACAATAACTGGTCCAAGCACATCATTCCTTACCTTTCATCTGTAACACTTGGCACCGGTCCTATCATTCTTCCACCCTGGCATTCGCTTGCAGCGCGGGATAAGAATGAAATCCAAACGATGTTCAAGGAAACGAAGACTGCCTTCTTTAAAATCACCATGCCTCCTTCTGTGATTGTATTGCATAAAACAAAACAGGATATTAATGTCCTTACAGAGAGTTCAGGAATGTTGGATGTCCCAAGTATTACGGACAGTCAGTGTTCTTTGTCTCAACGAAAGGCTCATATATTTTCTTGACATTACTCCGCTTAATACCGACATAGGTTTATAGGGGCAAGTGGATTTTTTTTCTATGACCCTAATGCCCTGCTGGCTGGAACGCAAATTGAAAAGCGTCGGTGCAAAACGAAGGTACAGGTTTCAGACAATTTTAAAGAAGTTACGTTTTGCTATACCCTTTCAAACAAGAGAACATCAATTTCCGCATGAGCAAGAGAACACGAGTTACAGCGAGACATTTAAGTTTGTTTCGTTACTCACAAATTGTTAGCTTTAATCTTTTTATCCCAAAGAAAGTGCCCGTGACATAATCCGGAGAGCCCGCTTAATACAGACACCTGAACCCGGTTGTTCGAAAGCCGGTTTAAACGTTAACTCGGCTTAAAAGTTAACCAACGTTCATGTTTCGTTCTTTGAAAGTGGTCATTTCATTACTGGTCATTTGAAAGCAACCAAAGTCAAAACGTAAGGGCAAAGATAGTTTTCAGGAATCCTCATCATTTGGCAGCAAGACTGAATTAAAAATTGACTCTAGTCCTGGGTTAACGTACCCTGGCTTCGAACAACTGAGCCTCGGACAATACGGACACTATTGCGTGTCCCTTCGATGTTCGCATTAATCGGGTACTGCTGTGTATCTTTGTATACAGTGTGGGTTTAATCCGAGTCGCCATTCTTTCTACGAAAGACCTTATTCTAGTTTTATGGATACTGCTCAACATAATCATAAATTTTGGGTCATTCTGTAGAGAATCCAACACATACACCGTGTATCATTGTTATAATTTTTGGGAGCCCTTCCGTTGTTACTGTTAGTAGTTACAGAGACTTTATGTCAAACGCGACACCGTATTACAGGCTGTAAAGTACTTTAGGGAGCGCGAGAAATTAAGGTCCAACAAGCAACACAAATCTCACACTGTCGGTCTGAGTAATGGCAGAGTTGTTCTGTCCACTAAAGACGTTCGCCTGCTTCTGGAGTTACGTACAAAACAGGTTATTAATGTACTTGCAGGAAAAAAAGAACACAAATTTCACCTTTGTAATTATATACAGTGCTTGTTTCAAAGACGGTTTATTGAGTTGAGTTATATATAAAACAGGGTATTAATTCATTACTTATTTACGGCTATTCCACGTACACGTTATCTGGGTAAGGACCTCAACACATATCTTACCGTTCTGAATGGTGCCAGTCGTCCTCTCACTGTTTATCTGTCTACTTGTACTGACTGTTTTTTATTCTTTACAGAGTTGTTTTTCTTTCCTTGAGTTCTTCAAAAGTTTTTAAAATTTGCATAAGCAAAGCAGTTAATGATCGTACCAATTAATGAGGAGACCATCGAACCCGATTTAATAACGGATAAGTTATTTTGGTACCGCCTTTTGAGTTCCAACTCACTGATTTCTGCTGAAAGAATTTTAATTACGGAGTAGAACCTACTAACCGTCTGGCGTGTCCTAAAATGAAGTATTAGTTTTATTGTATTTGAAATGCTTTCACTTTAGAAGTCAGACGTCTAACCACATGTCGTGCATGCCGAGCAGAACTGTAAGCTTGTTTACAAGAATGTGTTTGCTTACAGCGCCGGCTTTGACACAGGCACAAATAGGAATAAGTTGTAATATAACAAAGGATGATGATTTATGATCAATATGTTTTGAGTTTTGATCCCTAAACATTGCATCAGTCGTGTGTTTTCACGATAAAGCGAAAAAGAAGATATGAAATACTGACGTGAAGTAAAAAAATCCCGTTTAGAGCTACTGAAACACTTGTAAGTGCTGTTTACTTAAATATGGATTAAAATTGCTTCATTAAAAGAGCTCGCGAAAGTTTATTGAAAAGAAATGCCGTGTAATAAAATCGAAAGTGTAATTTGTTTGGAAAACTCTTTGAAAATACTTATTCTGAAAATATTTTCCGATGTTAAGGAAGTCGCACAATAGGCTATCGTGATCTGGAACAAAGAAATCGTTGGCGCAAGCGATCACAAGAAAGTCATTAAGTAAACTGTATTCCCCTATGAACCAGCATCCGTGCATAATAAGGTGAAATTTAACTCAATTGCAAGTAACCTTCATGGACGAGACGTTCGTGTATTTGATTGATAGCTTTTTACATGGTTATTGTCATTTGTGGTAAAAAAAAAGAGAAAAAAGAAAAGAAAACGAGGATGTTGTCCTAAGGGGTTTCGGTGTTGGCCTTGGCCACGTTGTATTGAAAAAAAAAATCAATTCTCTCATGTGCGGCTTAACCCTTGTACCCCACTAATGTGCCTTCTACGTGATCAATGTGCTTGATCAACTACATGTTGTAAAAATAGGAACTGGTTTGTAAGAAAAGAATGTTAATTTTTGGTCACACACGAACAACCGGTCCCGCAAAACGGCCATCCACCTCGGCAAAAGAGGGGACCTTTTCTTCCAGAAGTGTTTCGGTGATTTCACGATAAAGCGAAAAAGAAGATATGAAATACTGACGTGAAGTAAAAAAATCCCGTTTAGAGCTACTAAAACACTTGTAAGTGCTGTTTTCTTAAATATGGATTAAAACTGCTGCATTAAAAGAGCTCGCGAAAGTTTATTGAAAAGAAATGCCGTGTAATAAAATCGAAAGTGTAATTTGTTTGGAAAACTCTTTGAAAAATACTTATTCTGAAAATATTTTCCGATGTTAGGGAAGTCGCACAATAGGCCTCCGTGATCTGGAACAAAGAAATCGTTGGAGCAAGCGATCACGAGAAAGTCATTAAGTAAACTGTATTATGCAACAGTATCCAAGGGAAACAGATTTGTTTACAAGGTATGGAATTCTAAAAATAAAATTTGTAAAATGAAATGAAACAAAGTGAAGTGAACAGCAACAATTTAAACTAGAATGGAAATGCAAGCTATATCTAAGGTAAATTTTTGACATCCTGGATAGAAGGAGGTTCACTGACATAACACACTGATTTTAAACGTGTTCATTTGCTTTCCCCCATGAACCGGCATCCATGCATAATAAGGTGAAATTTAACTCAATTGCAAGTGACATTCATGGGCGAGACGTTCGTGTATTTGATTGATAGCTTTTTACATGGTTATTGTCATTTGTGGTTAAAAAAACAAGAAAAAAAAAGAAAAGAAAACGAGGATGTTGGCCTGAGGGTTTTGGTGTTGGCCTTGGCTGCGTTGTACTGAAAAAAAAAATTACGTTCTCATGTGCGGTTTAACCCTTGCACCCCACTAATATGCCTTCTGCGTGATCAAGCTGCTTGATCAGCTACATGTTGTAAAAATAGGAACTGGTTTGTAAGAAAAGAATGTTAATTTTTGGTCACACACGAAGAACGGGTCCCGCAAAACGGCCGTCCACCTTGGAAAAAGAGGGGACCTTTTCTTCCGGAAGTGTTTCGGTAGGACCTGACCGTTTCGATAATTTTCCAACTGAAATTTCGGGGTTTTTTTTGGTTTCATGGAACTGAAACTCCTCAAATATGCCTACGAAGCACATTTTTATTTTTGTAACCAAGAAGCCTACAAGTCTCGTTTGCTTCCGGCATTGGAAAGAAATCTGTCAATGATTTCAAGTTGCACATAATGGACGTGGGCAAAACACTTTCTTTGTTCCAGTGAAAACGAAAGAGTTTGACGTTTTAACTAGCGCATAGGGTAAACTAGAGCTTTATCTGTGTAGGAAGAGTGACAGAACTTCTGGCATTGTTGTTACAAATTCGTTAGTGACAGTAATTTTCTTGGCACTGATTTATTCAGGGCAACTTTTGCTTTCAATTTTCAGCTTGAATTTTCACGAACAATCTAAGCTTGCTGTTCCTTTGTTTAAGTTTGATTGGGAACGAACAGATAAAATATAAGGCTTCTTGACTATCTTCTATTTTTACTCTCACGTTAATTTTTCATGACGACATATTTCCGGAAAACCGAGATCTCGCGTGAACAGGAGACGAACCTATGCACTTTTGGATGCTCTGCTCTGCTCGATTAAACTAGGAAAGTCTGACTGCTCAACGAGAGTCGGGCTCAACTAATAGTCGCATATATTTCACTCGCGTCGAATGCAGTTCATGCGTGAACAAAACTGACAAAAATCGCAGTAAATAAGTCCAAGATTCGCAAATTGCAAATTAAGACAACAAGTATGATGGAACTACCAAGAAACCGTAGAAAGGTGGCCGTGTAAAGGGGTACCCCCATATCAACATGCAAGCTTTCCTCACTGTTCTCCATTATATTTCTATGGTACTAATGGGGAGAATTTGCCTACGCATCAATACATTTTGTCTTTGATGATTGTTTTCTTTATTTTTATGACCTGTATGTTTGAGCAAGTAGTGATATTGTAAGGCGAAATTAGATGCTTGTCACGTTTGTAGTTTAAAGGATTAATATACTAGGAGTTGTTTGCTTCTTGTTGGGCTCATTTAGTGCGATTTCTACGAGTTTGCTTGGCTAAGGCTTAGTTGTTACGTAAGCCAAAGATGAAACGGGAGGACAAAAAACAATGAGTAGCTAACTTTCCTGTGGTGCTGTTTGTTGTGCCGTACAAGGAATAAGGTTTTACTTTAGATTCTGTTCATGAAATCCTATCGTGTGATCATCAGTACAAAAGCATCACTTTCCGTGCCGTGTCGTTTGTTTTTCAATATTTCCAACATGATGTTACAATGCTATTGAAATATGAAATAGTAAAAGTGAATAAATTGGTTAATAAACTGAATTGGATGATGGGTGACTAATTAAGAACAAAAACACACTGAACAGATACATTTTAGATAGAGTTAAAAGTATCAAAAGTCGAGCTCCACGGATAAAACAACGTGTGCATTTCAACAGCATTTTCTATTAATGTATTTATCAGGACAGTTTACAGCAAACAGTTCTTATAGTGAGCAAAACTTTCCCATGACTATCAAAAATTCGCTGTGGTAGTTCTTTGTAGCTGGGACGAACTAAACGCACCATCAAATACAAAAATCCCATTACCTAGAATCATTTGTTAGCAACCGTTTATTTTTCCGTTTTTCAGGTTTTGACCTTTGATGTTTTTGCTATTTTGGTTTCCCCTTGTCAGGACACGTGAACACTGAGTGATCTTTAAAGGCTGAAAACACCAAAAGTCGCAAAACAAACGATAATGAAGAAATGTTAAAACGCCTAGAGCAATAAAGTTCGGGAACACAATAGAAACTAATCAAATCTCTATGACAGGCGACGGGCGGCTTAAACGTATTGCTCCTTCATTAAAACTCATTCACCATAAAACGGTTGTTAACAGTTAAAAGACGGCATCGACCACGACATTGTCGTAATGCATAATAGCCGTATTGAAATTGGACTGCATTCAAAGCAATTTTCATTCACCAAAAATTTCGGTAAATATTGTTGACACGCACAGTTGGTGACACCGGATCGGCTTAATAGAGTAAACTTCGAAATTGAAGTTTAACTTTCGTACCAAAGAACAAACAAGCAACAAACTTTTCAAGGCAGGTGATTTTGCTCTGTTCTTGGCTGAAGTACTCATTAATATTGTTGTTCATTATGGTTAGCAAAGGTTTGGTTAAACATTTAAATAGAAACATAAGAGAAGAACATTAAACTAAAGTCGTCACAGTGAAATCGCCAACGTCTTATATTTCGCTTTTTTAACTTTTAAATATCATTTAATCGGAGGTTCTTTTTCTCTCAACTTAAGAAGACCTTCTAGAGACCAAGTCTCTTGGAACGAGAAGCACGATGGCTTTAAAAAGGGGAACAGAAATTTCCTACTGCGTCTTCGTGATTTCATGTTTTATGCACACTGCATTTTCTTCTACGCCAACGTTAATCTCTGTCCAAGACTGGTACGAAGTTCGAGATGACAGCTATGCGATAGAACAACGCGTTGACGACAAAGGGGACCGGTGGTCCAAACAAGTGAGCTTGGATCGGCTTGAGGTGCTCGCAAGTGATGCAGTTCTGAACATGACGTTTGAAACCTGCATTGAGGATAAATCGACTCAGCAGAATAAGTATGCAGACCACGCTGGACAAAATTCAAAGTTTCAGGAAGTGCATCAGGTACACTGGTTTAGTTTTATTTCTTCTCTTTTATTACCA
Source organism: Siderastrea siderea (assembly GCA_964030785.1). Taxonomy (NCBI): domain Eukaryota; kingdom Metazoa; phylum Cnidaria; class Anthozoa; order Scleractinia; family Rhizangiidae; genus Siderastrea; species Siderastrea siderea. The sequence goes on from OZ034970.1 coordinate 42,160,684, forward strand.
AGAGTGCTTAAGTTAAGGAAGAAGCGCCACAGCAAATTACTGCTCAGTAGCTGTCATTTGAATGGTCACACTTTAGGCTTTCATTCACAGACACAAGAGCTAGGACTACTTTGTACAGCATAATAAACAGTACCACAGGAAAGTACTGCTCAGTAGCTTTCACTTGAATGGTCACACGCAATTAAGTATTTCATCCATTACACAGATCCCAAAACCTTAAGCAGCATAATGAACAGTCCCAAAGTAAAGTACTGCTCAGCAGTTTAATTGAATGGTTCTTTGGGATTTTAATTTTGTTTACAGAAACCTGAAATGTTATGAGTAGAATCGCCCTGTATTGCATCATTGATAGCACTTCACGAAAGTACAGCTGGGCAGCTTTTATTTGAACGGTCGTACTTTACGATTTGATACAGCACACTCATATTAAGCTGGAATCACCTTGTACATCGTAATAAACAGCTACAAAAAGCAGGTTTATTCGTCGTTAACGTGTAGGCGATGAACCAATGAGAAAGCTAAAAATTCAATGCAATATACCCAACTGAGTATATATCAAACCACTGGATAGTGTTTTTCCTGCGCTCTGATTGGCTATTCAAACACAGCATAGTATCTGCTATTCACCTCCACTTCGGTGAATAATTGTTAAATATTTAACAATTAGATTATGAGCTCGAGATTTCTATCGCGTGATAGTTGATGAGGCCGAAGGCCGAATCAACAATCACGCATAGAAATCGAGAGCGAATAATCTAATTGTTTTAGTATAAATCTTGATTAATATTCCACTAAATTGAAAAGTTTTACTACATTGCATTGTCATTTTGAAGCCAATCAGATTGCAGCATTTATGATAGAACGCTAGTAGATTTATACTAAACTCAAATAGTCAGTAATATCAATACTGTTTAAGCCTTGTTACAAATTCGATTTGCTTGATTAGGTTGCTGTTTGGCTTTCAAGGACTATTAAACTCTACTTTTATTCTGCTGCTAGATTGTTACAGTGGAAAAGCAGAACCGCAACATTGCAAACAACGACAAAAAAGTCGGCAAACGACTTTCATTCAAGAAAATATTTAACAAAATTCTATTGTATGCATAGGTCTATACGTGTAAACTAATCTACGAGAATGACGTCAACGAGTGCGGCATGACAATCGGATTATTGCCAATGATCAATGGGTAATCAATGACTAATGTTTGTTGCGGCTTATCAGGAGTACTTTCGGTTTCGTGTATTGCTCTTGAATGAACATGATCCCTCACTGACGGTATTGATAAATTATAGATTACTCATTGACAAATAGAGTTGAATATTCAGTGCTCAGTTTCTAAGAACGATATTAATACGTGCACTTGTAAAGAAGATGCAGCAGATGGGTTTGAGATTTTGAGCTGCACTTCTGCACAGGACAGGGCTAATTTTCTTTTTCGGCCCACTTCAAACGACCTTTTACTAAATTGTTCATGTTAATCGAGAGTTTCGAATTTTATAAATAGGTGTAGTATGATCATCCGGGTGAGTGTAGTCCTGAAAAGGACTGTTAAGTGATGGCATTGGCTGACGTTTGGATAACCTGAGCGGAAGTCATCAATTTGTGTTTATTAAACAATCGAGTTACTGTGCCTATTATGCAATATGCCAGCCAGGTGTGGTACGATATACTAGAGTTTCTTACACGCAAAGTTGAGAGCATCCACAAAAGAGTAACGTTGCGTTATGTTTTATGTTGTGTTATGTTATTTTATTATAGCACGATAGAACACTTTTTGAGTCATATTTCTCAATTTTTAGCACTCTCGTGTAAACTTTACTATCGAATCCGGTGTAATCCTGTAAAAACTGTATCTTAAAATTGGCCATGGCGATTTCTTGGCCCAAGCAAGAAAGCTCATGTCGATACTGAATTTCGCTGCTGAAAGTTCCATTAAGCCGTTAACATGGCAATATTTTTTATGGCCCGTCGGCCATCGTTATATTAACAGGTTCCACTGTGATTAATTTGTAATTCGTATTTGCCTTTTTTCCTTCGCAGCAAGCTGGATTCCACCATCTCCACCGCAGTAGTGGTCCCTTAAGTCCTTTCTGTGTTTTTGACGTGGTTTTACCTCATCAGAACGCGTCATACAAAACGAGAATTTCTGGTGAATATTGCGCCCCTGAGCACGTGACTGGCGGGGCAGCAGTCGCCGATTATGACGGAGACGGAATGGAAGACATATACTTCACCGTGTTTCATGAGAGAAGTGTGCTGTACAAAAATAATGGTGAGTAGTTTTTCCATTTTCGTTACAGTATGACCATTGTTACTTATACGATATTTTTTTAATAGCGTTGCCTGCAGAGCGGTCTTCTGCCGTCATTGGTTACATCTGAAAGTTGAAATTTACCCGGTAAACGAACTGACATCATAACTAGAAAGGTTATATAAAAATTAGTTACCATGGGAATTTTGAAGGGAAAAGGGTGAAAACCGGCTGCAAAAGATTCATCCAAAAGTTGCAACGCTTAAAAACGTTTCAGAGTCGCAAAAGGATTTAGGGCTTTTAAGGGCTCCTGGGCTTCAGATTTTTGAGAGGGAAAACTCGGTGCTCTAGGGCTCCATTGCTTGACCCCAGGGTTCCATGTATCCAGAGCCAGTGCTGGTCTGGGCCCCAAGTTGAGAAAGGCTTCCGGCTTCGGGTTCCAAGAAAAAAATTGCAATTGCAACAGTGGCCAAGCACGGGAAAATTGATCGTGGATAAACTTCTTATTGGTTGAGAAATGAGGCGAGTTTTTTTTAACCAATCACAGAGAGCAGCAAAACAAAACAAAAAGGAGACGCGAATTACTTTGGACTTTCACTTTCACTTGAGTAAAACACATACCATCATTAGTCATTTGTGACACCACCAACCATTACCTCGTCCCGTGCAACCTCGCTCCACGGGAGGCAGAGAAGAGAGACCCTGGGAACGTGTACGTTGTTCGTGTTTTGAATTACTAATATCTTAAACTTTCCACTTTTTCCCTTATTTCAGGAGACGGAACATTCACTGACGTCACCAAACACACGGGCATTGGACCCAGTTCCCTCGCCAATGGCGCGGTCTGGGCTGACATTGATCAGGATGGAGACCTGGACCTTTATGTGACAACAGTGGGTGATACAAGACATTACTTGTATATTAATTACGGAGGACACTTTAGAGAAGAAGCTATGGAGAGAAACTGTTCAATGCAGACAAGTGATAACCGAAAACTTTCTGGAATGACACCAAATGTTGGTGATTTTGATCACGACGGATTTGCTGACATTTACGTGACAGAATGGCTTCCGCATTCTTTGGGAAAGGTAACTTACAAAACTATTTTGCTTTGGTTCTTGCCAAAAGGAGCGTGAGTAGCGATTTTCTAATCTTTGCTAAACTCAATAGTATGGTAGGTATGGTATGGTTCATCAAAAAGAGTTCTGTTACAAAGTTGATGCCATAGTCTAATTGCTGGTTTGCATGTGACGTCATAAAATTCTAAAATCAAAACTCGCTCGGCCTGCTGAATTTTTATCGTCAACAGGTGTAAGATGACATAAAAATGTATCTTTTTACAAGTTTCCAGCTCTGGAGCGTACTTTGTTATTAAACTAGAGCATTTTGAATTTTCGAGTTCTCCGCCGTACGTGACATCAAGATGGCGCCGTGACAAAGCTGTCTTGTTTGAAAAAAAGGCCTCTCCTTAGGATTTTTAGCAGTTTGAACATTTCAGGTATTAGGTGAGGTGTTAACGTGAAAGAATTCTAGCTCACGAGGGAAAAGTAATCGCTTTCATAGCAAAAGTGAATTCCAGGTGTTTTATTTGATGTCCGGCCGCCATGTTGGTACATACTGAGCTCTATAAATTTCCGTGGAACGTTTTGGCAAATAACTCAAGAACGCTGTACCGCACAGACCTGAAACTTGGAGAAGTTGTTTATTTATTAATCTTTGATAACATTTGAAATTCTTAACTTCTTTTATTGAATGGTTTCCAATTTATTTTTATATGGCGTGACAAGGCAACCCGGCAATATTCCTTGTGTATATATTCTTGTATCTTGATACGAGGTCTCCCGAGCTTACATGCTAGTGTTAAGTGCGCTTTCTCCTAAAGACCTGTGTGCATGTGCTCTAGCTATCCACCATAAAAAGTTCCTCGGCAAGAGGGGGTTAATTTCAAAAGTGACGGGGAGGAATCGGGGTAACCTTGCTGAGAGGAATTAGGACCTGTTGACGGAGAGAGCAAATGTGATTCACGCCCACAGAGCAAATTTCTAGTACATTTTAAGGTTTCCTTTTCCAAGTTTACTACGATGATTCTCATCACGTTTATGTGGAATCCTCCCCTCTAATACCTCCCAGAAAAATGTCCTTTATCTTTCTCTATTAAATAGTGTACTTTGCAAATTTTAACCGCAATTCTTACTCGTCAAATTCCAGCCATCAGTGTCCAGGCTTCTCAGGAACAGAGGTCAGGGAGCACCTGGGTAAGCTTTTAGATTTAGTTCAAGTTTTCTTGCATTGCGAAGGGATGTTGGTGCTGCCATATTAGTCTTTTATCAATTCTACCGCTGAGCAAAAAGTAAACTCAGTATTCCTACTTCAAGATCTCGTGTGACAGGAAAAAATCAAGATATCGCGCAAATCTCAGTTCTTGAGTTCAGTTCATGGTCTCTAGCAGGAGTTGAGCTGAACCTACTGAAAGAGCCACTCAGTTCTTAATCTGCAGCAAATCTCGTCTCAAGTCCAGGCAAAACGGAGACGCAAGTCAGCGCAAGTTCGGAAATGCTAACATGCGTGCGCAGACTTGCGATGGGTGGCCAAATGGACTCGCAAGTCGAGGCAAGTTCAACGCAAGTAGCAAAAAGGCCATTTCAGTGCAACCTTGCACGCGCGCCCGTACCGAAGAAAAAAATTCTGAAGCCAACTTGCGTCGGCTTAAGTTGGGTAGCCAAAGGGTTAAAACTTGGGTTCGCTTGCGTTCAAATTTGAGCTCGATCAAAGTGGACGCAAGTCATGGCATTCCATCGCAAGTCCACGCGAGCAAAGCTTTCAATTTGCGATAGCTTGCGGCACCGTTGGCCAGGGCTCTACGTCTTATGACCCACGAGGAAAAAAGGCTATTCACGTTATACGTAGTCAGCGGCAGCAACCACGACAAAAAACAACAGCAGCAACAACAAAAAAACAATATTTTAATGTGTGGCAATTAAGTGTTAACGACCATGCTCTTTTTTCCAACTTCCTTTTTATTATCTAAGGATCTGCGCGATGGACATGTCATCTCTCCCTTAAACCTAAATGAGTATAACTAGTGCATTTTCGTTCCCTGATCGAAGACTCGGCCGCCAATTTTAAGCGGTCATCTCAGCCATGCGGATGTCCAGGGATTTGAACATTCTTTCCTTCCGCTCAGGGATAGTCGAGTGAGAAGAACTTGCAAACGCGCGCGAAAGCAGCCACGGTGTATTGCGTGGAAACGTAACGCAGTACGTCGCTCGGCGACGAGCATGTGTGACGTTTGCGCGTGTTTGCATGTTCTTCTCGTTCTGGACTATCCCTGAGCAGTTGTGAAGGTCTTACTTGCTCATTTTTAGGCGTCAAAGCGAAGTAATGCAGGTATTTACTTCTGCATTAAGGCCCTGTCCATCTTTCATTTATCCACCAGGTACTTTGAAGATGTTACTCTAAACGCCGGGGTGGATATGGATGGTTATTATAATGGTTCGGCACTCAATAACGGAACATACACCTTTGCGTCTTCATTTACAGTAAGCCAGTCTGTCTTACAATCCGTTATATAGGCATTTTAATAATATAATTTACAGCTTTTCTTTGCTGATGAACGCAGTATTTGACGGTGAGAAGACACTTGCGAAGGCTAACCCACGATAATTTAATTCAACATAATCTCTGTTGGAATCACACTAGCTTCCTTTTCTCATGCTGTGGATCGATAATTGTCCAAGGCATCGTTTACAAGGACGCAGTTTCATTTGTGCCCGCAAGGCTTCGGCGATTCGTTTACGCCTCTCGTATACATGGCGCCGTTCTAGACCCTTTCTAACATCATGTCATCTTGAAAACGCTGTCAAAAGTGTTTTGGGGTTTGAAAATGAGAATGCAGTTTCTTCTATCGTGTACCGCCACTCCATTCTTTCTTGTCAACCAAAAAGACTAAACAGGTTACGTGTAAAGAATTTGCCGTTTCAAAGGCGTAAACCGTGTTCCAAAATCTGAAACCACAAGCGATTAATTAAAGGTTGCTTGGCTGAATGCTCACAAATCCCGTAACAAGGTGATTATTCACAAACCCGATAACAAGTTGATTATTCACAAATCCTGCAACCAGTGTGGAATCTATCGACTCCTCTTAAAATGTTAATCTTTTGACCTCGTGCATCAGAAACACATCTCCCCATTTGAATATTTTACCAGAAATAACTTTCTACATCTAAACGGGCATTTTATGTTTGATGCAGGATTTTGACAAAGATGGTTGGCCAGAGCTGCTGGTGACTGCAGATTATGGCAGCAGTAGAATGTTCTGGAACACGAAAAACGGCACCTTTACTGAATGCACACAATCTTGTGGACTGAGCGCAAACCAGGTACTCTTATTTTTGCAAATTTTCTCAAAATGTTCTTCTTACCAAGCACCAAATGAAGTAATTTGCTACTAGTATACATGATCACCTCTTTGTTGTCTTTTCCACGGATCCTTGGGATTCCTCGGAATTCTATTCCGTATATGACAAGTCCTGCGATTTTTTTCCTAGAATGAGCATATATATGATGAGCATATGTCTGTTACTTCGGAGCTGGCAGCTGAACCTTTCAGTCAGGGTGGAAAAGGAATAACTGTACCTCACGTATTCATTATTCATTTGGCTTTTTTTCTGACTTATTCGATATTCGTTTTGGATTTTTTAAAGAAACAAGGGCTATTTGCAACTTTCCGAGCCGAGAAATGACCCAAAATTTAAAAGACAACTAGGAGCCGCCATTGTGATCCGTTTGGTGAAACTGGGAGTCTCTTAAGTTTGTGAATAACTTGAAATTGTTAAGGTTGACCATTCAAATGAAATCTACTGCTTTGAATTTGTTTTCAAAACAAAATTTAGGAATTTTGTCTGCTTGTGAACTTACCGTCTCTTGACAGTGCATAATGCCTACTTACTCTTCTTTGTAGAATGCCATGGGCCATGCGATAGGGGACTGGGATAACGATGGTTACCTGGACTGGTTTTCTACCGCTATGTGGCAGAACATCAGCGAATGTTCCATGTCTGGCTGCACGTTTGTTGGCAGTGGAAACGCGTTATACCGCAATCGGGGAGGGAGGCGGTTCGAAGAGGCCACAGATCAGGTATATACGAATTTCTCGTACAAGCGATCACCCGTTGAGTGAACTTAAGGGAGGTGGTCGTTTGTGCGAGGCCATAAACACAGAGGTTGACTGTGAAGTGATTCAAACGAGTTTTAAGAATTGTCCCTTAGGGCGACGGAAAGGTGGTTTACATGTCCGTATATGAGACTCTAAATACATTTTTTCACTGAGGGCTGATCCAGACTAATTTCATTAGTTAGCTACCAAGATATTCTTAAGGTAGCAACATATGCTTAGCTGATCGCTTACAAGAGATTCTAAAGACATTATTTCACAGACATGGGCGCTCTAATATATCGCGAGGGAGAGTCTAAATACAATGTTTGGGTAGCAAATAGTTGAAACGGCATTTTTATTAAACTTTACGAGAGATGGTCGATGACAAACGGTTTTTTAAATGTAGTATTTCATTACGAGCTAATTCAAATATGATTTCGTAAAACTGGTCTCTTAGGAGAGACATTCGGCCATTGTGGGGACTCTAGAAAGGTGTCGAAGAGAGATGCAGTCACTTACGTATAAGTTAGAAAAGTCACTTGGAGAGATTCAACTGAAATATTAAAAAACATTGTGAGGCACATATAAAAATCAACTTCACTGATGTTCAATCTTCTGTTCATCCAGGCTGGTGTAGCAAATGGCGGCATGGGTTGGGGAGCAGCATTCATAGACTTTGATAACGATGGTTTTCTGGATTTCATTTCAACAAGCGGTAAGTAACTTGTATCAGTGGTTGATTTTCATCTCTGATTCTGAGACTTTTAGGTGTGAACAAAAACATCATGGGGTTATTCTCTTTACCGCCATAAGCCCCTTAATACCACTGCACTGTTAATTCGGCCAACGTTTAGTTTCCTGTCAGTGGTTGTGTTAGAGGGCAACTTGCATGGCAAAAGGTACTTGATATTCCAACACAAAGAAATGAAAGCTCATTTAAGCAATTTAAAACAACCGCCAAGATTTCCTCGTGAACTTGGTCTATGGTTTACCGTCCAATCATTAATTCAAGCCGCGGAAAAAGCTAATTTTGAATCTTATTTGACTGAAAAAAAACGTCTGAATCCACGTCATGTCTCTGTCCTTTTTATGATATTTACAAATGGAAGGTGATATCTTTTCTGTGTTTTTTTCTTTTTAGGAAAAGGCTTAGATAAGATGCATTTATGGCAAAACCGTGGATCTGGCCAGAACGGAAATACACAGGAGGTAAAGACCAGCCAGACTTGATCTGACCTGTGGTTGTTAGTGGAAAACAAACATTCGTAACTTTGAAATTATTCCGTTTTTACGTCCAGGAATCACCTAGCCTGACTTTTTTATCATGCTGTTCAAAGTGGTTCTAACTTTTGGCTCCGTCGTGAAATTCTGCAGTGTGCATGACTATGGTGGGCACACACATTATGGTGTTGATTGTTTCGGTAAAATAATTCACGATGTAAAATTTTCCGCACTCCTCCCCTTAAATTTCGTGTTTAAACATACAGACATTTTGTCCTTGGTAATAACTTCTTTCATTCTCATGGCCAGTGCATGCTTGATCACACATTTACATTAATGTCAAAGAGTGAAATGAGACGCTGATCAGTTGGGGCTTCAAGGTCCGTGGTAGGGGTACCCAATAAAGTTCTATACGGGGAGGCTCCGCTAGGAGGTTCAAACCCCTTACCCTTCAATATACTAATTTTTACCAAAATGGTACCCCTTTCATACATCTCGAGGAAAATTGCACCTCTCCCTTATACCTCAGAATAGGCCTAAACAACAGAATTTCAGTCGTTCTGGTTCAGTCGCTCAAAGGGTGCAAGCTTTTATGTGTTTCGCGTTGTCATTTCCACCAAAATTTGGCACCCTTTTATATACTTAGCTTTAGCCCGCCATCTCCTCCACTTTACAGTGGATTTTGTGACCCTTTTATAAAATAAAACTACAATTTCTGTAGCCATTAGTACACGGCGAGCTTAAAAATTAGACACCCCTTTTAGGGAGAGCCTCCCCGTATAGCTCACTATAGGGAGTACCCACCACCCCCAGGGCTTCAAGGTTTAAAAGTAAATTTGTCCATGTTGTCCAGTTTGTGTGTTTAACACCGCATATTTTATTCTTTTCCAGGTGTCTTCTTTGTATGGATTAAACGGCACAGGAAAAGGGAGAGGCCTGCTCAAGTGGGACTATGATGGTAAAACATTGTAGGAACAATGTTGGTCTTACGACTTTATCAATATTATACCTATGTCGTTGTTAATTCCGTAGTATGCCAGCAAAGAAGTAAAGGCAATTCAGGTTTTGGTGCTAGTGCCCGGCATTCTAATATAATCATAGAAAGTTTTGCAGATTAATAACTTTCTGTTGATCAGATGTAGAACGCCAGGTTCTAATGATAAGCAAACATACTTGTAGCGTTACAATGTTTTAAGTTAGTATTGTTTTTCTGTTCAAGATGATGGCGACGAAGACATCATAGTGTGTAACAACGTAGGAGCTCCGTTCTTTTATCAGTATCAACAAAAAGAACCAAACAACTGGATAAGGATCCGTGTTATGCACGAGTAAGTTGTTTACCGTGTCACACTTGTACCTTGCCAAGTTGTGAAAATTTTTCTTTTTTGAGAAGCTCAGTTGTGACTGAAGGTAAAATCCTCCCACTGGAGGCAACCTGGTAAATTGGTTAGTGTGTGGACCCAATGCTTGTGTGGTCGGTCGCCCGTGTGGTGGGACTTGAAAAACGTTTTCGTGGAGTTGCCTTGCTGAGGTCTTGGAAACCCTACCCCGTCTCAGACAAAAATTGAGCTAATTTGTCACCCCATCTCAAACTAAAGAGCTACATTTTATCCAACATTCAGTTCAGAAATGAACAGAATGCATGTTTCGCCCATTTCATAACCTTGACTTAAATTAGAAAAGAGAGCTACCAAAGCTACATTTTACTAAAAGGTGAATACTAATAAAGTGGCAAAGTAAGTAACGGTATTGTCAAACACGCTTTTATATTGAAAAGTCCCATCTCAGACTTAAAAGCTAAAATTCGAACCCCATCACAGGCCTGGGAGGGGTGGTACGTGCCTGTATCATGGCGTAATAGCCCGCGGCAGGGGTCGGCAGGTGGCTCTAGTTCTTGTCTCATGTTGTTTGCAAAAAGCCATGGACCTCATCCAAAGATGTCCCGACATAGCTTAAATTGATGTAGCTCAGTTTACCGAGAAGCCAATAAAATCATCACAAAATGTGTTTTTCTAGAGAGTTTGGGTGCTTACGTTTTGAAGGCTTAAAACTGAAGAGTAGTACGAATTACAAGATCTGTATGGTAATGATCTTACCCCTCCCCTGACAACAAATGACAACAACACAGCGAGAAATCTAAACAGTTAATTTATTTACCAAACGAGGGGCGACTAAACACGCCCAAATAAAAGACGCGATGAATAGAAAATTAGAGCTAACAGCGCTAGCGACAACCTTTTGGCCGGCGAGAGGGAAGGTGGCGGGAAGACCTTTCTTCAGATATTGACTCTGCGATGGTTACATGCGTTCGATGTGAACAACATTATGTCTGGGCATAGTATTTGTTTTGATATGGAAATTATTTGTCTAGGTGATGAATCAGTAGCATTAGTAACATGAATTAGGTCTATGTACATAGTTTGTTATTTCTATAACCTAAGTGTATAAATGCAGTTAGGAAAAAAATACTAAAACTACTAAATACTAAAAATACTAAAACGTAACATGATAGGGGTAGGGAGTGGGGGAAGCGTGCGATCAATTTACGATTGATTTGTCAAGGGGCTGAGGGGACAAGTGTAGCAATCGGTAATCTTTTCTTCGGGAACTGGTTGAATGTCAATTTTTCGAGTTGAAGACACGAAGATAAGTTTTATATCAAGCCATGCATAAATATATTTCAAAAGTAAAAACAGCTGAATAGTTAAGAAATTACAAAATAACAATTACAATTAGGAGGTTAGAAAATAAAAACTAAACTTTTAAAGAAAGAGATCTTCGCCGCTATACGGTAACTTAAGAAGTTGCAAAAAGACCCTGGAAGAACGTGAATCGTGGGTTTACGATGTGACGGTCTACTGAAAGGGCGCGTGTACCGTCACCCTACGTGGGTAAGAAAAAAAATTAAGAGTGACATTACTAAGCATTTTTAAGTACGTCCGTGTTACTTTTTGCTGAAATTTTTAATTTCCAATCAGAAGGTAATATTCAGTAGTGCTGGATGGGTAAACAAAACCAGATTGTATTCTTGGTATCATTGATGGGCCAGTGTTATTTCTATGTTGGTCTTAGGTGTCTTAAAAATTCCCACAAGTTATGTGACAGCCTTGGTGCCCACGTGCAAGTTATCATGGGAAACAACCACACGCAGGTAAGGCGATACGACTATTTATTACATGCATGAACTGTGCAATTATAAAATGAGTAATCTACTGATTTGCAATAAAAAAAGGTGGAAGAAAGGTATTATTGGTAAAATAGAGACTTTTTGCTCGTTGTATGTTTGGCGTACAGTTTTGATGACGCATAACTCATTTGATAAACGCATGCACAAATGAAATGAAATATTTTCATTTTCATGGGTAACACTTTTTAACACAATTAAAACGAATGGCTTGATGGCAGGGGGGGGAAGCAACTTCCCATACATTCTCTTAAATGAAATCCAAACGATGTTCTCACAACTTGCAAAGCAATCTGTGAGGTTCTGGTCAGCGGACATGCCTCCTACGCGTGCGCAGATGTTGCATGTTCCAACGGAACTCGGACGCTGAGACGGACGCTGAAGGGAAAAAATTATGGCGGCCAAAGGCGGCGGATTCGGTTTTGTCCCTTCGTTTAGGTAATTGACGAATTGATCGTATTTTACACTTATATCATATTTTCGTGCATTTTGCTTCTTATGAAGACAAAAGTTTACTCTCGGAGTTTTTTTAGTCGCAAAGTGGAACAGTAGCGCTTCGATCAATCCAGTCTGTGCTGATCAACTGTATAGAATGAGATAGAATTTTCTGAAGCTGGGTTAAAAAGTGGGATCGGGTTCAAAGTACTGAACTGTGAAATGATCTTGTTAACACATAACTGGATTACTGACAATAAAGGTCGTATTTTGTGCGTAGGTATTGTTTCCATGCATTAGGTTATAGCAGTTTTGATTGAATTTATTTCCATCGATGTTTTATGGCACATTTCCCGTTGCAATTCATTTAGACCACGCTGGAGGAAAACATGCAAACCGAGTACAGCCATAACTGTCTCATCTCATGCTATCAATTCGTTACAGAATGAGATGTAAAAATAAACATTGACAGTATTTTTATTTATCACATGCATCAGTTCAGCGATGGACAAAGACCAAAATTACGTCGCGAAGTACAAGAAATAAAATCCTGAATAGTTCAAGCGCTTTCTCTCGGTGAGAAGTTTATTTACGTTGAATTATCTAGTTCTAGTATTCAACTTTGAAACGTTTGTCGCAAACCTGTTCTCCAAGTATAAATAAGCGAAACGTGACTGCCGTACAGCTCGCAGCTGATCCACTCGCCACTGCAACAAACGAGACAGTGCGAAAACAGAAGCGTCTTCATCGATGTCGCTTCCATCGAATATTCTCTTGTACGAAACTGACAGTAAGTTCCATGAGAGATTAGCTGCTCACCGCTTACTTTCCCCCGACACAATACAGATAAATTCTGAAAACTTTTTCAAATGAGTTGATCGTCGATCGGAAATATTTATTATGACGAACACCGCTGTCCACGTTTTGACTGGACCGCTTTGCAAGTTGTGAGAACATCGTTTCTCGGTCCCAGGCCTCGCTTCTATCCCCCCCCTGGCTTGATGGTTTTCTCTTCCACCCTTTGGTCAAGAGGTACTTGGTTTTGCATATCTGCTGTTAGTAATTTTGATGGCCAAATTTAATCCAAAAACGTTGCCTCAGTCTTTGATCTCAAAGCTCTTCAGGAAACGAGTGCACCGCGGCGAACAGCTCTTGTTCTAGTTATGTAGTCTGTGAATAAATTGTGAGAAATGACTTGATAGAAACAAAATAGATCAGGCAATAAATGAAAGCTAATTACTGCACTCTTTTCATACATATTCAAAGCCTTAAAATTCCAGTTAATTTGTACACTGTACTTATACATACATTTGCCGATAACCCATAGGTAACAGTCAGTCCTCTTGACAATCTATATTTTCTTTAAGACACAAGAAATCGGTTCCAGTACACATTTCTTAGGTCAGAGTTCTCTGGTGGCTCATTTTGGACTGGGGCAAGACAGTGGTAACGTCACCGTAAAAGTCACGTGGCCATCTAGTCTCATGGTGACATACGAAAACGTGATTCCCAACACAAGACTACGAGTCGTACAACCAAATAGGTAACTATAGCGTATTATCGAATGGCTGGGCTGGTCCGATATGAAAGGACCATTCTAACTAACTTTTTTTTTAGTGCTCCGCGAAATTTTGTGAGAGTGTTATCATCAGTTTCTAGGTTTTCTCGTTTTAAATTAGCTCATGAAACTTATTAATAATTCTTTGGGTACTGTTATTTCAGTGGGTACAAACATTTATCAACACAGACTTTTTACATGGAGAAAATCGATTTTAGTGTGGCAAAAACCAGTGAAAACAAGAAACATTTGATGGTATATATATTCTGTAAACAACATATTATTCTGATGCTTTAAACATTTGCCTTTGAAGTTCAAACTTCTTCCCTTTTTATTGTAAAAACAGGGTTTCAAGTAAGGTTGTAGCCCATGGCCAAAACCAAAAACAAACCAGATCGTCTTACAGTGTAGGGTTATGGGATGTTGTTTAGCGGTATGAACTTGGACGCCTTCCAGGGAAAAAAAGGCTCAAACAATCACGTTTTCATTGTTCTTCTTTTCAGTTCTGATTCAGGGAAGACATTTTCATATTCATCTCTTGATAAGTGCTCCTCTCTGAAAGTTACAGCGATTACCAAACAGGTATGTTTGGCGAACATTCCAGTAATGGAATGGGCAAAACTGGGCAACTGGTCGGCTGAGTGGGTTTATGAGAATGTCATTGCTGTCTTTAATTCAAGGGACTTAGCCATCCAGTAAAACTCTGGAATAAATCTTGCCTTCACCTTAATCGTTCCCATAATAATAACGTTTCATCTTGATCGTAGGTAAAATAAAATTTTGTCCTCTATCACGCAGCAACCTCTGTTTCTTGGGAAGCAATAGTTCGTTAAGTACATGACAGATGCTGTTTCCGATAATAATATTCCACAACTTACTATCTCGGTTTGTAATTACTCTGATATTGAATACAAATTATAAGCGTAGCCAAAACGCAAGGCTCGCCTAAGAAACTTGTCTATGATGTATAAGCGCTGAGGAGTCACTGGAATAAGCAGCCACCACAGACTAGAGTTTAGATTGCAATGCAACGACTTCAATTCGCTTGTTCTTTGTTTTTATCTTACACTATTTGCAACTCGTTCTTAAAGGAGAACTAGCAGAGTTGCGTATGCGCTCTCTGGTTGACAAACTTGAAAAAGATTAGGCGAACGTTTTTCAAGTTTTCGCGCAAAAACTCAAAAATGGTTAGCTATGTAGCGCATTCAGCCACGGTGGGCCGGAAGTAGAGGCAACATCGGTTGGAAAAAGACGTCTCAGGCCGATCGAAAAGACAGGAAAGAATGGTTCAAACTCCATTTAAAAAATTAACTATCGAAAATAGTATTATTCCAACTCGCACAAGCACAGCTCATGATTCTTCGGTTTTAACGGACACAACTGTAAGATGAATATCTAATCAAAGTTCACCCCTGCCGTTTTGCCTTTCTACTGCTTTGTTTGAGACGGACAGCCGGTGCTGGTGAGTGTCTTAGAGAGAATTGACTGGTTTTTTTTTTCGCTTCAGCCTTCCAAATCAACAGTAACGGTCAATCCAGATGGAAAAACAGTGAAATTCCAAATAAATCCTGGAGTTAACGTCTCAGAGTTAAGCAACGAGACCTTCACTTACACCGCGAGTCTTGTACCTAGTCCAGGGGGACAGCCGCTGACCTCCAATACCTCTTCTTCTGTTGAGTTTACGAGAAGCGCCGTAAGCAATTGCCACGGTGGTAGGATGATAGGACCAGTGCCAACGGTAACAGATGATAGGTAAGGAATGAGGTCTTCCAATGGGCTATAAACGTTTTTAGTCATATAACGGAATAGCCTGCGAGCAAGCTCTCTCGGGGGTGGGGGAGAGGTTTAGGGTTAGGGTTAGGGTTAGGGTTTAGGGTTAGGGTTAGGATTAGGGTTAGGGATAGGATTTAGGTTTAAGGGTTAAGGTTTAGGTTTAAGGGTTAGGCTAGGGTTAGGTTAGGTTAGGGTGGGTTAGGGTTAGGGTTAGGGTTGCAAGCTCTCTTTCCATTTTTCCCTCTATTGCGCTCCTACCCCCGAGAGAGCTTGCTCGCAGGCTAATAACGGAATGGTAGGGTTGGCGGAGTGCTGTGGAATTGTGATGGTCTACAAAAAGTGAGAGGGCGTAGAGAGAAAAACAACAAATGAACGACGAAGATACTTTTAAACCGGTAACCAAATGTATTTTAAAAGGATAGTTTGGACTATTTCTTTGTCAACTTCATTTCGAATAATCTTTTTCAATTTCTTAATGAAATGGCACTTTAACGAGATGGTCGTCTTTTTTTAACTCGGTTTTCAGGAAAAAAATAACTGGGTAAGTGGGTTTTTCAGCGGCCCTAATAAAATCGATCGTAAAAAATGGTCTTAGGGCGGGCTTCTAATGTGTTAATTTCTCTGGCAAGAGTGAATCATTCACAGGTTGAAATTAAGGTCTGGTCTTCGACGGACTGCCACGAACATTGCGTAAGCAAGAGGTGCGAGTAAAAATTGCAGCAAATGATGTGGCGAATGCGGGTGTCAAACCTATTTTTTTGTTTTATAGACGACTGGACGGTACCTCGAACAATAAAAATCATGTGAGATGGGGCGCCGCACAAGAGGACGTGGCCCGTGATGCACCTGCGATGTACGCTGACGGCATTGTTATGCCCGCGGGCTCTAACAGGCCATCACCAAGGAAAATCAGCAATGAACTCTTTCAGCAGGTAAGTTTTATTCAACGACCATTGCATAAAGTCAACGACTAGTGCATTGGGTTAAAATTGATTTCCTTTCATTTTTTTTTTTTTTTTTGCAGATTGAATCCAAGATAAGTGCCCGCAGACTCAGTGATTTTAGTCCGGGTTTTGGACAGGTAAATGTCAGTCAGTCAGTCAGTCAGTCAGTCCGTCCGTCAGTCAGTCAGTCAGTCAGTCAGTCAGTCAGTCAGTCAGTCAGTCAGTCAGTCCGTCAGTCAGTGAGTCAGTCAGTCAACCAGCCAGTGAATCATCCAGTGAGCAGTCAGGGATATATCAGGTTCACATCCTCAAGTTCCGTAATAGAGCGCACCAAAACACCACCCAAAGTTTTATCCTCAATATAATGACCTAAGATTGATCAGTACAAAAGAGGATCAGAAATACGTGATGTGTATTAATCGGACATCAAGTACACTTGACGAGTTAAATTGGCATGGCCCAGGACATTAAAATAAATCGATCCCCAGCATTGCGGGATTACGCCAGTCGAGTGGTTAATATTTATTTCATAGTGTTAGCAACATGGCTGTTTTAAATTTCGTTTCCTTTTCTCTTCTTAGTTTCTGGCGCATGACACGGATCACTCAACTACCCTGAAAGACCCAGCTGAAGATTTTGATGTTTTGAGTGATTTTTCGCTACCTATTGAAGTTCCAAAGGTCAGCTGGCTGTGAGGATATTACCAACAAACAACTTTTGAACCTTTTTGCTTATATATGTTTGCTTATACATGTACACTGTATACGGATATGCTGTTAAGTTTCCGGGTACTGGACCAGAGAATCACTTAAAACCTTGCTGCTTATATATGTTTGCTTATATATGTACACTGTATACGGATATGCTGTCAAGTTTCCGGGTACTGGAGCAGAGAATCACTTAAAACCTTGCCAGCAAGGAAACGTTATTGTGTGCGTTGTGGGTGAAAAATGGATTCAAGGATCTTCCATTTTTTTATAATAGAATATTTACTTCTTTTATCCACAAGCGTGTACAAGTAAATAAATAAATAATAATAAATAAATATTTTCTTTCTTGTATTACAGGGAGATATTCACTTTGACCTTCAGAATAAAGGAAATGTGTATCTTCCTTTTGTGCGCTCCACCTATAACAGGTATAACAATTTAGATGTATTTAGTTTCACAAGGGGTTTCAAGTTTTCGACTGCGGCGTTGAGATCACCCAAGCATCTCTATCACCGTATTACCGTTCCGCCTCTCTTTGCTTGCCGGGTGTAATCTGGGTGCAACCTTGCGCTCAACATGGTACTTTTTAAGTGAGTTGCAGCATGTGTCAGCTATGTGTCCATTAGTGATGCTAGGCCATCATGCTATTTCGACATGCTTGAATTTGTTTGGGGCAAAATCTCTACGGCGAACTCACTGAGAAATTTAAAAGCTGCAGGTAATGTTGCTTCCTATATCCGGGTCTTAATTCTAAACTAATTCATCTGTTTTTGCAGAACAATTTAATGCTTATATGCATAATACGGTCTCTGAAATGTAAATTCGTGATGCGCAGTAAAAATCTACTTACGGTAAAACATTTTTTAGGATCTCCTCTCCGTGGACACGTTTATAATACTGTCATCTCTATCTATTGCAAAATATTTATTTGGTCGCAAGAGGATAAAATTCATCCAAAATTTACCAATGATACTGACATTCACGTGTATCCAGTTCCATATATTACCGCGAAATGATCATCGCTTGGAGTAAGTGAAGTGGCGACTTGGATTAATTGAAAACAAATGAAATTGCGCTCTCAAGTTTAAAACTCAGAAAAATTTTGAGTCCTCTCAACGGGAGTCGAACTTGGAGGTGCCCGTTGGATGCTCTAACCATTGAACTTAATGGATGGGGGGGGGGGGGGGGAGAGGGGACTGATCGTGGTGAGCGAGGCCATACCACCCACTAGGTCATGTCCCGCCCATCTGTAGGCTCAAATATGTCCACAATAAAGTGACAAATGAATACATGATAAGTAAAGTGTCGACTGGGATTAATAAAAACGAATGAAATAGGCCATTTCCGAGTTGCCTTGTACCTCTCTTTCAAAGCGAGTCTTGGTGCATAGCCTTTCATATGAAAATGAGTTTCCATCCACATGCACATAAAACTCATTTTCGTATGAAAGGTTTTGCACGTCGTCTTGCTTTGAAAAAGAGGCACAAGACAATTCGGAAATGGCCTATTGTGCTCTCAAGTCAAATGTTCAGAAAAAATTCTGAGTACTCCCAACGGGAGTCTGAGCGCAACACAAGAGATTCTACTGTATTCCACTGTATTACAGACAAAAAAAAGTTGATATGGTACATAATTATTAGTCGTCATGGTTTGAAATATATATAGTTTAGGGCTGTATTTGTAATTCCGTGGTTTTAAGGGAATTTTGGCATACGTTTCTTGCGTGATATTTCAAAATTGTCCAAATATCAGAAGCCGTGAACTTGCATTTTGAAAAGGAAGTCATTAGAAAAATAATTTGTCAAAATAAAAATCTTTCTAAAATCAGTTGAAAATTAAAATCTTTGTCATATTTCAGTAACTTGGTGCTTGGTGTCGTAAAAATGTATTATTGTCTTTGCTTCGTCAGATGCACCGGCCGTGGTACCAATATTCCGAGACAACAGGTGAACAAACTAACGTCCTACATCGACGGGTCTGTCGTGTACGGCGAATCAGAAGAAAGAAACCGGGCACTACGAGAATTTAAGGATGGCAAGTTAAAAGTTGGTCCTGGTGATCTTTTACCCGTAAGTTCTAAGTTAAAGACACGTCTAAGTATAGGATACAACTATTCCTGCCATATCTAGACAACTGAAATGAGCCATATCAGCAGAACAATGACCGTCATCCGTCATTTTAAGCAAAATCATTTGACTGTACAAAAAAGAAAAAAAAACACTAAATGATGTCTTGTGTACAAAATCTTTATGGTTGCACACCATCATCTTCTTTCAACCTGGATGGCGAGGACTAGTTTTTACCCGCCGCTTTATAATCTTTTCATTTATTAATAAGATTTTATCGTTACCACGTTGACCATCTTCATTCGAGGATTAGTTATTTCACCTCCTCTATACCCACCCCCCCCCCCCCCAACTCCCGAAGTTGGAGCCGTTCAACTATTACCAGTAGTTAAAATACTGACGAAAAGGGTGCATTTTGAACCTAAAAGTTTAACACCAGTTTTGGAGTTAAAATAACTCGTTGCCACGTTGACCGACTCCATTTCAGGATTAGTTATTTCACCTCCTCTAACCTCCCCCTTTCTGAACTTGGAGCCGTTAAATTATTACCAGTAATTAAAATGCTGACGGAAAAAGTTTATTTTGAACCTTAAAGTTTAACACCAGTTTAGAGTTCAACCTCAAAACTGGTCCGCCCAATTATATGAAATAACTCTTTGGAAATTACGGTATACGGTGCACATAATTATAACCATTGACATCCGTTAAGACACTGACGATACAACAACGACTTGTTCCTCAGTCTGAAACTGACGTCCTCTCAGGTTGTCGAAACGTCAGGCAATATCATCGACAACGTTCCCTTCAAAGACTACACTCACCTGGAAGATCACACTAAATGGACTAGTAGGTGCTCATTAAATTTTTAATGTTTCATAAACAGGAAAACACAGTGTCAGTATCAAACGACAATCCAACAGGCCGCGACGCTAATATACTGGTGGCTGCAGGAGACGGCAGAGCCAATGAACAGCCTGGTTTGATTGCACTTCACACACTCTTTGTGCGCGAGCACAACCGGTTGTGCGACGAATACAAGGGCGAAAATCCACAGGTAGATAAAAAGCTTTGCCATTTCTCAATGACTTTATTAGGAAGGATAAAAGGATAAAGGATAAAGTCGCACTCGGGCCAAGAAGACCCACACAGCTGGAGCCTATCCCGGTTTCCGTAGCATGAAGCAACTGAGAATATTGCTACTCCCCCGCTGGACAGAATGCTAGTCCATCGCGGGTCTCCCCCCCCCCCCCCCCCCAGCAGTATGTCGCACCAATGTGGGGCAAGGTGGGGCAAGGTATCTTGTCTAAGAAAACAACACTATGGCAGGGACTGGGCGTCGAACCACTGACCTTCAGATCTGAAGTCCAACGCGCTAACCACTACACCACCGCGCCCCCACAAACGTTATTAGGAAGCTCTTCCTTAATTTTCTTTATACACCCAGCTAAGCAATCAAGGTTAGGAGAACTCAGTTATTCTTTCAATCAGCATGTTTGAAGGCACTATATTAAAAAAATATCCGTATTTAAAAGAGATCTATATTTTAAAAGCCAACTACTTATCAATATACTCATTAGCGCTGGGATATTATGCCTTCAACTAACCCTTTTTATGTTCCCCAGGCTACCGATGAGGAAATATTCCAGGCTGTGCGTCGCTTGGTAGCAGCTGAGATCCAGGCCATCACGTTCCGTGAGTACTTGCCGTCGTTATTGGGGGGCACTGAGCACATACCTGCTTATGAGGGGTACAATCAGAATGTGGACGTTGGGATGAACAACATGATGTCAACTGCAGCCTTCAGGTAATAATCAGTCAAGATGCTTTTCCATTTATACACCATCCAGTTGTTGAGCGGACCAGGGAGATCTAAACTTCCTAGTCTCCTAGCTCCGGTTTTCGACCCTTTTGTTGCTAGCTTCTTCTTTGGGATTTTTCTGATTCTAATACGACGCTCTATTACTAAATTGCTCTTAATTCTCTTGCTTTTAGTCACCCTAGAAATCTAGCTTCCTTGCCTTTTTTTTTTTTTGCTCCCCTTAATTCCCCCTCCCCTCCCAGCCTTTTCTCATTATCAAACTGACCTGGTCTGCTGCGCTTTTTTATCTTTGGCTTTCAAACTGAAAGCGACACAAGCCTTAGAATTCAAATTATTAGTCAAAAACAGTCAGGAATTTATCTTAAGGACGTTCGCGCGAAAAACTTCTACAACACAGATTTTTTGCATACTTTTGCTACAGTCAGATAATTAGTTGCCTTTGTAAGAAATGCAAAAAAATTGGGGGGTCATCGACTTCGCTTTCGAAATAAAGCGCGTGAAAAAGTACCCCAATTTTGACAAAGCGGTCCTCGTAACTCGACATGGTTCGTTAGTTGAAAAATGTTAAAAATGATTCGCGGTAGACCCACTTTCTTAGTCTAATTTTATTTAAGTGGGTCTGTCAAGTAAATAATTCTTTCAGTTAAACTCAACCTTAAAGATGGGCTTTTGCGAACACCGTGCAGCTTAAATATTAGCGGAATTCGATGATGCAAGGGCAGAAAAGTTGAAAAAACAATCAAACTTCCACAACACAGTTTTTCTTCAATTTTACATAAAACGTGGATAAGAGACAAAGAAAGTGAACTATCAAAAGAAAATCTGGGGTCACCAAATATTTGAGAGAGTTAAACCCATGCATAGATATTGAAATGCCCACAAGCGCTGTATATCTCCACATTTCTCCAACAGCGCGCACGCTCAGTGTATGAGGTGGCATGACATCGTATCGCGACGTGAATTGCGTGCGCAGAAACAATTAGCGCGAACGTCCCTAAGATGACCAAGCCCCACTTGGAACGGAAGGGAACGGTTACTAGTGACATCAGCTGCTGCAACTTGATAACACGTAACGTTTGTAAAGTAGCATAAAAGCCCAAACGCAAGTGCAAGAAACGGTTAAGTCATTTTACTTTTCAAATCTTAAAGGGGGCCTATGTCACCAATTTGTAGTATCAATTTAAGAAGCCAAAAGAAATGTTTGTATTGATGGAAACCCAAACCAATGGTCCAGGTTCTCTACCAATGCACTGAACCTGCAAATAAGTTTCCCTGCGATGTGTTTGCAAAAACATATTATGTTTTGTTACAAAATTCGTTTCATATTTTCTTCTTAAACTTCTGAGAACATTTCCTTATGAGAAACGCTCTTAGTTTCGATTTGAATAGAATCGAGACATAAAAGACATAAGGCATTAAAATACTCGTGATTTAACCCCTTTAATTCATTTCAAATTTTTTAGAATCATGAAACACGTGGCTTGCATGGGAGGATTTTTCGTGCCTATTATAATACTTAGTTTATGAAAAAGCAGTCACAAACGGCTGCAACTACATCTTTTGATAACTTTGTGATTCATCCGTTGTTCAATCTCAGGTTCGGTCACAGTCAAGTCAACACTCACTTGTGGCGATATGAAGAGGATGGTACAATGTCTCCGTATGGACACCTCCCCCTGAGAGACGCCTACTTTTCACCTGAGAGAGTAACAAGAGAAGGGGGGATAGACCCTCTCTTCAGAGGAGCAGTGAAACAAGCAGCACAAGAAGTCGATTTGAAGGTTTGCAGTCCGTTTTTAGTTAATCAGTACTTCCTGTTTACTTTCCTCATCCAAACATCTCAAAAGGAATCTTATTTCTCAACTACACAGTTACATGTATAGCATCCAAGAAGGTGCCAGTAAAAAAGCGAAATGTTCCCGTATGGCTCTGATTATGGTTCAGTATACATTCTATTATTTTTGTGTGGTTAAGATCATTAATTAGGTATTCATGATCATAAAAGGCACGATAATGTAGTTTTAAACGTGTTTTGTTAACGTTTCATCATTATGGCACCTAGATGGTTGATGACATGCGGAACGTTTTGTTTCCGTCCGGTCGTGGACTTGGCTCTGATCTGGCGTCCAAGAACATACAGCGTGGGAGAGATCATGGTTTGCCAGACTACAACACCGCCCGAAAGGCGCTTGGTTTAACAGGTTGGTGATAAGTGGACGAAATGTGAACCTTGTGTTACTATCGCTGCTCGCTTTGGAAGCGGTTATGTTGTTGTTAAGATATCGTGTTCAATTCCGCTGAACACTATCAACGAGTACCAGTTTTCTTCAACCCTTTAGTCAATGACACAAATCTGTGAAATCAGTCGTCTAGTTAGTCAATCAGTCAGTTATAATTAGCGACCCGGTTAGTCACTCTCAAAATCCACCACTTCTTTTAACTGACGTTCTAACACGTAGTTTATTTACTTCTCAGGGCTCACCAGTTTTTCAGAGATCACCAAAGATTCTGAGACTGCGTCAAAAATGAAGGACCTTTACCAAGACATAAATAACATTGATTTATGGGTAGGAGGCCTGGCCGAGGATCATGAGAGTGGCAGTGAACTGGGACCGACTTTCAGAAAGTAAGTAAATTAACAAATTAAAGCATACCCCATGAAAAGTGAGTGTCATACCCTAGTCGTGCACGAGCGCATGCGTGTTGTGTTATTGGCTATGAGGTCATAAGCGACTCCGTATCGTGGGATAGTTGTTAAATAGCCAATGTTTGACTCATGGAAAATTTGAATACCATACTGTTAAAAGAAGCACACGCTTTCGCCATCTAACTTGAGATAGGAGCGTCACGTGTGGAGATACTTCTCTCCAGTATTAAAGAGGGAACCAATCAGAACGCACGCTCATCCTGCTCATATTTTCCAGAGGTTTTCTCATTAACAACTTCTTTCAGAGGCTGAAGTAAATACCGTTTTGAAAAAAGATAAGAAAGTCGCACTCAGGCCAAGGAGGCCCACACGGACGGAGTTTATCCCGGTGTCCGTAGCATGAAGCAACTGAGAGTAGTGCTACTCCCCTCTAGACGGGATGCTAGTCCACGACAGGGTATCCCCCAGCAGTATGTTGCCGGTACCCATCTATAAACCTGGGTGGAGAAAGACAATGTGGGGGGGGGGGGGGATCTACCACCGCGCCCCCACACCGTCTTGAAGTTTCAGTAATTTATTGGCCACTGGTTGGGGGTGATGCACTTTGTTCTGCTCATTGCGTTTTTCCAGTTAATATGGGTGGATGTGGTACCTTTTCAGTGATATTATATGTTTAGCTTTTATTTCACACAAACAGCAGCATAATTCAAAATAATTTTACCATTATTCTACCGCACAAATAAGCAGATTCTCTTTAACGGCAGGCTATGACAATTTTCAATTACTTCAAATAATTTGAAAGAATCTTCCTTTTATTGCAGAATCATTATGCTTAATTTCTTGAGAATCAGAGATGGTGACAGATTCTGGTATGAACGCCATCTTTCCCAAGAGGTAACTGGAGCGATTTTGGTTGTAATTCAATATCTATTTCTTTTTTTGTAAGTAAGGAAAAGGTTTATTGATAAGTCGATGTGTATTCAAACCGAATAAGGAAACTGCTTAAAATCTTATTGTGAAAAAAGCGAATTTCAGCCGGGGAGAGTTGTCTTTACACAGGGCTAGTACTCTTTTCGAGTTAGAATCCCATGAAATGTGTTTATGTAGTTGAACAGCACAACAACCATTCATATTTGGTCGACTGTTCACTTAAGCAAGTTCTACTGTTTGTCTAAATTACGCAATCTAAGTTAGCCTGTTCACAGACGTTAATACTGACCATGTTTTTCACTTGATCAGAGGAAAAGGAAAATGAAATTTTGGCTCATCGGTATGAAGAGGAAATAAAATCTCGCAGTATCATGAGACGGTTATGATTTGATAAGCCAGAGCACTATTAAATTAAACTCTTGGTGAAATAAATTTGTTTGAGCAAAAGGGTAGATGGTGGATAGAGTAATGCAATGCCGTCGAACCCCACCTTATCATTACCACGTTCGTACGACAACCTTATTACTACGGCCACTTTCGACCCGTGGAAAAGCATATGCAGTCATTTTCCTACCTAGAAAACTCCGAAAATTAAAAGCTGACCACGTCACGTTGCTTAATCGAACGAATTCGTATGACCCATCGGTGTTGTTGTTAGCGGGATTCCACTATGCAAATGTTTTTTTACACGAAAAACAAAAGTTTGCGCACTCTTGCTCTTGCACGCAAATTGCCGGGATCGCATGAAAGCCAATAAGTATACGTAATCGCATGAGGCCGAGTAGAATTAAGGACAAATTTTCACGCGTATTTTCAAAGTTTTCACAAAATCGCGACGAGGGCAATTTGTGAAAACTTTGAAATACAAGTGAAAATTTATCCTTTATTCTACGAAGACTCAATGCGATTACTTGTTTATAACACAGAGGGCAACATTTTCTGAAAATTTTTCATGCACGTCGAAACACAATCAGCGCTAGCCGGCCCTCAGAATAAACAATTCTCTACACAAGCAGTTTATTAAACTGCTGTTCAGCGTACAGAACAAAAAAAAAACTATCTTTTATGCATAAGTTCATCTTATGAGATCATTATAATTCTAGTTCATTGACATAACACACTCAAAACTCAAACTAAGTAAATTAATTTACCTGAGTTGCAACGCTTCCTCTTTTTTTTCCCTTTTTTATTCATATACAACACAAAGCACATACAAACACAGAATTACAAAGAATCACAAATTAGATTTACAAAGGTAAAACAGCCGCGCAATTGCTGTTTTTAGCAATTAATATGCCCTTAATCATTAATTAGTTAAATATATATCCATTGTATAATTTAGGTTTAAACTGCAGATAACTGAAGTTATTTTATACATGATACTAAATTGCCGTTACTTACAATAACATTTACTTAACAACAATAATAATTACAGTTACTCTATTACACTATTTTACATTAATTTACAGCTATACAAACAAGTAATGGAAAAATAAAAACGAAAGAAAAAAAATTAAACTAAGAGTGGAAAATTTCCGGTCCATTTCTTATAAAATGCTTCTAGATCGTTGTTTTTGGTCGCGATGTATTTTTCTATCTGATATTTTGTTTTATTTTCAGTTTAAAACCTTCTATATACGGCTGTACACACTTCCTCCTGCAATCCCAAATATAAACTTTACCGATTAAAATTAGATAGTTTAGTAAGGGCCATGATGATGCTGTAATACCTATAATGATTTCTTGAAGAGGTCCTTGAAGGCTGAGAACTTTAAGTTGTTTTGTTAGGTTGAGGTAATATTTTTCCAGATGTTTCCAAAATAGATTTGAGTGAGAGTGATCCCTCTGGGCGTTATATTATATTAAAAGTAGATATGGAAGACAAGGTTTATGTCCTA
The DNA here is from genome assembly GCA_964030785.1 of Siderastrea siderea. Lineage (NCBI taxonomy): Eukaryota > Metazoa > Cnidaria > Anthozoa > Scleractinia > Rhizangiidae > Siderastrea > Siderastrea siderea. The sequence goes on from OZ034970.1 coordinate 42,187,276, forward strand.
ATAAACATTTACGCTCCCAATAAAGATAAAATAACTTGCAAATTTTTCAAAAATTTACACAAAAAGCTGCAAGAAGAGAATTTAGATTGTGTAGAAAATATTATTTGTGGAGGCGATTTTAATTACCCTCTAAATCCAAAGCTTGATAAAAAAAGGTGGTGTAATGGTGCCAAGAAAAATGGTAATAGATAATATTGAATGTTTACAAAATGAACTAGATCTTGTTGACATTTGGAGAATCAAAAACCCTCAAACTAAAAGTTACACAAATTTTTTGTCGATTAGATTATTGGTTAGTGTCTAACACCTTGCAAGACTTTGTTAACTCAACAGATATTACTCCAGCGATAAAAACTGATCATGCAGCGACTGAAATTACCCTGAGCGATTCATATCAAAATGCTAAAGGTCCTGGTTTTTGGAAAATGAATGTCTCTCTGCTTGATGATGAAAACTATCTTAAGGATTTGGAAAACAAACTTCCACAATGGAAGATAACAGGTATGAATGACTTATCCGATAAACGCTCTGTCTGGGATTGGCTGAAATTTAATATTCGAAATCATGCCATTTCTTACTCTAAACAAAAGGCCAAAGAACGAAGCAAAGAGGAAAAATCTCTGCAAAATGATTATCAAATAGCAACAAAGAATTTCGAAGAAGACCCGACTGTTTCGAATCAAAATCGTTTAAATGAAGTGAAAGACCCTCTTGAACTTTTTTATGAGGAAAAAACAAAAGGCATTATCATTCTCGCAAGGGCTCGGTGGCAGGAACATGGAGAAAGAAACACAAAGTATTTTTTTAAATTTAGAAAAACGAAATAATGTTAAAAAGCATATTAGAAAATTACTAGTTAGTGGTGCTATTACAACCGATCCCTTCAAAATACTTGATGAACAGAAGCGCTTTTATCACAACCTTTATAAATCTCAATTTCCCGGCATGGATAACAACGATGGCGAAATCTTTTTAAACAACCTGAACATACCGAAATTATCTGAAGAACAGAAACAATCTTGTGAAGGTGAAATATCCCTTGAGGAATTAAAGTCCATCTTAGAAAGCTTTCAAAAGAACAAATCACCTGGTAATGACGGAATACCAATTGAATTTTATAAAACATGCGGGAACCTAATTAGTGGTTCTTTTATCGAATGCGTTAATGAATCCTTCAAATTTGGTGAAATGTCCTGCACGCAAAGAAAAGCAGTCACCACTTTAATTGAGAAACAAAGTAAAGATCGAACTCTTATGGAAAATTGGCGGCCAATATCCCTCATTAATGTTGACGCGAAAGTAATCTCGAAAGTTATCGCAGCTAGAGTAAAAGATGTCCTGCCAAACATTATTCGTCACAACCAAACCGGCTATGTCAAAGACCGTTACATTGGAGAGACAGTGAGATCAATTTTTGACATAATGGAATTTACGGATAACGAGAACATTCCTGGCATTTTGATTTTTATTGATTTTAGAAAAGCCTTTGACACATTAGAATGGCATTATCTTTTTAGCTGTTTGAAAGCGTTTAATTTCGGCCCTGACTTAATAAATTGGGTTAGAACTTTTTATCAAAATATTCAGAGCTGTGTAATAAACAATGGTTTAGCATCGGATTATTTTACCTGAGAACGAGGTGTGAGACAGGGCGACCGCCTTTCCCCCTACCTCTTCCTCTTAGCCAATGAGACCTTGGCAATTTCTGTTCGACAAAATCCTGAAATTGAGGGAATTAAAATAGGAAAAAATGAAACTAAGCTTCTTCAATATGCAGACGATACTACTGCTGTCTTATCAAATTTAAACTCGGCAAATGCTTTATTTCAACAAATGAATTTATTTGAAGTCAACAGTTTTTTATTTGAAGTCAACAGTTCAAAAACAGAAGGTATGTGGATTGGGTCTCTTAAAAAAAACAAAGAAAAGCCACTTGGAATAAATTGGCCAAATGAACCCATTAAAGCTTTAGGAATATCTTTCACGTACGATCAAACATTACTTTACGAAAAAAACTTCCGGGAGAAACTCGATAATATGAAAAAACTTACAAATATTTGGTCTTCAAGAGGACTTTCCATTTATAGAAAGGTCACTATTATTAAATCTTTACTCATCCCTAAATTAGTCTATGCGTCCTCCTTGCTTCCAACCCCGGCAAGTATTATCAAACAATTAAATCATATAATCTACACATTTTTATGGAAAGGAAAAGACAAGGTGACAAGGCTCTCAGCAATTAACGACTTTGAAGGTGGAGGTATAAAAATGATAGACATAGACAGCATGATCAAAGCTCTTAGGCTAGCCTGGTTGAACCGAATATTCAATAATAATGAAAGTACATGGAAAATCTATTTGATGCATTTCTTAAAAGATGTTGGGGGCTCATTCATTTTTGAATGCAACTACGAAATAAAAGATCTTTCGATAACCTCAATTTTCTATAGGGAACTGCTGTAATGGTGGTCAGAATTCCAAGATCTCTTTTCTGATGAGAAAAATTGGATATCTGTAGTTTGGAATCACAAAGATATAAGAATAAATGGAAAACCTGTTTTTTATAGGACATACTATGATTCCGGAATTTGCACTGTTGATGATCTCCTATTAAATCTAAACAACATCGAATCATTCGACATAATAAGAAACAAAATAAAAAAAGGTCAATTTTCTTACATGGACAGGTCTTAGACATTCAATACCTTCCGAATTAAAAACAGTTCAGTACAGGTTCACAAGAGGGAATCCCTCTTTTAAGTACAACAATGTTATTTTTGACATTACAAAAAAGAGATCAAAAGACTACTATTCCCTGATAATTAGTAAAAAAGCTCAGCTACCTAATAACGTTCAGAAACTAAGACAACATTTCAACTTAACTGATGAAGAACTGAAAGTCGCCATCACTCTACCGCATAAAATAGCGAATGAACCTTATGTCAAAGCTTTTCAATACAAAATTTTAAACTCAGTTCTTTATACTAACACGAAATTATTTAAACTTGGATACAGCGAGCATGATAAATGTACTTTCTGCAACAATGAATCAGAAACATTACACCACCTATTTTTCAACTGCAACGCTTCCTCTCGCTCGCTGAATTAACCAAGGTTTTCGGTAGTTTTAAAACAAATAACCATTTGCTGTTTCCCGTAAAACATTCAGGTTTATCTTCTGGAATTTCTCTTGCAGTTACCACCCGATTTCCATACCATATTTTTTCCAACCAACTCGGTTAAATTTAAAATTATTAAACGATATCTTTGTGTCGAACGACTCAAAAATTCAATTCAAAATGCTTACAAAATGCTTACAAACGCTTACAAAATGCAAATGGCGCGCTCCTGTGTTCAGCCAATCAAATGTGAGAATTTTTGGCGCTTGGCCAATCAGGAGTCAGTAATTTTGCCCTCATTAGAAAGAAAATTAAGAAAAAATGCCCTCTGTCTCAACCAACCAGCAATCAGTTATTTTGCCCTCTATGTTATAAAATAGTTAACCAACATGTTCGGTTTGCAAACTTACGTCTCTCATGTGAATAAATAAGGACCCCTTAAGGTGGCTCCCTAGAGTTTCTACAAAAATGAGTATTCGAACTGGCAAGGGTTACAAAAGGATCCCTAATTCTGTTGTCCTGCAATCTTTGTTCCTGAGTTTTGCCAGTAAGGTTACCAACATAATTACTCTTATTTTCCAGTTTTTGCTTCTTAGGCCTAGGCCGTTGCCATGGCAACAAAACGTCTAAAGAATGACTGATATTTACCATTAATTTATCTTTATTCTTTAATATTTTGATTTTCCCTCGGTAAATTTTTTTTTAACTTTCCAATCTTGTGAAAATGATTTTTACTAACATTTTGCAGGGGAAAAAATATGGGTTCGTTCAGACGGTTTCCCGATATCACGTGATTTCTTATTTTTAACCATTAAACTGAATTGCTCTGACAGAATTTTTTCAAAAAATAGTATGTGGAAGGTAGCGTTAGTACCTCAACATATGCAAAATTAAAAAAAAAATGACCGAAGGAAACGCGAGAAAATTCACTGTTAATTTTGCTTTTTCTGCCTATGCTGACGTCATAAAATGTCGGGAAAACCTTACCATTTCATGTGAGCGCGCGCAGATTACTACAGCTCGCAACATCAGCGCGCACGCGGTCATAAAACTATAGGGAGCCACCTTAAAAGGCCAATGGGACGGATAACATGTTTCAGTATATTTGAAATTAAGTAACCCAGTGTGCTTCCGAGTGGAGATATTGTGTTGTCCAAGTTTATCTACTCCAACCTCGATACTTCTAATCTCAGCAGGCTTAAGGCGATTCCATTCAATTGCATTGCGCATCCTTTCTGCGCATCAATTTTTGCGTGATTTGCGCGCGCACGAGCGCGCGCACGCGTTCGAAACTTGATAGGTTTTCTATGAAAACTGAGCTGTTGAGAGAAATGAATTATCGTTTTCTCCAAAACGAACACGGTGACCCCTCTTTTTTATTCCATTTATTTGAAGAAAACACGACTCTGCATGATACATCCAAATTTTAAGAATTTTTCATTATTCAGTTTTCAAATATTCTGATTAATTCACTGTTACAATCTGATTTTCGGCATTTCACTGGAAGCGTGCATGTGCTCGATTTGCTTATTATTTCATTACTTTTATTTTTAAGGCAACTTTAAGGCCTTTTACTGTAACATTGTTTTGCTATCACAAGAACAATGCTTATATTTTATTGCTAGTAATAACTTTCTTAAAGTAGTGGGTGTCTCTGGTACAAGGAAAGGCTTTTAATATTGCTGTCGTTAGCTAGCAAGGTACCTATATACTACAGCCCTGTAGCGTGAAATCAGACACGGTGACCCCCTCTTTTTATTTTGTTTTTTCGATGTACTAGGTGTAATTAATAACTGTGCAAAGTTTCAACAAATTCTCATCACAACTTCTTTTTCGATGGAATCACCTTAACAATATTGGCTTTCGTTACTTTTAGGGGACTCGCGCTATATAGAGAAAAAATTGTCTGAATGCACGCGCAAAAATGACGAATTTAATTCACTCGCCAAACTGACGAATTCAATTAATTGTACAAAGTTTAGAAATAACTAAACTCAACAATAACAAAGCTAACCGTCGTAGAATCAGTGCTTAACCCTAAACAGAAGTATAGATGAGTTCTTAGGTTAGGCGTAATCACTATCGATCAGTGCCTAACCCTAAATACTGTAGATGAGAGTTTAACCGTTTTTCATTTTGTTTTCATCTGATTTTCTCGCTAATAAACGCTCGTCATCAAACTTGTTACTCGTCATTTTTGCGCGTGCATTCAAACAGTGTTTCACTGGTTTTTTCCTATGTAGCGCGAGTCCCCTAAAAGTAACGATATTAACAACACTCAAACAAAACTTTCTGTTCACTTTGACAGGAGATCAACAAGGTACACTCCCTGACGCTCGGCGCAATCATCCGCCTCAACACTGGATTCAAAAGCGCACCAGACAACGTGTTTTTCTCGAAACAGTACTGTGAAAGCGTCAAAGACTTCCAGTGTGTACACAAAACTGACAAAGCTTCTGTGACAGAGGCCAGTACCAGCAATGCCGTGAGAAATGGGTTGATAGCGTTGAGTGTTGTCATGATCGTGGTTGTTGTAGTACTGGTAGCTGTTCTGTTGTGGCTCTGGTATCGTTCGCGGCAAAATAGAAAAGTTGTTCCTATGAAGGAAGCGCCAAGTAACCCTGGAGATCAATGGGCACGACCAAAAGATAACGCGCCCATCATCTCGAACTAATTTCAGTTCTCCCAGTGTAAGACTACAAGCAGTCCCTTTTTCCTCTAAGGGACAATCAAGCGGAGGCGCGAAAAAGGAGAGCGAACGCGGCAGCGGCAAATGAATATCGCGCTCTTAATCTCACTTATTTTCAGTTCTCGCTAGATGTTCATATAAGCTACAAACAGACTTTTAAAAAAGAAGCCTCTTAAACTTCATTTTTTGTGCAGGATAATGGTAATTTGTAGTTTGTTTTATGGTAACATATTTTAATCTTAGCTGTTTACTCTACATTTTGTGTCTTTTATTTTGTATTTTTACGATTCTCAAGTAACTTTCTTATTGTAGATATTCTTTGTTTTGAAGTGATTATTGTAATTTCTGTAATGCAGGGCTCCTCTAGATAATGGCCCCGTGCTCAACGGGCCACCCTGCCTTAATAATAAAAGTTACTCAGTTATAACTTTCGGGAAAAGAAAGCGGGAAAAGAACGGTCTGCATTATTCTCGTTAAACGTTTATGACAGCCCTCATCCTAACTCTATCCCTTACACTAACCCTACTCCTACCCTTGCGCTAACGGTTGATTTTCGGGCAATTTCAAATATTTATGGAAATTAGTACTGCTGACATCTCGTTCGTCGTTTCCCTGTGCTGGTTTTAGTTTCACAGCCACCAAACGCGAAAACTACGTGCCTTCCGGTTTTCAGAGCCTCGAAGTTTACTGAATCAGTTCAAAAGTTTACTAGTGTGAAGTTGCCAAGAAAACGATGCACAAAATGTCCCGACAAACCGAATTTCGTGCGAAAAATACTTCTGGATGACAGTCACCTCTTTTTGAACACATAGTCAACGTAAAAAGCTTACTGAGTTTTTAGAAGTGGCTTTAAGTTTTGCGGTTGAAGTTGAAATTTCCACATCTGCTCGTGTTCTCTTTACGAATTTGTGGCGCGAACTGCGCACTCGTTGTGCATTTGATCGTTGTGAATCCCGCTTGACTGTCACAAAAAGACTTAATTCAGTATATTCGAATTCTGTAGTGGTAGTTGTGGTAGTTTGTGCCCGCGTCATTTGAGCGACTCCGTTCTTTAATACATGTATGTTTTGTAAGAGGCTATTTCCCAAGCTTAAACAAAAAAAGACTTCAGGCTTTGTTAGCCTCTTGGGACCATTAGAAAGAGAAACTAGTTGATTGCTTTAAATACGAACCTCGTAATATTCCCATACAAATCCTTCAAATTTCGAACAGATTGTCTGGGCTCCCTGTGGTTAAAGGGGCTGTGTCACGTCAAAACTTTCCTAAAATTGTGATTAAATGCCTCTGTTCAGGCGGAAAATGTTACTGAAACAGCAGGAGGAAGATAATAAGTGAATTTTCGTAAAGAGTGCAACCCATGACAAGTTTTATAATGAGTTTTGCAAAACACAAGCACAGAACTTAAAAACGTTCGCGAACGTTCCAAGCTGTACTCCACTTCCATACTGGCCATCCGTGGCCAAAGACACAGTCATTAATAGATTCTACTGGGCCGTTATTTTTAGGTTTTTCTTTATTTATGTCATTGTGACTACTGGCTTTTCAAAGTGTTACAAACGCGAAAAAAATCCCTGTGACTGCCCCTCTCGCTATAGAAAAGGAGAACGAGTAGTCTGATTGTTTTAGAATACATCTAAATGATTGCAATCGGGAAACAACAATTTCTAGGTTGAAGCATTGAGGACTCACAGTAACCTTTCTTCATTTGTTTATTTTGCTAGGGAATTAACAATGACTTAGCTTTCTTAACTTAAATCCAATCCTTTACTGTCGGAAGATCAGAGAAGTGAGCCGGACAAGCCGTGACGAGCACGACCGGACAATCATTTATGGAATTAGTTTTGTTCGACTTGTCATAAGATGCATGCATTTGGAAAATCAAACAAATAAGATGTATAATTAGTTAAGATCCCTGCGTTGACCTGATTGACTCCCAGTAGTAGCAATGGAGGTTGAGTGGTGGGAAAGCTTAGCTGTAATTCATACCACTATTTATACACCGATTCGTGAAGAAGGGGGGGGGGGCAGGGGGGTTTGAACCTCCCGCTTCCCGTACCCTTTAATCCCGGTTCCCGCCCTGTAATTGTTGGCTCCTGCCTCTTTGCATTTTTGGTATTGCGAAATTCTGCGCGATGTTGCGTAATTTTTCCCTTTTCCTCCCGCTTCCCGCCAACTTGGGAATCCCGCCTCCCGCCACCTTGGGAATCCCGCTTCCCGCCCCCTTTTTTCCGGCCTCCCGTACACCTCCAGCCCCCTTTTCTCCCGGTCTCCCGTCCCCCTGTCCCCCCCCCTCACTAAGAAACAAAATGGCCGCAGGGAGAAGGTTCAAACGACTGTCGCAGGTGTCACGTGCCAAGCAAAAGTCACCTTCATCTCCACTTTTGATCACAGAGCCAGAGAAAAAAAATATATACTCCAAAACATTTTTTTTAAGGGCAATGATTTTGACAATAAAGCTTTCACTAACTGTGTAGCTCGTAATGGCTGTATTTATTTTGTGGCTAGCCATCATCATCGGTTGGTTGGTCGATAAAAAACGGTGAAAAAAGGGGGAGGGGTGGATAAGTGCCAGAATTCTTACCCTGGTCCCAGAGGTTTTTCCTTTCTTTTCTCAAACGAACTTGAGCTGGGAAGCGGCGACGGCGAGAGAAATAAAAAACTTCTGGCACCAGGGTACAGAACTCGATTTAGCCTGTAATTGACGTCTAGAATGACCACAGAGCTGTCTCAGACTAATATCGAAAGGCACTTTTTGTTCATATTGGATGTGTATTCGATCAAAAAGAACACTATTCAATGAGCAAATCTTTACTCGTCTCTAGGGTCTCTCTACTTTGCACTGAGAAGAAAACAGAAGACAGTCAATTAATGGTAAGACCGATATCTCTTCATTGTTGATAGTCTGTGTATTACTTTCTTGGTGCAAATTAACCCCGTTGGCATGGTTAGCTGTATTCCATCCCCCCCCCCCCCCCCTTCCCACCATCACCCACCTTGTATCGAGATTCTCATTATGCTACGATAACTGAAAGCTTTCCTGTAAAAACCGTTACGGGTAAGTGCACGTCATGGCCGCTACTTTCAAGTTCTTTTTAGTTTTCACCCGGAACTTCTTTTTATAGCGAACCCCGTCCCGTGACGAAAACGTGTTTTGTAAACGCGACAGTAGGTTTAACACTCTTAATGGAATGCCCCCCCCCCCCCTCCAAATGACCTCCACTGCCCTAAGATTACTATTTTCAACTTTAAATAATCACTCCAGTTGGAGGACTGAGACAAAATATAAGAGCAGACAACCGTCTGCGACCTGCGTCCGCACAAACACATATCGCTCTCAGCTATTATTCAAGGAAGTAAGTTTAGGAAAGACACCTTGTGCCTTTTTGTGTAATTAAAAGCACAGAAACACCGAGGAATTTTAATTATTTAAATTTTAAGTGACCTTTACTGTTGACAAGTGCAGATGAATTACAGCATCTTATCCAGAAGTAATATTTGTGGCTGGAAACGTCACGGTTATCAGAAATGTTTTGTTTTAGTTGTCACGTCAGATCGCCTTTATTATCATCAGTTAACTGACCTTAGCTTAAATCCACTCGAAACAGACAGTACTTGGACAGCACTTGTGTCAACAGGTCCAAGAGCTGCCTAAAGGAAGGAACACTTTCCGACTGGCCTGAAGCAAACAGACAACAGTATTTTGCATATAGTCCCTCGTCAGCTAATTCATACATTGCTCGGTAATTCACTCAGACTACTCCCTTTGCTCGTTCTGGTTTTCTGGTGTCAAGCGGTAAGCATTAATAAACATTTAATTGAAGAGGGAAATCAAAACAAAATGGAAATCCAAATTTCACGCTTCATCTAATATGCAGTTTCTATAATCTACAGGAGAATTTATTAGGAACACGAAGATAATCTCACGCAATCAAACAAATTAAGGTAAGCGAGTACACGTACACATGTCAAATACATGAGCCAAATCATTGCAACTGTCCAGAACTTTTATACGGCCGTTCCAGTTTGGCGACCCAAGTTCGACGTCGTGGCAATTGCATGAAGAATTGTTTTAATTTCAGTTTAAAGTCTTTGCACGGAGTATTGAAGTGAAACCTGTTGTTGTACATGGTTTTTGAGTCTGTGGGTGGATTATTCATGTGTGATCACTCAGATCATACAAGTAGTATGACCAACATTCTACTGTGGTTAAGCTTATTATGCTGTCAAAATCAAATCATAACAAAAGACTGTATTTCTCGACTATATAAGGTGGCTTATAACTTCTGAGTCTGTGGGTACGTGTTCATATCCCTGAAAGTGAAAGCCGACAAGAGGTCTATTTAAGACAATTTGTCGTGTTTCGATATTGTACAAATGGTTTGAACTCAGACACTCTTATCTCAGGTCGAATATAAAGATTTATAAAGTCACGTTGCGACTCATTTGGAAATCCACTGGGCTAGTGCTTCCGTCTTGATCTCGTGAACTGAAGCCGCTCGCTACTATGAAAGCATTATCCATCTTCAGCCAAGTCATTGCAGTGTTGTTCATTATCTTCGTTTCTTCGACCGCGGCACCGGTTTTAATGGCTATCCCGGACATGTACGAAGTTCGAGACGGCGGTTATGCCCTAGAACGACACCATGATTCGATCAGTGGGCGACAGTGGACAACACAAGTAAGTCTGGAGAAGCTTGAAGTAGTCCTGAATGACATGGCCTATGGACTGCCTTTGGAGAGCTGCATTGAAGAGAAAATGACTCGTGACAACAAGTATGCAGACCACGCTGGGCAAAACTCAAAGTTTGAAGAAGTACACGAGGTACAGTTTATTTTTATTACGATTTTCGTAACATTTGAAGGTTCATGATTTTGGGACAAAATTAAATCAAAACACACTACAAACTTGCCCTGTTTTAGTACGCATGTGCGGGTTTTAAGTGATTTAAAACACTGGTTTGTTTTCGTTTTGTACGTGAATTGACAACAATCGTGCTGCAGGAATGCCCTTTTCTGCAATGACCATTCACTGCTGTGAATTAACAAACAAAACACCTAAACCGTGCACAAAGCACTGCCCATGAGGAAGTGGCGAGAGCACGAAACTGAGTGTAGGGTTCCTTCATACTTCTCGAGTACTCACGGCACTTGTGTGCTTTGTGACAGAACAAAGGTTTAGGCTTTTTTATTTGTTTTAAAATATAGTGTTGCTTACATTTGTATTGAAATTGGCTGCAATTTGCAAGAGAACAAGCTTTATTCATGTAGCTTGCAACCTGCTCAAGTAAAGTTTTATTCAGCTTGTAAGGGGCGCAGAATGGCGTCGCGGGTCACAGTTGTGACTGCATTAAAGTGTTTGTTTTGTTTTGTTTTGCAAAAAGGCGAGATCTGTAACAACCTAAAAACCGCACGCGCACAAAAACTGGTGTCACTTCAGCGTGCTTTATACTCTCCTAATATTAGACACGCTCAACTTCATTCTCCGCATAGGATGCAAAACCTGGACCAATTTTGAGTGTCTTTTCGCTTATTTGCAAAAATCTCGATATGCGCCGCTTTTACATGAAACTCTTCACAATTTGGATGATATTGTACATGAGTATTCATGCAGCTTAGATACCGGAAGGGGAACTATGGCTGGCGTTGTTGGAATGAAGACTGTTTAGTCCTTTCCAAATCTTTCAATATTTCAGTGCTCGTTGCGGTTAAAGCGGGCCACGAACCAGTGGTTTAGATTCCCGTTCAAGGTTTTTTTGTCGCCTTAGTGTAGGGGAGTACATTCCCGTCAACCACAATTCCCCTGCTATCTCGAATTTTTTCAGTTTCTCGAATCCCCGAGCTATCTCACACCCCCTGCTATTTCGAATTCCCCCCGCTCTCTTCAATCCCAGCTATCCCAAATCCCGGGTATCTCGACCCCCCGCCGCTATCTCGAATACCAGTCTTCTCATACCCCCTTCTATCTCGTCGAATCCCAGCTATCTCAAATCCCTGCTGTCTGGAATCCCTACTATCTCGAATCCCCTTCTATATCTTGAGTCTCAGTCGTCGCAAATCCCCTGCTATCTCATTTCCTTAGTGCCATCTCGAATCTCTCGCCAGTGTCTCGAATCCAGGCTTTGTCAAATCCCCTGCTACCTCGAATCTCGGCTATTTCGAATTCTCTCCCCCCCCCCCCCATATCTCGAATACCCTGCTATCTCGAATTCGGGCTATCTCATTTCCCCATCTATTCTGAATCCTCCCTGCTATCTGAAATCCCCTTCTCCCTCGAATGCCGGCTATCTCAAATCTCCTGCTATCTCGAATCCTCGCTATCTCAAATCCCTTGCTATGTCGAGCCCACCCCTCTCCCCCCCCCCCCCCCTTATTTCGAACTGATGCCTGTTTCTCTCGGATTTCCTTCATACTATTATCGTTCAGTCCTTTACTATTGGCTCACTCGAATCCGGAACAAACTGACTTTCCATGGACTAAATGAACCCTCGGTTTCTCGAACATCAGTAAATGTGACACTGAATGACAACAAGAAGCATCACGTTTGCTCAAAACCTTGTGTATAATAACTAAGTTTGTCTTCGCCCGGGAGGGTACCCAATAGTCGCCAAGTTGAATCCGTTGAAAGTTAAAATAGTAATGAATAATCCGTCAGTCACACGCATCCACTAAAGGAGATCCTCTCCACAGCTGATTAAATAAATTAACACAAATGAAGAGTAAAAAAAGAAGTTTTTCATCCTCCGATCCACCTATATTTCGGCCGAATGCACCGGTCTTGAGGCCTTCATGAGGTTTATATGTATAAACGAAATTTGGCTCCACTATCTCCCACTATTTCGAACAATTTTCCCTTGAGCCTTCGAGATAGTGAAGTCCACTGTATGTTGGGATGGTCAGGAGTTGGACCGGGGAGTTTCAAGGTTTGAGGCCTCCGGTTTAGATTTCAAAACTACTGGGTTACGTACCTTAGTATTAAAGAGTCCCCAGCAAACATACGTAACGAAAAAAAAAAATAGGAAGCGCGTCGCACATGTTTGGTGTCGATAAAAGCTTTTACAAGTGAGTTAACCTTTAGAAGAATTTGATAATGAAGTTTCAAAACATTGGTACAAGTGAAAACCTAAATGTAGTTATTGTTGTCGAATTCACTCCAGTGTCGAATCACGCGATGGTACTCCAGCCAGGAATTTTAAGTGTTAGAAGATTTATCTGGAGCTGAATTATAACGGAATAACTGTACTGCACAAATCAGACTGCGTCATTTTCTTTTTGTAAGTTTATGACTTAGGATAGAATGACTCTTCTAATGTTACATAGAGCGGATTTTAAGCTTCAAGTTATTAAGCGGCGTATTAAGGAAAAAAAACATCTAGTATTTATTCTTGATTGTTTTTGCTCTCACATAATAGCTTTCTTTTTTTTCGCTATTTTCGGTAAATGACGTGGAAACTTAGTCCCACATTTTACATTCAATTACTGCAAATTTTAAAATCTCGTTAGCCAGCTCTAGATGGGACATTTGATCTGTTTGAAATCACCGTTGAGCCCCCATCAATAGACAATCTGAAGAGTAGTGAAAATGTATCGTGAAAGGCTCAATCCAGCTGCACGGTAACCTGCTCCAGGTGTTCGGATAGTGGTTCGGATAGTGGTGAGCAATGATGTGTGGGGGTATAAAGCGAGGTTACGAGAAAAAAGGGGGGAGGGGGGATCTGGAAGGGTGTCCATCTTCCCAGTCTCCTATGAGTCTCCAACCTTCATGCTTACTACATGAACGCCTTTCTGAACACCTGGAACAGGCTTCATCTAGCTGCATTGTGAACGCCGCTCAATATGTTTCCTTACTTATATCTTCTTCAGTGTGATGACCAAAATAAAATAAAACACATAAACAAAAATAAAATAATATGAAATAAAAACTCGACATCTAAAAGCGTAAAACTGCTTCATTTCCTTCCAAACAGCAAGCTGGATTCCACCATGTTCACCGCCCTAGTATGGCTGTCAGACCTCACTGTGTGTTTGATGTTGTGGTACCATTTCACAACTCCTCACGCCATGCGAGGATCCCTGGCGAGTTTTGCATCCCTGAGCACATCACCGGTGGAGCAGCGGTCGGGGATTATGATGGCGACGGAATGGAAGACATTTACTTCACTGTGTTCTACGGAAGCAGCGTGTTGTATCAAAATAATGGTAGGTATTTGAAACACTGTCAGTCTTCAGTTGACGTTTGTAGAATTTAATGTCATTGGTGACCTTCAGACGTGAATACGAGAACAGCCGCAGTTTTTGACCAAGTTACTTGTTGCCTGCATGCATGTTTCAATGTGCTTAGCCTGGTGCTGAGAGAATTCTGAAGAACTTCGAGAAAGGAGAAGGTAGTTTTGCTAAATGGTACCTTATGCAGAAAAAATATATATTATAATAATAATAATAATAATAATAATAATAATAATAATAATAATAATTGAGACTGGTTTCTTTTTCAAGAAGAAGAAACCAATCTTGAACACGCAATCGGACTCTATCCGCGCAAAACTATTTATTTAGACATACTTACCACGCACACACACTCAATTACATGCCAAATATGTTCCTTATTGTTTACCTTTTTTAACACCTTACCCTGTATATATTAACTCATTTATATTTTATTTTCTCACTTGAAAATGATGCCATTTAGTCATCAAAATGTTGTGTTTTTTCGCTTATTTTTATTCTTAAATGAATGATAATAATAGTAATAATAATAATAATAATAATAATAATAATAATAATAATCAGTTCATTTGAAGTTTGTTCGTTCCCGTGATTTTTTCGTCAGGTGACGGAACTTTCACTGACGTCACTAAAGACACAGGTATTGGACCCAGTTCCCTCGCCAATGGTGCTGTCTGGGCTGACATTGATCAAGATGGAGACCTAGACCTTTATGTGACAACAGTCGGAGATACGAGACATTACTTGTATATTAATTACGGAGGACACTTCAGGGAAGAAGCTATGGAGAGAAACTGTTCAATGCAGACCAGTGATAACCGAAAACTTTCCGGAATGACACCAAATGTTGGTGATTTTGATCACGACGGATTTGTTGACATTTACGTGACAGAATGGCTTCCGCATACTTTGGGAAAGGTAATTTTGTCGTTTTTAAGTAAAGAGGCGTGTCTTTTTTTTTTATTTTGTTTTCTTTTTTTTTTTTTAATTTTACTTCAGAAGCTAACCATAACGACCTTGAATTCACCGATAGAATAAGTCTGGGTCTTTTAGGCTTTTGAAACCTTACCCTCTGTGTAAATTTGAAATTGTAGAGTTACGTTTCCATGAAAACAAAGGAAGTTTATTGCAGGATCAAAACAGGAAACTAAAACTAATGGAAATAGAAAGTCCGGAAAGCCTGGTCTTGACAAACAAAATAAACTCGCAAGCGCATCTTAAAGGTATTTGGTGCAGGGGTGGGCTTGTAAGTGGGAGACAGGGGGCTATAACATCCCTCTTGCCGTATCCTTTAATAATAATAATAATAATAATAATAATAATAATAATAATAATAATAATAATAATAATAAAAAGCCCCCCACTCCCCGAGGGGGGCTTTTCAGGGACAATGAAAGAAAAAATTCAAGTAAACATAATATCTTTAAGAACTCCAACTGGCGGGAGGCAAACCAGCTGACTATTTACAAGAGTGAGCTCGGGTCCTCCGAGAACGACTCCAGCTAGTGCTCAGAGCGGGACTTGAACCCGGGACCTCCGAATTTCAAGTCCGGCGCCCTAACCACTCGGCCACACTGCCTCCTATGCTGCCTGATTCTGGTTCCCGCCTTATTTTGGTTGGCTCCCAGCTCTTTGCACTTTTTCAATTGCGAAATATTGGGCAACGTTTGGCGTAATTTTCCTCTATCTCTCCCGCTTCCCTCCACCTTGGGAATCCCACTTCCCGCCCCCTTTACTCCCGCCCCCTACACCTCCCGGCCCCCTCTGTCCCCCTTGACTTGTATTTGTATACCTCTTTTGATTTATTTTCAGTGTTGTGACCTTTATATTTTGCTTTGCGATCCACTAAAGTAGCTCTCCCTCCGTGAGACAGTGGGTCACCTAAGCTAAGTGAAGTTTATTTACTTTGTGTGATTGATTGCGGTAATCTTACGTTTTAGCCGTCGGCTTCGAGGCTTCTAAGAAACAGAGGTTACAAGGGGCAAGGGTAAGTTTAATCCTTATCATTGATCTCTTTCTTATTTCTCTCTTCGTCCTTTCAAGAACAATTAAATTTGTCCACATGTGCAAATCCATTTAAAGAGGGTAGACGATGAATGGCTTCAAAGACTAAAAAAAGTACGACTCTTAGCAAGAACGAGAAACGATTTTGTGGAAACATGACGCGATGGCGGCTAATTCCACTGCTGTTTCGAGGTCTCCCATGTTCTACGAGTGTTGATTTGTGTGTTCCTACGATGTCTGTTGCACTTCCTTGAATGGTTAGTAAAGCGAAAAGACCTAAGTCAAAATTGTTTACACAAAGACTTGTCCTCAAGTAGATTTACTCAGAAAAAAAAAAAAAGATTTTTGATTCCTCCCATTTGAACGGTAGTTGAACCCATGACTTTCCAGGTGTAGGTTGAATGCTCTACTACTGAGCTATAGGAGAAGCGTAGTGAGCAAGGCCACATAACTGGCTTGATAACACTCCGTTTAAACGTTTTCCCTAGTCGGCACCCCGCACTTATCATCAACGATTACTTTGCATTTGTGCGCCCTTCATACTGCTCGTGAGACAAGATACACATGCACATGAATTGATCTTTGTTCTCAGTTTCATGATCTTCGTATTGAATCATGTGTTGTGTTATTTGAGATAATGGACGCTGGAAACTATTCAGGGTTGCAATTCTGTTGATATTCTTTTTTCTTCAGTTATTTTGAAGACGTAACATTGAAGGCAGGAGTGGATATGGATAATTCCTTTCGTGGCCCTTTACTTAATCGGGGAACTTACTCGTTTGGCTCTTCTTTCACAGTAAGTTAACATGCTGGTTAGAATATATACTTTGAAACATGTGCTTGTCGAGCTAGTATGACCTCCCAGTTCATTTCACAGTGAGTGTTTAGACATCACTGAATTGTATCCGAGTGCGACCTGTGAGGCAAACGGCAAAGCTTGGTGGCAAACGTTCACTAATGTAAAATGAACTATAAAATTCGGAAAATTGAGTGATTTTGCCTTAAAAATAGGCTGATTACGTTTGACGGAAAAAATGAAAATTGTTAAACCCGCAATAAAGGCATCGCGGTTCAACAAATCGAAATAATATTCCGAACTGAAATGATCATTTATATAGTCAGGGAAAGTCCAAACGCAGTTGTCGTCCTGTCCTTTTCATAAGTGTACGTGGTAGCTGGTTTTAACTGAGGTTGGCTTATTAAAGTAAACTTAATAAGGTAAAATTAACAAGGTAAAGTTAACATTGAATAATAGGGAAGTATTTTCGATCAAACACGACGTTCCGTTTTAGTTATTTCGCCAAACAATGACTATTTTGTCGAATGGAACTATTTTTGTTTAGGATTTTGACAATGATGGCTGGCCAGAGTTGTTAGTGACTGCAGATTATGGCAGCAGCAGAATGTTCTGGAACACTCAGCGTAACAACTTCTCTGAATGTACACAATCATGTGGTCTTGACGCCAAACAGGTAAACCTTGTTTATAACCAAAGTTCAGCAGACTCCCCTTCAAAATGACTAACAAGTTTCAAATCAGTCTTTGGGACAAATTTATCCCATAAAATGGAGGAGAATGAATGAAAAGTATTTAATGGTGATGATGATGATGATGATGATGATGATGATGATGATGATGATGATGATGATGATGATGATGATGATGAAAATGATATCTGTAGTGATTATGATGACGGTAACGTTGGTGATGGTCATAATAAAGATGATGATGGTGGTTACGACGGTGATGATGATGATAATAATGATGACGAGGATAATGGCGATCGATGATGGTATTGATGTGTTGTTTTTCTAACCTTGTTTCAGGACGCCATGGGCCACACAATAGGGGACTGGGATAACGATGGTTCCTTGGATTGGTTTTCCAGCGCCATTTGGCACAACAGAACAGAATGCTCCGTGTCTGGCTGCACATTTGAAAACGATGGAAACGTGTTGTTTCACAACCTGGGCGGACGACGGTTTGAAGACGCCACAAACCAAGTAAGGCACTGCTCATGAGTATTGACAAGAAGAAGATGAAATGACAAGTCAACGCCCACAGGCCTTGATTTTCGTTCATTAATTACATTTATGTTTTTTCGTTCGCTTTTTTTTGTCTTAGGCTGGTGTGGAAAACGGAGGGTGGGGCTGGGGAGCAGCCTTCGTGGACTTTGATAATGACGGATTTCTGGATTTCATCACAACCAGTGGTAAACGTTACATTCTACGTGCGTTTTACTGGGGTATCTCGGAGATAGCATATGCATGAGTAGAGGGAACTTTAACTCTCGAAGTCACGTAATGTCTTGTTTTCTAAGCAAAAAATAGCGAAACTCTCTTAAAGATAAAGGAAAAGATTTAGTATTTACCCATTACTGGTATTGTACAAGTTTTTCATTTTCCTTAACCACTACTTGTTCAACTCAGACCCCTGCCTTTACCATGCACCTGTGCCTTTTTTTTTTCGCTTACATCTTATTTTCTTTATCACTGTATACCGTATTACTATATACATGCATTAGTTTCAGATTATTATCTTAATTTGTTTGTTTCGTTATACTTACTAAATTACTTAGTTGTAATAATGATTTGATGTATTGTCGCTTTTTGGCAAAATAAAAATAAAACTCTTAAAAAATCGACAATGGTAAAAAAAAGTTTTACAAGGCGAGGACATGTACATGTAAAGGTTAAAAAAAAGGTAAGATAAAATACACTTAAAAAGATATCTAAATTTCCGGATGCCACGTTTAAACGTTTATGCCACTTAACAATTTTATTTAAACAAGTTAGAAACTTGACCTTGGGAGAAGTAGGAAAAACGACAATATTAAGTTAATAATTTTGATATATTCCGGCCCTTGATATGGGATATATTTCTCTTTTTATTAACCAGGGATTGATTTTCCAACAACGACCACGGACGACCATTTTCGCGTGAATACGATGCATCTGTGGAAAAACCTTGGTGCCGGTCACAAGGGAAAAACACAAGAGGTAAACAATTGTGACCCATTCATAAATCGTTTTTCTACAGAAAGGGTATAAACACAGCAGTTTTGCATACTAGGAGGTGAAAAATCGATAAATAACCAACATTATAAACTGACGGTAGAGACGACAAAGATGTAATATTGAGCATGTCACAGTAAAATGTTCAAAGCACGTTTAAGCTAACCCAGGGTTAGCGTAAATTTTCAATTGCGTTTTATAGCCAAACGATAAGGGTACCTGTAAATCCTTTTTTGTCGTACACTTTGACTTTGGTTGCTTTGAAAAGGTCACTTGGAATTTGCTGTAAAAACTCTTTTGGAATAAGGGAAACAAGGACCTTGGTTCAGTATTTTAATTTCAGGTTAGCGTTGACCTTCTCTGACGCGTCCTTAGTATATATACTGGTAAGATCAGCAATGTCGAAAGCGGCGCTCGGTAGTGAGAGCATCCGACTGGTGTTTGGAAGGTCATGGGTTCGATTTCCGTCGGGGACTCAGATTTTGTTTCCTGTTCCGAGACCCACGCTCTTGTCAACATGAATATTATCCCATGACCGTGCTCAAAATTCATCAACATTTCTTCCTTTATCAAGGGTACAAAAGCAGTACTTTACTAATGTTCAAACCTATCATCTTTCTCTAGGGTTGGTGGGTAGGTTGGATGAAAACATGAATAGACTGATAGTGTTTGGCATGCATATTTAGGTGACTGCCTTGTACGGATTGAATGGGACGGGACAAGGACGTGGTCTGCTTAAGTGGGACTACGATGGTAAGATATGATTTAGAAGGAAGGTTTATGCTTTTTATTCACCGCTTTAAACCTCAATTATTTTGCATTGAAGTGTGATATAGAAATGAGAATTTTGCACGGTCACTATCAGTTTGGGCTCAATCGTGATTCAACTCTTGCAGTGAGACCAGCTAGTGATGCTTAAAACGGGTAAATGGATATCATGATCCTCGGTTACAACTGCAAACTTTTATTTTACCAAGTGCACCCACTATAAATATTTTGAAAGTAATTCTCATATCTTTGTTATTTTTTCTTGAAGATGATGGTGATGAAGACGTCGTAGTGTGCAATAACATTGGAGCGCCCTTTTTCTATCAGAATCAGCAAAAAGAGCCAAACGGCTGGATTCGAATACGAGTTGTACATCGGTACGTCAAAGGGGATTAACGTTAGGCATCTTTAGATCACTATGGGAGGCGATAAGACGTACGATATTTGCATCAATAACAGTTACTGATTTGAGGTACTAAAAAGTAAGTGTCTTTGCTGAAGATGTCAAGGAAAGGAAAAAAATTGCAACTTGTAAAAGTTGGCTAAACTTTTCATTTTCTGGTTTTGTGTCTCGAAAAAGCGCTGAGAACTTACTATGGTTTGCTCTTGTATCAAGGATTAACACCTATATATATATGATAGCTTCTTCATTTCATAGTTTCAAACTTTTTTTTGTATTAATCTAGGCTTTTTGTTTCAGCTGCGTGGCAAATTTCGATAAGTTGTGTGACAGCCTTGGCGCCCGAGTGCAAGTCATCATGGGAAACAACCACACGCAGGTCAGTTTCTTCCACGATTAATGAGACCTAACAGTAGTCAGTGACGAGGTATGGTTTTCAAGGAGTTTAATCTGGGATGAGATGTAGAAATCAGAGTTTAGGTTTAGAATAGCGCATTATTTATTAGGAAACGTATGAGTGAGAAGACGAAAATAGTCTACAATAGGAATTGACAGATTTTTGTTTTAACCGTGCATTCTGCTTTGACCGTGCATTCTGCTTTGATCTGACTTAAGTTAATTTCTACTGTTTTGGGTTACCGAAGCGCAAATATTCTGGCTATAGTTGACACTTTCCAAATTTTTTTTACTTCATGCAAAAAGCAAAATAAGAGTGGGAAAAAATACGGTATGGGATAACAGCAGGTTTTTTACCACTTATACATTACCGAGGCGTCATCAAACGATTGGATTTGATGATTATTTGTAGCAAAGCAAGAAGTTTATTTAATTTTATTTTAGAGAAGCTTCTGCGACAACTGAAGAACACAATACCTTAGTGAACATGATAAACGTTGCTACATGACCATTTCATTATAGGAACGGAAATTAGTTATAGGGAAGTAAAATTTCGATATTTTGGCGGGATATTATCCCTCTAATACGCACTGGCTACGACCACCCTCGTTCATTGCCACCACATTTCTTGACCAGCTAAGATCTCGAGTTGTTAGTTTGTTATGGGAAGAACATTGCTGAATCTTTTACTTCCTTAATACAATTAAATTTAATGGGTTTTAACCGTGCTTTTTTCCTAGACACAAGAAATTGGTTCCAGTACACATTTCTTGGGGCAAAGCTCTTTGACCGCTCACTTTGGACTGGGGCGGGATAGCGGTAACGTCACCGTTAAAGTCACGTGGCCGTCTATTTCCATGCAAGTGACATACGTCAATGTGCCTCCGAATACAAGACTGCGAGTCATAAAACCGACCAGGTGACTCAAGCATATCAAAGCCTTTAAGTAACTTGTAGTCTGAAAACTAAGGTGTACTTGTATGTTCTAGATCACGATCTCGTTGACTTAATGCTATTGTCGGTCGAGAAGGTCTACGTTTGGCCAAAGAAAATAATATCAAGCAGTCCCCGGTGTTCTCCTGATCTAACGCCTTATCCATTAGTCTGTGCTGCCTAGAATTACTATTAAAAGTCGGACTTAATGTACATTTATTCTTATTTTAGACTGGCCGACTCTATTCGATAGCAGTGAAAGAAAGTTAAAATTACTGCACATGATTAGGCTAGGTACCCACTTAAGCGACGTAACGATGAAATCATAATCATAAGCACAAATATAACGCCGTTATGTCACTTATGTCCGAGTGGGAATGCCTAAAAACAAAAACATAATTGTGCTAACGATCGACATAATCATAATCATAAGAGAATGATCGATAGGTCGCCCTTCAGATACCTGTTCCCACTAGATGATAAGAAGCTTATGTTTTTAGTTATGACTATATTTATGATCGTTACGCCCTTAGTGGGTACCAAGCCTTAACGAAATCACTGCATGTGATTTTAATTCTAATTTCAAAGTTTACTGACGTTCATTATAGATTAACGTAATCTTGCTTTGAACAGCCAGAGCTGATTCTGTTCATTTTTTGTTCGACTGAACTATTAATGTTTCCACCGCCCCCGAATATCTCCTCTAGACCTTCCTCTCAGGTTTCTTCATTTTAAACATTTCTTCTAGGTATGCTGACTCAGGGAGAACGTTTCCATATTCATCTCTTGACAAGTGTTTTTCCCTAAAAGTAACGAAGATTAACAAGCAGGTAATGCTTTTGTTATAGTATTTTTGGTACATGGGAACTTCACCTTACGGCCATGCGCATCCCGCCAATAAGAGCCCATCTTTTTCTAACCTAACGATCTCGTGTCCAGAGTCCTCAGGCTTCTTGGTCAGCGGGTGGCCGCCAGGAGAGACTCTTGCATACTTAAAAAAATGTAAACATATTTTTTGATTGGCTGTTCACTGTAACAAAACTAAGAACCGGTAATCGCAGGACTTCTGCAGTACAAATTTCAGTACCCTAGAGGAAACCTGAGGACTCTAGCTGCGGGACTGGTGACCTCATCTCGTTAACGCGACCAACGCCCACCAGTTTTTAAGCCCCAGATTGTTAACCCTCTTTATAATCTCTCCCGTGAATATGGTCACTCGAAATTCCTGGCAGCTTGAATGACATAGTGGCAAGCAAAATCTGTCGAGGAAAAAAACAAAACTGTCTTTTAAGCTGCATTTCATAGCCATTCATTTCGCCTTTTAAATTATACTAACTTCCTCCTTTTTTTGCCCCTCCTTCAGCTTCCGTGTAAAACTAATTAACGATTGATATTTTGGTAGACGACAGGCATTTTCATTGCGTGCAAAAAAGGAGAAGTAAAGATGACCAAAGCTGATTCGTCGTGCACGTGACAAATCCCGTCAATTTAGAACGGAACGATTGTAGTTGGGCAGTTAGTTAATTCTGATTTCTCCAGGCAGGATCACCTTTTTCAATTTATACACTTTTTATTTTAGCCTTCTCATTCGACGGTGACCGTCAATCCAGATGGCAGGACTGTTAAGTTCCAAATAAATCAAGGAGTAGACCCAGCGGAACTTCACTCTGAGACCTTCACGTACACCGTGAGCCTGGATCCTAGTCCGAAAAATGAGCCACTGACCTCCAATACCACAAGTTACGTTATATTCTCGTACCACCGTAATAACACCTCAAGCGATTGTCAGGGTGGCAGGAATGCAGGACCGAGACCGAGCGTGACAGACGAACGGTAAGTGTTATGATGAAAACCTCAGACTCGTACGCAGTCGCCACTTACCATTGGAAGGCGATCAATGCGCGCAAAGCCTATGGTAAGGAAGGAAAGGAGAAAAAGTGACGTCGCTTCTCAATTTCGTTCCGTCCTTCCCTTGATGCACCGCGAACTCATCAAATCCTAGCCATAAACCACAGCGTGGACAAGAGAAGCGACTGGGAACGAGTCAGAGAAAACCTTTTGACGTTGTTGTCTTACCGTGTTGGCACTGTTGTGTTTTCAAGGGAAAAGTGTAGTATTAAAATATAACTCCTGCCTTTAGACCACACTGTCATGTATGACTACCCAGTTATCAGGACCACAGGTTTGTGGCCCGTGGACTATCTTAGCTTCTTTCACATGTCACCCTCCGCAGAAGAATTGAATATTGTCTTAGAAAAGTACTAGTTAAAGCTTATTAGTGATATCAAAGGTTATACACATAGCATCGATTTGAAAAAGAGGGTTATGCGAAATGATTGCAATGATTTGTCTTGACATGTTAACTGTGTCGTGACGAACCGCTTAGAAAGAAGCTCAGACCACAAGGAAAATCCATAAGGATAATAACTGTTATTGACTTGGGATTGATTCTTCTTGCATCTGATTATTTTTTGTCAATGGCGTTGTTCGGATGACCCACTTCGGAAATAGCGATCTCGCCCGAGGACGTTAAGTATCTGTGATCACCCCCGTGCCAGCATGTGCCTTTTCTTACTGTTTGTAATGTAATTTGTTTACCCACGAAACACTTAGGAGCTCAGAAGTCCGTTTTAACGTGTTCGTGCGCTCCAGGTCGATTGGTATGAAGGCAACTCAGAAAAGTTCTATTTAGGCACATGCTTTCTTATTTATGGGTTCATGAGTACATTGCAGCTATCATACTTTTTCATCGTAATGTTACAGCAGTCTCGTCTCCGTTCAGGGAAAGTCGAGCAAAACGGACACGCGAGCGTGAAAATCGCACTACACTAGCTGCTGATCACGCGCGCGTCAAGGTTCCACGCGACAGGCGATTTTGGTGGTCGCTCCCGTGTTCTTTTTGCTCGACTATCTCTGAGAGGAAAGAGAGACTGCTTGTTGTCTATCGCAAGGTGGTATCTAGCTTACAATTAAGTATCTTTGTTGGTTCCTAAAGACGTTTAGATGGCACCTCTTACAACAAAGATCACGTGTGGTGGGGTGCTGCTAATGAGGATGTAACACGTGACGTACCAGCCATGTACGCTGACGGCATCGCAATGCCCGCGGGCACATGTACTCCAGAGCAAAAGCAAACTGGAAACTGCAGATATGCTGACGCAGTAAATGGATTTGGATCTAACAGGCCGTCACCAAGAGCTATTAGTAATGAACTCTTTCGCCAGGTAGTGTTCTTTTGTAAATCGAAGTGAAAATGGATGAAGTGGGGGCAGCAGAAAAGGACGAATTTAAGTTGAAATGTAATAAAAGGGCAAATGCCTGATTCATTACATTGAACAAACCAGTCTCCTAGCTTAGCTTAGTTGGGGATGGTTGCATAAAAGACTGTACGTCGACTGGGACTATAAGCCAACGTGGCATGTTAACCCAGCCTTACATTTTACAGCAGTTGCACCAGTTTGGATGTAAGTGGAAGACCGGTGCTAGGTATGAAATATATATCTTCTTAGAAGGAGAAGTCGGGAATGGTCGTAACTCCAACTGCCGTCGTTTTGTTGCTCCAAGTCAGTACCGTGTAGTGTCATGTTGCGTTTTTCCCATATTGTTGGAATTGTTGATTTTATATGAAAAAAAAATTTTGTTTTGCTCGTAAACGCCTGCACAAATACCGAAAAATGCACAAATTGTCAAAATTCCTGAAGGGGGGAGGCGGTACTCAAACTGAGGAATATTACATAGATGGAGGTGTTTGCCCAAGAGATAGCAAGCCAAACTTATTTCAGACCTTTCAAATTTTCCTCCCAACCACCTGGGACTACTCTTCCACTAGAATAGCATGCATTACGATTTATACCAAAGAAAGACAAAACAAAACAAAAAAATAAAAGGAATTCCTAAAGGTTGTGCCAATAGACAACCTTCAACAGGACTGAAACGGATTGGGAAAGCTGAAACAAACAAACCAGAAACAAACAGCAAACAAGTTTGACATCATCTCTTTCCAACCCTCAGAAATCAAACTAACGTAAGTGAAGTTTTCATTTTCAGGACTAATGCACTGCTTGCTTATAGATTTCTAACATGTGATGCCAAGGGTAAAAACTTTAAGAGTTGACGCTTACAGAAGTACTTTATGTGTTACTGCAGGTTGAATCCAAGATTAGTGCTCGTCGACTCAGTGATTTGCATGGGCACTTTGGTCAGGTAATAAATGCTTTGAATAATGGTTTATCTTTTTTCTTACTGAACTATCATTCAGACAATTCATTCCTCCATCAGTCCGTCTTTCAGTCAACAGGCTGGAGAGTCGATCATGCCGCTAATATGTCAGTCAGCCTTCCAGCCACTCCTTAATCTATTTATTTCCTCTCATAGTAAAGATAATGAATTTCTTAGAGCTATCTCAGGTCGTTTCATGCTCAGGTATTGCTCCATGCTTCTCACTTATCGCATTGCATCGAATGCTTTTTTACTTACAAAACCATCATTGACAAAGCTATGCTCTTTATTTGCTTTTCAGTTCTTGGCTCATGACACAGATTTTTCCAGCCCACTACCTCGCTATGAATTTCAAGGTGTTTTAAGTGACGTATGGCTACCAATCGAAGTGCCCAAGGTCGGTTTTGCAAACGCTCTTAAGAATGCTTTTAACAAAAATAAACACAAAACTTATAGTTAGTCACATAGGCTGACCTCTTGGACGACAGGGCGTTTTGTGATAACTTTTTAAAACTAAAAATAAAAAGGCCCTGTTGACTTGGGCACCCAAGATCTCCTGCTTTCACAAAGAAGACCTTTAACTCACGCAAACTGCACGATCTACGAAGTTCCATTTTCACGCACAAATTAAGTGCCTCCAAATGTCATTTTTCCCATTGGCGAATGGAATGGCCTCCCAGACTCTCAGTTAGTGGCACCAACTGAGTGGAAGTCTTTAAGGACCGGCTGTGGTGCTCCTCGCTAATAGCTGCTGACCATACCCTATGTCTTTTTAAGTACCTCTACGGATTTGACATTTTATCAATAGCACCTGCACTTTAGAACGCTCACGAGAATCTTCTACAAGAAGGGGGAGAGCCATTTCCAGAGGAAGAAGAAAAAAGGGAATTTATACTCTGCATATATAGAAATATAGAGATATTTTGGCAACTTTTACATTTTAAAATCTAAAAGTTGCCGAGGGTAGTAAAACAGACATATACTATACCACATTGGTTTAATGCATTTGACTGTATGACTGTTTTTTTGCCGCCTAAAAAGTCATTTGATTTTTTTCATTTTTGTTGTTGTTGTTGTTGTTTTTCGGAAATTTTCACTTTTGTTGTTCAATACATTTTCCTATCAGTGCTCAAATTCCACAATCCGTAATCATATTTTATGTGTTCATCCAGGGTGATGTCCACTTTGATCCGTTGAATAAAGGAAATATCTACCTTCCTTTTGTGCGCTCAACTTATAACAGGTTTGTCTATTTATAACGTTGAATATATTTAAAAGTTAAAAACTTGACTTGATTATGTTGTTAGCCGGAACACTGACTGAAATAGAACTTCTTCTAACAATTTGTTCGCATCTTTGCCGAGAACAATTCTCTGATATTATCTTTACTTAATGGGACGTTCTACGACGAAAGTGTTTCATTCATAATGAAATATTTGATGGTTAAATTGGCTAAAGAATGCTTGGCTGTAAAGGCGCAGGGGTTCTCGTTAATTCACGGGGAGGCTATGGAAGCGGGGAAAAAAGGATTTGCTCATATCATTGAAAGCAGTGGTCACTTCGTTGAAGAGATTATGATCTCGTGGCTCGACCTTAAGCGAATTGCTTTTTACAATAGCTTATTGTTTTCATTCATATTTAGATGTACCGGCCGTTATACCAATACACCGAGACAGCAAGTAAACAAAATAACGTCCTACATCGACGGTTCTGTCGTGTACGGTGAATCAGAAGAAAGAAATCGAGCGCTAAGGGAATTCAAGGATGGAAAACTGAAAGTTGGCCCTGGTGACCTCATTCCGGTAGGTTTTGCCGCATTTTTGACTCCGTTTATGCCGATTCAGACCCACATCTTTTTTCTCCCAAAAATTTATGAGGCAAAGTCATGGATGTCGGATCAAAAGTCATGTTGGACTGTATCGAGACTGTTGTTGTCACCGAAAGGAAACTGAAACAATGAAATTCTCTATCGTAGTGTTATAAGAACTGAAATTGGAAGAGAATAGCGAGGCGAATGTTACTTCTTCACTCAAAAAGGGAAAAAACGCATGTGCATGACAGTTACTTCATTTTGAACACATACTCGATGTAAAAATCTTAAATTTTCAAAAACGGCATTACGTTTTGCAGTTAAAGTGAAACTGTCGACATTTGTTTGTATTTTCCTTTGTAAAATTGTGGCGTGAACTGCGCACGCGTCGTGCGTTTGACTGCTGTAAAATGGTGACCACCTTACGTACGTAAAGAGCCACGTAAAGGGCTAATTTGGGGTAATTTGTCATGGCAAAGGGAATAGTAGTTTAGAACCCTCTCCCTCAGTTATTTGAACCGGCGCCACGGCCTGAGCGTTTGTCCAATCTGGCAGCGAATCTCGGAACGTCCGCGCTCTAGACTGCACGTGGCGGCCTACCAACTGAGCTTAAACCTGGAGGCTTCTAATATTTTTATAATAGGTGCAAAATGTCGAGGTTTGAGGTTATTTATTGTAGTATATGCACCACACTCTGACTGGATTATGAATTCCTATGCTATTTAAAACGGCTTCCCATGTCCACTAACGCAAGCCTCTGCCTTTTCGACAGAAAAGAAAGTGGCTTTTTGGGACTGGGTATTCACTTGTCATGAATGATATTCATACGGAAACAATTATTCGCCTCAGTTTTGTTGAATAGTGGTGTATATATGTTTTTGCTATCATTATTATTATTACCTCCCAGCTTTGCAGCTCAGTAAATATCCAAGTCTATCTTCCTCTTCTTCGAGGAATAGTTGTTACTAGATACCATCACTTTGTTGCCAGATACCTACACTCCACACATCAAATAAAAGCGATTAATCCTAGCACTGCATTTGAACCCAGCTATAAAATAGCCCGGGTGGCTACGAATTAATGTCTCCTTATTTTGTATTCTTTGTTTTTGCGAGCAGGACAACACTATGGCTGTGGCAAACGACAATCCAGTTGGCCGTGATGCAGACAGTCTTTTGGTAGCAGGTGATTCACGAGCGAATGTTCAGCCGGGTTTGATTGCGCTTCACACTCTTTTCGTGCGGGAACACAACCGGCTTTGCGACGAATACCAAAGCAAATATCCGCAGGTCAGTTGCTGTCAGTTTTTGTTCTACCTGTAAAGTACAGGCTCTTTTAATCACCAAACGAAAGTGGTGCTCAACAGCAACATTCCACCATCGTAGCGACGAGGCTAGCGCAGGGCGTGCCGGATAAGTGTTCTTGATGGAGCGTGAAATAACTAAAACAGTCGGTAAAATCTCCCTTCCTACACTTAACCTGTATTACTGAATAAAAGACACTATACTGAATACTTGCTTAGCGCACGCTCATCGTAGTCTAATTTGCAGCTCTTATCCATCCTCCCTCCCAAAGGCTTACGACTCGCGTGGTCATGGAGTGAATCATGGACTACGAGACGCAAGCGAATCCCGGGAACTCAGGGAAAAGAATGGCTCTTTCTTGACTCTACAAACAACACAAGTAAATATCCGTCGGTGTCGCGTCTTTGAAGCGCAAGCATTCATGACAATAATGTGATGTAAACCTTCGTCGATAGAAGTATGACTAATAAAAAATGTGTTAAATTGAAACTAACGTTGATATATCCAAATTATTCGATCCTGTTCCCCAGGCTACCGATGAGCAGTTATTCCAGGCCGCGCGCCGCCTAGTAGCGGCTGAGCTCCAGGCTATCACGTTTCGTGAGTACTTGCCGTCGTTGTTGGGAGGCACTGAGCACATTCCTGCTTATCAGGGGTACAATCAGAGCATTGACGTTGGGATGAGCAACATCATGGCAACAGCAGCTTTCAGGTAATTTGAATTTCTCCATTTGTCTTTTTGACTTGATCAAGTTAAGTTAGTGATACCAGTTCTAACTACAAGTCGTTGGTTCGAGTTGTTCTCGCAGTCTTTCAGAGTTAGTTCTGGGAGAAATATTTTTCTCTGTCGACCAGTTAATGGGACCGTGTAGTGAACTGTTAAAGAAAATTAAGGTAACAAAATACTGATCGTAACTCTGCGTTGGACTGGCATCTCATCCCCAGTGGTGACATTTTCCTAATTGTACGCTTTAGCGGCAAGACGTTATTATTCAAATCTTGGTCAACTTAGATTTTGTTGCGGAGATAAATGAGTCTACTGTTACAAACGCTTTCACAATAAAGTCTAAAGTCTTAGCACTGGTTTTTTACCGATTCGTTACGTAAGGAGCCAAGAAAGAAAAAGAGACATTTGCACTAGAGTATCGTCGAAAGTATTAACCTGTATCTCGACGATTTGTAACTCTTTCAGGTCTGAACAGTGTAGGCTTTGATATGTTTACTATAATAATAATAATAATAATAATAATAATAATAATAATAATTTAATAATGATAATAATAATAATAATAATAATAATAATGATAATAATAATAGACTTTGAGACAAAAGCCAAGTTAGACATCTCGGAAACAGTTCGATAGTGGCATCATCACTTCATAGTGACATTATAGTTTACAAATGACATCATCATCACTCAGCTCAGGAAATCGGAGCTAAGCGCCAGCCTGTTAAGTGACTAGGCCCCCTGATATATCAGAATGGGACAGACTTGAACTTACCTGTTTAATCCCAGGTTCGGTCACAGTCAAGTTAATACTCATTTGTGGCGATATGAAGAGGATGGTACGGTGTCTCCATATGGACACATCCCCCTGAGAGACGCTTACTTTGCACCAGAAAGAGTGAAAAGAGAGGGTGGAATAGACCCTCTCTTTAGAGGGGCAGTGAAGCAGGCGGCACAGGAAATAGATTTAGAGGTTTGTTAATTTAAAATGTTTTCTATAAAGCCTATCACTATAGAGCCCTCCTCCGAAGTAAATAACAGAAATCACCCTGTTTGATAAATCAACTGAATAACATAAAAGAACATGTCTTAAAAAATACAAATAGAAATAACCACAATTGCAATATATAGTAGACGTTTTGTTTCCAAGGGTTTTGATATCTAGCAGTACAATTTATAATTTACGTTTTCTCGAATGAATCAATACCTATAACGAAACTTCGTAAGACTACAAAAGAAAATAATTTGTTTCTATTTCCCGGCTAATTATATTTTACGCCTTTTTAGGAATTTGCAGCCGGAGTTTTCCGGAAGACTTCATTGTTTGTTCGTCAACAAAACTTTAGCCATTAGCCGAGCGTAACGTCTCGCTTTTATGAGGCATTACAATGTTCTGTTTTGTGTATGTTTGTGTATAGATGGTAGATGACATGCGGAACGTTTTGTTTCCTTCCGGTCGTGATCGTCAACTTGGTTTGGATCTAGCAGCTATGAATATACAGCGTGGAAGGGATCATGGCTTACCAGACTATAACTCTGTAAGAAAGGCGCTTGGTTTAAAAGGTTTGTTACTCATTCATGAAAATCTTTCCTCCCAGTTTGTTGCTAACCATTATGGTCCATTCACTCACTTTAAGTGAATTCTCTGAGAGCGCGAGTGTTAGTGTAGTAGTCCTAAACCAGGCTATAAGTCAACTGGAAGCCAGCCAGGCAGTCATTCAGTTAGCTAGTTGATCAGTCAGCCGGTCAGTCAGTCATTCAGTCAGTCAGTCATTCAGTCATTCAGTCAGTCATTCAGTCAGTCAGTCAGTCAGTCAGTCAGTCAGTCAGTCAGTCAGTCAATTTATCGCATTAGTGGTAACATTTCTTGTCATCTAATACCTCCATTGTACCTGTGTTCCTGAAGTTGTTGAATATTTGTTGTTTTCTGAAGAGATTATTAGTTTCTCCGACATAACGGAAGACTCCGAGACTGTGCGTAAAATAAAAGACGTTTATCAAGAGAGAAACAATGTTGACTTATGGGTAGGAGGATTGGCCGAGGACCACGAACATGGCAGTGAACTGGGACCTACTTTTCGAACGTGAGTTAACTTGTAAAAGAAGAGCTTACCAAAACATTATGTTAAAATTAATATGCAATTGAGTGACTTAAGGGGTTAAGTCATTAGCCTAAGAATAGGCTCACTTGTTTATGGAATTACGCGAGATTCTTATACGAGTAGCGAAGCCACGAGGAGTTGTGGAATAGAAATTGGGCTCTTTGTCCGCACAAAAAGAACTATCCCTACGACTTGATTTAATATTTTTGCTGCACGGTACGTTTGAGTTTGAAGGCAAAACCAACTTTAATGGTACCCGGAACCCAGTGAGATTATCAAGTGGTCGCTGTAAGCAGGAGTTTATAAGTTTAATACACTTCAAATAACTCCCATTTTCTGTGATACGATAGGCAAATTTCGAGCACATATCCACACAATTGAGAAAACATCGAGAAAAACCGTGAACGTTTCACAAGGGAGAAAAGAAACACTTTTTTGGCGATTCACGCCATTTTTGTCAAATCCGCAACACTAAAAAGTCCTGTACCTCTTTCATTTCCAGTGTTCAGTAAAAGAGATGTATATATTTTTTTCAGGATTGTGACGCGTAACTTTTTAAGAATTAGAGACGGTGATAGATTCTGGTATGAACGACTTCTGACCAAAGAGGTAACTGGATGAATTGAATTTTAATTGTCTACAATGAAATAAATAAACACCTTCCACTTACTTAAACTGTATAAAAAGCAGTTTCGGTTGTAAGTAGCTGTATGATTCTAGTCTTAAGTTTATCGGTTAAACGCAACTTGAATAATAATTAGATTCATGCACGGTTCTCGTGGAAAACCTACATCTATTGCGAAAAAACTTCTGGCGTCTGCATATTCGTAGGCGCGCAAATCCAACGCTGTGTGGTTATACCTCATTCACAGGAGGAAAATAAGGTAAACACTGGTCAATAGGTAGCCTTTTTTGTTGATTGTTATAATAGCTTGACTTTAAAGAGCATAAATTTCCCTATAAATTTAACAAAGCCACATTAAACTAGTTGAATGGTCAGTTAGGCTACTTAATTCATGAGTCTCAATCACCTGATCGGTGATCTTTGGACCTGAATTCAACGTTGGCAATACATGCTGCAGGAAAATCTCGGGTAAAGGAAATAAAGTCTTGTAAGAATATTCACTCGAAACCTTCTCCCATTGACAGGAAATCGACAAAGTCCATTCCCTGACGCTTGGCGCAATCATCCGCCTCAACACTGGATTCATAAGCGCGCCAGATAACGTGTTTTTCTCAACACAGTACTGCACAAGCGTCGAAAATTTCCAGTGTCTACCCCACAACGAAAATTTAACTGGAAGTTGCGAGAATATTCAACGGAGACTGAGATCTCTTGAACAAGATTTGAGAAAACGAAAACAGGGTTGTAATGCAAGAACCTCGGAGACTGATGGTGATACTAGTAGTTCAAGTGGTGCGTTGACAACTGGTTTAGTCGTTGTATGCATAATATTCTTCTTGGTTGCCGTTGTTTTGTTTGTTCTCTCTCTCAAACTTTGGTTCCGATTGCGGCAGCGGAAACTGAAGACTATTTACAGCGAAGACAAAACTGTGGAATTAGAAATGCAACATCAACCCAAGAAACAGAATTTGGTCTACAAAAATCCCGCTACGATTTCATGATTTTTCCGGCGTAAGGTTTTCCGTTATTGCGAAAGCAGAGGCAGAAGAAGAGGTTTAGACTGTGGAGAACAAGAGAATAAAAACTTTGCAATTTATAATTCTCATGCTCCCCACTCGCGCAAATTATACCTTTTCTAACAGCACTGTTAGCGGACACCACCAATAATCTGCCTCGTCTCCAGGCGTCCCTACTTACTGTATAATGGTGGTGCGCGTGTCGTTGTGGGATAGGTGCACTACCCGCGCTATACCGGCGCCTGGGGACGAGGCAGACTAATAATGACTACAACTGGGAGGTAGTGAAAATAATTTAGGTCATTCACATTAACAGCTGTCAACAGCAACTAGGTATACAAGCACCTTATTCCATTTGTTATTTTTTAAATCCAGGTTTCTAAGTCTTAACATAGATTAGAGCAGTTTTGATGTGAGTGAGCTCGAGTGTCCTGAGAGTTGAAAGTAACTCACCTTTGTTTTGGTTTTGCGGTATAGTGATTGGCTAAAAAAAAGTCGCACCACTTAATTCTATTAAGTACTATGCAGAAGTGAAACACAAACCAATTGAATAGTGATTTGGAACCTCTCCGCACTACTGTAGCAGACGATTTAGGAATTGTCTTGTAAAAATCCGAACAAAATATTTGGGCGAGGCAATTTTTGTTTTCAAAGTTTTTTATCGGCACTCGTGGTTATTTTTCTTTACACTCTGTCCAATCTGTCAGCAGTGTTAGATAACGTACGTTGCCGTTATAAATTGTTCATTCGCTGAATTAATGGAGGAAGTAATAGCTTTATGACAAATGATTGACAAGAAAAACATGAAATTGTTTATGTAAGCAGTTTTGTCCAGTTTTACACGCGGCAAATTTTATCGGCGGTGCCTTTGAAGATGTTCGTCTGGAACACAAATTTTTGTGATGCGACAACCATCCGCATTGGTAAAGCGTTGGTGGTGACAGAAACTTGATCTAAATTAGCAGTTTTTTTCACTAGTGCGGAGAGGCCCTTGCTTACACGCGTTTTACCCATATTTGCTTCGAGGTTTCATTGGATCATTGCGTTGTTAGTGATTAATCAGAGATTACTTTGGTTTTGATCTTACTATTAATCGTTATGTTAAAGCTAAAAAAAAGCTCTATGTCTAGTAAGGTTGGCAGTCAGTTTGTCACTTCCTCGTATAGCTGATGCCGATAATGACGAATCTTGATCGTGCTCGCAATATCCCTTTGAAACCGTTTCATTACATGCAAGCGAAATAGAACTGAGATTTGTCAAAAGGAGCCCCATGGTACGAGTTCATCCGTGAGAACATTTGCTGACAAGAGTGCACAGAAATATCTGTTTACACTTCCTTTTATTGTTCATAGGAGAATTAAAAGAGTTCATAATTGTAATTATAAAAATATACAATGAAAATAAAAATAAAATAGCGACTTGACTGCCCGTTGTATGCCCTGTGATTTTTACCAGATTTATTCAGTCATGACGCTTGATCTTACAAATAGTGGCTTTGTCCAAGTCCTGATGTGATCCGACACAAGGTGCAGTCCAACATATATGCCACAAAACCCAGCTCAAACCAGGAAATAATTTTGCTTAATGTAACACGGTATCGGCTAGGGGCATGAGGGCAAGGAAAATAAAAAAACCACGGGGAAGACAACACATGGAAAGCAACTAATGGCTGAAGATAGAAATTGGAACTAACCTTTTGATCGATTTGTCATAGGGCAAACGAAAAAAAAAGTACATAAACTATCCCTTCTAATCTCAAAAGCTCTTTGAACAAGAAAGACAACCATAAGCTGATGATAGTAAGTTAGGCATCAATGTACAGCTTATACTGAGGCGGTGAACAATTTGGTAAACAAGTTTTAAAAAAATGGACAAAAAAATCTTATATTTCATGAAATTAAGAAAATCTTGAGAACATATGAACACAACAAAGGAGACTTTTGTCTGATTGGTTAATCATTTCCTAGTACCCAGATTCCTGAAACGTGCGCGCCAGTGAAATAAACAAAGATGGCGGCCTGAGTAAACGACGTAGTTTTCATTGCTTGATCACATATGGCAATTCCAGGCGCTTTTCTAACTTCTCGGTGGCGTAAAGAAATTGGTTTAAGGTATTTTAAAGCGGAAAACGAGTGTTTAGCACGAGCTTTTGCATTTGTGAGCAGGAAAATTTTTCCTTCACACCGCAAGAAAATATATGGTTCTATGAAGTGAGGGAGACAAGATTAGATGTCATAATAAAATCAGGAGGGATTCAAAGACTGAGAGGACAGGAATATTCGAAGTCTTACAGCTGCCGTTTTTACCGAAGCAGGTAAGCTATCCCACTCACAATTTTAAAAATTAGTGTTCCCTTGCAAGTTTTTGTTAGCTGTTGCTACACATCAATCGATCAGTGAACTTTCCTTGTTTGAAGGGACCGTGGCGGTCTGACTCAGCGGTCAAGTAATCTCAGAGTCAAAGAGGTGCAAAAAACCATGAAACTACTTTAGAAGACCTGCAGTTAATCACTAGTTGATTAACAATGCAGGCAAACGGGAATTATCTCAGCTAAAATAACATTAAAATAAACTTGTACAATATCATTTCAGTTCACACTTTCAGCTAATAATTTGTACAAGGACCCCGCTCGGTTTTCCGTTTGATCTTCATTTAGATGTTTTTTCATTCTGTAGTCATCCGATGGACTGTTTAAGTTTTTTTATAACGACCCAAAAGGCCATTTGTGAAAGTGGAAATGCAAAATAATTTTGCTTGAAGAATTTTAAGGACATAAAGAGAACATTTGATGTTTACAAACATTGACTTTTTGGCCGTTAAAATTTGTAAAGCAAGAGTCTTGTCTCATTAGCCAATGGGCCTCTTGTTGCCTTATTTACACCAAAGGATTCCTTGTTGGAATTAACTCAGTTTTGTATGATTTCATTTGTGTTTGTCACCAGTAAAGTGTTTTTGCCGTCAATTTTTGCCTTGCATAATCTAAAACTACCTTAGTTTTTTGACAGAAAGGTGGTTATGTTGTATAATTTTATTCAGGGCAGTAGAATCCTGGTATTAGTTCTAAATGAAGTGGTCTGCGAGCATCTAAAAATCAGTATCTTAATTCACATGCTCACACACAACATGAAGCATCAAAAAGCAACTCGACCGTTACTTCGCACCTCACTTATGAATCGATTAATATTAATAGGTTTATCCCAGGAAAGTCTTGCTTTATCCTGATTGGACAATTATGATGCATAATTATGCTCTAACACTATAAGGGCTCCTATTGATAGTAAATGCCTTGACTTCTGAAAGAGCTACCCTTTAAAATTTTAAATAAAGGAGTCTAATTTTAATGGCAACAGGAAGCCTTAGGTTATGTACACAGTTAGCACCTATCATAGTTTTCCATCAGTCTTACCAGTCTTGAAACCTTTTCTTTCAGGAGGAGATTTTAAAGAAGACCAGCACCCAGTAACCTTGAATATAAGTTCATGAGCTTATGTTTGGGCTGTTGATTTATATTCTTAGAAAACGTTTGTGAACCAAAGGATTTTCACATAGTTGTTGTCTTGTCAGTAAGTTTTCAAGAAGCTGACTCCACAAAATACATTGCAAGTGGTTAGAAATGGCAAGAAAAACTTGGCAACTCTTAACTTTAACTTGTAACTTGTAACTTTGTCCTTGTTGTCCTCCTAAGTTTGTTAAAGGAAATAAAGGAACTTGCCTTGTCTTATGGTCATCCAAAACAACCAGTCCTCTGAGGGGTCAAAATTGATTTTGGGTCCATAACATTTCATTGCCCTCCCCCTGCTCCTTTAGAAAACTGACGAGTCCCTAACTGGTCCCACATACTCTAGGTTTTCATTTGAGCAGATTAGGAGTTTAACGAAATGGAAGATCATGGCAGCTGTGTGTGCAACTTAGGCAACTGCAAAAAAAGTCTGAAAAAATACAGGCTTGGTTGGGATATACATGTCAACCCAATGGGGGAGCAGGGAGAGCACTCGCCTTCCACCAGTGTGGCCCGGGTTCGATTCACGGTCCCGGTGTCATAATTTATGTGGGTTGAGTTTGTTGTTGGTTGTCGTCCTTGCTACGAGGGTTTTCTCCGGGTACTCCGGTTTTCCTCCCTCCATAAAAACCAACATTTCCAAATTCCAATTCGACCTGGATGTTTCGTAGGGCCATAAGGGAGACTACAGTTTGACTGTAATTATGCACCCTACTGAAATAAAGTGTTTATTTATTTATGATAGCAGTGCAGCACTCTTACCAACTGAGCTATCAAGCCAGCTTGGAGTTGTTGGTCTTTGTGTGAATTCAGACATATTCCCAAGAAAGACAAACCAAAATCATGTGCATGTGTTCTTTTTCATACTGAGAGTTCATGTTACAAATGTAGTTATTAGTATTTTAGTAGACTTGCACCAAGTCGACCTCTCATAAGTCCCTCGATCATCGATCGCTCGTCGAACGAGCGACGAAGTCACGAGAGGTCGACTTGTTTCGCCTGAGTGGATTTGAATCATATTATAAATTCACGGGCAAAAAAATGATTGACATATGCTGCCTTGGGAGTGGTGTCAAATATCAGACACGTTACGTCATGCAAAACTGTCACTCTCCTATTGGTCAATTGTCATGATGTCACCGGTGGAATTTCCGACCGGTGAATTTGGCGCCAAACAGGTATGAAAAGTCCTTTAAAATGGCCAACCAACCAGAAAAAAAAATTTAAAGGACTTTGAGAAAGTCTAGTATTTTAGGTAAGAAAAGAAAGAGTGGCTTTTCTACAATTTTAGTGATCTTCTAGATACGTTATGTGTATTTTTTTTAAATAAAAGAGAACCAAATGTTTCATTACTTCAAGCACAGGTAAATTTTACAGTATAAACTAAACACAATAGAACTGTTACTGGTTATTTTGCTGGGTTTTAAAGGTAAATAATTTTTTTAATTATGTTCCTTTTAAAAGTCAAGAAAAGTAAAGAGTAGGACAAATAATTTATTTGTTCTTTCTAGATCTGTGTGTGCTGCTTTTCAAACATGATATTTTCTATTTTTAGTAGATGCTATGTGTACATTTTATGTCTGGAATTAAACTTTTCTAATTGGAAATGTATTTATATGAATCTTGTTTAGTATTAAACACAGTGTACAATCATAAAACTAATACAACTCACAATGTACTTTAAGCTTAACATGTAAAGAGCAAATTCGACACATTATGAATAGGTCTGTTTAAAAGACATGGAGGTGAAATTTCTATGTATTGTTCCTTAATAAACTTTAAACAGTTCCTAGAACATCACTAATTGGGTAGTTTTCTTCAGTATTATAACTAATTCGTAGGTTTTTGGTGAAGTACCGATCACTTTAAGTTTAAATTTCTCATTCCGCGTGCTTTTATTGATAACAGCTGCAGCTCTTGTCCTTGTTTCTTTCATCTCACGGAACTATTTTGACGTTCTTGTAGCCTCGCTTTCCCCGTTCCTTTCCGCACGCCTTGCCACTTTAAAGTTAACACTGTTTAGCCTAACTTATTCTTACCTTATTATTCTATTCTCGGTTGAAAGCGATCGCTGTACCAAGCCCTATTGTAGGATATATAGCCCAAACAACACCTATCTGGCGACAAGATTCGAGTTATTTTTTTCACAGTTTTCTGCTGGCGCGTCATCTTGTTGGGTTTCCTTTTTACAAGTCGTGGCAATACAATTAAAAAACCTCTGATAAGAATCGATATTTCATACTGTTTCATGGCTGAAGTTTTTAGAAATCAAAGTAGCCAAATGAATGAACGAAGCAAAGTAGACTGAGGTGCGACCGTAGCGTAATTTTCATCGTATGTCGTTGACAGTGATACACACCTTGACGACTCCCTGTTGAGCCCTGCCACTTTTATCAATATCTTTACTTGAAAAGTCGCTTCCTTAATTAATAAACTGTTACCAGCGAAAGGGATTTCGTGTACCAAAACCCACGACAAAAGTCTCGGATACTTGAAGCAAAATATTTGTTTGGAATAAAATTGAGCTTTTCTATTGCAGTTGCGCTGTTAACTGCTTGCGTCTGGGCACAATATTTTCGCTTAAGCAGCAAAAACCATATAATACCTTGATCGTATCGATTTTTACTTTTGCCTCGGCTATATGTTCCGTTTTTTTAACGTCAGAAATCATTCACAACCCCAAAACATGTAGTTTACGAGGCGGACGCAACTTTTTACCTCCCTCTTGTCAAGGAATTTGTCTTTCTGCCCCTTTCAAGCACAAATTATCCTTCAATGCGACAAACATTACGCATTTCCATTCACGTTCAACTTACTTTATTGTTTAACAGTACTTGGTCTTGCGTTGAAGTCTGTTAAGATGATGAAGAACAAAGACAGGAAGGCAAAACTTTCGTCTGCTTATCACGAGTTTTCAATTCACCGTCGCCTTTTCTGACTCGTCTCATTTCTCAGATTTGCAATCCCTTGCTGCGATTTTCCTCACGATGAATTATCTTGACGGAAAAGCTGAGATGATGACCTAAATTTGGAAGTTATTCAACAACTATACATTCTAACGGCGTCCTTTGCCCCAGAACACAGGATAAACATTCAATGAAATCAAAGCTGTCAGCACCACCGCCGCCATCTCCTCTTTTCCCGCGTTTCGATAGATAGGGAGTCGAACTGCGTAACAGTCGAGAAATTGGTTTGCTCGTAAAGCGTTAAGTGCCTTAATTACCTATTGAATTTTTTTTTACAAACCAAGTGACCCGTTCGAACTAGGGATAATCTCGGAGGCAGACACTAGGTTTCCTACCACCTGTGACGTCTGAGTGCCCTCCGGGTAAAAAGGGAACTTAAAGGCCCGTTTACACATGCGATTTTTTGTGCAATTTTTGTCACACTTTTCAGTGCAATTTTTGTCGCGCTCGAGCTCGCGATAAAAATTGCAAGTATAAAACTAGCGGCGATTTCTGTGCGATTTGTCGCCGCGATATCGCAGAGGTTTCGAACATGTTCGAAACTTGATGCAACTTGGCGGCGATTTGGGGGAAATTGCAGCAAATATCGTACTGGAATCGAAGCGAAATTGCTGCTAGTTTACAACTGCGACAAATGTTGCATTGCCGGAGCGCGACAAAAATTGCACTAGAAATCGCATGTGAAAAACACGACGGCGACGGCTGACAAAAACGTCACAAAACAAAAGGTTAATTAAATTAGCAAACATTGACTCTGCACGTACGATGCAGATTTTGGTACATTTCTATGCTGCCCTCTGCAGAACAATAACGTGAAATGACCAAATTCAAAGTTTGTAGAACGTGAACACACGACAGCGAATTTTCTTTCTTCTACCTGAACTGTAACACCGTCCTTACAGAGTCAGCTCCCGGATTGTTCGGCTACATTAGACAGATTGAACGAGTGGAAACTATCGCGAAGAAGTCTCAAATATTTTGGAAGTCATTCTTTAAGTGACGTTTTCCTTGGCGTTGCCGTCGTGGTTTAAAAGATCGACGTGGCAAACGCCTGGTTACCACCGCCTTCACTAGAGTGCGCAGTAACGGAATAAGGAGGTTGATCACAGAGTGACTTAAATTAAGCCATGCATGAAACACATTATCAATAGCGTTTCACGCCTTGTTCCTCCATAGACTGGTTTTCAATTGAGTGTCGAAAGCACTTTGCGTTTGCTTTACTACGATCTGTAATTGGTTACAAAATCTCGCGCCACTTACTCAACCAATCGGAAGTAAAACTAATTGTCACTTACACGCACGAGTTTTCCCGCGCTTGACCGGCGCTAGTTTAAATGTATTTACTTCGAGCTTTGATTGGTTTATTAATGTGTTATTTTGATTGGTCAGATTATTTTTTTGGTTTTACAACACTCAATTGAAAACCCCCCTTTCTTTGTTAAATGATCTTTTTGACATTGTAGTGAAGTTCGCCATTGATTAACCACCGAGAATGGCGTCTATTTCGCAGGCCGGGATTAATTAAAATCACAGTAAACCTTGTCTAACCTTAGCTTGAACCTTTGCTAAAACTCCCGTTTGTAATCGCCGATATCGGGGTGTTTGGCCGCGACAAGTTATAACAACAAGGAGATAGCAAGGTGGGCTGGGGCGTTGCTTAATTATTGTTAGAGTACAGATTCGTTTAATCTATGTTTGGTAATGAAGACTGTAACTGGCTTTCTTCGACAAAAATAGGCGTTAAGTATTTTTCATCAAAGCGCGACCAAACTCTGACCAACCAAGACTTTTCGTATTGTCTCTTCTCGATTCTCTCTTGCGGCGTGCTTCCAGAAGGATCGTTAACGTCAATAAGACTCAACCTACGCGCTCTTTTCTCCTCCTCAAGCACGTCGATGCCTGTTTTAATTTTCAAGCACGAGAGAACTGGCATAGAGAGACCTCCAAACACTATCACAGACACGATAACAATTATGAGGGTCGTTGTAAGCATCATTTGACGTGGGATAGATACGGTGTTTCTCACAGCTAAGGCAAATGCGATCGCGCCGCGTAGTCCAGAGAAGAACATCATGTGTTGAACATTTAGCGGGATTTTTCGCGTTCTCCCCATATTCAGAATCAGCGAAAGCGGGTAAATATTAAGTGCACGTCCAACCTGTATAGCCATAAAAGACCAGCCGATGAAGCCAACATTCCACTGATGATTTGTAAAGGCAAACACAGACAGACCGATGTAGGAAAATATGAACGTTTCTGCTAAGAAGTTTAGAAGTTCAAAAGTTTGCATGGTGCGGGTTCGCGATTCTTCTGTGAGATTTCTGTACGTGTAATGCTGTTGGGTTATCCCGCAGAAAAGAACAGCGACAATACCGGACCAATTTGAAAGTTCAGCTGCTAAGAACGTGCAATAAGACATGAGGAAAAAAAGCGCTGTTTCCAAGATCGGATAGCTTCCTATTTTCGTGAGCTTTGTGACGAGTGCGTTCACACAAGACATGCCACATCCAATGGTAAAAGAACCAACAAAAATAGCCACAAAATCTGCTATGGCT
Source organism: Siderastrea siderea (assembly GCA_964030785.1). Taxonomy (NCBI): domain Eukaryota; kingdom Metazoa; phylum Cnidaria; class Anthozoa; order Scleractinia; family Rhizangiidae; genus Siderastrea; species Siderastrea siderea. The sequence continues at coordinate 42,229,644 of OZ034970.1, forward strand.
TTCAAAAAAGAGAAGAGATCGAAATCACGCAAATCACTCTGATTGTACGCAAGGTACGTTTCTATAGCTCTGTAAAGAACAATAGCAACGGCGTCGTTGAGAACGCTCTCTCCGAAAACGAGCGCGTACATGTCGAGGTCGGCGTGAAGATCGTGAAAAATTGCCAGCACGGTCACAGGGTCAGTGGCGGAAATCAAAGCGCCAAAGAGCAAACATTCGGCGTAGTCAAAGCTTTCCGTGACTCCAGTCCAGATGTTAAACCCGAATACAAGCGAGCCAGTAACAAGGCAGGAAATCGTGGTACCAAAAAAAGCGTAGGTCATAATGGCACCTAGATTACGGAAGAAATAACGTTTCTGAAAACTATACCCGGCGTAGAAAATGATTGGAGGAAGAAGCACGTAGAAAAATATTTCCGGATTAAAGGAGGATTTTGATTCAATCTCGTTTCCTTCGTCTGATGGGGATGTTTGTGGAGGGAAGCGAATTCCCGTCAAAGTGTAAGAATAATCCGTCCCGTTGATGCTGACATAAACGTTCTTGGGTGCTATGGTGATGTTTCCGCAATTCTTTATTTTCACAGCCAGCGGTTTTCTCTGTCCATGGCTCTCGGAGTACTTGATTATGGCGCCCACTACAACGCCTAGAATCATCGCGACTCCAGTTTCATGAAAGAACTCGAATCTACGGATCTTGAAAAGCCAGATCATGAGAACGTTGATGATCAAAAGAGTGATCAGTATCAGCATGCTTAGACTGTCTGTTTTGTGGGTGTTTTCCATTTCATCTTCTTTCTTGCCTTCTAGTGTAGTAGGAGTTTCTAGCGCTTCGGACAACATAGCGCACAATATAATCAGCATTGACACGGTGAGAGTCAGGTTCACTTTCGCAATTATTCCGCAAGTCCAGGGAAAACTCATCCTTCTGTTGAATCGCAAACGGCGCAGTCACTCAATCTTCAAGATTTTTGAAGCTCTGGTGAATTAAACTTGTTCACTGGATTGTTTCGCTGACAGAATCGAAGAATCAACAAACGTGCGATGATATAATATTTCAAGCGTTGTGGTTCTCTCATGGGCGCTTTCGGTGCATTAAACGTTGACCATGAAGCATAATACAGGGTTCTAGAAATGAAAAGATTTCAGCCAAAATATGCGATGATCTAATAGCATTTTCTCTTATTTTCCAGCGGAGATGAGCGGAAATAAACTCGGGGTCGGAGAAACTTGGTAAATTTTTAATGCGGAACCTGTTTCGTGTCGGAAGACCATTTGTTCAAGTACCGGAAAACGCAGGTGGAGGAGATGGACCGCGCAGTGTGAAAAAGTAAACTATTTGATTACCAGTAGAAAAAATAAACTGGCTTTGGCAAAACTAACCAAAAGATCACCAGAAGTTTACAATCTCTTGATTTCTTTTTTATTTTTTCCGTTTTAGGCGAGTTTCATTATGGTCACCAACTGGAAGTAAATGTCTCGAGAGCAATAGGCATTCTGCGCGATGGTGTGCGATCCGACAATTTACCGCAAGCATTCGCTGGGATCATACGTAAACTAGCCTTTTTAAGGGGGTTATGTCCTTAAAAAGCTTGAAGGCATATCACGTGGAATCATAGGAAAACTTAATCCTTTAAGCCCTAACAGTGACGAAAATGAAATTTCTCTTTACATCATTACTAATTGTCCAAACATTCAATTGATGAGAATAAAGGCAGTGAGCTCCAAGGATTAAAGATGTCTTGATATTTAGCCAAATTCTCCTTACTGGTTCCATAAGAAATATATGGAGAACATTTAGGAGAATATGCATTTTCACTGGGTCAGGGCTTTTAAAAAGGGTTGAATATAATATTTGAACTTTATTAAAATTGCCCAACAAGTTTTCTACATTTTTTGGCTACTGACGGCCAGGAGGGAAAAAGATTGCACAATTTTTTCAAGTTTTTCCCTCGGCTTGCATCTCGAAAATCGTTCAAACCCAGTTAAAAATGATTACAGGTTTTTCTTGGTTTGGGAAAATTACTTGATTTCTTCCTCAGTGATGTTTTTTGGAGCATATCGTGTACGTAGAAAGTTACGCATACCTAGTTGTGATGTCATCACATAGTCACTAGCAAAACTAAAATCTTCTTGGAGCATGGCCCCGTTACAGCTGACTCCACTGATTCTGATTCGCCGGCCATTAATCGCCCATCTCGATTCTCTCATAATCACAAAACGATGAAGAAAATTAGCAAATCCTCTTCTTTTTTGCGATTGAAGGAAGGAAGTTAGTGTTTTTTCTGTAAACTCATTTCACGCGCAGATGTCCATATTTCAATCGTGTCCATGGGGGAATTATGGCTTGAGGCGAATCATGATTCGCCCATGGAGTCACGAAATAATTCTGGGATCTGCGCATAAAATGAGTTTACAGAGGAAATAATCACTTTCTGAGATATTAACAATCGTAAAAGAGCAGAATATCTGCTAATTTCTTAATTGCTTTGTACGTAGTTCAAAGAGAATCAAGACGGAGCGAATCATGTTTGAAAAACCCGGGAATCAACACATAGTAGTAAAGTCAGCTGTAATAAAGAGTATGATTCCAATTCTGAGCGATGGAACTACCATAATCACTAATTACGACTGCTGCTGATCAATCACGAATTCATCTTGGCAACCCATGATTGTCTGCAATTGGCCAGTGATCGTGCGATCAATCGGGATCCTTCAGAACACAATTCTCTCTTTAACCCTCCCTCACCCTCTATTTATCTAACGTTGACTGAGACAATTTTGGTTGTTGCTAGTCTTTGGGAAGACGGATAGGAAAGGTGTTGCAACAAATAGGGTGATTTCAGTTCGTCATTCGTAATATTTCACAATTAATATTCTTAGTGCTCTCCATACTTGACGCTTTAATGTACAGTTTGTCATCACCTCATTTTGAAGTTTCTCTACTTCAGCAAATTACTTTTTCTGTCAGCCTCGATTTTAATTAATATTAAGCTCTATTGAACAAGAAAATTGGTGCTCTTTTTTGCCCTCGGGGTCACTAGTCAGGAGTTAAAACGAGCACCTTTCAGTGTGTTTTCTATTCAGTCTTCTCAAAGCAAATTCCGACCTATCCTCGGAGACCCAGGGGAAGATAGCGGGGCGAGGGTAAGTCGGAACGGGAGAAAAACTGAAGTGGGCGAAGAAAAGTAAAAGGCAAATTGAGTTTTCTTCGTCCACTTTTTTTTTTTTTGCCCGTTCCCACTTACCCTCACTCCACTATCTGCCCCTGGGACTTCGAAGATGAGCAAATTCCAGAATTCTTGAGTTCGCATAGGTGCTGACGTTAAAAACGTTTCCATTTTTTCCTCCTTAAATACATATGTTTTGTCGATTACAGTTAATTTCTGCTCACTGTTCAAAGTGTTTTTCATTTCGAGTACTTGGGTTTCAGGAAACCGGAGTTAATTTGATTGGAAACCCAGTACTAATAACCTTTTCCGCTTCAATAGATTTCATACCTTTCTCACGGTTTGATCTCGTATATGATTGGTCAGCTACAAACTGACAAGTTGAAGTCGAATGAGAGTGCCCACGCTTTTCTGATTTGTGCGTCATTCCTGAAAAACGCTTTTAAATCAAACAGCGGAGCTAAACGCAGACTTTCAAAATGGTGGCCATTCTGAAGGACCGGGGCCGGGAGTCCGGGAGACAAGGGGGCCGGGGTGCGAGTTAAGGGGGCCGGAAAGGGGATTCCCAAGGTGGCGGCAAGGGGGAGAAACAGGGGAAGATAACGCAATATTGTGCAATAATTTGCAATCGAAAAAGCGCAAAGAAACTCGAGCTAATAACAATAGGGCAGGAACCGTTCAGGAAGAGGGAAGTTTAATCTCTCCTGCCCTCCCCCCCCCCCCCCCCCTTCCTCATTGTTTGCAGTTTTAGGCGGCTGGGTTTTCTTGTGGGAACAGGGAAAAAATTGCTTCCAACTACAGTTTGAAGATTCCGGTAACAAAGCTTTACTGTGAGGAAAGGAGCATACCGTCATTGCATCATTTAGCCAAGACTCGTCCCCGGGAGTACTGCCACGTTCCTTAGGGGCTGGCTGCTTTTTTTGTGTGTGTAACTGTTAATTCATTTGAGGTGGTTCTTCTTTGGTAATTTGAGTTTCAGTTTGGTATCTCTGGGATGGCCTCGTTGAAAAAAAAAGACAACTTACTTGCCACCAGTTTAGCAGAGGAGATTTTCCACTGGAAGATTTCGACGAAATTCCCGGGTTTTTATGGCCGGCCTCTCCCCTCACTTCCTGGCCTGCGGCTTAACGTACATTCAGCGCCGAATGTTTTTCTTTTACAGCCAAACACTGGGGTAGTGCAGACTTGTTCCCAGTCATTCCTGGGGAAGATTCTATGAGAAAGCATTGCATTATGGGTTCGTCTTTCCCAGCAACCCTCATCATGCCATCATTTTTTCTTCGAATAACAAATAATTAGGAACTGGTGACGAGTCTGGGTGTAGCGCACCTGAACTGTTGTACCTGTGTTACAACTGTGGCTCTTTCCACACTGCTCTAGACACAAGATTACAGATTGCACCACTTGAGCTAAGACAAGACTAAGAGCAGTCTCTAATTGCTCTAAGTGTTGCCGTAAAGTGATAAGTGAACATGTCAAAGCTGATAGTCAGAGGGAAAAAAACAAACTAACAAAACAAAAGTGAAATTTGGTAGTCTCTTCCTGTTTGGACAACCTTTATACTGTATCATGGCAGTTTCCTAATGGCCATCTTAAATTCTTTGTTATGACTGTTTATTTGAGTGCTGAATACAGTTGTATATTCAGTCTCTGACTTCTTTTGGTTCCATCAAGTGTTAACGAGGCCCTATGTATCACGTGGCACAGAGTTACAATGTATGCAATTAAATGTGGGTCATGTTTTTTGCAAGTCAACAAACAAACAACCTCTCAGAACCACGCACTTCACTCCTGCAATCATATGCAGCTACCACAGGGAACTGAACTTTATATCTATTAAAATTATCACTTTAATTCATCTCTCAATTCAAAAGCACTTGTCTGCAAAGGTGGCCACAGGTGACCCAAGTGCAAGTGACCCACCAACTTTACATGTATAACAAAAATAATACACCATGGTAAGTTATTGACAGTGTCACGTAATACTTAAACTGCAAAATATGGGCAAAACTCAATTTTATCTTTTAAAACTTCTCAGTAAACATTAATTAATTAAATTAAACTCTACTAAAATAATTATTACTTTTTAGTACCAACAAAAACAATCATCCAATAATAATTCTTTACTTCACAGCACTGTCACATCAAAACTTCAGTAACTGTAACTGAAAATGCGGTCAATTAGGCACTTAAATCTGTATTTTAATACTTGCACATTAAATGTAGAAGTTAAATATTATTTTATTTTTTCAGTCAGGGCTGTTCCAAGAGTCAACAAATTTTTTAAGATATTTTTTGGAGATAAATTACACAAGGGAAAGGGTAGTATTTGTTAACCAAGTGAAATACACGCAGCAGCAAACTTTAATTATCAACATAGCCTGTGTGGAAGCTCTAGGGGGTGAGGAGAAAATGAGACTTGCTCTCCCCCCCCCCCCCTCCCAAGAACTTGCTCATAGGCTATTATCAACATTAAAACTGTAAACATCTTATTGAACCATGAACAATGTAACATAAAAATTTGGAATACTGGGGAGACAGCACTGGCTTGCTTGGTACTTAGTGCCTTTTATTGATATTCATTATTTCCACTTCCCATTTTTTTAAAATAGAATTAGCCAAGTTGTGTTATTATGATGTGCAAAAAAGAAGGAAGAAAAAAAAAAAAAGAAGGAAGTTTCCCGCTTCCTAAGAAAGTTACCATTGGGTCGCATCATTCATGTTTTGTGCTATTTAGACCTTTTACTCAATACTTTTTCAATCCAGGCAAATACAGTTGAACCAAGAACTTGAACAAAGAGAAGTTTCCTGCCCTTCATGCATTTCAGCATATTTTAGTACTCCTAGTTACACAAACTTTCTATATCTCAAACATTTTTTGGTTTCTTCTGAAAATTTGAGCTATCATGATTCTACTGAAATGACTTTAATTTGTGGTTGGAATTTGTTTATGGTCTAATTTCAATTGAAGGGCCCAGTGGAAAAAGGGCATACCGGGTAAGTGATGATTATAGGTTGAAAATCTAAATTGGTGCTATTTAGCTGAACATTGGCACACAGGCTGGTTTTCATGTAAGGAACATTGTTGTGCATTTATTTTCTTGACCTGAGAGCTTCAATTCGAAGAATTAGAGTATTATGTTTGCTTAAAACTGACAAGGACGAAAAAACAGGACCGTGGATTCCAGGTTGAATTCCTTTGTTTTAGTTTAGGCAGAGAACAAAAGAAATCATTCACACTTCACTTGAGCAAGTTCAGTTCAACAAAACTTTTTACACAAAAGTAATACGCTAATTCTTTGAATTTTAGATCTCAGGTCAAGAAATAAATGCACAACAGTGTTCCTGACATGAAAACCAGTCCGTGTGCCAATGTTCAGCTAAATAGCACCAATTTCAATTTTAACCTCAAATCATCACTTACATCCTTTTTCCACCGAGCCCTTCAACTTCCTTTGCCTTGAACTCATTACCAAAAACATCCAAATTCTGGAATTAAAGACAGAAAGGAATGTCAAAATCAAACCAAAAATAGAAAAGAAAAACTGCCAAAAATATAATCATTTTACTTTTACATTCATGAATCACTTTAATCATAAGAAGGAAAAACATAGCCATGACTGACTGAGTTGCAATCAAAACAAATTGGTATACCATAAAAGGAAACCCTTGCCCCACCCTGCCAAAAAAAACAACCATTATGCAAAACATTGCAAAGAGCTAGGGCCAGTTTAAACAGTACAACTTTGCGTACGACATTTACATGTGACTTGTGTAGCTCGCATTCTGTAGATGCCCTATACAACTCTCACCCAGTGACACCGCATGTACAATTCCGGTCAAGGGTGAGTTGACAGTCTGGACTCAATCCTCGAAACTAGATTCTGACGTCTCCAAACTCAAGACGTTTGAGGTTTGAGATGCAAGAATCAAGGATCGAGAATCGAGGATTGAGAATTGTCATACACGTAGGGTTATGAAACATGTTCAAATCTCCTACTTTTCATGTTTACGCTTGTTGTAATGATTCTGTAGGTCCGATTAAGTTGGTGCAATTTTGTTGTAGGTATAGTGTAAGCAAGTTGCAAGACCAGAGCAACATGAGCTGCAAACGTTTCATGCGACAGTCACAAGCGACATGTAAAGACCTCATAATGCCTTTACATGTACATGTACATGTACAGTCTATACATACATGTACCACGTGAAACCTGGTCAATGTTTGAAAACCCTGAAAAACAAATGCCATGGTCCTGCACTGTTTACCAAAAAGAGAAAGATTTATGCAGAGGGCCACAAACTTCCCTATACTTATGGATAAAGGCTGTTAAATGAGCACAAAATAAAGACAACTAAATGACTACTTATGGTCACCCTTATTGGCTACAGCACAAGAAGCAGAGCAGAAGCTATCAGGAATCTTACTGTCAGAAGAACTATTATTGCCACAAAATGTGGTGTATAGGTTTGTTACCAATGGTTTAGCTAGGCACGATTTTAAAGAAAATTTCATGTACGATGTAAAATATCCATCACCATTACTGGGTATGTCTGATGAATGTAGGCACTTTTTCTGGGAGACCGAATCATGCAAAGTTAAGCTAATTGATGAACTTTAAATAAATGTAAAGAAGATCCTCGCAGTTATTAACGCAACTTATGCAGTTGTGAAAAGAAAGCCTGAAAAAATCAGGCTTTCTTTTCGCAACTGCATAAGTTGCGTTAATAACTGCGAGGATCTTCTTTACATTTATTTCCTCATTCCGCAGTTCAAATATATGAATTTCATACATTCATGATGAACTTTAGTTACCAGGGAAAGTACACGTAGTAGAGCACTAAGTGGCACGTACCACATGTACGTTGCATGGCATTCCATGGCTTGTGCTCAGATACAAGATATGCAATACACTGTATGTGGTACAAGTGCCTTTTCTCAGGCTACCCAAAACTGCACCTGTACACTATTCAGTTTGCTTTCATTTTTTTGGCAGGGTTGTCACCTAATTCTGTCTTTTCTGCTTCAAACTTTCTCTTTGCCTCTAAAGCCTCTTTCTCTATTTCCTTGACTGCACGGTTGTCGTCTTCAGAAGGATCACTCCACAGAGAGCAGCTTGTGCATTTGGTACATGATTTGCCTGGATCCTTTGGATGCTGACAAAAGTGATTGTAACTTATCTTGGGTTTCCGACAGACATAACACATTGTTGTTCCGCAGCGGCATGTCATTTTGTTGCACCCATCAGATTTTGTAAACTCACATCCACATTTGGGACATTTTCGTATCTTGGCCATTGTCATTTTTTCTTCAAAAGAAAGCCTGACATCTTTTTCTGCTGACTTTTCAACCTCGCTGCACTTCAAGCCAAAGTGTTCAGACCACTCTTCTTTACAATAACGACAAGTTTCTTTAGCACATGAAGGATTCTGACATTTGAACACTTTATCTTCGGGTGGCAGGATGGCAGCAAAATCACAGGAAGGGCAGCGCACAAAATCATCCATTTGTGCCAACAACAATGACTCTTCTTGGACACGATCTTCATATTTTTCCAGGATGTTGCTGGGTAATGCTTTCTTTAGCTGACTCAAAGGAAAAGTGCCGTCGCAACCATCAGTCATGCAGGTGAGGGCTGCTTTTCCTTGGCCAAATGCTGCCTCCTTTGCATAGTTCATAAGACAACTTGCACAGAACAAATGTCCTTCTAGACACTGAACCATGTCCTCAAAAGCTGAGTCTCCATAGCAACAACCACACTCAATCTTTTGACCTTCTTCTTCATACTGTTCATTGTTTAAGCTCATAGCAAGCATCCTGTCTCTCTCCTCAGATTTGGAGAGCTCAAACATTTTCATAAATTCCATCTCTCTTAGTAACTCCTCATCCATCTCACGTTGTGTACAGACTGGTATACTAGAGCGCCCACATTTTAGGAGCTCTATTTTAGGCGGAATGAAAAAGTCTTTGCTGTTAGGTGGGCTGGCAAGTGACACAGGCAGCTGCATTGCATTTGTACCTTGAGATGCACCAGTCGTAGTTGACGTAGCAGTTCCACTAGACACTAGAAGCTGTTCTTGCAAATACCTCTTACTGGGAGCATAATGACCTCTGAACTTTGCCATGGCTAACCTGATGTATCTCATGGGAATCATCTTGAATTCATTTTGTAAAAATAAACAGCACTGGTGCCTATATTTGCTTGAAACCTGTGAAGAGAAGTCTTTGAAGTAGTCCTTTCCTTTCTGGTCTTCAGGCAGACTAGTAAATGGTGGACTTGACAAAACGGGTGATTTTCTAGGATAATTCTTTGTCTCCAATAGCTCGTTACAAGCATTGTTGATTGCCTCAGAGGGTGGGATATGGGCCCACTTATCAACAAGACTCTCAAGAAAAGCGTCTTCAACATCAGGAAATAACGCATGGAGGTTTTTCAAAGCTTCTTCCATCGGATCTACAGGAGGTTTCACGCAAACGCTCTGAATTTCGCGGGGTTCTTGTCGAGGTGTAGTCGGGGTACAAGCAGTCGATGCTGTGGCAGTCGCAGAAGGACTTCTCAAATAACTTCCAGACAAAGAATTTCGCCTTGCTTCCGGCGTATTTGTTAGGTTTTGAGAGCGTGGCGATATTGGCGTCGAATTATTGGAAGCAGGAGACCATTTGTACTCTGTGAATTGAGGCTCTTCGGTCAGGTTTATAACATGATGGCCGGCAACTCTTGGTTGCACTTTAGGGGAGCGGGAAGTAGTCGACACAAAAATTACATCGTTATCAACGATTTTATCAGGAGAAATAGTTCGATTTTCATCATGGTCTAAAGAAATGGGAGAAACGGGACGCCTTCTCTGTGGTACAGGTACTTCGTGGACACTTTGTTCAGCCAAAAGGATATCAATACAGCCAGGAATAATCGTTGCTGGGTCGCTTCCTACAGTTTCCCGCACATTTCTGATGCAGTTCGACAGAACGCGGTCGTTAAGCTGTGGAAAAATTGATCTTAAAGAATCTAAAATCCTCGCCTCGTTGTCGACGACCGCCATTTAGGACAGCTGCTCGTACATTCAAGAGATTTGAGCGTGAACAATGTCCCCAAAAGGATTTCCCAAGTGAATCACACTTTGTTTCAAAATCGGCGCGAACTTTGGGAAATGAATGTTGCGCAAAGATAGCCTTCATGTAAGCTTCCATAAGGCATACTCTTTCTATTTGTCCGCTCTCCCGATGACCAAATATAAGCAAACGCGGAGACTGTAAGAACATCGGGACCAATGAAAACCACGAAAAAAATCCGGTGATTCCCGAAGATTGCTTTCATCTGAATATCGGTTTCCGGAATAGGTTTCGTCAGTAATTCTGTCAGCGGACTACAACAAAAACATAGCCTACAAAACGGAAAATTACATTTGTAGCTAAAAATAACAAAACCAAAATGGCGCACTGGTTTCACAGAAATCCAATCAAAGCGTCTGCTCCAGTCACTTTTGAGTCCATTCGCAATGTGGCAACCAATTCCTCGTCTTCTAAAATATTATCGTAAGTTTCATATTACTTTGATTGCTGTTTTCACCCGTTCATGTCGCATGAACGTAAAACGTTGAACGTAAAACTCTTCATGTAAGGTACACTGTATAAAACAGTCTTAAAAGCTCTATCTTTGGACAGGGTTTAAGTATTTTCCAAGCCTTTCTTTTTAAGGAAGAGAAACCGATCTGAGCACCCCTGTATCTAAACATCTTCTTTGACTGTTAATGTCATTTTAAGTGCACCGAAGCTCAAGTTGTAAGTTTATCTTTTTCGACAATTATTTTCAATCCTATTTTGCACAGAGACTCAGTTGGAACGCTGCTAGTTCTGTCATATTTGACACAAATATTTAATTGTTTGGTTTGTTGTGACATTGATTGGGCAGCTGATCATAAATCAGAATTTATTTTTGTATGGGAAGACTTGTCACATCTGATGTCATGCTGCATGTGCTAGAACAACTACTAATGATTTCTAGTGAGAGTTTACAGTACATGACAACAACTTCAACTTGAGCTACTGTTGACTAAATTGGAATCATCATGATACTAATTTGTAAAAAGACGCACAAGTATTTTTGTACATTTCTCTATGGAGAAACATCACAGGAAGGGTGTGTGCAGAACTACATGTAAATCTTAATGAATCATCCTGAATCTTTGACAAAATAGGGTCTCAAATTCTAGTGCACTTTGTAAGAAGGAACAAATAGCTATGACTGACAGAGTCGCAATCAAAGCAAATTGGTAACCATAAAAGGAAATCCTCCCTCATCCCCCCCCCACCCCCACCCTCCACCATAAAACACCCATTATTAAACAAATAATAATTCCTTCCAGCAATAAGCTAGTGGGAAACATTGCAAAGAACTAGAGTATTGTTGTCTACTAACAATGTTGTTAGAAAAAGAGTACCTGTATTGCACATTTGCAAACACAAACAAAGACAAGGAATCAAAAAGTTAAATAATGTAGAGCCAAATAGGAAGGGTTTACTTTCAGAACAGTATTGAAGGGGCTACGTCACGCTATTTTAGTATCCTTTAAAAAAGCTAAAAAGTGTCCTCATATCAACTGAATTCCAAAAATAACGGTCTAGCTTTGTTATTAAAGATTGTCTTAAGACACCAAAACTGTTTCTTGTTGTCTGTTGCTACCGATGGCAAGGATGGAAATGGATTAAAAGTCGAAACAATTGGCCCAATTTTTTAAATGCTATGTTCTCAAAAATCACCCAAAAAATTATTATGGACTTAACTATCCCTGATAAAACCCATTTGATATGTTCCTCATAGTTTTATAGGAGCCCTAAAATGTGTATGAGTAAAGGTACTAGGTAACTATTTTAGCACAAAATTGATCTAAAATAGCAAAATATTCATGACGTAGCCCTTTTGAGGGGTTAAGTTTCTGAAGAAACTGTGATGCCACATCAGTGGGGAAGTGAAACACACAAATTTGGATGTTTTGTCAACTAAGTGGATATTGGTAATCTGGCCAACTTTAAATTGGCCCCTGTGTAAACTTTAATCCTTAAATTTTATTTCTGGACTTTTTACTTTACAGTGTCCATTTTACCTTACTTGTAGGGCTGCATTTTAACGTCGGGGATCTTGATGGGCATAGATTTCAGTTCATACAATTTCTTAGAAGACAAGTATTTTTTCTTCACGGCATTGACATGCCGAATGCATCTAGGCTTACGGTACATATACATGATGTCTCAATTCAGCTGATAAATTGATATTCTGATGCTTACTTTCAACAGTTGTCCAAACTGGAAGTTTTTGCAACAGCTAGCTTATGTGAGCACAAAGTCGTCGTTTCCTCCAATTGTCTTTCTTGTGACCTGAGCAAAAGCAGCAACTATGCTTGGCAATTAATTAATCCTCAGTTACTGTCCGATGGTGACGCAAACATTCTCTAATCTTTATGTGATCTGAAGCATGCAAAGATTCTACTGTTATAATCATTTCTCAATTTGTCATACAGAGAACTGAAGCTGGCTAGATCAAAGCTACTGAATTATCTCACAGATCCTTCAAATGATCCTAAGTCAATCCAACAAGCAACAGAGATCTACTTGTCACTTCTTCATGGTCTTGTTAATGACCCTGTCAGTGGATCAGGTGACAGCAAGCTGCGCAAGTTAATCACGTTCAAGTGGACAAACTCCATTTGTGGTAATACTCCAACGTAAGTTACTTACATATCACAGTGGTAAAATCTGAGTTTCTTATTAATAGTGGTTTAGTTTAATTGCTCAGGTGGTTATAGAGAAGGGCATCATACTTGCTATAATCACCCTGTGAGAGGTGATTATAATTCTGAAGCACTAATTTCCAAAATGGCCACCGCACGATTTTTGATGTTTCTGGAGCAAAAAAAGAAAAAGAATGCATTTGCTCTGATAATCACCTGAGCAATTATACTAAAAGAATTATTCTCCTCAGGCTTAGCGAATATTGTGGAATAATCCCCTGGACTTTGTCTCGGGCATTATTCCACAATATTCACTTTGCCTTCAGCGAATAATATTGTTAAATATTCTGAAATTTAAGCCGACTCGTATTATTACATATGTACAGATTATGTGTTGTTGTTAATTTCTTTAAGGTGTGGGGCTGACACTGTCTTTGAGCTAACATCCATTTGTGTTGATGTTGCAATCTGGTACACAAAGTATGCAGCTAAACTGGCAGCTAAGGGAGAGTAAGTGTGCTTGATGTTATTTCATTATTTTAACAATACAATCTCAATTGGTTATTGCCATTTGTCAAACAGAGGGCCCTGGATAAAAGTCATTAGTACACATAAATAAACTGACTTGAAATGGGAAATACAATCAGTTCAGCGCTCTTGAAACATGTACACCACATACGTATATATATCAATATGATTTGTACTCAGTGTTGAATTAATCCTCATAATTTTATAGTAAAAACGATTTTTTTGGATTACACTACACTACAAAGTTTGGTTGTTTGATAGTATCTTTTTTTGCAATTTGCAATTAATTTTTAATGTCTGTACACAGGGTTACCATGGATGAAGCAAAAGAAGTCCACACTAACCTTAGAAATGCTGCAGGAATCTTTAAATTTGTGAAGGTATCAGTTATGGCACTTAAATGCAATATTAACCTAAACATACAGTGTAAACCGTTGGTAGACTATAGTTAAACAATGGTTTAAGATAATAATTATTTTGAATGTTTTTGTTTTTTACATGGTTAAAACACCACAGACCTGTATCAGTGAGTACAATTGTGTAAGCTAGACTTTGCATAATAAATTTACTGAAAGGCTTGGTAAAAAAAAGGAAGTGCTGATTTGGCCATGAATTCAAGCTCGATATTGGCTCTACTTTGGCACACAGACTATACAGTAGTTGCCTTTAGTGTAACAAAACTACTCCTCTTTTTACGTTTTTGCCTGGGCCCAGTTGTTCAAAAGGTGGATAACACTATCCACCTTACAAATTGCTATCCAGTGAATAAATGATACCAAAACAGAGTACACTATCCACTGGATAGTGATTTATCCGGTGGATAGAGTTATCTGCTTTTTGGACCAGAAAGCTTTAATTTGGAGAATTAGCTTACTTACTGAAAATAACTTGCATAAAATTTGTTTGTACCGTAAAGGAAAGCTTGATGCCACGACTTGGTGACTTATCGGCAGAAAAGGGTGCAGACACAGATCAGAGGGTGCTGGAGGCCTATCAGATGCAGTGTGTAGCGGAAGCCCAAGAAGGTCAGGATAGCATTGTAGTGCTAAAATTATTTATTTCATTTAACTCTTTACTAACACTGAGGTGAATGGTGGTTTTAAATTGTATACCAAAGCAGTGGATAGCCACTGTACCCAATAGTTCCTTTGTTCTGGGAAATGTGGGGAAACTTGCACGCGGAATCCAGAAAACTGCAGAGAAGTGAGTAGCAGATAGTATCCCAAATCTGAGTAGCCAATCAGAGAACAGGAAAAACACTGTCAAGTGGTTTATGTAACAGCTGATGGCCTGTTAGTAGGGAGCCAATCAGAATGCAACTTACCCCTTTTAAGTACTTATTTCTAAATGGTTGATCTACCCTACAACTGTACCACATTTTCCTCCAAATACATTACACCATGTGGACCGAACCTGAAAGCCATTAGGCATGTACAATATTAAAGTCATAACCCAACCTTGTTGACCATGTACTAATTTCTTGTAATATTTACTGATTATTTCTGTCATCACTAAAAACTCTTTTCTCTCTTGTTTTTCAGTAACTGTGGCTCGAGCTGTGGAGCTCAAACACAAAGCATCACTTATCTCTGCACTCACCAATGAAACAGCAAAACTTTTTACTGCTGCAGGTATGCTGTAGTTTATCTACATTATGTAGCCTTGGCATTATTTTGTGCGATTTGGTCATATTTTCCTATAATCTGCAGTTTTTGAGCCACTTAGTAGCTACCTCATCAATCATGGCTTGGCTTTGCAAGCAAAGATCTATAAAGGGGAAGGCCCAGGTGTAATGCTGGCACACTCAAATGTGTAACTGATGAGGCCAATGCAGGACAGGCAGACCTGGTCGCAGTGGAAGCGGCTGCATGTGAAGGTCTGGTCTGGGCTTGGTACTGAAGCCTTACACTTCTTCCTCCTTGTTCTTGTGTCCTCAAAGCTGGCCCTGAGGGTACTTTTGAAGGAGGAAGCAGCCTGGTGGATGCTGTGTCACCAGGCCTTGCAGTCAGGAGCCAGCTTCCTACTTTGCATGTGAATGAGAAAAATTGAAAATCAAAATGGCCTTCTTTACTTTTTGGCCTGTAGTCATTTCATAAGTATTATTTAATGATGATAATTTCTTTGTCATGTTAATTATTCATACAGGTGATGCCTTGAAGTCTGTGGAGCCATTAAAAGCTGGAAAATGGAAGAAATACTTGGATCTCAAGGCTGCTTTCTATCAATCTTATGTAAGTTAATTTTTTCTGTTGGGTCATAATGTAATTGACAACTTACTTTTCACCACTTTTTTGTCATTTGTTGCAGGCATATTGTTTCTGTGGAGATACACTTCTTGACGAGGATCAGTGCGGAAAAGCAATCCGTGCATTGCGAGAGAGTGATAAATGTAATTTTGTGTTGATGTTGTTGTTGTTGTTTGTTGACAAGAATTTATGCATAATATAGTGCATCTTGCTCTTGGCTTTAAAGTACATGTACAGAGAAATAGTTTTTTTGAGCAACAAAAATGTAACTTAGAATCTCAGATTTTGTGAAAGAATGTTAAATAATATTGTTTCTGTGGAGAGACACGTCTTGATGAGGATCAGTGCAGAAAAGCAATCCATGATTTGTGAGAGAGTGATAAATGTAATTTTGTGTTGCGTTGTTGTTGTTGTTGTTTGTGGACAAGAATTTATGCAACATAACTTGCTCTTGGCTCTAAAGTACATGTACAGAGAAGTTGTTTTTTTGAGCAACAAAAATGTAACTCAGAATCTCAGATTTTGTTAAAGAATATTAAACAATGATTGTTTCTGTGGAGACACACTTGGTGTGGATCAGTGCAGAAAAGCAATCTGTGCTTTGCGAGAGAGTGATAAATGTAATTTTGTGTTGTTGTTACTGTTGTTGTTTGTGGAGAAGAAATAAGGGGTAATAACTTGCTTTAGCTCTGTAAGTACATGTACAGAGAAATAGGTTTTGTGAGCAACAAAAATGTAACTTAGAATCTCAGATATTCAACAGTCTTTGCCTATTTGAGTCTTGCCCTAATGTGTTGCAATGTAGTGAAGAGCAACAAACAATCAATGTACATGTAAGTTTCGTGCAGGCTGCTTTATAGGATATAGGATAATATCTTAGTTTATGGGGACTTTTTAGTTTCCCAGAAACTCTCTCAAGGAGCTCTGTGTGCAAATAATTGTTTTTTTTTTATTTCCAGTGTACAAAAAAGCTGAAACCATATCTCGGGAGTACTCTAGTACTAAGGGCCCTGGTACAACTGCCAGACCATGGGAACACCCATTCTTTCTAAAACTGGGCCCCATCATCAGAAAGAAGCTGGAGAAAGCCAACCATGAGAATGGCTTCATGTAAGTGCCCCAAGACATACTAATAATGAATCATTATTTAATATGCAGTTTGTTCGTAGGTGAACATTTACCGGTAGTCATTGGCATAATTTTTGTAATTAAATTAAGCCAGACTAAGACAAAAAAAGCAAATACACATTTACATGTAGTAGTTGATGTGTGAGGTGCATGTTGTAATCAAAATGATGGTTAAAAAACTATGACTGTTCAAATTTGTTTTATTCAGTTACTTTCATAAGATCCCAGAAGAGGTTCCTGAGCTGGAACTGAAAGCGACTCATGGCTTAGCAAGTCCACAGGAGTTTACGCTACCAGCTCCTCATGCCATGTGGGCAGGGGATACTTACACTGGATTTGATGCATCCAAAGCTCACCCTCCACAGCCGGTAAGTCATTTACATGTAGCATTTTAATAAACAATCAACAGTGCTCAACAGGGGGTAGGGGTAGAGAAAAGACAAGTAACATTACCACTTCTTCCCTCTGGATGGAATGCTAGTCTATCACAGGGTTATTCCCAGAATTTTGCAGTGCTTTCACTGATGGTTCCCTGATATCTAGCCAGTTAGGAGTACAGTTTCTTTTCTAAGGAAACCTGACATCAGAATGTTTGTCTGTCCTTCCGTCCGTCCGTCTGTCCGTCTGTCCCTCCCTCCCTCCGTCCCTCCATCACTCCCTCCGTCCCTCCCTCCCTTCCTTCCTCCCCCCTCCCACACTACTGCCACACCTCCTACCTAAATAAGTACCAGGTAATTATGATAATTAGTTTATGTGGCTCAATTAGTCTTCCATGAAAACTGAAACATTCTGATTGCTTCCCAAACGGTCTAAAATTTGCTCAATTAAATTAATATGACCAAAAAGGAAGCAAAACAAACTCAACAAATACCTTATTATAGGAAATTAACGCTTGTTTTAATTAAGGTATTTGAAATTAGCGGGACTAAATTAACGCGAATTGAAGGGAAAATTACTCCACAATAAAGGAAATAGAGAGGGGGTAAAATTTCAAAATGATGGAAATTAACGCGATTAGCACAAAGAAACACCTTGTGGTCTCAACTGGAACAAATTTATTTCTAACTGAATTTAAAGATCACGAACAAAACAGGTGTACAGGTGTGCGAGGCAATTTCTTTACAGACAATGTGCGTTAAATTCTGCCTAAATGTAGCAAAGCTATTGATTTGTGGGTGTCAAGAATGTCTGGACTGTATCCAGAATATGGGATTAAAATTGTGGAAATTAAAGTCGCGGAAATTAACGCTCCACTTAATTAACAACGCGGAAATAAACGCTCACAGAAATTAACACGACTTAAAAATTCGCGTTAATTTCAGGGAGCTTTAATTTCCTTTAATAATGTAGTTATGCACACTAGAGTAGTTTAAGGGCTTCATCTTGTAGCTTAAAAGTATATATATGTACGTGTTTAATAATGTAAATAAGTGATTTGTCACATCTATATGTTTTGTTACAGCAACCCCAAGGTGCTTCAGGTGATGTCAAACCTGTCTCTGAACCTGAGGATTCAAGTCCCGTGAAACCAGCTAACAATTCATCCGGTTGTATTGTATCGTAAAATGTCCATTTTAATATGTGATTTAGTTAAAGAACAAAACTGACAGTGCCATCTGAAAGTTTTTTTGAAGTTGTAGATGTGTATTTGTAAAATATAATGGCATAAATGTGCTTTCTTATATATCATGTTGCCTAGTTTAGAAGGAAAAAAATCTTCATTTTATTCTCTTACCTGGGTCATAAGGGTCGCCAAATAAATCTGCGAAAAGTCGGTATTTTATGATGGTAAAAATATTGATAAACGAATAGACTCACAGGAAGGTACCACTCAGTGGCTTATATTTGAATGGTTTTTTAAAATTAGTGTTTTATTCACATTCAAAAGTAAGAACCACCCTGTACAGCGTAATAATTTGCAACACAGGAAAGGATATCAACACAGATACTGGTTATATTGAAGATAAATATGCGCTGTAAAATGAGGGGTTTTGACGCACTCTCTAATCTGAGTTGACCTGTAATAGGAGGACCGGTCCTATGCAGTAGTCTATATAGAATACGATTGTCTCTCCCGAACCAAACGAACTCAGCCTAGTACCTATGCGTTTATTTCCTGCTCACTCGACTTGGCGCAAAATTTTGTGACGTCACCGAATGGTATACCCGGCTACTCATTCGGTGGCTTCATGACATTTTGCGCCAAGTCGAGGTGCGGAGGAGAACGCCTGGGTACTAGGCTGAAATGAACGGCCGGTTTTAAAGAGGAGTCTGATTATGGATACAAAGGTGTCTGTAGAGAGGGGCTCGAATGTACGTGAAAAATATTGTTAGGATATATGATACGTGTATATTGTCAACCAATCACCAATCATATACGGAAAATGCAGAAACGAAAATTGGGAAATTTGTAACTGATTATAACCTGGTTTCAAATAACTAAATCTTATATTTAGAAAAGAAGTGTAGAGATATTGGTAATGAAAGAAGAAAGGCCAGTACGTGAGTCTGGGAATACGAAAAACTAAATGTTATGTAGCTGGAACTTAAATGTTTAGCATTTGAATTTAAAAAAAAAAGCATCCAAAGTATGGGCGTAGTCTGTTACATTCCAAACTTAAAACCTAAAAAAGGGTAAAATTTTGTAAAGCGTTGGAAAGCAAACGGTACCATGGGAAAGCATGTCTCTGGCTTTCATTCGAATAGCCACAATTGAGAATTTCAAGACTCAAAAGTTAGAATCACCTTGTACAGCATAACAAACAGTACCACAGGAATTACTGCTCAGTAGCTTTCATTTGAAGGGGTTACACTTCACGATTTCATTCGCAGACTCAAAAGTTAGAACCACCTTGTGCCGCATAACAAACAGCACAAGTACTATCCAATAGCTTTCATTTCAACTGACAAACTTAGAAGATTTCACGATAAGCAGAACCACGGGAGCGAAATGGTCAGCGTATCTTCATTTCGCTAAAAATGATATCATCGTTTGCGATTTTCCAGGAATACCACTTAGGTCGGGCCTGGCGGTTTAGATTTCCGCATCCGCAGTCTGTATACCACCAGCCAGCGTTATCGTCATCGGCGCAGTCTCCTTTGTCAAAGTCGCTGGTGGCAAACTGTTGCCATGACAAGGAAGCTCCGCAATCGCCGATGTTGCCACGGTAACCAGATATCTCCAGGCGGTACTTAACGTCTGGACCGTTAACTTTGAAATAAGAGTATACTGCGTAACCGATCGTGTTTTCGCGAGATTTCAGATCAACTCGAAGCTCACGCGGAGATTTCGTTAGTTCGTAAAGGATCTTGTTTCCGAGCCAAAACTCGCCCACGGAATTTCCAAAGCCATTTTCATACTCGACCCATTTCCTGTCGAACGACATTGAGAAAGGACTGGTGCGCCTCTGAATCAGAGTCCAGCCCCCTCCGTCTGTTTGTTGATCACAGAAGACTTGAACCAACCCAATGTTGGTTATGTTGATGTCGTATAGTCCGTCTGAGATTTCGCCTGAATCTTTTAGGCAGAGGCAGCTTTCTGCCAAAAATAAAGTTCAGTGAATGAGTAATACTTTCATAAAACCATACATCTGTACACTGACTTGTGAATGCTGTATATCACCAAAACAAAAACAGCGGAGTAAATAGTAAGTTTTGAAGGTCTTAACAGCCTGTCTAAAGCAAACAAACTATAGGTTGTTTACTGTGCATGTAGCGAGTTCAAAAGATATCTCAAGAGCAACTACCCCTGCGAACAGCGGGACCTTCAAACCATAGCACAACGCGAACAAATTTATAGCGATACCAAAAAATCTAAGAGATTTATCGTTCAACGATTTTGAGGACGTTAGTAACACTACAAGAAACTGAAATGTGACAGGTTAAGCGCGACCATACTACACAAATAACTAACTGTTTCTACAGTCGAAGCTCTCGTAAGCGACCACCTTGGGAATTCAGAAAACTGGTCGCAACTAGAGCTGGTCGCTTATGAGAATGGGCTCTGGTTAGCGACCACGTGATGAAACAATAGAGACGGGTAGCTTACAATAGCTTTTAGCAGAAAGCTTGGTATATGTTAATGGTTATTAATAATTTTGTAGTAATAATATTGAATAGTTTTTAGTGCCTGTTACAGAAGAGGTTCACGTAGCGCTAGTGTTATGTATTACTCTAGAGTTGATCAAGAACCGAGTGCTTTTATTTAAGTGTTGACCAATCCCGTCGGTAGCTCACAAAAGCGGTCGCGGTCGCTTACGGGAGCGGTCGCTTACGGGAGCGGTCGCTTACGAGAGCTTTTCGTTACAGAGTTTAAGTGACAATTCAAACGGGGTTTCACAATGCTGGTCGTAACTACAGCTGGTCGCCTACAAGAGTGGTCGCAAGGAGAGCTTTGACTGTAGTTGGATATTGAAGGGCGGTACTGAAAGGGTGATGGCCATGCAACGAAATTGATTCACAGGGGATGTCAAAACGATGGTCAGGTTTGGTGGCACAGAAATACTTAACTCCCTTTGTAGAAATAGTTGAGCATGGAAGAACTAAAGGTCTTGAGAATAAGAATTGAATTGTCATTGCTCCAGTCGCTTACCTCTGTCGTGGCACGAAATAGATCCACCAAGGAGAGGGCTAGGCTGAAATAAAAACAACGACGGTTACAAGTATATTTAACAATTATTCTACGAGGGTGCGCTGGATATCGAATGATAGATAACGCGCCGAGTTGGTTATAATCATTTGATATCCAGGAAGCCCGAGTAGAATAATTGTTTTATTAAAAACTTCGCCACTATTTAAGAAAAAATCAAGAAAGAAAGGCAAAAAAATGAGAAAAGAGATAAAAAGGGAACAAGAATCGATCACATGACTGAACGAAAAGGGGCCAAAACCTTGCGAAGTGCTGCAGCGTTTCATTGCAAAGCTGAATGAATCAATGAAACTGCTCGAAAGTGAACGAAGTGGCACAAGTTTTGGAAAAAAATCTTTTAAATTGTTGGCTGTGAAATATGGTACGTGTTTTATTTTTCCTAAAACATTGTTGTAATCATCGTTCAAAGCAAGTGAAGCTGTACGATTTCATCCTATTAGCTGCTGGAGTTGAAACGGAGCAAGTTTGTAATCTGTTCGCACAACAGATCCATCATGTGCGTGTTTGATCGAGCAGAAGACAGAACTAATTTGAACTTGAAGAAGTAATTTCTAAGCGGCTCAGAAGCAAGATTGCTTTAGCGAGGAACATTAGAATTCACCATCATAGTTTGTTAAACGCAAAGCACAAAACGTAGTTGTTCTCGGTTTAGAGGTTGCGGACGGAATGGTAAAAACAACACTCAGACAACTGGGAAAGCGATTCAACTCCGTTTACATGGCATCCGATTTCTATCTGAACATTTGGACCTGTTGGAACACAGAGCTACAACGAGTGCAGGTAAACCAGTGTCAATTTTGCGTGTTGTAGCCGAAAAAATTCGCTGCCTTTCTTCTTGGTAGTTGTTTAGTACTTGTTTAGGTTGCTTCATGATTTTCGTACCGACTCGCCATGAATGTGTGATAGCTTTCATTAAATACTTCTTCCCCATTTCACTGTGTCTTTCATGTTTTGTCTTGATATTTTGAGGTGGAAAGCCTTGTTGATAAAACCTACTGTTTGTTCAATTTCAATAATCGACGTGACGATCGATGAAAGAAATTAATTGCAAACACAACGCTTAATGCTTAAATTTCTATTTCTGCACAGTTACTTGTTGTCTTAAGAAATCAAGCACTATGGAACAATTTTGATTTGTGTCTTAGTGACGTTGTTGCAATTTCTGCTTTATTTAAATTCGCAGCCAAGTGATTTTTCTCATCCGTTTTTCTCGCCGGCTTGCTCGCGAGGAAAAAACTTTCAGCTCACGTTGTTGAGTGTTCATTGACCATATATGGTCGCAGCAGGTATATGAGCTGATAGCCTAGCTCCGTTCAGCCAATCAAAATGCTAGAAATCCAATATACCTAGTCCAGTTTTTAACAACGCCATTTACATTTAAAGTAAAGTTAATGTTGTAGAATTGTAAAACATGCGAGGGTGAGACAATTTTTAAAAATAGCCGAATCAAAAGAACAAGATTCAGTTTAAAATTACCGTGGGATGAGGATTTATTTAACAATTTTCCTGCGAAATCGCGCGGAATATCACCTGATACTTAGCCTGATACTTTATTTACAAACTCATGTTTGGAAATGAAAAGACAAAGGGAAAAAAATATTGCTACCTTACCGAGAATAAGTCCTCTTCCTGTGAATTAAAATCCTTTCAACTTTAGTCTTTACAACTTTCCGTGAGCAAGTACTGCTTCGTGCGCAATAGCATTTTCTTGGTTGAGTTCTCACTATGAAAATTCCAAGTCAGCCTCTGGATATCTTTGTGGAAAGTTTCTTCCAGAGAGTTAAAATTTACGGAGAACACTGCTAAAACTGCCTCGTTTTTCAACATGGCCGCCAAACAAGCAGTGAAAGAAAATCTGCAGTGCACTTCCAAATATGGTCATTTACGTATATCGCAGGATATCTGTCATGTAGGATGACAGATATTGAGGGCTTCCTTACCATATATGGGCATAGTGACAATTTGTTGAATAATAATGATAATTATACTACAACGCTATTATTTGGCGTGCTCCCATTGGTCGAAATCGATCACGCGACGCAACAGTGTCTCTCCTCAGCGGGCGCCTATCAGCGCATAGTGCCCGTTTTTAGCAATTTTCGCTCAAAATTTAGCGTTGTACAATAAAAACAATAGGGTCCTTCTGTCTCAGGCCCTATGTGTGATAGGTTCCCTCGGAAATTTGATGTTCAAACTTCATATAAGCCCTCGAACTACGTTCTCGAGCTGATATTTTTGGTGAACAGAAAATTTCCTGGGGCAATCCAGTATCACACTATAGTGCCTTCGACAGAAGAACTCCATTGTTTAAGTAGTGAATGCGAAATGTGATTTGTGCATGGGTGCGTTGCTCACGTCTTCTACCAAGCCAAGGTGGTGACTTGGTAATTATGACGTCGCATGAAGCAAAAATGCAATGTCCGCCATTATGAATTCACAGTCTTGGGTATTCTCATGATAGTGAATTTTGTCCACTTTCGAATAAAGGTCGACAAAAGCTTCCACGTAATATACGATTTAAGGCTAAAATCCTTTTTAAGCCAGGGTGTAGAGGTTAAACGCTTTGTTAATAAACTGAAGGTATCAACATCACAAATTGAAAATTTAAAAATGATTTACCTCAAGTTCAAAGTAACTGAATCCGTCCATACCAATCATACTTAGCGGGTCATTTTGTTGTTTGTCATCGCTGATCTCACACACATTTGGAAGTGATTCACCGTGCTCCTCGTAGTTGAAGGAAACGCACTTGGACTCATGCATGCACAGATGGCCACATTCAATTTCCGAGGTGACCATATGCTCTGCGATGACGTGATTTCTAAACACAGCATCTTTTGTTAATAAAAAAACACACACACAAAAAGGGTTTTTATTGTTTCTAAAAAGCAATTTGTCAATGCCCTACCCAACTGAATTACATCTAGATCAACGGTCAAGGTCTATAGTTTCCTCGGTTACATTTCTCTGTTGGTAAAACGAACTGTACTGATTTTTAGAGGAATAACGTAATAGCCGTTACACTGAAAGAATGGAAGTCGATTAAAAGAAAATGTGGGACTTTGGTGGGGTATCAGGTTCTCTTTTTCTAAAATTGTTAAGCCCATTACAATATACCATGCATAAAATGTTCACATTTTACTTTTTCAGTACAGAAATTTTTCGCCACGGCTGAGATTAAAAAATGTAGACGTACCAATGAATGGATGAATGAATGCCGAATGAATGAATGAATGAATGAATGAATGAGTGAGTGAGTGAGTGAGTGAGTGAGTGAGTGAGTGAGTGAGTGAGTGAGTGAGTGAGTGAGTGAGTGAGTGAGTGAGTGAGTGAGTGAGTGAGTGAGTGAGTGAGTGAGTGAGTGAGTGAGTGAGTGAGTGAGTGAGTGAGTGAGTGAGTGAGTGAGTGAGTGAGTGAGTGAGTGAGTGAGTGAGTGAGTGAGTGAGTGAGTGAGTGAGTGAGTGAGTGAGTGAGTGAGTGAGTGAGTGAGTGAGTGAGTGAGTGAGTGAGTGAGTGAGTGAGTGAGTGAGTGAGTGAGTGAGTGAGTGAGTGAGTGAGTGAGTGAGTGAGTGAGTGAGTGAGTGAGTGAGTGAGTGAGTGAGTGAGTGAGTGAGTGAGTGAGTGAGTGAGTGAGTGAGTGAGTGAGTGAGTGAGTGAGTGAGTGAGTGAGTGAGTGAGTGAGTGAGTGAGTGAGTGAGTGAGTGAGTGAGTGAGTGAGTGAGTGAGTGAGTGAGTGAGTGAGTGAGTGAGTGAGTGAGTGAGTGAGTGAGTGAGTGAGTGAGTGAGTGAGTGAGTGAGTGAGTGAGTGAGTGAGTGAGTGAGTGAGTGAGTGAGTGAGTGAGTGAGTGAGTGAGTGAGTGAGTGAGTGAGTGAGTGAGTGAGTGAGTGAGTGAGTGAGTGAGTGAGTGAGTGAGTGAGTGAGTGAGTGAGTGAGTGAGTGAGTGAGTGAGTGAGTGAGTGAGTGAGTGAGTGAGTGAGTGAGTGAGTGAGTGAGTGAGTGAGTGAGTGAGTGAGTGAGTGAGTGAGTGAGTGAGTGAGTGAGTGAGTGAGTGAGTGAGTGAGTGAGTGAGTGAGTGAGTGAGTGAGTGAGTGAGTGAGTGAGTGAGTGAGTGAGTGAGTGAGTGAGTGAGTGAGTGAGTGAGTGAGTGAGTGAGTGAGTGAGTGAGTGAGTGAGTGAGTGAGTGAGTGAGTGAGTGAGTGAGTGAGTGAGTGAGTGAGTGAGTGAGTGAGTGAGTGAGTGAGTGAGTGAGTGAGTGAGTGAGTGAGTGAGTGAGTGAGTGAGTGAGTGAGTGAGTGAGTGAGTGAGTGAGTGAGTGAGTGAGCGAGCGAGCGAGCGAGCGAGCGAGCGAGCGAATGAATGAATGAATGACTGCAGGAAGGAAGGAAGGAATAGAACAGTTTAAAGCGGTTTATTAGAAAAACAGGAAAGATCCATGCTCATGTAACATCACCCTTAGTTCATCGGCTGAATATTTCTGAAATCTAATCAATTTAGGAGGGGGACATTGGGGGACTGTCAACACCGCAATACCGCAGAAAAAAAATAACGAACACCGCATCACCGCAAAAAAGGTTGACGAAACACCGACATCGCAATTCAGTTTTTGTCCTACGATTTAAATGATCTGAAAAGCTTCTTGGAAAAGGGAAAACGTCCGCACGTGATGTAATATTTTTCATTTAAACAAATGTTATTACCTCAGCAATTTTCCACTTAACAGATACAAATCACAAAGCCATACTGTTTTCACCTTGTGGTCTGCACGTAAATCACGCGGATACTGGTGATGTCTGTATTCTTGCTGTAGCCAACATTTTGTCGTATGTACTTGACGACAAAGATGAACAGGTAACGTTCCCGCTGACCAGCGCGGTCGTGGTTGCCACGAGCACACTTGCTTTATAGTTTCGCGTTTTAAGGTCGGTACACACGAGGGGACTAGTCCCTGCGACTGGTCCCTGCAACTAGTCCCGGGGACCAAGTCCCTTCGTGTGCACTACCCATTTTAGTCAAATAATGTAGTCACAGGGACCAAATTTGGTCCCTGCGACCAGTCCCACGAATTCAAACAAGTTTGAATTCGTGGGACCAGTCCCGGGGACTAGTCCCACAAACTATGCTTGGTCCCTTCGTGTGTACTGTTCGAGGGACAAGTCCCTGCGACCAAATGAAAATATTTCATCGGATCTTTTACTTTTTTCTAGTTGACCTTGTCTGTATTGGGAGTCTTGGTCAAACAGTTGTCTTTTTACGCTTCTGTACCAGCAATATAGGACACTGGAGAAAAAACTTTATCGAAATTGCAAATAACAAACACTGATAGACCGCACGAGGGATGAACCGGTTTGCAGTTGATTTATTTTAATGTTTTGTGGTAAATCCAGTTTCACTGTTGAGGATCGGTTTATTTTTCGTCTCCACATTTCGGCGAATTTCAGTTAAAGCGCCCTAAATTTATTTTTTCAATGGACTTGTCCCTGCAACTATTTCCTTCGTGTACATGTTGTGGTTCAATTTTAACTTTGGTTCAATTTTCATTTTCCTTTGTTCATGTGTATGGTAATGTATGATAATGAGTTAAGAACAAAGGAAAATAAAAATTTAACCACCGATAAAATTGAACCACAACATACACACTACAGGGTCCCTAGTCCCCTCGTGTGTGCCGACCTTTAATGTTTTCTGGGATGATAGCGCTCCTTTATCGTCTATTAAACAAATAGACGGCGTCTCTGCTCCTTCTTTTCTTCTTTATCTTACTTGTATACAGTTTCTCCGAAAAGCTTTTCAACGGCTTCACTTGGCTTTCTTCCCGAATTCATGTATCAACTGCGACACTCTCGTAGCGATGACACAAGATGTCACTGCTGTGAAGATTTCTTCCAGTTAAGGCATTTTCAAGCCGTCAAGAACTCTTTTTGTATCGGTTTCTCCGTTTTTCCTACCTGTAAACAGCTCCTGCTAAACATTTTTCGGGCCCTTCGCTCGCTTAATCAGAAATAATCAGTCCCGCAAACATTTTCAAAACCACGCACCATGTTCAACAAAACAAATAAAACAAGTTTCCCATCACGGCATCCATGTGTCTGTACTCTAATAAATCTTGCATGGGCAACGACCAATCACAGCACGCGTAATATATACTACATTGTATAACTAACGATAGTCACTTAGGACAGGAGGCAATTGTTGAATCGAATGGCTCTTCCAAAGCGTGACCTTGCGCCTAGCAGAAAGGTGGTTGAGCTGCCTATTTCTCCTAGGAACTCTAAGAACTCTATTTTCAGACATGCAGATATAAAGAATGCAAGGTAGCGTGTTACGAACTTACCAAATAGATTCTCTGAGCTTCGTCAGGCACTTTTCACTTCTGTTGATCCGACACCTAAATTTGTTTTTATGCCGGTAGTTCCCCCCCCCCCCACTTTTCCCTCTTCACAAAAAAGCGACACAGTCGATTATGCACTCTGTTGTAGGCTCAATGACCTCTTCGACTTCTTCCATGTTGCAGCCCTTTGACCACGCGCCTTGAAACGCAAGGAGGCTGACAGGATCCCTGACAGTCCGCGTAGCAATGGTCAAGTTACTTATAAATGAAAACGAATTCATTGCTTGACACAGATTTGGTACCGCCTTTGTTTCCAAAAAAGGGTGATAATCGGCGGTTTGACGAATATAAACAGGTTTTGACAGTTACTGGACAAGGATAAGTCGGTCAAATGTGTCAAACAATAAACCACAACACCGCAAAGGGTCCGCAAGAATTTTTTTTTCTCCGAACATCGCACGTTTAAAATCAAAAACACCGCACGCCGTACGATTTGAGATCACCGCAACATCGCGAGATGGGATTTTATTCACCGCAACACCGCACAAAAAAAATTAGCGTCACCGCAACACCGCAAATCCCCATGTCCCCCTCATTTAGTATAAACATAGATACCTTGGACCTCAACAAATCGTTATCTTAGCATTCGGCAGGGTATCATTTCGCGGTACTTTCAGAATCACTGCAAACTGACAAGTTTGAGCGTGTCTCTGACAGATGAGGAAACGGTATCAAATACTCTATTTGAAAAGTGACAGTGGGGAAACTTACTTTCAGCTTTCCTCTGAAAAAACCTTGAACGAGCACAAACATCATCGCATCTTGTTATATCGGGACTTTCAATGAGAAGAGTGACAATCGTAGATAAAAGTTGGAAAATGTTCATCCCAAGAACGACGAGAGGAGCAGGCGGCTGCAAGAGCACTGAAACCCAAAGAAAAAAAGACGTACGCCAAAGAGTTATATTAAGCAAGACAAACTCATTGGTAAGAAAACATTTGGGTTCTTTAAAGTTTTAAATGATAAACGATGGAAAAAAGAAGCCCTTTTGGATCATTAATATCAATCCGAACTGTTCCTTATACAAATTGATAATAATGATCTTAAATAGCAATAACAATGGGCAACCGATTTGTGTTCCCAGAAGAGCAAGCCACGTCACTCACGGGGCTGTTGATGTAGTCCCACAGGCGCGGCTTTCATTTCCTAAAGGTCGCCTCTATCCAGATCAAATTGGAACTTGAAAATGTTGGTTTATGTTGAGGAAGAAAACCACACAATCTGTACCAAGTACAACGCTGGATCCGGGATCCGAATCCAGGGACACATCATTGATGGGAAGCGATTGGTCAATGCGTCCACTGCCCCGCTCAACCCAGGTCTCACTGTTTTTCTACAAGCGTAGTGCCTTTTAGGACAATCAAAAGAGTCATATATATTCACTAGAGAGCGAAAATGAATCTTACCTTCAAGCTATTTAATGCTGAAACGTTCCACAAGGATAGACCGCTTTTAGGTAAACTAAAAGGTGTTGCTGTATAGTACCTCAAGTGTTGATAGGGTACTTTAATAAGAGACTGACGTTATAACATATCTATTATTACACCTGACTGACTATTTACAAGACAATGTAGTATTTAACTGTTCTCCAATACCCAATATGTTGATACTGAAAGCAAAGTTGTCATTTTCAGGTAGAAGCAAATACACAAAAATAATATAATTCTTTTTTGCACACTGATTGCTATTCAATGTTTGGTCAAATGTTTGGAGAACATTCACACCGCTGTCAAACGTACAAGGCCAGTATAACGACAGCGTCAAATATATTTGTCCTTGGGTTGCAGCAAGAAGATATCACAGGTGTTTTTGCTTTATTAGGGTAAAATTGGCATACAAATGTGGAAAGTTCACTGATCGAATTTTGGTGATCAATGCTGGAAAAGATGTATCGAAGCAATACTAATGCAGCTTTCGTCTTTAATTTGATTCCAATAGCTTAATGATCGAAAGATAAATATGTTTGGATAGACTGATATTGCTCTCAATAGAGGCGAAGAATAACTCAGATATACAAGGTTGATTTGTTATTGTTTGGTAGAAGTTTCGGGCTGTCTCGTACGAGTCCTGGAAAACAGGAAAAAAAAAAATCTTGACACCCATGAATAACAAGAGCGATTTATATGGCACCCCCACAAGGTGCTTAATGGGGGCGCAGTGGTGTCCTGGTCCAGGAGGGTTTTTCGGCTTTCTTCTTCTCAAATGAAACTGTGTCAAGGAACAAGCAATGATCCAGCTGATAGTAGAACACGGTACCCGGAATATTTGGTTGGAGTGTGCCGCCCGCTTCTCCAAACCCTAGCCGCCGTCTCAGATCAAGATATGCGGTAATTTTCCAATGGTAATACCCGTTTACAGTCCTCGTCTGTAAAATCCTTACTCGTCTGTAAAATTCCTACACATATCAGACTTTTAGACCAAAATGGTTAAAATCCATTCCTGCTTTCAGACGGAAACGATGACAAACTGATGATTTTTAAAATCACTAAAGACGTTTTGCAAACTAAGTCCCCGGGTAGCCTCCTATGCAGACGTTCTTAGGGCTTCTTCACGCGTTCCTCCCCCACGAACGCGTGACGAGGCGAGTGGGAGGCTAAGTCCCCGGATGACCGAACTGAAAATAACAACGACTTCCGCAAAACTTCAACATTAAATTACGCTTCCCTAGGCATAATCTTCCAATCTGTCTTGGCGTCGCATTAACTGACTTTTCTGGTCACAGTTTAGTTTCAAAAAGAGCTTTTTACGGCAAGTGGTAAGTGATAAAAAATTTACGTTCAGTACGTATTTTAAAACAGTTTTATGTAGCTGTTGAATTCAAAGTTTTTGGCTGATGTCACACTTTAATATGTATGATGTACAATGATGTTATGTTATGCCATCTTGTGTTTTAGTACTTTCTATTTAACAATTAGATTATGAGCTCGAGATTTCTATCACGCATAGAAATCGAGAGCGAATAATCTAATTGTTTTAGTATAAATCTACTAGACGTTCAGTATTCCTGGAGGCTAAAGTGACCCTTTTCAAATTAGTTCACTTTTAAGCAGTTTGAAGTTTATCTCAAAATATGTTTGTTTACAAATTTTCAGTTCAAGGGAACTTGCATTTAGCGAGATATAAGCAACTGAAGTTTCGTCTCCAAGGCAAATTTTGCAGGAAAATTGCCACAACAAACGGCTCAAATTGTAATTGCGGTTTACGAAAACATTCCCCGCAGTAAGCGCGCGATCTCCAGTTTCAATTGCGAAATTATTACATGTCATAGACTCTTTGCTTGGTGCGTCTTATTCACGCTAGTTTACGTGGAAGATTACAAGTTACCTTTCTCTTACTAATAACATATTTCTTCGGCGGTAGAAGCGTACTGTTTGGTATGTTTTTGTACGAAGACGGAGCAATGCAAGTTTCGTTACGTGACATTGAAATACTAGCCATTGTCTGGTGTTATCGAATACAACTTCTTCTTACAGGTCACCGAAATCGTAATCTTGTCCTTAGCAAAATACAACAATTAGTGTTCACAAATATCTGTGGAAGCTTCATTCATCATAAAATGCCGAGGTTTCCGTTCTATTTCGTAGAATAACGCTAAAGTTTACAACGCGAGTCAAATAAATCTGTCAGCGCTGCACTACACGATATCGGTTGCCAAGGAAAGGTGTCATTGTTTATCCTGGCGTTTCTGATTGGTTTCGCGGGAAATAAGACTCTCTTTATAAGGGCAGAAAGACCTTATATAGAGCAAAGTTTTGTTATTTACCGCTGGAATTATGCATTGCTGGCTTGGAAAACATGGCGGAAAGGCAGAACTCACGCAAGGATCGAGCGAGGAAGGAGTTGCGATAAATTATGGCGTGTTTTGAACAATTTGGACGCTTGTGACACAAAGATGCGCTCACTGTAGATAGAATATCTCCTGTACGATTTGTCATTCTGCTACCAAACTTGGCAGTCTTCAAATACGTGTAATTACGAAAGTTTGTACTAGAGTACGTCATGAGATGTTCGATGCTGTTTGCGTGACAAGGTAATGCATTCACTAGAAATCAAAATTTAAATTTTTGTTCCTAAAATCGTTACTTTTTAACTTCCTGTGACGTACTCTAGTACAAAGTTTTGTTATTGTGTATTATGTGCTTGGTCAAATTCTTGCTACAAATGTTCAAAGCCCCTTTCAGTTATGACCGATTTATGTTAAAATGGCAGTTTCAATGGCACCCTTAAATTCCTCAAATTCCACAAATTCCTTGCATTAAATGAAAAAACTGTTCAGGTTTTCAGAATCCTCATAAAATATCCCATTAGCAGTGGTAATTTCGTAGCTTTTGAGTTGATATTTTGTCCTATTTTGATCTCAGCGAAAAGGGACTAAAAATCACCAAATTAGCCTCCAGGAATACCTTAACAGCAGACACTACATGTTTTTATTGAAAAATGATATAAATAGGTCACACCGCGCGCGGAAAATTCTACTCACTATCTACAACAGAATAGGTAGTGAGTAGCGTAGCCAATCAGAGAACAGCATTAGTGATAGAACGGTAGTAGATTTATACTAATCATCATTATTCCGTCTTTCCAATGTCACTTTGTTTGCCGTGATATGAGCCCGGAGTGATACGCTTTTTTTAAAAAGAGCACGAGAGTAGATAAGCATAATTATTTTGAATGCAACAAATTCGTGGGGGAGATATAGCAACTGCATGAGTGAAATTTTTACCTCAAAATTTCATTTTCAGGATCACCATTTCTAGGAACTATTGGAGACGGATATATAAGAGACGGATTAATTGGAATCAACAATAGTAAGTGATTCCCTCTATAACAGACTTATAGCTTAATTAGGTTGTGGCATAAATTAAGGACAAAAATCGCTTTGTTAAACTTGCGTGCTATTTAGTTATTCCAAAATTTGTTGCCGGTTGAAGCGCGGGATTTCTTTGACGACGCTGGCAAAAACGAAAGCAAAAACACTAGCACGACCAAAATTATAACTCTTTGTAGTAGAATATTTTAATTCTTGAACTTTTGTTGTGTTTGTGATTCCGCATAACTTCATCACTAAATTACGCTTCCCGAAGCATAATCTTCCGATCTGTCTTGACCTCGTGTAAAATTCGCACCGGCGATAGAGCAACAGGGTGTAATTTTTACCTCAAAATTTCTCATTTACAGGCAGGATCACCATTTCTAGGATCGATTATAGGAACTGAGAAACGGATTAATTTGAACAGGGGGGGGATAGAAGCGAGGCCTGGGACCGAGAAACGATGTTCTCACAACTTGCAAAGCGGTCCAGTCAAAACGTGGACAGCGGTGTTCGTCATAATAAATATTTCCGATCGACGATCAACTCATTTGAAATAGTTTTCAGAATTTATCTGTATTTTGTCGGGGGAAAGTAAGCGGTGAGCAGCTAATCTCTCATGGAACTTACTGTCAGTTTCGTACAAGAGAATATTCGATGGAAGCGACATCGATGAAGACGCTTCTGTTTTCGCACTGTCTTGTTTGTTGCAGTGGCGAGTGGATCAGCTGCGGGCTGTACGGCAGTCACGTTTCGCTTATTTATACTTGGAGAACAGGTTTGCGACAAACGTTTCAAAGTTTAATGCTAGAACTAGATAATTCAACGTAAATAAACTTCTCACCGAGAGAAAGCGCTTGAACTATTCAGGATTTTATTTCTTGTACTTCGCAACGTAATTTTGGTCTTTGTCTATCGCTGAACTGATGCATGTGATAAATAAAAATACTGTCAATGTTTATTTTTACATCTCATTCTGTAACGAATTGATAGCATGAGATGAGACAGTTATGGCTGTACTCGGTTTGCATGTTTTCCTCCAGCGTGGTCTAAATAAATTGCAACGGGAAATGTGCCATAAAACATCGATGGAAATAAATTCAATCAAAACTGCTATAACCTAATGCATGGAAACAATACCTACGCACAAAATACGACCTTTATTGTCAATAATCCAGTTATGTGTTAACAAGATCATTTCACAGTTCAGTACTTTGAACCCGATCCCACTTTTTAACCCAGCTTCAGAAAATTCTATCTCATTCTATACAGTTGATCAGCACAGACTGGATTGATCGAAGCGCTACTGTTCTACTTTGCGACTAAAAAACTCCGAGAGTAAACTTTTGTCTTCATAAGAAGCAAAATGCACGAAAATATGATATAAGTGTAAAATACCATCAATTCGTCAATTACCTAAACGAAGGGACAAAACCGAATCCGCCGCCTTTGGCCGCCATAATTTTTTCCCTTCAGCGTCCGAGTTCCGTTGGAACATGCAACATCTGCGCACGCGTAGGAGGCATGTCCGCTGACCAGAACCTCACAGATTGCTTTGCAAGTTGTGAGAACATCGTTTGGATTTCATTTAAGAGAATGTATGGGAAGTTGCTTCCCCCCCCTGAATTTGAATCAGCAATAGTAAATGATTCGCTTTATTACAAACTTATAGCGTAATTACGTTATGGCATGAGTTCAGGATAGCAATCGCTTTGCTATTCCTTATTTACCGAGCTTCAAGTCGCGTTCCAAAATTTGTTGCCGGTTCAAGCGCGGATTTCTTTGGCGACGCTGGCAAAAACGAAAGCATAAGCTCTAGCAGAAAAGTTCTGCGGCAGGTAAAAAAACGAACGCAACCAAAATTGTAATGAAATGTAGTAGAATACTATTTCCTGGGTATGTTTGTAAAAATGGGCTCTCATTGCAAATTACATGTAATGACACCGAATGACACCAGGCTTACTGTGTGCACGCTTATTGTGTGCCGTGCGCAGCAAATTGCACCACAACATCTACCACACTGAACTACATGAATGGATGGCCTTTCTGAAGAAAAACCAAATAATAATAATATTCAGTTTCCACAGTATTAAAATGAGTTTGGTTTGATCAAGCGAAACTATAGTCATTCGTGACAAGAAGTCACACACTGGGAATTAGCTTTATACGAGGAAAAGATCAGGTAACTTTTTTATGTAGGTGAGCTACATTTTCAGATCGTTCCAAATTGCTGATTGATTGATTGTTTGATTGATTGATTGATTGATTGATTGATTGATTGATTGATTGTCTCTTGAAATGAAGCGAAAACTGGGTTCAATCAAGAATTAAACCACATGTAACCAAAGCGTAATACGAGAGTTTGTATGGAGCTGAAATTCGATCGAAAGCAATGGGCGGTTTTCCGCCGAAAATGCATTAAAATCGAAATAAAGTTTAAAAAACCTTACCTGTTGTGTGTTTGCTGTGTTTTTATCGCTTTTTCGAGCTTCTGGAGGCCGTTTTGGGCGATTTTCTGCTTAACGGTCGATGCGACGGCATGTCACATACTAAAGAGAGCTAAGGGACTGTGCAATAATTACCTGGAGGGGGGGGGGGTGGGAAATGGGTAAAATATGGCTCAAAATTAAGTCGCACCCCCCTCTCACTAAGTGGAAATTAACTTTAACCTCCCCTCCCCTACTGATAATATTAAGGTCAACTCCCCCCCCTCCCCTGCTTCCTCCCCGCATCTTCCCTCATACCTAATTTACGTGTTGGATGTCTTCCTCAGGCACAAAAAGTACTTCAAATGACTCTTCAACGTATGAGGACTCTCCATCGGAATCAATTGACTCTGATTCTGAAATTGTGTCGTCTTCACACGAGTTATTAAATTGTTCATCTTCCAGAACATTTCCACGTAATAATAATAATAAACCTTTATTTAACCACGATCTGTTTTAAAGCAAAGACATGCTTGAGGGGTCGTGTGTACGTGTGACTAACTACCTACTTAAGAAAAATTTAATTTTACATTGTAATAAACTAAAATAAACGATATTATGTTTTAATAAGATTAAGATTTAAAATTGAAAATCACACATGTGTTTCGGAGTTGTCTGGATCGACAAACTGCCAAAATTAAGTTTTTTAAATATAGGGTCCATTCTCGCTTTTTTGCAAAACTGCTTGTGGTTGATAGCGTTATTAAAGTAGCTTGACACAAAATTCCATAAGACTGCACCTCTGTACCGGATTGAGTTCTTCAAAAACGACGTTGAAAATCGTGGGACAACCGCTTTTAGGTGTCCTCTTAGGTTGTAGGGTCCGTGTCTCCACGTTACCAAATCTGAAATCGTTTTAGGAATCTTTTCGATTACAATATTGTAAAACAGCTTAATAAGACTGAGTTTGTATAAATCGTGTATTGAGTCCCACTTAGTGATTTCCATCACCGTATCCGAAGGTGTGTCCCATGACAAATTGAAAATAATTCTCGCTGCCCTGCGATGCAATGTTTCAAGTGCTTGTATGTGGTCAGAGTTGTTGCAACCCCCCCAGACAATGATGCCATACGTAACAGACGGCAGTATGACTTTGAAATAAAGGTCGAGAAGAGCTCTTCTTTTCAAAAATGAACATTTTTTCAGCAGGTTTAACTTCTTGGAGAAATTTCTTTTCAAATCTGAAAGGTGTTTCGACCAGGTAAGCTTATGGTCTATGATGACACCCAGCAGCCTTGTGTGGTGCACCCATGAGATTGTGGTCGAGCCAATTGTAATGAGGGGGTGTGGCCCAATGAAAGAACCTCTGTGTAACAGCATTGCCTCGCATTTTGTAGAGTGTGGTGTGAGGGAGTTGGTAACACACCATTCGTTAAGTTCATTAAGTGCTTTGTTAAGAAGACTACAGGCTTCATCAACAGTTGAGCCGGTGCAGTAGACTGTTGTATCGTCAGCGTACAGAAATAAGGTGCCCGAAGATAGAGCGTCTGGCATGTCGTTGGTATATAGGCTGAACAGGCACGGACCTAGGACTGATCCTTGTGGAATGCCACAGGTCACTTTCAGCTTTTTTGACCGGGCAGAGTTCACTACTGTAATCTGCAATCTTTGATTCAGGTAGTCCGTCAACCAGGATAGGAGGTGTCCCTCGATCCCAAATCTATGCTTTAGTTTAGATAAAAGAATTTTATGGGAAACACAGTCAAATGCCTTTCTGAAATCCACGAAGGCAGTAGCAACCACTAAATTTCTGTCAAGGGCTTGTCTCCAACATTCCGTGAGGTAACCCAGCAATAGTTGGGTCGAGTGGTTCTTGCGGTAAGCCCATTGTTTGTCAGTGAGTAGACCATTATCCGTGACATGTTCTACTAAAGTGTCGGCCACACACGATTCCAGAATTTTACTTGGTACACTGAGTAAGGAGATGGGTCGGTAATTACTCGTGTCAGTCGGGTCGTCCTTTTTGAAAACAGGACATAGGTGTGCTGTCTTCCATTGGTCAAAAACTTTGCCTTTCTCAACACTTAGCGAGTACAACTTGGTGAGCGGTGGAACAACTTCTGGTTCAGCTATACGCAACAACTTAGGAGTTATTTGGTCTGGTCCCGTGGCTTTGTTAGTTTTTACGGCTTTAATTTTGCTCGATATCAGCTTTTCCGAGATTTGAATGTTAGAGACCGTTTGTATCGTTGTAGCATCTCTGTTATCCCTTTCTGTGGCGATTGCAGGGTTCCTTGAGAGATTTTCACCAATGCTTGCGAAAAAAGCGTTTATCAAGTTTGCTTTTTCTTCGTCCCGAACAGCGAGAGTGTTATCGTGTCGTTTTAGTGGCCCAATTTGAGGTCTTCTCTTTGGGTTTGTTGCATCGGAGAGAATCTTCCAATACGCTGCAGTGGATTTCGCAGATTCGATTTTTTCACGGAAGAAGTTTGCTTTCGCTTTTCTTACGTCGGCGTTTATTTCATTCCTGACTTTTTTGTATCTGGCCCAGGCAGTCTCGTCTTTAGTAGCCACAGCAGACTTGAATAATTTGTATCGGTAATTCATCTTTCTTCTTATTTCATTTGTAATCCACGGTGCGCTCTTGCTTCGAATTTTAATCTTTTTTAGAGGTGCATGTTTGTCGCAGATTTCTTTAAAAAGCCAGTTCCATGCCCATAGCACATCATCCATATCTTCAAACGTGTTTGCTACATGAAACGGTGCATGTGAGAGGTCTGAATGGAATTCGTTTACGTTGAAATTCTTAAAGTTTCTGATGGTGATGAATCTCGGCGGCGGGCGTTTTTGCCGCAGTTTTAAAGTTGCGTAAATTAAGCTGTGGTCTGAAATTCCCAACGGTGTCACTCCTTTAATGTTTATCAATTCAGGTTTGGTGGTGACAATCAGATCAATTAGTGTTTTTGTTTTAGGCGTTTCTCGAGTTGGTTCGTCTATGATATTATGCATATCGAACTGATCAAACAAGTGTAGTAGTTTTCTTGCTTTATTTTGCACGTCTGGCTTTATTTCACTGAAGCTCAACAGATCACAGTTGAGATCACCCAGTAGAAAAATATGATCTGACTTAATCCACGCCTTTTCGAAAATACTGTAAGCATCCTCGAAGAAATTAGGGCATTCAAGCTCTGATCTGTAGATAACGGCGAATAGAACGTCGGCCGTAGGAAACTTGACCTGAACCCATGTAGCTTCCAGATTCGGGCTATTTAGATCTTTGCGTTCTACGGCTTGCAGATAATTTCTACAATACATCACACATCCGCCTCCTTTGCATTTCTTTCTGTCCCGGCGAAACAGTCTCATATCCTCCATGTTTAAATCGTTGTCTGACACAGAATTATCCAAATGCGTTTCTGTTATTGCAATTATATCAAAACCACAAATGGATTGAAGTACCTTTAGCTCGTCGATCTTATTACGGATACTACAAATGTTTAGATGAGCAATTTTTAAATCCTTCGTTGATGAGTTAAGATGCAAGGCAACATGTTGCAAATATTTCTCTGCATTCTCCCTTGGATTTGTGTCATCAAGCAAAGCTTCTGAACTTTCGTTGCGAATATTGTCATTAAGTAGATCCGCTTCGTTTAAGCAACCATGCTCAGTTTGGCCAAAAAACGAGTCATTGAATTTAGGAAGAGAACAGAAAGCACACTCCCAATCAAGGTGATCGTTCTCCAAATAGTATTTAAAAACTTGTTTGCCCATGCCAATACATCTTGCGTGAAACCATTGTTCGCATGTAGTGCATAATATGGCGTCCTGATTGCTTCGAACGGATCGCTGGCATTCACCGCAAGGAAACTTTATACCAGTTCGAGATGGGCCGGGGTTAGGGTGAACATCGCCAGAGAGCTTCTTTAGTTGGAAAGAGCATATTCCAGACACATCGTACGGAATTCGTCAGCCACGTGCGTGGCTGACAACTCGTTTAGTAAAATCAGCCATACTTCCGCTTATCTGGAGATCACGTTGCTTCAAGTACATTTTCAGCTGGTTGTTCGTAAGCGCTTCCACATCTTTTTCATTTTTCCAAGAAATATTAGACGGAAGAGCGTTCCTTTCTCTTACTTTTTCTTTCGCCTTTGCATCCAAGAACTCAAGGTGCTCTTTCCATTCTCTTGAATTATAATACAATGTAGGCTATCCTACATTGGCATCTTTCTTTGAAATCACCTTTGAAAACTCCTGGGAGGACGAAGACGGCAGAATCGTGTTAATTAACGCCTATTTTAAGACTTTCAAATTTTCATTATGCAACATTTACGCACCAAACAACCCTGCTCTTCAGAAAGTATTTATTGAAAACTTGACCGAAATATTAATCTCGAAAGCTGATATTAGTAATCTAATTATAGGGGGTGACTGGAATGTCACTCTCGAGGCTGTTGATAAGAAAGGTGGCATTCAGTGGAAACCAAGTGTTTATAGAGATCTGGTTGCGGAGTTTATGGATGAATTAAACCTTGTTGATATTCTAAGAATTAAGAACCCTGGCAAAAGGTGTTTTACTTAGGAATCTAGCGCACTTGAAATGAAATCAAGAATCGATTTCTTTCTCATTCCCAAATCTCTCATTGCCAGTACTAAAGCCGCTGATATTAAAACTGCAATTGCACCCGATCACAAGGCCATTAGACTTTTCTGGCAATTCGAAAGCAAGAAAAAGGGCCCCGGTCTATGGAAATTCAATAATTCTTTACTGAACGATGATACCTTTGTTAATTTGATTACAACAAATTATTCGATAATATGCAGGAATACGCATATTTGACTAATCTAAACATGAAATGGGAAATGATTAAAATGGAGATCCGAAGTTTGACTATCCCGTACGCCAAGAAAAAAGCTAGAAATGTAAGAAATTTCATAGCAATAACAATCGGCAACCGATTTGTGTTCCCAGAAGGGCAAGCCACGTCACTCACGGGGCTGCTGATGTAGTCCCACAGGCGCGGCTTTCATTTCCTAAAGGTGGCCTCTATCCAGATCAAATTGGAACTTGAAAATGTTGGTTTATGTTGAGGAAGAAAACCACACAATCTGTACCAAGTACAACGCTGGGTCCGGGATCCAAATCCAGGGACACATCATTGATGGGAAGCGATTGCTCAATATGTTTACTGCCCCGCTCAACCCAGGTCTCACTGTTTTTCTACAAGCGTAGTGCCTTTTAGGACAATCAAAAGAGTCATAAATATTCACTAGAGAGCGAAAATGAATCTTGCCTTCAAGCTATTTAATGCTGAAACATTCCACAAGGATAGACCGCTTTTAGGTAAACTAAAAGGTGTTGCTGTATTATACCTCAAGTGTTGATAGGGTACTTTAATAAGAGACTGACGTTATAACATATCTATTATTACACCTGACTGACTATTTACAAGACAATGTAGTATTTAACTGTTCTCCAATACCCAATATATTGATACTGAAAGCAAAGTTGTCATTTTCAGGTAGAAGCAAATACACAAAAATAATATAATTCTTTTTTGCACACTGATTGCTATTCAATGTTTGGTCAAATGTTTGGAGAACATTCACACCGCTGTCAAACGTACAAGGCCAGTATAACGACAGCGTCAAATATATTTGTCCTTGGG
This sequence comes from Siderastrea siderea, assembly GCA_964030785.1. Classification (NCBI taxonomy): domain Eukaryota; kingdom Metazoa; phylum Cnidaria; class Anthozoa; order Scleractinia; family Rhizangiidae; genus Siderastrea; species Siderastrea siderea. The sequence goes on from OZ034970.1 coordinate 42,270,374, forward strand.
TTGCAGCAAGAAGATATCACAGGTGTTTTTGCTTTATTAGGGTAAAATTGGCATACAAATGTGGAAAGTTCACTGATCGAATTTTGGTGATCAATGCTGGAAAAGATGTATCGAAGCAATACTAATGCAGCTTTCGTCTTTAATTTGATTCCAATAGCTTAATGATCGAAAGATAAATATGTTTGGATAGACTGATATTGCTCTCAATAGAGGCGAAGAATAACTCAGATATACAAGGTTGATTTGTTATTGTTTGGTAGAAGTTTCGGGCTGTCTCGTACGAGTCCTGGAAAACAGGAAAAAAAAAAATCTTGACACCCATGAATAACAAGAGCGATTTATATGGGACCCCCACAAGGTGCTTAATGGGGGCGCAGTGGTGTCCTGGTCCAGGAGGGTTTTTCGGCTTTCTTCTTCTCAAATGAAACTGTGTCAAGGAACAAGCAATGATCCAGCTGATAGTAGAACACGGTACCCGGAATATTTGGTTGGAGTGTGCCGCCCGCTTCTCCAAACCCTAGCCGCCGTCTCAGATCAAGATATGCGGTAATTTTCCAATGGTAATACCCGTTTACAGTCCTCGTCTGTAAAATCCTTACTCGTCTGTAAAATTCCTACACATATCAGACTTTTAGACCAAAATGGTTAAAATCCATTCCTGCTTTCAGACGGAAACGATGACAAACTGATGATTTTTAAAATCACTAAAGACGTTTTGCAAACTAAGTCCCCGGGTAGCCTCCTATGCAGACGTTCTTAGGGCTTCTTCACGCGTTCCTCCCCCACGAACGCGTGACGAGGCGAGTGGGAGGCTAAGTCCCCGGATGACCGAACTGAAAATAACAACGACTTCCGCAAAACTTCAACATTAAATTACGCTTCCCTAGGCATAATCTTCCAATCTGTCTTGGCGTCGCATTAACTGACTTTTCTGGTCACAGTTTAGTTTCAAAAAGAGCTTTTTACGGCAAGTGGTAAGTGATAAAAAATTTACGTTCAGTACGTATTTTAAAACAGTTTTATGTAGCTGTTGAATTCAAAGTTTTTGGCTGATGTCACACTTTAATATGTATGATGTACAATGATGTTATGTTATGCCATCTTGTGTTTTAGTACTTTCTATTTAACAATTAGATTATGAGCTCGAGATTTCTATCACGCATAGAAATCGAGAGCGAATAATCTAATTGTTTTAGTATAAATCTACTAGACGTTCAGTATTCCTGGAGGCTAAAGTGACCCTTTTCAAATTAGTTCACTTTTAAGCAGTTTGAAGTTTATCTCAAAATATGTTTGTTTACAAATTTTCAGTTCAAGGGAACTTGCATTTAGCGAGATATAAGCAACTGAAGTTTCGTCTCCAAGGCAAATTTTGCAGGAAAATTGCCACAACAAACGGCTCAAACTGTAATTGCGGTTTACGAAAACATTCCCCGCAGTAAGCGCGCGATCTCCAGTTTCAATTGCGAAATTATAACATGTCATAGACTCTTTGCTTGGTGCGTCTTATTCACGCTAGTTTAAGTGGAAGATTACAAGTTACCTTTCTCTTACTAATAACATATTTCTTCGGCGGTAGAAGCGTACTGTTTGGTATGTTTTTGTACGAAGACGGAGCAATGCAAGTTTCGTTACGTGACATTGAAATACTAGCCATTGTCTGGTGTTATCGAATACAACTTCTTCTTACAGGTCACCGAAATCGTAATCTTGTCCTTAGCAAAATACAACAATTAGTGTTCACAAATATCTGTGGAAGCTTCATTCATCATAAAATGCCGAGGTTTCCGTTCTATTTCGTAGAATAACGCTAAAGTTTACAACGCGAGTCAAATAAATCTGTCAGCGCTGCACTACACGATATCGGTTGCCAAGGAAAGGTGTCATTGTTTATCCTGGCGTTTCTGATTGGTTTCGCGGGAAATAAGACTCTCTTTATAAGGGCAGAAAGACCTTATATAGAGCAAAGTTTTGTTATTTACCGCTGGAATTATGCATTGCTGGCTTGGAAAACATGGCGGAAAGGCAGAACTCACGCAAGGATCGAGCGAGGAAGGAGTTGCGATAAATTATGGCGTGTTTTGAACAATTTGGACGCTTGTGACACAAAGATGCGCTCACTGTAGATAGAATATCTCCTGTACGATTTATCATTCTGCTACCAAACTTGGCAGTCTTCAAATACGTGTAATTACGAAAGTTTGTACTAGAGTACGTCATGAGATGTTCGATGCTGTTTGCGTGACAAGGTAATGCATTCACTAGAAATCAAAATTTAAATTTTTGTTCCTAAAATCGTTACTTTTTAACTTCCTGTGACGTACTCTAGTACAAAGTTTTGTTATTGTGTATTATGTGCTTGGTCAAATTCTTGCTACAAATGTTCAAAGCCCCTTTCAGTTATGACCGATTTATGTTAAAATGGCAGTTTCAATGGCACCCTTAAATTCCTCAAATTCCACAAATTCCTTGCATTAAATGAAAAAACTGTTCAGGTTTTCAGAATCCTCATAAAATATCCCATTAGCAGTGGTAATTTCGTAGCTTTTGAGTTGATATTTTGTCCTATTTTGATCTCAGCGAAAAGGGACTAAAAATCACCAAATTAGCCTCCAGGAATACCTTAACAGCAGACACTACATGTTTTTATTGAAAAATGATATAAATAGGTCACACCGCGCGCGGAAAATTCTACTCACTATCTACAACAGAATAGGTAGTGAGTAGCGTAGCCAATCAGAGAACAGCATTAGTGATAGAACGGTAGTAGATTTATACTAATCATCATTATTCCGTCTTTCCAATGTCACTTTGTTTGCCGTGATATGAGCCCGGAGTGATACGCTTTTTTTAAAAAGAGCACGAGAGTAGATAAGCATAATTATTTTGAATGCAACAAATTCGTGGGGGAGATATAGCAACTGCATGAGTGAAATTTTTACCTCAAAATTTCATTTTCAGGATCACCATTTCTAGGAACTATTAGAGACGGATATATAAGAGACGGATTAATTGGAATCAACAATAGTAAGTGATTCGCTCTATAACAGACTTATAGCTTAATTAGGTTGTGGCATAAATTAAGGATAAAAATCGCTTTGTTAAACTTGCGTGCTATTTAGTTATTCCAAAATTTGTTGCCGGTTGAAGCGCGGGATTTCTTTGACGACGCTGGCAAAAAAGAAAGCAAAAACACTAGCACGACCAAAATTATAACTCTTTGTAGTAGAATATTTTAATTCTTGAACTTTTGTTGTGTTTGTGATTCCGCATAACTTCATCACTAAATTACGCTTCCCGAAGCATAATCTTCCGATCTGTCTTGACCTCGTGTAAAATTCGCACCGGCGATAGAGCAACAGGGTGTAATTTTTACCTCAAAATTTCTCATTTACAGGCAGGATCACCATTTCTAGGATCGATTCTAGGAACTGAGAAACGGATTAATTTGAATCAGCAATAGTAAATGATTCGCTTTATTACAAACTTATAGCGTAATTACGTTATGGCATGAGTTCAGGATAGCAATCGCTTTGCTATTCCTTATTTACCGAGCTTCAAGTCGCGTTCCAAAATTTGTTGCCGGTTCAAGCGCGGATTTCTTTGGCGACGCTGGCAAAAACGAAAGCATAAGCTCTAGCAGAAAAGTTCTGCGGCAGGTAAAAAAACGAACGCAACCAAAATTGTAATGAAATGTAGTAGAATACTATTTCCTGGGTATGTTTGTAAAAATGGGCTCTCATTGCAAATTACATGTAATGACACCGAATGACACCAGGCTTACTGTGTGCACGCTTATTGTGTGCCGTGCGCAGCAAATTGCACCACAGCATCTACCACACTGAACTACATGAATGGATGGCCTTTCTGAAGAAAAACCAAATAATAATAACATTCAGTTTCCACAGTATTAAAATGAGTTTGGTTTGATCAAGCGAAACGATAGTCATTCGTGACAAGAAGTCACACACTGGGAATTAGCTCTATACGAGGAAAAGATCAGGTAACTTTTTTATGTAGGTGAGCTACATTTTCAGATCGTTCCAAATTGCTGATTGATTGATTGTTTGATTGATTGATTGATTGATTGATTGATTGTCTCTTGAAATGAAGCGAAAACTGGGTTCAATCAAGAATTAAACCACATGTAACCAAAGCGTAATATGAGAGTTTGTATGGAGCTGAAATTCGATCGAAAGCAATGGGCGGTTTTCCGCCGAAAAGGCATTAAAATCGAAATAAAGTTTAAAAAACCTTACCTGTTGTGTGTTTGCTGTGTTTTTATCGCTTTTTCGAGCTTCTGGAGGCCGTTTTGGGCGATTTTCTGCTTAACGGTCGATGCGACGGCATGTCACATACTAAAGAGAGCTAAGGGACTGTGCAATAATTACCTGGAGGTGGGGTGGGAAATGGGTAAAATATGGCCGAAAACTTGACCGAAATATTAATCTCGAAAGCTGATATTAGTAATCTAATTATAGGGGGTGACTGGAATGTCACTCTCGAGGCTGTTGATAAGAAAGGTGGCATTCAGTGTGGAAACCAAGTGTTTATAGAGATCTGGTTGCGGAGTTTATGGATGAATTAAACCTTGTTGATATTCTAAGAATTAAGAACCCTGGCAAAAGGTGTTTTACTTACGAATCTAGCGCACTTAAAATGAAATCAAGAATCGATTTCTTTCTCATTCCCAAATCTCTCATTGCTAGTACTAAAGCCGCTGATATTAAAACTGCAATTGCACCCGATCACAAGGCCATTAGACTTTTCTTGCAATTCGAAAGCAAGAAAAAGGGCCCCGGTCTATGGAAATTCAATAATTCTTTACTGAACGATGATACCTTTGTTAATTTGATTACAACAAATTATTCGATAATATGCAGGAAATACGCATATTTGACTAATCTAAACTTGAAATGGGAAATGATTAAAATGGAGATCCAAAGTTTGACTATCCCGTACGCCAAGAAAGAAGCTAGAAATGTAAGAAATCTCGAAAAGCAGTTGGAATCACGTAGAGAGTCACTAGAAAGTAAAATAAACGCAAACCCGGACGACGGCACCGACGCTGAACAACAAGAATACGAGCGTCTCAAAACTGAATTACGTCGCATCTACGAGAAGAGGGCAGACGGTGCTATCCTCCTCTCAAAAATAAGGGGGATTGAACACGGAGAGAAACCAACAAAATATTTCTTTAATATGGAGCGTAGAAACTACAACAAGAAAACAGTAACTGAACTTACCGTGGCAGGAGGAACAGGAGAGCTTTGATGTGTCTCCGGTGCGGAAAGTCACCCGGTGAAGACGGTTTTACTGTAGATTTCTACCAATTTTTCTTTGAATTACTGGGCGAAGAACTTCTCGACAGTATTAATGCCTCATATGACGATAATGAATTAAGTATCTCTCAACGCAGAGGGGTGATTACACTCATCCCCAAAGAGGATGCAAATTTAAAAGACTTATCAAATTGGCGACCCATCACGCTTCTTAATGTTGATTATAAAATCGCCTCCAAAGCCAGTGCTACTAGAATAGTAAAGGTACTCCCACTACTTATTAACTCCAATCAGACAGGCTTTGTCAAAGGGCGTTACATAGGAGAAAATATTCGTCTAATAAATGACATTTTAGAACAGACCAATGCTCAAGACATCCCCGGAATTTTACTCTTGTTAGACTTCAGAAAAGCTTTTGATACAGTGGAATGGGGCTTTATCCAAAACACTCTAGACCTATTTAATTTTGGAAGCAATAGTAAACAATGGGTAAAGACATTTTATAATAACACTGAGAGCTCTGTTCTCCACAACGGATATGCAACAAATTATTTCAAATTATCAAGAGGTGTTAGACAGGGTTGCCCCCTTTCTCCCTACCTGTTTATATTGGGAGCGGAGATCCTTGCAGCAAGGGTAAGACTGGAGAGGAACATTGAAGGCATTACAATTCTTAATACAGAGCACAAGATAAGCCAGTTCGCCGATGATACGTCTTTATTTCTAAAGAATATTGATTCAATTACCAACGCAATTGAAATACTTCGGGTGTTTGGAAACATATCTGAACTTAAACTCAATTTAGGAAAAACCAAAGCAATTTGGCTTGGATCATGGAGGCATAAGGAAAACAAACCCTTAGGACTAAATTGGACGAATAAGCCTGTGCGAGCCCTTGGAATTTTTATTTCTTACAATGAGCAAGAAAACGATAAGAAAAATGTGGCTTAAAAAATTGACAATCTGAACATCAAACTAGATTTATGGAGAGGGCGCAAACTCTCCCTCTTCGGTAAGTGCCTTATTGTCAAAACCCTGGGAATTTCACAAATTGTTTGTTCAGCATCCATGCTTGACATCAGCCCTAATGACACTTCCGGAATTAAGAAGTCCATTTTTAGTTTTATTTGGAACAAGAAACCAGATAAGATCAAAAGAAATATTATGTGCCAAGACTATATAAATGGGGGACTGCGGGCCCCTGATCCAGATATTCTATTTAAATCTTTGCGGTTAGCCTGGATCTCAAGGCTACTGATACCTGACGAAACTACAACAGAACCCTGGAAATCTATTCCATCTCATTTTTTTAAGAAGTATGGTGGACTAAATTTCCTTCTTCGATGTAATTACGATTACAAAGTTTTAGAGAAAATCTGGAATTCCAGTTTTTTATAGGCAAATATTAGCAAATTTTCTGGAAATTAGGAATTTATATCAACACGACAATGGTCAAGATTTGATTCTCTTTAACAATAAAGATATCCTGATTGATGGGAATAGTTTCTTCTTACAAAAATGGAAAGAAAAAGGCGTCATCTCAATTCAGGACATCTTGGGCAATGATGGAAAGCCCTTAACATTTAAATCATTTCAGGACAAATTTAAGATCAAATGTAATTTCTTAAGCTACCTACAGGTTATTTCTGCAATTCCCAAGCATCTACTACATAAGGCAAAATCCTTAGGCAGGCGAGAAAGCCCTACAGCTGATAAAACAACCTTTCCTCTGACGCCGTCATTAAATATTGATCTTTACAAAATGAAGTGCAAGGACTAGTATTGGCTCTACATCAATGGTACTACCTGTAATGCCACAGGACCCAAAAAATGGGAAAAAGAACTAAAATCAGGGAATATTGATTGGAAGGCAAAATTTAATAACATTGGAAAAATATGTCATGAAAACAGATTACGAGAATTCAATTTTAAGTTACTCCATAGACTAACTGTTACTAAAAAGGAGCTGTGCACCTATGGTGTAAATGATGAAAACAGATGCCCATACTGTGAAGAGCCAGACTCTATTCTCCATACTTTCGTTGAATGCCACTACACTCAAACTTTTTATGTTAAAGTTGTTGATTGGTTCAATGCAAAATTCAACTGCGCTTTTTCTCCAACGTCTCATGAAAAATTATTCGGAACAGACCTAAATACTTCAAGGAGTAATGAGCTTAAATTTAATTATTGTCTACTATTTGCAAAGTACTACCTATACTACCAGAATGTACTATAGAGCTTGCAATATTACTGAATTTGTGTTAAAATTGGAACAAAAACTATTTATTGAGAGTCGTCTTAAAAGAAAACTTCTTGTGTGAAAATGCTTCTTCCCTTTAACACGTCTTGTAAGTAGTTTCGTTTTTGTAATAACGTACTATATTTTATGTTTTATGGTTTTGTGTTCGACTACACTATTTTTTGTATTATCCTAGTTTTACCTTTGCTTAATCCTTTTTTTTTCTTTGTTTTTTTTCCCCAATATATTATCTTGTGTGATTTCCTTTTCAAAATGTAAAAAAATGTATTGCAAAGTGCGGTAATGTAGTGAATATACCAAAAAGTTTCTATAAATAGCTAAAGGAATGTCAGTGTTAAAAATGTATGTAATGTCATGTCAATAAACATTATTTTAAAAAAAGACATCGGCATCTTTCTTTTTCATCGAATAACGTCATAGTGTCAGGGCCGTAACCAGACTTTTCTGATAACCGAGGAAATTACGAAAGCGCCGAAGGCGCGAGCTTTTAGGGGGGACTAGGGGCATGCTCCCCCAGAAAATTTCGAAATCTAGACGCTCGGAAATGCCATTTTTAGCGTTTTCCTGGTGGCTTTTTCCCCCAAACATAATCAAAATCCAAACTAACTTTAACAGTGTTCCTGGTGCCAATAAAGTAGAGCTGTTTTAATATATAACAGGGGCATTCCTTTCCTATTGCATGACAGATAGGAAAATATGAAATAATCAGCCAGTTCAGAGATCAAAGCACCTGGAGTTGATATTTCCCCAGTTTAATTCCAGTGTAAGCAAGTATAAATGTTTGAACTCTAATAGCTCTTCTACAACATTTCCAGTTTGTGAAAAGAGTGAAGAAAGTATGTATTAAATGTATGTATGTATTAAATTTTACATCCAAATCCCCCTCTTTCTAGCTGTGATTTTTCCCCTATGCCCCCTTCTGGTTTCCCAACCCCCCCCCCCCTCCAGGTAATTATTGCACAGTCCCTAAGGGTAGGAAAACGGGAATTCAAATTTGCCAACCTACATTCGAGGTCCCGATCAAAATACCCGCTAAAAATCGATTCAATCCATAGTCAGCGCTTTAAAACCACAACACATTTCAAAAAGGATAAATCCCCTACCTTTCTATGTGATTCAATCGTCAATTGGTTTATCTGTCGAAGTACAGCCCTGCATTAAAAACGAACTAACTTTTCGAAATCGCCGCCATCACAGGCTTGTAAGGAAAAGAGGGTCAAAACTAACGGTCAAGCCTAGGACAAAGCGCCAAATTTCGCTCCACCGGGGGACGACATGAGTGACTTCTGCGTCGCCAAATGCCAAACTCACCCTCTCTCCGGTAAGTCAAGTTTTATACCTGAATGCGACCCGCGCGCGATTTCCCGCCGAAATTTGAGCGGTACAACACTTGATTTGAGAATAACACTAGAGACGGGAATCAGCATCTTTTTGTATAAACATTTTTTCATGCAATGACTTAATGACCGTTGGCTAATAAACGAAACAACTAACGTCACTGGCCTCTTGGCTGAAAGAATGTCTTTGAATTCGTTGATTATGACTGATTTGTAGGGATGTTACTAAAACGAGGAATGGGGAATGGGAAATGGGAGTTTGGAGTTTGCGCAGTACGGCAAAGAGACGACGACTGGACGTGGTAAGTGAAAGATGGAAGGTAAGAATATTTATCTGTCCGTTTTTCCCGAGTTTTGGAATTATTGAGTTTCTGTTTATCAAAATTAACCAAAACTGTTGTTTTGCAGGTAATGTGAGCGACGATAATGTTAAGGATCACGAGGTTTATATCGTTATCGACAGGTTGGTGTAAAAAGATTCGTATCACTTTGAGTACAGTCACTTCGAGTGTTATTATCAAAACCAATTGTTCTGTGTATTTTGACGTTTTAGCGACGAACCAGTGACAGAAAATGATTCTATGTTTGCAAATGGCGAGAATGAATCTTTGTTTAAGGTATGAAAACGTAGAATACGCCTTGAAAATTTAAACTGACCGCGCTGAATTATTTTTAGCATTTTACATCCATCGAATTTTGAATTGTTTTTAATTTAATGGCGTTCATTTTTGAGTTACAATGTAGATTCATTTATGGTTTGAGAAAGAACTGAGTGAAGTGACTAGAATATTGAGCTATTCTCCATAATTCCTCTCTGGGGTATTTTCTTTTTAATTGAAGAACAGTTAATATTGCAGTCACTTTACTCAGTTCTTTCTGCAAACCATAAATTAATCTAGATTGTAACTCAAATATGAACGCCATTAAAGTCAATTCAAAATTCGATGGCAAGTGCTCTAACAGTTAAGCAGCGGTCGGTTTAAATTTTCAAGGCGTATTCTACGTTTTCGTACCTTAAACAAAGATTCATTCTCGCCAGTTCAAACATAGAATCATCCTCTGTCAGTGGTTCGTCGCTAAAACATCAGAATACATAGAACATGTAAGTTACACCCGAAGCGGCTGTACTCAAAGTGATACGAATCTTTTTACACCAACCCGTCGATAATGATGACCTCGTGATCCTAGACATTATTGTCATTCTTATTACCTGCAATTCAATAGTTTTGGTTAATTTTAATAAACAGAAACTCAATAATTCCAAAATCTCAGGAAAAACTGACCGATAAACATTCTAACCTTCCATCTTTCGCTTAAGCCGCGGCTACACGAGCGATTTTTTGCTTGCGATGGTGATGCGATTTTTTGGAAATTGTTGCGTCGCCAGCGCGCGGCGAAAATCGCCTGTGTAGCCACCCTCTGACGAAGTCCGTGATTTTGTCGCAAAAAATTCAACTCATTGAATTTCTCGCGATTTTTTTCTGCGATTTTTTCATCTGTCGCATCACCTGTGCGAGGGTGGCTACACATGCAATTTTCTCCGCGCGCTGGTGATGCGACAATTTTCAAAAAAATCGCATCACCATCGCAGGGAAAAAATCGCTCGTGTAGCCGCGGCTTTACCACGTGCAGTCCTCGTTAAAGTCCTCGTCTCTTTGCCGTACTGTGCAGACTCCAACTTAATTTTTTAGGTATTACCGCTGACCACTATTTCTCATTCCCCATTCCCCATTCCCCATTCCCCATTCCTCGCTTTAGTAACATCCGATTTGTAGCAATATTTCTCATTTCGCTTAATACTTACTTTTTTGCCAGTTTAATAAATTAGTGTAAATGCTTGAAATAATTGTTAAGAGTGGCTCTCTGTAAAGGATGGAGAATCCGAGGGCGACAGGACAAAAATTTCTTTTTATTTCACCAAAAGAACTCACTTTCATAGAGACCTATTTTCTAAAAATAACATTAAAAGATTCGATTTAAATCGAAAACCCGATTTCTTAATTTAAGGACAAAACATTCTTATTTTTTTCCGGTACTAAGCGCCAATTGTTTCTTATTATTAAGTTCTTAATTTCCAAAATTTTCTTAATTTTAGCAAAATTTCTCAAAATAAGAATCCCATAAAAATAAGAAAATCTACAAATTTTCTTGTTTTTAAACTCAGCGAAAGAGTCATTTTTACTTGATTTCAGGTCAATTCTGTTCTCAATTCAAGAAATAAAAATGTCCTCTACGATCGTGCACTACTAATTCTTCGATCTAAATAAAGATGTTCGGATTCAAAAAAGATTTCACATTTAATAACGCAAAGAAAACAAATAATAAAAGTCGGTCAAATTACAAAAAAAAAAGGAAAGAAAAATAAGACATACCTACCACTCAACAAACATGCACTCACATAGTAAAATGGTTAACAATTGGCATAAATACGAACTAATGCCGCAAACAACACGGCAAATAACGTCTATTTGTTCATGTGCAATCATATGAGGGTGGCTGCTTCAACAAAATCGAGAGAATTCTCACTGTCTTCTCATAGATGACTCTTGTTTGCGGGGTTTGTATCCTTTCTTGGTTTTGAGGGAGTGAAGATTGCCTTCTTTGCTGCACGTGTTCCTTCGCGAAGTCGAGCGAAGTGTGTGTTGGGAAAGCTAGCATGTTCTTATTTTAAGAGGACGATTAAGACACGATCATACCAATTCTTATAATAAGAACTTTTTTCTTTTTGTGCCTTAGATTTAAATCAGATTTAGTCTTTAAATGAGGTGTAAAATCAAAATCACATTGCTTAATTTTGTGCCATAGTTTTGAGAAAAAAATATTCTTAAAGGGGCATAGTCACGATGATTTCGCAGATTTCTGGTCAAAACCGTGCTAAAATTATCTGTAGCTAACATTGTCCATGCCCAACATTGTATTTGAACATTTAAAGGAACATACTAACTTAATTTCATTAAGAGAAAACAAACCATGACCATTTAATATCGATTTAATGTCAATACGCGGAAAGAATTTGAAAAGTTTAGCCTAATTTTTTCAAATTGCAATCCATTTCCATCCGTGCCATCCGTAGCAACAGACGACAGAAAATAGTTTCGGTGAAGAAAGATAGTCTTTGGTAACAAAACTGACCATTATTTGTGGGCGTTCATTGATGTGAGGACATATTTTTGATTTTTAAAATGGAATAACATAGCGTGACTATGCCGCTTTAAATTGAAGTTAAAAATCAAGGTTACGTTTCTTAGTTTGAAAATGTGAGAATTAAAATTAAGGAATGGTTATCTCAATTCAAAAATGCTAGTTTTAGAGTGACTTCGCTTTTCTTTTCTTAAAAAAGACAAGTTTTAAAAATCCGGCATCTTTTGTCCCAGGAAGCGTTGTCGTCAAAATAATTAAAAGAAAGGTTCAGCTTTAAGGTGGACTTGGTTTTATACCTGAAATTATTATATCAGGCCACACTTGACGAAGTCAAAGGTTGCCAGTATTTTCCATCTCGTTGTAATCGTCGACAAAGGTGTGTTGTGGAAAACGCAGAACGTTTGCAAGACGAAACATTATTTTTCCAACGAAATTTCATCTTAACATGCAGAAACTTTAAAAGTTGTTTAACAAGCTATGTAAAAGGCTTCTTTTAAAAAGTAGTGCGACTACACGACCACAGCGCTTCCTCGGACTAAAGATGCCGGATTTTTCAACTTATCTAGTTTTTGAGAAAAGTAAAGCTAAATGGGTTCTTTTGGTAAAATAAAGAGATTCTCGATATTTACAGAGAGCCGCTCGTAGCAAAGAAAAAAAAAAGCGAATGCGTGTGTTCAATAGTGGTTTATGGTTTTTGGCTGGCACCACATCAGTGAGAATTTAAAGTCCAAGTATATTAAATATATTTTAGCGTTTTGAGAATTTGTTGAATAACAAAACAATTATCCTGTTCAATCTTGCCTACGGCCTCGTCGGCTAAGTATCAGGTGATATTCCGCGCGATTTCGCAGGGTAATTGTGAAATACAAAATGATGGTTCAATAGGAATTCGATAGGACCAGCGCGCGAGCTATGTTATAAACAACAATAGAGAATTTAATCTTTTATTGGAAGAGACTAACTGTCATATCTCGTGCGTAATAATGAGTACGAAGAAATTCAAACACAATTTGAGCTCTCTAACTACATGGTGACGTTCTCGCAGTGGCTACGATCAAAGGGCTTTAGTTTTCGTACTTGTGCGTCTGGCTATTAGCAGGGTTAGACGCTATCTATCGCTTTGTATTATAAGCACCACATCAGGATAACAAGTATCAGTCCCTGATTGAACCAAGTGTTAACGTTTCTCCGATCTGTTGTCATAGAGAGTTGCAAGAATCTATGTAATTTGAAGTACTTTGTTAAAAAGTTAACGTTATTGTTATTAATGTAGCTTAATGTAGGTTGGTAACTGATTTTTCCCACGATGAAATCTTTCATTCACTTTACATACAACGGGTTAAATTACATTACTGTTAAATTGGTTAGATTTAGTTTCATAATAGTCAATTGAGTTGAGCTGCAATAAAAATTTGAGTTGAGCGTAAACATAGATATTTGGTCAGAGCTTCCGCACTCATCGCTTGCCTAATTTATTAAAGGCCGATTGCAGAACCGAATTACTTCAAAGAGGATTACTGAGTACCACTCACCCGTTCTCAGACTCGACCATGAAATGTTTATACCGGAAGACCTCTAAAAACAATTTTCAAAGCAAGGAGAGAATTTGACAAACGAATTTAATATTTATTTCAGAATTAATAAGAGCGGAAATGTGTACCCTATCGTCACAATAAAAGCCGCCCAAATGGGAGCTCCACAGACCTACGTGGGGAACCGATTGCACCGGCAGGGCGCTTGCTTGCTCATATCCAGGGTTCAAATCGTAGCTTCGTGTACACCTTTTGTCCACGAGTGATTACATAATCATTCCAATTGTACATGTTTTTAATGCTATCTTCCGAATATATAGTAATAATCGCTTTATAATAATTATCCTTTCAGTTTTTACGTGATTCCAATCCACAAATAAAAGTAAAAAATGGAAAGAAAGATTGGTTTGGTCTCTCAGTAAATCCTTCTTCGCTCAAAACGCTACACTCAAACTGACAGTTCTTTTGGTACAGAGCTTCAACATCTTACAATCTCAGTCTAAAGGCTTTCCCCTTTTAAAAGCCCTGCGATCGAGGTTGATCAAGTTAGGATCTGTCAAACTAGCCAATTGTCTTACTCTGAAATAAATCCTGGTCGGACGTTAGTAGAGTTTACTGAAACATATTGCTTGGAGAAAAGGACATTAAAGCTCAACTGTCTGCACGCAGCCAGTCTCCGCTTGTAAAATGTGTCCCGTGACACCTCTCTAGTGTATTGTCTACGGACAACGGTGTATTTCCGCAACTAAATACCACACAACAGTTTTTGTGGCGCTTCATAGACACCAACAGTTTTTGATTACAGTTTAAACATAAGAAAAATGAAGATGCCATGCAACGAGGGAGGTTTGGCGCGTTTTCTCCTTCATTAAGTAAGTTTCATGAAAATGAAGGAGTAATTACGTTTGAGTCATGGCTGTGACTTCGCTGCGCTATCGAATTACCTTACCCACGCTTCTTTTTCGCACCCATGGGCACCCTCCCACGCTTAACCTCTCTGCACCCCATACGACACCCCACCCCCATCTTCACCCCTGTTGTCGAGCCAATACATAAAAATCTTCTTGCGACCTTGCCCCTCTGGACTCCACAGTGTCTGTTTGCTTGGCGTTACTTGGCACTGCATCTCGCCAGTTGAGGACTGGTCCCCAAGACTAAGAAAGACGTGAGTGATTGTGCGGTTTGGCATCCTTACGGGATTGGACACCGAGCAAAAATTCTAAGAATAAGATTTCACTGGTGGAAATGTTTTAACAATTTGAATGCTTTCAAGGAATTTATTGAGCTTATAAAATGGTATGGATCTTTGAAAAAAACAGCCACTCAACAATTCTTACTGGGAGAGAAAAACTGTAACTTGCACATTTTGCTTCAAACTGCCCGTAAGTAAGTAGCATTTCTGTTATTCTCATGTATTTTTTCGTAGCATGTAATACGTGCTAGGCATGTTTGTCGCAGGAATTTCCTAGGTACGTGTAAGATCAAATGGGATTCATCCACGCGCTGTACATGTTGCCATCGTAGCTTTGTAGCTCAAATGGAAGAGCAGTGGTCTAGTACCTGAAGATCGTGGATTCGAGTTCCTCCTAAGCCAGTGAAATTTTTTCCAGTGACTTGGATTTTTAGTGTTGCAGTTTATCGTTTATTGGATATTGCCGGATATTCGGATATTGAAGATAGTGAAAGGTGTAAAACGAGCGAGGATGGGTCAAGTTTTAATGAGTTTCCGAAACTCATGTCTATGCTCGAACGTGCAAGTTTTCTCGTGCTTAAAGTAAACGTTCATTAACGGGAGTTTGTTTAAAACTGAAACCATTTTCTCAGCATATTTAATGGTGGTAGAGATTATTTATCATTCACTGACACAACCACTTCACGTTTTGAACTAAACATGACTGCGTTATCAGGATAGAAAGTTCCGCGTTTCGTTTTTGTTTTTTTTGTTGTTGTTTTTGGTAGACAAGTTAAGCCAATGATGAACGATTTTCAAGATATCAAATTCTGATCGATAGCGAGGCTTATGGGGCAAAAAATAAAGGAAAACGGATAAACATGTTTATCCTTTACTAATCATGCGTGTTCCTTTCTTTTGTTGTTGTCGCCTAGGCCCCTTTTATTTGGAGCAATTTGGTGTATACAAAGAATATACGTGCAAGGCACTGCCAGAAGGAGACGCGAATCATAGTCGTTTAATTTTATGTTTAATGAGTGTTTTTAGGCATCTAATTTAAATTCACAGTTGTCCGATCCACTGCAAGTGTGTCTGAAGGAGTCGCTAATATTCCTTCAGCGAAATTCGTTTTTTTCGGTGATTTGTGACAAGGGCTTTTGTGTATTTTTCTTAGCAGACCTTACCTACAAATATAGAAATATTTGTATGGTTGAATGCATAAATGGTAACAACGAAATGTGCGCAACTCTACTAAAAACTAAATCAATGTAAATTAAGCCGATCGTGTTTTCCGCCCCATCTGTTACTTTGATGTTTGCATTTTGGCCTAAAACTGTTTCTAACTTCCTTTCTTTTAGCAGATTTGAATTTTATAGTTGTTTAAAAAGTGACACACAAAAATGGACAAATGAAAGTTGAAAGTGCATGCCTCAAAAATTTTTCTACAGAAGTATTGCTGCTCGTTCCGCAGTGAGTCGGAAACCTGAAATATGTTGAAATTAGCTCTTGAATCCTGAAATATGTTGAAATTAGCTCTTCTCAAACTCATTAATAATTCATGACGTTATAAGCCAACCAGAGCGCCCCATTCGGGTCAGGTAGATGAGTTTGAAACTCAATGAAACACCAGTTGAAAATCACTAGTGTTTCCTCACGTTTTCATCACTAGTGTTTCATCACTAGTGATAAAATTGTTCTTCATCTGGAAATTCATATTTTACTCAAACACAGCTTAACATGAATCATTAATTTTTAATAAGCAATGACCAGGAAAAACATTTCAAATTACAAACTGGCAAGCTGAAGTCATTTGAAATTAAAGTTTACAGTACATTTCTTAAAGTCACCAAAACAGACTGGCATAGTATCCATATCCACATTCTGTGAAACTTTTTCTACCTTCCGTGACACGGACTCACTGCTGAACAAATCTGGATAACCAGTAGTTGAGCGTCAATGCGTCCATCTCTGTTATGCGCTGAGTAAGCGGCTGAACTTTGTCCAATTCATACTCTTTAAAAACTCCATCAACTTCGAGTATTGTAGACTTAACACTTCGCACTCGTTGCCAATCCTCAAAAATGCCTACTGCCCACTTATTTTTACATCTGGTAGACTTGGGTACTGCTCTCTCTATGCAAAGTTCTTCTTCCTCGATTGTTTTCAGGCAGCGAAACCTTCCTTCGGCCATGGCAAAAACAATATGTAAATCACTTCAAGTTCACAACGCTTTTGGAATACAAATTTGGTGCAACGCGAAACTATTGGATAATTAAAAACAAAAGCTCACAAATACAATGAATGCCGACTGAATACGACAAATCACACCTACAAGGCATTTTAAAGAAAAATGGGAAAAAAATACAACACTGCATAATTTTGTGTTGTTTCTTTAGAGAAGTCATTTCAAAAGCTCGTGCATCGTGTTTCATCACGATTTCCAAACACTCGAAAACAATAAAAGCACTCGGCCGCTTTCATCTGTTTTCTCGTGTTTGGAAATCGTGATGAAACACTCGCACTCGTTTTTGAAATAGTACTTGAATAACCTTTTGAGCTCAGATTCACATAAAACATCCCCTAATATATTGGAGGACAATTCGAAGCACTTTCGGGCTTTTTGAGAAACATTTTTTGAAATAGAACGTGCGCAAACAAAACCACCGAAATACTCGTGGTCATAAAAACGTTCAGGACTGTTAGGCTATATATTAGCCTCTTAGAAGGTCTAGGTTGTTTTTTGAAGATGGTAACGAATAAAAAAAATCAGTAAAAAAGGTACGTGAAACGGAGAATTTAGCTACATAACGTCGAGCTTCTCAAACTTGATTATTTTCTGTAGGTACGTCCTCGTCGTAACAAAGGCATATTTAACGGTCATTTGTGCAGGACTCCAGATAAATATTTGCACAAAAATGGTGGATAGAAAGTCACAAAGTATAGTTTACCACGAGCAAGAACTTAGCATTGCCAAACAGCTGGGCGACAGGGCTGGAGAGGGAATTGCCTATTGTAATCTGGGCAATGATTATCACAGGCTGGGCAATTTTAATCAAGCCATGGAGTACCACAAGCTAGACCTTACTATTGCCAAAGAAGTGCGGGACAGAGCTGGAGAGGGCCGAGCCTATGCAAACCTGGGCAACGCTTATCGCAATCTGGGTAATTTTAAACAAGCCATAGAATACCATAACCTGCATCTTACTATCGCCAAAGAAGTGGGGGACAGAGCTGGAGAGGGCGCAGCCTATTCAAACCTGGGCAACGCTTATCACAGTCTGGGTAATTTTAAACAAGCCATAGAGTACCATAACCTACATCTTACTATCGCCAAAAAAGTTGGGCACAGAGCTGGAGAGGGCCAAGCCTATTCAAACCTGGGCAACGCTTATCACAGTCGGGGTAATTTTAAACAAGCCATAGAGTACCACAACCTAGATCTTACTATCGCCAAAGAAGTGGGGGACAGAACTGGAGAGGGCCGAGCCTATGGAAATCTGGGCACCGCTTATCGCAATCTGGGTAATTTTAAACAAGCCATAGAGTACCACAACCTACATCTTACTATCGCCAAAGAAGTGGGTAACAGAGCTGGAGAGGGCCGAGCCTATGCAAACCTGGGCAACGTTTATCGCAATCTGGGTAAATTTAAACAAGCCATAGAATACCATAACCTACATCTTACTATCGCCAAAGAAGTGGGGGACAGAGCTGGAGAGGGCGGAGCCTATGCAAACCTGGGCAACGCTTATCACAGTCGGGGTAATTTTAAACAAGCCATAGAGTACCACAACCTAGGTCTTACTATCGCCAAAGAAGTGGGGGACAGAACTGGAGAGGGCCGAGCCTATGGAAATCTGGGCGCCGCTTATCGCAATCTGGGTAATTTTAAACAAGCCATAGAGTACCACACCCTAGATCTTACTATCGCCAAAGAAGTGGGGGACAGAGCTGGAGAGGGCCGAGCCTATGCAAACCTGGGAATTGCCTATAACAGTCTGAGTAATTTTAAACAAGCCATAGAGTACCACAACCTAGATCTTACTATCGCCAAAGAAGTGGGAGACAGAGCTGGAGAGGGCCGAGCCTATGCAAACCTGGGTAACGCTTATCACAGTCTGGGTAATTTTAAACAAGCCATAGAGTACCATAACCTACATCTTACTATCGCCAAAGAAGTGGGGGAAAGAGCTGGAGAGGGTCGAGCCTATGCAAACCTGGCTAACGCTTATCACAGTCTGGGTAATTTTAAACAAGCCATAGAGTACCATAACCTACATCTTACTATCGCCAAAGAAGTGGGGGACAGAGCTGGAGAGGGCGCAGCCTATGCAAACCTGGGCAACGCTTATCGCAGTCTGGGTAATTTTAAACAAGCCATAGAGTACCACAACCTAGATCTTACTATCGCCAAAGAAGTGGGGAACAGAGCTGGAGAAGGCCGAGCCTATGGAAATCTGGGCAACGCTTATCACAGTCTGGGTAATTTTAAACAAGCCATAGAGTGCCACAACCTAGATCTTACTATCGCCAACGAAGTGGGGAACAGAGCTGGAGAGGGCCAAGCCTATGGAAATCTGGGCAACGCTTATCACAGTCTAAGTAATTTTAAACAAGCTACAGAGTACCACAACCTACATCTTACTATCGCCAAAGAAGTGGGGGACAGAGCTGGAGAGGGCGCAGCCTATGCAAACCTGGGCAACGCTTATCGCAATCTGGGTAATTTTAAACAAGCCATAGAGTACCACACCCTAGATCTTACTATCGCCAAAGAAGTGGGGGACAGAGCTGGAGAGGGCCGAGCCTATGCGAACCTGGGCAACGCTTATCACAGTCTGGGTAATTTTAAACGAGCCATAGAGTACCATAACCTACATCTTACTATCGCCAAGGAAGTGGGGGACAGAGCTGGAGAGGGCGGAGCCTATGGAAATCTGGGCAACGATTATTGCAGTCTGAGTAACTTTAAACAAGCCATAGAGTACCACAACCTACGTGTTACTATCGCCAGAGAAGTGGGGGACAGAGCTGGAGAGGGCCGAGGCTATGCAAACCTGGGCAACGGTTATCACAGTCTGGGTAATTTTAAACAAGCCATAGAGTACCACAACCTAGATCTTACTATCGCCAAAGAAGTGGGGAACAGAGCTGGAGAGGGCCGAGCCTATGGAAATCTGGGCAACGCTTATCACAGTCTGGGTAATTTTAAACAAGCCATAGAGTGCCACAACCTAGATCTTACTATCGCCAACGAAGTGGGGAACAGAGCTGGAGAGGGCCAAGCCTATGGAAATCTGGGCAACGCTTATCACAGTCTAAGTAATTTTAAACAAGCTACAGAGTACCACAACCTAGATCTTACTATCGCCAAAGAAGTGGGGGACAGAGCTGGAGAGGGCGCAGCCTATGCAAACCTGGGCAACGCTTATCACAGTCTGGGTAATTTTAAACAAGCCATAGAGTACCATAACCTAACTCTTACTACCGCCAAAGAAGTGGGGGACAGAGCTGGAGAGGGCCGAGCCTATGCGAACCTGGGCAACGCTTATCACAGTCTGGGTAATTTTAAACGAGCCATAGAGTACCATAACCTACATCTTACTATCGCCAAGGAAGTGGGGGACAGAGCTGGAGAGGGCCGAGCCTATGGAAATCTGGGCAACGATTATTGCAGTCTGAGTAATTTTAAACAAGCCATAGAGTACCACAACCTACGTGTTACTATCGCCAGAGAAGTGGGGGACAGAGCTGGAGAGGGCCAAGCCTATGGAAATCTGGGCAGCGCTTATCACGGTCTGAGTAATTTTAAACAAGCCATAGAGTACCACAACCTAAATCTTACTATCGCCAAAGAAGTGTGGGACAGAGTTGGAGAGGGAAAGGCATACTATTCGCTAGGTTGTGCTTTTGAGTCATTGGGTTCTATTTGTGAGGCTCTTAATTGTTATCGAGTGAGTGTGAAACTCTTTGAACAGACAAGAGCTCTTCTTCAGTCAGAAGATGCGTGGAAAATTAGTTTTCGTGATCTCTATCATGTGGCGTACACTGCTCTGTGGAGAATTCTTTTGAAGAATGGAGAGACTGACGAGGCTCTGATCGCGGCTGAGCAAGGGCGAGCCCAAGCATTGATGGATATTCTGAGGAAACAATATGGAATTGTTGTACACCCGTCCACGTCAGTTCAACCTATAGAAAGCATTTCATTTATGTTGAAAGGTTCATCTACCCAAACAGTTTTTATGGCACTTGATGAAGACACAATCAATTTGTGGGTACTGAGCAAGGGCAAAGAGATTCAGTTTAAACGTAAAACGATCGAACGTGGAAATGCCACGTCGTTAATGAAAACTGTTTTACAAGATATTGGCGCGGGGGTGGATGTCAGATGCGAGGATCGTTCGTTGGACGAGCTAAGTGATGAGCCGTCGCGCAACAGAGAAGCTGTTGCAAAAAACGTACAGTCACCGCCACATTTAGTCAATTCGTTGCGCCCTTTATATGATGTTATCATTGGCCCCATTAAAGACTTGGTCCGAAATGATCAGTTAATTGTTGTCCCAGATGGTCCATTTTGCTTGGCTCCTTATTCAGCGATGTGTGAATCTATCAGGATCCGATGTGCTCCCTCGCTGACGGCTATAAAACTGATCGCGGGCTCACCTGACGACTACCACAGTAAAGGTGGGGCGCTGCTTGTGGGAGATCCATGTATGGAGGAAGTCCCCATAAAGCTGTCGCAGTTACTTTATGCCAAAAAGGAAGTAGAATTGATTGGAACACTTCTGAACACCACACCTCTCACTGGGACAAATGCAACTAAAGGAGAGGTGCTAAAAAGAATCGCGACAGTTGCCTTGGTGCACTTTGCCGCACATGGATGTCAGGAAACTGGAGAAATTGCTTTGGCTCCAAACCCCGAAAGGACATCCCAGGTCCCTAAAGAAGAAGACTACATTTTAAAAATGTCGGATGTACAAGCAGTTCGTGTGCGAGCAAAGCTTGTTGTGCTTAGCTGCTGTCATAGTGGTCGGGGGGAGGTAAAAGCTGAGGGTGTGGTAGGTATGGCGCGGGCTTTCTTGTGTGCTGGTGCTCGATCTGTTCTGGTGTCACTCTGGGCAATTGATGACGAGGCAACCATGCTGTTCATGAGAAGTTTCTACCAACACCTGGCAAATGGAGAAAGCGCCAGTGTTGCTCTCCATCAAGCCATGAAATCTCTCCGAGAAACACAGCAGTTCAGTGCCGTGAAGTATTGGGCTCCGTTTGTGCTGATTGGAGATGACGTCACTCTTGAACTAGAAGAGCAGAAATAGATTACATGGTAAGTGTTGTTTACGTTGAGTTTGAACAATGGCAATTTTTAAATTAATTTGTTTAGGGAAGAAATCCCGAAGCTTAAGCCAAAGGGATATTTTCAGAAATCTTCCTTGGAATTGGTTTCTCTCTTAAAAAGTTAGCTCTTTTATTTCATTGTACAACAAGGCTTCATAAATATACATCTTTTCACTTAAGTACTCGAATACACAAGTTGCAAACGTAGACATAAAAGGGAAAACAAATATTGAAAAACTGAAGAATTTAGTATAAGAAATATATATAGGGAGAGCGGAGAAGTGCCTCATGCTTTTCATTATATGCATTGCTTTCTTCTCTTGATTAAACTAGAGGGCTTGGGGTCACTTTCGTCTAGAAGACAAACCAACAAGCCAAGAAAAAGTGCCTAAAAGAGGAGGGATAAAAGGGGCCCATTTTTTTCAATTATTTAAGCGGGCTGTTGTCTCTATTTTTAAAGAATGTGCCTAAAACTGGTCCAACACATGCTTCCCTTTACTTTGCAACACCATACCAAGAACCTTGCTTGTAGGAGACAACAGTAAAGTTGTAGCTCAAAGTTCGGTGTATCCAGCCTCAGGCCCAGAGCCCTCGTTATCTGTAGGTTCTAATACTCTTGAACAACTTTACATTCTATCAGCCAAACCACAACCTTACACCGAAAAAATGTGTTTCGTTGCAATCCCGAA
Source organism: Siderastrea siderea (assembly GCA_964030785.1). Lineage (NCBI taxonomy): Eukaryota > Metazoa > Cnidaria > Anthozoa > Scleractinia > Rhizangiidae > Siderastrea > Siderastrea siderea. The sequence goes on from OZ034970.1 coordinate 42,293,124, forward strand.
AGAGATGAGTAAGTGTGCTGAGTTCAACTCTGCAAAAAGAGCAATTACCGCTTTCCTTTAAGCCAGTTCTTGGCAGGAGGGAATTTGTAGGCATTTTGCGGAATTAGTTTCTTTGCCAACATTTTGTTGTATAGTTAAACCATTAGGAAGCTACCCCTGTGTGTTCTATGATGTATTCTTTCTTTACTTGTATTTATTTCTTTTCTAGTATACAAAAATTCATAACGTGGGTCCTTCAGAAAACGCCGTTATCTTTTTCTTTTGGAGCTCTTCTTTTTAGCTTTTTATGGTTTGTTTGGAATGCTCTTGTCATAAGAAAGCAATGATTGCTATCTCCGTAGCATACTTTATTTTTCTCACACCAAGCTACTAATAAAAAGGTTTCTACAGTTGCGGTGTTTTAAACAAAACGTGAAAATCATCTCTGTTTTCTTTTTTTTTTTATTATCATTATTATCATCATCATCATCATCATCATCATCATCATCATCATCATCATCATCATCATTATTATTATTATATCCTTTATGCTTTTCTGCTTTATGCCTCTAAAACATCGGGGCCAAACCATGGTCCTAGGGTACCAAAGAGTTCACTTTATTGAAAGAACTTTCCTCAAACTGGACTGTTCCTAGAAGAGTAATCTTTTGTAGCTCATTGATGTTGACTGAGCCTGGGATCTTCTCAACGCATTTGTCCATCCCTTTTTTAATGACACCCAGTGCTCCAATAACAACTGGCACCGTTTCGGTCTTCATCTTCCACATTCTGGCTATTTCGATTTCCAAGTCTTTATCCTTAGAGAGCTCCTCACCTGTCTTTATTGAGGTGTTTCTGTCAATGTCAATAATTTGACAAGTGCAATTCTTGTGGTCTTTAATCACAATATCGGGTTTATTGGCTGTAATTTCTCTGTCTGTGTGAATGGGCATGTTCCACAGTATTGTTGCATCCTTGTTTTCTGTGACTGTTTCTGGCTTGTGGTCATACCATTTCCCAGCTGTGCCAATGTTGAAGTTCTGGCACACCTTCCAGTGAATATATGATGCTGCTTTATCATGTCTGTGGATGTATCCACTTTTGGCTAGCTCTGGGCAGCCAGATATAATGTGGTCAACAGTGTCCTCGTGTTTGCCACACATTCTACACGGTGGGCTAGTGCTATCTTTGATGATGTTTCCATGATATGATCTTGTTGCCAGGCTTTGCTTTTGTGCTGCAGCAATGAGCCCTTCTGTTTGTGCCTTTAACCCACTACTCCTGAGCTACTGGTTGGTTTGGTAATGATCTACATCGGCTTCCTTCATTCTTTTGGAATATTGTCCGTGGAGTGCTTTCTTCCCCCACAGTGTAGAGTGTTGCTCTCTGGCCTGATGTTGGGATTTTTTGCTTTGCCCTCTGAGCATATTTTGTGGCTGGTTCATCTGCTAATTTAGGTAGATCAGATGAATCAAACTCCTGAGAAACAGCTTATTTTTACCATCGTGCACGCGCACCAGGTGGAGTAGGGAATCATCTGAACTTTTCAGGAATGTATTTCGTCTTATGGTAGATATTTTGTAGCTTGAGTCTAACTGGGTAAGGCCTCTTCCGCCATATTTTCTTGGCAGGTAAATCTATTTACGTGCGATTTCGGATGGTGCATTTTACGCATGGTGAGAAATTTTCTGGTTTTTGTGATCTCTATTTGTTAGCAACATTGAACTCCTTTTAAGAACGAGTCTCGTCCTTCTGTAGTATTCCTTTTTCTTCTTCTCCTTCATAGCAGCATGTTGAATATCGTTACCTTCATTTATACCACGATACTTGTGCATGTATGTGCCTTCTTGATCCAACTCTTTTATGCAGGTATCGGTGTCAAGTTGTATGTTTCATGTGTCTGTCAGTTGCCACCTGTAAACGTCGCTTTGACGCACTTGTCTTATCCAAAGTCCATTTGGATATCATAACTAAAGGTCTTGACAGTCTTGAGTAGGCCAGTTTGCTGATCGTCATTTCTGGCATATGTTTTGAAATCATCCATTTAGAAGAGATAGGTGAGCTTTTTACTTTGAATTTCATATCCATAGCTGCTTTAATTTAACAGTGAGCTTAGTGGAGAGAGAGAAATGCAAAAGAGAAGAGGAGATAAGGAGTCTCCCTGGAAGATGCCACCTTTAATACATATAATTTGCCTCCATAATGTCTGTATACTCTTCCCGGGTCCATTTTTGTCGTTTTCTTTTTAGAGTGGATTGGGTGTTAGTACTCAGAAGGCTTCTTTGAGGGGTGTCCTCGGCGTGGATATCCTCTGGTACATGTTGTTGGGGAGAGGTTATTCCAGTAGCATATTCTTCGAGCTCACCCTGGTTCCCCAGTGAAGATCGCGGTCCTTGTTTATCCGATGTGGCGTGAATATCTAGTATTGTGACTTGTCATTCAAGTATTGTGCTCGTTACCCTGGCCTTATTATTATTATTATTATTATTATTATTATTATTATTATTATTGTTATTATCATCATCATCATCATCATCATCATTATTATTATTATTATTATTAAAATTGGAGTTTGCAAATTAATTTATGAGTTTATTAATTTATTTATGTATGTCATCCTAAGACCTTAACTGCAACGCCTTCTAAGTCGTCCAAACTACGTAACACAACATTCCTGATCAGAACTATATCCTCTGACAGATTATTTTATTTTCCTTCCTTGTTTTGATAACAGCTGTTTCGTCAAGTTAAGGGGAGACGACTACTCGGCGAGTAGCTGACACACTTCCATATACTGATGTTCTGAAAGACAAGCCTGAGACGGGCCGATCTTACGCTTTCTCGATAAGATCTTCATATTTCATTTTTATTTTTTATAAGCCAGAAAACTTCATTTCAAAAATTTAAGAAGTGCAATCGGTCGGCTTGAAAAGTTCGATATCTGGACCCGCTCACGCAGCCAACCAGATTAGATAAGATAATTTATTTAGTTTCAAGAACACAGGGAGTGGTTTCCCAATCTCCCGAGCCAGGGGCTCATGGTACAAGTGTTTGACAGGCTAAAAAGTAACTATGAACTAAGGTAGCTAGAAAACCAAGAACAAATTAATACATATAGAAAGCTATTGCGCGATTCAGTTCATCTGTATCACGCGTGGAGGTTTAATTAATATAACGTGGATTACGGTTTATTTTGATTGTTGCGTTGGCAGCTTGAAATTCACTTAGAACCAAATTAATCTTAGAAAAAGCCACAACGACGATGCTTGATTTGATTGGAACAAATAAGCCACGAGTCAAAATTGAATTAAGAGATAGCTAGCTCTATAGCATAAGGGCCCATAAAGAGAATCCGAATCTTCAATGGACCGAACCGACCACAACCCGGTGGTTCGAAGGCTGTTTAACAGCTAATCAGGGCTGAGCCTTGTTTTGTCTTGTTTAAAAATGTTTTCTATCGCTAAACTTAAGTTTCTGCGGAAATTAGCCACGATTCAAAAGTGAAAGAGAAAATTACATTTAATGAGCAGTCAATTGTGAATTGCAGCTTGAGCGAATAATCCCCCATTAGCTTAATCGTGCCTTGAACAACTGGGCTGAGCTGATGTTTGAAATAAGTAACAGCAAAGCGTAGTGTATATAAACAAGTATAACTAACTGAAGCACTTGCAGTAAATAAAATAATCAAGTATACACAATATTGGTCTATGACATGCATTACTATGCCGGAAGAGCTTCCAAGAGCTGATCATTTTCCTTCTCAGGGTCAAAAAAGTCCGTGGAGGCACTGTTATGGAGATATGTCCAGAAATGGACGCAACAACGAAAGTGGCAAATTTGGCAAAATGTCGCTATCGATTTTGACGAAAGGGGAATAAACAGGGGAATTTGACGAAAGTGACCATTTGACGACATTTCACCGTTAAGTCTTAGATTTAAGACAACGATCGAAAGAGGGGGTATTTGGAAAGCGGCGAATTCGACGAAAATGGCGAATTTGGCGAAAGTGACAATTTGATGACATTTCGCCGTTAAGTCTTAAATTTGAGACAGCGAGAGAAAGAGGGGGTATCCGAAAAATGCTTGCAGAAACATGAAAACAAAAAGCTAGCAATTTCCTGGAATTTTACTTGTGGAGTCTACTTAATCATTTATGTCCCATTTCAGTATTAACATGTAAATTCTCCCAACTGGCTTCCATATGTTTGTTACAGTACTTGTTGGAAGAAGTTTGCATACTTATGTGCTGGAACGCTACTTGTGGAGTGACGCTTAAAGAACGAGGCATACAAGTATTATCTTTACGAGCGCTGTTATGCAAATTTACCACTTTCGCTGTGCCCCACTTTAGGTCACTTGCTCAAATTTAGACTGACTTATTGTATGCCTCCCTGAAGCCATTTTTTTCGAATCTCAACCTCTGGCAAAATCTTGTTAAATCTGCCAGTTTTATGTAGCCCTCTTTTATACTGACAACTGTGAATTTCATTGGCATGGTTCATAGAATCACACTTTGTTATTACTCAATTTAATCTAGTTTTGAATCACACAATATCTGGTTAATTAAAAATGATCTCACCTTGGATGCTTAAACATTAGTTGAGTCTAATACCACGTTGCAAAAGAACCTGACAAGATATCCTTTGTTTTGTAGGCAATTGTTTTGCTGCAGGCTATATCTTTTGTTACTTTGTGTTATGTAATGGAAAATGCAATGCTCAAAGCAAATTTAGTTTTTGTCTTCCACATTCGAGCAAGTCAATGGTCAAATCTTGCACAATGTTTCTGGTGGTAAATTAACCAAAACTGACTAATTCAACAATATGTTGAGTTAGTTTGCAAAAGCTTGGAGATCTCACTGGGATTCAGGATAGTAACAAGTGATTGATTGACATCAGTATATTATTATACTCCACAACTAAATGAAACAAAAAAAAAATTACAAAGTACCTTCTCCATACAGGAAGATGACAAAAATGGGAAGGTGCTGTGGAACATCCTTAAAATGTGTTTTGAAGAACAATTTGTTTGTGTGATTTTGTCATAATCAGCTAGTGAATTTGATTGGGGAACAATCAATGTATCATAAATGACAACATCGTTGAGAAAAAATAACACATGATTTTCACAATTGGTGATGGCCATGCCACAAATTGTTTGCAAAAAGTTGGTGGAGGATTTTGGCCTGAGTGAGAGAAGTTTTCCTGGTGACATTGTAGTGATGAGGAAAGATAGTAATATTGGCAGCCAGACAATGAAAGCGAAGAATTACCTTCCTGTAAGGAACCTGACAATTTATCGTTTATTTTGTAGGCAAATGTTTTCCTGTACGCTAAATCTTTGTTATTTCATGCAAAATGCAATGTTCAAAGCAAATTAAGTTTTTGTCTTCCACATTCGAAATGTCTGTGTGCAAAGAGAACCATGTATAAAAACTATTGCTGAAGAGATTTCATTTCAATAGCCACACTACGGGATTTCATACTTAGGTACTGCAGTGTTACTTGTGGACTCAGTTTGAAGAACGAGGTGGCATTTATCTGTCGTTTAATACATATACCATAAATTAAATTGAACAAAGAGAAAATGGCACCGTGCAAAACTTGTTCAAGAGATTTCAGTTTGAATAGGCACACCATATAGGCGAGTGGAAAGCTTACATTTTGTAGGCATAGCTATAATGTTACTTGGGACACTCACTTAACCCGGTAAGCCCTGATAAAAAATGTACATTGTCCTTACTGTTCTCAATACATTTCATTTGGAACTACATGTAGTAAGGAAAATTTATCTAAATATCGACATCTTATCCTCAGTGATCACTTTCTTTATTCTCATCACTTTTTTTTTTCAGAAAATATCAGGAGGAGGAGGGGGGTCTTAAAGGCCAAAATTTTTAAAGGAAAGTATTGGCCTCATCTGGAATTTCCAAAGGGGTGGGGGGGGGGGGTTCACACCCAAAAACTCTCCTTGATGGGAGTATGGGTATTTTCTGGAACAAGACCTTGGATGTTTAAACAAGTATTAATAATGTAAAGAGAAATTTCACTTTTGTCATTGTTAAGGGCTTTAAAGAACGAAGTATTCCTGTACATGTATATTGTTGTTATTGCATTGGAGGGATGAGTTTGGTGAAGTCAATGGAAAAATCTTCCCCAATGTTTCTAGTGGTATATTAACCAAAAGAGACAAATCCAACAATAGTTTGCAAAGGCTAGAATTCCAAGTGTCACATTGACCAAATCTCGCCATGTTCATCACGTTATTGCCAGATTCCCCCACATGGTAGGCTCCCCTGTGTTTAGCTAATTTGTATAAGTTTGGCAATTTGGCAAAAGTTCACCATATTTGCCACAATCAGCAGATTCGTCAGATTCGCCAACATGGTAAGCCTCTCTGTGTTTAGTTAATTTGCATAAGTTTGGCAATATGATGAAAATTTGCCATATTCGCCACAATCGCCACATTCGTCAGATCCACTATCATGGTAAGCCTCTCTGTGTTAAGCTAGTTTGCATAAGTTTGGCAATTTGACGAAATGTCAGTATATTCGACACATTCACCAAAATCGAATCCTGTGACGAAATTTTGTCAAATTTGCCGTTTTCGTTGTTGTGTGCATTTCTGGACATAAGTGTGTTAATGTGGCCACTAACGGGTCACGAAAACCTAAACATATTAACAGGGTTACCAAAATAAGAAAGACAAGAAAGCTCGATGGACATTTTAACTGGCCGTTCTTGCCCCCCCCCCCCCCCCCCCCAAGGTTAACGATCCCGTATTTTTACGTCGATCAACATACTAACCGGCGTGACGAAAGTGTGACTATGTGACAGTATTTTGACTATATTGTTGCTGGATGACGTAACATTTTCTGCTGGCTAAGCTTACTTTATGTTTCTTACTACTTTTTATTTATTCGCTGGTTTTCTGTAGCGAAGAAGTCGGGGTCAGAGTCACAATCAGAAACGTAGAGCGTTACGAGCTAGTGAAAATCAAACAACGGAGTCGTAAGCAAAGTTTCCGATTGCGCTTACGATTCCGTCGCTTTCGATCTAGTGAAAACCAGATTGTTGGAGTCGTAAGAAGAATTTTGTCCCCGGTGGGCCTGAGGACGAGCCCTGTAATTGGTTTATTCTTCTGCTTCTGCTTACGACTCTGCAAAGATCGTAAGTGACGGAGTCATACCGCGCAATCGGAAGAAAATGGAAACGTTCTGATTAATTTTTGCGACTCCGATTCCGTTGGCCTTACGACTCCGTTGTTTGATTTTCACCAGCCTTAAGGCATATCTCATGACATAATGTTTAAATCCGGTTTGCTAACCCGGGAATCCCGCTGCATGAGTAAACAAGTTGACTCGGAATTCGTAACGATGTTCGAAAAGATCCTTTCTAATAACCGTCCACGGACCGGGAGATCTCGTGGTTGTTGATGCTTTTTGCTTGTTGGTTGGTTAGTTTTTGGGTCTAATTTCTAAGAGAAGAGTTTTGTATTTTATTTCAACAATGTTTCTCTCCGAAATTTTTTTGGTGGAGCCCGGAGCCCGAAGCCTTTCTCTACTTGTAGTCCAGACACAAATGCTGATTCTGGACAAAAAAAACCCTGGGGTGGAGCGATGGTACTCTAGAGCCGCGAATTTTCCGTCTTGTAGCCCTGAGGCCCTCCGTTTTTTTTTTAGGTGGGAGCCCTGGAACCCCTTTTGGGACTCCTTTGGAACCCCTTTGGGACCCTCGTAAATCAACAGTGATCGATAACTTTCTTTCTTTTGTCAGTCTCTCTTCTCAGGCGTTTTTCACGTATAAATCTCGGTTTTTCATTACTAGTAGCTCTTGTTGGGCTGACAATCGAAAGCATCTTATTCTTTGCCACTCACTCTTAAGTTTAAACCTATTATGAATTTTAACTGGATGACGGATGTAAATATCAGAAGGAGCTTGTTACGTTACAACAGGCTTCATGACAGTCTGTGGAGTGTACCTTTTATTCGATTCTACGCCTCTATATACGAATCGATAAATTTAAGGAATCTGAAACTGCTCGGAAAAACCATATTGTTAGCCCAGACCATCGACGACGAGCTAAATGCAGCTCTAATATATAGATTTAACCAAGTCTAAAAGCGGAGCCTCTCTTTTATTGCTGGAACTTATTTATTTTTTAAAAGTAATTACCATTAAAAAAAGGAAGAAAAGAAAGGAAAAGAATGAAAAAAAAAACTGTGCTCCATTGTGGATCCGAACCCCAGTCGCCCTAATGTTAGGGGATCGCTTTAACCACTCGACCAGCCTGCCACTACGTTCATTGATGTACTTAAACGGCTGTTTATTGATCGCAGTTCCGTCGACTAAAGAGGTGGTTGTTTTCCTGGGAAACTGTGTTCGGACCGCCGCTAAAACCTTGGCTGTGGACAGAAAAAAACTAGGCATTAGGTCTGCTATATTTTGGATCTGGACCGCTGCGAAATACTGCGAACTCAAGCGTTGTGCCGACCCAATTCGAAGCACGGAACCGACATTAAAGATGAAGTCTTAGTAACTTGAACTTTTTGCTTTCCTAAAAAGACAACTGAGTACTCTGTTGAACTGTTTCTTTCCATTTATAGTTATTTGATATTTTTTTCTCAAGTTCTAAACTTCACTTCTGTCCAACTGAATCGTTTTGCTAAACAAGCTAAGCTTTTAAAAAACCTCTTTTTCAAAAGCGACGCTGGTCGTGCGATTTCCCGCCAAGAAAAACGCCGGTTGCCCAAAAGCACCGCGCAATTTCCCGCCAAGAAAAGATGGTATACTCCACCTCCCGTCGGGTTGTTTTGGGACTCTCCTCCTTCTCCCCCAGAGTCCGTACGGGCGGACGTACGCTGACGTCACAACCAAAATTTCTCGGATCGATAGGTTACCAAATTTGCTTAGCAATGGTGCTCTGCTGGCGGGCTTCGACGGCGGGCTCCGCTAATAAGCCATTCATTATTTTTCATAAGAAACTGACGCAATCAAAATTAGATATAATTATACCATGAGCTATAGGCAACATGTAATTCGAGTTCTCACCGAACATAATAAAAACGAAGAAAGAAACAAAGACAAAGAAAAGAAAACAAGAAGTCTGAAAGTTGGTCTGCAACTCCGCCCAGTACGGAATAAGGTTACATTTTCTCCCGACGCCGTCACTATAAAGTTGTAATGTATCAAAGTGTAGTTTATTTTTGTTTTGCAGTCCATGTCTCCTTCTTCTCTATTTTTTGTCCAGGAGCAGTAGAACCCGAGCATTAAGTTTTGTTGATCAAAATAGAAATTCTTACTCATCCTGAAGCTTTGTGAGAGCGATATTATAACAATTCTAGTTCTGCGACAAAATGCTTGACTGGTCGCTTTTTCAACCAAAAAATGCTTACAAGATCATGACAAATTCTTTTAGTGCATCAACATATTTTATTTCAAACGACGGAAATCGACCATACAATAGAGTTAGATGAAAATACACATCTTTCCAGGCTAAAACAAACACAACAAACAACAAACAACAAAACAGACAAAAAAAGGCAAACAGGCAAACAACTAAACGGAGCGCTCTCAAAGGTGAAAAACCAACATCGGCAGCGTCAAATATATTTTTCCTTGGGTTGTCGCAAGAAAGTATCCCAGGTCGCAGGTGTTTTTCTTCATTACATGCTCTTCGTTGTTTTTTTAAATATAAATACTTAGCGCAAAATCAGCATATAATGTGAAAAGTTCACAGATCGAATTTTGGTAATCAATGCCGGAAAGAAATATCGAAGCAATACTAAGGCAGCTTTCTTCTTTAATTTATTTTCAAAAGCTTAATGATTGAAAGATAAATATGTTTGAATATACTGACTTTGATGTCAATAAAGGCGACGAACTCAGATATATAGGGTTGTTGCCTCATAGAGATTTCGGGCTGTTTCGTACGTACGAGTCCTGGAAAACAGAAAAAATATCTTGCCACCCATGAATCGCAAGAGCGATTTATCGTAACTTAAAAGCAACACAAAAACTAACAAGGGAATAATTTCATTCACGTTATCAAAGCAATTGTCAGTTTAACTTTTTACTTATCCATGCAGTCGTCAAACATTACAGAAATAACACTTTCAGAATTTACATGCCGGTCGATAGATCTACAATCAGTGTCACTTCGTTGGGACACCGTCGGTACAATAGTGTCTCCCTCCTTCTCCCACTAGGCAATGTTGTAAAAACCTTTCTTAACCAAATAGATGAGGACAAGCGCTCACAACACTATGCAACATTAAACAGGGGTAGGCGGGGAGGGTGTTCCAACGACTTGTGTCACTGACTGTAGCTTGAACAGGGGCAAGGAGAAGTAAAAACGCCCTGATATTTGGTACAGGCTTATAGATTACCTGACTTTCGGAGATAAAAACTCAGTCGTTTTAATTTCCAATCGTTTTAATTTTCACGGAAACAAAAGCCCAATCCCAACTTTCGTGTAGTGTCAAAAGGTTCAAATTTCGTCATACTGCGATGATGCTGATGATAACGTTCGCAGAGGTTGTTGAAATATCATCCAATGTCACTATCAAGAAACCTTCTCAGCTGGACTACACTCACCTGTCATGACTCCCCGGCCACCCGATCGAACATAGACAATCTACTTATGAATTTTCATACTTATATACAATAATTTGGTTGGATTTTAAAGATTGAAATTTTGTTGGCTTTTAAAGCTAAGCAGTAAAATCATAAAATGACAGACGAATCGAGCTGGTTTGTGGGCTAAAAGCTACACCACCATTCTACAGATTTTGATTTTGAAGTGTAGCTCCGGGCCCGAAACGTTACCGGGACTTTAACCCGAGAAACGGGCCCCAGGAATGCAACAGAAACATCACCATCATTCTAGACCTGTGCTCGCTTACCGTCAAAAAACTGTTTACTATGCTGATGAAATTGTCTGGACATCCCTAGACTTGCCTGGGCATCCAAACTTTTTCATAATTTTCCACAGGCCCTGAAGACCACCAGCATCAGATGCCTCTTAACTAATTGTATCAAAAGTAGTGCGAAGATCACAATTATGTTCCTGCGATGTTTCCTGGAGAAAGTAAGCGGCACTTATCAGGTGAACTGTGCCCTATGCCTTTAAGGCTACAACGGCTCTCTAGAAGGTACATAGGCATGCTCAAGTTGAGAGATTAGGTGATTCCGCAGCATATGAACAAGACTTTCTTCAACAATAGGCAACATTGAAAGATCCCATGGCGAATGTCACGGGGGTATTTGACGACGACCCTTTCACTTGTACAACTACCGACTTGTTTCTCGATTAAACGCGGCGGGCCACGAGTTAACGCAAGGTTCAAATAAACGCTGCGTCTACATGGTCAAACTTGAAGGAAAAAAACACATACACACACACGCCCGATAATTACAAAAGGTTCACGAAGCACTAAAGTACATTAGTTCAATTTATTTTGGTTATCCCAATTAGAGGAAGGTAGCGCATTGCACTTTACGTTATACTGAAGTTTAATGAGTACCCAATTCTCCCGCCTTGTTTTGAATTTTGTCGACTACAGGCGTCATCGCTGACATTTCATTCCTTTTTGTCTTACGTTTTTGCTAGCAATTATTTAACTTAAAGTAGTGAAGACCAAAGAATTTAACGCCGTCAAAAACGCTAAAAATACCAAAATTGTAATGAACCCTGCCCACCCCCCCAAAAAAGACGGTTTCAATTGACCACCGAGTTTTTAATAAAGGCCCCTAACGTTTAATCGAGAAAATACGGTAAACGGTAGAGGTGTCTTTCAGCTCATAAGGCGTCACTTCTGGATGCAGTCCTCCCGGTGTGTAACCTGCGATCGGGCTTTGTATTCGTTTCGCTTGGTGAAACACGTAAGAGAATATGAGAGCGATGCTAAAGGCATGGTAAGACGAGAAATAGGTGGGCGGCACTCTTAACCTGTGATAAAATAGCGTAGATTGCGGACCTTGCAGAAGTGCTCTGCCCACCTCCTTAGTTTCTGGATCTTAACAATTAGTAACGTTGAATCATCCGCCTCTAAGAGTGGGAGTGCTTCTCACGACGGTTTTGGGTTTGATACAGTGTCTCGCTGCATCAAAGAAATGGCTCAAATCCCTTTTCTTTTAAAAGCCAGAGATCTAGATCTGTCTCAGTTGTAAATATTGACAAAAAAAGAACAATAATACGATATCAACAGAACAAATTTTAAAGCCTAAAGGCAGTATTAATTTAGTAAATGTAAAAATCAGGTATTTGATGAAGAAGATTTAATTATTTTGCATTGTTGGAAATTGTAATAAGAAGTTCATTTTGTCATACAGTTAACCGTTTGTGGATACAACTACAATTCACACAACGATATTTATGTCCCACTGACGGGGGATTGGTATTTCGATGAGTGGTGAGATGTCGACGAAAAGCTGGCTTGCAGCTGAAGCTGACTATAATTAATTATTTTGAAATATTGGCAAGTTTAACACATACAAGTACCAACATCACGGTACATCCAGTGTCACGAACATGCTTAAGCAATGATACAAAGCAACTTTCAACCGTTTTGTGACATGTACGAAATGCTAAAATTTTCAGCAGAAAAAGGATGGGCTAATTATCCAGAACCCTCCTTTCAAATATGTTGCCAGTCACTGCAATGTTTCGACCATCATATGAAAACACACGTTCATTGAAATGCACTGTTTCTTGCTAGCGGCTGCTTGACTCCATTGTAGATGACCTTATGAGATAACTTTGACAGCTCTCTCAGTTACATTTGAAAAAAAAAGCTTCTAAAAAAATCAGTTTTATTTTTAAAAAATGCTTGATATTTGAAGCAAAGAATTGTAGGTGCAGAAGCTTATAAACTAATATTATTCAAAATTTTATAACAGATATTTAACAATTATCCTGCGAAATCGCCCGGAATATCACCTGATACTTAGCCGACGAGGCCGTAGGCCGAGTTGGCTAAATCAGGGGATATTCCGCAAGATTGAGCAGGATAATTGTTTTATTATTCAACAAATTCCCATCGACTACTATTTTCAGAAAGAGAAAAACTATGGCTCTATGATAAAAACGCTAAAAGCTAGCAACACATAATGCTTAATAAATATCCAAACAGAACTTCAAGAAATCGAAGTTTACTACCGTTCACTTAAAAAGACTTATTTACAAGCTCATGTTTGGAAATGACAAGACAAAGGAAAAAAATATTGCTACCTTACCGAGAATAAGCCTCTTCCTGTGAATTAAAATCTTTTAAACTTTAGTCTTTACAACTTTCCGTGAGTAAGTGTGATGCTTCGTTCGCAATAGCATTCTCTTGGTTGAGTTCTCACTATGAAAATTCCATGTCAAGCTCTGGATATCTTTGTGAGCTGAAGCAAATACTTGTTGACATTTTGAGAGCATTTAATCGTGGAAAGTTTCTTCCAGTGAGTTAAAATTTACGGAGAACACTGCTAAAACTGCCTCGCTTTTCAACATGGCCGCCAAACAAGCAATGAAAGAAAATCTGCAGTGCACTTCCAAATATGGTCATTTACGTATATCGCAGAATATCTGTCATGTACGGATGACAGATATTGAGGGCTTCCTTACCATATATGGGCATAGTGACAATTTGTTGAATAATAAATTGCAATAGACGCAAGTGCTCTTTATCTTTCTCTAGCGGCTGCCAAGGTGCTTAATCTCTTTGCTTTGAAAGATGTTCGACTGACAATATTTTCTTCACCACGTTTTTTCGCACTCGAACGTATAAAAATTTATTGTCATGATTTTCATATTTTGAAGTAGATTTTGTGAAACAACCAAATATTGCGAAAAAGTGTTCGGATGATTGGTCTCAGTGTAGGAATTCTTCCGTACGTTGCAAGTTAGACTACGTTGCATACCACTATCTTTCACTAACAGAGCAAAAGGGAAATATAATCCCTGGCCAAACGGAGTCGCAAGTCTTCGCAACTTTGGAAATGGTAACCTCACCACTACTTGCGTACCTGCGGACTCACAGGTAGCCAAAAGTCAGAGGCAATTTGTCATCCCATTGCAGCCTTGGTGGCCAAACTGAATAAAATAATACTGAGACCGACCACTGTCAAGCTGCCTTGGTTGGTTGAGCGTTGGGAAATGTGCACATTTTGAGCTTGTATTTGAACTTGATCAAAGTGAACGCAAGTCATCACAAGTACACGTGAGTCCTGATGGCTAAATGGAATAGCAAGTAGAACGCACGTTTCCAGCTTGCGTCCACTTCCGACTCGGTGGGTTCAGGTTCTTTATACGATAGTCACGATTCTTCTTCGTCAGACAATTGTATTCACTTCTTCTCTCCACGACGAACGGTTCTCCAACCGTTTGTGCGCGGTAGTGGTTGCAGCGAAGCACCTTCAGGTATTCGTCTTGAAAGTTGTTGTCTAACACACCGTATATTATACGATTCAAAGCGCTACTTACAGTGGCCGAAAACTGTCGGCTACGTAAGCTCCCCGAGGGAAGATCCAACTGCCATAAATTGTGGTCTATCAACAAAACAGGCGTCCAACAAAAATTGAAAACCACCACTTTTACTAATACTTTATGACGTTAATTTCTTCAACGTTTACTATGCTCGTTCCATTTCCAGTGTTTAAAAAATTGTTGTTGTGACTGCGAACTGTTTTGAAGATTCCAAAATAGCAGAAAAATATGATGCAGATTGGAAGCCCGACGTTAACCGTCATCAAAAAGCTGTGAATGCACCGCTATCGATCTGGAGATAGGAGAAAAACTTGGACAGATGAAACACCATTTTGTGTCCACTAAAGATATAGGGCAAAGCAGCACACATCGAATAGAGCCATGACGCAAGAATCGTGATCCTGGTTTTTGCTTTGGTAAAGTATCGTCGGTACTTTACTGGGTTGACGGTTCGAAAAAACCTGTTTACTACCACCGAAGCTAATGTGTGGATAGAAACAGCAGCCAGAGCAATTGCTATGTACCCTTGGTACTGACAAATTGCATCGTTAAAAGACCACTCTGATGTTGCCAATTTTGGAAGAGCTAAAGGACAGGATGAGAGAGCTCCTAAACAGAAATCTGATATAGTAAGAGATGCTACAAACATGTTCGGAATTGTCCGCATCCGACGGTTTAAAGCAATAATTAAGAGAGTTATAAGGTTTCTAACAAACAAAAAGACTAAAAGAAAGGCGAGAAATCCTGATTCAAGGATGGCTCTCGCTTTGCTTCTTGACTGAAATTCTCTCAACATTTCTGTCAATTGCTTCTCTGTAGAATCCATTTTCCATTGCATAAATCACCAACCTGCCGCCCGTGCAATAAAAGCGTAATTCACCTGCGTTACCCTCACACAGTTCACTTCTATTGTCTTTGGAGACTAAGCGGATAACAATACGCAGCTTTATTGTATTTATTGCAGGCCTCAACGCAATCCTAACAAAACCAGCATCATTGTTCAACATGTTTGTGGAGTTTTAATTTACTGTCCGTTAAAACAACCCGACAAAATTAGATTATCAATCAATTCAGCCCTTGAGTTCATTCAGAGGTTCACTTTAATATGTGGAAGGTTAAACTATCCACTATAAACTAGTTTAATGGCCTTAGCTCCCACGAGTCTCCTGTAGCTCAGTACAAAAACAGCTATATTTGCTCAGGGAAGTTAAAAAAAATGCTTACAAGGACTGCCGCCACACTTTCTAACTTTGCAGAATTTGTAACTGAATAGAGAAGACTAGATACATGTTGTAGCTACATCGGAACGGCGATGACACTTGTGATCTCA
Organism: Siderastrea siderea; assembly: GCA_964030785.1. Taxonomy (NCBI): domain Eukaryota; kingdom Metazoa; phylum Cnidaria; class Anthozoa; order Scleractinia; family Rhizangiidae; genus Siderastrea; species Siderastrea siderea. The sequence continues at coordinate 42,308,905 of OZ034970.1, forward strand.
TTTGAAGTGCAGAAGCACAGGTTGCCAGCACACAGACGACGATGTTTTGTGATTCCCGGTATTGTCCGAATTCAGTTCGTCGATTTAAAAGCATTATAAATAAAGTCATTAACCTTCCAACAAACAGATGGGATAAGATTGGAGATTAGCCCATAGATGCCTGATTTCTATTAACAAGAATAGGCTCTTTGCATAACCGTGTCACGTGACCTTGTCAATCATAATAAATGGTCGTGGTTCGAAATAGATGGCTAAAATGGAAACAGCGTCATGAAATTAGTAGGATTTCCAAGTTTGAGACTACTAATGTTAAGTGCAAGATTTAAGGACAGTTTCAAAGTCTGAAGATTTGTATGCTGGGTGGCAAAGCTTGCCACCCAGCAGCTTTTTTTCCCTATAAGTCTTGGTAATTTTTTGAACATTAAAATAACCGTAAAATGTCGCACTTCAAATCTTACTAATTTCATCATGCTCTTTCCATTTCTGATATCTATTTCGTACTATTACCATTTTTTATGATTGACAAGGTTACGTGACACAGTTATGCAAAGGACCTATCTCGAGCGGTTCTTGCGTTATTCCTTTAAATCTTCCAACAAATCTGTCAGTTGCTTGCCGGTGGAATCCTTTCTTATGTGGTGAATCGCCCTTTTGAAACTTCAAACTGCACAAATCTGTCTAATGGGCATCTTGCTGTGATATAATCGTCGTGATTGTTCCGCAGGTTTGGTTGGCTTTGTTTTCAGGTACAAGTATTTAATCGAGCTGTCATATGAGAAATTAAAAGGGCGCTTTCGTTCCACCAAACGTTTCCGTTTGAAACCAAAAAATCAGGCAGCGAATACTAGAACAGCATTTTCCGGTTTATTCCACCGGGCAGGAAAAAAATCATTTGCCATGCCAGAGTTTTCTTCCTCAGCCGAAAGAACTCGGTCGATTTACGGCCAAAGACACCTGCTCAGTGTAGGAATGAACGAATGACACGGGATTCTCCGATTTTTTTGACTAGGCTTCCAGATTTTCCAGGAAAATGTCAACCCTCCGAGGTGCATCCAATGTTGAAAATTTGTGGTAGAATGCAAAGTGCCCAAAAGGTCTACTTCGCCCATAAAAGTAGAATGTATAAACGTCGATCACGCCCACAATGTGAAGGTGGGTTTATTTCATTTCCGATTTTCCCAAGGACGACACTCAAGTTTTAGTAGCCACCGTAAATCCTATAGTACGTCCACCCCTCCTAAATGATGTTGCAGTCTTGGTGCCCAAACCAAAAAGAAAAAATTATACTGCGAACGACCTCTGTGGAGTTGCCTTGGTTGACCAAAGGATGAAAAACGTGCGCCATCTTGTCTTTGGACTTTGGGCTTCCTCAAAGTAAACGCAAGTCATTGCAACCTGCGTAAGCTGCAACAGAGACACCTGAGACCTGATGGCCAAATGAAGTCGCCAGTCAAAGCACGTTTGCAAAATTGTCTCTTCTTGCGTCTCGAATAGCTACAGTTCTCCAAGAATCCTCCTTATCCTGGAAGGCAACTGAGACAATGTTTAACCAAGTTGATGAACTCAAATGTCTTGACATCTATGGACTTGTGGGGACACTAAATCTAGATCTTTGCCTTATTTTCCAATAGCCCCTAACAGCTATCTGTGTGAAATGCCCCTTGACTACCTGCATCAAAGGGGGGGGGGGGGGGGGGAGGGGAGTGAAATATGTTCCTGTGACGTTCGCTGGAGCTACACTCGGCAATCATCATCTTATAACTGTTCCTTTGTATGTTCTAAAGCCACACTGGCTCCTCTGGAAGGTAGGCATGCTCAAGTTAAGAGATTAGTTGATTCAACTTGATTCAACAGCATACGCGTAAGGATTTCTCCAGCAATAGGCAACAGAAAGATCACATGGTGAATGTCACCTGTTATTTGAGGACGTCACTTAGCACCGCTGAATCATCCGACGCTAACAATGGGACGGTCGTGGGGTTGATACAGAGTCTTTACTGCTTCAGAAAAAAAAGGTTAGAATCTTTTTATCTCTCAGACTCCATACCACCAACGCCAATCTCGCTGGTTTTCACACCAAACCAGATGATCTTAATCTGTCTCAGTTGTGCCTACAGTTTGTGAATTAAAGCTCCCAAACATTCCACTGGACAGCAGTCCAGCTGACATAATGTTGTAGGTGGTTTTTATTTTTATTTTATTTTATTTTATTTATACACGGAAAAATCATCAGTACAAATATGCTAAAAACTATTATAAAAAATATCCTAATATTATACGCTACGTTTATACAAAAGTCGACTGATTTACATGATTGCGGTGTGGGAGCCTAAAGAAGAAAAGTAAGCTTTCGCCTTCTTTTTGAAAACCCCAGGGAGTTACATTCTCTAAAAGCCTGTGGCAGACAATTCCATAAAGCAGCACCACTATAAGAGAAGCTGCGCTTCAGGTACTCTGTTCTAGGCTTAGGTAATATAAGTTTGTTTGTCGACTTTCTGAAGCTTTTTATAAAAAACAAAAACAACAACAAAACAAAAATACGACATCAACAAAACAGAAGCCTCCAGCCAGTATGAATTAACTTAAAAGTTAATAATTAACAATTATTCTACGAGGGCGAGCTGGATATCAAATGATAGATAACCAACGAGGCGCGTAGCGCCGAGTCGGTTATAATCGTTTGATATCCAGCAAGCCCGAGTAGAATAATTGTTTTATTAAAAACGTAACCATGACTGAATGAAAAAGGCGCCAAAACCTGGCGAAGTGTTGCAGTGTTTCATTGCAAAGCTGAATAAGTCAATGTGAACAAAGTAGCACAAGTTTTGGAAGAAATCCTCTAATTATTGGCTCTGAAATATGGTAAATGTTTGGTTTTTCCTGAAACATTGTTGTAATCATCGTTCAAAGCGGACTGAAGCCGTACAATTTCACCATATTAGCTGCTGGAGTTGAAACGGAACAACTTTGTTGTAATCTGTTCGCACAACGCAGAGTCGTCATGTGCGAGTTTGATCGAACTGAAGACAGAACTCATTTGAACTTGAAGAGGTAATTTCTTTGCAGCTCAGAAGCAAGATTCAGAAGATTACTGTTGCGAGGAACATTAGAATTCACCGTTATAGTTTGTTAAAGTGGTACTATAATAATGGTGTAATAATGGCGGACCATTAAAACGGAAAATTGCAGTTTAAATTAACGGTCTTCTTCTCAAAATTAAGGCTTATAATTTCGCTTGGGGAGTGTTTAATAAACATAGTTTCGAAATCCGAAGAAAAAATAAAAGTGATTTTTTGATCATAGTACCACTTTAAACGCAAAGCACAAAATGTAGTGGTTCTCGGTTTAGAGGTTGCGGACGGAATGGTAAATTCAAACAACTGGAAAAGCGATTCAACTCTGTGTACATGGCATCCGTTTTCTACATTAGCGTTTGGGCCTGTTGGAACACGGAGATGCAACGAGTGCAGGTAAACCAATGTCAATTTTGCGTGTTAAAGCCGAAAAAAAATCTCACCCTTCGTTCCTTCTTGGTAGTTTGCAGCTGTAGTTTAGACTGCTTCATGATTTTCGCACCCGTCCACTCGCCATGAATGTGTGATAGTTTTTATTAAATGCTTCTGCCCATTTCACTGTGTTTTATTTTATGTCTTGTCTTGATATTTTGAAGTGGAAAGCCTTCCTGCTAAAAATTCTATTTCTGCACAGTTTCTTGAAACAATTTTGCCTTGTGTTAGACGACGCTGTTGGTGATGCTTGTTGGTGACGCTGTTGGAATTTCTGCTTAATTTAAATTCCCTGTCAAGTGATGTTTCTCGTCCATTTTTCTTGCCGGGTTGCTCGCGAAGAACTTTCAGCTCACTTTGTCATTTTGTTGTTGAATGTTCATTGACCATATTTGGTCGCAGCAGGTATATGAGCTGATAGCCTAGCTCCGTTCAGCCAATCAAAATGCTAGAAATCCAATATACCTAGTCCAGTTTTTAATAATCAGAGTTATTTGTTTAACAAGATTAATTATTTAGCAATTCTGGAAAATTTGATTATAACAGTTTCATTTCTTCATTCAATTAACCGTCTGTAAATACTACCATACACAAAAAGATATACATCGGGTTGTATTTTGGATAAAATGATGCGATGTCGACGAAATGTGGCTTGCAGTCAGCCTTTGTTTATTTTTTTTTCTTTAATTTAAAAATCACGTTTGTTTGCATAAGCTGGTTATAATAATTTTACAATCTTGGCAATTCTAATTTTTTTGAAAATGCAGCTGTTTCTCAGTAGCCTGCTAGGATTCTTCATGAGTAATTTCAATTATAGGTTTCCTAAAAAGCTAAGTTATGTTGGGAAAAATGCTTAAAATATTTTTAAAAATGTAGATGTAGTAGCTTATGCTGGAGTAGCTATGTAGTGATATTCAAACCTTTAAAATTAAACAGATATGTTATACTTCATATGAAATTTCTCGATATATCTCTCTTGAAGCTGCTAGGGTGTAAAGTACTATATTTCGCAAAATCTACACTTTTTGCATTGTAAGATGTTCAAATGAATAGGTTTTCGCTTTCTTTTCTCACCTGATCTTTTGGATCCTCTTGCTCTCAAAGTATACTTATTTTGAAAACGAATGTGGGAAAAAAAAAAAAACAGCAGTGCCACAAATACTGGTTAAAAGCATTGGGACGAGTGGTCTCGATATAGTAATTATTCCGTAAATTAAGAATTATACCGTGTTACATGTCTCCGTGTTTGACTAACGGATCGGAGCGAAAGGCAAATAATCCCAGGCCAAATGTTGTTGCAAGTCTGCGCTAGTTTGGTTGTTGAGCTTGTGTGCACAAACTTGAGATGGGTGGCAAAACGCACCCGCAGGTTGTCGAGGCGAGTCATTCCAGGGCAGCCTTGGCGGCTTCACGAAATAAAAGAATACTGAAAAGACCTCTGTCAAGTCGTCTTGGTTGACTAAACGATCAAAAGCGTTCGCCATCTTGCGCTTGAATTTTAAACTTGCTCAAAGAAAACGCGTCACTGCAACAACCGCAAGACATCACAAGTACATGAGAGACCTGATGGCAGAATGGAGTCAACGCCACTCTAATTTCATTCAGGCCATTACAGTATGGTTACTATTTTTCCATCTTCAGGGGCTTAGTACTCACGACTCAGTCTTTCCACGATAAACGGTTCTACAACCGTTTGGGAGCGGCAGTGGCTACAGCGAAGTATCTTCAGGTACTGGTCTTTAAAATTCTTGTTTAGCACACCGTATATTAAAGGATTCAAAGCGCTACTTACAGTAGCCAGAAAGCTGTAGGCTACGTAAGCTCCCCGAGGGAAGATCCAACTGCCATAAATTGCGTCAACGAGGTCTATCAACAAAACAGGCGTCCAACAAAAACTAGAAAACAATACTATTACGAATACCGTGCGCGCCACTTTAATTTCTTCCACGTTTACTGTGCTCGTTCCATTTCCACTGTTTTGAAAATTGCTGTTGTGGCTTCGAACTGTTTTGATAATTTTAAAATAGCAGAAAAATGTGAAGCAGATTGGAAGCCCGACGTTAACTGTCACCAAAAAAGCTGTGAAGGCACCGCTATCGATCTGGAGGTAGCAGAAAAACTTGGACGGATGGAACACCATTTTGTGTCCACCTAAAGATGTAGGGAAAAGGAACACACATAGAATAGAGCCATGACGCAAGAATCATGATTCTGGTTTTTGTTTTGGTAAAGTATCGTCGGTACTTAGCTGGTTTGACGATTCTGAAATACCTGTTTACTGCCATCAAGGCTATAGTTTGTATCGAGGCAACAGCCAGAGTAATAGTTATGTATCCATAGTACTGACAAGTTACATCGCTAAAAGGCCACTGGGATGTTACTAATACGGAAAGAGCTAAAGGGCACGTTTTGAGAGCCCCCAAACAAAAATCGGATACTGTGAGCGACGCCACGAACATGTTGGGAATTGTCCGCATCCGACGGTTTAAAACAATAATTAGGAGAGTTATGAAGTTTCCAACAAATAAGAAGACTAAAATAAGTGCGTAAAAGCCTGATTCAAGGATGACTTTCGCTTTGCTTCTTGATTGTAACTCTTTTAACATGTCTGCGAGTTGCTTCTCTGTAGAATTCATTTTTCATTCAGTGTGAATCGCCGTCCTTCTGCCCGCGCTTCATAAGCATAGTTCAGTTGCGTTTCCATCGAACAGATAATTTCTATTATTTTTCTTGTCTCTGGAGACAAACAGGCTGATAATATACAGCTTTTTTGCAAAACTCAGTGTAGTGGTAACAAAATCAACATCATTGCTCGACGTGTTTGTGGAGTTAATTTTAATTTATCCATCGTTAAAAAATAATCAATCAACTCAACCTTTTTTGATATGTGGAAGATTAAACTGTCCACTATCATATTTTTATTAAATACAAATTTAGCAGTGACCATTATACGGAAAATGTACTATGCTATTTTTATTTCCTTATTTATTAAGTCGGCCAATGAGGTCCTAGCGTGGGTAGTCAAAAAACTAAAAAAGGCGAGTTCGAGACCTTTTTAAATTTATATTTGAAATTGTTTGTTTGGTATGTTTCGTCCCTATGAAGCCTCAAAGTATTCAATCTCACTATTTCTATCTTGAGAAAATCTTGAAAACATTAATTAGCCTACCTGCAGCGCAATCGTTTTTTGGAAGACAAGTGCATTATTTTTTTTCGTGTGTGCGATATCTTGAATTGGTAAAACGAGTAGGCTTGACGACACTTATTCCCTTGGTTGCCTGTTTTACCTGCATTGTAGAGTAGAGTACAGTAAAAATAAATTCACTTAAACGGGGTTTGATAAAGAACCTCGTGGGGTTGTGTGTATATGAAACAAATATTAAACGAAGATGTTACGTACCGTTAAGAATCCCTACCGACAGAAGCCTCAGGCCAGCTCAGTATTAACCAAGCCGTGAACACTTCCTACTAGTGGTATAGCTATTGGGGTTTTAGCCTGAGGTCCGTTTTACTGAAGCCCAGCGCTCTAACCACCAAGCCATCACTTTTTATCTTTTGCACTATCACAATGGAGGATTATGTAGAAAATCCTTTTGGTGGATTAACACACACGAAAAGCCATGCGGATACATCGTGTGGCCAATAGAAACAAATAGGTTTTGGTCCCTAATTCGTGCAGTAATTTTACTGATCCAAAAAGAGACACAGAAACAGTTGTCAGTGTAAATGTTCGCGAGCCAAAGACACTTTCTCAGTGTAGGAATGAACGAATGACAAGGGGGAGTCTCCGATTTGTTTTTTTGTGGGTTTCAATATTTCCAGGAAAATGTCAACCCTCCGAGGTGCATCAAACGTTGAAAATTTGTGGTAGAATGCAAAGTGCCCAAAAGGTCTACTTCGCCCATAAAAGTAGAATGTATAAACGTCGATCAGGCCCACAATGTTAAGGTGGGTTCATTTCATTTCCAATTTTCCCAAGGACTACACTGAAGTTTTATTAGCCACTGTAAATTCTATAGTAAGTCCACCCCTCTTAAATGACGCTGCAGTCTTGGTGCCCAAACCAAAAAAAATTAATGATGAGAACGACCTCTGTGGAGTTGCCTTGGTTGACCAAAGGATGAAAAACGTGCGCCATCTTGTCTTTGAACTTTGGGCTTCCTCAAAGTAAACGCATGCAAGTCGCTGCAACCTGCGTAAGTTGTCACAAGTACACCAGAGACCTGATGGCCAAATGGGGTCGCCAGTCAAAGCACGTTTCCAAATCGTCCCTTTTTGCGACTCGAATAACTACCGTAGATTATCTAGTAAGTCCAGTTCTCATAGAATCTTCCCTATCCTGGAAGGCAACTGAGACATCACCATCGTCCTGGAACTTTGGCTCGCTTACCCTCGTGAGACTGTTTAACCAAGCTGATGAACTCAAATGTCTTGACATCCGTGGTCTTGTGTGGACATTAAATCTAGATCTTTGCCTCATTTTTCAACAGGCCCCAACAGCTACCTGTATGAAATGCCCTTTGACTACCTGGATCAAAAGGGGAGTAAAATATGTTCCTGTGACGTTCGCTGGAGCTACAGTCGGCAATCATCACCTTATAACTGTTCCTTTGTATGCCCTAAAGCCACACTGGCTCCTCTGGAAGGTAGCCATGTTTAAGTTGAGAGATTAGTTGATTCAACAGCATACGCGTAAGGATTTCTCCAGCAATACGCAACAGAAAGATCACATGTCGAATGTCACGGGTATTTGAAGACGCCACTTAGCACCGCTGAATCATCTGCCGCTAACAATGGGACGGTCGGGGTGGTTTATACAGAGTCTTTACTGCTTCAGAAAAAAGGTTAGGACCTTTTTATCTCTTAGCAGAATCATTTTCAGACTCCGTACCACCAGCGCCAATCTCGCTGGTTTTTACACCAAACCAGATGACCTTAATATGTCTCAGTTGTGCCTGCCGTTTGTGAATTAAAGCTCCCAAACAGTCCACTGAATAACAGTCCAGCGGACATAATATTGTAGGTGGTTTTTATAAAAAACAAAAACAACAACAAAACAAAAATACGACAACAACAAAACAGAAGCCTCCAGCCAGTATGAATTAACTTAAAAGTTAATAATCAGAGTTATTTGTTTAACAAGGTTTACTTAATTATTTAGCAATTCTGGAAAATTTGATTATAAGAGTTTCATTTCTTCATACAATTAACCGTCCGTAAATACTAACATACCCAAAAAGATATACATCGGGTGGTATTTTGGATAATTAAAATGATACGTTGTCGACGAAATGTGGCTTGCAGTCAGTGTTTGTTTATTAGTTTCCTTAATTTAAAAATCACGTTTGTTTACGTAAGCTGGTTATAATTGTTTTGCAATATTGGGAATTTTAATTTCTTTGAACATGCAGTTGTTTCTCAGTAGTCTGCTAGGATTCTTCATGAGATAATTTCAATTATAGGTTTTCTAAAAAGCTAAGTTATATTGGGAAAAAATGCTCAATATTTTAAAAAATGTAGATGCAGTAGCTTATGCTGGAGTAGCTATATAGTGATATTCAAACCTTTAGAATTAAACAGATATGTTATACTTCAAATGAAATTTCTCGATATATCTCTCTTGAAGCTGCTAAGGTGTAAAGTACTATATTTCGCAAAATCTACATTTTTTGCATTGTAAGATGTTCAAATGAATAGGTTTTCGCTTTCTTTTCTCACCTGATCTTTTTGATCCTCTTGCTCTCAAAGTATACTTATTTTGAAAACCAATGTGGAAAAAAACAAAACAGCAGTGCCACAAATACTGGTTAAAAGCATTCGCACGATTGGTCTCAATATAGTAATTATTCCGTAAATTAAGAATTATACCGTGTTACATGTCTCCGTGTTTGACTAACGGATCGGAGCGAAAGGCAATATAATCCCAGGCCAAATGGAGTCGCAAGTCTGCGCTAGTTTGGTTGTTGAGCTTGTGTGCACAGACTTGAGATGGGTGGCAAAACGCACCCGCAGGTTGTCGAGGCAATTTGGAAAACGTCATTCCAGGGCAGCCTTGGAAGCTTCACGAAATAAAAGAATACTGAAAAAGACCTCTGTCAAGTCTTCTTGGTTGACTAAACGATCAAAAGCGTTCGCCATCTTGCGCTTGAATTTTAAACTTGTTCAAAGAAAACGCGTCACTGTAACAACTGCAAGACACCACAGTACACGAAAGACCTGATGGCAAAATGGAGTCAACGCCACTCTAATTTCATTCAGGCCATTACAGTATGGTTACGATTTTTCCATCTTCAGGGGCTTAGTACTCACGACTCAGTCTTTCCACGATAAACGGTTCTACAACCGTTTGGGAGCGGCAGTGGTTACAGCGAAGTATCTTCAGGTACTGGTCTTTAAAATTCTTGTTTAGCACACCGTATATTATAGGATTCAAAGCGCTACTTACAGTGGCCAGAAAGCTGTAAGCTACGTAAGCTCCCCGAGGGAAGATTCAACTGCCATAAATTGTGTCAGCGAGGTCTATCAACAAAACAGGCGTCCAACAAAAACTAAAAAACAATACTATTACGAATACCGTGGGCGCCACTTTAATTTCTTCCACGTTTACTGTGCTCGTTCCATTTCCACTGTTTTGAAAATTGCTGTTGTGGCTTCGAACTGTTTTGATAATTTTAAAATAGCAGAAAAATGTGATGCAGATTGGAAGCCCGACGTTAACTGTCGCCAAAAAAGCTGTGAAGGCACCGCTATCGATCTGGAGATAGCAGAAAAACTTGGACGGATGGAACACCATTTTGTGTCCACTAAAGATGTAGGGAAAAGGAGCACACATAGAATAGAGCCATGACGCAAGAATCATGATTCTGGTTTTTGTTTTGGTAAAGTATCGTCGGTACTTAGCTGGTTTGACGATTCTGAAATACCTGTTTACTGCCATCAAGGCTATAGTTTGTATCGAGGCAACAGCCAGAGTAATAGTTATGTATCCATAGTACTGACAAGTTACATTGCTAAAAGGCCACTGGGATGTTACTAATACGGAAAGAGCTAAAGGGCACGCTTCGAGAGCCCCCAAACAAAAATCGGATACTGCGAGCGATGCCACGAACATGTTGGGAATTGTCCGCATCCGACGGTTTAAAACAATAATTAGGAGAGTTATGAAGTTTCCAACAAATAAGAAGACTAAAATAAGTGCGTAAAAGCCTGATTCAAGGATGACTTTCGCTTTGCTTCTTGATTGTAACTCTTTTAACATGTCTGCGAGTTGCTTCTCTGTAGAATTCATTTTTCATTCAGTGTGAATCGCCGTCCTTCTGCCCGTGCTTCATAAGCATAGTTCACCTGCGTTTCCATCGAACAGATAATTTTTATCATTTCTATTGTCTCTGGACACCAATGGGCTGATAATATACAGCTTTTTCGCAAGACTCAATGTAGTCGTAACAAAATCAACATCATTGCTCGACATGTATATGGAGTTAATTTTAATTTATCCATCGTTAAAAATAATCAATAAACTCGACCCCTTTTGATATGTGGAAGATTAAACTGTCCACCATCATATTTTTTATTACGTCCAAATTAATCAGTGACCCTTATACGAAAAACGTACTATGCTATTTTCATTTCCTTATTTATTAAGTCGGCCAATGAGGCCCTAGCGTGGGCAGTCAAAAAAAGCTGAAAAAGGCGAGTTCGAGACCTTTTAAATTTATATTTGAAATTGTTTGTTTGGTAAGTTTTCGTCCCTATAAAGCCTCAGAGTATTGAATCTCACTAACTCTATCGTGAGAAAATCTTGAAAACATTAATTAGCCTACATGCAGTGCAAGCGTTTTTTGGAGGGCGAGGCGCGTAAATTTTTCCGTGTATGCGATATCTTGAATTGGTAAAACGAGTAGGTTTGACGACACTTATTCCCTTGGTATGGTCGCCTGTTCTGTTTTACCTGCATTGTAGAGTAGAGTACAGTAATAATAAATTCACTTAAACGGGGTTTGATTAAGAACTTTCTGGGGTTGGGTGTATATGAAACAAAATCAAACGAAGATGTTACATACCGTTAAGAATCCCTACCGACAGGAGCCTTGCCAGCTCAGTATTAACTAAGCCGTGAATTTGGGACACATCCAGCTAGTGGTATAGCTATTAGAGTTTTAACCTGAAGCCCGTCTTACTGAAGCCCAGGGTCCAGTTGGCGCTAATCGTGCCGCTAATCTTGGGTTAAATGTTGTCCAAGGTGTTTGTTTCTCTTGTTTAAAAGCGTTACCGCTGCTAATTTTACCTGACAATTTGAAAACAGCCTAATTCAAATTGCTAAGTGAAAATAATTGGCTTGAGTCCAAGTGGCTGAAAAGTTGACACTAAACTTAGGTAAGCTTAACTTTGCTTTGAACAACCGGGGCCAACGCTCTAAACACTAAGCCATCGCTTCTTATCTTTTGCACTGTCACACTGGAGGGTTATGTAGTGAATCCTTTTGGTGGATTAACACACACGAAAAGCCACGCGGATACATTGTGTGGCTAATAGAAACGAATTGTTTTTGGCCCTAATTCGTTCAGTAATTTTACTGATCGAAAAAGAGACACAAACAGTTATCAGACAAATTCTCACGAGCCAAAACCTTAAATAACATAGTGCATATCGTTTTTATACAATGTAAAAACTAAGTTATATACCTATATTAACTTTATCAGAGACCGGGCTTTTTGGTCTTCTGGACCGGGCGGATTCTTTGAACTCCGAGAATATTAAAGCTATGATAACTAAACCTACAGGGCAGATAGCACGTTAGAAAGTGTCTGCTTTGAGGCCCGCAACAGATGTGATGACGTTTTTCAAGATGTAGAGAAAAAATGATAAATAACATACATCTTGAAAAGAAAAAACGACTCGAACCCTTAATAACGTTCCCTTAAATAAAAAGTAAAATGTAAGAAAAAAGTAATGACTCATTAAAAGAGGAAAACGCCTGTGGAAGTGTGGTTGCCCTGGTAACATCAACAATGAGTTGCTACACCAAATTGTAGAAAAAGTCACAAATTTTGATGACTTAAGCTTGGATATTAAAAGTTATAAACTGGCAGAATCCGCCCTCCCGGTTTGAATAGTGTTAATTAAGGCCAACAGGATAATGGGAGAAAGAGGGTTTTATACACATTAGAAACGCCTGTTGCCACATTTTTGCCAGTATATAATTCTACCAAGGGGGTTAGTTTCTAAAGAAACTGTGGTGCTGCGTCGATGGGGACGTGAAACACAAAATTTTGGCTTTATCAACTGAATTGATAGGATAGATTGGCCACCGTAAAGAGATTGAAAGCTGACCTTTCGAGCGTTAGCCCTTCGTCAGAGCGAATCTGACGAAGGGCTTATCTGGGCGAATCTGCCATTCTACCAGAATGGAAGAGGAACATTTGTTTTTGAAATACATTGTTGTAAACGTGGTCTTATGTTAGGGACCCACTGTTTTTTGTCACATTTTGAAGAATTCATTGATGAAATCAGTTGAACGCTTTCGCTTGGAAAGTAATTTTTGAAATGAAAAAAAAAAGGCCAAAAAAAACTTAGCTACTAGCTCCTTTCTACTCTATTTAAAACCATACCAAAACGTCTTAAGAACCAATATTGAAGAAAACATGGGCAAGTAACTTGAGCGGCTCAGAAGCAAAATGTATTTGGCTCTGGCAAACCGAAAAAAAACCCAACTTACTATTAATGTTTAAGAGCACTTGTCTGTAAAAATCAAACATAACGCGGCAAGGGTGGAAAATTAGATTTCTTTCATATTTCAATGTTAGATAGGTTAGGGTATAACTAAAATCACTGGATACTTTTTTTGGCAAAATATCCTTTTATTTCAAAGAAAAATGCAAATAACGAACTTCCCTTAAAATCGCCATTTGAAGCAGTAAATTATGACATCAATTTGAGGCGTTCGCGTGCAAAAACAAATCCCTCTGTCGTCTTTTAAACACTCAATTTTACTTTAGCAATGTCTCAAGAGCTTCAAAACTGATTTTGGTAGAAACTGCGTTGTTCTTTGTGTTTGAAATAATTTAATTTTGAAAGTATACATTTCTCATCAGGAAAAGTACTTCGTGAATTACATTATTTTTCACCATGTGCTAAACCTTCAAATCGATTCAGCTTCTGGCTGTTGAATTAAGAAAAGATGTTCTCAGGATTGCTGCAAAAATTTCTTTGGGCAAATGATTGAGAGCGACGCGAGAGCTTTTCAAAGTTCGTTAAAATGCAGATTGTTTGACCCTTCTTGGCAACATTCCATTCGCGAGTCACGCACATATTTTAATGTGTTTCGACCCATATGAGATCGAAAACGCCAAACAGAAAAACAGTTCGAAATGCTCTTACCTCATTTGCTGTAGAGGACAGGTCCAGAGGCCATTTCCGAGTGATTCTCTTGCCGTTCGACGTATTTTGGTCCTGTTGATGCCATCCAATGAACCCAATGAACACCGCCAACTGGGTCAGTGTATTGTAAACGGTCGAACAGCTCAACAACAAACTTTCTTCCAAAACGTTCGACATCTTTCTACACTGTGACATCTTACTCAACGGTTGAGTTGATTTAATACGAGTGTTGCTCAGTTTTCAGTGCACAAAAGCATTATCAGATTTGACTGCTAAATTGGGACCAAACGTGGATGGCGCCGCGTGCGTATTTGGTTTGTCACGCAATGCGTATCAAAGGCATTTTAGGGGGTAGGGGAAGGGCAAAACCTTTGAGGTGAAGTAAAATAACATACAGTGTTAATTGCAGGGATTATTCGTGGTTTTAATGGCGTTGTGTGTCTTTCTTACTTATTACCAGTGTTGATACAACCATTAAAAATTGTATTTGCTACCCTAGCCTAGTCGTCTGAAACGCAATTCCAACCGTTGTACAAGCTTACAGACATGGTTACTGGTGAGTGGTGCAACAGACGTGGCGCTATTATTAACTAGACCCAACTTTAATACGGGGAAACCTATAACTACAAGGGGCTCCCTTTTGTTAATTGACAAGCGGGTATTCTACCTATGATCATTGGTGTCAGTCTGCTGGTTCTCAGCTGGCACAGGACCGGTACAAGGCACAGTTATATCAGGAGTGAAAGTCAGCTCGTTGTTAAAAGGTTGGATGGAGTTTTGGACAGGAAGGGTTCTCTCTTCATAACAAATGGGTGCAATCGAAGTTTTTAACTGTGCTCTCTTGTCAGCTGTTTGACTTAGTCTACATTAGTGTGTCCTGACTAATGAGTGGGGCTTCTAACAGCACGCCAATGCTGTTTGAAGACTGTGAAATATGGCACGTAACCATGGTAACAAAAAATGAGGTTCTGTTCCTGAATTTCTGTTTACGAATCTTACTGAGACAGGTTCCCAGTGAGCGAGATCTCTCACAGCAGCCAGCATACTTATCATAATGGATATGAGGATATCATAACAGAAATACGTCAAACATCTTGCCCTTAAACGTCTGTTACCTCTTTCACGTTCTACATACACCTTAATGAGGACGAAGAGAAGAGTGAGGCTTCCATCGATAACCTGGCTAATATTCGGATAGACCACAAGCGAATATAAAACTCACCTGATCCAATTTTTACAAGCGAACCAGTCCCGTGTAAGATAATTTCAGATCCCTTTTTCCCCAGTCCTCTTTCACTTTTTGGCCACTCTCCTTTTCCTTACCGTGACCCGGCCCCTTGTGCTGCAGCTTCTGCTAGACACTATTCCAAGTTTTGCACGATGGCTGGGACATATGGTCATTGTATTCAAGCGTTCGTTGTAAAAACTGACTTGTAACTTGTTGTATCAGGCCCGCACCAAGGCTGAAATAAATGCTGCGAGCAAATTGGCCTAGTCAAAGCCTTCCCTCCCCCCCCCCTCTTCAAAATACACACTCATGCACATAGATACTAACTCTGTTCACAATGCCACACTTTGTGTCGATTTCAGTAAAAACGACACCTTTTTGGGGACATCCTTCGTTGACAATTTGCCAAAAAGCTGCTTCCTGTTTGCTTTTTCGCCGACAAAGTTGTTGGCAACATCCATCAGATTTATAGCATCAGTTTTAAAAAAGTACCCTTAAAGTGACAAGGTTTGTTAAAATTGAAACATTTCGACAGCCAAACTACGAATTTCGGACCTGTTTTACCTAACCCTCTTAAACGTTTACGTAACTTTTATCACTCGATTGGTGAGATAAAAATAGTTTTGTTCCTTAGACTTGTTTTAAAACGACATGATGAGCTTAAAGCTTACAGCAAATACACAGCAGTCGCTTAGCTATTAAAGGCATTAAGGTCCTTCACAGTAAAGCTGTACTGCCAGGGTCAAGGTGATATGGGTGAAGAAAGACATTGGTAAGGAACCTGGGCGACTGAAATGTGCGGTGGGCTAGTAGATTTTTGAAGCCCACTTGCCTGGTGGCTAGTGACTCAACAGATGTCAAACCCTGTTAAAGGTTGTAAAATAATAAAAGGAACTTTTAGCATCAGCATTTAAGACTATTCGTTTCACATTAATTCGTTTTAATTATATATTTTTTGGCTCATTTATTGTAATGTTTTTTCAACTTCCAAAACTACTGGGGACTCGAGCCCCCCCCCCCCCCCCCTCCCCCTTCTACGGGCCTGGGTATTCTTGGTGCATGAAAGTAAGGGAGCAATTGTTTTCAAGCTTTTGATTCGTCTGGTGCTGTAACCACAAACTCCGACAACAAGAAAATGGAACCAACAACAACCGTCTTCTGTGTAACGAGGCAATTCATGTATGTAAATATGTATGATTTGTGAAAAAAAAAAAAACCGAGGTCCCCCCTCTAAGCCAAAACAATAAGCACAAACTAGTTAGTCACATCGCAATTTCCCTGATAAAAACGATTTTAATGTTCTGGACTCGACGTTTTGAAGAGGTTTTTAACTTAAGCTAGTACACGTACCCTTTTTAGCTAATTTTCGTGTTCGAACATCGTTCAGTTTACATGCCTACAACTCACGCCGAGGGGTGACTACTTTTTCTGCATTCTGGCACGGGAGGTTGAGGTGCCTAAATGTAGCACTAATTTTGTTTCGTATTTTTGGTCCATTACTAGTTCCTCCCATTTCTCGAACCCTGAGCCGTTTAAAAAGAATCAGAGCAGATTTTGATGATGATTTGCATTGCGTGACGCGGCGCTAGATAAAACTCTGGCCACGTTAGCGGCGACATGTGGTGATAAAAACCTTTTTGTGTATTACCAACTAAGCAACACTGACCAGCAACTGAACCGTTGAGTAAGATGTCACAGTGTAGAAAGATGTCGAACGTTTTGGAAGAAAGTTTGTTGTTGAGCTGTTCGACCGTTTACAATACACTGACCCAGTTGGCGGTGTTCATTGGATGGCATCAAGAGGACCAAAATACGTCGAACGGCAAGAGAATCACTCGGAAATGGCCTCTGGACCTGTCCTCTACAGCAGATGAGGTAAGAGCATTTCGAACTGTTTTTCTGTTTGACGTTTTCGATCTCATATGGGTCGAAACACATTAAAATAAGTGCGTGACTCGCGAATGGAATGTTGCCAAGAAGGGTCAAACAACCTGCATTTTAACGAACTTTGAAAAGCTCTCGCGTCGCTCTCAATCATTTGCCCAAAGAAATTTTTGCAGCAATCCTGAGAACATCTTTTCTTAATTCAACAGCCAGAAGCTGAATCGATTTGAAGGTTTAGCACATGGTGAAAAATAATGTAATTCACGAAGTACTTTTCCTGATGAGAAATGTATACTTTCAAAATTAAATTATTTCAAACACAAAGAACAACGCAGTTTCTACCAAAATCAGTTTTGAAGCTCTTGAGACATTGCTAAAGTAAAATTGAGTGTTTAAAAGACGACAGAGGGATTTGTTTTTGCACGCGAACGCCTCAAATTGATGTCATAATTTACTGCTTCAAATGGCGATTTTAAGGGAAGTTCGTTATTTGCATTTTTCTTTGAAATAAAAGGATATTTTGCCAAAAAAAGTATCCAGTGATTTTAGTTATACCCTAACCTATCTAACATTAAAATATGAAAGAAATCGAATTTTCCACCCTTGCCGCGGAATTTTGATTTTGTCTGATTTTTACAGACAGGCGCTCTTAAGTGCGTTATAGAAACAGATCAATTCAAAGAAATATAGGATAATATAGGATATTTCCCGAGCTCCATTTCCCGTTGTTGTCATTGCGAAATTGTCTTACCTTAATTTCGACCTCCTCAGTTGCTTGAAATTTGACGATATTAGTAGTTTCTAAAACAAATTGTCGTTGCCTTTCAACAGTTAAACTTCTAAGAAAATTAAAGGAAAACGAAGCCAAAATTTAAAACTCAATTTAACCTGTTCAACTGCAAATGATTTTTGTCCTTGGGCACAGCGAAACCTCCTCCTTCCACCTCCAATGGTGCTACAATGGTTTGAGAGTGGCAGCATCTACATCGAAGAATCTTCAGGTACTCCTTCTGAAAGTTCTTGTTTAGCAGACCGTATATCATAGGATTCAGAGCGCTGCTTATAGTGCCCAAGAAAGTGTATCATAGGTAGGCCTCACGAGGGAAGATCCATCTCCCGTGAAATGTGTCCACGAGGTCTATCACAAAAATGGGCGTCCAGCACAGATTGAAAAACACTACTATCACGAATATTGTGCGTGCCACCTTAATTTCTTCAACGTTTACCGTGGTTGATCCAGTAGCAGTGTTTTGAAAATGGCTGTTGTGACTGCGAACAGTTTTGAAGATTCTAATATAACAGTAAATTATGACACAGGATGGGATGCCGCCATAAACTGTTACCGAAAAGGTCGTGAATGCACCGCTGTCGATCTGGAGATAGCAAAAAGTCTTAGAGGGATGAAATACCATTTGAAATCCGCTGAGCATGTAAGGTAATGGACAACACATGCCATATAACCACGACACAAGAATCAATATGATGGTTTTCTTTCTTGTAAAATAGCGTCGGTACTTGGCTGGTTTGACGATGCGAAAATACCTGTTCAACGCCATCAAGGCCAACGTGTGAATCGAAGCAGCAGCCAGAGTGACAACTATGTATCCTTGGTATTGACAAGTTGTATCGCTAAAAGGCCACCGGGATGTTACTAATACAGAAAGTCCTAAAGGACAGGCAGTAAAAGCTCCCAAACAGAAATCTGAGATTGCGAGCGATGCCACGAACAAATTCGGGATTGTCCTCATCCGACGGTTTAAAACCATAACCAAGAGAGTTATAAAGTTCCCAACAAACGAAAGGAACAAAATTAGCGCATAGGCCCCTGATTCCAGAATAATTTTCGCTGTGCTTCGTGACTGTAACTCGTTCATCATGTCCATCAGCTGCTTCTCAGTATGATCCATTTTAAAGGAAAAAATTATCCACCCTTTTCTCTTGGATTACGGTTGTCAGTTGGCTAACTGTAACTATAACGAAACCGAAATTAGAGCTTGACAGGTATGCAGTGTTTTGATTCGTGCTGAAGATGAAAAACAAATCGGCTCAGCGCGTTAAAGTTGCAGCGGGCAGTAATTATTTAAAACATTTTCGATGTCTTTACTTTCCTTCATGTTGAATAATAAAAGGACAGATCAAATGAATAAATTGGAGGCTGCCCTTAAACGACATAGACTAAAACCCCGCGGGAAATTACGATATCACCCATAGTGAGTATTAACATTTCTTTCTCTACAATATAAACAATTCTTTGCTGATTTTGCATTTGGACAATGTGAACAACAAGGTGTAATTAACGCAAAGTGTGTCTGAGGAAAATAAGAATAATTAATAGTTTTCTAGTCTTAAAAGCGCTTGCCGCTAAATAATACGAAACAAGAAAAACTGAATTGGTGATCGTGTGAACGAAATTCGTTTCTAATGAAACATAAAGTTGTAAGTACCAGAATATATATGTCTATACTGTACGTCCAAATTATTATCGTATTACGCGAGATGCGTTAGAGGAAACAGGAAGGTCAAGTCGTAGGTTGGGTGGTTTGTCGGTTGCAGTGTCACTGATCGGTAAAGTAGGAAAAAGCAATTAAGCAGGAAACTGAGTTTGATGAAATCAAGTCGTCAGCTGTGCATTCGTTCAATAATTTTATTGAACAAAATCTATAGAGGCAAAAAATCAAACAGTCAAAACAATCTATATTTGTGTCCTCAGTTATTCTTTTCAAAACGGGAAACAGTCTTAATTCCCATTTTTACCGCCATTGTAAGGTCCCTTGTGAGATGTTTACCCCATCGTGTCTCGAGTGAAATGGACATCAATTATATTTTTACCCATGACCCTTTGTGGGTCGTGACGCACACCGCCTGGAGAGTAGCCATCTTTTCTGGCACGTGTTGTGTTTAAGCTTACGGTATTTAAAAGGATTGCACTAGCTTTTTGAATAATTTTAAAAACTTTTTTCACTTAAAAGTTGAAATCCTGGTTTGAAGCTTTGAAAGGAAAGCGTTCGGGGAGCCGGAAAAGCAACTGTATAATTAAAATGACCGATCGATCGCCAGTTTTGGTCTCGAATTTCGCCGCCATGAAGAAGGAAATAGGCTATTTTCAACAAGAAAAGCTTTTTTTACCAAATCAGTGGTTTTGTTAGTTTAAACAGATAAATCACGAAACAAGCTTCGGCTTTTCCTAAGCAATGTCTCCACAAGCCTGACGGTCGACATGGGCTCCTGCCGTGAAGCATTGTTTCGATCTGAGATAGCACATTACAGTCGAATAGATTCCACTTCTGTTTTAGTCGATATAACGCGTGGTTGCAGATTTCTCTTTCCAGAAAAAAGGGGGAAACAGCTGTTTTCTCTGTAACTGATCAAAACAATAATGTGCCGTTGTTAATTTTATTGTTTTTATATGCAAACAACACAAATGGCATTAAAAAGAAAGAAAAGAAAGAAAGAAAGAGGGAAAGAAAGAAAAAGAAAGAAAGAAAGAAAGAAAAAAATGAGAAAAAGAAGTAAAAAAGGGAACAGGAATCGGTCACATGACTGAACAAAAAAGGCCCCAAAACCTTGCGAGGTGTTGCAGCGTTTATTTCCAAAGCTGAATGAAACAATGAAACTGCTTCGAAGTCAACGAAGTAGCACAAGTTTTGGCGAAAACATCTTCTAATTATTGGCTCTGAAATGCAGTACGTGTTTGATTTTTCTTGAAACATTGCCATAATCATCTCTCAAACCGGGTTGAAACTGTACGATTTCACCATATTAGCTGCGGGAGTTAAACCGAACAAGTTTGTAATCCATTCAAAAAACGGCGCCATCATGTGCCCGTTTGATCGAACTGAAGACAGAATTTGAACTTGAACAGGTAAGGGACTGTGCAATAATTAAATGGGGGGGGGGGGGGGGTGGTTGGGAAATGGGTAAAATAAGGCTCAAAATTAAGTCGCACCCCCCTCTCACTAAGCGAAAATTAACTTTAACCTCCCCTCACCTACTGATACTATTATGGTCAACCCCTCACCCACCCCCCCCCCCCCCCCATCCCCTGCTTCCTCCCTGCATTCGGTTCCCTCATACCTAATTTACGTGTTGGATGTCTTCCTCAGGCACAAAAAGTACTCTAAATGACTCTTCAACGTATGAGTTCTCTCCAACGAAATCACTTGACTTTGATTCTGAAGTTGTGTCGTCTTCACACGAGTTATGAAATTCTTCACCTTCCAGAACATCTCTGGCAGCATTTGCATGTGCGTGGCTGAGAACTCCTTTAGTTAAATCAGCCTTGCTCCCGCTTATCTTGAGACCATGTTGTTTCAATACATTTTCAGCTGGTTATTCGTAAGCGCTTCCACAACTTTTTCATTTTTCCAAGAAATATTAGACGGAAGAGCGTTCCTTTCTCTTACTCTTTTTTTCGCCTTTGCGTCCAAGAACTCAAGATGCTCTACATAACTTTTACAGGCAGTCTTGTCTAGGCTTTACTGGGAACAGAACTCTTGCAAAGACCTTTCTTCTGGAGGAGGACAATTTTCTCTCGTTGAACAATTTCTTTATCTGGACACTCGGGAGAAGTTTATAAGCTTACTTTGCAAAGTAATCAAACTGTTCATATTTACATAGATCAGTTTATTGCTATTAAAGTCAAAAGTTGGTTTTCCATTCTCTTTAATGATAATACAATGTAGGCTATCCTACACTGGCATCTTTCTTTTTCATTGAATGACATTATAGTGTCAGGGCCGTAGCCAGACTTTTCTGATAACCGAGGCAATTGCGAAAGCGCCGAAGGCGCTAGCTTTCAGGGGGGTCCGAAATCTAGACGCTCAGAAATGCCATTTTAAGCGTTTTCCTGGTGGTATTTTTCCCCAAACATAATCAAAATACAAACTAACTTTAACCGCATTCCTGGTGCCAATAAAGTAGAACTGTTTTAATATATAGTAGAGGCATTCCTTTCCTACTGCTTGACAGACAGGAAAATCTTATTAAATAATCAGCCAGTGTAGAGATCAAAGCACCTGGAGTTGAAATTTTCCCAGTTTAGTTCCATTGTAAGCAAATATACTCTAATAGCTCTAATAGCTCTTCTACCACTTTTCCAGTTGTCAAAAAGAGTGAAAAAAGTAATGCCCCCTTGGAGACTTTGGAACACAGAGCTACAACGATTGCAGGTAGACCAGTGTCAGTTTTGCGTGGTATAGCCGAAAAATGTCGTCCTTCCTCTCTTCTTGGTAGTTTTTTCAGAAAGTTTAAGTTTACTTGTTATGATTGCTTCTTGATTTTCGTTGTGACTCGCAATATAAAATGAGTGACAGTTACTATTCAATGCTTCTGTCCCATTTTACTGTGTTTTATTTCATGTCTTGTCTTGATATTTCGTAGTGGAAAGCCTTCCTGATGAAACCCTTCATTCAGTAAAATTTTAATGATCGACGCGACGACAAAAGAAACTATAAATTGTAAACACAACGCTAAATGCCTTAAAAATTAAATAAGTTGCGTACTACCTCGGCTACGCCTCGGGAGTCCACAACATTTTAACGGCTAGATGACGAAAATCGTGGGAAATTTGTTAAATTTCCAGTGTTTTGAAAATTGTGGTTGTGAGTGCGAACGGTTTTGATGATTCTTACATAGCAGTAGAAGATGAGGCAGATTGCAAGACCGACATTAACTTGACGCCGAGACCAGGAATACAACACTATCATTCTCAGCATAGCAGATAAACTTGGAAGGATTAAACACTATTTTGTGCCCACTAAGCGTGTTAGGTAATGGATAACACATGGCACACATCCATGACACAAGAATCATTATCGTGGATTTGTTTCTGGTGAAGTAGCGTCTGTACTTAGCTGGTTTGACAGTTTGAAAATACCTGTTCACTGCCATCATAGTGAGTGTTTGAGTCGAAGCAACAGCCAGAAATACAGCCATCTATCCTTGGTATTGACAAGTTGAATCGCTAAGAGGCCCTGGGATGTTGCTAATACGCAAGGAACACACAGAGAGCCCCTAAATAGAAATCCGAGATAACGAGTGTTGCCACAAACATATTCGGGATTGTGCGGATCCGACGGTTAAAAACCATGACCAAAACAGTTACAAAGTTTCCAACAAACAAAAAGAACAAAAAACTGAATTGCGAAAAAGCCTGATTCTAGGACGGCTTTCGCTTCGCTCCGGGTCTGTAAACTCTTCCACCATTTCTGTCAGTTGCTTTTCTGTAGAATCCATTTTCAGGAAATAAATCATCCATCCTTTCCTTCTTAGAGGGTGCGCTGTAACTAAAAGAAAATCGAAACCTGGTATAAGCAGATGTTTTTATTCTTCTTGAAGCTGACGGATCAGTCGGTTAACATGTTGAAGTCGACCTTTAAATGTAAAAGAGTACTCAGTCCATTGGGTACAACGTATTACTCGTTACAGGTGGTTATTCAAATTGTCTGCTCATTGTACTTGGCTCGTAACCCATTTTAGCCTCATACCCAAACGTATGATCTTTAATTTAATTTGAATCTGTTCAACCTTTTAAATGTGGAAAACTAAATGTCCACCAGCACCGCGGTGCTAATTCTAAGTTTGAGCATTTAAACTGTTGTTAATGTTCTCTGCATGTGGTTTATGTCAAACTCATAACTCATTTGTCACTGGCTTTGTTATCTCAAGGTTTCAGTTATTGGGCAATAGTCTGGGGGCAATGTCTAACCGGAAATAGTTATTTTGTTACCCTCTAAACCTGTATGACAAAGCTCCCAGTATTTTTCCCCTCACGCTTCCATGTGATCTCGGCATGCAATCACCAGTTAGTAAAATCCCCTTGTCTTGTGACCCTGTCTCAGTTGTAAGCTACTCTTCAAGCAAGGTTGTTCTTTGCTTTTATTCCTTATACAGAACCTACTGCACAGCCATATGTAGGTCTGTTTTTTCTCCTTCTTCTTACTGTGGGGTGATTGTATTCCCCCACTTCTCGATCAGGCTAGCAGTAGGCTCACACAATCGTGGCAGGGAAGTGCACCCTAGGCTGCACTTTTCCCACAGTAAGTGCTATAGCCACCCTGGGAAATAGGTCCGGATCTCTTCCAGGATGGTACCATCGTACCATCTGACCTATTGTCCTCCCAGAAGGGCACCCCTCTTCTGGTCCATCCTATGTTACACCCTAACATGGGTTCCCCTAGAGACGCCGCTACTCTAGGGGAGATAGGCTCTGCCTTTCCTGCCACCCAAAGTTTGCCACAATAATCAATTTTTCTCATTGTTTTCCTGTGTCCACCCAGCATGGGGGGTAAAGTCCAATATTCCCCCCCCCCCTTTAGTGCAACCAAGGGATTTTAATTATAGCTGCGAGCATCATCAAAATCCGCCTCTATGTTTTTGACGTGTATTCCTTACAGTAGAAACCGCAGGGACTCATTAATCTGAGTTAAATTGGCTTTCTCAATTAAGTCGTGGCTACTGGCTAATGATATGAGAAACCAATTAAAAAAAGAAGAGATCCGGATATTTGTTAATTTTTTTTATGAAAAAAGTGATGTTTGAATGACAAACGAACTATTTGCATATATCCTCTTTCAGGTTTTAATGTCCGGAACTTAAAAATGGACAGTACCTTAACCTTAAGATTTCATTGTAATTGACGGAAACATCCGCGGAAACATAATTGACGGAAACATCCGCGGAAACGTTCATTGTAATTGAAGGAAACATTCGCGGACTTTTTGCCTTTTACATATTAATAGTTATTGTTACTTCAGAAGAAACCTGTGGTAGTCATAAGATATCCGCTGGCAGTTCGTATTTTGGGTTGTTTATTTATCGGTTGCAGTGTCGAACTGGATGCATTTGGTACGGAGAGAAAATTAGGAATCTGTCGGAAAAACATAAGTTAAAGTCATATGGAGGGGGACATGGGGATTTGCGGTGTTGCGGTGCCGCTAATTTTTTTTGTGCGGTGTTGCGGTGAATAAAATCCCATCTCGCGGTGTTGCGGTGATCTCAAATCGTACGGTGTGCGGTGTTTTTGATTTTAAACCTGCGATGTTCGGTGAAAAAAATTCTTGCAGACCCTTAACGGTGTTGTGGTTTATTGTTTGACACATTTGACCGACTTACCCTTGTCGAGTAACTGTCAAAGCCTGTTTATATTCGTCAAACCGTCGATTATCACCCTTTTTTGGAAACAAACGTGGTATCAAATCTGTGTCAAGCAGTCAATACCAGGCCATTTCCGTTTTCATTTATAAGTAACTTGACCATTGCTACGCGGACTGTCAGGGATCCTTTCAGCCTCCTTGTGTTTCAAGGCGCTTGGTCAAACGGCTGCAACATGGAAGAGGTCGAAGAGGTCATTGAGCCTACAACAGAGTGCATAATCGACTGTGTCGCTTTTTTTTATGAAGAGGGAAAGGGGGGGGGGGGGGGAACTACCGGCATAAAAACAAATTTAGGTGTCGGATCAACAGAAGTGAAAAGTGCCTGACGAAGCTCAGAGAACCTATTTGGTAAGTTCGTAACACGCTACCTTGCATTCTTTATATCTGCGCGACTGAAAATAGAGTTCTTAGAGAGACGCCGTCTATTTGTTTAATAGACGATGAAGGAGCGCTATCATCCCAGAAAACATTAAAACGCGAAACTATAAAGCAAGTGAGTTCGTGGCAACCACGACCGCGCTAGTCAGCGGGAACGTTTTATACCTTTTCATCTTTGTCGTCATGTACCTACGACAAAATGTTGGCTACAGCAGGAATACAGACATCATCAGTATCCGCGTGATTTACGTGCAGACCACAAGGTGAAAACAGTATGGCTTTGTGTTTTGTATCTGTTGAGTGGAAAATTGCTGAAGTAATAACATTTGTTTAAATGAAAAATATTACATCACGTGCGGACGTTTTCCCTTTTCCAAGAAGCTTTTTAGATCATTTAAATCGTAGGACAAAAATTGAATTGCGGTGTCAGTGTTTCGTCAACTTTTTTTGCGGTGATGCGGTGTTCGTTATTTTTTTTCTGCGGTGTTGCGGTGTCGACAGTCCCCCAATGTCCCCCTCCATATGGGTATATCTTGCGGTAGACTTCAACTGTCAGCACTTAATTCGTTTAATACTTGAATAATTTTAGTGTTAGAAATGTACAGATGCACTTAATACCCTTTTTACATGACTTAGTCCGCCGGTTCATACAAGTGGAAACAGCGTCCAGTTTTCAAACACAAACCTGAACACCTTTTACATAATTTTATTTACGGTGTAAAAAAACTTTTATTGTTGTTAGAGCAGGAAGGAACATTGACTATCTACTTTTTCTAGTCTAGGAGCAGTCTTTCCTTATGTTAAAGAATAGTCAAGAGCGCTAAGAACACGCGATTGCGCGCGGATGTAGACTGCCTCATTTAGTTGTAATACGCGAGCGGTGGCCTCCTTCAAGTTTACCACACGCCCGTGAAATGTCCATGTGGCAGCCTACCCAATCTCGTACCCAGAGTCCTCAGGCTTCCTGGTCAGCGGGCGGCGCCAGGAGAGACTCTGGGATAATGGAATTGTTACCGCAGGGATCCTGCGGTTAACGGTTCTTAGTTTTGTTACAGTGAACAGCCCAGAACAGCCAAAACAAAAAAAATCACATTTTTCCATTACCCCAGAGTCTCTCCTGGCGCCGCCTGCTGACCAAGAAGCCTGAGGACTCTGGGTACGAGATTGCAGCCTACCTTCCAAGCGCTTTCAGATGTTCTTCTCTCTCGACTATCTCTGAGCAGAAGGAGGGAATGCTTGTAGTCTAACTTTTTCAAACACATTTTAACAGGAAACGTTGTATCTTCTCTTAGTTGATATAACACTTAATGGTTACTTTACGGCTTTTGGACTTTATATGCTGGTTACAGGTAGTTTTCCTACGTTAGTCTACTAGTTTTGGGTCGATTATTAAAACGGAATTAAGATAGGGTATAACAAAAGCGTGATTTAACTCCAAACTAAACTGGTGACCTACTTTAAATAACAGCTCCCAAAACCAGATCTGACTTTGACCTTATTTGAATAATAATCGGCCTTTTAAGTTTATGGGGTGTGACATTTCCCCTTCCTATTCGAATCTCTAAAAGCAGTTTTAACTGCAGTTAATATTTTATCATTTGGACAGTGCTGCATCCGTACAACCATCCATGCCGGTTGCGTTCATTAATCTATATTAAGCTGTATGTCATCACTAAAAATCTTACATTAGGTCAGCCTGGTGATAATAATAATCTAATTCTCTGAGGGGTCTGTTTGGTAAAAACCTTCACCTGTTTCACGTACAGAAGAGTTTGTAATCACAATCAAATCTGTCAAGATTCTCCCATGAAAACGCACAAATCAAAAGCTACATCCATTACCCTGGTTACTAGTTACTGGGGGAAAGGAGGGTGAGTTTGTAAAATAATTTGACGTTTCTCTTCAGCATTTAAACTTTTAAGAAATTTAAAGCAAAACTAAGCCTACATTTAACTCAATTCAAACTGACTAACAAGCTAACATTAAACGTTTAAGAAAATTAAAGCAAAACTAAACCTAAATTTATAACTCAATTTAACCTGTTTAGCTGCAAATGTCTTTCGTCCATGGGCACAGTGTATCCTCCCCCTGCCACCTCCAGTGGTGCAGCAATTGCTTGTGAGCGGCAGCATCTACATCGAAGAATCCTCAGGTAATCCTTTCGAAAGTTCTTGTTTAGCAGACCGTATATCATAGGATTCAGAACGCTGCTTATAGTGGCCAGAAAGTTATACGCTACGTAAACCTCTCGAGAGAATATCCAACTGCCACAAGTCGTGTCCACAATGTCGATCACCAAAATGGGAGTCCAGCAAAGAAAGAAAAACACCACTATCACGAATATTGTGCGCGCTACCTTGATTTCTTCCACGTTTGCCGTGCTAGTTTCAGTTCCAGTGTTTTGGAAATTGCTGTTGTGGCTGCGAACAGTTTTAAAGATTCTGGTATAACTATAAAAGATGACGCAGGCGGGAAGCCCGACATAAAGTATCATGATAAACACCATGAATGCACCGCTATCTACCTAAATATAGCAGAAAAACTTGGAAGGATGAAAAACCATTTTACGCCCACTGAACATGTAAGGTAGTGGAGAACACATGGAATAGAACCATGTCACAATAATCATGATCATGGTTTTCTTTTTGGTGAAGTATCGTCGGTACTTAGTTGGTTTGACGACTCGAAAGTACCTGTTCACCGCCATCAAGGTTAATGTGTGAACCGAAGCAGCAGCCAGAGTCATAGCCATGTATCCTTGGTATTGACAAGTTGTATCGCTAAAAGGCCACGTAGATGTTGCTAATACGGTAAGACATAAAGGGCACGCGGTAAAAGCTCCCAGAGAGAAGTCCGAGATAGCGAGCGATGCCACGAACATATTCGGGATTTTTCGCAACCGACGGTTTAAAACCATGATCAAGAGAGTTATAAAATTTCCAAGGAACAAGAAAACCAAAGGAAACGCATAGGTCCCTGATTCCAGAATGACTTTCGCTTCGCTCCTTGACTGTAACTCTTTCATCATGTCTGTCAGTTGCTTTTCTGTAGAATCCATTTTCAAGGAAGAAATTATCCACACTGTTCTTCTCAGAGAAGGGCTTTTTACGTTGGGCTGTAACTATAACGATATAAAAATTTTAATTTTATTTTAATTTTGTTAATTAGTATTATTTATATATTTATATCCTCGAAGGGAAGTTTTTTGTTTTTAGCTATTGCGTTAGGAAGATGGCAGCCTCTTCAGGAACTGATGGGTGCAATATCTCACTGCATACGGCAGGTGGTTATGTTTATTTCAAAACACCAGCCGATTGTGATTCGTTATCAATCCCTTCAAAGACACAAATCATTCCTGTTCTGCTCTCGCTAACGTTAAAAATTAAAAGCTCGTCATTTTAAGTTGAAATGACCGTTTTAAGAAAACGATGCAATACATTCTTCACTAAGGTTTGGCCAGACCGCTTCAGATAAAGCTTCAGCTAGCGTAAACATCAAAGCCAGAAGACACAAACAATGTGAAATCTAATTTTGCTTAAAAATCGTTTAAACGACATAGTGCTTTACCGTTTGGGAGGATATTTGTTCTTTTCAAGTCAATAGTGAAGTTCTTCAAGCTAGTCTAGAAAACTCTCATAATCTCTTTACGTTTGTGGACGTGCTACTCGTTTAACGATGTTCAACGACCAATCAAATAATTTGACAGGAAGACCTTTTGTGTG
This sequence comes from Siderastrea siderea, assembly GCA_964030785.1. Taxonomy (NCBI): domain Eukaryota; kingdom Metazoa; phylum Cnidaria; class Anthozoa; order Scleractinia; family Rhizangiidae; genus Siderastrea; species Siderastrea siderea. The sequence goes on from OZ034970.1 coordinate 42,338,156, forward strand.
AGCAATTATATCAGGTTCAATTATAGCAAGCAACCCATGTAAGAGTGATTGAAAGCGCTCAGGGACCGATCGCAGGTGATATGACGATATATAATTACCAAATTAAAAACCTAGCTATTTCATAGAATCCAGGTTTCTACGCAGTAGAAGTTTGAATTGAAAATGTGGTTAATAAGATTAAAATATTAATTTTTTGTTTCACTCTTTAGTTTCCAAAAAATATTATAAATTAGTAAGGAATGTTTTTAGTTTATACAATGCATCTAAGTTCCGTTCTATTCTAAGTTAACAAACTTGTATGAAAAGCCCTGGGCTTTCTAGTACGAGAACAGGCATGCCGTAAAATATCTAAAGTGACCGTGGTCTAGATCGATCTGTTAACTTGAAAAGGGATATTTCCAAAGTTGTCTATAGCCTAAGGAGCTGATTTCTATACAGTCGAAATATTGTTTTACTGAACATAACAACATAACTATTAATAAATAGCCCTAAAGAAATTTGGTCTGAAATTTGATGTCCTCCCAAAATGAAAAAAAAAAAGGTTGGATGTACTTCATTCAAACAGGAAAAAACACACTGAGTTCTTGGGACATGCATTCTGCAACCCACGCATATTACAAAAATGCTTTGACGCGCATAATGGCAGTTCATCGAGCTCAGTAACGAGCAATGCTCAATTTTTTTCTAACATTAATTTGATCTACATTACCCACCGTGAAGGACAATAGATCAGTGATGGTTCTCATCTTATGGTCCCCCAGGATTTGATCGGATGAAAACTGTTAAAAGGCCTACTTAGTAGAGTACGTGGCTTGAATTAATGCTTGTTGATTAAAAAAATAATTACTTAAATAGCAACAATAATATGGCGCCATAATCAAATTAATGGTAAATTGCCCAAGGTGAACGCCAAGCTGTATTTCTTTCTTTCTTTTTTTCTTTCTTTCTTTCTTTCTTTCTTTCTTTCTTTCTTTTTTTTTATGTAACAGTTTTAGACAGTTAAGAATCTAAGAATAAGTTATAAATTTCAAGTTCTGAAAGCATCAGAGAGAACAGACCTTGGGCCAAGTTTGACCGTACGCAATACGTTTCCTATTTAGTAGGATACGCGGGATACATGAATAAAGAAGCACGGTTAAGGTAGCTGAACACAGTTTGCGCACGCCTTACAGTTTCAGTTGCCGACACTACTCAGTGAGCGCGCCAGGATTAAGGAAAGCAAACATGCCACTGATAATTAAAAGTATTTTTTTTCTATAGCCTGCTTAGTATAATTTGCGACACTCTACATTATGAATGCTTATTTACCATTTTGCCAGTTATAAAAGTGGCAAAGACCTTCTGCAAGAAATTTGATAACGCTATTGCTATAACTCTACAACTCTTTTAAAGCAAAGCTTATATCTAGCAGATCTTTTTAAAGGCCTTAAAAGACATTTCGTCTTTTAATTCTAGTCGCATCTTTAGCCGCCAATCGTCAACCATGGTACATTTAAAATTTTAAAGCATTTTAATTTCCGCTATCGGTCACCATATTTATTATAACAAGGAAGCGTGATATTGTCAGTTTCATGTTTTCTTTTAAAGCGTCTTTGCCAATTTCTATTCAGTGTTTTTTTTTAATTTTATTTTATGGCTAAGACGATATAAACTTCAACTTGTACTTGAAAAAATGCAACAGAAGTTCTTAATTTAATTCAACCTGTTCAACTGACGGAACATGATTTACCGCCGCGGTTGCCGTGCTGGCCTGTCCTTCCACCCCCGGGCTTCCACCATCACTGGTTCAACGATCCTTTTCGAGCGGCAGTAGTCACAGCGAAGCACCACCACTGTTTAAAGAAAGCCCACCCACACTGACCAATACCTAGCCTATGATTCACACCATCCCCAGTCAGTGAAACGTGATATTGTTAAGTGTCTATACGACCGAGCCAAACACCTCACATCTAAACCATCAGCTATCTCTAAAGAAAAGAAACATTTATCATCGGTACTTATTTCGAACGGATATCCTTCTTCGTTTGTACGAAAGCTCACAAAGACAACAAGACCAACAACCAACAAAGAACCTACGCAGGAATTTAAATCTGCTGCGGTTCTACCCTAAATAAAAGGTGTATCAGAGGTTCTTCGCCACTGCCTACAACAACAAGGCGTACGCACCGTCTTCAAATCAGACACAACTCTTAGGTCTCACTTAGTGCGACCGAAAGACACCCTTGAACCAACTAAACAAGACGGTGTCGTCTATAAAATTCATTGTGAGTGCGGCAAAGTATACATCGGGGAAACAGGGAGAGCGATGCAAGACAGGATAAAAGAACACGACAGAGATATACGACTTGCTCGTACGCAAACCTCCGCAGTTTCCGAACACGCTAACGAAACGGGACATCTTCCAATTTGGAAAGAAGTTAAGTTTATTGATCGTGACTCTCACTGGTACACACGTAGGGTCAAAGAGGCTATCGATATAAGACTTCATCCTAATAACATCAATAGAGATAGCGGAATCGAAATTCCAGAAGCCTGGATACCTACGATCAGAAAGCACAACAGCCGACCAACCACAAAAACGGACCTGTGAGGGAACAACATCTAATAGTCGGAATAATAATGAGGATCGAAATGCACCAATAGCAACGAACCATCATGCTACAAATAGCGACACGTAAACAATTGACCTCATCGCCTGATGAAGACCAGCAGTATTGCAGTCGAAACGTCGCGATCAACAACTCAAAGCGATTCCATCGTGAGACAAACGAATAAAACGTTCATCTTACCTAGCTTATTTGACAAATATATGAAGACAAGGTAAAGAATTTCTTAACAAAATCTCAGCCTGGGTATGTTCGTAGCATGTTCTTAAAATGCTGGCAAATCTCAGCTTCGACGTTCTTATTAAAAAGGTTCTTATAAAAAAAAAAGAGTGTATCATTTCATGTCCGTCGGGCATGTAAGGTAATAAAGCCCACATAGAAATGAACCATGACACAAGAATCATGATCGTGGTTTTCGTTTGGTAAAAGAAGAAGAAAAAAAACAGTGACGGTTACTTTACTGTGTTGTCAGTTCGAAAATACCTGTTTATTGTCATCAAGGCCAATATTTGAACCGATGCTACAGCCAAGGCTTTATTTTTCCTTTGTAGTCTTCGAACTGGCAAACGATGACACTAAAAGGCCAGTTTTACGCAGCTCACTAAAAACCTTTAATACAACAAGGGCTTCAGGAGGTTTTCTAGTAAGCTGCGTAGAACTAGGACTCCGTGGTTTTTCAAAATTGAGGGCGGTAAAGCAACTACTATCAAACTCACTTAAAGTGCTACTACGATGAAAATTTCTTGTTTTGTTTTCAACTTTTTTAAACTTCAAACTGTTCAATAGATGCCATATTATATGAATCGCGATAAATTAGATCGCTATGTGCTTACAAGGCCCAGGAATATATGTCCGAAAACCGCGTTAAACCCGTCCGCCATTACTCAGTTCGCAAAAGAGAAGCCCGCGAATTTCATGGAAGCGGTCTTACCTCTAACCACGTGAATTTTGCTCGTGACGTAGAAGTCTCAACCATCGCCACGAAGACTATAATGAAGAGTCGAAAATAGAGAGCCAAACATTGCAGTATATGGATGTGTTTTCCGTCGAATTCGTCGTCTAGTTCTTTTGAGAGCGATTTAGAACAAAGTTTTTTTTTGGCGAAGTCGGCGAACTCGCGGAAGTCGCGCGTTACGATGACAGTTTCGAGCCTCTCGCTACCAAAGAGGAAGCCGTCTCAAACAATGCAAGAATGGATCAAGAAGCCGAACAAATATCCCAAATATCCCAAATCACAAACACTGAAATCCTTCCAATAATACAGCAAATTTAACTGTTTCGTATGTCTGTCGTGTTGGGGTCCGTCAGCTGTTTCTTACTCTTGCTTTTTTTCTTGCCGATAAGGGTTGAGTTTGTTGTTGTTATGTTCACAGATTTGTTGCAGTATCCTAAATTGTAGTTAACAAATAAATAATAAATCCTATACTAATAAGCTCTCCCTCCTAAAAGAAAAGCCCACATAACGCTACATGAAAGTTTTTTAAATAAATATAGAGAGCCCTGAGACTAACATACATTCAGAATTTTATAGATGAGACAAAAGGTCGAAGAAAATAAATTCACGTAAACGAAGTGATGTAGCGAATCGCCCGGCGTGTAATTGTGCGAACACGGTAATCTTACTACCTAGTAAACAAGCAAATGCGAATTAATATAGATAAACTCTGATTTACTATCAGAAGTCTAGGTATAAACTGTGGAATTCGCCCTCACATCGAAAGCGTTACTGAGAGAAGTGGCTACCCTCAACGCGGTGAAATGCTCAATAAATTATAGCCGACTTTGGGAGCTCGCTACGCCGTACGCCAAGAGAAATCAATTGAATTATAAAAGAGTTATATTATTAGGAGCTGGCTACGCGGTACGCGGAGAGAGATAAGTTGAAATGTACGAGGGCTGTTAGGAGCTGGCTACACTGCACAGTAAAAAGAACAAGCAATACACAATACAGGTTTGTTATGGTCGATTAAGCTCGGTTGTTTATATTTTCACGTTATATGTGGCCGGGTAATTCAAAGAAATTTCGAGTGATATTCTCGTTTATAGAACGAGGAATACACGGTGATGTTCTGTTATCCACTAGTTTTAATACAGGCACTTCAAATAATATTCTTTTAGCGGAAGTTTAAGTGGGGAAAGTTTATAGTACGCGGAATACACGGTAATGTTTTCCTATTTTCTGCTTACCGCATACAACGTACCAAGTTGAATAAAAATAATTTCTGTGTATCGCGGAGCCGGCTTGGCGACGACACAAAATAGTTCATGTGAAGGGGCATATATTATGCAGTTAAGCCGAAATCTGTTGGGACTTATACATGTATATGCACAAGACAACCGAGCGAAGTATGCTTAGGTGTGTGAGGAAATGTGTATCTTACTGTATATGTGATGTTAGCACAGACGGCATAGAAATATTCGCTCACCATTCGACGATCCCGCTCAGATATGATTGCTGATGTTTTTCTTCCTGATGGCTGGAACTGATCCTGGTTTTAAATATTTCCTTGTACCTTTCTTACAAAATGCTCGAGTAAAACATTCAGCCGTAAAAATGCACAGAGCAAACAGTGTCCAACAGGATTGAAGTCCTTCCGGTCAGCCACGCAAACGAAGCCTTTCCGCTTAAAATAAACGTACCCACTCGTCAGTGAACTGTGAATGGAAATTTCCGATTCATCGATGCTTTCTTTTCCGTAATCTTCAACAACAGAGCGCTGACCACGCATACTGCAGCTCAAAATCGAAGAAATGAATCTTGCTAATCCTCACACCTCTCCGAATGCATAAGAAAGTAGCCACGTTTGTTTTGTTGCGTTGAGACTTCTACGTCACTTCCTCTCTTGGCCAACTCGGCCCAACTCGTCCCGTTCATTTTTGAATTGAGTAATGGCGGCAAGCCGAATTCGAAAATTACAGTTAAAATAATTGGACTTCCCGTACGAATTTCGACTTAAAACTTTGCACGGTGAGTAATATGTACTTATATTTTCGAAATATGGAGAGAACATAAAATTCATATTTTTGATCATAGTAGCACTTTAAGAATCGGGAAGAAACAGGGACATTTGCCGGCAGAAGACGATGTAGAGATCAAAGACAAGGGACAACAGAACTGGCAGTAGTTTGATAATTTTATTGAAGTTTCGACATCTTTCAACGCTGTTTGCTTGAAAAAGGCTTCGTTGACAACTCAAACTACGTGTTTCCTATGTGTTTCCTGTGGAAAATGGTGTTGACCTGGCTACAACTGGTTTAATGCATTACATTGCAGAGAGTAAAAAAGCAGCGGGCAGGGACGGATGAGAAAGAGATTGGAAAACATCAACCAGTGAAAAAAAAAAGGGAAGAAAGAGATGCTGAACTATGGGATAAAGACTTACACGACCACTTCTTCCGCTAAACACCAAATGGACGTGGTTACAGAAGGCACACTTTGAGAAGGTGACTGACGGCTTGCCAATAGCCGCTCAAACCCAGCCATTGAGAAAAAAAAAGGTCTTAAATCGAGAACAAACACTGCCAGAAAGTCCACTCCGTCATATAGGATTCGTTCTGGGAGGATTTGAGCGATCAGTTTTGAACTCAAAACGAGGTATAAGTGTTTCTTTATACAAGATTGCAGTGATTCAAAAGTTTAGAACCACTTTCAGTCAACATACAATAAGTCTGAATCCACGGGCGAAATGGTAAACAACAGGTAATGTTTTTTCTATTGCCTGGCTAATGTGTTTACTGCTGTTTCCACAATAAACGGTTCTACGACCGTTTGTGAGCGGCAGTAGCTGCAGCGAAGCACCTTAAGATATTCCTTTTGGAACTTTTTGTTGAATACACCATAAATGATAGGATTCAAAGCGCTGCTTGTAGCTACCAAAAAGGTGTACGCTATGTAAGCTTGGCGAGAAAACGTCCAGCTCCCGCGAATTGTGTCTAGGATATCAATCAACAAAATGGGCATCCAACACAGATTGTAAAACACCACTGTCACAAACAGCGTGCGCGTTATCTTAATCTCTTCCACGTTTACCACACGAAGTCCTTTTCCAGCACCTTGGAAATTGTTGTTGTGGCTACGAACAGTTTTGAAAATTCTGAGGTAACAATAAAAGATGACGCAGGATGGGAGGCCGACGTAAACCGTTACCAAAAAGGTCGTGAATGCACCGCTATCGATATGAAGATAACAAAAATTCTTGGAAGGATGAAACACCATTTTGTGTCCACTGAGCAGGTAAGGTAATGAAGAACACATGGCATATAACCACGTCACAAGAATCATTATCGTGGCTTTCTTTTTTGTGAAGTAGCGTCTGTACTTGGCTGGTTTGACGATTCGAAAATATCTGTTTACTGCCATTAAGGCCAATGTGTGAACCGATGCAATAGCCAGAGTTATTGCTACGTAGCCTTCGTATTGGCAAACAATGTCGCTAAAAGGCCACTGGGATGTCGCTAATGAAGGAATGCCCAAAGGACATGCAGAGATAGCTCCCATACATAAATCGGAAATAGCGAGTGATGTCACCAACATGTTGGGGATTGTTCGCATTCGTCTGTTTAACACAATGACTAAAAGAGTAAAAGTGTTTCCAAGAAATATCAATAAAAGTATAAGTACTAAAGCCGCTAATTCTAAGATGACTGTAACTTTGTTTCTTGACTGTAATTCTTTCAACATGTCTTCTAGTTGCTTTTTGGTGAGATCCATTTTTTTAGGGAAATTCGCGCCTTACTCTAAGCACACATGGTGTCTTCCTTTTACTTTAAACTTTATGTTTACACAATACTCAAATTATTTTTTCTAGTTTCCTTTTAAACTAATTAAAGAAACTCATAATAATCTCTTTTTCGTTATTAAAAAGAAACGTTTACAAAGGTTTTTTTTTTTTTTGCTTTCTTCATGCAAAGAGAGACACTTAAATGAACAAAGGAAGACTCCCAAAAGTATTGCAATTTCTTTTTAATAGCGGATGCGGTTTCAACATCATTTATGACAAATGCTTGTCATTGGCAGCTGTCTGACCGTCTTTGTCGGCTAGCAGTTGCAGTGCTGAGCACCGTACCTTCGTGACCCATTGAAGATTTTTGTCAACTCTTCATTTTTGACATCTTAACTGACTAAACTGACGCCCTGGTGGCTTCCGTTTTAACTGATGCAAGAGTGAAACGTGAAGGAAGTGTCTAGGATCACGTTCGTCTGCCAAACACTAAGATTGATTGGTCAATGTCAGGGAATTCAAAACAACCAGAAAGATATAAACCATTTTGAAACACTCATAAAGCCTCGTAGTGCATCACAAGCGAGTTACCAAACGGATTAACTTATAATCAGGCACGAGTGTTTCATAAAAATAAACTTCTTGTTTTCTTTTTAATAATATATATAAGATATTGGAGAAGCAAATTAAAGCAGCTTGCGAATTCCGAGCATGACATTGTTATATAAATTCCTCCTTTCAATATTTTCTATAACATAAGTACAAAAATATCCATTTTGATGTCATTTGGTTTCTGGTTCCATATCGTTTCAGGGCCATCTGAATGCTTTTGTTTAAATTCATCTTCAGGTGCTTCCTAGTTTTCTATAATTAGTTCCCGAAGTTGGAGGGAAAACAATGTTTTTAGTCAAAATGAAATCTAAATATTCTTTAAGAAAACCTCCTTATTAAAAAAAAGCAAAACAAAACAAAACATTCGGTTCCCTTTTGTCGTGAGACATTTCGTTTCACTGTAAACAGTCAAAAGTTGTATAAATTGTATAGTGCAAACGTTGGAGTAAGAAAATGAATGTTTTTCATACTTGGGCTTACTTAAAACTTCCAAAGATCGAGACGTTTCAAGGCTGATGCCAGCTCTCAGCAACCCTGCGTCTTTACCATGCACTGAAGAAGAGGCAGCAGTCTTAAGACTTCTCATTGTTTGAAACTTTTAGTAGGCGCACGTATTAAAAACTTTTACGATGTTAGAGAAAATTTCTCATAGTGTCTTGCGGTTTCGGATCTCAAATTTTATATGATTAAAAAAAAATGACGAACTGATTTTCTGATTGTTTGTTATTTTGTTAAGTGAGGGATTTTCCTTCACGGTAAACTTTCCAAGTGACCCTGTTTTCCCCAATCTTTTAAATGAATAAATTTCCTTACAGTTTTAAATTTTATAAACGTAAATGCCCATAGAGAGCCTAAATTCAGTGTAAATTCCCAATCTCATCTTGATGTGCCCATAATAAAGTTTTGTAAGTTCAGCTGCTTTGCAAACAAGAAAACAATTGCAAGTGACTGCGTCCTACATTAAGGTGACAACCGGCCTCAAGTATGATAGAAGACGGCTACAACCTTTTAGTTAAGTGCCTGTTGACATTCGGATTGCATGCACACCCTGTCGTTGCCAATAACTTTTTCCCAATTCGTAATTTTTAAATACTTTGTGACGTTCTTATCGAAAAATATTAATGGTTTCCGAACTTTGGTAGGCGAAGTTGTCAAATTCCACTTTCTTTGTTCATTAACCCTTCTGACAACATGAGCTAATAGATCTCGGGCGGGATTGGGAAGGTGAAGTTTTCTCAAAAACTAACGATCGTAAGAAAACGTTTTTTAAGTCCTCGTAAAAAGTCATAGCACATCTGTCGAATTCATTCGATTTTCTGATTGTTTGTTATTTTGTTAAGTGAGGGATTTTCCTTCACGGCAAACTTTCCAAGTGACCCTGTTTTCCCCAATCTTTTAAATGAATAAATTTCCTTACAGTTTTAAATTTTATAAACGTAAATGCCCATAGAGAGCCTAAATTCGGTGTAAATTCCCAATGTCATCTTGATGTGCCCATAATAAAGTTTTGTAAGTTCAGCTGCTTTGCAAACAAGAAAACAATTGCAAGTGACTGCGTCCTACATTAAGGTGACAACCGGCCTCAAGTATGATAGAAGACGGCTACAACCTGCAATTAGTCTGTTTTAGTTTATTACAACCAAAGGACACAACGCTATAACTATGGTGACCAATAAGTACACTTCACACGCAGTGTTAATATAGTTACAGTGCCCTAGAAAGTTATGGTGTGTACAACATATTGCTCTATTTAAACTTTTGAGTTTAAATGTATTTGAATAAAACGATTATAACAGAGACAAAATTATTAAATTTGCCTTAAAGCAGATAGCACCGGGTAGCTCTACTAAACGGCTTTCGTATGAACGGTAACACTTAATTGCGATTTCACAAAAGAGTCTGAAATGTTAGAACCACCTTCAATAAAGAGCATAATGATCACAGTTAAGGATTTCATTAACAGGAGTAATGTTAAGAACCACACTTTATAATTATTTGTGTAACTCAGGGGCGAGGCAGCGACATTTTTTCCTTCCTGCTACGGGTATATTCGTTTCTCTCGAGCTCTTAGCTCAACGATGAACGGTTCTACAGTACCTCGCGAATGACCGCAATGGCAGCGAAGTATTTTCAGATACTCTGTTCGCAAGGTCTTGTTCAGCGCCCCGTATATCATAGGATTCAAAGCGCTGTTTATAGTAGCCAAAAAGCTGTATGCTAAGTAAGCTTCACGAGGGAAGGTCCAACTCCCGTGAACAGTGTCAACGACATCAATCAACAAAACAGGCACCCAACAAAGACCAAAAAATACCACTATGACGAACAGTGTGCACGTCACCTTAATATCCTCGACGTTTACCGTGCCAGTTCCATCTCCAGTGTTTTGAAAATTGTTGTTATGGCTGCGAACCGTTTTGAAGATTCTAACATAACAGAAAAAGATAACGCAGCTTGGAATCCCGATGTAAACTGTATCCAAAAACGCCGTGAATGCGCCGCTATGGATCTGAAGAAAGCAGAGACATTTGGAGGGATGAAACACCATTTCGTGTCCGCTGAGCATGTAAGGCAACGGAGCACACATTGAATAGAACCATGAAAGGACAATCATAATAATGGTTTTCTTTTTGGTGAAGTAGCGTCGGTACTTAGCTGGTTTGACGATTCGAAAATACCTGTTGACCGCCATTAAGGCCAATGTGTGAATCGAAGCAAAAACCAAGGTCACAGCTACGTATCCTTGATACTGACATGTTGCATTGCTGAAAATCCACCGAGATGTTGCTAATGTAGGAAGACCTAACGGGCATGAAATTAGAGCACCCAAGAAAACGTCCGTGGTAGCGAGCGATGCCACAAACATATTCGGAATTGTCTGCATCCGACGGTTACGAACCAAGACTAAGAGAGTTAAAAAATTGCCTACAAACAAAAAGAACAAAATCATCGTGAAGGAAGATAATTCCAGGATGACTTTCGCTTTGCTCCTTGACTGTAACTCCTTTAACATGTCTGCAAGTTGTTTTTCGGTAGAATCCATCCAAACGGTATAAATTGTCGACCTTTGTTTGTCCTAGAGGTTTAAGCCGAGTGAATGACCCAACCGGATAATAAGTTACTGTAACTGATATCCCATATAAGTACTCGATAAATTAACGGGTGTTTTCATTCATCACTAAAATGATTAACCAATCATCTAGTGCCATTAATTTAATAAAAGCGGAAGTTTTTCTCAATTTCTTTTTTGAGTTTCGATATTATGTCCGGCTAACAGTTCCTATAGTCTTCGGTTGTTGACCAGCTGGTAGGCTGGATAGCTCGGTAGACGAGGATTATTTTCTCTTTATTATAAAATACAAGACAAGTTGACTGTGACATCTTGTTTTGTTCTAGGTACAAATAAATGAAAACGGATCAGATATATGAATAGCTTAAGAATTTCGAGTACTGATTCCTTGTTTTCACATGATGCTAACAGCTACTGAAAAAGGAAGAGTTAAATAAGCTTCGAGGGTTTAATTTTTGAGTGTCAGATGACAATAAAATGATGCACGCCCTGCTAAGCTAGTCACTTAAGTTGTAATTTTTGACTACTTTGTGACATCTCCAGTGAAAACTGTTTTGTAACTTCCGTTTCAACTAATGTAAGAAGTTTGAGAATTCACACTTGTGTCAATTTCCATTTCGTTGTTCAAATTCTTGTGACAACGATGGGATCACAGCTCCTGCACTGAAAAGAAAAATTGACGTTTTGTCAAAAATTAACAATAGTTGTAAGTTAAGCGCTTGTGAAGAGTGGTAGCACATCACAGCCAAATAAATTCTACTTCTGTTTTAGTCGATATAATGCGTGGTCACAGATTTCTATTTCCATAAAAAGGCGAAACAGCTGTTTTCTCTCGGTCAATTGCTAACTGATCGAAACAATAAATGTGCCCTTGTTAATTTTATTGTGTTTAATATATGCAAACAACGCAAATGGCATTAAAAAAATGACAAAAACTAGTGTTTGGAAGAAGCTGTAGGAGATCTCGAGACGACAACTTTTCACACAGACTATTTTGTTCTAAGTATAGATATGTGAAAAATGTATCCTTTTCGAAGTGCAAATAAATGAAAACGGATGAGAACCACAAATACCTTTAACTTCCGGGCAGCTTGTGTCCACAAGGCCCTAACAGTTACTAAAATGGAATGTATCTGCTTCCTGTCTTTTTTTTTCTTTTAGTTAAGTGCCTGTTGACATTCGGATTGCATGCACACCCTGTCGTTGCCAATAACTTTTTCCCAATTCGTAATTTTTAAATACTTTGTGACGTTCTTATCGAAAAATATTAATGGTTTCCGAACTTTGGTAGGCGAAGTTGTCAAATTCCACTTTCTTTGTTCATTAACCCTTCTGACAACATGAGCTAATAGATCTCGGGCGGGATTGGGAAGGTGAAGTTTTCTCAAAAACTAACGATCGTAAGAAAACGTTTTTTAAGTCCTCGTAAAAAGTCATAGCACATCTGTCGAATTCATTCGATTTTCTGATTGTTTGTTATTTTGTTAAGTGAGGGATTTTCCTTCACGGTAAACTTTCCAAGTGACCCTGTTTTCCCCAATCTTTTAAATGAATAAATTTCCTTACAGTTTTAAATTTTATAAACGTAAATGCCCATAGAGAGCCTAAATTCGGTGTAAATTCCTAATCTCATCTTGATGTGCCCATAATAAAGTTTTGTAAGTTCAGCTGCTTTGCAAACAAGAAAACAATTGCAAGTGACTGCGTCCTACATTAAGGTGACAACCGGCCTCAAGTATGATAGAAGACGGCTACAACCTGCAATTAGTCTGTTTTAGTTTATTACAACCAAAGGACACAACGCTATAACTATGGTGACCAATAAGTACACTTCACACGCGGTGTGAATATAGTTACAGTGCCCTAGAAAGTTATGGTGTGTACAACATATTGCTCTATTTAAACTTTTTGAGTTTAAATGTATTTGAATAAAACGATTATAACAGAGGCAAAATTATTAAATTTGACTTAAAGCAGATAGCACCGGGTAGCCCTACTACACGGCTTTCTTATGAACGGTAACACTTAATTGCAATTTCACAAAAGAGTCTGAAATGTTAGAACCACCTTCAATAAAGAGCATAATGATCACAGTTAAGGATTTCAAAAACAGGAATAATGTTAAGAACCACACTTTATAATTATTTGTGTAACTCAGGGGCGAGGCAGCGACATTTTTTCCTTCCTGCTACGGGTATATTCGTTTCTCTCGAGCTCTTAGCTCAACGATGAACGGTTCTACAGTACCTCGCGAATGACCGCAATGGCAGCGAAGTATTTTCAGATACTCTGTTCGCAAGGTCTTGTTCAGCGCCCCGTATATCATAGGATTCAAAGCGCTGTTTATAGTAGCCAAAAAGCTGTATGCTAAGTAAGCTTCACGAGGGAAGGTCCAACTCCCGTGAACAGTGTCAACGACATCAATCAACAAAACAGGCACCCAACAAAGACCAAAAAATACCACTATGACGAACAGTGTGCACGTCACCTTAATATCCTCGACGTTTACCGTGCCAGTTCCATCTCCAGTGTTTTGAAAATTGTTGTTATGGCTGCGAACCGTTTTGAAGATTCTAACATAACAGAAAAAGATAACGCAGCTTGGAATCCCGATGTAAACTGTATCCAAAAACGCCGTGAATGCGCCGCTATGGATCTGAAGAAAGCAGAGACATTTGGAGGGATGAAACACCATTTCGTGTCCGCTGAGCATGTAAGGCAACGGAGCACACATTGAATAGAACCATGAAAGGACAATCATAATAATGGTTTTCTTTTTGGTGAAGTAGCGTCGGTACTTAGCTGGTTTGACGATTCGAAAATACCTGTTGACCGCCATTAAGGCCAATGTGTGAATCGAAGCAAAAACCAGGGTCACAGCTACGTATCCTTGATACTGACATGTTGCATTGCTGAAAATCCACCGAGATGTTGCTAATGTAGGAAGACCTAACGGGCATGAAATTAGAGCACCCAAGAAAACGTCCGTGGTAGCGAGCGATGCCACAAACATATTCGGAATTGTCTGCATCCGACGGTTACGAACCAAGACTAAGAGAGTTAAAAAATTGCCTACAAACAAAAAGAACAAAATCATCGTGAAGGAAGATAATTCCAGGATGACTTTCGCTTTGCTCCTTGACTGTAACTCCTTTAACATGTCTGCAAGTTGTTTTTCGGTGGAATCCATCCAAACGGTATAAATTGTCGACCTTTGTTTGTCCTAGAGGTTTAAGCCGAGTGAATGACCCAACTGGATAATAAGTAACTGTAACTGATATCCCATATAAGTACTCGATAAATTAACGGGTGTTTTCATTCATCACTAAAATGATTAACCAATCATCTAGTGCCATTAATTTAATAAAAGCGGAAGTTTTTCTCAATTTCTTTTTTGAGTTTCGATATTATGTCCGGCTAACAGTTCCTATAGTCTTCGGTTGTTGACCAGCTGGTAAGCTGGATAGCTCGGTAGACGAGGATTTTCTCTTTATTATAAAATACAAGACAAGTTGACTGTGACATCTTGTTTTGTTCTAGGTACAAAAAAATGAAAACGGATCAGATATATGAATAACTTAAGAATTTCGAGTACTGATTCCTTGTTTTCACATGATGCTAACAGCTACTGAAAAAGGAAGAATTAAATAAGCTTCGAGGGTTTTTGAGTGTCAGATGTCAATAAAATGATGCACGCCCTGCTAAGCTAGTCACTTAAGTTGTAATTTTTGACTACTTTGTGACATCTCCAGCGAAAACTGTTTTGTAACTTCCGTTTCAACTAATGTAAGAAGTTTGAGAATTCACACTTGTGTCAATTGCCATTTCGTTGTTCAAATTCTTGTGACAACGATGGGATCACAGCTCCTGCACTGAAAAGAAAAATTGACGTTTTGTCAAAAATTAACAATAGTTGTAAGTTAAGCGCTCTTGTGAAGAGTGGTAGCACATCACAGCCAAATAAATTCTACTTCTGTTTTAGTCGATATAATGCGTGGTCACAGATTTCTATTTCCATAAAAAGGCGAAACAGCTGTTTTCTCTCGGTCAATTGCTAACTGATCGAAACAATAAATGTGCCCTTGTTAATTTTATTGTGTTTAATATATGCAAACAACGCAAATGGCATTAAAAAAATGACAAAAATTACTGTTTGGAAGAAGCTGTAGGAGACCTCGAGACGACAACTTTTCACACAGATTTTTTTCTTCTAAGTATAAATATGTGAAAAATGTATCCTTTTCGAAGTGCAAATAAATGAAAACGGATGAGAACCACAAATACCTTTAACTTCCGGGCAGCTTGTGTCCACAAGGCCCTAACAGTTACTAAAATGGAATGTATCTGCTTCCTGTCTTTTTTTTCTTTTAGTTAAGTGCCTGTTGATATTCGGATTGCATGCACACCCTGTCGTTGCCAATAACTTTTTCCCAATTCGTAATTTTTAAATGCCTTGTGACGTTCTTATCGAAAAATATTAATGGTTTCCGAACTTTGGTAGGCGAAGTTGTCAAATTCCACTTTCTTTGTTCATTAACCCTTCTGACAACATGAGCTAATAGATCTCGGGCGGGATTGGGAAGGTGAAGTTTTCTCAAAAACTAACGATCGTAAGAAAACGTTTTTTAAGTCCTCGTAAAAAGTCATAGCACATCTGTCGAATTCATTCGCCTTTTATGTCTAAAACTGCACGATTTTAGATTTCCCTTCATAAAAATGAAAGAGCTGTCCTCTTGGTTCAACAGATGGCTGATTAAAATATAAATGTGCCTAATTGCTAGATATATTGATTTTATATACAAGCAATACAAATGGAATAAAAAATGATTTATTTTCCCTCAGTCTCCTCTAAAATATGTTTAATGAAATAATAAACAAGATCTCCAAACGAATCTTGCTAGCGTGTAGTACAGCATTTTCCGCTTTCTCACCTTATGGAATTTCCAAGTAAAAATATTAACGTTCAAAGCACGCCTGACTTCTCAGTCGTTTCACTACAAGAATTTTCTAACAAATATTGCCAATAAAGAAGCTACATGTAAGCTTGGAGTGTCATCTTGAAATGCCGTTTGAAGAATTCAGCTGCGAGATGTTCAGAGATAAATGTCCAGGAGGAGCGAAAACCAACAGCCGGTATCATGTTAGGTTAAAATTTGGTGGCCTTATTATTTGGAACTTTATCCATTTCTTGGATACAAAACATGTTACTGGTGAAATCTATATTAGGACAAACATTTTCTCGACCTAGGTTGAATTGGTTATCCGCGTTTTACCTGGGCAAAATATGTACAACCTAGTTTTGGTTCAGCTGCCTGAAAAGGTATTTTCTTTATGGGATGTGGTTAAAAATTTGGGGCGTGTTTTTTGTGGGGGGGGGGGGGGGGAGGGGAGGGGATCTGAAAATAAGAAAACATAAAACCAAAAAAACGATTCTATCGCTTAGCCTCCCCCCTCTCTAACCCTCATCCAGTAGCTCAATCTAGGAAACGAAAGCAAATAGCAACAGCCAGTCATCGACAGTCCAACTTATTAAAATACAAAAAGCAGTTGAAAGTTACCATAAGCAAAAACGTAAACATGTGACAATCTAAACAGACAAAGTTGATAAAACAACACCGCTCCCGACCCCGATGCAATACTACGCAGAATGATTCACATGGAATATGATTATGCAAAAGTGGTGACAAAGCTTGGAGTCATTTCCACTTCTATCGCTACAAACAGATTTAACAAAAAAAAATGGCGCCTGAGAACAAATATTCCGTTTGACTATACCAAGAAGATACCATTTTCCGCAGTATCATAGCAAGCATTTTTTCAGTAATATAAAGTCTAAACTTTCAGAGCACATAACTGATTGTTACTTTATTGTCCCCCAAAGCACAATAAAGCACACATGAGACAACCAAAGATGCTTCCTTTATTGAAAAGACTCCATTATCTGAACATTATAAAGTGTGGTTAAGAAACAGTAAAGACCAATTTTTATTACGGAAAACAGGCAATTTCCAATTCCTTGGCGTTAAGACCGCTTTGCTTTATTCCGAGCCCCGCATCTGCTTCTTTTGACCAGCGAATATTTGAAATTTGTAGGATACGTTAAGACCTTAAAATCATAACGAAATTTAATATAAAATGAACCTAGTTTCTTAATTTAATTCAACCTGTTCAGCTGCAGATCACTTCTGTCCATGGGGACAGCATCACCTCTCCCTGCTACCTCCAGTAGTGCTACAATGGTTTGTGAGCGGCAGTATCTGCATGGAAGAACCTTGAGGTACTCCTTTTTAAAGTTATTGTTTAGAACACCGTATATGATAGCATTCAAGGCGCTGCTTATAGTGCCCAAGAAACTGTATGCTACGTAAACTTCGCGAGAAAAGATCCAACTCTCGCGAATGTGTCCGCGAGGTCAATGACCAAAATGGGAGTCCAACAGCGATTGAAAAACACCACTATCACAAGTATTGTGCGTGCTACCTTGATTTCTTCCACGTTCACCGTGCTAATTTCAGTGTTTTGAAAACTGTGGTTGTGATTCTGAACAGTTTTAGATAGCAATAGAAGATGAGGCTGATTGGAAGACCGACATTAACTGACACCAAGACAAGGAATACAACACTATCATTTTCAGCATAGCAGATAAACTTGAAAAGATGAAACACCACTTTGTGTCCACTAAGCATTAAGGCAATGCAGAACACATGGCATATAGCCTCGACACAAGAATCAGGAATTTGGTTTTCTTTTTGGCGTAGTAGCGTCTGTACTTAGCTGGTTTGACAATTCTAAAATACCTGTTGACCGCCATAAAGGCCAATGTGTGAATTGAATTAACAGCCAGAGCTCCAACTATGTATTTTTGGTACTGACAGGTTGTATTACTAAAGGGCCACTGGGATGTCACTAACACAGGAAGACTTAAAGAACACACAGAGAAAGCTCCCAAACCAAAATCAGAGATGGCGAGTGATGCCACAAACATGATTGTCCGTATCCGACAGTTAAAAACCACTATCAAGAGAGTTAAAAAGTTCCCAGCAAACAAGAAGAGCAAAATAAGCGCATAAGCCCCTGATTCCAGAACGATTTTCGCTTTGCTTTGTGACTGTAACTCCTTCATCATGTCTGTCAGTTGTTTTTCCGTAGAATAGATTTTTAGTTTCAATTCTTCAGCTTTTCGGATCGTTTTAGATGACGGCTCTTTCAGTTGGTCTGTAACTATGACAATATCAAAATTATCATTTGAAAGGGAAGGTGGTGCTTTTAGTCGTCGTCTTGAGGATGCTGACAATCGCTTCAGCGTCTAAAAGTGCTCAGTCTACTGAGTGCCAGATCTGGCTTCGTACTATAGGTGATTATTCAAACTGATCAGCTCGTTGTATTTCGTTCTCAATTAAAAGATTCTTATTATAAAGTTAAAACGAACGATTAATTCATGCTATGCATACTTCACCGCGGTCGGGCTTTATCGCTCCGAGTAAGATTAAACTAGCGTACATCACGAGCCACAGAGAGCCAGAAGTTTAAAAATTTGAGAGGTCTGGTTGCTATGGAGTGTTGTCATGGGCCTGGAAATTAGCTGTCATTGTATTTGACTTGCAGTATCGCTCACTACCTGCAGCGTTTTAATAGGGCTGTTTTGACATTTCTAGGGAGGTTGGATTTCATAAACATTTTGACAAGAGCAGGAAAATTTGATTATTGAATCTTTTACTACTTTCCATTTGTGAATTGATGCTTTCGATAATCAGCGGGTTCGAACTCTCTACAAGCGGCTTCATCCAGAGAGTTTTTATCTAAATGAGGTGATATTTGACATGTGGCGTTTCAGTGTAGCCCGTTGCGTTACGGCTTACACTGAATTCTACCTGAATTGAAGAAAGACATTTTTTTAGAAATACGGTGTTGCAAACGTGGTCTGATGTTAGGAACCCACAGTTATTATATGGCAAGCAATTCTCCAGTCTAAATCGAGTGTTCTGATTGGTTAGTTCTCGGTCGGGATTTTACAGTACGGACCATTACCATGAAACGGTCCTTTTTGGAAATTTTTTTTTTCGCACTCCCGCTCCCGCAAAATTCAAACTGCGAAAACGCAAGAAGATTAAAAAAGGAAAGGTTTGGAGCTGGTACAAAACAAGTGAACAAGGTAAACACGTCTGTTTAGAAAAAGCGCACTTCAATTAACTTTACCGAGCAAAAGACTCGCTGGCAGTGAATCAAAAAGCATGGCCAACGTTCTTCAGTGACTGTTTGTGTTTATTGTTTTTTTGCATGGCTATAGATTGTAAGCTGTAAAGAGCCGAGTAAATCGGCCAAGACTTAAACAATAATTATTAAAATTCAGCATTAACAAAAGAGTACATTTCTCACAAGAAAAAAAATGCAAAGTGCAAAACAACTAGCAAACGGCTTTCACCGGCAACT
Source organism: Siderastrea siderea (assembly GCA_964030785.1). NCBI lineage: Eukaryota > Metazoa > Cnidaria > Anthozoa > Scleractinia > Rhizangiidae > Siderastrea > Siderastrea siderea. The sequence continues at coordinate 42,357,592 of OZ034970.1, forward strand.
GTAAATCGAAAGGAAACGATCACTTTCTTGTCTAGTTTAATATTGGCCATCGCTTCAGTCAGCGCTTTCCACAAGAATAAATTAAAGCTACACGTGCATGTATTAAACGAACAGTGTACCTTGATTCCTCAGCGAGATTTTTGTTCTTGTAGTGGACATCCTTGTAAATAATTTTAGCTTGTTCACAAGTCCGCTCTTGCTGTAGCTCGCGCTAAAAACAACTTTGTTAGGTGCGACGAAAATTTGCTCAGGATCCACAAAGTTCTCCATAAAGCCACTGAAGCAAACAACTTGCAGTATTTGATGGAGAGATAATTTCCAGTGTCTTTCTTTTAAAGTTCGAGTGTTCCTTTGTTCACATCACAGAATAACACGCTTCCACAATTTCCAGTTTGAGAAGCACGTTTGTGAGATTTTATCGCGGCCTTTTCATTATTCTTCTTTTTCCCGAGTTGTCTCCGCTCATAGCGAAGAAATATTTTCAAATAAAACTATCTTGTGTTGTAGAGGACAACGAAAAACTGACACATATAATAGAAGCAGAGCAGTTTTCATTCAAGAGCCACGCAAGTTTTTGCTGATCGATAGCAACGATCATCAAACTGATTCGAAAGCCAGTTCAAATCGCCGGCTTCTTTCCTAGACATCGCGCCGAAAATTGACTTGAATGAACTACCGGAAGTGTTGATTCGTACGAAAAATGATGCCATATAATAAACTACTTACTTCTCTTGCTTCACTTGCTCGGGGCCGTACTGGGGAATATTTGCCCTTGGTTGTTTTTGTACGGATCTCGCTGCGCTCGGTCCGCACTGCCACGACCTCGGGCCAATATTCCCCTGTACGGCCCTCGCGTTCAGTTAGTAAGAGGTTATTATTTTGTCAGATTTTGGAACGCTTGCGCTTGGAAAGTAATTCTTTGAAATGAAAAAAAAAATTCCGAATTCCGCCCCCCTTCATCCTTAACTCCAAGAATAGTAAAGAAGTTATGACAACAAAATCTATAGGCCAGATAGTACGTCAAAAAATGTCTTTTTTGAGGCCAACAAAATTAGCTGATAACGTCATATGACGTACGAATTACGTCATGCTCTCAAAGGTCGGCCATCTTGGATCCTCCGCCTTGGATTTCTTGATTTTTCCCAAAACCTCAGAAATGCAACATTAGGTACTCAAAATCAAACAACACTAAAATGATCTAAGAAATATTAAAAAAAATTACCTCAAGAAAGTAATAATTTTTCATTGAAAAGAGGAAAATTTACAAATTTTGAAAAAAAAACGGCTTGTCAAAACGTGGTTGCCATGTTACCGTCAAATTTAATGACTAATTACTTGCTATACCAATTTACCAGATAAATTTAAGGAAAATTCACAAAGTTTGTTGGCTTTTACTTGTATATTTAAAAAAAGTTATAAATGTTCAAACTCCGCGCATGCGGAATCCGGCCTCCCGTCCGAATAGGGTTAATTAAGGCCTGCAGCTTCAGCTGTTAGATAATGGGGGCGGGAAGAGAGTGTGGGTGAGGAGCGTGAAAGAAGGGTTAAAAATTAGACACTTACGATTGCTGCTGCATTTTTACCAGTATATAATTCTACCTCAATTGAAGAGAAACATTTTTTAGAAATTCGTTGATGAAACGTGGTCTAATGTTAAGAACCCACTGTTATTTTGTCAAGTTTGACGATTTCATTCATTAAATTTGGAACGCTTTCGCTTGGAAAGTAAAGTTAATTTTGGAAATCAAAAAAATCTAAAAAAAGCGAAGAGTTAAACGCAGCAACTAGCTCATTTCTATCATACTCTATTAAGCAATTCCAAACCGTCTGAGGAACCCAATAATGTAGAAAACATGGGCCAGTAACTTGGATGGCTCAGAACCAAAATGTACGTGCACCTGGCAAACCGAAAAAAAAAAAACACCACTTACGTTAAATGGCGTTTTAGAAACAGATCAATTGAAAGATGTATGGGATATTTTCCACGGTACATTTCCAGTTGTTATCATTGCAAAATTTTCTTGCCTTAATTTCGACTTCCTCAGTTGCTTTAAATTTGACGATGTTAGTTTAAGTTTATAAAACTGTCGGTGTTTTTCAACATTTAAAATTTTAAGAACATTAAAGGAAAACGAAACCTAAATTATAACTCAATTCAACCTGTCCAACTGCAAATGATTTTCATCCATTGGCACAACATAGCCTTCTCCTACCACCTCCAGTGGTGCTACAATGGGCTGTGAGCGGCAGTATCTGCATCGAAGAATCTTCAGGTACTCCTTCTGAAAGCTCTTGTTTAGCAGACCGTATATGATAGGATTCAAGGCGCTGCTTATAGTGCCCATGAAAGTGTACGATATGTAGGCCTCGCGAGGGAAGATCCACCTCCCGCGAAATGTGTCCACGAGGTCTATCACAAAAATGGGCGTCCAGCACAGATTAAAAAACACTATTATCACGAATATTATGCGTGCTATCTTAATTTCTTCCACGTTTACCGAGTTAGATCCGTTACCAGTGTTTTGAAAATGGTTGTTGTGACTGCGGACAGTTTTGAAGATTCTAAGATAGCAGTAAAAGATGACACAGGATGGGAAGCCGCCATAAACTGATACCGAAAAGGTCGGGAATGCACCGCTGTCGATCTGGAGAAAGCAAAAACTCTTAGAGGGATGAAATACCATTTTGAATCCGCTGAGCATGTAAGGTAATGGGCAACATATGGCATATAACCAAGACACAACAATTATTATGGTGGTTTTCTTTTTGGTGAAGTAGCGTCGGTACTTGGATGGTTTGACGATTCGAAAATACCTGTTCAACGCCATCAAGGCCAATGTGTGAATCGAAGCAGCGGTCAGAGTTACAACTATGTAACCTTGGTATTGACAAGTTGTATCGCTAAAAGGCCACTGCGATGTTACTAATACAGAAAGTCCTAAAGGACAGGCAATAAAAGCCCCCAAACAGAAATCTGAGATTGCGAGCGATGCCACGAACATATTCGGGACTGTTCGCATCCGGCGGTTCAAAACCATAACCAAGAGAGTTATAATGTTCCCAACAAACAAAAAGAACAAAATAAGCGAATAAGCCCCTGATTCCAGAATGATTTTTGCTTTGCTTCGTGACTGTAACTTGTTCATCATGTCCGTCACCTGCTTCACTGTATGATCCATTTTCAAGGAACAAATCATCCACCCTTTTTTCTTGCCAAAGTGGATTACGGTTTTGTGAGTTGGCCACAACTATAACGAAACTGCAATTAGTGCTCGACCGGCATGCAGGTGTTTTGATTCGTGCTGACAGGCTCAGCGTGTCAGAGTTGCGGTGGACCGTAATAATTTAAAACATTTTCGGTGTCTTTACTTTCGTCCGTTCATGTTAAATAATAAAAGGACTGAACAAATGAATAAATTGGAGGCTGCACTTATCTCGACGTAATCTAAAACTCGCGGGAAATGTAAGATATTACCTATAGTGAATATTGACCCTTCTTTCTCTACAATATAAACAATCCTTTCGGGATTTTGCATTTGGGCAGTGTGAATAACAAGGTAGAATTAACGCAAAGTGGGTCTGAATAGAATTTGAAGAATTAATAGTTTTTTAGTCTTGAAAGCATCTGCCATACGCCTAAAGAATACCAAAATGCAAAATGGATTGGTGATCTCGTCAACGAATGTCACCGTTTCTAATGAAACGAAAGCTTGTAACTACCACTTGTATATACAAAAATTACAGATGCATATAAAACCATTTTAAAGCAAGACAGCTCTTCATTTAATTGGAAACAGTGGCCCGTCTTCTAACAGAAACAGCAGTTTTTGTGCACGTTTTCACTAGCCAACGGAAGTCTTAAATAAACAAATGTATACAGGTGTTCCTACTTTGCAAATATATATTCACACCTACTTAAACGTTATTATTTCTGCAGTGTCAATGAACAATTGCCAGTATTTTTATAGAAAAAGCTTTAACAGAAAATGTTGCATCTTTTTTTTTTTTTTGCTACAATTATAATAGTTATTAATATGCCAAAAGAAAGAGGACTATAGCTAAGTTTCTATGTGGGCATTTGTTTTGGTGGGGGGGGGGGGGGGAGTGGGGCTGCTATATACTATATACATGTAGCTTTCAATCTTACCTTATTGTCTTTAAGTTTGAATTTTTTTATATAGGTATGACAGAGGGGTTTGGTCGCTACCAGAGCTCCCTATTTGATGATTAGCTAAGAGCAGTTTTGCTGACAGCAGCACAATCATCCATACCGGCTACAATAATCGCTTTCAAGCGTAGGGCACAAACAAAAAACTAGATTAATTATCTTCAGTTTACTTCTTTTTGACGTATGTTTGTTTGTATTCTGTATTAGCATTCATCTTATTCAACGAGCTTGTCAGCTGTTTTGAAGAATCTTAACATCGCTCGTGTACCAAGGGGTTTTTACTCACGACAGGAGGGTCAAGATCTCCCTCTGGAAACTTTTCACTCGTGTAACAAAAGCATTATGCAAAGCTACATCACTCTGACTGCACTTACTGGATAGGAGAATTGAGTCGGTAACTTATATGACAGTTATCGCAATTTCTTAGTTTCTCTTGAAACAAAGACACTGCTGTGATGGACATATATCATTGAGGAAATTGCACTGTCGATGAAAATAAAAAAAGGGGCAATTTTTAGCTTTTTTTCAATAAATAGAAAGATTTTAGAAATTTAAAGGCTGGCCCATTTACCTTGAACTGTATTTCCTCCAATGTGCACAAAGAATGCAAAAGTTGACTTTAGAATTAAAACGTTTCAATTCCTCAAACTTAACACTTAAAAATGAGCGTTACAATATCGATTGTGCCATGATATTAAAACATTATGCCCAAGTACCCTTGCTTACGTATTTGACTCGTTATCACTTGATTCTTAATATTTCTTCCTTTTTCCTACTTTTTCTAAACATTGGCATTAACGTAAACCTACTATGTAGCCTATGAAAGCTGCTACATTCCTGGTGGTAGGAAGGTGGTAAGTGGTAGGTAGTCAAGCCATTTTTGAAAAAAAATGCATGTTTTCCCCTTTTCTCCGTGACAAAATCTCAAAATGTCGACAAAAAGCACCAAAGTGTTTAATTATGTCATATTCTACATGTCTAGCATTAACATTTTTCAATTTCTCCTTGTTTATCACTTTTCATTTTGACTGAAATCCAAAATGGCTCCCAAGGTGGCTGTCGTCTTGGAAAACGTCACGGACCCTCAGCAGCGCCACAACCCATAATATATACCTCATCTTATAGAGCACATCATAGGCTATCTAATAAAGGCAAAATCTATTCGGAATATTGTAACACAACAAAAAGCCAGGGGATGAGTTTGTACCACAGTGGGGGTGTGACTTCGCTTGTACGTCCGAGGATTAAGATGGCAGTAAAAGATGACGCAGGCTGGAAGCACGACGTAGACTGTCACGATAAATGCCGTGAATGCGCCACTATCCATCTCAAGAAACCAGAAGCATTTGGAGGAATAAAAAACCTTCCTGTGCCCACTGAATATAAGGCAATCGAGCGTACATGGAATAAAACCGCGAAACAATAATCATGATCATGGCTCTTTTCTTGTTCAAGTAGCGTCGATACTTAGCTGGCTTTCGATCCGAAAATACCTGTTCACAGCCATCAAAGCCGATAGGGAACTTCAGATTTGAGTAGGAGTACAAGTACGAGGTTTCAATTCCAGTTTGCAGGCTTTACATTGTGACATCACATACCAATCTCAATTCTGGAGCTTCCTTATTCACTAGTAAACAACACGAAGGAGTGAGAGCTCTGGAAAAGTCACTGTTTGAAATTGAAAAGTCGTCCTCTTACACAGTTTGGTACTCGTAGTCCTATATAAAGGTCGCTAATGTCTGAATTGAAACAACAGACTGAGTAGTGTCAGCTATATAACCTTGGTATTGACAGGTTGTATTGCTAAAAGGCCATTTGGATTGCAATAATGCTTGAAGACTTAAAGGGCATGAAATAAAAGCCCCCAATACAAAATCTGTGGTTGCGAGCGATGTCGTAGCGAAGCTCCCGCGTGCGAAGCGCGCTGGCGGAGCTCCACGGGTAAGGAAATCTGGTAACCTATCCTTGCGAGAAATTTTGGTTCTGACGTAAGCGTACATCCTTATAGACTGTGGGAGAGGGGGAGGGGAGTCCCAAGGCAACCCGGTGGGGAGAGGAGAATACCATCCTTTCTTGGCGGAAAATCACGTGGTGCTTTTGTGCAACCGGCATCTTTCTTGGCGGGAAATCGCATGACCATCGTCGCTTTTGAAAAAAAGATTTCTTTATAAGCTTAAGCTTATTTAGCAAAACGATTGTTCGACAGTACTGAAGTGTTAAATTTGAGAAAAAACATTTAATATCTATAAATGGAAAGAAACATTGCGAAAGAATACTCAGTTGTCTTTTTGGTGGAAGGCAAAAAAGTCAAGTTACGAAATTTGCCTTCAACGACTCCATCTTTGTTCGGCGGAGAGCTTGTCCTGTTCTGAAACGCAACCGAGTAAGTGAAGTTTATCATTTTGAGCATTACGGTCAAAGAAATTACGTTTTGAAATGGCAATTTAATTTATGTCATTAGAAATGGAAAATGGCTTTTATCTTACGTTGATGTTTACTTTAAAAAGAATATATTAGAAAACACGCTCAGATTTGAGACGGATGTAGTCTTGAATATTTCGCCATGTGCTCAGCGTAGCTTGCGTGGATGCACCCACGATGCAGGGGGTGTAAAGCGAATTTCATTTAAGATTAACTTACCGGTTTTTTCAAAACTGATTTCTCTGTCTCTTATTTTGTGTTTGTTTATTCATAACAGTAGGTCAAAGCACAGTGGTAACACAATAGCGTCTAATTTGCACAGTGAGATGTAGGCGAATATTTGTTTTCAATTTTGAACGTCGGGTCCATTTCTTTAGGCAATTGTCGATTTCCCTGTCCTAGAAGATTTCAATAGTAATAATCTTTTAAGCGGAGCAGTTGTCGGTTTAAAGCTGTTTTATTCGAAAAACTTCCGAAAACAGTTTTATGCGTTCCTCAAAGCGCCCGTTTTTATATACTTTGCAGCCGCAAAAGTCATAGTTTAAAGCATGTTTTGGTTTCTTTTGTTTTCAATCTCGATGGTTTCCGTTAGAAATCAAATAAAAAGTATTCAAGTAACTATAGGCGAAGCAGTTCTTGGTTTAAAGCTATTTTATCCAATAAGCTTCCGTAAACAGTTCTGTGTGTTCCTCAAAGCGCCCGAATTTATGTATCTTTCGCGGCCGCTAAACTAACGCGATATTTCCTCAGTAATTCACAGTTGCTTCGAAGCTCCCAAAAGCCTTTCTTTCGGGTAATTTTTCCGCATCCGTCGGTTTAAGCCATGACCAGCAGCATCACAGTTTCCATCAAACATTAAGAAGATAATAATAGTGAAGAACCTGATTCCAGAATGACTTTTGTTTTGCTTGTTGACTTCAACTCCTTCCACGTGCCTTTAGAATCCATCTTCAAGCAATATAACATCCTCCCTCTTCTTCTTAGAGGACATCGACGGCCCTGTGTGTACGGCTTTTAACTATAACAAAATCGAAAATCAAATAGTGCTCGACAGGTATGACGTGCCTTTAATTGGTTACGTTGCGGATGATGAATAAATTGGCTCAGCGTGTTAAAGTCATATTTTAAATGTAGACGATTACTCAGTTATCGTATATAACAATCCCCCGCTATAACAAATTTATTTCCCAGTCCCTTGGCACTTCGTTAAATCGATTTTCCACTGTAATATCTTTTTTTTTCTCACAAGAAAGTCGGCTGTTTATAGAATTAGAAATAGAGTACAAGTTTCAAACAAAACTTAAAAAGCTCCTTTTACATGGTTTTACTTGCGATGTAAAATGTAGTCACACTGAGGTACACGTAATTGTTAATATAGTAGGAATGAACACTAACTATCTGATTTTTCTAGACCACGAGCAGTCATTCCTTACGCTAAAAAAATAGCCGAATGAGAAGAACAGGCGAATGTGCGAGCAAGTAGTCTCCCGCACTCGCTATTCTCCTTCAAGCTCACCGCACGCGTGTGAAATTTCCACGAGGCAGCCAAATTCTGCTCGCGCTCGCATGGTCTTCTCTCGAGTATCTCTGATCAGGAGGGAATGCACCTAGCCTAAGTTTTTTTGAACACGTTTTGATAGAATACGTGTACTTCCTTTTAGTTGATGTAATACTGAATGGTTACGTAATGGTTCTAAATAGTTAAAAACAAGTATTATAGCTGAGTTTAAATGGGTTTTCTGGAATTCACATGCTATTTACATGTAGCTTTCCTACGTAAGCTTACTGTATTTGGAACGATTATTTAAACAAAATTTAGACAGGGTTTAAAAAACCGAGGTTAAACTCCGAACTATACTGGTATATACCTGTCGTTTACTGTAAACGACTGTTAAACTAGCAGAGACTGGCCTCCTTTTGAGTAGTTTTAGACCTACTTTAAATAACTGCTCCCTAAACCAGATCTGACCTTGACCTTTTTTAAATAATCCAGCCTTTTAAGTTAATGGGGTGTGGTCACTTCCCTTCCAATTTAGATATCTACGCAAAAGTGGTTTTGACTGTGGTCAATATTTTCACATACGGACAATGCAATTAATTAATATATATATTTAGCTGTATGCCAACACTAAAAATCTTACATTAGTTTTCTACCGTTTACTTCTTTTTCACGTTTTTGTTCATTGTTGTTATAGAGCGGTTTTCAATTGAATTTTGTAAACCAACACCAATGTTATTACTCTGACTAATCACAATAAAAGCAACACAATCAACCAATCAAAACTCGAAGCAAATATATGTAGCCGGCGCCAAGAGCGCCAAGTGCGGGAAAACAAGTGCGAGGAAGTCATGATTGATTGTGGATTTACTCTGAATTGAGAGAAAGTAGCACGTACAAGAATTTTCAAAAACTCACAAGGTGTAGTAAATCTGAACCAAAGCAATCGCAAATTACCTTCGACACTCAGTTGAAAACAGCTCTAATAATCATCTTATTTTCTGAGGGTGATTGATCTCTTCCTAGGTACATACAGAACGGTCTGTACTCACAGTAACATCAGTCAAGATTTCCCCATTGAAACTTTCCTTATGGATAATAAAAGCAGAAATCAGAAACTACATTACCCTAGATACAACTCATTTAAAACCAGAATTTAATAACTTGATATACTATTGATCATCGTTTCTCATGTGACTAAGGACATTTGAATTCGCTTATTACTGTTGCGGGTCAATCTCTTGGGTACTCTGGGGGGAAGGTGCTAGCTTGGTGTTCAGTAGGACGGGATCTGTCATAGCAATATAGAAATCTTCTATGGATGCCAGAGATTTAACAGTATTTGTGCCAACGGTAGCTTGTTTATTAGCTCGTAATTACTTCACGTTGGGGAAATAACTAAAGAAGTAGATTGTAACGTTACCGGCGTCTCCACCGAACCCTATCGATTGATCATGAACCTCTGTTAGCAAGTGCTGCCCCGTCGGGCGTAACCGAAGAACTACTTACAAAGTACTTGTACTAACTAATGCTAGTCTCAACAAAGATGATGTAATATGTCGACAACTAATACTAAAACTGTTCTTGGTTAACAATGACTGATCTAATTATCACTTTGGGCTGTTCAACCATAGGCAAGACAGTTATCGCGTTAAAGGTTAACTACAAACAACTTCTGTTGGTTCACACACTAAAGAGTTACACTAAACTTTAGGTGAAGAGGTGGCCTTACATGTTTAGTTGACTTCTACAAACTCATGAAAGATGTGGTTGTTCATCGTGGTCAGTAAACGTAAGCCTTGTCCCACAGCTGATAGTGACCAGTCGCGTTAGCATGTTCTGAAACAGCTGAAGTCTGAGAGCGTGATGGGCGTATGTCTCCGTCGTGTTCCTTAATCCGTTCATGCATAGACCTTCCTGTTTCCCCAATATAGACTTTTCCACATTCGCAGGGAATCTTGTAGACTACTCCATCCTGTCTATTTGGGTCGATAGCTTCCTCAAGTCGCACTTAGTCTGATCTAAGTGTTGTGTCAGCGGCGAATTAGAGCCTCTGATACCCCTTTGATATATGGTAGACCCGCTGCGCAGGTTCTCTTCTGGCTGTTGGTCTCTTGCCTTTCGTGATGTTTCTTACAAACGAATACGGATATCCGTTAGAAACGAGAACAGATGGTAAGTGTTTCTTTTCTCTAGAGATAACTGATGAGGTGTTTGGTTCGATCGTACAAGTATTTACTTAAACCGCGTTTCATCGATTGAGGGTGGTGTGAATCGTAGGCAAGGTATTGATCAGTGTGCGAGGGCTTTCAATAAACACTAGTAGTGAGGCGTCCGTCTGAATCCCGTGTGACCAATGTGTCAAGAAATGAAATTGTTGGTCGGTTGTTGACTATTGAGATGTTGTAGGGAATTATCAACATTGTCTCGACTCAAGAAGGTGAAGCTGTCATCTACGTAGCGCTTCCAGATCCTGGGTATACAGGGAGCGGGTGATAAAGCTTGTTGTAGACAAACCTTCACGTAGTTTGCGATAAAAACCACTGATTCCAGCGAAGAAACATTTACAAATCCTTTCCTCACACTTAGCTTTTCTTGCTGCAAACGTACTGCTGTGATGGAACATTTGTCTTGTATACATGACTTTGTTGGGGAAGTGTTAATTGTAGGCAAAAATGGTGAAATCGCAGGTTGTCCAACAACAGCCATGTATAGTCACAACCATAAAAAAAGGTAATTGATACTTAAACCTATTCAGATCGGGAGTGGGGCGGGGGGGGGGGGGAGGGGGAGAACTGCCTTTACGTGCACGGACTCTGGACGTTTATAACTTTTTCAATATGCGAGCTTAGACCACCAAACTTCATTTCCTGAAATTTATTCGGGAACAATTCGGTTAAACATTTTGATGACCATCAAATTTGAGGTTACCATGGAACTTTTTTCAAAAATTGGAATTTTCCTAATTTTAATGAACAATTATAATGTTAGTGACGCAACTTTTACATTTTTTCTAGGTCATGTCAGTGTTTTTGGTTTTTGATTACTGTCTCATTGTAATAGCTTAAATATCTCAGAGTTAAGGAGGGGGAGGAATCCTCTACGTCCCAGAAAACCCCCTCCCCGCCCCCCCCCCAAAAAAAACAAAAAAAACAACAAAAAAAATCAGTCTGAATTATAAGGGTTAAATAGGAACTCGAATAATCTAAAACTTGCCATTTCAAAAGTGTTTTAAATGGAAAATGTATACAATTTATACAATCACAACAGTGGCCTAGTAAGATGAATAATTATGTACATGTATATTCTTTCTTCTGGAAAGGACTTCCAGCGTAAACAAGAACAAATAATTGCTAAAGGTGTCTTAAATAAAATGTTGCATGCTCAAAAAATAAGCTAGAATAAAGACAATTTTTGGTAATGGTTGCCAAGAATGGTGGGAGAATATAAACAATGACAAAGAGTTTTGTCTGATCAAGTTCTTTTCTGTATCGCCTAAGAACCCTGCAACCAACATTGGCCGATTTGGAACTCTCGTGAGGTTTTGTAGCAACAGTTGAGATTTTAAAACCAACAGCTAGAACAAAAGAAACGAAAGCTCGAGACCTGAAAACAGTGCAATTGCTAGACACCTTCCTGCAAGTATATATAATTTCTGCTTAAATGAAAGAGATAAATGTTAAGAAATGCGAAAAACGTAGTTTTAAAAAACCCACTGGTATTTCGTCATATTTGGAATACTCGTTTACTCAGTAAATCTTCATCAAAATTTCACTTTATAAGTACTTTTTTAGATGTAAAAATCTTCTCCATTAGACAATTCCTAAACATTTAAAAAACCTCATATTGTGAAAAAACACGGGCCGGTAATTTGAGGGACTAAGAGAAAGCTATACGTGCGAACCCGAAAACTGTGAATTCTCCCTAGCAAACTCGCTTATTAATTCTTAAAGTGCGTTTTAGAAACAGGATCATTCAAAGAAATGATTCCTTGCTGCTTCTGGACCACGATTTGAGCAGACAGAAGCCAAATTACAGCAACATTGCCTAAGAAAGGCAGTGTTTTTGGAAAAAAGGTTGGGAGTGAATGAGTTAAAAAATAATTAAATAAGTTTCAGGTGTCTTTCTAATATTTTATCTTTAAAGAAATTTAAAGCAAAATTAACCTATTAATTCTTAACTCAATTCAACCTGTTCAACTGCAAATTATTTTCACCCATTGACACAGCAAAGCCATCCCCTGCCATCTCCAGTGGTGCTACAACCCCTGCCATCTCCACTGGTGAGCGGCAAAAACCGCATCGAAAAACATTCAGGTACTCCTTTTGAAAGTTCCTGTTTAGCACACTGTATATCATAGGAATCAAGGCGCTGCTTATAGTAGCCAAGAAAGAGTACGATAAGTAAACCTCGGGAGTAAAGATCCATCTCCCGCGAATTGTGTCCACGAGGTCTATCACCAAAATGGGGGTCCAAAACAGATTGAAAAACATTACTAGCACGAATATTGTGCGTGCCACCTTAATTTCTTCAACGCTTACCGTGCTATATCCAGTACCAGTGTTTTGGAAATTGTTCCTGTGACTGCGAACAGTTTTGAAGAATCTGGTATAGCAGTAAAAGATGACGCAGGTTGGAAGCAAGACGTACACTGTTACCAAAAAGGCGGTGAATGCACCGCTGTCAATCTGGAGATAACAGAAAAACTTGGAGGGACGAAACACCACCCTGTGTCCTCTGAGCGTGTAAGGTAATGGAGAACACATGGCACATAACCACGACACAAGAGTCATGATCGTGGTTTTGTTTTTGGTGAAGTAGCGTCGGTATTTAGCTGGTTTGACAATTCAAAAATACCTGTTCACCGCCATCATAGTGAGTGTTTTTGAGTCGAAACAACAGCCAAGAGTTACAGCCATTTATCCTTGGTATTGACAAGTTGAATCACTAAAACGCCACTGGGAGGTTGCTAATACACTAAAACATAAAGGGAACGCAGAGAAAGCCCCTAAACAGAAATCCGAGATAGCGAGTGAAGCCACAAACAGATTCGGGATTGTGCGCATCCGACGGTTTAACACCATGACCAACAGAGTTACAAAGTTCCCAACAAACAAAAAGAACAAAATAATTGCGAACGAGCCTCATTCTAGGATGACTTTCGCTTCGCTCCAGGACTGTAACTCCTTCATCATGTCTGTCAGTTGCTTTTCTGTAGAATCCATTTTCAGGAAATAAATTATCCACCCTTTTCTTCTTAGAAGTTGGGCTGTAACTACGAGAAAATCGAAACCCGGTATAGGCAGATGTTATCATTCGTCTTGAAGCTGAAAAATCAAACATTTTGAAGTCGACCTTTAAATGTAAAAGAGACTGCTCAGTCCATTGGTCTTACTCGTTACAGGTGATTATTCAAAGTGTCCTCTCATTGCACTTGGCTCGTAATCCATTTTAGCCTCATACCGAAACGTATAATTTTTAATTTAATTTAATCTGTTCAACCTTTAAAATGTGGAAAACTAAATGTCCACCAGTACTGCGTTGCTAACCTGAGTTAAAATGGCTTTCTCAATTAAGTCGCAGCTACCAGCCAATGATATAAGAAACCAATTAAAAAAAGAAGAGATCCGGATATTTGTTAGTTTTTATGAAAAAGATGATGTTTGTATGACAAACGAACTATTCCCTTATATACCCTGGCGTCCAGGTTTAATGTCCGGACCTTGAAAATGGACAGGACTTTAACCTTAAGTTTTCATTGTAATTGACGGAAACATCCGCGGACCAATAAAACTGACTGACTACTTCAGACGAAACTAGTGGTAGTTATCTGAGATATCCACTAGCAGTTCGTATTATGGGTGTTTATTTATCGGTTGCACTTTCGAACTAGTTGCATTTGGTACGGAAATCAAATTAACAATGTGTTGGAAAAACATAGGTTAAAGGCATATGGGTACATCTTGCGGTAGACCTCAACTGTCAGCACTTGATTCGTTTATTCTTTAATAATTTTAATGATCGAAATGTACAGATGCACTTAATACCCTTTTTACAAGAAAGAAAGCCGGTTCATACAGTCGGAAACAACGTCCAGTTTTCAAACACAAACCTGAACGCCTTTTACATGATTTTATTTAAAACACTTTTATTGTTTTTATAACAGGAATGAATACTGACTATCTACTTTTTCTAGTCTAGGAGCAGTCGTTCCTTATGCTAAAGAATAGTCGAGACTGCGAAGAACACGCGATTGCGCGCGGATGTAGACTGCCACATTTCATAGTAACACGCGAGTGGTGAACTCCTTCAAGCTTACCACACGCGCGTGAAATGTCCATGCGGCAGCTTACCTTCCAAGCGCTTTTAGATGTTCTTTTCTCTCGACTATGGTTACGTTATAATGGTTGTTAAAAGATTAATAGAAAGAATTTTATAGCTATGGTTTTTGTATGGTTTTTGTTTGCTTTTTGGACTTTATATGCAATGCTATAAATATGTAGTTTTCCAATGTTAGCCTACTAGATTAAACGAAATTTAGATAGAGTTTAAAACTAAGCTGGTGACCTACTTTAAAAAACTGCTCCCAGAACCAGATCTGACCTTGACCTTGTTTGAATAATAATCGGCCTTTTAACCATCGGACCAATCACAGCAGAAGTAAACAACACAATGAACTAGTCATAACGGCGAAGCAAAGACATGCAACCAGCAACCAGTTGCGGGAAAATGTGTGCAGGGACGTCACAATCGGTTTCGTTTTTAATAACAATAATAAACATAGGCCCGCAATGCGTGCAGAACCGACGAAGTGTTGGTTTGTCCCGAAAAGAAAGCAAGCGAGCCGTGCATGACTGCAGCTTCAATAACATTCAAGCATCTGTAACAGCAAGTTGCAGTAAAAGTGTGTAACTGTAACTAACGCTTAAATTTGACCAACTGAAAAGGCGACCAATACCCTGGAAAGGAGGTCAACTGAATTATTCACCCTCTCCTCACCAAACATAGCTCTACAGACTATGCATTCTTCACTCAAGATCATTTTTCGCTGTCTTTTGGTCGGTCTTCCTCAAAACACGGAACAAAAATTCTCAAAACAGACGCATTTCAAAAAATGGGCGACAAATAACCCAATATAACTGTAACCACATCTTCACGATTGATCAGTAATTGGGCACCGCAACAGCCCAAAAGAATTGAACTTTTCCCCATACCTGGGAACCACGCTTTGTGCACAGTTTCCTTTAATCATGTCAAGGGCTCCTTAAGCCAAATTGTGAATGCAAATACGAAATAAATCATTGCTATGCTCTATCGTACAGGTTACAAGAAAGCGCATTATAGGCATTTACCAGTCGTTTTGACCCACTCCACCCACGAAAAAATGTTTTTACTTGGTTCAACGTGCTAACTGGCGTAACGAAAATTGTGACAGTATTTTGCCCTTTGCGTTACCGAATGACGTTATGTTTAAAATCTGATGACTCAGCTCATCTGTCTTATCGCTTTGAATATTTAATTTTGTTGAATTAAACTAAAAAATTAAATGTTGATATAAATTTGTCCACAACTGAACATGCTTTTACCAAGAGTTGTGAGCAATGTATTTATATACTGTTGTGAATAGGGCACTATAAAAACATGATTATCAGTATTTTGTCTTTTGCGTTACCGAATGACGTAATGTTTAAAATCGGATGACTCAGCTCATCTGTCTTATCGCTTTGAATATTTTGTTGAGTTAAAATTAAAATTTAAAGATAAATTTTGTCCACAACTGAACATGCCATTATCAAGAGTTGTAAGCGAAGCATTTATATACTGTTGTGAATATGGCACTATACAAACATGATTACCGATCTGGAGAAATTGGTAAAAAGCGAAGTCGTCGCTTTATCTCAAACACGTTAAAGCATGTCTTATGACGTAATCGTTAAATCTGGTTTCCTCTTCCACAGTCAGCAAGTCAGTGTCTCGAACTCTAAAATCGAACAAATCGGTTCAAATCAAAAGTAAAGCAGAAAAATTTAAAAGACTAACTGGTATATCCTTCTGTGCCGCTTATAGTATATTATCCAAGAAGATCCAGCCTCGTGTCGTAATTCATTTCCCACCTGCCAATAACCTTTCTTAACGTTGGCAGCTAGACATTTTCAAGTAATAAACATAACCACAACAACATACACCAGAATTTTCCTTTCATAACCTTTACTGAGAATGATTCTATCCTTACGATGTCTCAGCAACACTTTGGTCCCACCAGCATCAACAGTGCCACTGGACTTCACCTCCTGTTATTATCAGTCCTCCTTGCTTTCTTTCACTAGTATTGCACAGTTATTTCAGTCCGGTCAAAACCAACACTGCTCGGCGGAAGTGTCCTTCTATACCTACGATACTTTTTATGTGAACCCTTGTCCTATCGTGCGTGCGTGTGTGTACTAATCGATGGGCTTAACTGCAGAATACGTCATTCCATCCCGTGGGCCATAGCGAAATACACACCTTGTGAGCCTTACACGACGTATTTTGACCGACCAAACCAGTCGACCCTTTTGACACGACTGCTCTAACTCGACTTCGTCGGTTAATAATTGAAAACAATATTATAATTATAATAAGAACCTTCCCAGCATGCTTTGCACCTAAAAATTTTTCAATGCTAAATAACTTAGTTAACTTGTGGTCGAAGAGGACGCTGTTCCATGTGGTATTTACAGCTGCGTGAAACTTATCCGTCATATCAATGTCACGGTGATGACGTCATTAGTCACGTGACTATGGCAATAAAAGATGTTTTAGCCCACTGCTAGAACAGGCTTCTATAAAATACAAAAGCAGATAACGTGCCCTGATGGTCATTGGAATGAGCAATTTGGAAATTGTCAGTTGACTTCTGGCATTCGAAAGTTAAGGTGGCTCTGTACAGGAGCATTTCCCAGGGGACTGGTAAGGAGTCTGTAGCTATGGCAGTTTAAGGCGGAGAGAAGCAAGCTTCCGCTGGTTAATAGAACTTCACATAAAAGTAACGTCCATGATAACCTTGTTGTTGTGACGTCATCGGTCACGTGACCAGAACACAGAGAATATTTCAAATCACTTTAAAACTGCATTAAGCTCAATAAATCCATAATTTCTCCCAGTCATATTGCGGAAAAAAATGGAAGTTATTCAAAAACGACCGTTATTACTTTTTCTTTTGAAAAAAAAACGAAATAAAAAATAAACCTGAGCTTTCTTACAATCCCCTGTTTTGTGAGGTTTTAATATAAATGTGAAAACGAATCCACGTATTTGGTTTCAGACTATACTCTTTCAAACTACTTTAACAGTTTTTTTTTGAAAAAATTCGTTTTCATATAGCTTAGGGATGTGAATTTGCACGCACGCGGAGTACTGGGCAGCAATGTCATGGATTTTTGAGGGAGACTGGTGCCCTATTAGGCGCGGGCGCACAGTTGAAATTACAAGCTGTCTCGTACTTGGCGGTATATACTCCTACTTGGCAGAAGAATGGGTTGAGGAGGTGTTTTTCCTAGCTTTCTGTCGCGTATTTCCACTTAAGAATTGTTAATAGTTTCTCGGAAAGTGGACAACACTTCACTTTTCGCTGCATTTGTCAAGTCAAACAGGCTACAGTGTCAGGTACGTGTAATGACTTTTGTTGTGAAATACGCTTAGTTGAGCTCAGTGAACAGCTGTTTAGAGCTCTTGCGATCGATCATTAGCTTGATGTTTCTTATTTATCGTTAGTCCAGTGCTTAAATAATTTAATTTTCATTCCGGAAGTAAACAACCGACAGAAGTAGTTTTTGTTCACTCGACTGCAAAATCATATACTATTTGTTGGCCAAGTAAAAGGGCAACAAAGCATCCTTTTTGTTTCAGTAACCTTTAATTACAGTGTTGCTGTTAAAATTAATATTTCAAACGGTTCTTGCTTAAAGCAAGAAACCCAGGCTATTCCCCAAATGTTGGTATTGGCAGATAAGCTTAAATTCTTTTGTGTAGCATCATTTAAGTGTTGTTAACCTCTCTCACTCGATTGTTGATTAGCTGGGCTTTTCTTGACTGCTTGCAAAATATTTATATATGTCTAACGTGCTATGAATGGTTGTTATATCAAGTAACGTTCAAAAGCATTACAGAATCTTGTCTTTTAAACAAAACTTTTGGATTATAGTTTTGGCATGTTTTGATGACAAACAACAAATTTAAATTTCGAATAAGGTATAACTTTTATTACAGATTATGAGTTGATCACTTTTGGGAAAATACGTTTAAGATAATAGAGTTAAAAGAAGGTGAATGTAAATATCTATATATCTTTTTCTCAACTTTCACCGATTATTCCATAATTTGCAGGGTTAAAAATTAACTTCAGCGCTTGGTTGCTGTTCGGCTAGCATCCTTGATTTCTTAGTGGCCCAGGCCAAAATAAAGTGGCTTTTAATAAATCCCCCATCAACCTGGGTGAGAAACAAGTCCTTTATCGAGGGATTTTGCCAATAATCATGTGAGAAAAAGTACAACATTGAACTATGGGTACGTCTGGAAACACGTGTCAATAAAAATGAAATGGCACCTTCATATATTGCGGATTGATCTAAATACTCCATGTACTCTCAGAATGAGAATTTTGATCCGGTACCACTACAGGGGTGAACTCACACAGGTATGGCTCACAATGTCATGAGAAATTGTGCTGTAATCACATAAACAAATACAGAGAAACAAGAGGGAACTGGGATGAACTTGTACCAGAATGAAAATCGTGCTGGTGTCATGTAAATTAAAACACCCCATTAGACTAAAGTACAGCAGCTCTCAAGGATGTTTAACAACATCCTCAGAGTCCCAGGAGGCGTAACGCCCTGATTTCATGAAAGCAGTGCAAACTCAGACTGGTATGATCTGTTTACATGAGATTTGGTCCTAAAGTCAGACTGGCATGAAGTGTTTACATGAGACCAACCATACCTAACAATCCAGTTTATCTATTATCCTCCAGCTTGGAATGCTTCAACGCCACTAAATTAAATGTGCATGCTCAAAACAAAAAACTCAGACCAGTTTGAACTCGATTCATGTTTACATGGTTCCCCAGTCTGTTTTTAGACCGTTGTGAGTCATTCATATCAGTTCAGCAATGGCAATGGTAATCAAACCAGCCCAAGATGATAATTATTTTATATTGGCTCCACGTTTTTTATTGCCTTCGTGTAAACAGAAGCAAGCGTTAGCATGGAGTTGATCTGAAGTTGTACCGCCCTAAGTTGGTACCATTCTCATAGAAGTACGAGCAGTCTCTCCATTTTCTCTGGTGCGTGCACACCGTTTGTCCATACGTATGTACGTTGCCCTGGATGAAATTGCATTTATACAGCTATTTCAATTAACGTTGTCGTATGAAAGCTTAAGCTTATGCGATTGAATTCACTTTATGGGGAAAACTATTAAATGATTACTGGACCATTTGTTATTCTCATTGGCAACACTTCTAAGTCACGGATTGGTTAAATGATTGATTGATTTTTGACTTTTAATTGGCTGATTGACGGATTCATCAACTGAGTGGTTGAGTGGTTGATTGCTCGACTGATTGGTAGTTAAATAGGTAAATGAATTGATTCACCTGAGGCAAGGTGAACAAAAATTGCACCCAATATTTAGGTTTTCGACCTACAGCAGGGGCTTATTTAAAATTTACAAAACAGGTTCTAATTTAATGAGAGGTGTGTGAACAATAATTAACTAATAATTATAATATTGTTTTCCGGTCCCACTTGTAATAATAATAACAATAATACAAATTACCTTTAGTGAGAAACTCAAATGAAAACCGCTCTAATACTAATAATCTAATTCCTCGAGGTTGGTCGGTCTGTTTGGAAAATTCTTGACCTGTTTCACGTACAGAAGAGTTTGTAATCACGATCAAATCTGTCAGGATTCTCCCATGATAACGCAAAAAACCAAAAGCTACATCCATTACCCTGGTTACAACTCATTAGGGAGGCTACGGCAGCAGTTTGTCGCACGCGAATTCAAATTTTGACGAAAAAATGCATTGTTCGAATTCCTTTGACTTCGGATTCGTTGCAGATGATAGGGAAAGAGCAAATTGACGGTCGTATTAAAAATCTGGGCTCGATTCTAAAGGTCTATCCGCGATCGAATCTGACTCAAATTTGGCCAAAACGTTGTTCGAAGACTATTCTTTCGAGGGCTTACTAAAGATTTTTTTGTGTGAGTGAATCGGCTTTAGCTTTGCTAATTTAATAAACCGACTCAGCCATAATAAATGCACAGCCCACCACACAAACAGAGGATGGTAACCCTATGATGAAATGTAAAAATCTAAAAACACGACTTATGATCAAACTCAGCTTATGCTTTCAAAATATTTGAGACAAAAAAAACGGGCAGGTAATTTGAGTAGCTCGGAAGCGGAGGGTACTTGCCAACCCGAACACAGCGAATTGTGCATTGTTTATAGGAATATGCAATATTACTGACAGTCTTGGAGGGGGCAATGCAGTTTTAAGAAAAATGGACAATTCCCCGTTGTTATGCTTGGGATGTCTCGTTTGGCTTAATTTCGAGCGCCTCAGTTACTTCTTTAGACGGTATTTGTAGTTTGTAAAATAATTTGACTTTTCTCTTTGGCATTTTTAAAGAATTTTAAAGTAAAAATAATCCTAAATTCAACTCAATTCAAACCATGAGCTATAGAAAACGTGGATTTTGAGTTCTCATCGAACGTTGTTTCAAGCAAACAGCGATGGAATATTTCGACGATTCAATAAAACTGTCACCTTGCCGTCAGTTCTGCTGTCCCTTGTCTTTGATTTCTGCTTTATCTTCTGCAAATATCCCTGTTTCTCCCTGATTCTTCGGTGAGTTCGATGTGCTTACTTTTACCGCCTGCCATTTTGAAAAACCACTTATTCCCAGTTCTTTTCATTCCCAGTTCTACGCAGCCAACTAGAAAACCTCCTAAAGCCGCCCTAAAAGCCACTGGGTAGGAAGCGCTTGGGCCGTTGCTAGGAGATTTGGGCCTTTGGCCAATCGTAGGGCCAAAAAGACAATCGCTATTGTTTTTCAAATTCGCCTTCAGCTGGTAAGAGCAAAAAGCTCTTTCCAGTCCCCCAACAGAACCTAATTTGAATTGTAACTTTTAATCCGTTGCACGACGACCTTCCATATATGGAAGTCCGTCGTGCAATGTTCTTACGAGCTTGGAACCATAACCTGGAAAAGATAGCCTACCCATTGGGATTTAGGGCGGCTTTAGGAGGTTTTCTAGTTGGCTGCGTAGAACTGGGAATGAGTGGTTTTTCAAAATGGCGGGTGGTAAAAAATCACCGAAGAATCGGGGAGAAACAGGGATATTTGCAGAAGGTAAAGTAGAAATCAAAGACAAGGGACAGCAGAACGGACGGTAAGGTGATAGTTTTATTGAATAGTCGACATATTTCATCGCTGTTTGCTTGAAACAACGTTCGATGAGAACTCAAAATCCATGTTTCCTATAGCTCATGTTCAAACTGACTAACAAGCTAACATTAAACTTTTAAGAACATTATAGCAAAACTAAACCTAAATTTAAAACTCAATTCAACCTGTCAGAGCTGCAAATGTTTTTCGCCCATGGGCACAGTAAAGCCTCCCCCTGCCACCTCCAATCGTGCTGCAATCGCTTGTGAGTGGCAGCATCTGCATCGAAGAACCTGCAGGTACTCCTTTCGAAAGTTCTTGTTTAGCAGATCGTATATCACAGGATTCAGAGCGCTGCTTATAGTGGCCAGAAAGTTATACGCTACGTAAACCTCTCGAGGGAATATCCAACTGCCACAAGTCGTGTCCACAATGTCGATCACCAAAATGGGAGTCCAGCAAAGAAAGAAAAACACCACTATCACGAATATTGTGCGCGCTACCTTGATTTATTCCACGTTTACCGTGCTAGTTGCAGTTCCAGTGTTTTGGAAATTGTTGTTGTGGCTGCGAACAGTTTTAAAGATTCTGGTATAACTATAAAAGATGACGCAGGCGGAACACCGACGTAAACCATCATGATAAACACCATGGATGCACCGCTATCTACCTGAACATAGCAGAAAAACTTGGAAGGATGGAAAACCATTTTACGCCCACTGAACATGTAAGGTAGTGGAGAACACATGGAATAGAACCATGTCACAATAATCATGATCATGGTTTTCTTTTTGGTGAAGTATCGTCGGTACTTAGCTGGTTTGACGACTCAAAAGTACCTGTTCACCGCCATCAAGGTAAATGTGTGAACCGAAGCAGCAGCCAGAGTCATAGCCATGTATCCTTGGTATTGACAAGTTGTATCGCTAAAAGGCCACTTAGATGTTGCTAATACGGTAAGACATAAAGGGCACGCGGTGAAAGCTCCCAGAGAGAAGTCCGAGATAGCGAGCGATGCCACGAACATATTCGGGATTTTTCGCAACCGACGGTTTAAAACCATGATCAAGAGAGTTATAAAATTTCCAAGGAACAAGAAAACCAAAAGAAGCGCATAGGTCCCTGATTCCAGAATGACTTTCGCTTAGCTCCTTGACTGTAACTCTTTCATCATGTCTGTCAGTTGCTTTTCTGTAGAATCCATTTTCAAGGAAGAAATTATCCACACTGTTCTTCTCAGAGAAGGGCTCTTTACGTTGGGCTGTAACTATAATGATATAAAAATTAGTTTTATTTTTAATTTTGTTAATTAGTATTATTTATACATTTATATTCTCGAAGGGACGTTTTTTGTTTTTAGCTGCTGTGTTAGGAAGATGGCAGCCTCTTCAGGATCTGATGGGCGCAATATCTCACTGCATACGGCAGGTGGTTATATTTATTTCAAAACACCAGCCGATTGTAATTCGTTATCAATCCCTTCAAAGACACAAATCATTCCTGTTCTGCTCTCGCTAACGTTAAAAATTAAAAGCTCGTCATTTTAAGTTGAAATGACCGTTTTAAGAAAACGATGCAATGCATTCTTCACTAAGGTTTGGCCAGACCGCTTCAGATAAAGCTTCAGCTAGCGTAAAAATCAAAGCCAGAAGACACAAACAATGTGAAATCTAATTTTGCTTAAACAATCGTTTAAACGACATAGTGCTTTACCGTTTGGGAGGATATTTGTTCTTTTCAAATCAATAGTGAAGTTCTTCAAGCTAGTCCAGAAAACTCTCATAATCTCTTTACTTCTGTGGACGTGCTACTCGTTTAACGATGTTCAACGACCAATCAAATAATTTGACAGGAAGACCTTTTGTGTGAGCAATTATATCAGGTTCAATTATAGCAAGCAACCCACGTAAGAGTGATTGAAAGCGCTCAGGGACCGATCGCAGGTGATATGACGATATATAATTACCAAATTGAAAACCTAGCTATTTCATAGAATCCAGGTTTCTACGCAGTAGAAGTTTGAATTGAAAATGTGGTTAATAAGATTAAAATATTAATTTTTTTGTTTCAATCTTTAGTTTCCAAAAAATATTATAAATTAGTAAGGAAAGGTTTTTAGTTTATACGATGCATCTAAGTTCCGTTCTATTCTAAGTTAACAAACATGTATGAAAAGCCATGTGCTTTCTAGTACGAGAACAGGCATGCCGTAAAATATCTAAAGTGACCGTGGTCTAGATCGATCTGTTAACTTGAAAAGGGATATTTCCAAAGTTGTCTATAGCCTACGGAGCTGATTTCTATACAGTCGAAATATTGTTTTACTGAACATAACAACATAACTATTAATAAATAGCCCTAACGTAGATATTTTTTCTAATATTAATTTGATCTACATTACCCACCGTGAAGGACAATAGATCTGAGTGATGGTCTTGTCTTATGGTCCCGCAGGATTTGACCGGATGAAAACTGTTAAAAGGCCTACTTAGTAGGGTACGTGCCTTGAATTAATGCTTTTTGATTAAAAAAATAATTACTTAAACAGCAACAATAATATGGCGCCATAATCAACTTAATGGTAAATTGCCCAAGGTGAACGCCAAGCTTATTTCTTTCTTTCTTTCTTTCTTTCTTTCTTTCTTTCTTTCTTTCTTTCTATGTAACAGTTTTAGACAGTTAAGAATCTAAGAATAAGTTATAAATTTAAAGTTCTGAAAACAACAGAGAGAACAGACCTTGGGCAAAGTTTGACCGTACGCAATACGTTTCCTATTTAGTAGGATACGCGGGATACATGAATAAAGAAGCACGGTTAAGGTAGCTGAACACAGTTTGCGCACGCCTTACAGTTTCAGTTGCCGACGCTACTCAGTGTGCGCGCCAGGATTAAGGAAAGCAAACATGCCACTGATAATTAAAAGTATTTTTTCTATGGCCTGCTTAGTGTAAGTTGCGACCCTCTACATTGTGAATGCTGAATTACCATTTTGCCAGTTATAAAAGTGGCAAAGGCCTTCTGCAAGAAATTTGATAACGCTATTGCTATAACTCTATAACTCTTTTAAAGCAAAGCTTATATCAGCAGATCTTTTTAAAGGCCTTAAAAGACATGTCGTCTTTTAATTCTAGTCGTATGTTTAGCCGCCAATCGTGAACCATGGTACAGTTAAAATTTTAAAGCATTTTAATTTCCGCTATCGGTCACAATGTCTATTATAACAAGGAAGCGGGATATTGTAAGTTTCACGTTTTCTTTTAAAGCGTCTTTGCCAATTTCTATTCAGTGTTTTTTAATTTTATTTTATGGCTAAGACGATATAAACTTGAACTTGTACTTGGAAAAATGCAACAGAAGTTCTTAATTTAATTCAACCTGTTCAACTGACGGAACATGATTTACCGCCGCGGTTACCGTACTGGCCTGTCCTTCCACCATCACTGGTTCAACGATCCTTTTCGAGCGGCAGTAGCCACAGCGAAACACCTTCAGGTACTCCTTTTGAAATTTTTTGTTTAGGACACCGTATATTATTGGATTCAAGGCGCTGTTTATAGTACCCAAAAAGCTCCATGCCACGTAAGCCTCGCGAGGGAAGATCCAACTCCTGTGAATCGTGTTAACAATATCAATCAACAAAATGGGCGTCCAACACAGAATGAAAACCACTACAATCACGAATTTTGTGCGAGCCACCTTGATTTCTTCAACGTTTACCGTGCTAGCTCCAGAGGCAGTTATCTGGAAATTGTTGTTGTGGTTGCGAACTGTTTTAAAGATTCTAACATAGTAGTAAAATATGACACAGGTAGGAAATCCTACATAAACTGTCACCAAAAAGGCTGTGAATGCACCGCTGTCGATCTGGAGATAGCAGAAAACCTGAAACATGGTTGACTATGTTTTTTCATGGTTTCAGTTTTGAGTAATTTACCATGGTAGACCATGGCTAAACATGTTATACAACCGTGATTATACATGGTTGACCATGTCTTTTTCATGTCTATTTGCAACTTATCTTGACCATGGTCAACCGTGGTCGAATTTGTGCCATTTAACGTTCATGGTTAACCATGGTCAAACCATGGTTCTACCATTGACAGATCACGGTAGACCGTGGTTGCTGACCATGATCAACCGTGGTAAAAACATGGTTGACCATGGTTTGACTGTGGTCCTGAGCCACGGGAATAGCTTTGCGGACGAGACAACTTCGATTTGCTTATCATTGATAGTGATATGATCTACAGTACTTCCTGATCTAGAGAATGATATTCTCAGTTCTTTACAGTTAGACTCGTTGAGTTGGAATCCATCAGCTTCAGACTGCCGTACAAGTTCATCTACGCGTGTCTGCATGCTAATCTCGTTCTTCGATACTGATTCGACGAGAGTGGTATCATCTACGTATTTCCAAAGAGTTGTGTCTGCTACAGAAAGATCATTATCATGATAAGGAACAGCCAGGGGCCCAGTTTCGTCCCCTGTGGGACCCCTGCGGGAACAGCCTCCCACTCCGAGAAACAATCGCGGCTCAGCTTTACCCTTTGCTTACGGTCCATTAGAAAGTCTATGATCCAGCTCAAAATCGACCTTGGGTTGTCATATGAGGAGAGCTTTCGCACCAGAACATGATGGTCAATCAGATCGAATGCTTTCCGGAAGTCAAAGAGTACAACTCTCGTAGTCGATCCATTTCCATCCGTTGACTTCGCCCAGGAGTGAGCTATCATATCCATGTTCACATGCTATTCAAACAGTTTGTTCGAATGCAAGAGCTTGGCAATTTCTTTTTTCGTACAAATGGTACAAGAAGAGTCACAAGTACATATTCTGAGACAGGTAACCTTTTCATTAAAAATACCGCTTTTCTCGTTCTATGTTGAGTGTAATTTCAGGACGCACTAAGTGGTTTTAACTAAAATCCAGTATGAACAAAACACATTACAATTAAGTTTTTTTAACAAGTTTTTTGAACAATAGCTTTCAGTAGAACAATAGCAATTTGACTCGACTATTGAAATTTGCATGAGGTTATAGAATTTTTGGAGTTGTGATCGATTTCGTAGTACTTCGTTCGCCATCGTGAAAGTTGTAAAAGGTTCAAAGATGAGTCAGTTAATTGAAACTGTTTGACCGTTCGTTTTTGACATTTCGTTCTTCCAAATTGGTAGCAGAGCGAAGCTCTTGTCGTTTGTCGAAGATTTCAAAAAAATGCTAGAGGGAGAACAGGAGAACGGATAGCGGAGAACAGGTTAACGCCGAAGCATCCGAGGTCTCGCTGGAGGATTTAAAAAGGCAAAAGCGAATCAACGCAGTAGATGCAACTAACAAAGCTGTACTCACGACTGGTGAGGCTAATATCAGAAGGACCTGTAAATATAGAGGCCATATTGAATATTTTAGAAGACACGAAAGAGAGCAAGATGTTGGATGTAATACAAATGTTGGAAGACTTAGTCGTTATATACGAGAAGAATGGCGACAAGCAAAATTTGGCGCGCACCGAGGAGGAGATAGATAAAGGCGCTAAAGACACAGACAAAGGAACCTCAAGAGTCAACGACTGTCTGGCCTTGCGTACAATAAAAGCTCCTTTGATTAGCTCTGCTTCGTTCGAAAATGATTTTAAAGATGAAAAAGCTTCAAAACCAGAGAGAACGCACGAGTTACCGATTAGTCGCGTGGACAGAAATTGAGAGAGGATCAGGCTGCCAAAATTTGACAGAGATAAAACTAAATTTTAAGATTTGTGGGCGACCTTCGAAAGCATCGTTGATGAAACAGATGACCTAGCTGAATATATAAGATTATACGACTGAAGATCTGTCTCGAAGGAAAAGCCGAAGAAGCAATTACGATGCTCGGGTTCTCCGAAGAAGCGTACAAAGAGGCAAAAAACACACTGAAACGTCGATTTGGAGGAGAAGGAAGCATCTTCAGAATTATCTTGAAGACGTAAGGAAAATTAAACCGCTCCAGGAGGGAAGCATTCAGGAACTCGAGAAATTCTCTGACATTCTCGTAAGCGTTATCGTAACCCTTCGTGTACATAATCGCTCGAGTGAATTGGAACCAGTGGTAGTCTCCTCTTCTCTCTTGTTGTGGAGAAAATTCCGAAGACTCCTTTTGTCAAGATAATTTCGATGGGTATCACAAAACCTTCGTCTAGAGTCACTGGAAACACTTCGAGATTGGGTTACGGAAGAATCGGGAAGTTAAGGCATGGAAAGTATTGAGGGGCCTGGAGCTAAGGCAATTAATCACAGAAAAGACGACCGTAGAAAGAATCTACCTTTACCACGTTTAGAGGAAGACGAAAAGAAGCCTCTGAATTTCAGCAAAAACGCGATCGTTGTCAAGGTAATCACCCGATATGGTCGTGTCAGCAGTTTAAGATGCAAATGTTGATGAGATACGGACAATCGCCAAAGACAAGATACTGTGCATTCGTTGTTTATGTAAAAGTCACCTAGGGAATGACTGCGTCAGAGCGGGAGAATGCATTCTCGTCCCCAGAGCCCACGATCCTTTTGGTCTGCGCCAGGGATCGAGACCTCTGGCAGGGACCGAAGCAGGAAGTCCGCGAATCACGGACTTCCGGCTTTTGTGCGCAACCTCAGAAATTTGAAACAATAACGGTTACTGGTTCAATAACGGTTACAAAATGGGCAGCTATTGCGCTTGCGCGTTACCTGGCCCCTGCCAAAGGTCTCGA
Source organism: Siderastrea siderea (assembly GCA_964030785.1). Taxonomy (NCBI): domain Eukaryota; kingdom Metazoa; phylum Cnidaria; class Anthozoa; order Scleractinia; family Rhizangiidae; genus Siderastrea; species Siderastrea siderea. The sequence goes on from OZ034970.1 coordinate 42,385,838, forward strand.
TCGCTGGCGCAGACCAAAAGGATCGTGGGCTCTGGGGACGAGAATGGGGAGAATGTGGAGAAAACGGCTGTAGAAGGAGTCGTCACAAATTGCTTCATCCGTCGGAGGTATTTGGAAACCAGTAAGTGTCTTCTAACGTTAAAAGTGTATCAAATCCTTCCTCGCCCTCTCCAAGAACTCTAACAACCGTTACAAGTGACGTCACTGAAGGGAACACTGAACGAGTAACCGACTAGCATTCGCACATTACTACCTTAACCTCTGCGCAATACTAGGAATTCGCATCTCTTCGTACTGTACCAGTGTGGTTGTCAGCCAAAGGAAGAAGATTAAAGTCAACGCTGTGCTAGATCACGATGCAAGGACCATTTCTTATCTAAACGAGGAGGTAGCCGCAGCTCTCGGTCTACCTGCCACATACGAGAAAGTTACAGTAAACGTTCGTAACGAAAATGTGGAGAATTTCCACTCAATGCCTGTCAGCTTATTATATCATTAATCCTGGAGTGCTGTGATGGAAAAGTTACGGTACCCTTTAAATCCCTGACCTGTCCTTGTCGAGTGACTGGAAGTTACAAGATCGTCAATTGGCAAAAGTAGCAAGACCCGTTGGCCTCACTTAAGTTCCGTAAGCGTCAAGACCTAGCCGCTTACCCCATAGTTAATGTATTGATCAGACAAGTCCAGATTGACCTTCACTTCTTAAAATGTGACGTTCGAGGAAACCCAGGATAACCGATAGCAAGATTAGGACCTTTGGGATGGTCTTTTGTTGGCCACTCGGAAAGATGAACCACTGCCGGAGACCTGCAAACGAGTCTAACTTGTACCTTTTTCTACAGAGGTCACGTGTTTGAAGAAATCGACGATTCCTTAAAGCGGTTCTGGGAAATAGAAACTCTGGGCATCCAGCAGTCCAAGCCTTAAAGGGGCTATGTCACGCTATTTTAGTATCTTTTTAAACAGCTAAAAAGTGTCTTCGCATCAATTGAATTCCAAAAATGATGGTCTAGCTTTGTTAATAAAGACTATCTTACGACACTGAAACTGTTTCCTGTCGTTTGTTGTTACCGATGGGAAGGATGGAAATGGATTGAAACTTGAAAAAGTTGGGCCAATTTTTTCAAGTTTTGATGCTACGTTTTCAAAAATCACCAGAATAATTCTTATGGTTAGTTCTCCCTGATAAAAGTCGTTTGATATCTTCCTCATAGTTTTACAGGAGCATTTTGTGTATGAGTAAAGGCACTAGGTAATGATTTAAGCACAGAATTGACCTAAAATAGCAAAATCCTCGTGACCCAGCCCCTTTAAATGATGACTAGAGATGAGAGGATTCCGTTTGACAAGGTGTGCCTGCAGTTTGCAGTTTGACAAGGTGTACCTGCAGTTTTTTTTTCTTACGATATGCGATTCCCCATTATCTCCCCCAAAGGAAGCTGGACAACAAAGCTGATCGTAAAACATTACCATGAAGCTGGACATCACATCGCAGGAATTAACCACACCCTTACCAACCTGTCCAGTAAGTTATGGATACCAGCATCGCTTGAAGAAATACGTCAATGGGAAAAAGAATGCAACGAATGTAAGAGACGTGAGGCAAAGACAGTTCAACAGGTCATCGCGTTCCTCCCCCGTGTTCGCCTGCAACTTCCTCTTTGAGCATTATAGGGCTCCCTTCATCACTGTGCAAGGTCATGAAAACGGCGAAAAAACACTGGCTGTGCTTGTTAACTAGTAAACTAGTTGAAACCTTCCCTTAGTGATGTTATCTCCCCTTTGTAGATTCCCCCTTTTCCTATCTCTAATAGTAGTATACGTAACCGTTAAAATTGTAAATAGATCATATCATAAAATTTTATCTTTTTTTATAACATATTGTAAATAATTATGCAATTCAGCCTTCTGGCTGCTACTTAATTGTTTTTAATAAACCTACCTACCTAAACCTACCTACCTTGTTAACCTGTTTGGCATGCAGAGCGGTGCATTTGGAGATGGCCTATGGCCTAGATACTGACAGTTGCCTTAAGGTAAGGTAAGGTAAGGTAACTTTATTTAAACACGGTATTTCCTTCAGGTATACATTTACATTGAAGTGTTTCGTCAGAATGATACGTGGTCGTGGTTTAATCCTCAAGAAATCGTTAGCAACCGAGGAACAAATTTCGTTGGAGCGGACCGAGAACTTTGGGAGCTAGTGAGTGGACTGGATACGAACAAGATCCAAGACCAGACCGCCAGCAAAGGAGTGAATGATGTTTTAATCAACTTCTGGCGCCCTACCACAGGTAGCCAAAGCTTGAGTTATGACTGAAAATGAATAAAATTTTATGAAATAAACAGTGTTTCTTTGTTTGTATCTTACGTACTTGCTATCTAGGACAAAAATTGGCTCTCCGAGCATGAGCTGTAGGAAACATGGAGTTCGAATCGAAAGTTGTTTCAAAGAGACAGCGCTAAAAGATGTCGAAGCTTCAATAAAATTATCACTTTACCGTTAGTTCTGTTGTCCTGTGTCTTTGATTTCTATATCATTTTCTGCAAATATCCCAGTTTCTTCCCGATTCTTCTTCGGTGAGTTCGATGGTAGATGCTTAACCGTCCGCCATTTTGAAATTCCCTCAGTCCCAGTTGTACGCAGGCTGTCTTTGCCAGGCTATCGTCACGAGCTCGTAAGAACATTGCACGACGGACTTCCATATATGGAAGGTCGTCGTGCAACGGATTAAAATTTGCAATTCAAATTAGGTTCTATCAAGGGTTTTCTCGGAGATGCAAAAAGCAGATTCAAATTGCGAAAGTTAAATTCATTTTTAGTTGAAAATCAGATCGCATCAGTGGCCAGTTCTTTCGTATTTGATTAATAACTTGAGTTTACGCCTACAGTTTGAAGGAGATAGTTGCTTTCGGGTTTATTTCCCGTTTTCGAAATGAATGGAGCCTGTGTACTCGCTGATCAAAACCTCAATGTCCAGTTAGTGCGAGAATTATTTTGCGCTGTCGAGAAGGAAAACTATTCCGATCAGCCGGAAAATCGTGGACTTAGTGTGGACGAAGCCTACAAATACTTTATTTTCATGTTAAGGTCGAGGATCATTAACATTGCCAGAGACATAAACAAAAACAATTTTGAAAGTCTTTCGAGAGCCGCTTTCCCGGGAACGACTGTAGCGAAGAAAAGACGGGTTAGCTCCGAGGAAGGAAAAAAATTTGCCCCAGGTAAGACAATTCACCTACCTAAATTCAGCAGTTGCTAGAACAGATGGTTTCAGTGAAACTGTCTTGTTTGGATAGCCTGCATTACAAGCGTTTATTAGCCAAGCGCGGAGAGCGAGACGAAACAGAAAATTCGCTTCCGGTGCTCGGCTATAAAATAAATGCCTGTTATACATGCTTCGGTCCTTAAAAATTCGGATTTAAGAATTAATTGTGATCACAACGTAGAGTTTTCGTCCCCGGAATGTAACCTTCGACTCGTGTAATATGGTAAAATTAATGCTTTTTGTTTTCGGCCGAACAAATACATGTATGTTGTTTTTGTGATTCCTAGCATCTTCGGAAAGACAACAGCTGCTCCGAATTTCGACAAATGCAATATAATACTGTTCCCAGAAACGCCCCGACAAGAAAATTTTATTTCCGTTTCCGACTCTTGCCGTGTGGGGAGAGTTGCCTTTTTCTCACATATTTTGCTAGCAGGGGCCTGGAAAGTTATTTTTGCTCTTACCAGCTGAAGACAAATTTGAAAAACAATAGCAATTGTCTTTTCGGCCCTACGATTGGCTAATGACACAAATCTCCTAGCAACGGCCCAAGGGCTTCCTACCCAGTAGCTTTACAAGAGAGGTTTATTTCCAGTTAGCTGGGTAGAACTGGGACTGAGTGAATTTCAAAATGGCGGGCGGTTAAGCATCTACCATCGAACTCAGCAGAAAATCTGGGAGAAACAGGGATATTTGCAGAAGATGATGTTGAAATCAAAGACACAGAACAACAGAACTAACGGTAAGGTGATTATTTTATTGAAGTCTCGACATCTTTCAGCGCAGTTTCCTTGAAACGACTTTCGATTTGAATTCCATGTTTCCTATAGCTCATGCTCCGAGCGAAAATAACCGTCTTTCTAATTTTTGCTCCTAATTAGTATTACAATTATGAAAGGTGATACACAATTCACTCGCACCAAGCATTTAATTGATCTATATCTCTTGAAATGCGCGATTTCCATTCATAATTTCCTCAAATCTGAATGAATCCATAGTCGAAAAACAGCTATACGCCCGAAAAGTTCCATCTTTCCCTACGTTTGTCACCATAAACGGCAATATTTTGAGCTTCTTGTACCTGAAATCAAATGTCGGTATTCGACCGCCGACCTGTACACACAAATATATGCAAATATGCTAATTTCATCCCGCTGTTCTCGTCTTATTGGACAATTCGCACAATAACGCGAACATGGCAAAAGCTACTGTGTTGGGGTGCGACGTTTTATGTTTGAAGCGTGGCTATTTGTTCTTGCTCACCGTGCACGCCTCCCCGACACAGTAGATTTTGCCTTGTACGATTTATTTAGCATATTTGCATATATTTGTATGCAGAGGTCGACGGTCGAATACCGACATTTGATTTCAGGTACAAGAAGCTCAAAATATTGCCGTTTATGGTGACAAATGTTGAGAAAGATTGAACTTTTCCGGCGTATAGTTGTTTTTCGACTATTGATTCATTCAGGTTTGAGGAAATTGTGAGTGGAAATGGCGCATTTCAAGAGATATAGATCATTTAAATGCTTGGTGCGAGTGAATTGTGTATCACCTTTCATAATTATAATACTAATTAGGAGAAAAAATAAGAAAAACGGTTATTCTCGCTCGGAGAGCGAATTTTTGTCCTAGATAACAAGTGCGTAAGATACAAACAAAGAAACACTGTTTATTTCATAAATTTTATTAATTTGCAGTCATAACTCAAGCTTTGGCTACCTGTGTCCCCACTTTCAAGATGTTCACAAAGTCATGATCAAGGCTGCCGAGAAAGCCTTTCGTGCGATCCTTAGTAACGCGGCACCAATGACGAAGAATTAATGATGATGTTTATAGGAGTCGAAGCCCTACTAAATTCTCGCCCTCTTACGTATCATTCCTCTGACTCTAAAGATGCCCCTCCATTGATACCTAACCACTTCCTCCACGGACAAGCAGGAGGCTTATCTGCACCTGAATCCGTCGATGAAGTTGCTTTCAATTCGAAGAAAAGGTGGAGAGGAGTTCAAGAACTGATTTCTCTTTATTGGAAGAGATGGTTAAAGGAGTGGCTTCCGTTGTTGAACGCCCGTCAAAAATGGAACGAAACCTGGCCGGATCTCAAAATCAGAGAAGGTGTCCTCGCCATCTCACCCGAAAGTCCCAGAGCTAATTGGCCCCTTGAAAGGGTACTGGAAGGTTTCCCTTAACAGGATGATCATGTTCGAGTGGTGAAGCTTCAAGTAGGCAAGGAGACCATCGTAAGGCCGATTACGAAATGCGTTTCACTGGAATCCATTTAAGGCTGAAAGTCTATTTAATACATTCACCGGAACAGTGACCGAGTTGAAAGTCTGTTTAATAAGTTCACCGGAACATTGACATTGACATTGACATATAACCTATCACGAAAGGGGAGAATGAACAAAAGACATTACAATTAAGTTGTTTTCACAAGTTCGTTTGAACAATAGCTTTCGGTAAAACAAAAGCAATCCCATTTGACTAATGAAATCTGCATAAGGTAAAAGAACTTTTGGAGCTGTGATCGAGTTCGTAGCATTTCTTTCGCATTGTTAAAGTTGTAAAAGGCTCTAATATGAGTTAGGAAATTGAAAGTGTTTAACCTTCATTTTTGGGTCCCTTTTTTTTGGCTTTTTGTTCGGCCATCCTGTAAAATTCAGCAGTGACCGCTTTTTGGCAATAACCAAAAAGAGTAATATATCGCCAGCAAATGTAGCTAGTCAAGAACAACTCATCTCGATAGCAAAATTAATGCTCAACGAACAAAATTGAACATAATTAAAGATGCAGAGCGGCTGATATAATCATTCAGTGTTCAACGGAAGCACAAAACAGCACCTATGTTGCCTTTCGCCACAATCTCTGTTGACAAACTGGTGAACAAACTCTTCCACAAATGAATTTGATTCGGCCACACTTAGAAACTCGCCCACATAGACGAACGAAAGAGATTCTTTTGAGATGGTTCAACTAAAGCTACAAGTGAAACACCTCCAGGTGGATTGTTTACTATCCCTAAAAGCCACAGTAGTAACAAGCATCTGACTGCGCTCGTTACTCAGACGTCGTTTTGCGAGGGCTCAAGTGGCGACCTCGCGAGACGTCGGCTGTTTTATCAGGAGCAGGTGTTACTACTTCATCACACACGCAGATCATCAGTCGAGGGAACAAGTGCCATTTGATGGCGAAATCTTTTCTCCGAGAAAAGACTGAGCCCACGATTTTTGGCATTTGGCCAGTGGGCTACTCAGATATGAATCTCGATCACCTCCTGCCTCGAGTGGAATACCAAAAAGGACTCCATTTTTAAAACTATTTAACGTTAGGACCAGTTTATTCTGTTGCTTCGAAAAGCGGCTAACTCTCAACTTGGAAGAAAAAGCCGACCGTTTGAAACTATTTATCAGGACAAACCACGCGCTCGTTATTAAATTTGGGTGACATCTATTTTACGAATTGTACGTTTGTCGGACGGGTCGCATAGCACAGGTAAGGGCCAGTAATGAAGTCCATAAGTCGGCTGGACGAGTGGTCTCTAAAATATCTTGAGCATGAAACAAAACTACCTCTCAACAAACACTGATTGCGACCAACGACAACGATTTCGCCGCCGTGTTATTACCAAATCTGTGCGTAATCCGTTGTTTAGACCCGTCTGATTGATATGCTTATGGATTCAGATTCGTATTATTATTCTTTTCAATTTTCCACTGAATCACCATTTCAGTCTTGATAATGATGTTAGCAATATCAAAACGTTTTCTGATTTTGCTTTAATTTTTGTATTTATGGCAAAATGCTTGAACAAATGAGCAGTAGTTTGACTTGAAACGAAGAATTATGAGCACTAAAACCGTATAATAATATATACTTCAGTTTCAGGTCGGAATTTGTGGATTTCTTGTGGTTCTTCAATGTGAATTCCTTCTGAGCTTGAATAATAAAGAATAACAGAAGTGTTTATCTTGGAAGATATCGTTTATGTGGGTCATAAACGAAGCCAGTAATACTAAAAAAACAGT